>CM012449.1:18043031-19432406 GCA_003999625.1 Oryzias javanicus | reverse complement strand
AGTTCACATCATGGCCGTACCTGAAGTCTGTGGGTGAGGTACTGCGTTTCCAAACTCTGTCTGCGGGAGAGAAGGGGCGGCTGCGGCCCGCCGTGGTATAAAGCTAGGCCCTCCTGCTGCTTGCACGCCTCGCCCTTCAAATCAGAAACAAAGCGTTGGAACAGGAAAGCTCACCAGATCCCCCGTCTGTCAGTAAATAAAGCTGCGGCGAGGCTGGCGTGGGCTAACAGAGTTATCCTTCAGTCTCCTGCCCCAACTCCCATGCGGCGGCTGATCAGCCAGATGCTTTTCCCTAAATGGCGTTTACCGCAGGGATCACACATTAGATAAATGGAATCAAAGATAATTAATAGGCTGGTGGTGCTTCCAGCATTAAAAAGGCAATGGTGATGATGTGACTAACAAACAAAAAGTTTACAAAAAGTGACCCAAAAAAAGAGGGTAAACCGGTTTGTTTATTGATTTTTGTTTGCAGGAGAGCACAAATCGTTCTTTCTTTAAACGTCTCCCCTTGTAGTGCATCTCTGCACGCACATTTCCTTGTGTCCTTGTGCAAGTCTGATTGATTTCAACAATGGCTGCATTCATTTTGGTCAAGACTCCGAGTCCCAGAGGGACAGCAGACAGTAAACAAGCCGCAGTTGGCAGCCTCTCCTGGGGTTATACAACTCTCTGACTGCTGTTTTTTTTTTTTTTTTTAATCCATCCAATAAGTTAGTCAGCAAACTGGGCATGAAATGGGATTTTGGGAGAAGAAAGCCTTGCGAGTGAGTGTGTGTCATCATGGACTAACCTCCAGGAGGTTGTGTAAGTGTTGCTGTGGTCCCAGAGGGCCCATGCTGGCCCCTTCCACAGAGCCCATCTGCTCCACCAGCATCTGGACTTTGTTGAGGTCCAGGATGCCTTTGGTCCTTGCCAGGTTTTGGAGGTGTTGCCGAAACGCCACCAGGCCTGAGAGCACAAACCAGAGTTGGCGTTAATTTGGACCGCTCAACAGACCGGTTAGTAACAGGGTATGAAATGTTTCATCCCTGTAGAAGAAACGGGCTTAATCCTGGCTGACGTTAAACCGGCGCTCTTTGATCACCTCCGCCGACGGTGTGGCTGAATGTACGTCATCTGTGTGTGCGTGTGTGATGCCCGTGCACGACAGCGAGCGCTTTGATAAGACCCGTCCAGTGGTGAGGAGCTGTGAACGACAGCACCTGACTCACTGAGATGGTGGGAGTTATTTAAAAACCAAAGTCAGGAGTGTGACGCAAAAGGATCCAAAGAGGATTATGAAAAATAAAATCTGAAAGAAAAAAAAACATGCAGAGAGAACATACTAGTGTGCAGCCAGAAAAGCACACATTGCTTTTACTAGTTATAGCCGGACCTTAGCTTCCAAGGAGCTGGTACAAACGTAAGGGTTTAACATTCCTCTGAGTGTGTCGTCTGTGGAGAACAAATGCTCGACATTTAAAAGCAAAAGGAAAAAGCAAGACTTATGAAAGCTGTGCAGAGGGAGAAGGAGAGTGAAAAGGAGGAGGAGGGGGTAGAAGGGGAAATATTGCGAAAGGGAGACATGTGGGCTGAAAGCTTCAAATATACGCCTGATTCACAAGGTGAATCATCATTGCTGTAATCGCCTGAGACATTAAGCGGATGAGACGCCAGGAGAGCAGGAAAAGATGAAAAAAAGTAGGATGGGGGGGTGGGAGTGAAACTGGGGCATCGACTGAATCGGCAAACATGAACACAAAGGTAAAACTTCCAAACCTCCCCCGATTAATACAACCACAAATGACCACAATTTATAATCTGATTCAGAAAACGTAAAAAACATTAAGGGAGTGTGTATTGGCAAAAGTCTGGCGATACCAAATCCTGATACGAGTCTCATGATACGTATCGGGACATCTCCCGAGACTGTACCAGAAAAATTAATTACTTTTTTTTTTAAGATTATGATTTAGCAAAAAAACTATCTGAATATTAATAGATCTTTTGTAGTAATAAAATGGTAACACTTTTTTTTTTTTTTTATGAAATTTAACACAAGCTGGTTCTCACGGGATCTTGCTGTTGTTTTAGTCAAAGTGTAGCGCTGCTCAAAAAGGCTGTGTGATGTGCTGTCTACTAGCGGCCGGAGGGTTTTGGTAGAAAACAAAATTGAAAGGCGCTCATGAATAAATAATTAAATATCATCTTGCCCCATTTTAAATCAATACAGGTATCACCAAACAATTTTGTGATTAATCATCGAATCAATTTTTCCCTACACCCTATAAAACATAATAGATTTGGGTCATTATATCTCTACTACCAGTTAATAGTAATACATGATATGTTTAGTGGGAAAAGTAAGACATTAAAGTAGGCTCATTAATAAATAGTTAAATATCATCTTGTCAGAATTTTAAATCAATACAATTATTGCCAAACAAAATATCATGATACATCGCCAAATCGATTATTCCCGACTGAAATTTAACACAGAGGCAGTTCTACAGATTGCAGGCTCACCTTGGGTGAGGGAGGTGTCAGAGGCGCGGCGTCCTTCTCTGAAGCTTATTGGGGATCGGTTGTGCGCCTCCCTGTGCTGAGACGTCAGGGCAGCCATTGCCGGGATGGGCGGCCTGGCGCTCAAGAAAGGTGCAGTGAGGCCAGGAGCGGAGCTGTTAGATGGTACCACCTCACTGAGGGAGGGGGCATCCTCCAGCAGACTGAGGTCGCTGTGCACGGAGCCCATGTCGTAGCCAATGTCCGAGTCCACGCTGCCCATGGAGGTATTGTGGCCTAAAGTGAAATATTTACCTGGAGACGGGACATAAAATCAGACAGTGAGCAATAAAGTCCTACTTTACTTTGAAATGCTTGAATAGCAGAAATCAAACCTTGACTCGAAGGCCCAGGCGGGTTGGAAACCTCAGATAAGGTGTGCCGTCTCTGGCCGAATCGAGCAGTCTGATAGGCTGACAGAAGGTGGGGCGTGTCGTCCTCGGTGTCGGGCTCCTCAGTCTCGATGCCCTCGTCAATCGATGTCTCCATCATGTTGCTAGGCGACGAAGTGGAGGACTTGCGGAGGACAGTGGAGGGTGGAAGGGGGTCCAGAAGGCAGCCATTCACCTAGAGGAAGGACGGGCCGAAGAAACACAAAGAGTAAACAACAACCCACTTTTAAAGCTCACTGTGAAGAAATGAAAAGAGCTGGACCCACTGGACCCACATGAGAGCACTAAAGAAAATACAAAAACGTAGGAATAAATCTGTGAATAGACTCCATTGGTTACTCTTTTTTTTCTCCCTGAAATGCACGTGTGTGTCAGTGAAAGCATAAGAACACATGCAGGGCTTAGACAGGGTAAAGGATATAGAGGCAGGAATGGTGAAAAACTTAAAATGACAAAAATGTTAAAGAATCCATGTGTGTGTGTGTGTGTGTGTGTGTGTGGGTGGGTGGGGGGGGGGGGTGCAAAGATTCATGAAGAGGGTCGAAACAGGAGCAGAGATTAAAAAAAAAAGAAGACCTGGGCTGCTTGCTGGGGGATTGAAGGGAGGGGGGATTTGGGGAGAGTCTGGGCTGCGTGATTGCTTTAGCAGCACAGCAGCTTTCTGTCCATGTGTGTTCGCTCAGCTCTCCATTGGGTCACATCATCGTCACAGGACCGCTTACATAACCAGACTTCATTCACGCAGATAACACTCGTCCTGACTCTGCTTAGGTACTCTAATCGTACATGCACGCACACACAAATCAGTCTGGATTGGAGCTTGGAGGTAAATTAAAGCTTACATTGAGAATGCCTTATGTGGAAATCTGAATGTGTGTTTGTGCAACACTGCAGGTGTGTGACTCCGTGAACTCAGACCAAAACTGCTTCTAGAACTAGCCTGGAGAAACAGGTTCACGGTTGGAACAGATAAAGTATAGAGCACTGTGTGTGTGTGTGTGTCAGTGTGGGTTTGTGTGTCCAGAAACCTCGCCGGACCGGCAGCTGTCTTGTCTGATGCGAGTGCTGACTGAATGGTTACATAACAGGGCAAGTCAAGAGCAGACTGTGAGGTTGACACCCCAAACCTCTGCTGTGTACAGACACACACACACCTTCACACCAACAGAGGTATGGTCATGATACATTCGGTATGAAGAGCTGTAAATCAATGTCATGTGAAATGAAAACCGCTATAAAAACAAGTTTCCTTTGTCGGTTTGGTGCCAGGGGTAACTGGTGTGTGTTTTGTCCTCTCATCCCGCGCGTCCATGCCGGCGTCACACTCACTTTGGGTGTGCTGACATCCTCCACGATGAAATTCTGCTCCAGGGGACATGCAGTCTGGGGGAAGGTAAAAGCATCCGAGGGGGCTTGAGGAACGGCGGGGGAACGCAACAGACGGACGCCCTGCGGAAGTAAACCCACCTGGGTTGAGCCACTAGTTGACTGAAGTCGAAAAGAAAGAAAGAAAAGCAGACGAGAGGGAGAGCAATTGTCATCAACTGCAAGTATTTATGCGCTCCACTTATACGAGAAAGAATTTGAGTCCACACACATTATCATGAGAGAATGAAAGCAGCTACAGCAGGGGTAGGGAACCCTGGTCCTCAAGAGCCATATTCCTGCATGTTTTCTACCATACCCTGCTCTGGCATGTTCTTATTGGCTGAACACACCTGACCCAGGTAATTGTCATGAGTCCCTACACTGATTACCTGGTTCAGGTGTGTTCAGCCAATAAGAACATGCCAGAGCAGGGTATGGTAGAAAACATGCAGGAATGTGGCTCTTGAGGACCAGGGTTCCCTACCCCTGAGCTACAGGAACACATGTGGTCCCTGCAATGCTTCACACAGACAGAGATAAGATGTTTGACAATATCTGGCAGCTTGCACTCCCTCCTTCTCTGCAGGGCTCTACTCTGTAGCTGCTTCAAAACTGCTAAGGTTTTTTTTTTTTTTTTTTTAACTGGCCAGCCACAGCCTACAGGATAGTACTACCACTTTAGTCCTAACTAATGAGCTTGGCATAGATGTACCGGCAGTTTTAAAGATGTAACTCCAGCGCTGGGTGTTTGGGGAAGGATTAGAAATGCTTTAGAGAAATTGTGCAATTATTAGGTTTATAATCCCAGGAAAATGAAAGGAAACTACACAATAACAGCATTAGGTGGCAGAGGGCAAAGGAAAAAAAAATCATGTAAGGAAAGGAAATGCATGGAGATCAAGGCTGGGCGGGAAGGGCCGCACAGAAGACGCGGATAAATAAACAAATTGGCCCCTTCTGTCCGTTTGTTTGCTCGGCAGTGCAGGTGTGAATAGCAGAGCTTTGATCAGCGGGGGTCGGGTTGGTCGCCCGCACACATTATTCAGGAGGCTTTTAGTTGCTCTGGAGATGCGCGGTTACCTTGATGACCGTCTGCTCTGCGATGGTGCTGGGGCGCCGCTGGCGGGCGTCGAGCCGCTGTTCCACAGGGAAGCTGCATCGGTGGGCCTTCAGCCGCTCCACCAGCAGGTAGTAGATTGCAGCGAAGTGGTTGTAGCTTTTATTCTGAAGAGACTGAACAACAACAACATATATTAATCTTTTTGTGGCAAACATGGGTAAAGTTGACATTCTTTGTTTCAGCGGAAACATGAAATTTGGCAGAAGATTTGTTTTTAAATAGACTGGCCTGAAAGTGTGGTACTGCAGAAGATGGAGAACGTTTAATCAACGCCCCAAAACTCAGACGCTTTTTAGGTTCCTCCCTGCTGAGTTTGAAGGAGCAGGGCAGATTTGATGGGTATAACCTAGTTTTTTCAATCAGAGTCAATCTGTGCTTCACAGCAGCCAAAGAATTTTTGCAAAAATAAAAATGTGTTTAAATTAACTAAAAAAAAAAGCATCCACATTTTGATCATCAGAACACAGTGGAGTCACAAATGAGAGATGTAAAAAATGTTTATGTTGATTAGACTTTCAAATCGTGAAATCAATGACATCATATCCGGTGTTAAGAAAAACTAAAGAAAAGTTATGAGCATGGTGTCCGAATTGCTTTTAAAATCCAGGGCACTAGGATAGTCCTGCACTATATAGTTTGTTAGTAGTGAGGGATTAGGGTTGGAATTCTGACATAGCCGCTATTTTTCCACATCTCTGTTTGAAGGGCTAAATGTAGTGGTAGTAATACATAGTAGTGGGGAAAAAATTCTGGTTCGACCTAATACTTTTTCTGGATTGTGTGCATCATCTCCCCCATGCTGGTCAGACAACAGCTGTGAAGTTTGAATCATTTCTTCCGTTTCTTTTAGGTTTCTTCTGCATAAAAAAATGCTCCAAAACTGATCTGTTATTGTACTCTGATTTCTGAATCACATTTCTCTTGGTTTGCAGGTAAATTTTACATTGGAATGAACTTTAAGCGTCTTTATACAATAATGGTGTCCTCCAAACGCCCCCTTGACTCAGAATGAAAAAAGAATGAAAGAATGAGCTGAAGAATAAACAAAACTGTTGATTTTCCAGTTGGAGAAAGGCCTCATTTGGCTTTTGCAGAAGAGCTGCATTTTTCAACCAAATGTCAAGAGATTCCATAAACATCCAGCAAACTATAGCTCAATAGTTTCAATCCAAAGATCCTTTATCTCCCTAATTTGCTTTGAAATATGAAGCAAAGTGGACAGATACTGCCATGAAATCACGTATCAGTCATGCATTGCAATACTTCTGAGCATGTGAAAACGGAATGAAATGAGATTAAATGGCAGACTGATGTTTACTTAAACCTCTAATTGCTCTTTGGAAACACGTTGTGCTGCTGTGAAATGGTAACATTCTTGCCAAGTAATTTCCTAAAATACAACTGTTTATTAAACAAAGTCAAAATGCAGACAGTGTGTGAAAAATCACACTGTAATTTACCAGATTGTAGAATCATAGTTAGCAGAAATAACTCCTGGAGAAAGTTTTCTTCAGGTTATACCTGTCTGAAGAAATATTTTATTAAAAAAAAAAAAAAAAAAAACTGGAGTCTGAAAAACAACATTTTCAACGTCGTCGGAGGTTGGGACTTCACTGGATAAGCTCCACATTCTAAGCGTTTGTCCACCTTTTTCTAATTGAAGACTTGAAGGCAAACTTAAGCTCGAAGCCAAACATTTCAGACCTGTCTAGCCGATTTCTACTGACAAAGATCAGCATTTATGAGGATTTTAACTACTAACAACTCATGGAAAAATTAAATCAAGATAAGAAAGAGGTAATCGTCAATAATAAGTCTAAAAGATTTGGGTTAAGATGTGAACACACTAAACAAGCACACCAAAAATGCAACTTTATTCCAATGGAAGTGCAGGCACACCATTTAATTTAGGCTTAACTGATGTTTGTTAAAGTCCCACTCCAATAATCTTATTTTAAAACCTTTTTCCAGTATTTTTTAATTTTCATTATGCCGTTTTCAAAAACCTGTGTTGTGGACATAGTGTCTGAAGAGCAGCAGGAGCTTATTAGAAATGTTTGGTCCTCCATTTCCCATCATCCATCTGTTTACACGCTCTCCTGCTAGCCAACAACCCCAACGTAACATTACTGGTAAAACAAAAATGGTGAGTATTATCAGAGCTATCCAGCCGTACAGTCCTGAGCCAGATTTCAGTTTGGCCAAGGAAAATTAAAACATACATTGATCTATATGTTTGAAAGTGGATGCATCAGAATGGAGCTTTAAAGTATTTTCAAACTGTATTTTTTCATCTGCTCCTGATTTAAGTTTAATATTATGTATATATGTCTTCCATCATGAAAAAAAAAATGCTACAAGAACATGTTAAAAACACCAAAAACATGATTTTGAAGCTTACCTCTATAGTCTTGTGTTGGTCAATGCCAAGGCTGTGCATCAGGCGAAGGACCTGTTCGCTGTATTCTCCTACACTTGTCTCCCCCTCAGCTGACAGTGGCTGTTGGTACAGGACAGGCCTCTGTGCTGGGACGTCTAAAGCCATCCATTTGTGCTCCTTAATCTGTGCCACAGACAGGCGTTTGGACGGGTCCAGGACCAACATCCTGCGGATCAAGTGTTCACAGTCTGCAGGAAAGGAGCAAACGGGGAGGGTGCAATTATTTTAAAGAAGCTTCTGGTCAAAAAATAAATTCATAAAATGAACTCGTCTGAAATGTCCCCAGCTAAACTGACGCATAAGGGTTGTTTCAACTGCAAATTGTTGTGCTGGGTTGACATCTTTAGTTTTTCCTGATTATTTCCATTCTGACCAGTGAGGACAAACTCTCGTTTCAGGATTGGTGTGGTTGTGCAGCTTGTCCTTCTGGAGAAAAAGTTAGCCTCAATACTTTTCTATTAGCTGGTAAACACACTGGTTCTGTTGTGCAGGTAGTTCCTCAAAGATGACACGCCGCTCCATTTTGCAATAAAACTAATTGCTCAATTAGCTTCAACATATGTTCTGTTTAACTCAACGCGTGTCTGACAAGGACTGCAAAGAAGGCAGCAGTTCATTTGAGTTTTCCCTGCAGCCACTTCCACACAGCATGAATACATTCTTTCCCACTTTCCAAACCCTCCCCATGAGAACTCTTCACCTCTAGTTAGGGGCTAGATGAGTTTGACGTCAGACACAGCTGGGTTCTTAACAGGATTACAGTTCCCTTGGCTGTGTTGCTCAGGCCTGGATGCCCTCCTGCTGCCTTGCACTGCATTCCCGCCTGCCACATCCTCACAGTTTTCTTAAATTGTCTTGAAGCAAAAGGAAAGCCGTCTATTGAAGGGATAGCCCAAGCCATTAGTTAACATGTCTAATTTTTCAAATGCCAATGCAATTTTGAAATAATCTCCACTAGTGGTGCGCCTCTCGAAATCAAAAAGGTTCCACTTAAGCTTGAAGTCAGTTTAAAAATAGACTGTATTTTCTTTTCTTGAGTAGCATGATTTTAAAACTACAGCTTTACAAACTGGTGAAGTTGTTACAGAAAGAAGCAGGCAAGAGAAGTTCACTTCATGCTGTTGGTAACCTACTTGCCTTGTTTTCCTGAGAGCTCCAAGACCTGTCTGCCAATATTAACTCCCTGCTGCTTCACAGCCTCTCCCCGCCCCTCCCGACCCTAATCTACTAACATCTGCCTGCATCACGGTTTGATTCCCAACTCATGCTTTGTAGTTCGGCCAGCTTGGTCTTTTCCCCAATTATGTGGTTAACCCGTGTGCCCTTCATCAAATTCTTCCTGCATGGTGAGGCCTCTTTGCAGGAGTACTGTTATCTGTATTGAAGAGTATAGTAAACGGTGAACTGCATTGAGGCAGTGCTCCAGGGAGCGGCTTTTAGAAGCCTGAAGTGCCTTCATCTCCATCGTGAGACTGAAGACATGCTAAAATCCATCACTTTTTTTTTTATCTATTCCATTCTTAAACATGTGAACAGATGTAGTGCCTTTTTTCTCACATATGGGTAGAGTAGCATGTGAACTTCAGCATATGTAGTGCATATGTGATAGCATAAGATATACCAAAAGAAAAAAAAAAAAGCTACATGAGCTTTCCTCTCCTCCATCAGTGCCGGTGAGCAGGTGCCTATTTATAAGACAAGTTTTGTTGAAGAGCCCCGATTTGACCCACATGTTACCGTGACAACCCAATGAATGTAAGGAATAAAACACAACTTGAACTTGAACTGATCACAAGAGACAGTTTGACCGAGTCATTGGTTCACGCTGTGAGAGTGTGACTGACTGACAGACACGCTGCTTTTAGCTGGAACATTACGCCAGCATGATTGAGCAGGAAAATACATCACACTCAACTTTTTTATAATGCTGACTAATCTGCAAGTAATGATGTCATAAATTTTATTACACAGTTGAACCTATTTTAGGACTTGGAAAATGATAAAATAAGGTTGAAGGAATTAACTTGCTTGATGGGCTGGCTGATAAAAAAAAAAACTGAAAGGATTTGTTCTAAAGCAGCTGGTGTCTTTAGAAACTAATATTTGCCATTTTATTTATCCGTGCACATTTGTAAAGGACAACGCAAACATATTTATACTGTACTTATCTCTGCTGATGATACACAGATAAAAGGCTATTTGCAGAAATAAAATCTAGCCTCTTAAACCCAATTCTAATTTATCCACTTCCTTTTTTTTCCACTTTTTTATGGTTAAATCAATAAAAATAAAAAGAATACCCATTATTCAATCAGTGTACCATGTAACTGCGGTGAGATGCAATGGCATCAAAAGGTTTTTCTTTGCCCAAAGAAATCCTAAAGAAGAGGATGTACTATTTTATGACCTCATATATGCATCTTTGTTAGTACGAATCACACAAAAGCTTAAAAATATAAAATGCTTCCCTACCCCTCTGACTCTTCCCTACTGCGCAAAATGTACGGGAATAGGCTCTCTCTTTGCTGGTAGGGTGATCCGCGTTTCTTCACGTGGGTGTGCTCTGAAGCACAGAAGTTTACATTAAAATGCAAGAATGTAGCACCTAAATGAATTTTTGCTTTTGAATGACTTTTCAAAGTTTTAAAACCAATGTTGTGCGTTTTCAGAACGCGAGCAGCCATGTGCCAACATAGATGACCGGCAACTTTTGATGATGTCATCAATGCCATGGCTTTGTCCGAATAACCTAGCTAATCTCCAACTACTCAGAAACTATATAGCACGGGACTATCTACTGTGCCCTGGATTTACATGCAATTCAGACATCATGCTCACTACTTTAGAAAAAGTTTTAACGGAGACTATGACGTCACAGATTTTACGAAGTGAAAACACAATTAATTGAAACATTTTACGACAACTATTTAACTTAATTTAATTCAACGCACTATATTTTGATGATGAAAGCATTGATGGTTTATTAAAGAAATACATTTAAATACGTATTTTTTGTTGAAAAATTGTTCAAACGGAATGCATTGTGGCCTGTATTCCCCAATCTAGTGAGCATTGATGCACACAGATTTTTTTGCAGACAATTCCGGAACACTCTATTTTTGAATTTTTGGCTATGACCGAATTCCCATCCTTATCCCTAACTGCTAAAACTATATAGTGCAGGACTGTCTAGTGCCCTAAATTCTAAAAGCAATTTGGAGACCATGCTCACTACTATTTTTTTTTTTATAAACAGCAAGTGTGACGTCAATGGTTTCACAAAATTCGAGTTTTTACAGTCTATTGACAACTCCACTGTGTTTTGATGAGAAAAATTGACAGTTTCTTGAAAATTATATTTAAAACACTTTTTTCCATTGAAGTTGTTTAAACACAATACATTGGGGTCTATATTTGCCAATACAGTGAGCATCAATGAACACTGGTTTTTCACAAAGACTTCTGGGGGATTTCTAGGGCACTTGATTTTGGAATTGTAGATTCGGACAGCACTACAAAATAATGAACAAACTATATAGTGATTAATGAGGGAATTTGGAATTCTCCTATCTCTCTAAATGTAGGGATAGGGAGAAGCCGTAGGGGTAGGGAAGCAATTGGGATTTGAACATTTTTAAACGACTGAATGCACATGTTTAACAAAGAATAAAGCTTTAAATAAAGAACAGACATGCAAAGGTATGCAAAAAAAAAAAAGAAAAATGAAAAGTGAATTGATGAGGGCCTGACTACAGCAATCACTGAGGTAAAATGTTGTAGTGAGAGTTTACAGTGAGGTGCTAGTCTGTGCCGTGTACCACAGAGTTGACCAGAGAGAGCAATGGGAGGAAATGAGGTCTGTTTCTAGTAGAAGAAATGAGAACACTCTGTTCTTCGCATTCAGGGGGGAACAGGGGCAGGAGTGAGGGTGGAAAGGCGGGTTGGAGTGTCAGTCTAGGCCAAGAACTGACATTACACTCTTACATTCCGCGTCTCCTAATTGTTTCAAGGCTCAGAACAAAAGAAGTAGAAATGACATGAATTCGAACCACAGTCCCCTATAGAGACTTCTGTCATGAGGCGCTGATAGACAAACAGGAAGACATTTCACAGACGGAGGGAGTCAGAGACATAAAGAGGGTCTCCTGAAAGAGACTGCTGGAGGGCTTCGCTGGCTTGTCCCCCAGATTACATAAACAGCTCGTGCTCTGGACTTAATCTCCCAGGCTGCAAGCTAGCTCAATCGCTAACAGCAGGGCCGCTTCGAGACAATCATATGACCTGACTCACTCCTGCATGCAACACATGACCCCTGCAAAGTTTAGCAGACAGTGACAGAGTGGTCCATGCAATACCATCCTAAAGCTAGCTGTTCTGTCTGTAATGAAACGACCTGCTGACTAGTTTAGCCATGATAGACGCTGCCAGTAAAACGTTCAACAGTACAGTGACTCATAGTGAAAAACATGTACTGTGAGTCATGCCCTTTTTTTTTAAACTCATTTAACATGAATAGACCGAATGATTCACTAGCACTTTGTGTTTCCAGGGAATAGCGACAGGTATGCCATACTGAAAAGTTATCCGTTCTTGGGGAGGTTTTACTAATTATTTGAGAATGGCATTACCAGCAAAAGAGAGTTCAGAGATTTAAGAAACCAGGAAGAAATGTGGCTAAAGCAGTCGCCATTCAGAGCATGATCTACACCAAAGTCAGTTTCACCCATCTAAAGTAAATCAAACAACCAACATATTGTGGTTTGACTACAAATTGAACTCATGCATCAACATCAATCTACATTTGATAGTTTAAATAACTCCTATTTTTGTGTCATGACGTTCCAACGCAATCTCACTGTACTTAAAAAAATGTAATGATAAATTAAAAGTGTTGATGTAAAAGTGAGGTCATATTAAAATCCAAAACGTATGCCTGAAAAGCTGATATGTTTCAAGAACTGCACTTGATGCTTCCCCATAATCAATTTCTTAGCATCATCTAATCATCATCTTTTCTCAAAGCTTTTCACAAATCAGATGATTTTACCCTTTAAGCAAAATGTTTTTTAAAGAGATTTTTCAGGGAGAATGTCTTCCATGTGATGACTAAAATAGGAAAAAAATGTTACTTTTATTATTGTGATAAAGCCCTGGATGAAGTAAATTTGTGTCTTCTCACCTTCAGTCATGAAGTATGGGATGCGAAACCTTCCTTCTAGGACTCTCTGTCGGAGGACAGGCAGGCTGGGCCCGTCAAAGGGCAACGCCCCGCACACCAGCACATAAAGCACCACCCCCATACTCTAGAAACACACAGATGCACACAGGGAACAGGGTCACGGCTCCAGCAATCAATAGACCAATCAGAGATGACATGAAACATGCTTCTAATTATTCTTCACACATTGACCCCAAGCTAAGATTTTGCGTGTCAGACTAGATGAAACACTGTTCTCGAGCTAAACTTTTGCCAATATCATTTTTTAAAATTAATAGTGTTTACTCTTTTTCGACACATTTTAAGCTAATTCTGAAGTAAACCGTTTATTCGCATTAAAATTTTTTTCATAATAGTGGCTGGTACAACTGAAATCTATGAATTTCCACTTCTGTCTAATGAGTTTCAGCCGCCATCTTGTCTGCCACCAGGTCCTCTTGGAAGGGATTTACTAAAAACAAATAATTTTCTCAGATTGCTAAAATTTTAGACTCCTCATTAAAAATAGCTGGCTTCTCTGTATTTTCTTCTACCTTTACAGCTGCTGCCAAAACATTTATATGAGAAAGAGCGCCATTAGAGAATAGGGAATTTCATGCTTAGGTCCTGTGGTTGGAAAAAACAAAAATCTTGTGTCACCCCAATAAAGTGCAACTGCTCAGTCTTATCCTTCTACAGTGCCCGGGACTTTGTGTTGCATACATGAACCTTTGGGTAAATGCCTTGGAAAGTTAACGCCAAAGAGGATAAAATGACATCATCTTTCTTCATTGTCTCACTTCTGAGCCTTTGCTAAAAAAAAGACTGAGGTTGTTTTTCCCATGTTAATTCTATCTTTTGCGTTAACCTTTGTGTCACATGGTTGCTTATCTGTCAATATTTACAACCTGGTAACTTTTTTTTTTTTTTTTTTTTACCTAAAACATTTAAACCACCAGAGTTTTTTTTTTTCTTTCATAATTGCTTCAGTAAAGACACAGATAGATGATCCTTCATCATTATCTTGTTAATAAAATGCTAATCCCATTAATTTACTTCATGTAGCTTTATTAAAAGGAATCAGCTGTAATCTACTCCTAATAAAGGAGGGGAAATTAAGCACAGGAATGTGAAGGAGCAATCTTTTTGGGTAAAAAAGCAGTCGTCTTACCCAGATGTCCAGCTGTGGGCCCTCATACTGTTGTCCTTCAAAGACCTCTGGAGCAGCATATGGCGGGCTGCCACACCATGTAGCCAGAGGCTCCCCTGGTTTAAAGAAGTTTCCGAATCCAAAGTCTACAAGGGACGATACACCAACGGTAAGTAGGCTAAAGGCAGTTTAAGGTGTCACATAACTCCCTGCAGAGAGTGTCTCTTCAGGAAATGTCGGCACACTGGCACTTTAATATGTTCTATGAAGATTTGTTACCCAATATGTTTAAGGGTTTTATTTTACACATACCCAGAAACGAGAGTGGATTGAGACAGAACATCTCCTGGCACCTTTTACATAATGTACTGTGAGAGTCACATTTTTGCACAGTGAGAAAATGGGCCTCTGTGTGAGGCAACTGCCCCTGGTGACTGATATGAGGTAATCCATGCTGGACTGTGAATGGTTGCATGCTGAATGACTAAAACTTTCATTTTCATCTTCAGAGAGAGGAGAACTTTTAAACACACACATGCCTGGCTTTCATTAAAGTGCGTTTCAAGTCCATGCAAAAAGCTAAGCCAATTCACATTTTCTCCTTCAAATCACATGTTTTTGTAGCAATATTCCTCAAATGTTTTCTTGTCTTAGAATTGCATTTGATGATTATTCTAAAAAAAATTAACAACTGAATAACTGTCTCCATAGTTAGCCCATCATCAATTGCATGGTGTCATGGGATCAGGCAGCTGCTCTACTCTCAGCTCCCACCCTTTCTCCATAATTTGAAGCAGTTACATAAACAGAAAAAATGTTTTGCAAAACAGATAATGGATAAAAGAAAAAAAGCTTACGTAATGGGGCTGGAGGTGATGTTAGTTCTTGCACACAAACACTGGCGCACACAATGAGCTACTAGACAGCCCAAGAGATTTTATTTTCAAATTTGTATCTTTCCTCTTCATAAACCTTTAGCTTCACTTTTAGCCTATTTTTGATCTGAAGACGTTTTCCAAAAAAAAAATATTAAGGCTTGTGCACAGTGAATACAGCATACCTTTTATTAGTATAACATACACTCTGGTAATTACTCCATCAGTCAATCAGGTTCTCAGAAACTTGAGCTTTTTTACAAATAATGAGAACTTTTGTGCAATGTTTTCACCTACGAGTGTGTGTATGTTCATCTGGCATCCCTGAAGCTAAAAGATTTTCCTGCGCGTCTTTCTTAATCTTTCTCCCAGCTATTGTCTACTTTAACAAAAGCAGTAAAAGACTATGGATGATAATGAATTCTCTAGAATGTAGTTGGTTTATTTCTCAGAAATATTGCAGGAGATTAAAAACAAAAGTTTCTATACAGGGATGAGATTTTTAGGGATTAGTCGATGCAAGAGTTGAAGGACAGACAGCAGATGGAACACGCAGTTATTGCAACGGAGAAGTCATTAAGGCAAAGCAGCCAGAAACCTTTGGGTTTCAAGCAAAAATAGCTGCTGGCTGTTGAGAAGGTGAGATGCGAGACGCAGGCAGAGCCGCGGTTCCTCATCAGAAGCTGTGACCCATTTCATGGAGCTGAATACTGATCAGACATCTTGACGTCAAACGCGCCGTAAAGCTGCAGTCTAATAAGAGCAGTCAGAGCTCTTCAGGAAGGGCGGAGTGGTGGGATCGTGCACAACTGCATTTGCATAATATCAAACGTGTTTCATATTATTCACCTACAATGTTCTGTGCGCACAGGCATACACGTTTGACCAGTTTTCCAAAGAGATTTTCTCTTTGATTTTGTAAAGATGCACAGAACAAACTTCACTTCAGCAAAATGATCTGCTTTAGGCTGTAAAAATGTTTTCACAAATGAACTTTAAATTGATAAACTGAAAGTTGCAAAACTTAGAACCTTACGCATCACTGTACATATGACTTTGAATGATGCATGCTGAATATATAGGTGCAGTTTGGCATATTTGAAATAATCCTGCTGTCAATATTGGAGTCTTACATGGAAAAAAAATACTAATATCTGAAAGTTTAAATTAAATTAAAAAAAAGTCTAAAGATTTTAAAAAGGTGGAAGTAAATGAATCACAGTCATTTAGCATCAATGCCCCCAAAAAAAAAAAAATAGTGCATCTTATGTCTTTGTGGATGGAAAAAATCTCCTTCTCTACTGTTTTTTATAAAGGAAAATAACTGAATGTGTAGACATGTTTAGAGATAGTTTTTAGGGGAAAAAAGCCAACAATACATGTTGTACAGCTTAACATGGAAATATGGGTTTGAACAAAAGACATTTTTCACTGAGGACTAAGATAAACATCTTTATATACAATTTTAAATCTCACTGGTGAGCTGGAGGGCATGATGATTTTTCTTCTAAAAAGAAAAGTTAAAACTTCCCATTTTGGACGCAACAAACCTACAACAGGGAAGCTAAAAGCACAAAAGAGAAGGTGTGGCAAAGTTCCAGTGTAAAATGGGGCAATTAACATTTTTCTTTAATATAATACAGCTAAACTTCAGTGGAAAGAGGAGGAACAGGTTGACAGAAACAAAAACAAAAAAAAAATGACAAAAATAACTGCGTCAACTGAAACTACAGGCGTTTCCACAAACCGCAGTCGTCGGCCACACATAGCTGCTAAAACTGATTCAAATTTTTCTACAAAATATTTTCTTCTGAAATCAGAGGTTTGCGTCAGGCTATATTTCTAGATTTGCAAATATGTTTGTTGGAGAACTGACGTCTTACTTCTGTCACTGTCAAAAGTGAAAGAAAAAAAACTGTTTCATTGACTTTTATTTTGAAAATGTTTTTAGTTTCAACATCATTTAGTTGACCTATATGACAGGTGTACATGCTGCAAACGGTCATGTAATCTGAAACAGTGCAAAAGACAATTTAAATGCAAAGCAATCTAAAACTTCAGCAAAACTCATATCACAGAACAAACTTCCTCTCTTTCTCTACTCCAACAGTCTGCTTTTGTTTCTGTTATTCTTCTTCTTCTTCCTCCTCCTCTCTCCATCCCTTTCAATCCACCATGTCGAGCTGTTTGAAGTGAAAGCATTAAGGACACTCCCTACTGCTACCGTGGCGCTCTCCTCTGCAGCCACCGTGAGTCTGACCTTTCCTTCAATCACTGCCAGTTAAGCTTCATACAGACTGACCAGAGGTGGTCTTTGCAAAGCTTGAAGGCTTGTTGAGGAAAAAAAATAAAAACAGGAGCATACACACAGTTTGGACCCAACTGATGATGAAATTAAACGTGTTCAAGATGAATGATTTGTGTCTTGTTGGTTTTTACATTTTAATACAAACACTTCAAAATGTCCTAAAAATGAGTTTTAGCAAAATAAAAGCATGATTTTTTTTAATCCAATAAAAATACTTAACTTAGATTGGATATAGGGGAGCACTTGAAAAACTAATTTCAGAACAGTTTATATGAACTTTAATTGTAGAAATTTGTATCAAATCAAGTAACTCTTCTGTAACAGTTAAAAAAAAAAAAAAAAAGATTGATGCAAAACTCCCTAATTTCTACATCCAAATTTAATTTTCTTTTACATTATCTGTGCATTATAATGCTCGATTTTTGTCAAATAGGGGTCAGCATAACAGTTTTTGTGATGACAGGATGTCTGCTGTTTCTATTTCCTGACAGGAGCATGAAGCCGATTATGACCACTAGTCAACATAGTGTAAACAAAAAACACCCTGGGCAGGTAGTTAGGACATTTTTGAGCTTTATCAGCAATGATCTCATTGCAAGCAGTGGATCAAAACCGTCATGAGAACATCCTGTACTTATCATCCCACAGCAAGCTCGCAGACCTCCCAGAACTATGTTTACAGTACCTGCAATCTTGATGTTCATATGACCATCCAACAGCAAATTCTCCGCTTTCAGGTCTCTGTGAACGATGTTCCGGTTGTGACAGTACTCGACTGCAGACAGAATCTGCCAAAACTTCCTCCTGGCTTCCAGCTCACTGAGACGCCCATGCTTTGCCAGATAGTCTGCAACCAGAGCGACAGACATTGAAGAGATGGGATGCATCATGTTAGTTATATGCAGATTTCCATGTTGATGATTTTATTTCAAACACAGCTTAAGAAAACAACATTGAAAAAGTATTTTTATTCTGCTGATTGTTGGTGCTTGACTAGAGCGAAAAAAAAAAAAAAAAAAAATCACTTGATGAGGTGCAAGTTTGGTGCAAATAGTGGCTTACAGCGGCTCCATTGTCAAGTGTCCTTTGTCAACTGATTTGGTGGGAGATTTCTGTTTTTCTTTAGAAAGTCTTATTCTAACCCTGCAAGCGGGCAGTTTTGAGTAGGCAGAGAGTGTTATGGTGCTGAAAGCACCCTGCTGACACAGCTATGGAGAAGGAAAGGAGGAATTGGAAGGAAAAGAGTCTTGCAAAGTAACATTCTGCTATGGAACATATTGTTCACATTAGCACAAGCTGGATTAGTGTCTGCTGGATATGATACCGTGTTTAGCTGTGGAAGGTTGCAGCATGCACATAAACATAATCAGGGCAAATCAACACAGTGATCCAAGTATGAACTTGCATTCTTGCTTGGTGAGTAATGCAAACATTGGACATTTTTGTTTATCTACTAAGCACAGAGCAGTACAAAATACTGCCCCGCATTTGTTTGGGGGAAAAAGGACAAACCCGATCGCAGTGCTATTGCTAAAAAGGGTTAGTTTTAAAATGGTGTTTTACCTAGCTTTTAGATAACAACAGATCTTTGCCACTTAAAAAAGCAAGTTAGATTTATTATTAAAGGATGTTTTTTTAATTATTTTTTTCAACAGTTGTGTGCGTTTTTCTTTTTTTTTTTAAGTCAGCAAGGGTCCTCTTCACACTTCACTGTCTAGATAGCTTGCTAGCTCTTCAATTCACACCCACTGGCAAACAAGAGGACACTTTGCATTGGCTTTGCTTCCAGCTGGCATGAATGCCGACCACCGACCAAACCTGACAAAACAAGCAAAACTACAACAACTAAACATGCAACAACAAAATGCATTTGTGCTTTTCGGAGTTCATTTTGCTAAAGCTTGATCTGCAAGAGATGAAGTAGCAAAAAGCTTAAGCAACAGTTCCTCTTTTTTTCTTGCAAGCTATTACGCTGCTGTGATTTCTTCCTGTGCATGCTTACAAAAAGGTCAGGATAAGATCATTGATGGAATTCCAAACCAGCCCTCTGTCAAAATCCACAGGGAAATCACACTAATCCACTTCCACAGGTCAGTACCATCAAAACATTGTGCAACCATCTGAACATTTAAAGTGGTGCAAGGCTTTTTCCTGGAGTTTGAGGCCGTTTACGACACGCGCTGACTGCAGCTCCACCGCTTCTGGCAAGAACAGCTCGGCTGTGTTTTGGGAAATAGAGTGGAAAACAATACTTTACAGTATGAGGCTGCCGAGTTCAATTTAATTTCTCAATGAAGCTAATGGTAAAAGGTAAAGACAGAATGAGAGAAGCTGATTAGAAAGTAGCTTTCAAATTCCTCTTGGACATACGGGCAGCTTTCAAGCAGCACTGCTAATCAAATAACGCAGCGATACGGGAAATCTGTCAAGAACATCCAAGTTTGCATCCGTTACAACAAAACCACTTCAGAGTATTAATTACTACTGAACATTGACCGCTTATAGAGAACTGGACTGAACAGGAGTGACGTCACCCATAGAAAATGCATTTCTACCGGCTTCAGCTAAATGAAGGCGATTTAGTCGCCCTTTTTTCCATGATACAGAAGTCGCCATGTTAGAGCCAGATGACAGTGATTGGTCTGAGTTGTCTGAGTCAATGTTTCTATGACAACTGTCACCAACCGGGAGTGAGTTTTTTCAAAGTCCATACCCCTTGCACTGAAAGCAGCTTGTGAAAATGTGAAACGTTCAAAAAAATTCATCTGTCATCCTCTTTCAGGACAGATGAGGTTCAAACTTTCAGAAAGTTTTCACCATAGAGGTCCGACTGATAATTGATAATTTTAACACAAAAAAATTACTTCACCTGCATTTACTTGATTTATTTAACATTTTCTAATAAACTATCCACTTATACTTGATTCTAGCACTTACATTTGCCAATTTAACTAAATTTGGGACATAACTGTTCAATTAGACATTTGTAGCTTTCAAAAAGAAATCAGATTTAATACTTTAGGATCTGGAATGTTTAACTCTTTAGTAGCTGGGTTCTTTATGCACAAGCAGCAGTATTGTGTGCCTACTGCATACTTGAACAACAAGCCATTCTCTCGTGTTCTAACTGCAGTGTACATACAATGCTGTACAGCATGTTGCCCAAGCTGAATGATGAGTAATCCACTGACACAGTGTTGGTTTGCTTTAGGATCTCAGCACAGCGAGGTACGCAGAGATGCATTCTGGGAAAGTGAGCAAGAATGAATCACAGTGATCTTGGTAGAATTGGAGCACAGTGGCTTGTTGAGATTTTCTTTAAGAGCTGGGTGTGGAGCTGAATCTCTGTGCAGCTGCTAGGGCTTGAGAAGGAAGTCTCAAAGATACAAAACCAGCTTTTTGGACAGAGCTACTGCTGAACTTTAGGCAACCCTGCAGGGCAGGCAAGAGTGTGCGTGCATATGACATGAAAGAAGGTGCAAATACAGTTTCTCACTTGTTCTGTTTGCACCTCAGTAGTTGATACCACTTAATGAGTTTAATAAGGTTAAATTTATGTGCAGGCAGATAGGTGTAGGTGTGTCGGCACACTAAAGGGTATACCTGAGCTGCTCTTAAACTGCTCCTACTAGGTGTGACAACGATGCGTTCGCAAAGTTTTAAATCTACAAAAATGGAAACAAAAGCTGTTGACCATCCTTCCCTGTTGAACCCAAATCTTCAGAGAAAACTGGATGTCTATGCACACACATACGAAGTGTCCTCAACAGGGCTTCACTCCTCAGCTGAAGGCGGTGAAAACTGTTAGCATAGAGAGGTGTTCAGTAAAACGATGCCTGAGAAATCACTAAAGCTGTCTAAATAAAACCTGAAGGCAGGTAGCATTAAAATTAGACAGCCAATGTTCTATAAGGTAGCAAAAGGTCACTATCTTTTTTTAAGCTGTATTTTTAACTTGGAAAAAAAGGCATAATTGCCCAATTCTTATATAAAAAGATAATTAACATTCATCTCTTTGTTAGCGGGACATTTTTCATCATAATAACAATGGTCTGAGTCATTTTCTTAAGAATCCGATTCAGTCTCGTCAGAGATCTTCATACCAAAAAAGGAGTTCTTTATTCTATAATTATTCACTGCATGCTTCCTGTTAATGTCAGTAAAACAAAAGTTCTACAATCTGCTGCAACATCCCCATGAAACTGACAGATGAAGATCTGAGCTTCTAGCCAAATGCAAATAAGAATGGGTCTTAAAAATAGCCTGAGACTTCCTCTCATATTAACACTCGTTTGAGCTTCATCTTCATTTCAGTCAGACAAGAGATCTGAGTGAGTAATTTTACTCACTGTCAGCATTGCTTTCTTAAATATGCATGTCCTACATTACCCCCCACCGTCTCCTAAAATCAAAAGGATGTCCCTTGCTTTTGCCTCTGTTTTCTTCCTCCCTTTCTCCTCGGTTTGCTGCAACTATCTGGGGTTGACCCAGTTTTCAGGTTTGACAAATCCTGCAGTGTTGAATCAGACTGCTAAGCAACAGACTGACAGCCACAGAGGCATATCAACGAGCTGCAACTGATGCCTCTGCTGTGCTCAATATTGTGCCCACCCATCCTTTTTGCAGGAATGAACCCATCATTCTGCCTTCTGGCACCAAACCAAGATTCGGTCTTTGTCTTTACAGCTTCAGACACACATTTCGCCTGCTGCTTCTCTACAATCCTATATTGGTTTTGCTTTTAAGTCGGAGGGGCTGCCAAGCACCCCCAGCTCTGCCATAGATCACACCTTGCACTCTTCTAAACCGATGGCCAGGAGCAGACCGGGGGAATTCATCATGTCAAAAAACGTGGAGACAACTCTCTGGAGGGCAATAATGGAGGAAGAGAGTGCTGGTCAGCTTCTGCATCATGACTCAATCTACCTTCCCCGAGTGTGTTTGGGGAAAAATCAAAAGGATTGTTTAATTTCATGTGACAGAAAACGGCAGCACATATCTAACGCTGCAGCTACCAGTCAGTGTGTGCCTGGTTGAGGCAAAGCTGCTGTTGCTGCGGTTGATGTTGACATATAAACGTCTTACATAACTGCATTACATTGTGCAATCGCAGGAGAGGGGTTTGAAGAATCAGGACACAATAGTTTTATAATATCCAACAATGACACATGGGGGAAAGAAAAATCTGGATTATTTGGGAGTAAAAAGATTGTTCGATCTCAAGAGGTAGAAATAAATGATGCATAAAGAAATGCACAAACTAGCATAAAGACTGAGAATTTTTTTCTCTTTTTTCAGAGCCTAACAGCACCCTAATGAATAATGTAGAGTTTGGACATTTCTAAATTAATTGTGGTAAAGTAAGTATTTTCCCCAATCTAGGTTTGTAAAGCATAAATACTCCATCTTCCTTAACATTTTTTCATTTGAATTTTCCCCTCATTCACATCTTCTCTGAGCTGCTTTCCAGTTATCTTGGGGTCATAAGAGAAGAGGTTGTTGCTGAGTCAGCATCACAAGGGATACAGTGGTCTCGCACACAGGCACACAATGCAACTGATATGCACAACAGGCAAATCCTTTTGCATGAGTAATCATCAAGTCTTACATGTGGATGAAGCACAAACATTCTCGGACGGTCCAATAGATGATGCTATTAGTCTATATAGTTGTATGGAAAACACTAAGATTTGATCAGAGCAAAGTGTTCTAATGCTTGTCAAGTCCTGTTTAGATAAAAAGTATTTGGCGTTTGAAATTATTTTTCTATCTGAAAATTGACAGTAAAATGTTGTATTTAAACAACTACTTTCATGGCTTCATGACCAATAAGCTTGAAGTGAAGTTTGCAGTCTGGACACACCGCTGTAAATGTGTCATAGAGCTCATGCTAGACCAAGATAAATTCTTATCTTCATGTGTTATTCTTACTGGGTCTTCTCTGTCCTTGCTTATGTCAGTGACTCCAGTTGTTCCTTCCAAACATTTTTGATAATATAATGAAATATTTTGTGTTGCTTAGATCAAACTGTTGACGTATTTTTTGTCATATACATGGCAACATTGAGTACTTCCTTACAGAGCGTGTTGTAAAAAAACATAACTCAAAAAGAAGAAACTGACTTTTGTCGCAAACATAAACCCCACCTTAATCTACTTATGGCATTTGTATAATGAGAAGAAAGGGTCACATCTGCCACTTTCAGCAATTTCTAATCCACATAGCCCTCACGTTGGCAGGATAAATACCGTATATATACCTTGTATAAACTTAATGTTCTCCAGTTTTGATTAGCAATCTCTGGCGCACAAGGAAATGTAGAGGAGTTCACAGAGGCAGCTTGAACTTGTTCAACGTTGTTTTCCTTTCTGGGAAGACTAATTTCTACTGCAATAATCAGCAAATGATAGAACAGGTAAAACATGAAAATCATTACCGAAAGATTAAGACATTTTACATTTCCTCATTCCAACTTGAAAGGACAGATTCTACGGTCGGTGCTATAAGCGTATAAAGTGAATGCTTGTTTTAAGTAGCACTGACACATTTGCCAAACTAGGATTTTTAAACTACTTCAATGCCTTTAGTTTTTTCTAATCTTTAGAAAGTTTAACATTAAAGTCGTCATCAAGTGTGGGGAAACCTGCAGCACGTACGGCAGTAAAACACGTTTAGTTTTCCTTTGAAGCAGCCCGTCTCCGGCCTTTTACAAGCTGTCAGTGATGTCATCGTGTGTGATAAGAAAAACAGCCTCGGCACAAATGGAGCCAAATTACTGGAGACACATGACAGGGGTCAAATAATTCATCCAAGGATTTCCTCAACCATGTGAACTTTGAGAACAGTGTTGGAATTAAAATCTACAACAGAACACTGAAGGATTGCACTTGTTCAAGATTAAATATTCTAAAAAAAAAAAAAAAAAAAGGTTGTATTTGTTTATATGGGACCATAATTTTCATACACAAAAAGAGGCAAATAGAGATCACAAAAGAATAATCTAAATAATGAGTAAGCACTTCAATAACCTAAAAATGAGTCACAGTTATTTGAATCGGGGAAAAACATGCAGGGCAGGGGTAATAAAGGGTTGGAAAACATAACTTTTAATGGAGAAAATTGCAGAAATTACTTTCACTAGTAATCATTATTGTCATGGTTTTGCTGTGGTAAATGAATAGTTTCTATTTTAGAAAGATAGTTTTAATTTGAAAAGTTTGACATGTTCTCCATAATTTTCATGCAGCTATTTTTTTTTCAGCATTTAACCTTTTATGGATCCTTGTATAAATTCTAACAACTGCTTAGATTTATGGAAAAAGAGTTTTTGTAATTTTCTTTTCAATTAACACACAAATGATTCATCTCATATTTAATGCATAAAAACAGGTAACCTATTTACATATAAATATATTAATAACAGATTCTCATTCGTTGAAGTAGATTCTAACACACGAAGTGTTATGGATTGCTAAGCTGCTGAAATTTTTATATTTGCAATTTTTGTCATTACAATCATGCACAATTTTTCAATTACCATTTGTGCAGTTATGCTTCTACACAAATAGACAACTGTATTTAGTATTGTATTTTTTTTTTTTTTTTTTTTTTTTTTTACACCAAATAAATACTTGGTAGGTCACAAACTGGAACGTGGTCAAAAAAAGGTTTGTTTGCTCTGGAAAAACTAAATTCTTACTAATCATTTTAAAACCGTTAAATTGCTTTATAATGAATGTGATACGCTGTTTACACGAGTTTGGAAAACTTTATATGCTCTTTGTTTATTGCTGATTGTATTTTTTCATTGTGAATAATAAAAATTGGAGGGTAAAAATGTAATTGAAGAACAGAATGCCTGGCTGCTAAATTGTGTAAGAATCAGTTAAAAACACATTTTCAGCATCAACTGAGATGTTAATGACAAAGCAAACACTGCATTTATTTTATTTTGGAGCATTTTCAGACACATGAATACATTTGAAGTCTTTATGCAGCACAACATAAAGGTTTCTCTGATCTTTCTTTTGAAAATAACACTCACCGAAGATCTCCCCGCTCTTGGCGTACTCCGTGACTAAGTAAAGCATGTTCTTTGTTTCCATCACCTGGAGAAGAGGGACAAAGGAACGGGGCAGAGGGAAGAGGGAGGCAAAGAAAAGAAAGATGCATGTTTAAAAAAAAAGAAACACTTTCTAAATCATTACCATCAGGTAGTCTCGATTAAAAAACCTAAAAATAGGAAAAATCTTGTTGCAAAGACCTCACTATTAAACAACTGCTGTGCTCACTCTGAAACTGCAGAGCACAGCATTCACAAACTCGCAAATAAATCAAAATCCATGAATGGCAACGAGTCTAAACTTGGCATCGGTGCAAGAGAATGGAGGTGGACCATTGCTGCTGCACACTGCGTTTGAGCGGCACTTAAAACCTTTCAGCCCCGACATGCTGCTGTGTTGTGTGGGAGGAGGAGAACCAATTTAGAAGCAGAAACACTCGGAAGATGAAAAGAATTAAATGTAGAGAGGAGAATCACACTGAGAGGAGGATGAATCAGGCTCGGCGAGCCAGACACTGGCACGAGAAATCCCACGCTCTTTGATAGCATTCTATTTTTCCATCTGTTCCACTGACCGGTTCATGGATGGAAGGCATGAAGTAGTGCGGTAAACATATTTGTATGAATGCGATTATGCAACGGAGCGTTTGTTCCTGAGTAGTGAGACTGTTTTAACTCTGTACAGCAGTTTCTCTGTTAAATAAAGTTTGCTCAAAAGCACAGGTGCAACTCGCAGCATTAACTGTAGTTTTGTTCCAGTGTGAACAAAAGCGAGGGCTTTGTTGGCATGCCCCTTTGGAATGCAGTCATAATTTAAGGGATTCCTCACACCTGTGCCTGAAGCCATGCATTTTTCACTGACAGAGTGCTTTGTTTTCTAACTACCGTTTTTCTCGTGCCATGTCAGGTGCGATGAATAAGTCCACAAAATACAGGCGATTTGTTTTGCCACCATGAGCTCATCATTTCTTTTTCTATGAAAGCAGTGAGTCAATTTGACTTTTTAACAGAATGATTTTCCATGAAAAAAGTCAAAGATGAAGAAACAGTGTTACGGATGTTACAAAAGTTTGAACTTTATTCCAAAAATTAAGTTCAACTTTAGTATTCTTTGGGATTTTTTTTAATATGTGAATTAGGCAACCAGCGAAAGCAACTGTGAGCTCAGTAGGAAATACTGTAGGGTTTTTTTTTTTACTGCCAGCACTATAACACATCATATATTACTTTTAACAGGTAGTAATTATATAATTCCCAAAATCTAGTACGTTTTATAGGGGTGTAGGGAAAAATTAATTCAACGATGTATCGCAATATTTTGTATCAATTTAAAATGCTGACAAGACCATATGAAACCCTGGCCGCTGGTTGGCAGCACAGCTTTTTGAACAGCCCTACACCGCAACCAAAAGATCTTACTGACTCAACTTGTGTTAAAGTGTGGGTGACATGGCCTATTTTAATAAACCAAAATATAGTAAATGGTCTCTATTTCATGTTGCGATTGTTTTTAATATTTTTCGAAAAATAATAAATAGCGAAAAACGCGATATAAACAACGATGACGGCCGCCGGCTCGCGCATTCTGCCGATGTCGCGCCGCCATGTTTGTGACGTAACGAAAGGCAGACAACATGGCTAGCACCGATAGCTTAGCAGAGAGTGATGCTACAATCTCTATTAGCGATTTCTCATCAGATGAACAGAAAGATGAAGAGGAAAGTTGCGGAGATGATGAGTCACTTGTGCAACCGTATCGATTCGAACCCTTTTGCGAAAGTGAGGAGGATGTAGCAGAAAGTAGTAGTGATGCCGATGACGATAGCCAGCATGAAGATTCGGCTAGACTCCAGAACACGGCATGGTAAGTTGCCTTTCGAGATTTTGGAATCTACGTAGACTAGGCCTAGTGTATACATCTGTAAAAGTACACGCAGAATTAAAAAGTCGATCTAATAATGGTGAAATGTTTTCAGTGATTCCTAACAGTATATATGTAGGACAGGTGAAAGCTGCGCGCCGCGGTCTCTCTGTCCGCGCTTGTTTACTTCGGTTTACTTCCGTGTATAGTGTCGGTCTAACATCCAATCAAATTAGAGCCCTTTGGATCGATTTGACAGTCCAACCAATCGAATTGCAGAAAAACTTAGTTCCGCCCTCCTCTTCAAAGCACATGTGCCTGTTTGCCGGCGTTTTTATTTCTAGCATAAAAGTGAAAATCGTCAACAACAAGCGGTTTACCTTCAGCAGAACATGAGGATTAAAGGATTCCTGACAGAGACTCAACAACAACCAACTTCATCTGATCCAGGATCAGCAAAATCAAGTAAGTTCTGAGTGAAAGCTGGCGCTAGCATAGCGGCTAACCGCTAGCTGCAGTTAAATGAATGAGACAATAACGTCTTCGTTTAGTTAGCGGGACACAGTGTGAGTCTGCAGCTGGATAGAATCACAGAGAGACCACAGGTGATTTAGACTTTTCCACCGCTCAGATTTTTACCTGGATCTGGGCGGGACGAGAGCGATCATAGCTGGAGCAGCAGCTGCTGGTGACCCGGGGTAGAATGTTCTCGGTTGTTTTCTGATGGAAATCCAGCCATTCACGGAGCAGCTAAGCAGGTTTATTTTCTATCACGTATTTTCTGTTTGCCCATCTTGCTGCTTTATGCTTCGTGGTGGTGTGTTTTGGCAAAAAGCGTCCTCTTTCTCTCACAGATTTTCTCTTTTTGTACTGGCTGCTGCCAGTGCTGGTACTGGGCGTTTCTGTTTCGGTCGTTTCCACTAGCGATCTCTTGAAAATAGTGGGGATGGCGTTCGGTTTCAATACTTTTTTTATATCTTACATGCATTCCCATGTCTTTCATGAGCTGTGTGTTTCTTCAAAACAGCCTGCCTCAAAGTGTTCGCTGCATAAAGTTGACGACGCAGTTGGCACCCAATTCGCCCTCGTTCGCTGCACTTGTTTTGTCCATTGTTTCAGCAGCGTTTCTTGTTTTGGGAATTTATACACAGATACACTTTCACTAGATGTATTGCTACATCCAGCTGCCACACAACGACTTGGCATAATTAACAGATTTAAACACGAGAGAATCGAAGACTAGGCAACCTGTTCTGTTTACATTCTGTCCGAAGTGGAACTGCGAAAATCAATGCCTTTCGTGACGTCACAGTCATATCGAGGTCACTTCCAGTCTGCGCTCTCAGCGGAAAATAAAAACTCTGATTCCTTCGAAAGATGTCAATTATTGCATCTTCGGATTTTTGAGGCCAACTATTGGTATCAATAGAATCAGCGTTTAAAAGCCTTTTTTATTTGACAAAGTTGTTCAAAGCATGTCACCCACACTTTAAATGTTCAGTCATTAAATAAAAAAAAAAAAAAAGAAAAAAGAAAGAAAGAAAGGAAAATTTGTTCTGGTACAGTCTTGGGAAATATCGTAATAAGTATCGTATCGTGAGACATGTGTTAGAACTTGCATCGAATCACCAGACTCTTGCCAATACACACCCCTAATGTTTTACTCTTTTCCCTATTTCAACACATCAAATTAAGTTGCAGAAACGTCCCCATACAGAGTCACTGCCAGAGACTGTATATCATCAGGAATAGAGGCAAACACATGGAAAACAAATGACTGAAGTCACACTTAAATGAAAATGGTGTATTCACATGTTCTTGTAACATTGTTTTTATGATGAGGAACATATATAAAGACAATCAATGTCAAAAGTATCATCTATGAGTATTACCTTTAATGAAAAAACATTTGTGCTTGCATGCTTGCAGAAAGTTTGCCAACCAACAGAGAAAACAAAGCTGTAAACAACAATAGAGTCAGAGGGCTTCAACATAAAAAAAAATACAGAAGAAAATGAAAATGAACAGATTGGGGTCACCAAAGAGGTCGCAGAGGACATGACAAACAAGACGGAGGTCTACAATTAATTTGTGTGTCTTCATTAGCTAGAGATGTCCTTTTTGGGCCAAAGGGTCAATGCCAGTTTATGAGACAAAAGGGGACTATTAATTGAACCAAGCTGATTGGATGGGAAATTTTCCAGTCGGAAATTATATGCAACAAAATTACTCTGTACAAAGCTCAAAGAGTGAGATATGACAGTGTTAATTTAAGAAACGCTCATTTGTAATTACCAAACAAGACACAAACTTTTATATAATCCTCACATACTTTTTTTTTTTTAACTTTGAGGCTATTTGGTGCCAAACATCAAACATTACAGTATTCACTCAAATTAAAGCAGATATTCAAAGAAACCCCTTATGTTAATATGGCTGAGCCATTATGAAAATGACAAACTTTAAGTATTTAGCATAATATTTATTGGTTTTTTGATCCTTTTCCCACAAAATAAGGTTACTTCAATGCACTTGTTTTATTCTAAACTTGAAATATTGCTATTTTCTACAGATAAAATTGTTGTGGCAAACTATTTGCAGCTAACTAGGTCACAGTGCAGTACTATTTGAACTAGAAAAAAAAAAAACAACTTATTAAGAAAACCCTTTTTGAGTAACTTTTTAAACCTCAGTTGTGAGGACCGTCACATACATCTGTGGATGAGAACAGAGTTGTATTCTGCTGTCAATCAAAAGGGATTGACTTAGTGATGTCTAACAGTAGAAATTGTGATAGGAACCACAATATAATGGATATATAAATGTTAGGAAATGTTTCCAACTTTAATGTGTTTAATGAAACTAAAGCTGTAGTGGCTCTCAGTAAGAAAATCATTAGTGATTCGACAACATTTGTATTTTGTTTAAAATGGAAAATAAGTGCCACAATTAGTGTTGCCAAGCCACAAAAACAATCAATTGCATCTTAATTTGATACCACTACTCTAAACGGATTTGTATTATTATTGGTAAATAAATGTACTAATAAATAATATCTCTGTTGCAATATTAGCATTAATAAGTCTTCATTAAATCATTAAAAACAGGAAATGAATTCTGTAATAGTGTGAAATTGATCATTATGATGCAGTATTTATTTCAAATATTCTAAATCTTCATAAAGTCATATCACTATTTATTACAATTCCTTTAACGTCCTGATAATAACAATAATTATAGTAATAATAAGATGGTGGCCCCGCTGCAGAGATGCAACAAGAGCAATCATGCAAACAGAGCTGCAAGTCAGTCAGTTATTAACAGAGCGCCCACATCTTTATCCCCTCAGTAGCGCAGGCTCTGCTCAGGAGCAGTTGTTTGCTTATGCATTAGAAAACAACCTGATTTTCCTGCACTTCAACTGTCGTGGATATGCAGAAACAAAGTATAAGCACTGCTGCACTCTGCTCCATAGAAGGAGATCGCTAAAAGACCTCTAAACAAACAACACACCAAGACTCATTTGACTTTATAACAGATTGCTGGTTGAGACGGAGCTTAAAGCTTTAGCTCGGATCTAATAATTAGATCTGAGTTACCAAGCTATTGGTCCTAAATAGGACTAATTTGCCGTTTTTTCAACTAAGCACCTTCCTTTGACTAAACTGATTTTCTTGGCGACCAAAGTAAATCTGTAAACCATTTAAACCAGTGTAGCCATGTAATGCTTTTTATAAGTTACATAAAGTTATATAACAAGTTAGGGCTGCACGATATGAGGGAAACTTGCGATGTGATAATAGTGATCAATATTGCGATGATGCTATGACCTCTGATGCATAAACAAAAAAAATAATTATTCATCCTTTCATAGCAACATTTTCATTTAATTAAAAGTAGTAATAATACTGTAATTTATCTCAATAGGAGGTGAGTTAGAACTCATCAGAGAAACCCACCAAAGATCAACTATCTACATTTCTGGTAGTACTGGCAAAAACTAATATGGACAACAATTACAAAGACTGTAAGTAAAAAATATAAATGTTTCTTTGTCTTAGCCCGTGTGTAAAAATTGAAGGTAACCATTTATTGCAGGTTACCTCATATTTTGTGATATATGTATTGCACAAACTGATATCACTATGTCGATACATTTTTGATTTATTGTGCAGGTCTGTACCAAGTTAAAAACAGTCAAATTTAGTAGACATGTACACTAAAGAATATATCGGTTTGTTATTTAAAATGCCAAATTTTCTCCTCTTTTTATTACAAGGTTCTAATGCATCATTCTAATGAAAATTGTATCTTATTGCGTGTAATCATAAAAGTAATTTATGTGCTATTTTGTCACTTAAGACCACTGGTCAGTTTACCACAGAAAAGAATATTTGCTGAAACCCAATGGAATGGGGCAAATTTAAAAATCAAGTTTTTATTTTTGCAAAAATTCAAAGTTTATTAACATAATTTCCTCACTATCCTGGGTTTGTTTATTTAAAAGGTTTATTCAAGCTAAAGCCTTCATCTTTGAGCTCTAAGTATTGTTTAACTAAAGTATAGATAGGAGAAAAGGGGGTAAGGTTGAAGAGAATATCGTTTGCATGCCAGACTCCTTATGAAATCAAGACACTAAACAGGTCAAACTTCTCATTTAGATTAGCCAAACTGATGTTAATGATCCACCAATGGTGACTTCCTCATCTTATTTTTAAATGGAACACACCATGTCCAACCCAATTATGGTTTACAGGTGCATTTCAGAATAAATTGGATTATGATAAAAATAATAGAATTTTGGAGATAATGAAGCAAATGCTCAAGGACACCAGAGGAGAACCTAAAGCTGTGGTGTACAGGGTTTTCCAGTCGGACAATGACCTCAAGCATACCACGGAATTAAAGCAGAACGGTCCATCACAAATCCCTGATCTCAATCCAGCCGACAATTAGGGGACGGCACTGAAAGGGCGGGTGTGAGCAGGCATACCACAAACTTCTGCCAAGATTAAGGGACAAAATTCTTGAGAACGATTTTCCAACCAAAACAATCCTGTATTTTATTCTACTAAAAATCAAGTCTGGGGGTTGGGAAGATCCTGAATTATCTGAACAATGACAAATTTAAAGACATACAGACAAGAAAAGCTATTTTTTTAAAGAATGTTGACGTTTTGTATTAAATTAAAGCAGTTTTTACAGTTGCAGACAAACAGCTGAACTTGTCGACTCACCTGGTAAAGCTTAATGATGTGGGTGGTCCAACATCTTCATGATTTGAACCTCCCTGTAGATCTTCTCCAGGTTCACAGCATCTAGTTGGGTCTTGTCAATGATCTTAATGGCCACCTGCAGAGTAAGCAAGCAATACAGACAACAATTTAGTTTCCTGATAACACACTAAAGTAAACATCTAACTTTACTCACAAAAGTCCAGGTAACAAGTGGACAATTTATGAATCCTATGATAAAAATGTTGCTTTTTTTACATTCAAATAACTCCTTTAGAAAAACAAGACATATACAAGTTTAAATCAGATAATGTGGGATCCATGATGAGAATTTTTCCAACTGCATCCCTTAACACATCCAAAAGACATGGCTATGTGCAAACTGCGCTCCGAACATAAACAGTTTTTTAATAAAGACATCTGGGAGGTGGAATAGTTTTAACATATCTGCTTGTGTTTCATAAACAAGAAGCCGTCAGTAGCCTCCAACCCTGCGTGAGCCAAACCCCAGAGGCCAACAACAAGAAACTCCAGTTCTGGGCAAACACATCACTTAGTAAAAACCAAACAGGTAAAACAAAAGCTTGCTTCATGTCTGAACTTGTCAAATAGTCAACAACAAATACGACTTAAAAAAATAAATAAACACAATAGCAATAAATCAATTTTAAAAAGATTTAAATTTTGGATCAAATTGGTTTTTTTTTTATCTATTCTCATTAATTGATTTGACTTTTGAAAATTTTGCAAGTTATAAGCTTTTATTTTTTAAGAAACAAGGAGGAAATTTAAGCTAAATTTAGTGAAAGGCTAAACTTTGACTAATTGCAGTGACAGACAGATGATGATAGTACATTTATGATTTACTGTGCTTAAATAAACATCCTATTACTACACAGACTTGACACACACAAAATTGCAAACAGGGGAAAAAAGATGAGCTGCAGGACCCCTGCTGTTGCAATATGAGCACAGTAATTACCTCATTGTAAAGATGGTCTTATATTTGCTCCCAATCTCTCTGGGAAATCTCTGATGTCTATTTTAAGATGACTTATGGAATATTTGCAGTTCATACTTCAGATGAGCAGCCATGAGTGCTTTAACAGGTCAAATATTTAGTTCTCTCTTTTACCAAAAAAAAAAAAAAAAAAAAAAAAAAAAAAAAATCAGGCAGGTAGGTAATGTAGAATTACATTTTATGAAATAACTTTTGAAAGACCTTACAAAGAATTTGTCAAGAAACAGTTAAACATGAATACATATTTTAAAAAAAAAAAAATAAGAGATGGATGGTGAACTGATGGATAGAAACTAAAAGGGAATAATGACCTGAGGGTTATGTAAACCACAACCTCTATTATGGGTATTTGTTAATACACGGAAGCCACAAGAAGGAAAAGTAGGTTAAGCACACAGAAACCATACCTACAAAGAAAAAAAAAGTTCACACCACAAAGCCAACTCTTGAAATCTCCTGGTTCATAGGTCATCCAATTTAGTATCTCTTTACTAACATAGATCTATCTTGCTAGGGCTCCCTTGCTAAAAAAAAAAAAAAAAAAAGGGATCTAAATGACAAAAGCAAGCAGGATCTCATTCAAAAATACTGAACTTGTTGGAGCAGATGTGTAATCATCCACTGGGCTGCATTAAAAAAAGTCTAGTTTCAGATTAAAAATGTTATTGATCCAGTTAGGGCTGTACGAATCCTCAGACTTTATTAACCAGATTAAATAAATAGGAGCCCCTATCTAAATGTACTAAGAGCCCCTGTCTGGATGACATAGATCTGAGTTTTTCTTGCACAAGATTAGCACTCACGTTCAGCTACAATGGGTTGGAAGCTGTACAGTTCAAAGATTAAAGTGCACAAGTGTTTTTTTTTTTTTTGTTTTTTTAGCATTTGTCCTAACTTGTACACCAATCACAATAATGTTCAATACTAATGTTTTTACTAGGGGTTTAGCGATTAATTTTGAATATGATTCTTATAATAATATGTGGCTGCTGATACGATTCAAAATCAATCTTGGTTCATTTTAAATGACCAGATTCCTAAAATGGATCCTCAATCAGTATGACTCAGACATATATTTGGGTGCTGAACAGGTGACGTTTCCTAGATTCCTTGTATTTCTTGCAAGATAATCAAGTGTAAATTAAATGTGTACAAACAAGTAAACAATTATCAACTAGATTCATGTCTTAGTTTAATAGAAATGCCCATCAGCCTACCCACGGTTGTTTTTTTTCTATTTAAAAATTATTATTAGAACACTATATCAAACTGTATGGACGTGTCTTTGCAAAATTCAGTGTTTCCACATATTGGACTGTAATAATGGATTGATCGCTTTTTGGTGCCACTAAATATGTTGTTCTGTGGGTCATTTTTGATATTAGTTAAATTAACATACTATGTCTAAATCCACATGGGATTTTCTAAGATTGACTATTGATTTCTTTAATTCTGAAACTTTTTTTTTTTTTAATATATAAGTTGATTCAATTTTGCCTCAGACAGATCGAGCTGGTTGCATCATACAAATCATCGATCAATCGATACCCCCATAGTTTTTACTGTCTTTCTTGTCACTGCAGAAGTCAGTCATGATGAAAATGTTGACAACAAACTTGAGTTAACTCAGACAAACAACCCCGAGCCCTGATCCTTTTAGTGCAACGCCTCATCACACATGAGTGTGTGCAATACCAAACCCAGTCGAAAGTTATGTGATGACTCCACAGCAAGTGTCTGTGGAAGTGCCACGAGCAAACCTGAGTGCACCCCGCCATGCTCTCCAAACAGATCCAGCTATTAATGCTAAGGGACATGCTATTATGCTTGCATAAGGGGAACCCCTTTGCAACTTTGGAAGTTTATAAGTTTGTACTCTTAAGGAAGTATATGGTTGAAGGTGTGACAATGACCAGTCTACATGCTGGGTTCAACCCTATAAAATAAATCAGCAATGACGGCTTCTTTAGAACTTTCACCATACGTGCTTGATGCAGGGCAGCAGTGCACCTCCTGAGGTGTCACCTACCTAGACTGTAAAAGTTATATAACTCCACGGTAGCCTGAGTTAGCTCTCCGGCTAACAAGTTCACCGAAACTCACCTCGGTCTTGGTTATTCGGTGTCTCGCCAGTTTCACCACGGCGAAGTTGCCCTTCCCTAAAGTGCGTTCGATGTCGTAGAAGCCCACTCGGACCGGACCCCGGGTCAGCGGCTTTTGGACACCGTCAGCCATGACCATGCTGTTCTAAATGGGACTGTGGGTGAAAAGAGTCGGGAGGAAGCCGGACGGGCACACGAGGGAACCCGCAGGGGTTTGCTCGAGCAGCTAGAGATAAAGACGAAAGGAAAGCAAACCGCCCGCTGCTGCCGCCGCCGCTCCGAACGTGTCCATTAAAAATAGACAAAGTTGATTTCTGTGTCGCCCTGCCAGCTTGAACGCCGATGTGGCGACACTCTCCGTCAGTGCGGCGGTGCGAGGCAGGCCATTTGCTGAGCCAGACGGCTGTCACGCCACGTTCTCCTGTACAATGGAGCTATAATATTTCAGCTGGAGGCGCCGCTATCAGCTACACAACACACGAGTTGACTTGCAAAGAGGCATCATGTTCTCCGGTTGACGTGTATTGACGTCAAAGCCATAGGGGTATTTGTACAGGGGGCGGGGCCACGGAGCGGCTCCACACTTCAGTGCCAATTGGTTGCCAAGACAACCAGACCCACCTCTTACGTCAACGTGAAATTGCTATTCTGAAATCTGTTTGCTCGCCTGCTCTCCTTGATTGCACGCATAGGTAACGCTGAAGCTTCGTCCTGCAGCCGAGCTCAACGCATTCCAAAGCAATTTGAAATGATCTGCAAAAATGTAGTGAAAGAAGTGAATGCAAACATAATGCGCACAGCTTTTCTGCAACTTTTTTGGGGGTGGGAGGGCATAAAACATACATATCTTGCATAGCACATATTTAAATTATGCAATATGGCTTGCGAGATGCATGAGCATTTATAGGAAACCAACGTCTCCCCAACCCCAAATCACTTTGTTTCTTTGCACGACAGCACCATCTGTTGGTGAAAGCTTGAAACTGTCCCTGCAAATGTTTTTAATTTGACTTATGCAACTAACTTGGGAGCTACATTGATTTCACTGAACGCGAAGAAACATTGATGTATTCAGATGCACATTTTTAGGCTAAAAACTGAGACGTAAGATGTCTCACACGTACACAGTGCTGTGGATTTTGGGAGTGACGGAGAAACAGGGAACAGTGGGCTGCACAGCAGGCAGGCGCTCCGAAGGCCTCTGTTGTCACGCACAGACTTCCTGAATGTAAGACTTCCAGATGTGCTTTTGGCATTTCCTGTCTGAACGTTCTCCAAAAACACACTCAGCTTCTTCTGACTGAGTCTGCTGCATCTTTTAAAAAATCCCCAAGCGAAAAAGCATTCTGTGCAACTTTGGAAACTGCTTGCAAGAAGGAAAAATGATTTTTGCAAGTTAAAAACTGGTTCTTTCTTTATTGCAATTAAAGTACCGCTAAAAACTCTGTGATGTCCGGTCGGTGGGACGGTTAGTGATTAGAAATGAGATGAAACAGGAAAACTCCAGAAATTGGCTGTACTGTAGTCAGCAGAGTTCCCATCAGACCTTCCGCATGTACTGTCCTGTTCCCTGACACCAGGGTGCAAACAGGAAGCTTCATGTAGGGATGACAACATGCTTCAGGCTTAGACAAAAGGTCAAACCAGTCTTGCACACATCATGACAAAGAGCAAACAGGATCCCATTTTCTTTTTGTGCCTCAAGCAAATATAGAAAGTTTACACTAAAAACTGGAAAAGTTGCCTGGAAAAAGTTCTCAAAATTTGGGCTTGTTCTTGTTTTCATTTTCCATAAAAACAGAAACAAAAAACAGCTAATAGTGGATTAAATTAAAATACAAGAATATAGCTTTTAGCACAAAGCTTTATTCACAGATCAAAAACCATGTAGTAAAAACAAAAAAACTTGTCTTGATTAGAACAAAAATTATATAACGAAACATCAAATCACATCATTCTGTAGGATTATTTGAAACATGCTTGCAACTTTAACTTATTTTCAGAGACATATTTCCACAAATGCCTTATAGCATCTTTAAATTTGTAGAGTTGTAGGTAAAATTAACACAAATACAGGCTTTATTTGGATTAATATGACTTTTTATTAATAAGATTTAAATGTTGGGTCACATCAGACATATGAGTCAGGCAGTTGGTTAGGAGGTTTCTGCTTGGTAAATCACAGTCTATTTAAGTCCTGATGACCACATGTGTTATTCCTTCACCTCTGGGTGTCCAGCTGGATGTGCAACAAGAACAGGGGCGGGAACAGTTTGGAGTTCTTCATCCGGTGTGCAAAATGTTCCTTTCCAGGAATGCATTGAACCACATCATCAAAGCGATGAATGTAGGCGGAATCATCCATAGATCTCATTTTCCACCCATCCAGTCTGGCTTTGAGACTTACAGCTCTCATAGATGTCATTGGACACAAAGCCGCTTTCTCTGTCCATACTTGTGACATTCTCATAATCATCACAAAAGGAATTGAGTGAAGAAGAAAAAGAATATTCCATCTTTTTCACTGGCATCCTGTTGTCCAGGACGGTGTTGGGCAGTCTAGTAATGTCACTGAAGGCATAAGGTCCTTGAACAGGGCAAGGTGAAGCTATTGTTGTCGTCCCCTGCTTTGATCTGCCAGAAAAGCTTTTTGTCTCCGTCTTCCTCCTAAACATTAAAGACATGTTACCAATCCTCACTGTATAGTAAAGAAGTTGATCAGTTTTTGAAATGTCTTTTTTGTATTTCTAGCAAAATAACAGAAACATACAAACTATTTCATTATGTTTATACATTGTGCAGACTTAAATTTATCTAAATTAGTACTTTAAAAAGTGTTAAAGTCCCACTCCGATCATCTTTTGATCAATTGTAAAAGCGTTCCCAAAAATCTTTAATTATGATTATGTTGGTTTTAGCCAAAATCTGTAGTTTTCTAGGACAGTTTTGCCTCTGAGTTGTACGCAGAACTGTTGGTAAGCCCGCCCCCATTTCCAGTCATCCACCTGTTTACACTCTCTTGCACTAGCTCAGTGTTTTTCAACCAGTATGCCGTGAGCGATGTTTATGTGTGCCGTGGGAATTACTCATTTTCACTGATCTAAAAACATTGTCTATTACCAGGAGATCAGCTCTGTTTTCATCCAAACGGGCCCTGAAAAACACTGAATAGTTAGGAATATGAAACACCACAAAATATCTTTTTTCCTTTGTTTTTATTTGATTCCAATAAAGACATTTTAATAAGGACAGTCCCGCAATTTAGCCACATCTAGCTGTTTTTTTTGGAAAAGTTCCGCCCCTCCAACTGTCCGCCAATTATTCTTGGAGGCTTAATCAGTCTGACTAATCAAAAGTTGTAAACATTTTCATCCTTTTTTACAACTTGGCTCATAAAGTCTCACAGTTCCAACAAAAATAACAGCTAAAGCTTGTGTTTAGCGATGTAGCTTCCAAAGGGATTCAGTGTCACTGTGGAAAAAGTGAACATAATAATGAAGCTCAGAGACTTCAGTTTGTCCAGCATCAGCGTAAGTTTTTGCACTGCATCTCCCATAATGCATTGGGTTAAAGTGACAGCACTTCTGGGCGATGCTACTAAAATAAAACAATTTATTCACCCAAAAATTAATTAAACATGTTTTTTTTTTTTAAGTTACACTTTGTATTAAGAAAAAATAACAACTTCTAAAACTTTAAAATGTTCACTTTTTGCATTGTTACAATTTAACATAAGCATGGATATAATGCTTTTTTTTGTGTGTAAAAAAACAAACATGTTGTGATCACATAATTGTTCAAGAATTATAGTTGCTCTGGAACAAACGTTAAAGAAATATTTCTCTTGGAAATAATTTTTATAATTAAATGTATTTTTGTTTTTTGTGGGGTCACATAAAATTTCAAGTTATTAATACATTAATAAAGAGTAAAACGACTACTTCAGCAAATTTCAGCTAATTTGGTTGAAAATTTTTATTGATTTTTTTAATTTTTTTTCAACATTTAGGAAAAAACAGCTGCAATTTCCAGCTTTTCTGCCTGAATTATCACAAAAAATTGTCACGAGATTGTGGAAGGGAATGTACCTCAATGCAGACTACAGACTTTCTACTGTTTTACATCTTTGACTGCTGGTGTTCCGCAGAATTTTTGTCAAGGAAAAAGTGTATCACGGCTAAGAAAAGGTTGAAAAACTGTTAGCGTTTTAGCCTGTTCCCCCCGTATTATGTTTGTGTTGTGGAGAACTGAAGTTTCTGTGGATGTGGGGCGGTGACGGAGGTGGGCGCGGTCTGCGCCGGTTGATGACGTGGTTTTTTTGCTATAGAGAGAGTTCGAGAAATATATGTTGAATACGGTTGTACAGGAGACAGAAAAATAAAGAGGTTGCCAGCCTGTTCAAGAACAACGGTGTCCCTTTCGTTTGTTACCACTCGCGGGCCAGCCGGACACGGACCGGCAATACAGCGGCGTCTGACCACGGTCCGAAGCCAGAGGCTGAACGGTAACACTGGGGCTCGTTCCGGGATACACCGCTGTTGTGCACCAGGGCTGAGGAAAGAAGAGGAATTGAACAGCGTGCCGCGCACGGCGCCTGAGAGCGGAATATGGCGGCGCACAGTCAAAACACTGCGACGGGTGGAGCCCGGCCGCGCACGAGAAGCTCCGCCGTGAACGTGAGCACGAACCCTTTTCTGTCATACGTATCTGGAGCGGACTGTGATCAGAGGAACGTGCACGCGCGCTCAAAGACGCAAACGAGGGAGGAACGGATCGTTTTGCCGCGAGCATGGAGCTAACGTTAGCCGAGGTTGAGCAGGCCGGCCGAGCCCCGATAAACAACACGTGGGGCCGGAGGAGCTCTACCCAACGCCTCCCATTTCCACCAACCCCTTCAGACACTTGCCAACGAACAACATCACGTGGCTAGTGAGTGCACAGCTTGTTTTTCATCCCCAATATGTACAACCATGAACCCATGATGTCCACCCCAGCTAAATCACCTTTTGCTCAATCTATCCACCCCACTGCTGCATGCTGGCTTGCTAATCCCCACATATCTCCACCTCATGACTGGCATGCTAGGAGCAATCCTCCAGTTTTCATGGGACCCCCATCACCTGGACTCATGCTGCCACAAATGTTGCCACCCTTCACCACCCAGAAAACACATTTTCCCCATCCAATGTTCCCTATTCACCCAAGTTGGAAGCAGGTCATCAAATAACTGGGCAGAACCATGTCAGAACGCTCATGTGAAATTCCAGTCACCATCCCAAAGCTTCCATTCACCTGCTGTCCAACATAATTCTGTTTTGTACGATGATGGGGCAGAACACCTCGTCCAGAGTGAGAGAATTCCAATACTGCAGCCAGATCACTTTGATGGATCACGATCGTGGAGAGATTTTCTTTATCATTTTGAGAGTTGTGCAGAAGCTAATCATTGGACTCAGAAAACCAAAGTCGTTCAGCTCCGATTCTGCCTGGTCGGTGCTGCTGGAGCTATTATCCACAAAAACCCAAGGTCGGCCTCATGGAGTTTCCAAAGAATTGTGGAGGAAATCGAGGCTGCATATGGGCCAAGTTCTGAACATGCGGCAGCCATCGGCATCGAGCTACGTCAGCGAGTCAGGAGACCAGGCGAGGCTTTGCACACTCTCAGGGATGACATTTATGAAAAGGTGGCTACAGTCTACGGTGACTGCACTGAGAGTGAACAGGAGCGCATAAGTGTGGAGATTTTTACGAACGCTTTGATGGATACAGACATTGTTCACAAGCTGCTAGAAGACCGGCCCAAAACACTGGCTGAGGCATACCAGAAAGCTCAACGTTTTTGAAACCACGAGGAGTTGCTCGAGCTGTCACCCAGCTGATGAGATCAGGTGGAAGAGGTGGAATTCTTCATGGAGCTAGAGCAGCCCACTACGTGATTGTACCAGCAACCCTGAAGGTGAGCAGACACAGAGCGTCGTTTTTAGCCTCCCTCGGGGCAAGCAGGACGGCCTTCAAGAAGGCAGCAGACTGAAGACAAACGCAGGAAATCCAGGATGGACGAACTGATCTGTCACAAACTGCTCAGGTGTGGGGCATTTCCAGAAGCACTGCCCCTCTCCTCGCAGGCCCACGCAGGGCCCCCACAAGGCGAGTCTGCTACCCTCCATAAACAACAACAATAACACCGTGGTCATCTGCGCCAAAAGCCCAGAAGAGGAGATGTGTGTTCAGATTGTGATACATGGCATACAGATGTGTGCTTTGCTGGACTCTGGCGCCAGAAGAAATGTGTTACCCCTTCATCTTTTTTCACTCGATTCCCACTAGCAGCCGGCCCCCACCCTTACCATCTGCTGTGCACACTCTCCAAGGCATCGGACCAGAGGGCCTAGCTGTTCTGGGTGAGGTTGCTCTTCCTGTAAATGTCGGATGCAAAGTCATTTCTGTAAACTTCATAATGGCAGACACCACTGAGAACACTGAAGTTATCCTGGGGCACCCTTTTCTGCTGCAGACGCAAGCATGCTGGACTATGGTCGTAAAGAGATCACTCTATTTGGTGAAAAGGTGCCCTCATCTAAACCAAACTCACCTGTGACTCATCTAGTCAGAGTGGCACGCACTACTGTATTGGAGGCAGGGCGAGAGTACATAGTGCCTGGTACATCCCGGGTTGACTTTACCGCCGCCCCGGAGATTTGTTGCTGAGTCCCGCAAAAGAGTTTGTGTCAAAACATCATCTGATGGTAGCACGCTCTGTTATTCAGCCTTCACAATCACTGAGCATCCCCATCAGAGTCTTCAACCCGAGCACATCCCCATCACCCTGAAGAGAGGAGCTGTAGCTGGTGTTCTTCAGGCGGCCGAAGTGGTGGGGAAGAGTTGGAGTTCTCACAACGTGAAGTCCAACCCCCCACGACTTGGTAACCGTTCTCTTTCTCTGTGCCTCCGCATCTTACAGACTTGATGAAGAAAGTTGTGCCTAACCTACCAGAGGAAAGCCGCTACAGACTGGCAGGGCTGTTGCACTCTTACAGTGACGTCTTTTCTGCAGGCCCACTGACCTCGGCCGGACTAGTGTGGTGCAGCATGACATCCTGACCACGCCCGGGCCAGCACTAAAGCAACCACCCGTCGTATGAGTAAGGAGAAGCAGGAGGCTGCCGATCAGCAGGTGCGACAGAGCCTTGACGCAGGTGTAGCTCGACACAGCAACAGCAGTTGGGCTGCACCTATTGTCATGGTGAAGAAAAAGGATCAGAGCCAAGACTTTGTGTGGATTACAGGCCACTAAATGACAGAACCATTAAGGATGCCTACCCCCTGCCGCGCATACAAGATACACTGGACACGTTATCTTCTGCAAATATTTCAGCACGCTCGATCTGACTTCGGGTTACTGGCAGGTGGAGATGAGCCCAGAGCTCGTAAGCTGCAGCTTTCTGCACCAGGAAGGGGCTCTTTGAATGGAACGTGATGCGTTTGGGTTGTGCAATGCCCCTGCCACTTTCAACGCTCATGGACCGGTACTAGTTGGGCTGGCAGTGGGAGACTTGTCTCGTCTATCTCGACGACATCATAGTTCTTGGACGTGACAGAACAACCAGATGATGGAGCGCCTAGAGCAGGTGTTCGCCAGACTCAGACAAGCAACTTAAAAACTAAAGCCGTCTAAATGTGTCTTTCGGGAGCAAGTGGCTACCTCGGGCACATTGTGTCAGCGCAAGGTGTTCCACCGATCTCCTGAAAGTCCAAAAGTTAAGAATGGGCTATTCCAAAACGTATCAGAAGTGCGACAGTTCGTGGGGCTAGCGTCCTACTATCGACGATTTGTTGCCAACTTTGCCACAATTGCAAGCCTCTTCACAGTTAACTAAAAAGTATGCACGCTCAACTGGACGACTCAGTGCCAAGAGGCTTTTGAAGAACTGAAGCAGCGACTACTTCTGCACCAGTCTTTGGGCTACACTCTCGATAGCGGAGAGCTGTTTCTGACACCGATGCCAAGCGACTGGGGAGTTGGTGCGGTGCTATCAAAACAGGAAGGAGAAGAGAAGGTGCTGGCTTATGGAAGCAGGCGGTTAACATCACGGAACAAAATTACTGCAACACTAGAAGAGAACTTCTGGCTGTGGTCGAGTTCACCTCACTTTCAGACAGTACCTCCTCGGCCGACATTTACCTTGCGAACAGACCAGCAGCTTGCGGTGGCTGACTCGTTTAAGGGAACCAGAGGGACAAGCTGGCTAGGTGGTTAGAGAAGCTGGCCGAGTATGATTTCCGGGTGCTCCCGGCCAGAAAATCATCAGAATGCGGATGCACTCTCCAGAAGGCCATGTCGAGAGTTATGTGCCTGTAAACTCTCTGACCCCAGCAGCAACAGTCACATATTCCAAGATAAGCAGGTACAGTGTGATTATGATGATATTGTTGCTGAAACGACAGTTAGTATCGTTCGCCCAGTGGGGTGGTGACAATTGAGCAGAATGATCAGAGTGATTCTGCAATAGAACACAGCACACCCTAGTGGGGGTAGACACACCTCAACATGTACCTGCGTTCAGTGGCTGGACGTACGGGGAGGCTTCAAGCAGCCAAGAGGCAGACTCAGATATTGCGGCCGGTATTTTGCCTTTAAACAGGAAGGAGACAGCCGTCCCCCTTGGGCAGAAATAGCAAGTTTAAGCCTGCCACAAAGCATATTGGGCGCAATGGAAGAGGTGTTTCTCAAGAATGGAGTGTTGATGAGAAAGTTTTACTGTAAGGACGGAAGACGTTGTATACACAAACATTGCTTCCCAGGTGTACCGTAATGCTGTAATGCAGCACATGCATGATGGACCTATTGGTGGTCACTTTTTGAGCGGAGCGAACATTGGGTCGCCTTAGACCAGGTACTACTGGTACAACATGCGGATGACATCACTTTGTTCTGCCAAACATGTGCTGCTTGTGCTTGTAGAGTCGACCAAAAGACCCACAGGCTCCATGGCTCAGTGAAAGTGGGTGCCCCAATGGAGCGGATTGCTGTTGACCTGATGGGACCGCTAAATGAAACGAGCGGCACAACCGATACATCCTGGTCGTGCAAGATTACTTCAGTATGGGTAGAAGCATACCGGTGCCAAATGAAGCTACCACAGTGGCAGAAAAGATTGTTTCTGAGTGGGTTTGCAGATATGGAGCCCACATGAACTTGCACAGCGACCAGGGCACCAACTTTGAGTCTGCCGTATTGGAGGAATGTGCAAGCTGTTGGTATTAACAAAAAAAGGACCACGCTTTTCACCCACAGTCAGACGGTCAAGTGGAAGCGATTTAATGCCACTTTACAGAAACTCTTGCTGCCGGAAAGATGTCACTGGGACTGGGATTAATGATTCCCTATGCTCTCATGCCCTACAGGGCGACGAAACACAGCTCCACCAGTCTGACACGAAACATGATGTTATTTGGCCGTGAGATCACAGAACCCATTGACCTGGTGGTTGGACTTCTCCACAAAACCAGCGCAGGATACGGCCCCGGAGTATGTGCAGCAGCTCAGAGAGCGACTGGAACTGTCACCAGCTGGCACGGAATGTTTTGGAAAAGCAGTGGAGCGCGCCAAACGACAGTACATACAAAAACATCTGTCAAGTGCAGTACAAGATTGGTGATGCGGTTGGCACTGATGAAAGGAACTAAACGTGTCAAGAACAAGGTGCGTAAGTTCTACCGTCTACGAAGGGCCTTACTTTGTTGTCAAGCACCTGGATGATCTTGTGTACTGCATTAAAAGAAGCGCAAGATCAAAGGCTAAAATAGTGGCATCACGACAACTCAAGCCAATATCATCCAGGACTCGCTGGAACAGCAGCTGGGTCTCGCAGACACAGGACGGTGCTCCAAGAGAGCAACAACATTCTTCTTTGTGGGGGAGGACTTCGGACCACTGACTCTGTGGGACAGATTTTCTGAACCGAAGAAAGTGTGGAAGAACTCGTAGGTTTCAGAAGATGGTCAGCAGCCATCTTCCGGCGAGAGTTTTGTGATTTCAACTGGAAGACCACAACGGGCGCGGAGAGCGCACAGACATGTTTGGAGATTGGATTCTTTCCTAAAGAAGGAAAAAAAAAAAAATGAAGTATGAGGTTTAGGCGGATCGCTGCCTCAGAACGAAAAAAAAAGTTTGTGTTGTCATTCACTGTAGTATTTCCTGTGATGGACATTGAGAAACTTCAGAAAACAAAAAAAAAAAAAAAAAGGGGGCATGGAAAGTTTTATGAGTGCCTGTGAAACTGTTACACTTGTTTTTTTTTGTTTGTTTTAGATTAATCTGTTGTTTAGCAATGAGAGTGCTGGAGTGAAGTTAGTAGTAACTGTCATCCAGAGTGGGGGTAGTGTTAGCGTTTTAGCCTGTTCCCCCCGTATTATGTTTGTGTTGTGGAGAACTGAAGTTTTTGTGGATGGGGCGGTGACGGAGGTGGGCGGCGGTCTGCGCCGGTTGATGACGTGGTTTTTTGCTATAGAGAGAGTTCGAGAAAATATGTTGAATACGGTTTACAGGAGAAACAATATAAGAGGTTGCCAGCCCTGTTCAAGAACAGGTGTCCTTTCGTTTGTTACCATGCTCGCCGGCAGCCGGACACGGACCGGCAATACAGCGGCGTCTGACCACGGTCCGAAGCCAGAGGCTGAACGGTAACAAAACGCTGCACAAGCTTACAGCTCCTTACAACCCGTACATAACTTTACCGGTGCAACAAAATAGAGAGCAATATCAGAGCTATCCAGCAGTGGAGTTTGAGTCAGATACCGGATAAGATGAGGAAAACTAAGACGTGCATGAATCTATTTGTCTACAAGTGAATGCATCAGAATGGAGCAGAGAAGGGAGCTTGTAGCCAACCAACTCTAACACATACGTCATGACTGCAAGTTTTTTCCTACAGATTTTTCTTCTGTTTCGCTTCTGATTCACAATGATTTGAATAAAGAGGTGTTTAGAAATACAAATTTGACCTTAATTTTCTTTATATACAGTATGCCCCCCATTATGAGAAAAAATCCACAAGAACATGTTAAAAAATTTTCATTGGAGTGGGTCTTTAAATGGTTGTATAAGTGTTTAGATAAAATCATTTGCATATAGTTTAGTTTTTTTTTTTTTTACCTCAACCATCTTGTTTTTACCTTTTCCCATGTTGTTTGTAGCACAGGAACCCAGTGACTGCCAACAGTAGCAGCAGTAGAGCAGGGATGGTTGCACAGAGGATGTAGGACACATTAGGGCTGTTGTCTGAAAAAGATACTGCAACAAAATACATATTTTTAGGTTTAGGTTCACATAAACATGACTGCAAAGTCTTAAAAAATGAAAACCACTTTACATATAGCTTCCTAAAGGGTACAACATGGTTCTTTTTAGCTCTTACCTGATGATCCATGCACTATCCTCATGTTTTCCTCTTCTTCTGTCGTTGACACTACATTTGGCCACTGGGGTGGGGCTAAAACAACCAAAACAAAATTGATTATAAGGATTTTTAAGTTTGAAATTAATTCTTTAGATCTTAAGGTCAACCATGCCATCGCATGCAACCTCGCATGAATGAAATTTAAATGAAGAAATGTGACATGCGTGTCAAGGAATGTTTCATGTGACCTTCAGAAAACACAAAGTAAACAAACTTCTTTGCATTTCCACCACTAGAGGTCTTCTAACTTTCTAAAGCCTTTAAATTAGTATTTTTCAATCGTTTTTTTCCTTCCTTCAAATCACGAGCCACACCTCCAACCAAACATGTAAAATAATGGGTAACACATTACAATAAGAGTACAAATTTATAATATTTGTTAATGGATTAAAAAAGCATTAAATAACCATAAAGGAACCTATAGTCTGTATTGACAATATATTAATTTTCTATCAAATTGTCCTGAATAAGAATCAAATAAACACAAAAAAATAGTATTTTGTGATTTTATATATTTCTACCTACTCTCTAGGGAAGAACACACCTGATACCCTCTGGTCAATGTTTTTAATTATTTATTTTTTCAATGTTTTTAAACCAATTAGGGTGAAATTGAATAATTTCCCACAGCACACATGACCATCAGACGGCGCACCAGTGTACCGTCTGATGTTGTGTGTACTTGATGTAAGTGTAGGGATACACTTTCATGTACATGTTACAAGTAGGGAAAAGCAAATATGTCATCAGTTAATTCCTGCACTACATCATACAGGATTGTGTTGTGATGTCCCGTACTTCTCTTACCCGTAAATACTGGCAGTTTTTCTACAAGAGATGAAGCAGAAGTTTCAATTAGTAAAATGCAGAGGAGACAAAGGCTAGAATTTAAAAAAAAAGCAGGACTAAAGGCTTTGCTGTGCAAAAATTGGATTTAAAATATATTTTTTCAAATTCGTTATATTACAATAGAAGTCAAATAAACATATAAACGTTCTCTAGGACTAATATAAAATAGAAGTTTCAGAGGTGAATTTAACAACAGTGTTTTCTCACCTTCCTGGTATTTGCAGACGAAGTTGTTCTTTGAGCTGCAGTTGTCATCAATCCACTGGAAACTGAAACGTCCGTCCTCATGGATTGGTGCAAGGGGCTGGTGATACAAAACCACGCACCTTTCTTTGCCACATGAAGGCTCATCCCAGTGCCAGTTCCTAGATGCAAACAAACGTAAGCTTAGGATAAAGGAGCGTCCACATCCATCATAGCTGCTTACATAAGTTTATTACTTAATTTGCTTCAACTTACTGCATACAATGTATGTACTGATTCATAAAATGCCAAAATTAAAAACCTGTATTTTGTTTTGCTTCCATCCAGCCAATAATACTGGGAGGGACAAGTGGGGGTAGCGCTGCCTCTCCTCGGATGCTGGGGACTGCGATGGAGCCCGATCCAGAAGTCCCCATTTCCAACATGTAACTGCCTTATGAACGTCTCCATCAGCCGCTGTTCGCTCTCACTCTCGATGCTGAGCAGCTCGCCTCCATCCATCCTGCAGGCCTGTGCCGCATCCTCAAAGGTCAGCCTCCTCCTGCTGTCCTGGATGTAGAAGGCCTTGTAGCATGGGCGCTCTGTCCCTAGCCGACAGATTCTCTCTCCTGCAACCGAAAAGTGGGGAATCAGAGACAATAAAGACTTCTCTATATCACAGAAAAATTGGGATCAATTCATAACATAGTATTGTAGCCTTTACCTTTAAAAAAATATGCAGTTAGGTTTGGTTTAGTTTAGATTTGCTAGGTTTATAAATTAATGGCTTTATGCCATAGATGTGCTCAGATCATGGGATAAAATGTTAAGATTTATCACTCCTGTTGACATTAGTCAAGGTCATGAGGTGCTCTATCATTGCTCTAGGATGCACAGATTTCAAATACTATCAAAACTAGTAAAAGTAGGAACTTCTCTCACTGTTCTTTTTATTTTATGAGCTGAAAGCACATTTTATGTCCTCCTGCACAGAAATGTTTATTATAAGGGAGTTGCTTAGAACATCACATTTTATACTCTTTATATACTTTTACTATTGAGTCATAAACCAATAAAGTGATGTTCATATCCAGGCTAACATCAGTAGGAAGCCGATAAAAGAATGACAGAAGTAGACCAGAGAAATAACAAGCAAATCTTTGACTTGTTTAAGACTTTTCATAGGAGATTATTAGCTTTAGTTGGATATTTGACACAAGATAGATTTTATTTTAAAAGGAAGTTATGTACAATCTTTGTCAAAAGTAAAAAAAACAATTTCACTTTGAGAAAAAACCAATGTTTTTTTTCTCTTCATATTTCTACCTTTAATCATACAGGAAAAAAAAAGAAAAACAATTTATAGATATTTAAAAGTAACAACAATAAAAATGCAACATTTTTAAATGGGTGAAAATTTTGTAGCTCTTATTAGGTTTTGATCAGTGGAAAAATGTCAGTTTTAGTATTAAAGTATCCAAAGACCATAGACTGTTCTCCTATATACAGTCAATGCAAAAGACCAGCCCAGTGGCCTTATGGGAGATTGTCCGGCCATGGAAAGTTGTGAGTTCAAATCCAGGCCTCTAAAAATGGGATCAGTGCCTTCCTGCTTAACAGCATTAAGGGGTAGGATTGTGGAGCTAAAACCACCAAATATTGGGTCATTTGTGGAGAACAAACACCAAGGTATATGACAACTAATGGGACTTTGAAGGCTTGTAGAGTTTAACCATCCAAAAAAACCCCTATGCCTTTGTCCTGCAAATGGAGCTTTTAACACTAATGTCATTAGTGTCAATTATAGTATATTTTGATACCAAAAGTTTTAGGAAAACTTCTAATTTGGAGTAAGAAGAAACCCATTTGTAAAAGGTTTTAACAGATTTTTAAAAGGGAATTTAGACACTACTGTGCCCAGTTAAAATGGTTATGTAACTCTGAAGTCATTGTGGCTGACTATAGGAAGAATATAATCACTGACGCTTACATATAAATCCATCTATTCAGTAACTCGAGTAACAAACCCTATTGCGCTTGTTTATAGAGTTCGCCCAGAGTTTGCGACAGATCAGCTGTTGAAGCAACAATAAACAACGCATGATTGATGCAAGGCTTCCTTCATATACAACTTCTTGGGATAGAAAGCTCAAAAAACGCGAGTTCTGTCCTGAAGTCTTACCGTGGAACTTCGAAGCGGATCCAGGGTGGAACCAGACTGCGATGACTGCGCCAAACAGTTTGATCCAATCCATGTCTACATGATCTCTTGGTTGTTTTTCTGCGCCGCTGCGTGCAAAGTTTGCGAACTTCTCGGGAAGTAAACAGTTTCTATAGCGCAAATGACGCATTGGAGGCAACGGATCGGCACCCACCCACCCCCCTAAAAAAAGTGGGTCGACGTCTGCAGTCGTGCGTGGGTACAGACAGGCTGAGGAAGGAAAACAAGAGTGAGGAGGGCCAAGATTTTTTCCCTTCTTTTTTTCTTTTTCTTTTTTTTTAGTTGAAAGAAAAATACAAATGAAAAAGAAAAAATGTTCACGTGATCTGCATTGCAGTTATGAACCCCCTTCTGCACCCTTTAGTATTTTAAAAAATAATGTCATTATAGCGTGAATGGAGCCCTTTGTGTATGCACTTTCTGACCTGTCATGCGCACAGTGTTAACTCCATCCCCTCTCCCCCTCACACGATTTCATGTGGTCAGGAAAGATGAAAGACTGCCTCCAAGCAGTTGTTTTCTTTCAGTTTTTTTCTTATTAGACTTTTGAAAGTGACGGAAAACCATGAGAAAATCCCAAAAGGGATTATAGGAATCAGAAGAAAAGCATCATTTGTGGAAAAACGGCATACAGGATGGAAAATAGTGGAATCTAAAAGGAAAACAAGCCGGGGAGGAAAAGGAAAGTTCCGTTTTTACATGTTTCTGCAAGGTCACACTTCCTGTTCATTATTTTATGGTTTCCCGGTTATTTTCTGCCTTCATTTTCAGTTGTCAGCTCTCTGGGGGAGAACTACAGTAAAGTTCAACAAGATGATGAGAAAGTAGCATTTGCACTCCAAAAAAAAGTGTTATTTTTATTTATTTATGAAAACACATCCTATACCTGAACGAATGAGATATTCTTTAAAACATGTTGCATAGGCTGACAACACAACCACACAAAAATGATTGATGGAAATCAGTTTATTAGCCTATGACGGTCTGGATGTGGATTCATACTCAAAATCAAAGTGGAAAAACACACAACAGACAGATTTAATGTCTTTGAAGCAAGTCAAAAGGCTCAGCTCTGAGCGTGGCCTCCACATGACTTTCCAGCAATGCATGGGGATGCTTCTGATGAGGCAGAGGATCTCCTCCCACACAAGCAACTGCCAATTTCTGGACAGTCCAACTGGATGAGTTGCACTGCCTGGGACATTTGTGTGGGTTCTGGGTTGTAGACGTCATCTCATGGTACCGCTCAAGTGACAACACTGTCAGCATTCAAAAGTCACCAAAACATCAGCCAAAAAAATAAAGGACAGAAAAGTTGTCCGTGGTCACCACATATAGAACCACACCTTTGTTGGCGGTGTCTTGCTACTCACCTAATATTTCCACCTGTTGTCTATTCCACTTGCCCAAACGTGTCAAATTAACTGTCAGTCACAGTTCCTCCTTAATTGGACAGTTTGATTACACAGAAGTGTGATTGAGTTGGAGTAACACTTGGTATAGGCATGATATATATTAATCACTGGACAAAAAAGGGTCTTGGCATCATCCATAGAAAAGGCCTTACCTAAAGCCCTTGCAAAATCAGACGACCGGCATGTCTGCCACCATTCTGAAACTCGTTGACAGTGATTGGTCCGAGTCAGTCTGAGTCTTGTTTCTGGAGGAACTACAGTCGCCAATCAAGAGCTTGTTCAAAGTCCACACCCCTTCCACTGAAAGCAGGCTCGGAAGCAGCATCTTTGAGGTGGGGCCACGAGGCACCAACATACTTTTACCGATTTGTCAGTTTATAAACTGGAATAACTTACAATGAAGATAAAATATATATTTTAAAAAATAGGATCATAAAGAATATGCTAAGAAGAAGGGATCAGAGCAAGAATTGTTATTTTGACAAATAAAATGACAGAAACAACTGTCCATTTCTTAAGTAAGTCTTTGAGAATTTGACCTTCTTGATACTTCTATTTGGAACATTTGGAAGGAGGGGTTGATATGTCCAGTGATTATACAGTCAATAGGTATAGACCCACTAATTGTAGTGTTGGCCTTTATTAAAGACCCACTCCAAAGAAAATCCTGTTTTTTTCTTGTTTTTTACATGTTCTGTAGAACGTTTCCCATGATCGAAGACAAACAATTGAGGACGAAATTATTTGCCTCCCTATCGACTTTAATTTTTTTTACAACAGTCCCCAAGTGCTGTTAAACATAAAATACATTTTTTTAAAACATATTTTTCCAACATTCTGCCAATATTTCAGATGCTTACATTATTTTACTTTGCACGTAGAAACAAAATAATTTCACAAAGACAAAAAATATCAGGTCCAAAATTATTAGCCCTCTAGTAGTAATATGTATATTTCTCTCTGAAAAAAATGCATCTGCAGTTGTTTTTTGTAGTTTTCAACAGTTTGACACATCTCTGGAGAAATCTTAGTTCATTATTCTTTAGAAAATCTCAAAAGTTCCTCCAGATTTGATGGTCTTCTGGCACAGACTTTGTTCTTCAGTTCACCTCACAAATTTTCAGTGGGATTCAAGTCAGGGCTTTGTGTAGGCCAGGGGTGGGCAATTGTTTTGACTCGTGGGCCACAAAGGGTTCTAAAATTTGGCATAAGGGCTGGACAAGGAGCAGATGGAAGGAGAGATTGGGTAATCAACCTCATAAACTAAAAAAATAATATGGAATTTAGAGAAAAACATGCTTTAATTTGGATTCAGATTCACATATATTAATTTAAAAACAGAAAATTTGGGAGTTTTAATTTCTAAATTTTGATTTTTGTTCTCTTTTGGGTGATCCAATGGGTTGATGTTCTTCAGAGGAAAATGTGAACTCAAAGAAACGCTGCATTTATGTGGTGTAGGAATAATCCGAAAGATCACCATCTGACTCAGAAAGGAACACACATGAACGCCAGAGAAACAACACCATTCATGGGAAGAAACCAGAAATACAATGAAAATAAAACAATAATTAGGATTTTTGATTCAATGTATTTTAATTTGGACGGCCACATTAAGTAGCTTAAGGGGCCGCATGTGGCCCCCGGGCCGTAGTTTGCCCACCCCTGGTGTAGGCTAACCAGTAACATTCATTTTGGTCTTCTGAAGGTAGGTCTACATCAGGAGTGCTGTATGCTTTGGGCAGTTGTCGTGTTGGAAGACAAAGTGACAACCCAGTTTTTCAAGGTTCTTTTTTCAAAACCTTCACATAACCATCTTTCTTCAAGATTCCATCCACCTTGATGAGATTCCAGTTGTAGATGCACTAAAGCATCCCCAAAGCAAAATACTTCGACCACCATATTTCCCTGTGGGGATGGTGTTCTTTCATTTGCATTCCTCTCCCTTCTTTCTCCAAACATAAGCAACATTTCTATGGCCAAATATAAATGGATAGTTGGATACATAGAAATACTTTATTTATCCCTATCAAGACAAATGCAGTTGTCTGGTACATCAATCCAAGTTGAAAGTGAATTAAATACTTGACTGGATTGATAAAAAATCTTTAACATCTCATTACAGACGTTGAATGACCTTAGCCTTTAAAAAAAAACAACTTTACTCCGACCTTCCTTGTAAGAGACTACAGTTTGCACAGATCAGTCCAGTTTGCGGTCAAGGTTAACTCCAAGATATTAGAAGGATCGTACAGAACCCCTACTAGGATCATCCAAAAAAACGACAAAATCTGGGGAGGTATTCCTGATACAACCCACTTTGCGAAGACCCCAGGGAAGACCCCGGACACACTGGAGAGACTACATCTCTTGGCTGGCCTGGGATCTCCTCCGGGACCCCCCAGAGGAGCTGGAGGAAGTGGCTGGGGAGAGGGAAGTCTGGGCATCTTTGCATGGCATGCTGCTGGTCCCAAAGTAGATGATGATGGATGGACCACAGTCAAACTTATATAGAGAGCCAGTGGAAAAACATTACTGTGCAATATCCAAAAACAGTTCTTAGAAAAAGAAACAATGAGGGAATGTGGAAACTGCAAGAGAAAATTGAAAAGAACCATAAAGTCAAGTTTTAATGTCAGTGTGTGCCACTAATATTTGGAAGCAGTTAAGCAATGAGCTCAAACAATGGTTAAATATCTATAAATTCAAGAAAATGTATAAAGAAACTTCAGTTTTACGAAAATATAAAGAATTACAGATCAACAGATATTTGAACAAATTCAAAATACGCAGATGTGTGAACTTGAACTTTCTGAAAGTCTCCAATCTCTGAGTGTCAAGAAGGACCTGGCGTTGCCTGCCATCACCGTGACTAGAACAAGAGTTTGGGGAAGAGCTTTATGTCGGGTGCTGCTGTCAAGAGGGAGCATTGAGTTCTGGAAAACTAAAAAAAAAATAGCTAGAAGTATTTAAAAAAAAATTATATTTAGACTTATAAAAATATCTACTTTTTATGAGATATTATTCAACATCTTAGTTGAAAAGGGCTGATAAGAAATCTCTGACGACCCAGCATTCTAGCAGTATTTGAATGCATCATCCACACACAAATCTGAAGACATGAGAGGAGTCTCACAACCTCCGTAACTATTCTGTGCATGAATGTGGTTTTGTCTGTGTGTGCATAAGGAGCTGTTTTGAATTTGTATTTATTTTAAGCAGGTGATAAACGTAGACGTATAAAATTATTTTGTTTAAAAAATGTTTTTTTCTCTTTCAAAAAAGTAGGCAGATTTTTTTTTCCATTGAGTATTCTGTTCTAATTGTTGGTATTGTTTGAGCAGAATTATTTTATTTAATTAAAAAATTATTTTTTTTGCAGTACTTCAAAGTCAAATGAGCTTACCTATACTATTCAGATCTTATTATTCTTTATCAGCTTTTTCCATTTGAAATTTCTGCAGAGGAAACCTGAATAAATTCTGGAATTCTACTTAACAGAAGTACAAATTATTTTAATTATTTTCAGTCTTTGCTATTTATACCTCTTCCTTCGTAGAGCAAAAACATGGATTTTTCTCTCAGTGCAACCCGGTCTCAGTGAAATGCGTCCCTATTCCACGGCTTTGCACCCTCGGAATACCGTGCATAGTATACGCCAAACACGGTTTTTGCGTGCATATGATACGCAGTTGCAGCCCATTCAAAACAACAGGAGCGGCTTTTAGGTTTCGTTTTGATCACGTGGTCGGATGTTTAGGTTTCTCCGGATCACGTGACTGATCACGTGACTTTTGAGTTTCGGTCCGACGCCGTAGATCCACTCTTTTTCTGGTGGAAAATCCCTCAGAATAAAATATTTTGTGGACTAATCTTTATTTTGATAATATTTCTAGCGAGAAATGTACCCGTTCCTATCACGACATGCATTTATTTTGGACATACAGTTCGTAGTTTGTCTGTTTTGCTTGACTTTTCGGGCTCAAAAATCGTAAAACAGCAACGTCTGGGGTGCACGGAACAATCACGGAACCGGGCGATCAGCAGGATTTGGGACCCGACCCGCATCGGTGCCGGGTCAAGGTTAGGGTTAGTGTAGGTTCGGAGAACCCGCCCGGAACCCTTTTAATCGGGCCCCGAATGACTTCTGTAAAGCTAGAACGTGATCACTGCCTGACCACTTCCGGTCCAGGAGATGGTCGAACGTGATCCCGAAACGAGGATTATCAAACATAAAATAATGTTTCTTTAATTCTGCCTCATAAACAAACACAAATGTCGGTTATTTTAAGTGACAATAACGAGGGATGCTTTCAGACAAAATAAAGAAAGAAAACACAATTGGGTTATTTTTACTGTTCATTTTTTATTATTATTGTTAATATATTAATATTTTTAATATAATAATAATAATTAGTATTATTATTAGTGGTAGTAGAAGTAGCAGTATTAATTTATTATTATTATCATCATTATTGTTATTATATAAAAAAAATAATAAAATGAATGACATAAACAAAATCCAATTGATTCATAAATACATTGTTGATTCACAAGATCAACAGACTCCAAGTTTTAATGATTCTTGAAAGTTGAAGGTGTCAAGAGAGAATCTCACTATTCAGACAATTTTTTATTCTTTATTAAAATTCATCAATCAGCACTCATCTTCTGCAATCAAATTCAGCTTACAGGATTCACACCAACATTTTTGCTGGTGATGCCATTAATATTTAATTCATAATTCTATTAAAAAGTTACAGTTTTAAAGTTTTAATAATGTAGTTCTAGTGTGTTCAATAAATGTTTATCCCGTTTGGCCCAAAAACTAAGACGTGTTTTGGATTTTGGCCCCCTGTGCGACTGAGTTTGACACCCCTGGTCTACGCCATTCAAAAAAGCTTTAGGATATTTGGAGAATTACCGTCAAGTTTCACTAGAGATTGGGTTGGGAAGCAATTTTTGGTGTGAGATAAACAAGTCGTTTTGGGGCTGACTATGTAATTGTTTTGATTTGTACATTGTACCAAATTTATGTAAATAATATCCCTAATTTATTGTGAATAGTTACTTTTAACTTCTTATCAGACCACAGGTCAAAGAGATGGGAGGCTTAAACAAATATTTATTAATAAAATAATGATATAAATGAATTGAGCTCTGGTATTGCTAATAAATTGATAATGAGCAGGTGTTTTTTAGATTTTAAATTGATAAAGTTGACAGTGCTGTAAAATTGACAAACTCATTTTTCTGAAACTTAATTATTTAGAACTTCAGCATTCTTGTATGCTTGTGTTTAATGTAATCTGTTGGTGACAAGGACTTTAGACTCTGCATAGTAACAAGTCCTAGTTTGTACATTTTAAGAAGTTCAGAGGATTGTTCCTAAACAACAATGATCACTCATGGTTTGTTTGATCAGTCCTCCCTGAAACTTAGACAAGTTTTATGCAATTTACATGAATAGACATTAATTGGAGCTTCATAACTTTGTCGACTTTGCTGCTAACAGTGTAAAATTTCAACCCAGTCTCCTCCTAAAATGTGCAGTACATTCTGGGATGTATCACTTCTGCGAAGAAATATAGTCTAACTTTCCAGATTTTGAGTACATACTAAAGCTATTTCACATTTTTAAATGTATAGATAAATTTTGAATTTTACAGAGGTCCCACACTTCAACTGTGATGTATGTATCAATTTTAAAGAGAGCGACCCATCAGCAGGTTTTACAGGATCCACGAGCTTAACCCCATCAAGGGTTATCCAGGCTCTTTAGGGTCAGTGCTGTTTTATTTTTTCATATATTTTTCAAATGTAATTAAGTTTATTACAAACAGCAGGTGACCTGTCCCACGAACACTCCACTACTACACGATGCATATCACTTGTTCCCTGCGCTGCTTTGAGACTTTCAAATCACTGCCTCATGTCATCCAACCGACAGAAGAAAGCTGAAATCAGCTAAACCAAAAGTGAAGACTGTCATGGACGGATGAGTCCAAGATGAAAATGCAAAGATTGGAACACCTAGATCAGTTTTTGTGAGGACATGCGTGCAGACCAAAACCTTCTGCAAATTCAACAACATCAAACAATGGTTTACAGCTGCTGAGGCAAACACACAAGGACAAGGAGGCCTACAGGAGTGGGGGTCGTGACCTTTAGAAATAGGTCAAGATGAAAAAGAAGATCAAGGGAGCTAATATGACCAACACTGCAAAGATAACAGCAGTTTTCTGCCAACAACTGCAGTTTGTTAAGTTCTGTATACCCTCATGAAAAGAGATGCCCCACCCCCACCTGCAGAGAGCTGCCACCATAACGACTTCTATTCAGGTTCTAAAGGAAATAGCATTCCCTCCCCATCAATCTTAATCATTGACTTGTCTCAACTTCCTTCAGACTGGACATCTAACCTGGACTGAGGATCTGTGAATGTTCATCAACAGTTTCAGAAGCAAGATCAGGAGGTTCCAGGACCTGATGGAGTGTCTCCATCCTGTCTGAAGGTTTGCTCTGACCAGCTGCCTCAAAGTTTCACCTGTCTCTTCAACAGATCCACCATCATCCAGTTCCTAAGAAGTCCTCTCTCACATGATTAAATGACGCAGACGATAAAGTCAACACAGCTCTCCACTACATCTTACACCACTTGACTCTGCAGGGAACTATGCATGATCCTGTTGTGGCCTTAGCTCTGCATTTAATACCATCATCCAGAGCTCCTCCATCAAACGTCACTGTGCTTTCCTCCACTTGTAGAGCAGGAAACGGAGCGTCTTGTCCTTTGGTGCAGCCAAAGCCACCCGGAGCTGATCATACTTAAAACAGAGATGACAGTGGACCTCAGGGAGAAGGAACACAACCCCCTCCTCCCCATCCTCTTCAAACAGAACTTCCCTCTATAGACCCATACACGTTCTTAGGGTCCACTTTTTCGAGAGACCTTAAGTGAACCTCGGTTGAGTCACTCTGGAGAAAGGCCCAGCAGAGGTTGGACTTCCTGTGATAGCTTAAGAAGTGACTGAAAAAGCTTGTGTCAGGAGCTGCTGACCATCTTCTACACTGCTATAATCCATTCTGTCCTGACCACATTCATTTTGGATCTGCAAGCAGACAGGGACTGACTGAGAGAATCATAAGATCTACTGAGACTGTGTCGGTTATTTTTGTTTATTTAATTGAACCAAAAGCAAAAGAAATCACTCAAAATCTTAGATGTTATTTATCCATCTAATTTATAAACTTCATAAAATTTTAAAAATTGACAAAAATACTGACACTTCTTGCAGCAATGAAAAATAATAGTTTGGCAACTGTTTTATTCATTGTTTTTTAAAATGGTAGAAATCTAATTTTTCTGTTATGATTTTCAGTGCTGGTTAACTTTCAATAGTGTTCCTTAAATTTCAAAACGATTAGATTTGGTCTAAAATAGAAACCAAAAAGAAAATGTGTTAACACTTTCATAATATTTGAAAATTTGATAAATAAATTTTGTTTTTGACAGTGCCATTTGTTCTTGTTGGTTTCAACATGATTTACTTATGTAACAGGCCTGTCTTATTTGAATTTTTAGAACACATTCTAAAAATAGTTAATAGACTTTAATTTGTACATTTATTTTTATGAGAAACTGCAAGCTATGAAACATATCCTGTGCCTTTCTTTTAAGAATAATATATTTTATATATTTATCTTGTGCAACATTGTTTAGATGTTGTCTACTGTTATTTTTTTTCCTTTCTTCTCTCTATTCTGATTTGAGATCTTGCGTCTTCTTTTCCAGTTTTGTTTAGCGTCCTTGTTAGCCATAGCAACATAAAAGCGTTCCATTGCCACTATGTAATTGAGACACCAGAAAGAATGTGCGTTAAAAAGACTACGTCTTGAACACAAAGAAGTAAATAAAGTGTCAGGGATTGTGGTGGAGGACCCAAATGCAGGAGACCAGACTTGGTGGCAGAAACAAACATTTACTAAAATAACTTAAACATGACCAAAACAGGAGCACAAACCAGTGAGGTGACAGAACGTAAATGAGCAGATGCCTGACAATGAGAACTGAAAACCAGACACTTAAATACACTGAGGTTGATTAACTAAATGAAGACAGCTGTGGATGGTTAACCTGAACATGGTGAAACTGACAGGGGAAACAGAACATGACAAAACCTAAACACAGAATCATGACATAATGTTCAAAACAACTGTCTAATTGTCACTTGAACAGTGATCAAAACACAGCCCAAGTGTTTATACATCCTAAAATATGTTAAATTCCCTCCCAAAACCCAGGTGATGTCCTCCATATTTTGTTCTTGCCACTGAGAAGCTTGCCCTGTGAATAAACGTGACTAGTTTATGAGGCAGAAATCACAGGAACATTATTCTGATGGTTTAGAATCTGTGTTCTGAGATCACTTATTTTCATCTGCTAGACCAGAAGAAATCAGACAGCGCTACGTTACATTTATGTTTCATCCTATGGATGATACAGCGCCACCCTCTGATATTTTATTAAACCAAGTATGCAACAGACACAAACCTGTATCAATAAAATTTTAAGAAATAATAACAATAAAAAAATGTTCCCTGAATAGTGAGATTCTCTCTTGACCCCTTCAGCTTTCAAGAATCATAAAAACTTGGAGTCTGTTGATCTTATGGATCAATAATAATATTATTTATTTATTATTGATATAATAACAACAACAACATTATAATTATTATTAAAGAATAATAACAATGATATATTTATTTATTATTAATACATTTTTGAATGTATTAATGAATTTATGAATCAATTGGATTTTGTTTATGTCATTCCTTTTATATTTTTTTACATAATAACAATGATGATGATATAATAATAATAAATAACAACAAAATAATAATATTAATACTGCTACTTACTACTACTAATAATAATAATACTAATTATTATTATTATATTAAAATATTAATATATTAACAATAATAATAAAAATGAACAGTAAAAAATAACCCAATTGTGTTTTTCTTTCTTTATTTTGTCTGAAAGCCTCCCTCGTTATTGTCACTTAAAATAACCGACATTTGTGTTTGTTTATGAGGCAGAAATTAAAGAAACATTATTTTATGTTTGATAATCTTCGTTTCGGGATCACGTTTGACCGTCTCCTGGACCGGAAGTAGTCAGGCAGTGATCACGTTCTAGCTTTACAGAAGTCATTCGGGGCCCGATTAAAACGGTTCCGGGCGGGTTCTCCGAACCTACACTAACCCTAACCTTGACCCGGTACCGATGCGGGTCGGGTCCCAAATCCTGCTGATCGCCCGGTTCCGTGATTGTTCCGTGCACCCCAGACGTTGCTGTTTTACGATTTTTGAGCCCGAAAAGTCAAGCAAAACAGACAAACTACGAACTGTATGTCCAAAATAAATGCATGTCGTGATAGGAACGGGTACATTTCTCGCTAGAAATATTACCAAAATAAAGATTAGTCCACAAAATATTTTATTCTGAGGGATTTTCCACCAGAAAAAGAGTGGATCTACGGTGCCGGACAGAAACTCAAAAGTCACGTGATCAGTCACCTGATCTGGAGAAATCTAAACATCCGACCACGTGATCAAAACGAAACCTAAAAGCCGCTCCTGTTGTTTTGAATGGGCTGCAACTGCGTATCATATGCACGCAAAAACCGTGTTTGGCGTATACTATGCACGGTATTCCGAGGGTGCAAAGCCGTGGAATAGGGACGCATTTCACTGAGACCGGGTTGCTCAGTAACTGAGTTGCAAGTTTTTCAGTCAACAAGATAAACTGTTTTGTCCAGTAGAGGACAGCAAATGACTCCTATAATGAAAGCCACTGTGTTTTTAGAAATGAATCATGTTTTTCCAAGCAGAAGAACAACTAAGCTTGAACATTAAACACATTAACAGTATTCTTTAAACAGTCCCAATCGGATATTTCCAGATATATTGACAGATTTGCAAATTTTATTTATTTAGTTAACAATTTTGTCCTTTGTATTCAACCTGAAGTTTTCCGGCTAACCAGCAAAGTGAATTTCACTGTCATGTTTGCTCATGATGGCTGGGATTTGCTTCAGTATATCATTGTTTGTGCCTCCTATCTCGATCAGGAGAGTATTTATGGTAAATGGGTGTTATTACGGTACTTCTGTGACAGGTGCAACAGCTCAATTGACTCTCTCTGCTCTGAGTGTTATCGATATCTACAATTTGTCAATTTGCAATTTAAAACATTATTTTTCTTGCTTGTCAGCTGCAGCAACAGAAAATACTAAAACAACACAACATGTCTGTGTTACACCAAATGCAAGACAGGCAAACATCTGAAGGTAACTAGCAGCTACTTGAAACTGACAAAACAGCGCTGATGTAAAATTCAAAAAGATTGCTGCTATTTAAATAAAAAAAAAAGAAAACTTTTATTATTAGGTCAGTCCAATTTCACGTTCTTATGAAGAAAATTGATAAAGACCTTCAGGAGAATACCTTCTGTTAAATTAACAGTTAACCTGTAAATTAAAATGAAAAAAAAAATCCCAATTTGTTTTCAACAACTTAAATTGATTTAAGCAATTTGTATAATAATAAATATGGCCAGTACTGTCTTTCTGGTATCTCAGATTTTTTAAAATAACAACGGTCTTGCAACAGACAGGCAGCCTCTCCAGGGTTTAACTTACCTTCACCCATCACTAGTTGGGACGGGCTCCAGCAACTCTGCAACCCCGGAAGGGATTCAGCAATTTAAGAAGATGGATGGCTTTTGAATGCTAAAAAAACATTGAAACTTCAGCATTTATACATGAGTGTTTTAAGTTTTCTCATATTTGTTCTTCACAGAGACATTCTGATTGTATAAAAGCTATTTTTAAACCTATATTAATCCCTTTGGGGTCCCAAGGGTGTAGAGGGATACTGGAGCCTATACAGCTACTAAAGGGTGAAAGCTAGGTACCTTTTTCAAGCCTGTTGCAGGGTCACATAGAGAACAAAAATATATTTACACCATAGTGACACTTTAAAATCCTTAATTAACCAATGAAACATGTTTTGGACTGTGGAAGGAATCTGGAGTGCCTGGCATGTTGTTTGGTTGGACCGGACAGAAAGGAAGAAGGAAGAAGGAAGGGAGGGGGGTTAGAGAAAAAGAGAAAGAAGATGCAGTTAAAATTGGTGAGTAGGGCCTTGACAGGACATATCCTGATTGCTCACAGTGATGCCCCGTCACCCTCTCACAAACGGCCCTACATGTCTATGGTGCGGTTAAAATTGGTGGGAAGGGCACTGAGAGGACATCAAGTGTTTGCTGACAGTGATGTCCAGGCACCCTCCCACCAAGGGTTCTACATGTCTAAGGTGCAAGTAAAACCAAGGGGAGGGGCAAATCCATGTAGCAGCCACAGGAGGGGGGTCCCTGCCAGGTAGTCCACCCCCTGCAGCGCGCTGGAATACAACTATCCTCCCCTTCACCCTAATGCATGTTTGTATGAGGAAGGGGATATGTTGGGGGCAGTTGGCAGACTGACCCCTGATGGGGGTCTCCACATAGATAGAAACCAGTTGGGATTTGAACCACGGCCTTCATAAGGTATCTAACTGAGAGTGCAAACCACTACCCTGCACTACCGTGCAGCCCCACTAGCAAAAAATCAGTAGTTGCCCAATAAGGCAAAATTTCTTTGTGATTTTGGGCTATATAATTGAAGTGAATTGAATAGTTATAAATAATTTTTTAATTTCTGCCGTGTTATCAAAAGGTGTTTTTTGAATGGAAACTATTGTATCTTAATTAGTATTAAGTATTTTAATTTTTTTTTACCATACATGCTCTACATCAGAGGGCATGTTTGCTATATCTAGGGATTAAAAATTACTTTATAAAAGACAAAAAGCTTTTCTGTGACTTTAGAGGGTGGTGTATTATGTCTAAACACATGAACCTCTCAATTATTTGTCAGTGATACACATGGAAACTTGATGCGTCTTTATCCATCTTAATTATCTGCTTTACATACCCTGGATGCCTGTTGCATCCAACTGTCTTCCCAGTGTATCTTCTTTCTCCAACATTCAAATCAGTGCCTCCCTTAGGCCTTGTTTACATTGTTTCTTGATATGACTGTTAGAAACCATTGTCACCTTTGGATATGAAGAACTTGTCAAGATCTGCACAAGGTGCTGTTGTCACACTTCATAAAACACTCAGCTAACATTGGGATCTTTTGTTGAAAATAATTGCTGTGGCACAGTTATCTTCTGGAATGTGTTTTCTTCCAAGTGGCGGGACTGAACTCTGTCTGTCTGTATGTTTACACTCATCATTTTCATATAAAATCCACATTTTTTTTTCTTTATCCTGTGTTTGTTCATCCTTAGAGATAAAAATGCTAACTTGATTTTACTAGGGAAATTATGGAAGCATTATGCATTTAATAAAAGAAAAGTAAAATAAAAACAAGGAATCTTTATTCTTACTTTTTAGTGTATTAAAACAATTTTTGTTCAAATTTTTTTAAGAACTAAAAGCAAAGAACTACAAACAGGGTGGGCACTGTCCTAGACTGCTCAAGAAAACTGTAATATGACCTGAAGTTAGAAGTTGAAAAGCCACTAATAGAAAAATCTGTTTTTCCTCATGTTTTTGTCACTATATCGCTAGTCTGTTTTGTTCTTCTTACTTTATCCACAAGCATTACAAAGAAAAAGGTTGAGGAAGTATTAAATATTAACTAGTATAAACCGTTTATATTTGTTTGTAAATAGATCTCGACAACAGCACTGGGCACAAAGCTGCAAAGTCAGTAGGTAACTAGGTCACTCATGTTGTGAGTGTGATCCACTTTGTGAGATGCAGTCTATTTTTCATGATATTATTTTAATTAATTTTGAAAAAACATGAAAAGTAGTCACTACTTTTCTGGGTAAACTTATGTAAATAACGCTGTGTACTTTATTTTTACTTCCTTGAACACTTTATTGTGTACTACCATACTGTACGTTCCTGTTAAATTGTGAAAACCAATAAGAACATATTAAAAATATATATAAATAAAGTGCTATATATGCCGGGGTCTGACCTGGCCGAATTTATGGGTGAAGGCTGGATACACTCTGGACAGTTTGTCATTCTGTTACAGGGCCACAATCACACACCCATACACATTCGTATTCACACCTATAAGGACAATTTAGAGTAACCAATTAACTTATGAAGCATGTTTCTGGACAGTGAGGAAGCTGGAGTCACGCATGCACGAGGAAAACATGCAAACTCCACACAGAAAGATCCCCAGTTAGTGGTTCTGTTTCAGGTCCGCCAGCCGGGACCTTCTTGCTGTGAGGCAAGAGCGCTAACCACGGCACCACCTAACAGGGCTCGAACAGTAAATAAGTAAGCAAGTACCTTTATTTATATAGCACCTTTCTCAGACATGGGACACAAAGTGATTCACAATAAATAAAAACACAAAATACTACCACATTTTAAAAAGGACTGTAGGCCTACATTAACAATCCTTCAGTCCTTTTGAAAAGATAAGGACACTTCTACAACTTCCAATACTTAAACATCCTGGTTCACTGCAAGAGAACGAGTAGGAATTTATGGAGTTTGAGATTAATTAAGAAATTGATCATATTTGTCTGGGTTTTTTCGTTTACTGCATTGAAAGTCCCTGCCTGTCTCTGCAGCTTCACATGCATCAACGTCAATGCAAACCGCAATGATCAGAACAGGTGGATCCTATTCATCAAAAAGCTCTGACTGTAACTCATTTTCTGCATCACCACAAATAAAAATAAACAATTCATACTGGACAATATGACCAATATTTCCCCAATGTTTTTTCTCTGTAATTAGGTTTATGGATAAAGTAGAAAGAACAAAACAGACAGATGATATCATGACAAGCACATAAACAAAATGTACGTGTCAAAGACATGGACACATTGTGGCTTTTCAGCTTTTAATTGCAAGTCATCTTATACTTTTCATGCTCAGATTAGGTTCGTGACAAGCCTATTTGTGTTTCTTGCTTTTGTAAATCCTAAAAATACTGGAACAAAAATCACAGAAAAAAGTGTAAATGGAAAAAAAAAATTTTTTTTCTGAAAATGTTTAAAAAACAAAAACATTTAATTGATTGCTCTCTTTGTATTGAGTGCAATATGCTTCATAGGAAATTATAATTTTATGTATAGAACTTAATCCCTGACAAATAAAAGATTTTGAGAGATATGGTTTCCAAAAAACAGTTTATCGAATTTCTGACTTTTGGCACAGGTAAACATCAAAACGTTTTGCAGGATTTCCACCTCGGAGGCAAAGAAGATTTTGAAGCTGATATTGTTGCTAAAGTGCCTAAAAATAAAACAGCCTGTTACCAAACAAGAATCCCTGGAGGTAAAATCGTGAGAGGCTGAGGAGCTTTTAAGAATGAATCACCAGTATTGTGTGACAAATTTCTTTTTCTTTTTTTATCACCACAGGACATGAGGAAAACCACCTGTGCTGTCTCTCCTTATGCATTTCTGCTATACAATGGATGTACTTTTTGAGTGGAGACAGTTGTTGCCCACAGCTGTGGAATATTTGGTATGCATCTCTGGGTAGACAATAAAGGAGAAGTCTGACATTCAGGAAAAATCAACAAAGGTTTTTCTTGCTTGTGGCCATTGAGGTACCCTCTGAGCGCTTTGAAGAGTTTCAGAGTTTCAGTAGGAAGCTAGACTTTTCCAGTTTCCCATTTTGTTATTTAAATATGTTTGTACTTTTTACTGTTTGGGGTGTGAATGTCCAAATTGTTTTAAATCCCAAAAAGTTGTTTGGTTCGCTAAAAAAAACAAAACAAAAAAAACACATATGATGGGAATAAATAAAAAGTTGGAACACCTGTATTTTCTTTATATGTATCCCATTATACTCAATGAAAAATGATTCAGTAGTTAACATCTACTCAACCTGTAAAATTGTCTCAAATAGCTACATAGAAATTGTTTTTTTTAATGGAAGGAAACTTGAAACAACACTTAACTTAATCTTTGACACATAAATCTGCTGGGTGAGGATCAGACAAAAAAACGAAAACTGTGCCAGAAGCGGTTACTGTCTGCATGACAACCCACAGAACAACAAGTAAGTATCTGTGTTTGTGTGTGTGTTGGGGGGTGGGGTGTGTGAAGGGAGGGCTTGAGAGTCCCATTGATATGGTTTAAGGTGCACTGTAAGCTATAAAAGCTTGAACTCTAAACTGTGTTTGTTACAAAGCCAAACACTCAGGTGCCATCAAGGTAAGATACACGTTTATCCATTTTATATATATATATATATATATATATATATATATATATCGTTAGGTGTGTAGAGGGTTATCGACTCGGCAATCTGAAATATTTAATTTGAGATGTCAATTAAAATGCTGACACAGCAATATTTACTTTATGTGCGTTCTTCAGCGACCACTGAAGGACTACACTGTGGCAGCACAAGAGTCACTTTGAGCAACTCTACACTGTGACCAAAACAACAGAAAGATCTTGTAATAACCAGCTTGGATTAAATCTTCAGTCAGTCTCACAGTTTTCGTTGTAAGAGAAGCTTCAATTAGTTTTTACTTGCGATGAGTGCTGAACTGAAACTTTGTGCCACATTACTCGGTTATTCATTGTGGGGTCAGATAACATTACAATGAAAGACGTTTTAATATTCAGGTAGAATTTTTTTGAAGTTATACTCTTAAAAAAAGTCAAAAATTTGTTCTGGGACAGTGTCTGGAGATGTCGTAATACGTATTGTATCTTGAGAGATGTTTCTGGATACGTATCGTCAGACTCTTGCCAATACACACTCCTAATATAAATATATATATGTACTTTTTTTGACTTGTCTTTTTTTGCTACTACATGCATTTTATTGGAATTCTGGTCAATTCTGGCTTTAACCCTACATCTTACTACCATCAGCAACCAGGAAGATCAGACATCATCCGAGCAGCATGGCTATCTCCATTTGTGTCCTTCTGCTGGCTGTGATGCTGCAGCCCGCTCTGTCTCTCTACAACTGCTCGACTCTATATAACAGAAACCCACGTAGGTGTTACAAATTTGGAAGACCAGAACTGTTGTAATTTCAGCTGAATTGAGTTGTCTCTAACCCTGTTGGTCTTGGGTGTTGAACCACCTTTTTTTTTCCAGTCAACTCAGACATGGTGGTGAAATGTGGCCCCAGCATCATAACCCTGGAGATTAACCTGTGCACAGCTCAGTGGGCAGGTTTTAACGACACCAACCTGGCTCTCAATGGAAACCACAACAACACAAAATGCATGGGCACTGTTGATACCAGTGTAGACCCTCCGATCGTCCGTTACCAGCTTCCTGTTAACGACACTCTAACGAATCCCTGTCGACAGTCTCTGCAGGTCAGAAGGAATCTATTTCAAATAATCTTACACGTGGAACCTTATAGTTGCTTGACAACTATATTTACTATTTGTGCGGATTTCTATTTTGTTTAGATTGTGGATGAAAAGCCAGACTCCTCTGGTCCGTTCAGTAGCTTCTCATCTATCCAATCAGTCATCATCACAGGATACATTGATACGCCTAGAGCTGACCAGGGGATAATCAGCTATGCTACAGACCTGTATTATCACTTCTCCTGTCGCTATCCACTGGAATATCTGATCAACAACACAGAGATCGTTGCGTGAGTTGAAAACACTTGTTATTATAATTTTGTGCTTTATCTTTTGGGAAAATGAAACTTTTACATATAAATATTTGTCTTTTTTAAGGTCCTCAGTCTCAGTTGCGACCAGTGAGAATAATGGCACCTTCATTGACTCCCTTAAAATGGCTGTTTTTAATGTAAGGACAGCTGGCATTCAGTTCAGTTACATCCGCATCACAACATCTGTTTTAACCCATTTAATCTCTTTTTGAATTCATTATCCAGGACTCTGATTATACTTATCCATTAGTCCTACCGCCAACAGGGCTGATGCTGCGAAAAAAAGTCTTTGTGGAGGTCAAGGCTGTCAACCTAACAGGAAAGTAAGGAAACCTTACAAGGCTCAGTCGATATGTTTTCCAAGCTGCTTTGCATTAAAACCAATACAGAAGACGGAAAACATGAATGTACTATAACATTTTTTTAACTCTCTTCTTTTCAGCTTCAACTTGCTTCTGGATCACTGTTTCGCAACACCAAGTGCTTACAACATGTCTAAGACTGAGCAGTACGACTTTTTCATGGGGTGAGAAAGGGAACACCATCGGGGAAAAAAATGGTTAATGTTCGCCGCTTAACATTTTTCTAATGGATCTTCAATCTCGGTTGCCACTAGCTGTCAGGTGGAACAAAGAACGAGCGTGACGGCCAACGGGGTTTCCAATTCTGGCCGATTCAATTTCGAGGCCTTCCGCTTTGTTCAGCACCGGGACCTGGCAAAGTCCACCATCTTCCTGCACTGCATACTGAGACTCTGTGAGCCAAGCAAATGCAAGGATCTGCTGTCCGTAAGTCAAAAAAGTTGTCTTAAGAGAAAAAGATTTGGAGATATTATTTGAGCTGAAATTTGAATCATATAGTTCAAGACATTGTTTCCATGAAATCTTACAAAACCAACATAGAAAGCAAATTTACATTAAAAAGCTACAATTTTAAATGTGATATGTCAAAGGCTTTAAAACAACATAAAATACTTCTCAGATGATTAGAGGCCTCTTAACACTCACTGCCATGATGTTCTATCATGGCTCACTAAAGTGACGTTCCCCTGTTCGTCGTGCACTTTTCAATGTAAAATTGTAAAAATTTACTATAAGCTGAAGCTAAAACAAATATTATAACATAGGGCATAAACATATGAGGAATGTGGGCGTGGTTAGGAAATAACCTCTGTTGCCAAGGGAATTCAAAAGTTTACTTTTACTGATTTTTCTGAAACGTACATAGATCTGTTCGGGTCCCTTGGCGACCAAAACATATAATGGCTGCTATGAAAATAAAACCAACAGAAAAAACACCGTTATGAAAAAGTGTTTTTACATCAATTTGTCACATACAGCTCAGACCAGCCTTACAAAAAGAGAAGGGGGTGGGGGGTAGTCATGGGTGTGTACTGGCTGCTTAGCAAGGTTGGGTCAATGGCGGGCAGTGAGGGCAGGTAGTGACCGCGGGCCATCCCAACCATTGGAGCGACTGGCACTAAAATAACAACAAAAGCCACAGTTTTAACTACAAACTCCAAAATGTTTTTATTTAAAATATATACTTCAATTAAAATTAAAGTATATTTATGTCCAGAATCCATGTTATTTCTCTAATGAGATGGATTACCAAAACATGCAGTGGCTCCTGGTCATGCCCTTCTGTCAAGTTTTAGAACCCTTGTGACCCAGGAGTCAACATTTTTTCACCCTTGTTCTAAAGTGATATCAGTTTACAACACAGCAACCTTCTATGAGCTAAAAGTTAGAACATGATTGGACTGGTTATTGCTGAAACTTTTTGAAAAATGTTTCTAATTTACTTGCACAGTAACTGCATAATGGATGTTTTTCAGGGTTGTAGTAATAGAAGAAAACGTTCTGTGTCTCCTTTTGGACAAGAAAGCAGTGACTCAGCCACAGTCACAGTTGGACCTCTGTATACAGCTCAAGAAGGTGCAAAAAATGTTTTGTTTCACAATATTTGCACATTTTGAGGGCTATTTAACTAATCTGTTTAATTTTTCATTTCTTCTCAAAGAAACGCCCAGTCCAGCTGGATTAAGTGAGTGTTTTTTGTTGCATGAATTTATTCTGAATTCATAAACGGGTGGGACATTTTGGAATGAAATCCCTTTCTCTCTTTGTGTGTCTCAGCTAATAATGTGGAAAACGGAGCGGAAAACGCAAACACGACTGGCCTGGTGGTTGGGGTGGTGTTTGGATCCGCTGCTGCAGTCATGTTGGTTCTTGGTGGTTGGTTTGCTCTAAAGAAATTTTACTTGATTTAAGGATTGTCTTGTATTTTGTCTCTTAGATATATCGATAAAACATAAAAATCTATCTGAATAGAAAAGACCACTGACATTTAAAACCACACTATTGCTTTAGGATCTTTTGTGTCTTTCTGTCTTTGCACTTTTGCATTTAGTATTCACTTACGGGGTATGAAGAAATACAGCATCATAATTTTGAAAAATAGTTTATTCTTTGCACTGTTTTAAAAAGTACAAATAACATTGGTAAAGCTTATATTTGTCATACCACTTATTTACAATAATATGCACATATACTCAGATATTGCTGAAAGAAATTCTGAGCTAATATAAACATTTGGTGTCTGTCTATAATAAAGATGAATAAAAACTATTCTTTCAGAGTTGCATTGTTGTCTTGCATATACAAAATATATTCTTGAAGGTAAATTGGTGAAAAATAACTTTTATGTGGCTTCATCACTAAAGAAGCCTTTAGAAGGTAGCACCGTTTTAACATTGAAACAGACACAAATCCTCAATCATTCACATGCAGACAGAAAAAAAAAAACATTCAGAAATATCTTATAAATATTTACACTCAGCTTTGTTTTGATGGTAAAGTTATATATATATAAAAAAAGAAGAATTCAAGAATTCAGGTTAGGTAAGTCAATGAAGTGATTTGACGGGAGTTGAAACTTCATTTCTTCGATGTGTGTTTTTGTCACTGCACAGAGTGCAGAATGTCCTGAATCAGAGCAGACAGCTTCACGGAAAAGTCCTCCTGCAAAGAGCTGTCGTGTTGCACAGGCAACGAAAAAGACATGTTTGAGGTGGCATGGAGTTCCCCCTCCAACGCTTTTAAGAGTCTCTCCATCCAGGCCTGAAGCTCTTCACTCTGCTGGGCTGTGTTCTCGCAAAATCGTTCCACAATACCTTTCACTTCAGCTGTATGGGGCTGAACGGATTCGTGCGCCGCTGCAAGCTGTGTGTTTAGAATCTCCACTCTTTTCTGCGCCTCCTCCTTCAGGGAACTCACTTCCTGTTCTAAACGAGAGGTCACGTCTTGCCACATCTTTGAATTCTCTGCGTCTTCTTCAGAACCACCTCCTTGTTTCAAATCCTCCATCATGGCACTGGCAGATGCCTGAAATTCACTTATCATTTTGGCCAATTGGATGCTGTTGTGCCTCAAGGTTTGGCTGAGCCACTGGAAGGCTTCCTGATGGAGAGCTGGGCTGGATTCTGCTTGAGTCTCCATCATCTCCAGACCCTGCAGATACGAACTGAGCTGGCTGCACAGATCTTGAGCGTTGCTGCTGAGAGAGCTTTGCAGCTGTTGAGTCAGAGGAGTCAAGCGCTCCCGTATGCCGGCCAACGTGGCGCTGAGATGAGCTGGAGATGGGGACAACCTTTCCCGCAGCTCAGCCAGCTCTTGGCGCAGACGAGCTCGGAGGCGCTCGGACTCCATGGTCAGTTTCTGCTGCATTTCCTCTGCCACAGGATTTTTGGCATCATCGCCTTCGTGGTTGTAAAGAGCACTGCTGTCAATGATGCTCTTGTAGATCTTACTAAAAATAAAAAAAAGAGAGAAATGTTCAACTTAAAACATATTCAGGAGCCAATTTTAGCTTCTGATTTAAACTTTTAGCCAACTTACTCCATGTCTTTAGTCAAGTCGGTCTTTTCATGAGCCTGGTTGGTCTTTTTGTCAGCCCAAGCTGCTCCTCTGGACCCATTTTGTAAAGGGTATGCTGCAAAAAAAGGAAAATATACATTAGAAAAACAGTAATTCTCTGCAAAAGACAAAAATAAAAACTTAGAATGAATGGATACCTAAAGTTGTTGAGAGCGATAGGGCGAAGATCACAAGTTTGAAATTCATGTTTTTCTCTCTGTGAAAGGAAGAATCAGACAGATTACTGAGGGTTCCACATAAGGCAGAAAAAAGCCTTATAATATAAGCACTTTGTTACAGTCTTCCCTCAAGAGGAAGATCAGAACAAGAGAGAGCTGCAGGGCTTTACCTGGAGATCAGGGGTCTACAGAGTTGTGGCTCATCCCATGCGACTTATGAAGGCCCCGCTTATCGCACGACCCGCCCCCAAGGCCCGCTTGTGTCAACACTCAACACGTGGAGGGTCACACTGATAGACGTAACACAACAGACACACACACACACACACACACACGGCTGGGCACACTCTGTGAGCTCTTGTCAAAAGCATCCACGCTGCAGCCGTCATAAAACTTCACAGAACTTTTGCTGCACTGCTTTGAAGGCATTATCTCACCTCAATAAAGATTTACCGTTTATAGAGTACAGTAGAGAAAATCTTCAGTCATATGTCAAAATAAAATTGAACGAAGATAAACTATGTTTATTGAAAAGATAATCAAAAAGTGAAAGGTTAAATTGAAGTGGAAATTGAGTGAAGTATCTCCAGATGATAAAGGAAATTTACCTTTGAATGTTGAGAATCAAATATAGGGAAGTTGGCAGTTTTTCTAGGTGATTTTTTTCCAAGAAACTACAAGCACATTGATATTTACTTTACCCGCTTTTTTTTTCTACACAGCGCTACAATTTTTCTGAACGGGTTAAGTAAGTTCCTGGTCATATTTCTGGAGTTGCGCAAAGGCTCTCTTGCAGTTCAATGGCTTGTTTTGTACAACTGTCAATAAAATATTTGCACATGGGTTTCTGATCCGGCAAAATGTTCCAGTAAACATCGCTAACTACTCCAAACACTGGCGTATCATTGAACAACACAAGCGATGACGTCCGTTTCATGTGAGTTCAGAAGCACTAAATCCGACAGTTTGACTCATTTTCTGTATTTCGCTTTCTGCTAATCACAATGGCTAAAAACACTTGAGAAGGTCTTGACCTAAGTCTTGTGGGTGAAAGGTGAACACTATTGAGTTAGATAAGTTCGTCATTGCAGGCCAAAGGCCATGGCTACCGTGGTGAAATGGTCTATGTAGGTTATTCTGCAGGTTCAAAGTCCAGAATTTATTTCACTACAATAACAGTGAAGTAAGACCTTGACTATTGAACATGAAAACAGCGTCGATGACGCCTTCTTGAACTCACAAGCTGTCAGGAGCACGGTTTGTGCTAACGTGAATTTAAGAGTTGAATGAGAGGATGACATCATGTTGATCATTACATAAGCATTGTGTGGCCAGTTCATTAAATAGCATATCAATAAGTCTGGGCTCTCTATGTCATTTTAAAGTGGAGCAAAGGTGACAGGATGACATTGGAGACGGCAAACACACAGAGGGGTCAGTAGAGGCTCCATCAACCAAAGGCTAATTGAGTTTGCATAAAGATAAAGGCAGGAAATGCACCTCAGGGTATCAGTTTGAATTCAGTTTTTGTGAAATTTGGATTTTAAATTTACAGTTAACTTCTAGTTATTTTAAGCTAACGCATCAAAACGCACAGGAAAAACATGCGATTGTCAAAACTAAAAGTAGGAGTTTTGAACCATTTTAGTAATGATAACAATCCTTCTCCAGATACTTGCAGGGACATATTGACATTCAGAAACTGCAAACTTATGTAAGATAAAGTCCTGATTAAATGTCATCCACAGCCTTTACAAGACCCCGAGGTTGGGAAATCCCTGAGTTAATGCAGACGGTAGGAGGCGAGTACAATATCCAGGCAGTAAGTGAATATGAAAGCAAATACTTTTGCTTGTTGTGCTGCCTGGTTTGCTCCTTACAGCAAAGAACTGCGAATGATGAGTGAAAGCCAAATCATTAATCAGTATCACGGTAGGACTGCGAAAAACAAATGGTGTAAGACGATCACCCAGAGCCGAAGAACCTCTTTTTGTGTGCCCCTCCAGTAGTCCCTTCACTTTTACTCTCATCTAACCTTACTGGTCTCATAAATTAATCAGCAGTCCATTTAAAGTTAATCAGACTGACCGTGCTGACACAACCATGGAAGCTTTGCTTAGCAGCTAGTCTGGATCAGGCGTCCAGACAGGATGGACAGTTTGATCAAAGGAGGGAGCACATGGAAATTTTAGACTTTTTTTTTTTTTTTTTTGCAACCTTCAACTGACTATGTAGAAGAATTTTGAAATTCAACCAGCTATAAATCTTATGCTCTTTTTGTTCTTTCAAAACAACCAAAAATGCAGGTGTTAGTGTTCTGTCTGTTAGCTTCATTGAAGCTAAACTTGGGAATGAAACCAATTAACATGACAAAGGACAGGCCGCCCTGCCAGCCAGGTAGGTCTTCGCATGTACAGGTTTGTGTTATTTGTAGCAACATGGCAGCTGAAAAACAGAAAGGAGAACACGAAACACTCTGATAAGTTTGCATGCCACTAGGTTTCTTTTGCCCAATGGGAAGCTACAGCCCAGTTCCCTGTCCCAGAGGAACATATGGACCTACGGTGGGAGCTGAGTCCATGGAAAGCTGCTTAAAGTGTCCTCCTCACCACTACTGCCCTCGACCAGGGTTGTCATCCTTCCTGTCCTGTGAGCCGGTTGCTCAGCAGCCGCTGTCTGGCCAGGACTCGTGCATTTGCCCAGCAGAGGGACAGATTTTTCAGGTGATTATCACTTCTTTGGAGATACAAAATTTGCCATTTGTCTCTTTCCTCCCATTTTTGCAGCAGTGATAACAAGGTCAATGATGTTTGATAGAGAAGTATCATCTTTTCATCAAATGCTAATTGGTTTATTTCTCAGCCTATGATTTCTTTTTGTGAAGTCTTGGTATGCTAACAAGCAGAGCTGCAGAGGTAGGCTCCTCACAGAAACTATAGACTCAACAATCTGTTGCTTGTAACTGACAGAGCTGTGGATCAAGTTACCTCACGGCAGCGGCTAGGTTTTCAGACTACAAGTGCTGCAGTATCCTCTTATCACCTCAGGAAAAAGAAAACGAGATTTTCTTTCTGGCTAAAGAGTTTTTATGGTAGAACTTTTTTTTTTAATGATAATGGAGAAATGAATAATAGAAGACATGCAAACAAGTGCTAAAACTCATTACAATTCATTAAAAACTGAATAAAATGCAGCACGTCTTTGTTTTTGCAGCCCAGTGATGGAAGATGTCTCTGTTCTATTGGATATCAACCCTCTAGCAAAGGAGACTTGTGTTCGCAGCAGTTGTACGATGTCTGCAGAGACGGGACATCCCGTACACAACACGGAGACTGCTTTGACAGATCTCAGTGGTCACTTCACTGCAGCCATGAGGTTAGACCTTATTCAACCTTCTCATCCCATTAGAAATGGGACAAATAGGAATTTTGATGCCACAAAGGTAACTCATCCCAAAGCTATGTGTGACAACGGTGGACTGTTTACAGAACGTACTGACGAAACACAATCTACCATCATCAAGGGTAATGAGTACAACCTAGATGTCTTTGCCCTTTACTCTATGAACTCAACTAACATGGGCTTAATCATCTGTTGAATATTTAACCGTAAACAGCTTCCTGTGACTTTTGCTTGACAAGTATGTCATAGTTTTAATTGTTTAAGAGTCATCTCATAAAACTTCAGCTGAGATCATTTGCTCTCTCACAGGTGTGCCAAAGTGCAGAGGACTCCTCTGGCTATGATGGAGAGTTGGGCCTGTGCATTTGTAAAGAGCTTCCCAGCAGAGCTGCGTGTGGAGGCCTTTGCAAGAGAAAACCAGCAGCTGATCTGAAGCTCAAGTGTCTTTCCAGTGGAAGAATGGAACTGGTGTGGAGCTCTGATAATCAGGTGAACAATTAATGAAGTAGCCCATATGTTTACAGCATATAAAAACCTCAGCGTCTTCTCTACTGTTTGCAATGGCACAAACACTAAATCTAGTTTTATGTTTTGCACATGAAAACATGCAGGGGAAACGTTTGAAATGACTTGTTGAAATCAAGAGCAGAGGTTTTGTGCATAGGATTTCTTTATGATTTCAGCTTTATCCTTTCAACAAAAAAAAAAGAAAAGAAAATGATAAATTCACCTTCAATTCTTGACTGTGGGTGATCAGGAAAGGTTGTTTTTCTGTTTGTGACCATGTAATGGACTGACGACCTGTCCGAGGTGAACCTCGCCTCTTATCATCTGGGATGGGATCCAACAGAACCTGGTGACCCTAAACAGGATGAACACAATCTTACCCTGAAAACCCACTACACTTCAACCTTTTGAATATTTCCTAAAGCTGATTCATATCCAACAACCTCACTTTGTGCTCCGTCAGTTCAAATTTCATTAATTTTGTATTTATTACTTTTATTGTGGATCGTAAAGTTGAATGCGTTTGTGTTATAAATAAAGCACAGGACAACAAAATAACGGAATTCAATTAAATCAAAAGTACTTTAATAGTAGATGACACTTTTTAACAGATTTACAATCTTTTGACAATGTTGCATTCTTTCAAACTCTGTTGCAGAAGTTGCAGTGTATGACTTTTGCTCCTCTGCTTTCACTTTTCCATTTGGATCAGTTCTAATTAGTTCAAATAATCCATAAATTCTGTACATTCCAAGTCTTCAAGTTGGATCTATTTTATTTCTACATTTTGACTAGTTTAGTTTGGGCTTTAAGTTGCAATTTGAACTCCTCCAATTGACATTGCCTGTGTTGTGCCAAGGTATGAATTTGTTTCCCCTGTCATGCGACTTCTGGCGTCATTGATTTGTTTCATAACACTCATATTAAGCGAAAAAAGAAGCTGCATGTTTTAGATGTATTTTATTATGGGGCTTTTAGGAGTTAAGTGATTGAAAATTTTCCCCACATATTTTACATAAAACAATAATTTGCAGTAGAAACAACAACTACTTACTAGTTGTCTATTTTAAAATACTTTCACAACAAAGTCACTTCCATATAACATTTCTTATCCTAATTTAGCCCAAAACGTTGTGTTTCTGTTTGTTTGTGTGGTTATTTTAACACATAAACCTGTCATTATTTTACATAGAATATGTGAAAATATTGCAATTATGACAATAAACTACCAAAAGCCCCAGAATGAAGTATATTATAAACATTCACCTTCATTTTATACTTTTTGGAATAAACTATGAGTGCTGCAAAACAAATCAACACTGTCAGAGACAAGGGAAACAAATTCTGTCAGGGGAAACATATCTTGGCACAACACCCGTTAGTTTGCAAAAGTCCCCACAACATATGGATCTGTGACTTAATATAACACAATTTGATCTCTGAAAATATGTCCTCCTTGTTGCTTTTTACTGTTTATTGGAATATATATAGAAGTTAAATTTCTGGTCGTTATAAGGATGTTTTTAACAGTTTAATGTATTTTTTAGACTTCAACTGCAATCTTCTTTCTATATAAAAAAGACAAATTTAGAATATTTTTATACAATTATTATTGATACTGCAACACAACTGCTTAAATATCTTTTTAGTTTTATTTAAAGTTTTTTGTGTAATTCCAGTACCTTTATAGATTTTGTGATTATGTGAGATGACTGCAGTTGTTCCAACTAATCAGTCAATATTGCATTTGTTGAAACTCAGCATTGGTAGATCTGTGCACAGGGTCAAATATGTCTCTCAGTGAACTACTGAGAGTCTAATTGGTACACATAGATACATATTGTATAATCACATGTCTAAGTGCTACATTTGATCTATTGCTGCAGATTTCAAGAGTCTCAGGCAGAGTGTTGGAGATGATTTTTAACAAGTGGGACTTCCAAGGTAATCTGCAGTGCAACAGCCAAAACAACTCCATCACATCCTGTCTACGTTGTTCAGACAACAGGTAAGAAACAAGTTCTTTCACTTCCATGAACACAATCACATGCAAAAGCACACATACGACTTCCGAGAGCAGCCGGTCTATTGGTTTCTGTTTGCAGAGGCAGGATTTGTTGCTCCAGTAAGCGGCCTCCCAAATGAACTTCTGCAACTGTTTCCTGAAGACACCTATAGCAACTTTCAGAGCTCAGCTGGTTTGTATCACCTGTGGATAAACACACGTAACTTGATTAATTTTGTAGATGGAGTTTTGCTTCTAACTATAATGAAGTTCCCATGTTGCTGTTTAATCTAGAGGGAGATTATGAGAATGTTGGAAATAGCAGTAATGAAGCTGAAGAAAATGATTTTCTAAAGTGGAGAAACAATCGGAGAAAAAGTATGGAGGACGGCGAGGTTTCAAGCACAGCAGTTCTGAACCCAACAATATGTCTCCATTTGGAAGATATTTTGCTCTTTACTGTAAACACACGCCAGTACCCTCAATATGACATGTAAGTCAGCGGTTTCCTACATGAACATTAATTCTGCAATCATTTTTTATCGATTTTAATATTTCTTGTCTTTTAGAAACAACTTATACAACACAAACGGCAACTTTGACTGGGGTGCATTCAGACAGCTACAAGAGGACATGACCTTATCCTGGGCTCCACCCACCTTATTTTCTGTGATTTTTAGTCAACCCGGAGTTTACGTTATAATTTGAGCAGTAATCTGCACAAATGTATGGTAAATTGGTTTTAAATAATCAAAATGAGAGATAACCACATGCCAGTTACTAACTCATGGTAAAACTTCATGGAAAATCTTAGAATAAGCTATTTATTAAGCTGCATTTTTACGTGATTACCAAATCACTGAGCTTCTTCAGCACTTTATGTTATCTTAAAACAGACAGAACAGACATATTCTAACTGTATAATCACTTTCGTATTTTATAAATGTAATTTGTGAGTTTCAGATTTACCCAAATGTTACGTTCTCTATGAATGTTTCTCACCTTTTAACATCAGTCACTTGAACTCTTCTCAGTATGTTAAAGTGATGCCTGTGGGTGGCCAGTGTTATGAGCCTGGCACTTTCTTCCCCACCACCCCTCGACACGTCATCCGGTTAGGGATCAGCAAAAGACGAGATCTGCTTCTTAGACCCGACTGGCTTGTGACAGGAGGACTACTGTTTGGAGCTGTGATCATCCTTTGTGTATGCATCACAGTGCTGGTATGCTTACAAACACCTGCTGTGACTTTTTAGATTATAAAAACAATTATTTTTTTTCTCTTATTAGTGTTAATTACTTGTGTGTGTAGATCTTGTTCCGTGAATACGGGTGGCCAGAAAAAGAGCCCGTCAAAGTTCAGTATCGAAAGCTGCAACTCGCATACCAAATGGATGACTACTCATCAAAAGGATCGAGGGTGATCTCATTCAGGAAAACTCATCGAAAGCAGCACGCTAGCATGACACAGGACCCCATTCAGCCAGGTAACGTGTCCCGGCTTAAACTGCCAACATCAAATACAAACAAGCACACACCCAAGCTCATTCACAAAAAAAAGCCTAAAGGCCAATACATTGCACAACTTTAGACTCGAACGTGACATCCACCATGTCTGCAAATGCACCTGCTGAATGCATAGATAACACCAAGGACCTAAACACATTGGAGCCTCACAGACCCCTGTGGCTTATTGTGTAACACTGATACAGACCTTATGGGTGGTCCTCCCACCCAACCAATTGCTGCGAAAAAGCTTACGTCCAAGAGCTGAAATCACGTGCGGAGTCTGGCAGAAAACAGTTCAAGTGTCACATTGAAAGGTCAGCTTCCAGGGACTGTTATTATTCAGTCCCTGATGTGCACACACGCACTATCAAACGCTAAGCAAATCGATTTGGGATGCGTACTCAAACACATGACCTCCTCAAGGTTTCCTCTTCAGGAGACACATTGTGAGTTGTTTGCTGCTTTGATTTTTTTGCCCTACAGCATGCACGGGAGCCTTGGAGGAGTTCTGGGATTATGAACACCAGGTGGATCTGGAGGCCTTTAACAGCAACACTTTTTACTGCCTCCTGCTCAAGCAGAGCCTTTCTGTCACCTCACGACTGGGCCAGCTCACCACTGAGGTCTGGAGCAAATGAAACACGCCATCCATGAAGGGACTCTTCCATTCCTGCTCGTCTTCTTTTCACGTTTACTTAAAGACTGAAAAATTCCACAAAAATAGCTTACGGCTAAGATGACTTCCGACAACAATTCACAAGAAGACTAACAAAAATGTGATTGAATTTGTGCTCCAATGAAAGTAGCTTTCATAAAATTATTTTTTTACATTTAAACTTTTGTTTTCTTAAGATTACACAAAGAATTTGCCAAACAATTTCAAAAGTTACAATCAAAGATTTTTTTCTGTTCGATGGTCTAAAATCCATACAAATCCTAACTAAAACTAACAACAGGAACTTCTTCAGACAAAATATTGATTTAGCTCTAAAAGAGAGAAAAAAAATCAATCTGCGTGATCCATTCATTGAATTTTTCCTTTCACTCATTTCCATTAAATTGCCTTGAGGTCAGAGTCCAGATGCTCATTCATTCCTCTGCTCCAATCGTTATCCACTTTCTATCTTTTCCTTTCATAACTCCGTCCTGTACTTCATATATATTTCACTGCGAGGTCTATTGAAACGTATTAAATATCACAAGTGATTAAATCTATCTCTTTTTTTCCCCTTTGCAATCCTCGGTGCAGCATGTTCTTACTGTAATGTTACCAGGTGCTGTACAGGAGTCATATTGTTATTACAGCCCTGAGGGTTACCTATGTGCAGAAGAGTAAGAGGAGATGGTCTCCCACAAACATGCATCTCTCATGGGTGTTGGTTGGATGACAACTTATTAGCTGCTCCATGGGGGATTGTTGACCTAACATACATTTGCGTGTATCCAGGTGAAGGAGCTCTATCGAGGAGTTGTCGGGAAACTGCAGCTTCTCCACCCACGGGTGATGGCAGAGGAGAGGGTGGAGGAGCGCTGGGAGAGGATGAGGAGAGAGGTGGAAAGAGAAGTGGTGCGAAGGAAGTCTTTGGGCTCACAGCTGAGGACTCTGTTCGACAGTCAGTTGCAGGTTTATGCAAAAGCAGCACAAAGGCATACAGAAAAAAAATGTTTTAAAACCCAAGAAATAAAAAAATAACACATCTATCTTCAATTTAAAGATGACTCTTTTTGATTATTGCAGTGATAGGCAGGTATGGATGAAATGTAACTGATTTCTTTCAGGTTCTGATGAGAGAGCTGCAGGCCAAGAGGAGGGCTTACAGTGTGTTTATGTCTAAGCTCAGAGAGTGCTGGAGACTTCTATCCAAGATTCATAACACCCACTCACCCACCTGTGAGCTGCACCATCAAATGTGAGACTATGCCCTGTTTTTTACTGACATGAAGCACCAAAAATATTCTATCAACAGTCATTCTCCTTTTTTTTCCATTCTCTAAATTTTCAGTTTGGTCCAAAAGCTCTCAGCTCTCATAGCCGAGATGGGAGAGCTGGTGTCGGCAGAGTGCCACCGCCAGGGGGCGTGGGGCTTGCTGGCTGAAGGCACTGGAGCCAGGTTGCTGTGTCCTGACTCTGGAGGTGTCCTGACCAAAGATGACCTCTTTGGTGAGTTAAAAACAGCTGCAGGAGAAAATGTTTCCACTCTATATTTGCACAACAGCACCATCTACTGCTGGGTATGTATACTGCAACACCTACAATGCTTTTAGCTTGGGATGCAAAATATATTAGATATGTATTGAAAAATCAATCACAAAAACTAAATACTTTCTCTGTCAAATGTCATGCATTATTATTTATAGCTTTAAATGCCACATGACTAAGAAATATCTAGATTTTAGCATTTTTTGTGAAAGAAGCAGACTGTATCAGAATCAGAATCAGAATCAGAATCAGAATCAACTTTATTGCCAAGTACAATCGAACATATACTAGGAATTTGTCTTGGTGATGATGGTGCATTCATGAATAAATAGAAATAGAAACAGCAAAATATTAAGTAAGAACAGAACAGAAGGGATATTACAAATATATAAATATATATATATATATATAGACACATACACGCACATATACACCTATATATTTATATTATTATTATTGTTATGTAAAATATAATTAATATTATTAATGTCATTTAAATTTATATACATATATATAAATATATACACATACACACATTAAATAATAAACAATAAATAAATAAATAAATACATAAAATAAAAATCTGTCCAATGTGACAGTCAGATGGGGGCAGGGAGAAGTGATGGAAGGTTCCGGGACTTATTAATAAGGCTAACAGCAGATGGAAAAAAACTGTGCCTGTGGCGAGAGGTTCTTGTTGTGATTGACCTCAGCCTCCTGCCAGAGGGGAGTGGCTCAAAAAGTCCATGTCCAGGGTGGGAGGGGTCTGCCACGATCTTTCCTGCACGCCTCAGGGTCCTAGAGGAGTACAGGTCCTGAAGAGATGGAAGATTACAGCCGATCACCTTCTCTGCTGACCGGATGACCCGCTGCAGCCTGCTTTTGTCCTTTGCAGTGGCAGCAGCATACCAGATGGTGATGGAGGAGGTGAGGATGGACTCAATGATGGCTGTGTAGAATTGAATCATCATTGCCTTTGGCAGACTGAATTTCTGCAGCTGCCTCAGGAAGAACATCCTCTGCTGAGCTTTCTTAATGAGGGAGCTGATGTTTGGCTCCCACTTGAGGTCCTGGGAGATGATAGTTCCCAAGAAGCGGAAGGACTCCACAGTAGCTATAGTGGAGTCACAGAGGGTGATGGGGGCAGGTGGAGCTGAGTTCTTTCTGTAGTCCACAACCATCTCCACTGTCTTTAAAGCATTGAGCTCCAGGTGGTTCTGGTTGCACCAGGTTACCAGACGGTCGACCTCACACCTGTACGCAGACTCGTCGCCATCAGAGATGAGTCCGATTAGGGTGGTATCGTCTGCAAACTTCAGGAGTTTGACAGACGGGTGACTGGAGGTGCAGCTGTTGGTGTACAGGGAGAAGAGCAGAGGAGAAAGAACGCAGCCCTGAGGAGATCCAGTGCTGATGGTCTGTGAGTCCGAGATCTGTTTCCCCAGCTTCACACACTGTTTCCTGTCAGACAGGAAGTCTGTGATCCACCTGCAGATGGAGCCAGGAACGTTCAGCATGGAAAGCTTCTCCTGAAGCAGAGACGGGATGATGGTGTTAAAGGCAGAGCTGAAATCCACAAACAGGATCCTGGCATAGGTCCCTGCAGAGTCCAGATGCTGGAGGATGAAGTGAAGGCCCAGATTGACGGCGTCGTCAACTGACCTGTTGGCTCTGTAGGCAAACTGCAGGGGATCCAGAATTGAATTGAATGCCTTTATTGTCATTGCAGTTACAATGAAATTTCGGTTACAACTCACTTTTTCAATGTGGACATATTTATACTCAGTAATAAATATATAAAATATAAGAAAGATTTCAATAAAAAAGGGTCAATTATGTAAAAGAAATGAGGTGAGGAATAAAGTGACCAGAGCAGACGAGTGTGCAAAGTCGCCTATGAATGTGCAAAGTATCAAGGGTTATGGTTGGAAGTGAGCGTTTAGTACAGCCACAGCTTTTGGGAAGAAGCTGTCTCTCAGTCTATTTGTCCTGGCCGGTACCGCCCTGTACCGTCTGCCAGAAGGAAGCAGCTTGAAGAGGTGATGACCGGGGTGGGTGTGGTCCTTCTTGATGTTCCTGGCTCTGCTGAGGCAGCGGGAGGTGTAGATGGAGGCCATCGTGGGGAGAGAGCAACCAATGATTTTCTGGGTTGTGTTTATCACCTTCTGCAGTCTCTTCCTGTCCGCCACCGTGCAGCTGGAGTGCCAAACTGACACAGTGTAAGTCAGTAGGCTCTCAATGGTGGAGCGATAAAAGGTCACCAGCAGCTTTTGGTGGATTCGCTGCCTCCTGAGCACCCTTAGGAAGTGCAGCCGCTGCTGAGCCTTTTTCACTAGAGCTTTGGTGTTGGTTTCCCAGGAGAGATTTGCTGAAATGTGGACACCAAGGAATTTGAAGGACTCCACCTGCTCCACCTGTTCACCGTTCAGCTCCAGCAGAGTGTGGGTGCCCCTGTTTCGACGGAAGTCCAGGATGATTTCCTTTGTTTTGGAGGCATTCAGTGCCAGGTTGTTTAAGGCACTCCACTCTCCAAGTTTCCGGACTTCTTCCCTGTAGGCCGTCTCATTTCCCCCGGTGATCAGCCCCACCACCGTGGTGTCATCTGCGAACTTGATGATGAGGTTCTCGGGGTGGCTGGGACTGCAGTCAGACGTGTAGAGTGAGTATAGTAGTGGGCTAAGCACACAGCCCTGGGGGGAGCCGATGCTGATGGTTCGGACGGACGAGAGGTGTTGACCCAGTTTCACCTGTTGGGTCGATTGACGAGGAAGTCCTTAATCCATGAGCAGGTGGGTGGTGGGAGCCCCAGGTCGATTAACTTGGGGATCAGGATGTCCGGTATTATTGTGTTGAAGGCGGAGCTAAAGTCAACAAATAGCATCCTGACGTAGCTCCCCTGTTTCTCCAGGTGGGTCAGAGCAGAGTGGAGAGTGATGGCTACCGCGTCCTCAGTGGATCTGTTGGGGCGGTAGGCAAACTGGTGAGGATCCAAGGAAGGGGGGAGGCAGGCTTTGATGTGTTTTAGCACCAGTCTCTCGAAGCATTTGGTGATGACCGGCGTGAGCGCGATGGGGCGAAAGTCGTTGAGGTCAGTCGCAGGTGTTTTTTTGGGGATCGGGATGATGGTGGCAGATTTGAGACAGGCTGGGATGTAGGCCTGTTCTAGCGAGTGGTTAAAAATGTCAGTGAAGACCTGTGCTAGCTGGTCAGCGCAGGCCTTGAGTACTTTTCCTGGTACTCCATCTGGGCCTGTGGCCTTCCTTGGGTTGACAGTCTGGAGCACCCGTCTTACCTCAGCAGCCTCAAGAGTGAGGGGAGGAGTGCTGGGGGTTATTGTGGCTTGTGCAGAGGCTTGGGGTGGGGTGGCTGGGTGTTGCACATGAGACACAAACCGAGAGAAAAAGCTGTTCAGCTCCTCTGCCAGTGCAGGATCTGAGACCACTGGAGATGCGGCGTGGGCTCTGTAGTTGGTGATGGTCTGGATGCCCTGCCATACCTCTCGGGGGTTGTTAAGCTGCTCCTCAATCCTGTTCTTGTACTCCGTCTTGGCTGCCTTGATGCCCCTCCTCAGGTCAGCACGAGCGGTGCAGTACTGTGCCCTTTCGCCTGATCTAAAGGCTGTATCACGCGCCCTGAGGAGCGTGCGGACCTGGCGGGTCATCCAGGGCTTTTGGTTTGAGGACACCCAGATGTTTTTCTCCACAGTGACAGTTCCAACACAGTATTTGATGTAAGACAGTACTGTGTCTGTGAAGGTGCCCAGATCTTCATGGTGGAAGGCTTCCCACTGTGTTTCCTCAAAGCAGGTTTGCAGTCGGGGGAGGGCGTCCTCAGGCCAGGTGGTGATTGTTTGTTGAAGAGGGTCTGTCATGGCTTTGAGGTGTGAAAGCACGAGGCGTTCAAAGGTCTTCATGACCACAGAGGTCAGGGCGACGGGTCTGAAGTCATTCAGACCCGTATCAGATCGTTTCAGATCGTATCTCTATAAAGTTAATTATCCTTTATCGATTTATGGACCACGTATCAATCATGTGAGAGGGAAAGATACACACCCCTACTTTTACCTTGTTCTAATTTCAATAACTGTCAATGACTCATGGAAATATATTGCAAGTGGAACCATATGGATGTACTAAATACAGTTGCATTCATATAAATTGGTCATATTTATTGAACACAAGTATTCCGGTCTCATATATCTGCTTCTTAGTTGTTACATAGACAAATAAAACCTCCCTACACATGTAAGGTGGCTAAATAAAGTAGTGTAAACACTGCACACAGGTAAAACCATAAAAACTTCCAAATAAAACACTGTAAAAATCACCATGCATGCTTAGATAAATCAGATGTAACGCCAATGGACGTTGTGGGTGACAGAAATTAGAATGACCCTGAAGGGACCCAAAAAATTCTTCCAAAAGTTTAGAGAGTTAGTCCAATGCACACTTTTGAAGCAAACTAGTGGGAGCAATAGAAAAAAAGTAAAAAAAAAAAGTTTAGGAGTATATGATGACTGGGAAGAAACACACACACTCAAAAAAAAAAAAAAAACCCAAAACAATCATCTGGTAAAACACACAATTCTTTAAAATATCGGAAATGTATTATTAGTCTTTTAGTTCAGTCACTGAAATACAATATTTGTATAATCACTAACTTTCTTTCTCCCCTTTCCTCCAGGTCCTGATGGGTCCCCGCGAGCCTCTCCTGCAGTTTACCACGATGCAGTCACGGGTCTCATGAGGCCAAACGCTCACAGCCACATGCTGCTAAACAGTGGCCACACCATGGCAGTGCCGTCCAACTTCTTCCTTCATCCACAAACTGGCAGAGTCATGCCAATCATCGGAAATGTGGCCTACGATCCAGCCAGCTCTACATTGGTAGTTACAACTGATCTCTGCAGAGGTAATGCAGACGAGGTGTTGGATGCAAAAACAAACATTTGTGACTGAAAAGGGGGAAATGAGGGGCAAGTGTGTGTGTGAGACATCTGCTTTGGGCATGCACGACCTGGAGAGGCTAGAAAAGCAGCTCAAGGAGAGTCTATAGTTTGAAGTCAGTCTCTCCTGCTAAATAAAATATACTTACACACTTCAATGCTCTGACACACACCAGCTGTAACTGGTGATTGGAGTGAAGGAGCAGGGGGTGATTGGTCACCTCTCTGTTACAACAAGGACTTTAAATATGACCAAGCAACAAGGACATATTATGTATTGGAATAAACAATTATAAAGTGGAAAAAGTTAGATTAATGAATCTCATATTCTTAGTATGGAGTGGACTGTCAAAGTTAATAGATGTCACCTTTCCTTGCTCACATTCATCTTCCTGTCTACGTTTACATTAGTCTGTTTGCATAACTGGAATAAAACAAATGTCTTGTAGCTGCAAGAATCTGTGGCACCTAGTCATTAATATCTCTTAGAAAATGAGAAGTCCAACATTTCCCATGTAGAAAGAGGCAAGAAAACCTTTTCAGCTCTTTACCTTGGTACTTACTTTTTTTATATTCTTTTTTTTTATTATGTTTTGGGCTTGGAACATCTTTCACCCAGCATTTCTTAACTCTTGCACACAAATAAGACTTTTAAAAAAATGAACACAAAAAATAAACACAACATATTTGATAGATTGTGCAAGGATGGTTGACATTTTTAAGTTAAACAGAAGTGCGGCAGTACTGAATCTGTTATGACGGAAGACGGAAGAAGCTGCCTGATGACAAAAATAACATTTTATTAGTTCAAAAAAGGTTTAAGACCTCAGGTGGGAAGATCTCAGGTTCGGTTACCACCCTGGACACCTGTGTGGGGAAGTTTCTTTGGACCTCACATTGCTCGTGATTGTTATAGGTTGGCGCCAGTGTTTGGTAGTGTTTTTCAGAGTGTGAATGAAACAATTAACCATTTAAGAAATCCAGACACTAGTGTAAGTGGTGTTCATTGCTGTCTAAAAGGTGAATATCATCCAAATGATTGATCAGACTGGAAGAAACAACTATATAGGGAGGAAAAAACCAGAGAAATATTTTAGAGGAAGTTGGTTCAATACTACAAGTCATTTGCTGACTGACTTAAACAAAAAGTCATAGTAAGTGTAGATGGGTTGTCAGGAGTCCCTGCCAGTACTCCAACTGTCTTTGTAAGACAAAAAATAAAACAAACTTTAGGACAGCAGTAATATAAATAACCAGAAGAGGGAGACAGAGGGACAAGGATCTACCAACCCAAAAGCCGAATCATCCATGAAACATTAATATCATGTAACAGTATAGCTAAATTATGCTGGAAAAAAAAACACTTGAACTGATCAAGCTAACAAAAAAAATAAAAAAAAATAAATGACCATAAATTTTTGTGATGAAATATTAAAACAATAAGATGGGCTGGCTTCAAAGGAAATAGCAACTTTCTAAACAAAAAGAGGAGCAAGATTTAGCTGGTTATTTTCAGGCAAAGTATTTTATGGATCATTTTATCAATAATTTTTAAAAGTGTTGTATGATGCTATGAGCGTACATGAGGAAACTTCTTCTGAAAACGAGCTGTAGATAAACGCTATTAGTTTGTCCCCAGTTTTCCAGACATACTAAAAAGTTCAATAACAGTCAAAAACATATCTTTTGAGGTTTTACTTGAAAGCAAAGAGCGGACAGACAATGGTTACATTATATCTGAACACACTAGAGGGGGAATTAGAAAATCACAGTCAATTAAACTGTTTTGGACACACACGCATACATGAGCTCTTGCAGCAGCACGTCTGCAGCCTTCAGCTCCCAGGAAGGTGATGTCAGGGCCAAATTTGTTTTAAAGCCGCTGTGAGTGGGTGCAGACAAAACGTCTTTATATGTGGCGGATGTCATTTAATAAGACAGATAATATAGTGTCTGACATTTCTGTCAACTCAAAAGACTAAATAAAACAATGTTAAACCATTTTAATACAAGTGAAAGGAAAAATCCGAAACAGCCAGCATGTCTATGGTTTTTGATTTAGTGTGATAATATAATTCAACCTAAGAAACTCAAAGACTGAAAAAATAAATAGAAAAAATGAGAACAGATTTTCTTAAGAGTACATTGCATAGTAATCAAATAAGATTATATCACAGTTTTTTTTTTTTAGATAGCCTCTCCATTAGAAATATAATATCTGCTTTTTATTTTCTTTATTTTTTTTATTTCAGATGACAATAGAAAGTGGGACAGCCCCCTTCTTCCCTTTATTCCTTACCCAACTTCCTGCCACTCAGATCGGCCCCTCCCCAGTACTCCGATGAAACCCCTCAGGCTGGGCCAGAGGTTACATTTAGGCATGCCCATGGCAGACCCTGACACCGGCATCCCAGTACCTACTTTGGCTGTAACCATCCACCCACAAACCGGGTTAGTGTACCCACTGGGAAGGCTGCATGTCTGCCCACTGACCCGCCTGCCACAACCCATACAAATAGGCTACCCTATGCTAGACTCCAGGACAGGGAATGTTGTACTCACTGTTGGAGTGACTTTGGATCCAGTAACAGGTAAGTGCTGGCAGCAAATTGCGACTTGTCAGCCCCCTCTGACTAGTTTTGTATGTCTATGTAGGAGATGTGCTGCCAGTGGGAGGAGTGATGCTGAATGAGTCCTTCTCCGAACCTCTGAGTGGGCGGATGGTGAGAGTCGGGGGGGCCAGCATGAGAGCTGGACAGGTGGTGCCGACCACAGGAGGATATCAAACTCTCCTGGACACCAAGGTACTTCCTTATTTTAAGAAAGAGTCACATGATAAGAGAATAAGACACATTTTGTTTGCACTCTTTATCATTGCAGTCTGTTTATCACAGAGCGTTTCTGCCTTTGACTTTATCAGAATCGTGTAATAAAGATTAACATTTATGCTGAGTTAAGATCAAAGAAAATTCATATCTTCGTAATCTCCTTTACACTATCTTACTCTCAAAAAGTTTATATTAGATAAAGTAGAACAAGATAAGAAAATATACACAAACTAAGTGTTTCCAGGAGGTTTTGCACTCAAGATTTGAAGATAAATTATTTAAGTTTTATGTATATGTTCTTTTCAAAGGATGAAAACAGGAGAATTATGAGTTTAAACACATAACATTCTGCCACCGTGTAAAGAAAAAAAAAAAGATTGGCTATTTTTCTTGTTTTTCTCAGGTTCTGGCAGAAATGTTAACGATTTTGGATCACCTGAGGCCTCTTATTGAGGAGGGTGCTTTAGATCCAACTGTACCACTTCCACAACCCTATCCAGGCAATGAGAAAGCAACCAGTCAACAAGATTGTCTTGGCGCTGCTACTAAAGAGCTGGAGCGAGCCTGGGGGAGGAGCTTGCACTGTCAGCTGCAGTTTCAGACCAGGCTGGAGACGCTGCTAGAGTGCGCTGTTGGTCTTCAGCAGGATGGAGGAGCTCTTGGTAGGAGAAAGATTGACAGATATAATAGATTTTTCCATTGTTTGAAAAAGGAAAAAAAATATGGTACCATTTGAACAAGTTTGAAGGTTCTCACGTTTATAAGCTTCATGGTTTTTTGTTGCAGCAAAAGAACTGTTTGAATTTTTTATTAAGAATTGTATAATGTATATTTCCCTAATATAATGTAAGAAACAAAACTGTATTTACTTAATACTCTGCCATAAAACACTCCTTACAAAGAAAAAACAACAACATTAGGGGGTATTAAAATAGATTAAAAAGAAACACAATCCTGTTGTTTAAAAAAGGCACACAAACATACAAAATTACTGGCAAATCAAGAGAATTCCATTATGCAGAATTGAAACAATCAACTTCCAATTTTATAACCCAGGAAAACATCTGATAAGCAGTGCGTTCTCTAATAGGGGCATTAGTCAATTGAACATGGACTCAAAGTCAGCTATTGGCAATTTTAGAAGTACACATTTGCATAATTTGCACACCCAGAGTGAGCAGAAAAATAAACAAACCATTAAAAACACCAACACACTGCTTTTTGCCCTTTTGAAATTATATTCACAAAAGAAAAGGATGGGGGGCTGCTTAATGAAAGCCTTTTGGGTCATTACCTTAGGCTTCCTCACTGTTGAAAGGAGAAAGAATAACGGTCATAGGGAAGAGGAAAACTGTCTGTGAAATAAATTTAAACAAATATAGCCAACGGAACATACTTTAATGTTTACTTTTTCTTCCTTAAAGGGGCCCTACCATGATTTTCTTAAGCCCTTCAGAGTGAACTATATCAATATATATGATAATATATTACCTTTGGAACACTAAAAAACAAATTATTTATGAAATATTAGTTATGTTTTGTGAGATTTTTCCCTACCCAGAAGTCTATAGTGAGGAATGAATTGTAAAATGCATTTAAAACCTCAAAAAGTAGAATTTTCATGGTAGGGCCTTTTAAAACATTATTTTCTTTTTTTCAAAAAAGGAGAGATGTGTGTGCCAGGTTCGGATGTGTGTGTGCCAGCTTTCCTGGGGATGGAATACCCTGACCCTTTGGGTTCAGGTGTCAGTGTGCCTGTGCTCGGGTGTCACACTGATCCCGTCTCTGGGATTACAATGCCATTGGCTGGCACCATGGAAGATCCTGGAGGAAAAGGTAGCATTAAGAATCAAGCAATGTTTTTTTTTTTTTTAACACTCTGTACTTGTGCTTTGTAACCATCTGTACTACCCCTGACAGGCATGGTGGCAATCCGTTATGGGTCCCAAACCATTGATCCAGTCACTGGGCTCTTGGCCACAGTTGTTGGAATAAGATTGGATGTTTTAAAAAAGACTGCTATTCCTGTTACAGCTGCATACTGGCTTATGATAGCTGAACAAACCAACAGTGTCCAGGTATGAAGAGAAATAGTCATTTTTGGGCGAACTTTGACCTTGAAACTTTTTTTTTTACATTGTTACATTTTTAGTCGAGTTTAAGACAAAAAAAATTCAGCTTGAATGTCACAGTTGTGCATTTTGTTCTTATTTTTCTCCACCAGGTTGAGGAGCTGCAGAGTGAAGTGTGTGCGAGGAACTCTTACTGGCAGCAGCAAAGGCATCGGGAGGAAGAAATCCTTATTGATCTGGACTCAGCTCTATTCCTGTGCCTCTGTGGAGTTACAGATGCAGGCAGTTATCAGGTCAGCATGGGGTGTACTTCATTCAATTCCTTATTTATTATTTATTTTAAACAAAAGAATGAAACAGGAAAAAAATCCCCAAGTGTTCCGTCGTGTACTTCCATCGTGAAAAACCCAAAGATTTTCCCAGTAAGGTATCATTAAGAGTTTCAAAAGTCTGTTTGAAAAGAAAGTGAGGACAAACCTGACTCAAATCATAAATATTCAGTTAAATTTGGAAAACACTTGCTCTGATCATTTGCATTTATTAAAAATTGAATAAAATATCTGTAAAGACACAAACACAGAAAAATATTGAACATACATGCTGTTACATTGTGTTAATAAAAGATTCTCGTATTTGTGTATTTTTTAGATCTTTTCCTTTGAAAGTTTACTTATATTGATCCACATTTAAGAAATAGCAGCAACTCGGCATGTTTTGTGTTAAACCATTAACTGTATATTAGAAATGTGACCAATCCCACCTCTCGCATTCCATATAGGAAGTACAACTGACTCCACGAAGCCAATATCCCATAGACTTCTATAAAGAAATTCAATTCAGTTCAGTTTAATTTATATTGCCCAATATTACAATGCAATTGTCTCAATGGTACAAAAACATAAAGTCAGTCATAAAATATAAACAATAGCTGGTTGCTAAACTAAACAGACTAAGCTAAACTGGTTATCCGTGTCCTGGAGAAAAAAAATAAGAAGCCTCAGGGATGTCTAAATGAAGTAGAGATTCTCTCCCAGGACGGACAGGCGATATACCAGGACTATTAAAGAAGAATTAGCTTACCTAACTCTACAATTACATGTTTGAATGGTGTAGCTAAAGGGTTTCATTCAGAAGGAACTGCGCGACAGCCTGAGGCGAGGTCCACTGCCAAGAAAAGGGCGCAGAGACGAGCTACCTGGAATATGAAATCTCTCCCGCTTCCCCGGAGAAGAGTGGGGAACAGGGACTACTCATGAATCTCACTGCACAAAACAGAGGCATGGAGAACTAAAGAAATAAACAACTATTAGCCTACTAAGTAATTATATTTGTCACAAAAAACATTCTTGCACTACTACCTTTCTTTTAAATATGCTCTTAGTCCAAGTTTTTCTCACAAGATTTTCTTTCTTTATTGCAAAATATTCAAGTTATAAATTGACCAACCAGGTGCGTCAAAATAATCATGTGGTGCCCGCTGGCTCCCATGACGATCCCTTGAAATGTTAGATCAGTGGTAGGAGTGTGGCTTGAAAAATTGCGACTGAATCGACTGCATTTTGTTGCAGCTGGAAGTAAACCATTTTCTATGGGTTGCATCACACTCACTTGGTCCAATTCTCATGAACAGTCAACATAGGAAACCCCTTAGAGTCAATGTACATATAGATTGTTCAAAGGCGTCGACAAAAAATTGAACAGGCGTTTCTCCAATTTTGTACCTAAGAATTTCTTTGGCACAAAGAGTTTCTTATTCATGTTTCCTGAAGTGCCTCTTTAGTAAATTGGTGTAGTTTACGTCTCAGGTTGCAAATATTTTCTTTAAATTTCCTACTCTGCAGTTTCAGTGGTCAGGGAGGCAGCTGAGGGAAGCAGCCGGGGAGCTGCAGGATGCGGCACACACAGAGGCCCAGAGAAGAGCGGCTGAGCGCTCCAACTTGGCCCTTGTTTTACCTCAACATGTGCTACACATCCTCTCTTTGGGTAAACTGCATGAAAATATGGCAGAACAGGAAAAATCAAGGGAGGAAATGACTGAAATGAGCACTCTTGAAACATTTCACACTCACAGAATGAGATAGCTGGTTTGGCAGTGTGTCTTTTATTGTATGTAGCACCCAGTTGGGAAATTTACATAATTCTAGTATTCAGCATTAGATATGGACTGAAAACAAGCAACAGTATTTGTATTCATCTGTGTTCATCTGTGTTGTAGGTGATGGAGAAGAATGGGACCAGGACTGTGCTTGGCACTCAGCGCTCATGTCGTGCCTCGATAAGATTGACATTTGTATGGAACAACTGCAACAAGACCTGGAAAAATGGATGATTCAGGCAGGAGAACGATCTACAAAACTTCAAACCATGGTCAGAACACCTCAATAGTTTGTTTTTGAATAGCAGTGAATAGCAGAGCCAGTTAGGTTGAAATTTCAGAGAAATTGTACATTTTATGGTTCAATCACCAAATTTTAAATGGATGGACCTTAGAATCCTCTATTTCCGAAAAGTACGTTAGCCTCTAGAAAAATCCAGAATGGTGGCCATCCGTAAAGATCACAGCTCTCAATTGTTACAAATATATTGAATGTGTATTTGCCCCAGTCTCAACAATAAGGGCTATTCATGCACAAAATGCAGTAATAGTGTTTACTTACAAATCACCTGTTATGGGGTGCAAACTCTTGATGCAAAATCTGTTACAGATTCACTTTGAAACAAAAATGTTTAGCTGTGACTATAATGCCTGTGGATATTTGTCTTCCAGGACAGAGAAGTGTGTCAAAGAGAGTTGTTGGAGCTGTGTGGCTCCCGACAGACCGATTTGGACACTGCTCTCAGTTTGCTGCAGTTTGTCAGGCAATATTCTAGTCTGCATGCTGAAACTGCCCAGGTAATAAAAAAAAGATCACAAAAAATGCCACCCCACTTAGTAACACCCAAAGAAATCTATTACTATTAATGAATCAATCCAAACACACACTTTATGCACATCTAGTCAGGGGTCGCCACAGCGAATCAATCACTGATTTTCACAAGTGGTTTGGCAGAGAGTTTTAAGGCAGATGCCCTCCCTGACACAACCCTGTATTTTATCCAGGCTGGGGACTGGCACAGGGAAACCCTGTGGCTACACAGGCAGTAGGGCAAAGGGTCTTGCCCATAGACCCACACTGGATAAAGCTTAATGCACACACTGGGAAGCAAACCCAGGTGGCTTTCTTACCAGTCCTACACCCATCCAACTTGTTTTTATTTTGCTATGGATTGTTTAACTCCTGCAACATTCTCTTTGTATGAGAGCCCTTTGAGGACTTCACAGGAGCTTTGTGTTTGAGCTTCCCCCAAATGTTTTGGCCAGACAGACCAAAGGTCTAGTTTAGCCATGCATGTGTGACCTATTATCTCACCCCAAACAGAGTAAGAGCCAGCCTTCATTCTATGATCTAAGATGCACTGCCCATGTCTTTCTCCATTTGTCTGTCTAGGCTGTTTTGTGTGGGAAATTTTGGTTCAGGGAATACGGCTTGCCCCTGTGCAGAGGACATGAGTCAAGCTTGAAGCCTCTGAATCTGTTCCAACAAAAAGCTTTGCCTCTGTTGGTGAGGCTGAACCAGCTTCTGGAAGAGAAGAAGCCAACCAGCTCTTCCCCCAACGCCTGCAATCAACACATTCCTGGCTCAGAGACAATGCCCGACAGCGGTATAGAATGAACTCTGCTATACAGACAACACCATGGAGTAGTAGTTTGGATCAGTCCTGATTTTTTGTTGATGTTTCTCTACTATATTGATATAAATTGCAGGAAAAATATTTTTCACATTTCAGGTTTCTCCACAGAACAGGCATGTTGTTTAGAGACACCATCAAGAGTCTGGACAGCATCTGTGCCTGCGGTCAAAGGTGTGTTCATTTTAAGCTTTCACACTCCACAATAACAAACCTGACTGCGGTAATGCGTGTTCACAAGTCAATGGATTATGATATGCCTGCTCGCTGTCTAGTGAGTGCAATCATTTCCATACTGCCATTGTTAGCTCTGAGACAGCCAGTCCTTGGACTGTTGACTGATTGTGATAGTCGCATTGTTTATCTCTGATTTTGCTTTGTTAGGAATAAACTGATCAAGGTTCACACTGCATTAAATCTTATGAAGGCTTTAAAATCAATAATCAAATTTAGTTTGATGATACAGCTGTCGGGACTGGTCCCAAGCAATTGTTCAAGTTATTCTTAACTAAAAAAAAGTCAAATAATAATCCGTGGAATGAATTGATAAGTACATATAATTTTTTTTTTTTGTGCTTCATTATGCTGACGCGAAAAAAAAGTCTAAGGATATCTGGTGGCTAAACGGAGTGATTTAAGAGACAGAAAGAAAATGGAAAGCACACATAAACAGACTTATCTCTCTGTTGCTGTGTCAGCAGTGGAAAGCAGTCTAGCATTGTGAATTAATATTCATGGTGCGGGAAGAAGAAATCAGTTTACTTTGCTTATCTGAAAACCTTTCACAGTTGTAGTAGGCGGTGATAAACTCAGGAAGCAGACAAGAGGCTATTACAAAAAAAGTGTGAGAATGTGAATGTTTCCTGCTAGACAGAACACATCTCCACTGAATGGTAGAAGAGGAGCTTATGTTTATGAAAACAGACATATTTTACTGCATTATCAAAATCTTCTTAAAAAGTTATTAGTGATTTGGTTTATATTCAAAATAGACAAAGGCACAAAGGTGGTGATGGAGTAGAAAAATAAGCCAGACTCCTAGCTAATAGGCTATATGTTTTAGTTTGTCTTTCTCAATCTAACATCTCTGTTACTGTTAAAGAGTTTGTCGGAAAAACTAGACTGTGGTTTTAAAAACCCCCTGTCAGTCTCTCCCCCATGTCATGCAGAGGTGGAGCGGAAATTACTCTTTTATTTTTTTTTCTTTTATCTGCCTGTCAATTGAAATAGAAAATGAATAAAGAAATAAAATGGTGCAATATCTGCAAGAGGAAGATAAGAAAACGGTAATAGAAGATCTGGAATAAAACAAGCTAGCAGTGATCACATTAACTGAAAACTTTCAACCTGAAACACAGCATGTGCCGCTTTATTTAACTTTAGGAATGTTTTAGAGTCCCACTCCAATGAAAAATGTGTTTTTGAAGTTTTTAACATGTTTTTGTAGCAAATTTTTTAATAATGGAGGACATGGGTAGAGTAATATAAGATTAAATATGTGTTTCTGAGTGTTTCTTTATTGAAATAGTGATAGATCAAGGGCAGATGAAAACCAACGTTTTGAAAAAGCTGTGATGCTGCACCTGCCATGGGTGGGCCAACGTCTCTCTGCTCCAATTTTGAAGCATGTACTTGGAAATTAATAGATGCATCTATGTCTTCACTTTCTTTACTGAGCTGCCATCTTGCTTAAAACTGTACAGCTGAAAACGATAGGATTTTGCTTGCCATTTTTTAATCCTTTTTGCTACGCTAGCTTTAGCTTCGGCTTGTAAGGTGCCATGAGCTAGCTTGAGATAATGTATACAAAGGAATGCTGGGAAATTAGCAGCGCTGACTTCCACACCAACCGTCCCACCCTCAAATCAGATTAGATTATGAAAATGTCTTAAAAAGCATCACAGGCTTTTTGATTTTTGTTAAAAACCACATAATCATCATTAAAAAGTCACTGGGAAAAATTTTACGACAGAAAAAAATATAGTCGAATGTAATTTTAAAATGAATGCCTTGAGGAACTTTAACCCGACAGTTATTTTTTCACATTTAATTTTTTTCTGCATTATTTCTTACATTGTCCTACTTTAAGCCTCAGTTAGCACCATAGTTTAGGTTGAAGTTCAACATAGCATGATGGCTGTATATAAGAAGTCTTTGAATGTTTGTTAGTTCAAATTAAACAAAAATGTTTTACATTAAAATTGTAACTATGTGAGGATAAATAAGCCATTGTTTTTAAGGTTATCAAATTAAATTGAGCAAAACTGCCACAGAGTTTAATTTCCTTATAAGAATCTTACAGCAGGTTCACACAGATTATTTTGAAGATCTTGAGGCAGTAAAACCTCGTTGTGGTTAAGGTGACTTATTCTGAGAAAGACACAGTCCCTGCCTATTTTTTTCAGCTATGTGGGTGCACATAGCTATTCTGGGAAATTTTCTGCACTAAATTTGTTCTTAAAGATATCCATTTGGTAGCATCATTATGTATTTGTGTCTTTTTCTGTTCTTTAAAGGGGCCTTACCATGAAAATTCTACTTTTTGAGGTTTTGAATGCATTTTACTGTTCATTCCTCTCTATAAACAACCCCAAAGCAGTATTTTGATCCATTCACGTATTTAAGAGTAATCCTCTAAAAATCTGCACAGTCTGCAGCAGCCCCTCCCAAACCCACGAGCAGTTGGAAACGTGCTGATGTTAGATGGATGGCAACAGCTCCCTCCAGGAAGAGTCTATGCTGCAAGCTCCGCCCCCAGACAACGAACACACTCCCATCTTCTCCGTGGAGCTGTGGCAGGAGATAACTACCTTCCTGTACCAGGAACTGCTCTCAGACCCATCTTTCAAGGTGGTCTTGTTCGTTTCCAATCAGACCGAACTTTGGTTTGCTCTTAGATCCCTCAGTCTGAATATGAAACGAACCGAGAGGGGAACAACTGAACCAAAGCGGCCACCGTACCCGACAGTCACGTGATGTAAACACGGTAGAAATGAGGTGATCGGTGAACCGTGGACAAATGTAGAGCTTTAATTGTCATGTCATCCAAATATTATACCAAACCGTGTTGAATCTGGCCTTCATGCAGACGCTCAAAATCTATCAGCAAAATAAAAAGTTTGATAAAGGGAAAAAATCAGACAAGATGCCATCTTTGTTCACGTGGTTTTGTTTACAAAGGTTGCTCACGCTGAGGAGGCAGGCTCAAGGATGACGTTGTAAAATGGGAGGGGCCGACAAGAAGCTAAAAGCGGAGGCTCAGAAATCGAGTCGTTTTACTTCAGGGTATTGAAATGAGCCACAAAAATGATTCATATTTCATAAATAATTTGTTTTTTATTGTTCCCTATGTAATATATGATCATAAATATGGGCATAGTTTAATCTAAAAGGATGAAGAAAATCATGGTGGGGTCACTTTAAGGCAAAACATTCTTAACATAACATATTATATATTTTTAATTTTTACATCATTGGGTTGTTTATAAAAAGTTAAAAAAAAAACTTCCTTTCATATGACATAAGTGCTGTTTTTATTTAAAAAGAAAAGTTTTTTTCTTTTTTTTATGTTTTCAAAGGAATCTCCAATCACTCTTTGAGAGAGCTGTTAAATGTCATGCAGTCTCAGGACGGCAGCCTTGAGGCCAGCGGGTTGCCCACACACAAGTCACTCAGACACACTGCTTCTTCTGGAGTTCACACTCAGGGTGAGATGAAGAACTGTGATTACACTCAGTAAACCACATCTACAATCTTTCAGTACAGTCTTGCAATGTAAGTTTTGACACTAGCTGCGTTTTCATGACGTATTTGTGCAAAACTTTATCGAAATTCCAGGAATTCGAAAAAACACAGTTTCAAAAGGACACTGTTTCCATTAAACCATCATTTTGAGATGAAGCACAAACCAACTCATGCGATAAGTCATTAAAAACACGGCTATGGATGAGATCAAGTATTTTTTTTATTTGATTCAGCATTGCGGTGACCTCACAGCACTGTCTGGTGAGCGCGTCCCACGCAGAGTCTATTGACAGTCTCAGGTGCACGTGAGAAACCTGCTCAGCGGTTTTTAAATAAATGACCATTCTAACAAGTAAGCTGTTGGACCTTTTTTTCTGTTTGAAAACAGGACAAGGTCGATTTAAGTTTGTCAGAGTACATAAAAATAAAGTTTGTCCGTGCACTCGCGGTCTTCCTCAAAGAAGAACTTTTTGTGGAAAATAAATAAATAAAAGAACAAAATTCACAATTTCAAATTACAGTCATGCCTTGCGAAATTCTTGTGAAATCCATGTTTTTTTTTTCCCACTCTGTTAAACTAGTCTTTAAATTCAAATGCTTTTCTAGTTTTTGTCTTATTTTGCTTGCAGAGAGCCAACAGACACAGGAATCTGTTCAATGCACACACATTGCTATCCCCACGATTCCAGGTACTTTATTTATTAATATGTACAATCACATCATGAACGTGCTTTTTATCATAGAATCCCCCATTAATTGGTTTACTCCCCAGAGGAGCAGTGGACAAAGCTGGTGCAGCTTTCTCCTCTATTCCAGCTGATGAAGGATATAGATCTACAGTTGAAAGACTCGGCCAGAAAAACAGGTTTTCTCGGAGGAGAGCTTTTTGGTAAGTTTGCGGTAATTCTTTTTTACACATTTCTATTGCTTTAGTACAGACTTGATAAAGATAATTTGCTAAAATGAATCAGGTACGATCAGGCATCAGTGTGAATGAGGTCACCATGACATTTTGCTTAAATTTGATATGCAACTTAGATCTATTAACAGCAAATTAGAATGTAAACATCCAGATTATGAAAACAGGAACATATATTAAGAAATCCATTAATCATCTTTTATTTTTAAAGGTTTAAGTTGTGGGTATAGCACTCTATGAGAATGAAAAGCTTTCCATCTGCTTCCTGCTGCTAGAAAGGTGTCTGGGTGGCATTCTTTTTGGCTTTTAGCTCTACTCTGAAAAAAGAGTTAATGTCCCATTAATTGTCAGGCTTTGCTCGTTTAAATTGTTTTCAGCATTTCTGCATCCCACAGGAAGCAGTGAGCTTCAGTCACAATTGCTCCTGGGATGGATTTGGTGGTTTAATCCCTAAATCCAACCCTCATGTAAAGTAAAGAGGCGTTGCTCCCACTTGAATTCTGCAGTGTGATATAATTTGGACTAGAATTCCCGTACGTCTCTGTACTAACAAGGCTGCCCTAAGTTTTCCCCAAATGTTTAAAGGACCCCAGGCATTCTTTGAAGGGATCTCCTTTCTGGAGTGTTTTCCCATTTGTTCATGATCCATAAATTATGGCCAAAATTTAGGATACAAATGTAGATTGACTGGTAAATGGAGGGTTTTGTGTTTCAACCACAAAGACTTAAAGTAGGTATTTTGCAGACAGCAGTGACACTTCAATTGGTTGCACACTCCATCCTTTTCTAGTTTGTTCTCTTAACTGCTTCACAAAACTAGTTTCTGCAGGGCAAGTAAATATTACACAAAAGCAAATTTATTTCCCCTTTATTTTATTATCCAAAATCATTGGTTGTGTGTAACAAAGGCGCTAAGACATGCAGATCCATATGCAAAGGTTTAATGGCGTGAGTAAAAAAACAAGGACAAGGCAGAGCTGCGTCAAAATCCAGGCAGGGGTCAAACTCATGGAATGAGGCTGGCAGTCAAGGAACAGGCACAGGTCAGGACACAGCGAAACTGGCAAGAACTACTGCTCAGCCTGTGCACAATGCAACAAAACAAGACTTCGCACTGAGCCTTGCTTGATGTCAGACTAAAAACTGTTTGAGATGATTGTCTGATGTGGAACAGCTGGTGTACCTGGGAGCAGAGAGCAAAGACTGATGGGAGAGTGAGGAAGATGTCAATACTCAGGCGATGGTTCCCTCTGGTGGTCAACAGTGGAGGAGGATTGTTGATCTATGACACTGGTTCTAGAATATACACTTTAAAGTAAAATATTTTTTAAAAGTGAGATTTTTGTGTTAACGTGTTTCATATTTAATGCATTCCAGTTGATGCTTCATTACTGTTTAATTGGTGGAAAAGTAGCTGTGGTTTTGGTCTAAAACACATCTCTCATAAAGACATGCTCTTTTACTGAGTGACACTTTGGAAACATCAGAAACAGGAAATTTTATTTGTAAGGTGTTGACAGATGGAGATCAATGATACCAGTCTTAGAGAAAAATGATGCGCTTTCTTAAGGGCTTGTTGTTGAGTCACATACAAGCAGAGGGACTTCAGCTAGAGTCACAAATCCAGAAATGCCACCATGCAGTGACCTTTATGCAAATCTTTTAGCAAATTAGGCAGGTGGCTGCACAGCGGCATTTTGAATTTTAAGAAAAAGTTCAAATTTTAAAGAAGAAAATTGGACAGCATGAAGCCTTGCCTCCCCATCACATGGTGGTATTTGAATTTGTAACTATAGCATTAAGCTAACCTTGATGAACTGTGGGATTCAATTCATACATCTATGTAGCTGGATGCCTGTAGAAAGTGGAGAGAGCATGCAAACTCCAAACAGAAAGGTCCCAGCTGGGATTTGAACCAGTTTTCTTGCTTTGAAGAGCTCTAACCACTGTGCCACCATGTAACCCTACTTTATTCCCAATTTGACTTAATTGTGTGATTGCTTTCTGTGTTTTGTCAAGACAGAGGCAAAGGCTTTGCAGATGTCCTCGATGCTCAGTGGGAGTGCGAGGGTGAGCTCATACCATTGGACCTGTCAGTCCTTAATCCCAAGGAGGTCCTGGTCTTCCAACATGGTCTATTTTTGATGCATTCGTTGCATAAAGCAAATCTGGTTGGTGCACTAAGTCTTACTCTGTGATCAATGGGAATTTCAAATGCATGAGTGTTGTTTTTGATGTTAAGCTTTGCCATTGTTGAAATTTTTTTAAATTGCATTTTTAGCAACAAAAAAATCCATGATCTCTCTTGGGGTTGAATCGTTTTTTTAAAATGTTATTTTTTTATGTACTTAAAAATATAGCCTAATACTTAAAAAAGACCAGACTTTTTTTTTTTTTGATCAACAGACTCCAGTTATTTCTCTTCAAATAGCATCCAGCCTCCCAAACAACAACTACTTCAACAATGCTTTCAGAAATTCCTTCTTTTATCAGGTAAACTTGCTCATTTTTGATAAAACAGTTTGTCTGTTTCCCAGCACCAAAGCATGAAAACAAAAAACGAAAACAGGTTGAGGTCCTGATGCACATTTCTTTGTGGAAAGAGCCAAACCACAAAGAGATCAGGTGCAGAAGTGTGATCACACTGCTGTATCAAAAAAACAAGATGGTTTTGACTTGAGCATGCAGCATGGAAACCACACAATTAATTTTTTTCCTAACTGTTAGCAGCCGTCAATAGCACATCAACTTAAACCAGTTTCCCCCAAGTTCCTAACACTTCGTTGACATAAAGGTCATAGGTTAAAGTAAATCACAAAGAAGTGTTTTTAAGAAATTGAGTTTTGATTGTTTTATGTGCATGCATGGGTCGTGTGTTATCAAGTAGTTACAGTGGACTGACCGTAATACCCTGTAATAAATTGTGATTTGCAATTGAAAGAAAATAATTCCAGGATGATCACTGACAGGAGGCAGAGGGGAGGCTTTTTGTCCGTCGCCAGAGGCTTCAGTCTGTTGGAGGCTTCTCTCTAATGCTGCTTCACTGCCTGTCTCATGTTAAAGTCAAAGACATGAGCTCAGACACCAGTCCTCCTTTCCAAAGACTTTTCTTTAGGGTATGATATCAAATTCAGTAACATCAATATCATAGATGTTTAAACAATTTAATGTAATTGAAGCTTCAGGTTTCTTTTATATTTGGCTTTCTCTTCTGACATGTGATGTGAAATCGATTCATATGTTGTTTATTTTGCATCATAGACTCTACAAGAAATCCTGGGAGAGCTGTTCAGAATCAGACCGGACTTTTCTGAGGAGGAAGGTTCTACATTTGCAAGGTTCCAGGAACGGCTTCTCAAACCAAGTAGAGGACTGCTGTCTGGAGATGTAAGGACTCAATAAACTCTGTATTTGTTGTTTTACAATATCTAGGCAATAATTTTATTTTCCTAGAAATCAGCAATAATGATGAAAAATAACAATAGAATTAAAGTCAGTTATTTTGCCGACAGTCTGTATCGTGTTTAAAAGAAATTATGATGTTTTGCACAAGAGAGTAACCAGAATGTCTTTGATTCTCTTTTGTGTGTGTTTATTTCTGAATAAATGAGCAGGAAATTGAGAAAGTTCAAGAAAAGTGCAAAGAACAAATCCTGCTCTCCCATCTTGAAGGATTTTTGGCAGAGAGGGGATCAGAGGCCACCGAGAGCGTGGAGGACCACATCGCCTGAACTGATGATTGCTCTGAAATGATCTGATCTTCCTTTTTTTCTATCCAGAAATATGGACATTTTGCATGTTATAATAATAAGCATTCTAAAATTACTATTACAATGAAGATATGATTAAAACATATTGTGATAAAAATATAAAAATCTAGGTCAAACTAAACTTACAAAACCACAAACAGCTTGTCAGACAGTTGAGCAATTTAAAAAAAAAAATTTTTTTGGGTTGGGGGGGCGTCCCACACAATAATATATAATTCAGAGTAGGCGATAAATTATTTTCTTTAACCCCTTTTAAAGTGTAAGAGATCTTTCATAAATTTTAATAAATTGACTTTGGCATTTCATGGCTAAAGTTATCTTATGTTCCAACTGATGACCCATGGTGTTTTATTTTAGTCATATTTTGCATCCCCTAAAACAAATTAAAAAAATTTAGGTTCATTCACACTTTATTTCTTGTTAGTTTAACTGTCCTTGTCATATATTTTTAATAAATTTAACATTTCTTCTAACCTAAACTCTGGTTATTCAAATTCACATGTCATTTGTCTCTGAAATAGATTTCTTATTCCTTTTTTGAAATCTTTAAAAACTCACAAAACCTTTGTTTGTATGGTTTTATTGCTTACAAACAGCAACGCAAGCAAAACTGCAAACCAGAAATCACTTTTCCTTTATGAATCCCAAAATTAATAAGGGAATAACATTTGGTTGAAATCATCTTAAGACATTTTTGCTGAACAGAAGCCATCAAGCTCAGATGTTTGCCTTTGGTCGGTTTTGCACATAGAGGATGGAAATATTAGCTCTATCCAACCTTATGAGCATTGACATAGTAAACAATGAATATGATGGTAAATATTAGCCCCAAGACAACTCCAGTGATGTTTAAGTTCCTGGCCATGCGTGATGCATCCTCGGCTTCAACCCCGTTTCCAACAGAATTGGCCTCTTTTACCTTGAAGAGATAATGAACAATTAACTTAAGATACAAAAAGTGTGTTTTTTAAATTGTATGCAACTCCAAATTAAATTATATTTCATGTTTTCAAAATTATGATATGGTTACTTAAAAAAAAAAAAAAAACAAAATACACAAAGGATTCTCAGGAAATTTCACAAACCCTGTTGGAGTAATGGATGGCAGCGATTCCCAAGGGCAGACAGCAGCACGCAGTGTTAAAAATGGACCATACAAGGTAGGTCGGGGCATCAGTCCGGCCAAGTCGTCCTTCCATGGTATTGCTTTGTTTTCAACTCAGTCACCAGTTGTTGGGAAATACCTGAGCTGAAAGGCTTATGGGGGTTCTGACTGAAACATTTTATCCTTTGTGGGTGTGGCTTGAAGGTCAGCTAAGTGACAACTGAAAAGAGAGAGTAAAATGTGTGTACTATGCATTTTCAATCATCATTACTTTCTTTTTGTCTTCACAAGGTTTTACTTTTCATCCATATTTGTTTTGAAACACTTTGCCTGACAGCCAAAGTGTTCTTTATATATTATTCACAAATAAAGTCAAAGTCTACATAAAAGCACATTTTATAAACATTGTCAAGAATTCAGATGGTTGACATGTATAAAATGTTTCGTTTTATGTTAAACTTTTACACAAGTACGTACTTTCACATGAATAAACTCAGTGTCCACTTTATTAGGTACACCTTAGTACCAGGTTGGACTCCCTTTTTCCCGTAGAACTGCCTCAATCTGTCTTGGGATAGATCCAACAAGGTACTGGAAACATTCCTCAGAGTGTTTGGTCCATATCGACATGATAGCATCATCACGCAGATTTGTTGTCTGCACATCCATGATGCCAATCTCCCGTTCCACCGTATTCCATCACATACATTGGATTGAGATCTTGTGACTGTGGAGGTCATTTGAGTTCAGCGAACTCATTGTCATGTTCAAGAAACAAGCCTGAGATGATTCCAGCTTTATGACATGAAGCCATATCCTTCTGGAAGTAGCCATCAGAGTATAGATGCACTGTGGTCATAAAGAGCTGGACATGGTCAGCAACAGTACTCGGGTAGACTGTGGCGCTGTAACCATGCTCAAGTGGTGCTTTGGCCTTAAAATGTGCCAAGAAAAGAACTCCCACACCATTACACCCCCACTACCAGTCTAAATCCTTGACACAAGGCAGGATGGATCCATGCTTTCATGTTGTTGATGCCAAATTCTGACCTTACCATCCAAATATTGCATTAGAAGTAGAGACTCATCAGACCAAACACCATTTTTCCAATCTTCTATTGTCCAATGTTGTGAGTCTGTGTGAATTGTAGCATCAGTTTCCTGTTCTTAGTTGACAGGAGTGACACCCCAGTAGTCTTCTGCTGCTGTAGCCCATCTGCCTCAAGGTTGGATGTGTTGTGCGTTCCAAGTTGCTCTTCTGTGGACCTCAGTTGTGATTATTTGAGCTACTATGGACCTGCAATCCTAAATGGGTGCCGGGTGATTGGACAGCTGTGCCTAATAAACTGACCAATGATAGTACATGTATATGCAATTTTTTTAAGCACAACAAGTATTCCTCCCGTCAGTGCAACACCACCCCCACGCTCATTTCTGACTCACTTTCACACCCACAATGATAAAGGTAGAGAAAAGAAAACATCCTGTTGTGGTTGGGAATTTCTGCTTCCTTCTCTTGTTACCACATCTCGTACAAACGTTTAAAAAATGCACGTTTTCTTTTATATGCAATAGGATGAAGTTATCAGCAAATAAAAAATAAAATTAAAAGTGGAAAGTGCACAGTGGAGTTTGCAAATCTTAAAAACACTATTTTTTAAGTAGCATCCTTTTAGGGATCGAGCTGCCAAAGACGACAGCAGAAAATTAATCAAACAGTGAAAGTTCTATTTTTCTTTAAAAAACAAGCAGATAATTTACAAACTAGACCCATAAAAGAGATAAACAGGAACAGAATGAAGATACATACTGACTGCTCAGACCACCTGACAAAACATGGGGGGGGACTAACCACACTTAGCAAAGACTCATGATAAGACTTGAACACAAAACTTGGTGTCTTACTGAAAAAAAACAAAGAAAAAGAGCAAAATTAGAATAACAAAATGAATAGCAACTAACAGAGGCAAAGCAAATACACATTAAATTAGTCTATAATTTCTCTCCTTGGAGGCTTCTGTAGATGGCGCCTGTCTAATCATCTGACTGGAGCATTTAAAGGCAGTGATGGCCTGACTTCCTCAACATGTCGTATTGAAATGTCAGTAATACAGAGAATACACAAGGCCACATTCAGAAAGCATGTTAAAGAACTGAAAATTTGGTGGAATATTTATGAAATTTAGGAAAGAAGCTCTGTTTTGTATATTTTTTTTAGTTTTTTAGAAAAACATGCCTGACAGGAAGAGTTGCATAGGGTGGGACGTGTCTATTTCGTTGATGTCATACAGCCCTCGACCTACACTCCAGTCCAGGTGGTGGCGGCAATGCGCCATTCTGTTCAAAAGAGTTTGACATCTTGAAACCCCATGTCAGTCTGCTTTGAAATCTTTGTATGGGATGTCGGATGGATCAAATAGGATCAACTACAATGTTACTAAATCCCTTGATTGTGCAAGTGTATTATAAGGTACTGGTTTGAGATCAAAAGGCAGTAACAACACAATTGAATTAGATTTGCTCTTTTTCTTCATGAACATAGCATTTTATAAATTGTAAATAATTACCTATTTTATTTATTTTTTCACACCTGCAAAAAACTTTAGCAAAAATTGATTGCTGATAAAACTGAGCCAAATCTATTTTTCTAAGCACTTTTAGCTACAACAGACTAACACTTTTATGGCATCACTAAAGTCATTTTAGAGTTTCAGAATCAAATACAGTGATTCAGCAGCTGAATGACATGGATAAAAGATGTTTTCTTGACTACTAAATGTTTCAGAATATCAGTAGTTTTAGAAAACTTTCTTTCAGATTTAAATTCTTTTTCTTTTTGCTACTTCACAAAACCACAGATCTCTTTCAGTTGATTCACTCGGTCGGTACAACACGTACTATCCCCCTCTCGCGTGATGTCCCATAGTACTTGTGTTGTTCCTCGTTTCTCTCCTTCAGAGAACAGAAGTCATGGTCATAACATTTCAATTGTGTGCACTACTCTAGCTCTAAAAATAATCAGTACGGTTGGTTTTTGCTGTCTGTAATTCACTCTGATTGCTTCAAATTTTTCTTAAAATTGATGTCCCTTCAACCACATGGAGGCAGTATAGATCTTCAAAATAGAAAGATAGTTGAACACATGTTTTTTCTCACCACACTCGCATAATGAATTGTTGGAGAAAAAAGTTTTTGTCTGTTAAATCATAATATTAACCATTATTAACTAAGATTTATTAGAAAATTTTATTAGAATAATAGTTGTATTTGTATGTGTTGATTTTTTTTTTAGGTTTCATATCATTTGTTTTGTCCCTTTGTTATTTCGAAAGATATCAATCCATAAAATACATGACCGATAGTTTTGGCATCAAAATATTGAAACTTTAAAATTGAATCCCTTAAATAAAAAACATAAACGTCATCTCTGATTTCTCAGTTCTACCTTTATAGCAGCAGGAGGAGGCTGCTCGTGTATTTTGTTGAAGTGTTTTCTGTATTTGTTCTGGAACTACTCAAATCAGAATTAGCCTCCTCATGGAAAATCCCATCTCAAAAAGGTACCTTTATAGAATTGTTACCCCCGTAACGCAAACCCACCAACCAATTTCTTTTAAAAATAAATTAGTTTCAAGTGCAGTTTCTGTGCCTGAAAGTTATGACCTGAGGATGACTTCTTTACTTTAGAACATCATACATGATGACTCTTATGTTGTACTGCTTTACTTTTTCTTTTTTTTTTTTTTTATTAGATGAGAACCCGTCCTAAAATAATCCTTTTATGTGGTCTGACCAACATTGCTTAAATAAAATTCAATCAAAATTGGTGGAAAAGGAAAATAAATGGTCCCTGTGGGGGAATAAAACTGTTGCACCTAAATAGATTTCAAAGTCCCCCTCAGATGAAAATCATGTTTATGTTTTTAAAAATGTCTATGTGGGATTTTTCTTTTGAAAAAGAACAAATGTAATAAGAAATCATTTTATTTTTGCAACAGCTCTGCTGCACATGCGCTAAACCGCTCATCTGGCCCAGCTAGCGTGCCTCGCTCAGGTGCCAGAGAATAGACGATAAAAAGTTAAAGTTAAAGTCCCATTAGTTGTCACACACCTAGGTGTGCGAAATTTGTTCTCTGCATTTGACCCATCCCCTGGGGGAGCGGTGAGCTGCAGACACAGCCGTGCTCGGGAACCATTTGATGGTTTAACCCCCAATCCAACCCCTTAATGCTGAGTGCCAAGCAGGGAGGCACTGGGTCCATTTTTACAGTCTTGGTATGGCCTGGATTTTGAACCATGACCTTCCAATTCAGGGCGGACACTCTACCACAGGCCACTGAGCTGGTAAACAAGGCCACTGAGCTGGTGATGTCATCTAGGAAAATCTCCACGAGACTCCACAGACCACCTTGATGTGATCACGGAAATGCGAACGGTGACTCATCTTGAATGACTCTTGAATTTGACCGCAGTTGTAACGAATTATAAATCAATAAAATACCATTTTGATGTTAGCTTTCATTATTTTCCCAAGGACTCTGCTTTGAGAAACCAATGGATTGAATGTATTGGTCACAGCAATGAGATTCGATAATTAGCTAAAAGAGTCTTTGGTGAACTGGAAGAAGAAAGAATCAGGCTTTTGGAGGAAGTTTGGCTGATGAAGCTCTTCACTTCCTCTTCCAAACTGACATATTGCTCAAGACGATACGGATGGACTTTACCAATATTGCTTGACATTTTGATGTAGCAGCTCCAAAAGCCACACCCCCTCAGAGGAGATTTTGGAAAAAGAGGATGAGATCATCATGAAAAATGGCTTTTTAAGACATTTAGGTTGTGGAATTTTGGCTAAAAACTTAAAATTCATAATTAAAACACTACTGGGAACATTTTTTTAAATAAAAAAAAATGGTAAGGGGGACTTAAAAAACAGTCACGTCTTAGTAGCTTGGCTCTTTTCTCAGATGATTGACTGAAATACCAGGCTAAATAAAAATGTCAGGATACTTTTACTGCAGTTAATTGTCAAAACAAGACAATTTTGACCTGTGAGATGGGAGAATATAAGCATTATTTTAGCAGTAAATTAAATGCATTAATGAAGATTGGAGTTTTGTATATATTCATAAGGCATAAAACAAATGTAATATCTATGTTTTCAAGTCTTTGGAAATTAATCTTTGTGTTTATTGTCTCATTCTGAGATGAATGTGAGCCTGCTGCAGCCCTCCACATTGGCCAAATGTCAACCCCTGAACACACTTTTGTTTTTTGTTTTCTTCAGTTGAATTTGACTTTCTCTAGTTCTCCAGGCTTGAATCAGATGTGACTAAAAAAGCTGAATTGATCTTTTGGTTTTCAGTGTTTCATTGTAATGTCTCCTAACCTCCTGATGCTTCTTTCTCTATCGGATTTTATATAGGATTTAAAACCTCCATGAGAAAGCTGCTTTTAATAATTTGAATTTGACCTAGAATAGTATTATCTCAGTAATATTTGGTCATTATTATGTCAAAAAAAATCAATATATAAAAAAGAGCTACCCCCCCTTACTGACTTGGAGCCTGCTGAAAGTGGTCTTCTGACACTGCCCATCATCTCTATGTGTTCCTAAGCTTATTTTATATGTCTATGCCTAAGACCTTGAAGTTTCTTTATGTGTTGAGTGCAAGTGTGATCTTCCAGTTGCACTGTTTTATATAGGAGCAAGCATCGGCTAATTTGTCTCTGTCATGAGAGCACCCTCTTGTGGAGTACATGTACTTCCAGTCTTCCTGTGTTCAGTGATACTTGTCTGATGAGTTCTGTTCATGTGGCGATGAGCTTACTTCAGCATCAGGCAGTGAAGCTCATTTTCAGACTAGCAACACAAGTCTCTGTGATCCGTTCAGCAGTGGTTATGTAACCCTCTCCTTCATAGCAGCAGCTGCCTGTGGTCAGAGTTGCTGATGAAGGCTGAGACTCGATGCTTTTTTTCCTAATTTTTTCAGATGTGCTGGAGACATTTAGGCAAAAATATGGATTTGACAAAGAATTATGAAATGAATATGAATATTTTAGAAAGATAATCCACAGAACAGTTTCTTTGTTTATTGAACCCTTAAATTAAGCTCCAGTGATGTTTTAAAAGGCTCCTCTCTTTTTTATTGCTCTGCTCCTGACTTGGATTTGCTTAGGTGATTTTATTATGAATCCAAGATTAGGCTTGGATCAAGAGAATGCCATTCTGAAACAAATAACCAGATGTAGATCCAAACACATGTTCATCGCATCACCTATAGGCATAAAAAACAAAATGATACTGTTTATTTTGGAAAAAAATTGGGTTGGACAAGAACTTTTTGCAATTGAATACCTCTTCAATAGTAAAAATAGTATTACTGAAAAATGAAATAAAATAATGTAATTAATTGCACATGTAATGAGGACTGGTTGCGCAGGTGTGATTGAGTGAGCGCACCTGCTGAGCGCCAACCTGAGGAAGGACTTTTAGGCGGAAGTGGCGGTGTCTGTGGGGAGCGTCTTGCTACGGCGGCCAGCGACTGATTCCGGTGGGAGGGTGTCGTTCGCAGCTGGTTAGAGCTGCCGGCGACGAAGACAGACAGCGAGGGGGAGCTTCGTTCCTGTGTATAGGAGGGGAGGTCAGCTGCCTCCTGTAGAAAGCCTAGGGCCGGGACTAGCCAGTGCGTTGGTCGCTAGCGCTCTCCTGCTCCCCTGCTGCATCTGATACCAAGGGAGAACATCCGATCCACTGTGGTTCCCGCCGTCCGGCGTCGCTAAATCCCCGGGGCAGTTGGACGGCGTCAGGAGCTCAGACCCCGGGGAGGGGTCCCGCCCCACCGGCGAGTTAAGTAGCCCTTTTAATCAAGCCTCCTTTTTTATCTCTTTTACAGGTTTTACTTTTATTGACTGAGGGTTTTAATCTGTGGGCGTGGTCAGCCTGCTAAGAGTTCAGGGGTTCTTTTTAGATGTTTAAGCACGAATGTTGTGCCTCTTGTTGAGGGTGCTCTGTGGTGTCGTTTTTAAGCTTGGTTTGCGGTTTTGTATTTTTACACAGTTTAGGAACTCCGAACAATCTGCAGGCTCCCATATCTATGTTTTAATGCTTTTAATCTGCCATTTTTAATAAAAGCTGTCCTTGTTATTGGAAACTGGAAGTCTCTGTGGTTTCTGAAGATTCTGACCAACTAGGTTAACTTGTGTTGTGGATCAAACTTCAAACCTCATTACACTGGTGTCAGAAGCGGGGATCCACTAAACAATGTCTGAGCCTAGAAATGACCCTGTGGACTCAGGTCCAAGTCAGAGGGATCCTCAGATTGCATTAAATACCCCCCGTCCAGTTTTTATGCCAGAAACATTTCTGGATCAGGGCGTGATTGGTCAGACTGGGCTGAGCAATTTGAGATGGCGGCAGATGTAAATAACTGGGATGAAACATTAAAGTTAAAATTCATGAGCCTTTTGTTGTCAGGGCGGGCACGCGAAGTGTATAGTGGCATTTCAGCATCCGCTAAAGCTAACTATGTTTCACTAAAGGAAGCAATGGGTCGGTGTTTGGATCCTTGTGATAGTGATGACTGGAACCGCGCTAATTTCTCCTCTCGTAGGAGGTTGCCTAATGAGACTGTGCGTGAGTTTGGAATGGCTCTCCGGCGGCTAGCTGCCAAGGCATACCCTTCAGTGGACACTCATGTGCAAGAGATGCTTGCGAAAGACCATTTTATTGCTCATGTGGGTAGTGGAGAGCTACGCATTGGTCTGCGAAGTAATAAACCTACCACACTGGAAGGCGCTATTAATCTAGCTGCGGAGTTGGAGCTCATAAGAGACCTGGAAAACAGACACATGGTCACCGATGCTAAAGTTCGAGCTTTGGTGGAAAAAAATGTGACCGATGATCGAATAAACACGTTGGTTGGAGTTGTAGAAACTTTACAACATGAAATAAAGTCTTTACAGTCAACAGTTAAAACTTTGGCAGAACCTACTGGAACTGCCTCATCAACAGCTGAGAGACAATATCCTTCCCAAATGACCAAGTCACGTTCTTCTGCATCGAAGACATGCTGGGAGTGTGGTTGCAAGAGGCATCTATGGCGTGATTGCCCATATGTGCAGGGAAACTGAAGGGGGCGCGCACGGAGGGCCAAATGCCCGCCCCCCTCCCTGAGCGTAAGGTGGCCCTTAAAAGCATGGAAGGTGGCTCAGGCTACCTGAAAGCTAAAATAGGTGGGTTTGACTGCCATGTGCTTGTAGATACTGGAGCTTCTTGTTCTGTGATTTCCAAAAAAATGTGGCTAGCCATTACCAATGGGGAAGCTGACTTGGTAACTTATAATGGGAAAGCGACAGCTGTTAATGGGGGTGAGTTAAATGTCTTGGGCTCATGGCAGACTGTGTGTCAGCTTGAATCTTTGGCTTTGGTGGTAGATTTCTTGGTATCCGAAATAACATCAGAGGAGGTGCTGCTCGGTTATGAGTTTTTATCTAAACATGGTGTAGTGGTTGACTTGGGGAAAAACACCTGTCAAATTATGGGGAGATGTTTCCCGCTGGTTGATTTTGATGCCTCCTCTGAACCTAAAGTGGTTGTTATCCATGCGGATACTCTGATACCCCCACGAAGTGAAGCCATCGTTTGTGGTCAGGTACAAAATGAGAGGGTAAATTATGAAAAAGGAATGTTGGAACCCTCCAGTGCCCTGTCCAAACATTGTGATGTTTTGGTTGCCCGTGTGGTCTGTCGGGTTGAACAAGGCATGTTACCCATTCGTGTCATTAATGTGACCAGTGACCCTCTCATTTTAAAAAGCGGCATGAAAGTGGGTACATTGCACGCTGATGTTACAGTGGAGGAGGGTGGAAGCCAGGATGGAACTGAGGTTGGGCAACAGCCGTGGACAGTTCCCACACTTTTGGAACAATTCCAGCTGGGGGAAAAAGGGTTTTCGGATGAACAGTTGAAATCAATAAGGCAGTTGTTGTCTCAGAACCTGTCTGTGTTTAGCCACGATGAACATGATTTGGGTAGAACTCACTTGACCATGCATGAAATTGACACTGGAGATGCAAAGCCAATTAAGATGCATCCACGAAGGGTCCCTTTACATTTGCAGCAAGAAGTATCTGGCAACTTGAAGCAAATGCTGGCTAACGACATCATCCGCCCGTCCTGCAGTCCATGGGCAGCTCCAGTAGTTTTGGTAAAAAAAAAGGGGGGTGGTCTTCGCTTTTGTGTTGACTACAGGAAGCTTAACGATGTCACAAAAAAAGATGCATACCCTCTCCCTAGGATTGATGATGCATTAGACAGCCTTAGCCAAGCATGTTGGTTTTCCACACTTGACCTAGCTAGTGGCTACTGGCAGGTGGAAGTTCACCCCAACAGCCGACCTAAGACTGCATTTATCACTCGTCAGGGACTCTTTGAGTTCAATGTGTTAAGTTTTGGGTTGTGTAATGCACCCAGTACTTTTCAGAGGCTAATGGATCTAATACTGGCCGACCTGCAATGGACCACGTGCCTAGTTTACTTGGATGACATTATTGTGTTTGGGCGCACTTTTCAGGAACATTTGACCCGCCTTGATGGGGTTTTGGGAAAACTCAGGCAAGCCAACCTGAAAGTTAAACCATCAAAATGCAATCTTTTTTCCACACAAGTCCAGTATTTAGGTCACGTCATTTCTGCTGAAGGGGTGATGCCTGATCCATCCAAAGTCGAGGCAGTCAGGGAGTGGCCGGTTCCAATAAATGTAAAAGAAGTTCAGAGCTTCCTGGGGTTGGCGTCATACTACAGACGTTTTGTGAAAGGTTTTGCAGATATTGCACGACCCCTGCATCAACTGGCAGAAAAAGGGAGGCGTTTCCGGTGGGACCAGACTTGTCAAGAGTCATTTGACCAGCTGAAGGGCTGCCTAACAACAGCCCCAGTTCTGGTTTATCCTGACCCAAAAAGGCAGTTCATTTTGGACACTGATGCTAGTGATGTGGGGATTGGTGCCGTGTTATCACAAGAAGTAGGTGGATTTGAGAGAGTTGTTGCATATGCTAGCCGGGTTCTGTCAAAGCAGGAGCGCAAATATGCTACAACAAAAAAGGAACTTCTGAGTATGGTAACCTTCACAAAACACTTCAAACACTACTTACTTGGAAAAGAGTTTGTCTTGCGTACCGATCACAACTCCCTTCGATGGCTCCACAATTTTCAGGGTTTAGAGGGGCAGCTGGCCCGATGGATGGAGCAGTTAGCAAACTTTGAATATAAAATTGTTCATCGTCCTGGCCGGTTGCACTCAAACGCAGATGCACTGTCACGGCTGCCTGTTTGTTTTGAAAATGAGCCTGCGCCAACCCAAAACCTTCCCTCAACTAGCTCTAGGGTGTGTGTGCTTCAAATAAAACAACCTTCAGAAGCTCAGCACATGGTTGAGATGGATGATTTAGTGCGAGCCCAAAAAGAAGATGAAGAATTAATGCAGATCATTAGTTGCCTATCGGAAAAGGAAGGCGTCTTTCCTAAATCACCAGAGTTACAGAAATACGCCAAAGTGTGGAACCAGCTGCAGATTCAGCAACAAAGATTGGTGAGGGTTCCTCCTGATAACTCTGATGCTGCTTCCTGTGTGCAGGTTGTGTTGCCCAAGTCTATGGTGCCACAAGTTCTGAGGCAACTTCACAACGGGCAGACTGGCGGTCATTTGGGTGTACAAAAACTCCAAGCAAAGGTGAAAGATAGATTTTATTGGCCAGGCTGGTTCCTTGATGTGAAGGCATGGGTAAGAGACTGCATGGACTGCGCTTCACGGAAGTCACATGGGATGCAGCCCTGTGCACCCATGCAAACTTCAACAACATCTAGGCCATTTGAGCGAGTGGCGCTAGATATTTTGGGACCTCTCCCTGAAACGCTTCAGAAAAACAAATACATCCTGGTTGTTGGGGATTATTTTTCAAAATGGACAGAGGCTTTCCCTCTTCCAAATCAGGAAGCCCAAACAGTTGCCAAAGTGCTGACGGAGGACTGGGTGTGCCGCTTTGGAGCGCCGCGAAGCATTCACTCAGATCAAGGTCGCAACTTTGAGTCTACCCTGTTCAAGGAGTTATGTCGGCTCCTCAATATTCATAAGACAAGAACCTCTCCATATCACCCTCAGTCGGATGGGATGATTGAACGTTTTAATCGTACACTGTTGTCCATGCTGTCCCTTTTTGTAGAGGACAATCAAGCAAATTGGGATGCCCTCCTACCCTATGTGATGCTAGCCTATCGCAGTAGTGTTCATGCCAGCACTTTATTTACCCCTTATCGAGTCCTGTTTGGACAAGAAATTGTCCTGCCAGTGGATGTAATGTTAAATGTTGGTGAACGTGGGACCTTTGAGTCTGTGAATGACTATGTATCCAGGTTACAAGAAACCCTGTCATCGGTGGTGAGTGCTGTTAAGAGGCATCAGGCTCAAGCTTCCAAGCAGCAGAAAACTTCACATGACTTTAGGGTGAATGTTCAGTATTATTCTGATGGGGAAATGGTCTGGGTACAAAATAAAGCAAGGCGGCGTGGACTGTGCCCCAAGCTTCAAAGACGCTTTAAAGGTCCATTTAAGGTGGTTGAAAGGATGACCGATGTGCTTTATAGGCTAAAACCAGCGGAAGGGGGTCAGGAGAGTGTGGTGCATTTCAATCGACTCAAACCTTGTACTTCTTTTTTAGCAGCCTCATCGACCCCACGATCTGGAGAGAGAGAGCAGCATGGATCCTCGGCGATGGCCAATGATGCACAGCGCGGGTTTCAGTGGATACCTCGTGGCAGCCAGACCCACCAGGAAGTCCTGAACCAGAACAGGGCACCAGTACAAGGGGAAGCTGAGGAAGACCGACCAAGGCACAGTGTGGCCGATGATGCTGGGAGTTCAACGCATGCACCTACGACCCGTTCAGGATGGGCTAACGATGGAGCTGCAGAGAGGACACGGCCAGCACGCCAAAGAAAACCCCCTGGTTGGTCACAAGACTATGAGATGTCTTAATGGGACTCCAGGAGCAGCCCTACCTTCACGAGGGGGAGGAGTGTAATGAGGACTGGTTGCGCAGGTGTGATTGAGTGAGCGCACCTGCTGAGCGCCAACCTGAGGAAGGACTTTTAGGCGGAAGTGGCGGTGTCTGTGAGGAGCGTCTTGCTACGGCGGCCAGCGACTGATTCCGGTGGGAGGGTGTCGTTCGCAGCTGGTTAGAGCTGCCGGCGACGAAGACAGACAGCGAGGGGGAGCTTCGTTCCTGTGTATAGGAGGGGAGGTCAGCTGCCTCCTGTAGAAAGCCTAGGGCCGGGACTAGCCAGTGCGTTGGTCGCTAGCGCTCTCCTGCTCCCCTGCTGCATCTGATACCAAGGGAGAACATCCGATCCACTGTGGTTCCCGCCGTCCGGCGTCGCTAAATCCCCGGGGCAGTTGGACGGCGTCAGGAGCTCAGACCCCGGGGAGGGGTCCCCCCACCGGCGAGTTAAGTAGCCCTTTTAATCAAGCCTCCTTTTTTATCTCTTTTACAGGTTTTACTTTTATTGACTGAGGGTTTTAATCTGTGGGCGTGGTCAGCCTGCTAAGAGTTCAGGGGTTTCTTTTTAGATGTTTTAAGCACGAATGTTGTGCCTCTTGTTGAGGGTGCTCTGTGGTGTCGTTTTTAAGCTTGGTTTGCGGTGTTGTATTTTTTACACAGTTTAGGAACTCCGAACAATCTGCAGGCTCCCATATCTATGGTTTTAATGCTTTTAATCTGCCATTTTTAATAAAAGCTGTCCTTGTTATTGGAACTGGAAGTCTCTGTGGTTTCTGAAGATTCTGACCAACTAGGTTAACTTGTTGTTGTGGATCAAACTTCAAACCTCATTACACACATTTCTCTCAGTGAACTCATTCTATTATATATTATTATGTATATTATATATTATATTTTTATAGTTTTCTTTGAGATTTGTTCTTGTTTCAGTGCCGACATTCATAAACAATGCCTTTCTGGAGCTTCCAAAAAATTCCTACATTCTAACTTTGTTTTTGCCTTGGCCATTTTATTGCTTCAGTAATCAAAGAAAACATATTTTTTTGTTTCCGACTGATATGTGTTACTCTTGTTTTAGGCTTTAAATTATTAAAAGCCTGGAAACTTGTTATGAACTTGTAAAAGGATAATGTTGTTTTCTGGTAAATATTCCTGTAAAGTGCCACGCCAAAAGGAAAAGGGTTAATGTTTAATAGAGAAAAATCAGCATGCTTTCTGTAAATTGTTTAAGTAATTCTGGAAATAAAGCAGAACAACAAAAATAGCCTAGAAATATTGAGTTAAAAAGACTCTTTTGGCAAACGATGTCTATATGAAGCTCTTGGTCTATGTATTGAGATAATTAACAGTACATGTTTTGTCATATTTAGGGCTAAAATGTAAATGAAGATTCACTAAATCTGTTAACGGCATCTTAAGAGTAATGGTAAACACAAAATGTAACTAAACAGCTTGAGCTTTCAAAATTCTTTGAGAGCTTTCCTTTTCTTAGTTTTTAAAATTGTCATCTTTATCACAGTTTTGTTTGCTGCATCATGAATATCATTACATTTGATCACCAATAAGTACAGCAATCAAATGAAACAGAGTAATTTAATTGAGGCATTAAAAACAGTTATTGTCTCAGCTTTTTTTTTTTTTTATTTCACCCTAACAGCTCAGCAGTCCTTCCATCAGCTTCTGCAGTTTACTGAGTATTTCTGACAAAAAAAAAGTTTTTCAATCACAATAAATGTTTTTATTATAAAGTGTACACACATGTATCAACTAAGTATTAAAAAATCCTTAATACATAGAGAATACTCACTGTGAATTATGAAACTGTGAAAAATTGTGTTATTTGTGATTGCTGTATCCAATTACATCTGAAACATCCCAATATGGAGAAGTACTAACTCTTATAAGCAAGCAAAATGTGTTAGATGTGTAAAGGAAAGGAGATATGGAGGAGACCTTTAACAGACCCTGTAAATGACTAGTTGGGAAAAGCAAAAAAACTTAACAAAATGATGAATGAATGAATAAATGACTGAAATGGTTAATTTTAAGAAGTCAGTTCATACTACATGAAATAACATATCACATAATAAATCACAATTTGATCACATGAAAGGGAGTGGAAGGAAGCGAATTTATATAATCCCACCCCGCTCGACCATACCATTTTATCTACATGAATTATCAATATCTGGTTCAGGAATTTATATCAAATATTTACACTCTGCAATAAAAGATTCAGGTTATAAAGGATCATTAATATCATGATGTCATCAAATTTCAAACATCCACAGACATCTGCTGCTTGTGGACTGGAACCCGAACCGGAATGATAAACACAGGAACAGCAAGCACGCAAAAAAAAAAAAAAAAAAGAAAATCTTGGAACAACTGTCTTAGGACAAAAAAGTCAGAGTGTAAAAAGTTAGAAAATGTGGCAATAAAAGAACAGAAAACAGACCACCAATTTCACCAGCAAGTCTATTGGATGAGGATCACTACATCACTCAAATGTGTGGCAAAAAATAAACACAAGGAGGAAGAAAGAAAAGAAACTAAAACAAAAGTTCTGGAGAATTTGTTAAATTACAAGAGGCATAAAATTGAGTGACAGACATACATAGGTAAAAATAGACAGAATAAAGGTCTACAGTGAAGAGAAAAAAGGACTAGTCTATCCTGAAACGACCCCTAGCTTTATCAAAGAGGGGCTTCGAGTATTTTTCGAGTGTGGGAATGTTGGGCAGCAGACGGGTTGAAAGCATGGATCATAGATGTTCAACCACAACCTTGCCAGAATAGACATAACATTCCCTCTCCTCTGGTGTTTCAATTTAAGAGATGATGGGAGGAGTTTAAAGTCTGTCCACATAAAATGACCTTTAGCAGTCTAAGCCTTGAGCAGGCAAAACTGAAAGGATGGCTCAAGGCCACATGTGCCATCTTTAACCATGAGTTTCATCAAATAGGACAGTTTTGAGCTTAATCTTAAAGTTAAAGATGCTGTCTGCCTCTAAAACTGAAATAGGGAGTGTATTCCTTAATAGAGGATCGCAGCTGAAAGCTCTGATCTACATTATAGTTCTGAACGTTTAAGGCACGATAAGTAATCATGCCTGCCTGACTGTGAACAACGTTATCTGTAAAGTATGAAAAATGAATTCTTTGAAATAAAATAAGCTTTTTTTTTTTCAAAATGTGCTTGTTATCAAAGAATTTGGAAATCTGTCTAGTTCTTTTTTTATAATGAGCCTATCAAGTGAAGCGTAAATTAATGAAAAAAGATTTTTAACATGTTCTTGTAGTATTTTTCTGATGATGGAGGGCATATAAGAAATAATTCATGATTATACCAGCTTTTCTGAGTATTTCTTTATTGAAATCCTGTTGGCTCAGGGGAAGATGAAAACAAACCCATTGAAAAAGCTAGGGTTTGTGACACAGTGACTGCTATGGGTGTACCTTCTTTCTCCACTACAATTCTGAAAGATCCACAGACAGACAAATTAATGCATTCATTTTCCTCAATCTGAGGTGCCATCTGGCTCAAAATTGCACGGCTGGATAACTCCGATATTGCTCGTCACTTTTTTTGCTACGCTAATGTTAGCTTTGGCTTCTGAGGTGCTATAAGCTAGTCGGACAGAGTGTAAATGTAGGGCTGATGGAAAATGAGTGCAGCAAGCTTCTGCACCAACAGCTCCACTTACAATCCAGATGAGAATTTCTATTGCTGAAAAAATGTCTTAAAAAATGACAGGCTTTTTGATTTTGGCTAAAAATGGCATAATCATAATTAAAAGACCACTGAAAATTACTTTCACAATAGAAAAAAATATAGCTTGAGTGGGACATTAATTACTGAGTCCCTAAAGGGACGTTGAATAAAATAAAATTAAAAAAAAAAAAAATAGAAAAAAAACACTTTCTCTTTCTAAGAATGTAATTTTTTTTATATCTGGTGTGGACCAGTTACTTAGCAGAATTTTCTTTTTTTTTACTGTAATTTTCAGGTTTTCTCCCTCTGGTTAGTAACTGGTGCGCACCAGATAGTAACTTTTTTTTCAATTAAAAAAAAAAATGACTAGCTGGCGCACCAGTTAGTGTGCAGAATTTTTAAATTATTTTTTTTAGTTCAATTTTTGGAAAAAGCTTTTTTTTTAACTACATTTTTTTTTTAACTTTAATGTTCTTTTAGGGGTTTTTTTTTTTTTAAATTGCCATTCTCATATTTGTGTATATTCAAATCGTATGTTTAACACACATTTAGTATATCTGGAAAAGCATATAAATACATGTTGGTTTCCAGGTCAGTTGGTGGGTCAGCATTCTTCCAATGCTGAAGTGCAACAAACGTTGGAAGAAGCTGACTGTAGCAGTGTTGCTTCAGACGGGACCTGCAGGACAATAGTCAACAAGGCTAGAATCAACACAAAGCCAGCATACACAAGCAGGCAGAGTCAACAGCACACGGTTGAACTTTTGCTCTCTGTCCGTCTCACTTTTTGTTTCACTCATTGTGTCTCTTAGTGACTGTTTTTCTTTTTCTGGCTGCCCCTTTCCCCTTGAGCTCAAACAGCCAAACAAAGTCTTGTTGTTTCAGGTTATCACTTCCACTTTGAGAGGACAATGGCCTTCTTCATCTGCTTTGGTTTTATGCTTTTTCCTGTGTTTTTACAGGGTTTTGAGCAGCAAAGTCCAGGTAAGAAACGGTGTGACATGGCACACTGTTCATTTTAGCTGATGCTTTTGTATAAATCTACTTCCATCAGTGGAACACAAACAAACTCTTCCTTACACAGTGAATAAAATCATTGTTTGAACAGACACATCCTTTGCACTTATGTAAAATGCTTTATTTTTGGTAGATTATTGTCATTTCAAAAGGAAAGTGCACAAAATATTAAAAGCAACATATATTTCATGCACTTTAATGTTCTTTTTGAAATTCTACTATTTTTCATCAGGAACTTTCACAAAGTGTGGAAGCGGAAGCCAGAAACAGCAGAGCAAAGTGAAAAGAAGAACCGCTTTGTGCATTCATGTTCCTCAAAGATGCTGCTGCAGCTGCTATTCCTGTTTCTTTGTTCAGCTGACAATAAAGAACTTTTAAATGTTTCCACGTTTTATCATTTCAGCGTTTCAACACAAGGGGAATGAAGCTTGAGCCCAACATGACCATGAATCTGCTGTGAAGTGTCACTGTGATGGCTTGGTTAAAATAAAGGACATGCCGCTTTAGGAGCAAATATTCTCCTCTGTATTCATTTTTTAGAAATATTCTGTGATTTTATCATCATTTTCAGAAATATAAATTAGTAAATGCTTTGCATTTTCTTCTTATCTTTTTTATGCACATGCAATGTGCTTCCCTGCTTTTTCTTAAGTCATTCAATGGAATGCCAGTTGACATATTTATATAACATGTGTACCTATGTTGTGACAATATGAGATTTTTTATGAACTATATATAATCAAATTGAGGTCTTCAATGGTTGTTTAAAAAAAATTATAACTTCCTTTTGCGAATAAAAAGCCTTATGTTGGCTCTATGTTTACATCAGACAGTCACAGTTTCTTTTTTATTTCATATACACTTGACAGAAAGATCCATCTTTATATAACAGAGTACTCTCACACACAGAAATCCCGCATTTCACAATCAGTGGATTGACAGTATGACCACGGCTAAAGGTAGTTGTTTTTTTTTTGGGGGCTCTTCCATTTACACATCAATCTTTTTGTTCTGGGATTTCCTTGTAAACTGGAACAGAGGTAAAATGAAGGTCAAATGCAATGTTCTGATTTTCTTCTTCTGTGCAATTCCCACAGCAGGTGGAATAAATCCTTGACAAAGGCGGAACAAATGTGCTCTATGAATGGAGGCTATTGAGGCAATCAACGGGGGTTTCCGTCCATCTTTTGTTTTGTTTGATATTTTTGTTGTCCTGCCTCTTCTGGTGGCTGAAAAGTCTTTTCATACTTTTTTCAACAGCTATTTGTATTCATCAATATTGACTTTATTTGACAAAGTGGGAAGATCACAGTTGAGTAGCTTGATGTATTTTTCATGTCTGTAATGTTTTCTTTAGTTTTTAATAACAGCCAGTCTTATTAGTGAAGTCTCATATGTAAACATATGTTATGACTTGTATGTTTGAGTATGTACATCAGGTTTCATGGAAAACTTACAGTAAATATACATTTTACTCCTTCAGGAATGCTTTAAAGTTTTTGAGATGTTGTCCACATACTTTACGTATGTATGATGTTTGAAAAACAAAATTAAAAAAGCCTGATGGCTGTGAAAACTCAAGTCCTTTTCACTTTCTTATTTGAAGTAGATGCATCTCCACAACACATTTCTACAAGTTTTTAATGTTAATCACATTACGTTGTATGCAAGCAAGAACACAAATACTCTTAGGCTGTTCTGTTCAATAAAAGAGATGGATTTCAAATGGAAAGTTTTTTAATGTAATCCTATGAATGCACAGTAATCTTGTCAGTTAAAGGTAAATCTTGCAGACATTAGGGGAGCTGGTTATTAATGTAATTGTGAATTTTGTGGTTCAAGCATTAAATTTGGCATGGATGTACCTTAGGGTCACCTCTTTCAGAAAAGCATGTTAACCACGTAAAAATCCAAGATTTTAAAGGATATTTATATAAATAAAATAGAAATATTTTGCGGGTACCCCACAAATTTAAAGACTGCATTTTGTGCATGAACAATCCATACTGCTGAAACTGCATGGGGCAAATATTTTATATTTTGGAACAACTGAGTGTATGGCCACCATCTTTACATCTTGTTTTATTTCTAGTGACAAACATGCTTTTCTAAAATAAGTAATCTTAAGGTACATCCATGCGAAATTTGATGTTTTTACCACAAAATGTCTGAGAAATCAGCTAAACCAGCTCCACTGCATGTCTATGCTTCTCAGGATTAGTCAAAGTTTAAATGTGTATATCTTTGTTAATTGAGAAAAAAATGAGTCCTCTGCAAGTTTTAATTTTTCCTTTCATATTTTAAGACAGTAAAAGTAGTAATGACTAGATCAAGTAGAAAACATAATAACAAATAAGAAATTCAAAACTGGAATGTGGTCTGTCATTGTTTATCACACTCTGTCAAGGATGGTGGTAGAGGACCCAAATGCAGGAGAAAAGACATGGTGGCAGAAACAAACTTCTACTAAATCAACTCAAACATGACAAACCCAGGCAGACAAACCAGTGAAGCACCAGAACATAGAAGAGCAGATGACCTGACAATGAGAGCTGAAAACCAGACACTTAAATAGGCTGAGGGCAATTAACTAAATGAAGACAGCTGTGGATGATTAACCTGGACATGGTGAAACTGACAGAAAACAGAACATGACCAAACATAAGAACTGAATCAGGACACACTCAACAAAGGCTAATTTTTGTCATCATTTTGCCTTGGTGATGTATTAACCTCCACCCCCACCCTTTATGCCCTTCTCCACAAAAGTGACTGATTTGTTATAAAATACATGGGAACTAATACAACATCCTCCCTCATCCCTGACAGACTGAGAGAGCCCAGTCTTCCACCAACTGGTGGAAACTAAAACTTCAATAAATAGTCCGAAACATGGCTCGACTAAACAGTCTAAACAAACTAAACAGATTTAATAATACGTTTGTTAAATATATTTACAACACTTGTGATGATTCAGAACCACTTAGGACATTCTGAATGTAAAAAGAAGTCTTAAATGACTTTGAATTGGTTTTCAAGGGAAAGTCTGACAGAAATCCAAACTGAAATGAACTTGTTTGATTATGCTAAACTAGTGAACCTATTAGAAATGTAAATAAAATAAAATTAAAAATTGCTTTAACTGGTTTGCTGAAAAAAAGTAACAGAAAAAAAAAAAAAAAAAAAAACACAGTCCAAGGAGATTTTCAACTGAGTGCACAAGATAAGATGCAAAGATAGGGGCATTTCTGGCTTTCTTGTAGTGAAATGTCTTATTATGAGGGTGCACTTATACAAGAGTATTTTAGAAATATCTTAAATGAAAACTTTTTTTAATTGCAAATCAGTGTCTCACCGATTTTTCAAAAGTACAAATCAGTTTATATATAAAGAGAGGGTAGATGACATTTTTTTCTGAGAAATTTATTTTTTCCTCCTTTTTTTAAACTTGTTTTTTATACAAAAACTGGTGGATTGCTAAAAAAAATTTCTCTTTGACAATTTTTGACAGTGTAATGAGAAATGCATGAAGGCACATGGATACACAGTAAAAAAAATCATCTATTGAATTGAAGAAATATACCAAGGTGAATGCTATTTACCTTTTATTACATGATCCTCTGCAAACAGCTTTATGTGACATTTCATATATCTCTAATGAAAAGAAGACTAATGAATTAGTAGAAAGTCATGTTTATATTAATTAACAGAGAGCATATTAAAACATCCATCAAGTAAACCTTAATTCTACTTGTATAATATGCTTATAGCTGTACCACCTTGTATACCACATCATATCGTATTACATGTTTACTCCGCTTGTTCGCTCTTTAGACACAAACTGCATTCTGTTATCTTGTACTTGTACATGTGTGACAATAAAGTTCAATCTAATCTCATCTATTAATATTTAACTTTTTTTTGTTTCAGCATCATTTTAAGCAACTCGTGTCAGAAATTATTTATAATCGGTGTTACAGGAAAAACCTAATGTGAAATTACTCTTAATTGTAGTTATTTCTATATAGCTATGTTCTAAATACTCAACAAAATTAAAACAGTACACAGGTAAAGTGATCCTTATAATTCTGTCATAGAAATTCATAGAAGCCAGTGACGCATATTGAAGAACCGGTGATAAAAATCTCTCTTTTTTTCAGGCAAGGACATGCTCTGAAAAGATACAGGAAATTGAACCTGGGAGGGGAAAGATGGGGAGAAGTAGTGACAGTTTTCATGTGGTGCATGAGGAAAAAGTCAAATGACCTCCCATCCTTTATGGAAGTCAATTGGACAACTCTGGTTCCTGAATAATTTTTAGCTCTCATCAAAGACGCTGTCTTATTTCTGACGATTATTCGTGGTGAAGTAAGGCAGAATGGAAATCGTGGACGGAAAATTTCCCTGCCAATTGTCTAGCTGATGGCACCAGAGGAAAATATACTTTAACAACCTTAAAATATCATCCTTGTTCAGACCTAGTAATAAGGCATTTACCTCCAAAAAAAACTTTAGAAAACCATGAATTTGTAAATCCTTTTTTTAATTTAATCATGGCCTAAGTTATGTGGAAACAGATGTTTTTTTTAGGTCTAACCCTAAAGGGAGAAGACGATTTGATCTTTGGAATGGTCAAGATGATCATTAACATTTATGTTTTATCAAATCAAATGAATTGTCAGAAATATATATAAATATATAAATGAAACAGATCAGACTGAATGCCTTCATCTCTTTGCTAGTAGCTGTGTGTCTTCCTGTGACTTCTGAGGATATTTTGGGGATTTATTCTTCTTTATGGTATCTTTTCAGGGATTTTAGCAGTTTGAAAACATATTTTAGCCAACTGAAAAAAATTATACTGTTAAAACGGAAAGAATGGCAGACACTTTAACAAGGTTGGGAGTAGCCTGTTGAGTTTGTCAGACATGTAGTTGGTCTAAAAATAAATATAGCCCATTTGAGTAGCTTGTTAACTGGGTTAGCAGAAATTGTCATGCAGTGAGGAAAATGTAAAGCCACTTGGAAACATAAAGAAGGGGAATCAAGTGTTTTTCATATTTTTAGGTAAAACAAAGTAATAAACCCATATATTGATTTGCACTACATGGTATTAGTCAATTTTAAAGTTCAAAGATTGTTAGGGTCATTTGGCTTTTTAGGACTAGACACCACTTGTCTAGTCCTAATAGTCTAGTCTGAATCAAACAGGCTCAGTGTCTCACTCTTTGTGAAGTGTTGACAGCATGAGTATCAAGTTGCGCGGAAGAGTGTGTGACAAATAAAGAAGAGTGAAAGAGCTCTTTCAGAACTAAGGCACACTCTCCATAAGTAAATTCATTATATTAACAAGTTGTCTGAAATGCAGTTCCACTTTCTTAGAAAAAAAACAGCTTTTTTTTCATTGCTTTGGATGAGTCACAGTGCTCAAGGTGAGACACAGGTTACTTTTTAAATAAACTAAATAATTAATTAACAACTGAAGCGAAGCTGCTTGATAATAAAAGACAGCCCACCAATCACAAACAGGAACTCACGACAAATGCAGCAGAATCAAATTATCAAAGCTGACAGAAGAAGAAGCTGGAGACAGCACTGCAGGTACTGTAAAAATCCTTTCAGAACCTTATAAATCTGACTCCATCCATCCATCCATCCATCCATCCATCCATCCATCCATCCATCCATCCATCCATCCATCCATCCATCCATCCATCCATCCATCCCTGCTTTATCCCTTTTGGGGTCACAAGGTTGCAAGAGCCTGTCCTGGCTACTGTTGGGTGAAGGCAGGGGGACAATCTGGACAGATTGCCAGTCTGTCGCAAGGCCACGCAATCACTCCCACACACACACACTTTTAAGTACTCAAAAATGATCTACAATTGCATGTCTTTGACAGCACAGGCTGTGTAAAAGCAGCTCCAGTGGAGCTTAAAACAGCATCCTCAAAATTGACTGAACTTTTTGGGTTTTAATAGTGTTGAGATGTGTTTTAGGTGGGACATAAAGAGATCTGGCTTTCAAAACTTCAGTAAAAGAGCATGTGAAGTTGTCTTAAAATCTGTGTTTTTGTTCATTTTAAACAGTGATGCCAAAATATTCCTTGGATTAAAAAAAAAAGAAAACGTTAAAAAAGATGGGAAAACAGAATAAAGGTTTTCCTGCTGAGTGAACTGAGGTAATACAATTTCCTCTTGTATGTAATACTAGCAGAAGACCCACTTCAACAAAAAAATCTTTTTTAACATGTTCTTTTAGCATTGTCTCATGATAGAGGACATATATTAAGAAAAAATGATTAGAATTGCATTTCTGAGCAAGTCTTTACTCAAATCATGGTGCATCTGTAGCAGACAAAAAAGTCCAGTTTGAAAGCTTGTGGTTGTTATGTAAAGGCTACAATTAGTGGGCCACAATCTCCCTGCTCTGTCCATTCTGATGCATCTACTTCTACGTCTGATCTGGCATTTGGCTCAAAACTGGATAGCTCCAACATTGTTCGCCGAGTATGTTGCCCCGGTAATGTTAGGTTGGGGTTAAGAGGGGCTGTAAGCTAGAGGGAGAGCCAGTAAACAAAGGAATCATGGGAAATGAGGAAAGAACCACCACTCAGAGACAATGATGAACTCCTGGTGCTCTGGAGAAATTATGTCTTAGAAAATAACATAAATATCTTTATTTTTTGCTAAAAATGAAATAATCACAAAGAAAAGACCGCTTTTATAGTAGATCAAAAGAAATTTAAAGTGGGTCTTTAGGTAGGAACTAGTTTAAATACTGTTGCCATCTGCATTTTTGTCATGGTGGATCTCTGTGCTGTAGAGCGCAGTCACCCCTGGCTTAAGTGGATAAAAGTGTCATGTTTAAACATCATAGAAGTGCCACAGAAAAAGGGCACGAATAGGAGCTTTCTGTTGTAGCAGATTGACGGTAAACCAGTGAACAAGAACAGCTTTGCAAAAAGAAAAGAAGTGTTGTTTTTTTGTATGTGTGTGTGTAAAGCCTCTCTGCTCCAAGGTGATGAAATAAAGCTTTTTATCTTTTGGCACTATCGGTTCTCCTCTAACAGGGACAGGGCAGACTCTTCAGACTGAACAATGGCTTTAGTATCATCTGCAGCAATAGCATAGAGAGGAGGTAAGGAGACCAGAGGGAATGGTAACAGTCAACCATCAGTAAAGCTTTGACAGATGAACCCACAGACAAGGGGGACACACAGACAATCATGGCCTAAGCTACAAAGATCACTCAGTGCTTACTCGTCTTCCGTCCAGTTTGTGTGATAAGCCAAAGCAGGAAAAAAAAAGATCACTCCAGAGATTGAGTTGAGTGCCAGAGCAAGCAAAGGTACTTGGTGTTGTTCCAAAGCTATATTTTTTGTGCATGACAGAAAAAAACTATTTCTCCTGTCAGATTACAAAGGTTATGATTAACTTGTCACATCTTGTCACTATTAACACTGTCATGAATCAAGCTAGAACAGTGTCAGGGAAGTGCAGCACTGATGTCTAGCAAAAGAAAAAAATGTAAGAAGCAAACAGACCATTTTTCTGTGCAGCCTGAAAACAACACAGCATGAAAAGTTGCTCTGACCTTATGTGTTTACCAAGCTCTGTGTACATTGAGAACAAATTCAAGTGCAATAAGAATGACTGCATGTTGTTGAAAAAAAGGCAGAGAAAAGACTTCTGGAATGACTGATTATTAAGAAAGATAATGGGTAATTTGTTTATTGAAGTCAAAGTATGGTTATGTGGACAGTGAAAATGTTGATATTGTGAATATCAGAAGAATACATCTCCTGGATGAAATACTACGCTCAACTCGTGCCATGTCTCTTTTCCATATCACAGACCACATACCCTCTGAGCCACGACTTAGAGGAGCAACACCAGGTGTAGGCTTTACATATGCTTTTTTATGATAATATTGAAACTTGTAAACCTTTAAAAAAAACTTGTAAACCTTATAATGCCTCATTACTTTCTATAAAGTAACATTTTAAACTTTTTTAGAATTAAATTTGTTTCTTTTTGCCCTTGTGCTATGCATGTTTACATTTAAAGTGGGGTCATGCTCAACTTCCTTTTTTAAGAATTTTCTACCTTCACTGGCGTCCATGGCAGACATAAAATCCTGCCCACCTTTATCATGGGAGAGGTCATACATCAATATAAATGTGGGGTCATCTGGACCCCATAAAAGAGCACAAGGGTTAACTGTTTACTATTTTCGACACAGTGACACACTTTTTCGTCTCTTTTTTGGGGACATCAATTCTTTCAGGATTGTTCTGTCTCTGTTTATGACCATGTTTACTTTCATTATTCCAGGGCAACATTTGGGAATAAAAATGTTGTTTTTGGGTAAGTCTTGATTTCCTTAAAATCTTTTGTTTCTTCAACCTTTTATACATACAGGTTCGCCGAACCAGTCTATTTTTATACTGTAGTTATGAGCATGTTATCAGGTTTATGTCATATCTATGCAACCATACCTAAATAGTAGATCAATCCCTGGGTAGGTAGAGAGTTGTGTTCTTGGTGTCCCACTCATCTGTTTTTCTTTGCTTTCAGATGAAAACCAGAAAATGTTGTTGACATGTCCAGTCACCAGGCAGGCTGTTATTCAGTTGTAAATGCTGCCGCATTTTACAGTCAGAAAGGAATGCCTGGCGTTGCTGCATTTTCATGGCAGAAGTAACATTTTTTTTCATTTTTGACAGCAAATACAACTTAAAATAGCATTTATTGTTTAAAAAGAGAAAATGCAACAGCTACAGATGTTGTGTAATTTTAAAATTGAAGGCACATTTATCCAAAGGTCTTAGAATCTGCTTCACAACAAAATACCTTCATGATCAGCTTAAAAAAAATCTTTATTATATTATTATTATTATTACAAGTAATAGTAATAGTAGTTGTCGTCGTCCCCCCCCACACATATCGCACAAGAGGTGCATCTCAATGCCAGAGCCGCAGTTGACGACCAAAGCTGCCACTATTCTGGGGAACTATGCAAACAAGGACAGGTAGTAAAATGAAAAAGCACTCTAAATTACCAACATATTTTTTTTCATTGTGCTATATTTCTGTACTGTACTTCTCTCTTTCTCTCTCTCTTTAATCAGAGGCGTCAAAATACTTCTCACAAATTCTTCCAATCATATAAAAAAGCCCAACTCCCTGGAAGATCCCCACAGGAATGCAAACTGTGGTATCTTTATTAATAAATCAGCATGTGATATCTAGGTGTTAATATCACATGAGACACCACTCGCAACCAGCTCCCTCTTAAACCTTGTGAAAATTAACATGAAAAGACATTTTAGGCTTTTAATCCCAGCTGTCTGATGGGGAAATCAATATTCCTTGTTTCTTGCTCAAAGAGTCTTTCTGGGAAATTGCATTGTATCCTGTTTAGATTTTATCTTCACAATAGATGCAGCGCTGGCATATGCTTCGGTTGTTATTATTGTTTTTGTTTCACGTTTCAAATCGTTACACTGTCATAATGATGCACTTAAAGAATCATTTCCACTTCCTTAATCTATCGTCTGTGTTCACATTTCATTCTTTTATAGTCTCCCCAGACCAAAGGAGCAAACCAACCTCCCTGAATGTTTTTGAATCAGTCCACAAGAGTAACATTATTGTTATTATTATTTTGGCATGACTAAGAATTACAGAAATTACCCTCTTAAATGCAATTTTTTTTTTTTTTTTGGGGGGGGGGGGGGGATATTAAGGAAGCACTTGATAGTCACTTTTTATGATCGAAGTTAACATTTTCATTACAAATTATGCCATAAATTCTCTACTGCATAAAGAAACATTTTGTTTTCCATTGGGAAAAGTCAAAGCAAACATAATACGATATGTGATCTCCTTTTAAAACTGTAAAAACTTCCTTGTCGACACTACTGGAAGCTCAATTTTTGCCATTTTTATCCCTTGTTACTCAGAAAAAACCAATAAGTGGCTTTAGAAGACAAAATAAGTTCCTTTTATGTCAAAAATCCAAAATTGTGCTTTAAATTTTGAGAGACAAAGATTTTAATAAAAGCTATTAGGAGAATGCAAATGTTTCTGTAAAAAAGGGATTCAGTAAAGCGGGGACACATGAGCTGAAAAATGTGCGTAAAGGAAATATCTCATCTGCATTGTGTTTTTAGTTGGGCTGTGAAAGTTAATGTGTCAATGCACACGATGAATAAAAAAGAATTAACCTGTTAATATTTATTAACGCAAATTATTTACACCTTGCAAGTTCTAAAAGGTTGTACGTCAATGTCTTTGTTTGGAGTATAATTGCAGATGTTAAAGTCTCTAAAATTCTGCTTGACTTATTGTTGATGCTTTGTGCACACAGAGTACACTTCTGGGTTATCACTTACTAAAATACAACATCTCAGACAGAAAAAAAATATATTTCTGGCCTGTTTTTACTTAAAAATTGCATGTTGTTAAATAAAATGTACCTAGTAAAACATTGCAATTAATTGTGATAAATAATGTTCCAAAAAAGTGACCAATGTGATTCATTTTTTTGATGGACTGACAGCAATAATTAAAGATATGCGTTCTAAATGAACAATTTTGTGTGAGATTTCTTGTAGTGATTATTTGTAGATATTATGTGATTGACAAATACTCCAAAAAAAAATCACAATTATTTTTTCCAAGTTTGCTATTCATCAATTAATTTTTTTAATGGATTCCCAGCCCAAATTCTGTTGGCAGATGCAACACTTAATGCCATTTACATTAACACTGGTAGAGTATTGTATTATGTATTTCACAGATAAGAATTTGTTTTTTTATGTAGACAAAAGTTTTTTATTTTTTTCTCTATTTATTTTTGAGTAATATCATAACAATAAATCTGCATATTCATCCAGTTGGCTCTTTGGCTTGAGTCAATATTTTCCACCAACAACTGGCTTGTGTTGGAACGCCTGTCTGGTTGCCCTTGTTTGCACTTGTGGCAGATTAAACCAAACATGTGCAAGAAACCGTTTATGGCACTGAGCTGGATGAAAGGAAACAGTGATGAGCTAAAAAGTCTTTTTTTTTAATTTTATTTGGTTTGCAATGTGGTGGGGTTTTTTTCATAAGCACTGTTGTTTCAATCAAAAAAAATAATTGCTTTGCTTGTTTCTTTAGTATACACACATTTATTTTTCTCAATACAAACACTGCAAGCACATGGACTTCACTGATGCGCACATTCATTCTCTGCTACATGAAAATCTCTGGCTTGTTGTGGCTACCTGAATGACTAATAATATCTATATGGTTGCAAAGATAAATGATATGGATAAAGGGTTTCCACATGACTGCTTAGTGTAAGGAATATTTGTAATTGATAGTGATCCATACAACAAGAATACATATAGTTAACTTTGATGGACAGAAATACGATCACTACAAGTGTAACAATTTACTAGCTTTGTGTTTATAAAAGGATTGCTATGAGTGATAAAGAAGGAGGGTGAATGAATTATCACGTGGAATGTAAGTGAAAAATATCTTAGTCTCTTTATTTACAGTTGCAGAAACATGCTATTTTACTTTGCAAGTGCTGAAGGATTCCAATGGAGAAACCATAATTGTGAAGAAAGCTTAGAAACATACAATATGAGATAAAATCCAAGAAAAGAACGATTGGAAATCGTATTATTTCTCTTTGTCTTGCCTACTTTGTAGGTTTGCTTTGATCTTTCAAACTTTTGAGTCTAGATTTCTTTATTATATCCAAAATAAGAAGTAAAATCCACCGTGTTGTCTAAATAGGATTGTGCTTGTCTGTTGCTTAGTTGCTTTTATTGATTTTTTTTCTTTATTCAGAAAATAGCATTTTTAGCTCTTTGTACTTGGAAGATAGATATTGAGTTGAAGTGAGGTGAGAACAGAGAGGTTTTTTTTATTCCATCTTTTCAGCTTCTTTTCTCCCCACTTGCACTCTAAAGCATTTTTGTTCATCTGATGAACAGATGCCACTTACTTGTTTAATTTTTCAGGATTGTTGCTTTTGGGATTTTGCTGGTTTGTTTTTTTAAATAAAAAGAACATCTGTATTTGTAAATAAAAGGAAAGACATTTCAAGGTATTATTCATCACAGTACCAATGTTTCCCTGAAGGTTTATTAAAAAAACTCTCAAATACAGCATTGTGTTTGTGTCATAATGGTTTATTTAAACGGTAGCTTCAGGTGCTGTTTAATTTTTATTTGTGTAGTAATACATCAATGCAGGAGTCTCAGATTTCTGGAAATTAAGTTCCACAATCCTTCATCTGTTAAGTTTTGTTTTGATGCTCAATCAAATTCATTGTTACTCTGTGGGTGTCAGGACCCAGCCTGTTATGCCTTTCTCCAACCACCAGAGGGAGCCATCACCAGAGTACTAACTGCATGTCATCTTCCTGGACTCCAATTCCCATCATGCATCAGTCGCCATTTTCCTGTCACCACCAGCTGATCAACATCATCATCAGTGCTGTATATATTCCTGCTCCACACTCTACTCCCTGCGAAGTCTTGGTTTATTTCTGTGCATTCCTTAAGTCTGAGCATTCCTTCTGTTGCCTTCCTGTGTTTTGACTTTCGCCTGTTCTTCGTCTCCCGCCTCGCTCCTGTGTTTGACCCTGGCCTGTATCTTGACTACGTCCTGCCTTGCCCTTGTTTCTGTTGCTATTAAATCTCGAGTTGCACATGGATCCACTCGCCTCAGCTCCTTCGTTACAGAAGACTTCGCCGGACTCGGATCCAGCAACGGGTATTCCCACTCTGTCAAGTCCTGCCGGTTTTACAGCCACATTGCTGGAACATGGGAGACAGCTTCATCACCTGACGGCAGTTACTGAGGCTATCATGGAACAACTGCTAGCCATCCCAGTAGCTAACCCCACACCTACACAGCCATCTCCTACCAAACTGCCAAGCAGGCTTGAAGACTCCTCCATGTCATCCACACCTATGACTGGGCCGAGCCTTTCCTTACCAGATAAGTTTAATGGCAGACCGGAACACTGTAATGGGTTTCTAATGCAATGCCAGCTGTACCTCCTTCAACAGGCCCACTTGTATCCCACTGAAGAAGCCAAGGTGTCCTTCCTCTGCTCCCTGCTGTCTGGTGAGGCCTTGGAGTGGCTTGCAGCAATCTGGTCAGGGGGCTCTTTACCTTTCCACTCTTATGAGGCCTTCACCCGGTTGCTATGTGACGTTTTTCACCATGCCATTGACTGTAAAGATCCTGGGGACCAGCTCATGGACATTAAGCAAGGCAAGGACACAGCCGCTGCTTACTCCATCCGGTTTCGAACTCTGGCTGCTCAAACCAAATGGTCTCCGTGTGGTTTAAAGACTGTTTATCGCAGAGGTCTTTCCCTGGAACTCCAGCGTGAAATTGCCTGCCGTGATGATGGTCTGGACTTGGATCAGTTAATTGCTCTGACCATCAGATTGGACAACCTCCTCAGGGCCAGAAATCCCACAGTCATGAGAACTCAACTAGCTTCAGCTTCCTCGATCAGTCAAGATCAGAGTACCTCTGTGAATCCATGCAGCTGGGTTCTACACGCCTAACCCCTGACGAAAGAAGCAGACGCATGCGAGAGAACCTCTGTCTCTACTGTGGTCGACCTGGCCACCTACGGACCTCCTGCCCCGATCGTCCACCTAGACGGTCGGGCAGGCTGGTGAGTGATAATTTACTCTCCTTTGAAATTCCTGTGTCGATTGTCATTCAGGGTAGAAAAATCAAAACCAAGGCTATGATTGATTCGGGGCAGCGGGGAATTTTATTGATTTGGATTTTGCTCGTGCTAACCAGATTCCTCTGCTTCCCTGCATGTCGCAGGTGGCAGTTTCTGCCGTAGATGGGCGGCCCGTAGGATCTGGTCGAATCAAGTTCTTGACCCCGGACATTCAACTCTGTATCCAGAAGGACCATTTTGAAACCATTCGTCTCTTCACCATCAATTCCCCACAATGTGCTGTCATTTTGGGGCTCCCATGGCTAGAGACTCATGATCCCACGATCATCTGGTCATCTAAAGAACTCTCCTTCAAATCCACCTCCTGCCTTCATCGTTGTCTCCAGAACAGCCTACATCAGACTGTATCTCCCTGGGTTCCTCGGCACGGCCAGATAGCGTCAACCAGCATCACCATGTGCGATCCTGACTCTTCATCAGACTCTCTGCCTCCTCAATACCAGGACCTGCAGGAAGCCTTCAATAAACAACATGCTACTCGACTTCCTCCTCATAGACCCTGTGATTGTGCCATAGACTTGTTGCCTGGAGCCACACCAACACGGGGCCGGGTGTTTCCCCTGTCTCAACCAGAGACGGAGGCTATGCAGGCCTACATCCAGGAGGAGCTACATAAGGGCTTCATTAGGCCTTCCACATCCCCCGCCTCGGCAGGTTTCTTTTTTGTAAAGAAAAAGGATGGTGGACTCCGTCCATGTATTGACTTTCGTAGCCTTAACGAGATCACAGTCAAATACCGCTATCCCCTGCCACTGGTTCCACCAGCCTTAGAACAGTTACGGAAGGCTAACTACTTCACTAAATTAGATCTCCGCAGTGCATACAACCTCATACGCATCCGTGAAGGTGACGAATGGAAGACTGCTTTCTCTACCACAACCGGACATTATGAATATCTCGTTATGCCATTTGGTCTTTGCAACGCCCCCTCCGTGTTTCAGGCGTATGTTAATGATGTGTTTCGTGACATGCTTCACAAACATGTCATAGTTTACATTGACGACATTTTGATTTATTCCAACACTTTTGAAGAACACGTCTCACATGTCCGTCAGGTTCTCCAGCGTTTGATTGATAGCAACCTGTATGCCAAACGAGAGAAATGTGAATTCCACAAAACCATGATCTCCTTTTTGGCTATGTCATTAGCGCCCAAGGTGTGGCCATGGATCAAGGTAAAGTGGACGCGTACTACAATGGCCTCAACCTGCTACAGTAAAAGAATTGCAACGTTTTTTGGGTTTCGCCAACTTCTACAGACGTTTCATCCGAGGATTCAGTTCTGTGGCAGCGCCCCTCACCTCTCTGCTGAAAAAATCTCCTAAGCATCTGCATTGGACTCCTGAGGCTACAGCTGCTTTCAAGTCGCTTCAACACCGCTTCTCCCAGGCACCCATCCTCCACCATCCAGACCCATCTCTCCAATTTGTAGTCGAAGTGGATGCATCCAGTTCAGGGGTGGGTGCTGTGTTGTCCCAGCGTCACGGTCAACCACCAAAAATGTTCCCCTGTGCCTACTTTTCACGGAAGCTGACGGAGGCTGAGCGGAATTACGACGTGGGAGACCGAGAGTTGCTCGCAATGAAGGACGCCTTCTCTGAGTGGAGACACTGGTTGGAGGGGCTTCTCATCCATTCATAGTCCTGACAGACCACAAAAACCTAGAGTATATCAAGTCAGCCAAAAGGTTAAACCCTCGTCAGGCTCGATGGTCTCTGTTCTTTTCCCGGTTTCATTTTCAGATCACCTACCGACCCGGTTCCAAAAATGGCAAGGCCGACGCTCTCTCCCGCCTGCATGAGACATCGACAGAAGGAACTGGGGAGCCAGAAGCCATCATCCCGGAGTCATTGATTCTAGCACCTCTGCAGTGGGACATCATGACGGAGCTGGATGAACTAAATGACACCAATCCACCACCACCGTCCTGTCCGGCCGACCGAACTTACGTTCCTCCCTCTCACCGGCAACGTATTCTTCATCTGGTGCACGACTCACCCACGGCAGGACATCCAGGTATGGCCACCACACAATCACTGATGCGAAACACCTTTTGGTGGCCAACCATGCCAGCAGACGTGGCTCAGTTTGTGACCAGCTGCATCTCATGTCAAATGGCCAAGACTCCGCGTCAACTTCCCGCCGGATTACTACAACCTCTACCCACGCCGCAACGTCCATGGTCACACATTGCAATTGACTTCATCACAGACTTACCCAAATCCCAAGGCAACACTGTCATTTTGTCTGTCATTGATCGTTTTTCTAAGTCCTGTCGTCTCATCCCTTTGCCCAAGCTCCCCACCGCTCTGGAGACCGCGGAACAGCTGGTGACGCACGTCTTTCGACATTATGGACTTCCAGAGGACATTGTGTCAGATCGCGGCTCCCAATTCACCTCACGGGTCTGGAAAGCGATGTGCAAGGGCTTGGACATCAATGTGAGTCTTACCTCAGGTTATCATCCACAATCTAATGGTCAGGTTGAACGTCTGAATCAAGAGGTTACACGGTTCCTGAGGACCTATTGCAGCAATCATCAGGAGGACTGGAGTCGGTACCTGGTCTGGGCAGAGTATGCCCAGAACTCCTTGAAGAAAGCTGCCACAGGACTGTCACCTTTTCAGTGTGTTCTGGGTTTCCAGCCTCCCTTCTTCCCCTGGTCTGGGGAGCCCACAGACTTGCCCGCCGTCAATGACTGGTTTCAACGCTGTGAGGAGACTTGGGAGACCGCCCATGTCCAACTGGGACATGCCGTCCGCAGATATCAAGTACAATCGGACAGAGGTCGTCGAGAGGGTCCCAGATTTACACCTGGACAGTGGGTTTGGCTATCTACAAGAGATCTCCGGCTGAGGTTACCCTGTAAGAAACTCAGTCCTAGGTTTGTGGGTCCCTTCCAGATAATCAGACAGATCACTCCAGTATCGTTTCGCCTACAATTACCTGCCAGTTATCGTGTGTCACCCACCTTCCACATCTCTCTGTTGAAGCCTGCCGCGGCACCCCAGGATGGGGATGCGCGACCTACACCCCCTGACGGCGGAATGCCCCCTCTCATGGTGGATGGAGAGGAAGCCTACCTGGTGCGCGAACTCCTGGATTCTCGACGTCGAGGTGGTCGCCTCCAGTACCTGGTTGACTGGGAGGGGTATGGGCCCGAGGAACGCTCCTGGGTTGCCCCTGAAGACATCCTCGACCCCTCTCTGGTCTCTGAGTTTCATCGTGCTCATCCTGACAGACCCGCACCTCGGTCGCGGGGTCGACCCCGGCGTCGGGTTGCCTCTCGCTTCCGGAGCCGCTCGCAGGGGGGGGCTCTGTCAGGACCCAGCCTGTTATGCCTTTCTCCAACCACCAGAGGGAGCCATCACCAGAGTACTAACTGCATGTCATCTTCCTGGACTCCAATTCCCATCATGCATCAGTCGCCATTTTCCTGTCACCACCAGCTGATCAACATCATCATCAGTGCTGTATATATTCCTGCTCCACACTCTACTCCCTGCGAAGTCTTGGTTTATTTCTGTGCATTCCTTAAGTCTGAGCATTCCTTCTGTTGCCTTCCTGTGTTTTGACTTTCGCCTGTTCTTCGTCTCCCGCCTCGCTCCTGTGTTTGACCCTGGCCTGTATCTTGACTACGTCCTGCCTTGCCCTTGTTTCTGTTGCTATTAAATCTCGAGTTGCACATGGATCCACTCGCCTCAGCTCCTTCGTTACAGTGGGTCATTGTTAGTTTTCAAGACATTATATGTTTTCTTTGCTGCACAAAAAAAAAAAAAAAAAAAATGCACATGGCTTTCTTCTTAATGCTCCTATTTTGAGACATGGTTTGAGACAAAATACATTTAAAGCATGCCTGCAAAAACTGAGATAAAAGCTCCTGCCTGTAACATTCAAACCACCTTGTGTTTAAGTAAACCTCGTGCTTTGAAACCTTTACAAAACAAAAGTGAGAACTGTCCAAGAGATAAAATAATGAACATTAGACAGTTAATAAATAAATGCATCTGAAAGCATTTTCTCAAAAGACCAAAGAAAAACAAACTTTATGGCTGAACCCAAATTCTTTCCCCTATAGCTTCCCCCTACCCCTACATTTAACAACAAAACTCAAAACTTACATTTATATGTAAACTTCTCTGCTTCGGAGCACACCCATGTGAAGAAATGTGTTTCTCCTCTGTCCCACAAGTGCAATATCGATGGAGGAATAGCCAGACTGAGTTGCTACGGCTCCTCCTTAAAAAAAAAAAAGTTTTTTTGGACACCGCTACAACTTCAATTGCCCCTACAACAGGAGCGGAAGGGAGTATCCAGAAGGAAAGGGAACCAAGTTGAATTTAGCCTTCATATAACGTGAAAAAATGCTACAACTAATAATTTTCTTACCTGTTGCTGTCTTCCCTGTTTGTTCGCACAATGAATTTGCTTTTTGCCAGTCCACACTTTAGAAAAGAAAAAAAGACATCTCTTTTTGTTAAACATGCTTTTACAAACAAGCTTGCAGGACAGACACATGGTTCCTCTCACTCACCAGTTTAGAGGTTCGAAGATGAACGAACAAAAAGAAAACCAACACTTTTATCAAGACGAAATGTTGGGTATTTTTTTGTGATCATCTTTTGAGGCACAACATTTTTAGCAAGTATGTGTATATATTAAAGAGATTTCTCTGTAATTCCAGAGGTGGACAAACTACAGCACAGAGGCAACATGTGCATGTTATTTTGATTTAAAAAAAAAAAACAAGTTTTATTTTCCCTGTAATTCTGATGTCTACCCAAAGAGGGCACACTACAAATACATTGACAATTGTTTATGTGCAGAAAGTCATTTTGCCTTTAAAGCTTTTGCTGTCTTTTTGACTGTCATTTGCATTTTCAGTCGGACTTTCATTTACATTTCAACACCGCAGGAATTCTCGAACTTTGTGTTTTTCCCTAAGAGACATCAATCCATCAATGCAATTGGCACTAAAATGGAAAGTCACAATTTTGAAATAAAAACTCTAAAATGTTCTGGTATAATGCGGTCTTTTTAATCAAAATTGAAGCAGGTTTATCTCCAGATTTCATGTAATTTCTTTCTCGAATGAGCATTCCAAAGCACTCCACGCATCTGCTCCTGGTTCGGCCCTTCTGTCAAATTTTAGAACCTTTTTTGGCCCACATTTAAAAAAGTTTTCCCACACCTGTTAAAAAAAAACCTGTGGCCTCAAACATATTTCAGAGGAACAGACAAATCTAAGCTGAAACTACTTAAAGAACAACTAATGCTCAGGCATAACCACCCCCCAAAAACCAATTAAAGCAAAAGAATAAACAGTTTTTGAGTCCTATTTTTTCTCCTTTTTCTTTTTGGGATGCAAGCAACTGCTTTATATCCCCAGAGAGCTAGAGATGTGTTGAGCACCATCCTCCACCGGTCCCCACAAGCCGCTTGACATGTTATTCAGGAAAGAGTGGTCCTGACAACGCTCCAGCAGCTGAAGGTGAGTAACTGCATCTACAGCCAAGTGTAACAGATAAGACCCAGCAGTCTTCCTGCTCTTTCACATGCAGCTTCAATGGATTCCCCTCTTCCCACAACTCCGTATTGATTTGTGGCTCTGATGAGTCGAGATACCAGCAACTGTTATAATTTATGAAATGCGGAAAGGGATCTAAGAAAGGCTACATTTGTTCCATTTTAATGTGGCTGTCTTGGGTCTCGCATGAATAATTATTTAGATTTTTTTTTGTCTCATCCCCTTGCTTGATGTCTTTATCATTTACATTCTTACTTACCCAGTGAGCAGAGCACTAAGTATGCTAAAGACTCTGGCAGTTTGTGTAGCTGCCAGTCACTTGACATGAATCGAGCTGCAGAAGTCTGATAAAAGTAAGGTGCGATTGCTGTGTTAACATTAGGAGGACTCTCATTAGCCCTTGAATAAAATTTCGGTGTTGACCCCTTGGGATGAATTTAAACAGCGTTTGTGTTTGCAAATGCAGTATAAAGAGCATCCACTGTTCTTTGTGTTTTCCAAAAATGTTTCCTTTGTACCCTCCTCATGTTTTCTTTCATCTATTGTTCGACACAGGACTGTCGGTTTTATGTCATTTGCTGAGTTCCAGTTCTAATGAGGTGATTTCAGGAAACGCTGCTCTGGGCTTGGGCCATTGCTTTGATATGGAGGGAGTTGCCCACCCGCCTGCTCGGTGCTGATGTTGTGCTGCTTCTGCTGAGACACGCCGCAGGAGATGTTGAGAGGGCAGCTGTGCAACAAAATGCAGCAATCGCTCTTAGGAAAACTGGGAAGCTCCAAACCCAGGTGCTCACACTCCCTGTTCAAAATAGGAATTGGCCTTAGTAGTTTTAAACTTGAAAAAGCCACACAAGATGCTGAGTGTAATTGTGGTTAAAAAGGTTAATCCAGATGAAAATGACCAGCAATGGATTAAATATGAAGCGTCTTTTCTGGAGCCTTTTTGTTTCAGTAGGAATTGAACCTTAACCCTTCAAGCAGCATTGAACAGCTCTTGCAACTCACTGCTGCCCCCGCCTTGGCCCGTCCCCCCTTCAACCTGTGCTCTGACATCCTGGATCTGCACACCTACTCAACAGGCTCCATCTCTCTACCAAGGTTGCTATTCCTTTGTTTTTGCCTTTATTTCAAGTCTTGGCACGACCGTAACCCAGTCAACTCTTCCATCCTCACTGTGTTGACCATGAGAAACCCACACCCCAACACACAGAACAAATGACTTCCTGGTTTGGAGAAAAAAATCTGTAATTTCTGTGACATCATCGGTTATCAAAATACTCAGTATAACCATGGCAACTAACTAGTTCTGGAAGAAAGTGAGTTAAAGGTTAAGGCAGTACTCACACAAAGTTAAAAAGTTAGCTAATTAAAAAGGAGGAAGAGGCTCTGGTCAAAGGCCACAAAGGCTAATAGTAGATTACAAAATGTCTGACGTGATTTGTGAAGGATTATGGAGACTCAGGGACAAAAACCTGGAGAATTTCCACAAATCCTAATGACAAAACTATGAGCAGAACAATTATATTGTATTTGCTTTAATTATCTCCCAATTAAAGATGACAGTACTGTTCACATTAGTTATACTTAAAGTATATAAATTGTGGGGTTAGCTAGAGTGGTAAAAATGTTCCTCACCAGTCCGTTTTTTGTCGTAAAGTTTTTTATAGGCCAAACCTTTTAATGTGACTGATTCAATTAGTACCACACACACCAAGTACTACAATACTGATATTTACAAGTAGATGAGCCGGTTCCAATTTTAATTTCCCCTTAAAAGGAGGAGAGATAATCATTTTTTTGCTGTCATATTTTTTAAATAAAAAAAGGTGATGAAAGAAGAAACTTTAGATTTTTTTGTAGTGTGGATCTTTAAATATAAATGCAACTTTATTTTACATGTTCATAATCCTTCGACTTGCTAGCCATTGTAAAGAGAATAGGCTTCTTGGAAACTGTATCCATGTGATTTTCTAGTTTGGAGGACACAAGTGATGACAGTGACCGGTTATGTCTGCAGACAAGTGAATCCCTTGTGCTCAATGACACCAAGCATTAGTGAGAGGAGTCATTGCCTCCGTTTTAGCACCTGCAACAGGACTGAGTAGAAATGAAGCTTTACAGTTTCATGCTAGGATTTATCCTACTTACTGGTAAGTAAATGTCTTTGGATTCATTTATGTGGAATTAGTGGTGATATTTATTACATTTTTTACTAAAGTTTAATTTGTTAGAAAAAGATGCAGCCTGTTGACGTTACTGACTCAGATATTTCTCTTTTGTCCTAAACAGAAACATGTTGTTTGTGTTATTTTTTTTCTCAAAAGAAAACTACTTCATATATAAAAAAGAAAAACAATTTATTTATTTATTTTTTTAACACAGTTATGATTTCATATGTTTTCATTAAGGACCTTATATGATACAAATTGTTGCTATTTCCCTCACTTACAAAAACATATAATTTGATTAAATAACAAATTAACAAAAATTATTGTCCAAGATTAGTATTATAATTAGGTGTGAAAAAGATCTGAAAGACACTGGTCACATTTAGCTAAAGGCTGTTAGAATGATTAAATATGATCTGTATGAACAAGAAGTAAAAACAATTAATGAAATATTACTATTATTTATTAAACCATAAAATATACTTGCGTCTGTATGAAAAAAAATCTAACTTGGTTTTGTGGCTCTCTCATTTGTTTCTCTTCTGCTGTGATTCTAATGCAAGCATGTGAGTCCTTGAAATTAAGTCTACCTAATGTATGACTCACTAATATGAAAAAGAGAGAAAGTAATTCAACGTTTGAATTAAATCGACTTACATTGAAGCTAACCATTTGACTTTTTTTTTATAAATTCTGAGAATTGCAGTGTATACATTTTACTCGTGAAGTCTTAAAAGTTTTGAAAAGTATTTTAATGGACAAGTTGGCTTTTATGGAGCTAACTTATTTTCTAAAAGGTAAGGAGAATATATGCCATCCGTTTTAACATTTAGTCCTTGAAATCAAGTGCTAAAATGTTTCACATTGTCATAAACTATTTTACTTTGTTCTTACTTTTCTGCATATTTGTGACATGGAAAGATTTAATGGAGTGAAACTGACTGATACACTTTGTTTTTTTCTGCTTTGTTGAAGCAGAAAAGGGAGACTTCCAAAGTAATTTTAACCAGCAAACAAAAGGCACAACTGTCACAAAAGATCAGCTATGGGAAAATGAAAACACAATTAATCATGGCACAGATGCAGTACCGACGGAGAATACACATCCACTCTCTGCATTGTTAGTGACTGCCAGGATTTCAAGGGCAGTCTTGTTTGACGCCAGACTGACACAAGCTTATGAGACAATGCAAACACCTAAAGGAGCCATCATTGTTGCTGAAACCTCCAGGCATTTGACGTCCAGAAATGTTCACAACTCAACAGCTTCAACAAAAAACAGCCCAGCAGCTGTGAGGACTGACCCCAAATCTGAAGTCCAATCCAAGTCTGTTCATAAGAAGGAAGCCTTCTCTCCTCAAGCTACACTGGAGTCAGTGATGAATGACGCCTCTGAGCTGCAGGTCCATTTGTCTGCAGGAGCAACAAAAGCCAATCCTCTGCTTCATGCACTGCGTGATAGCAGGAATCCAAGAAACTCTAACACATCTGCTGATGGAGGGCGAGGAGCTCCAATCCTATCTGCATCTCATCCCCGAGTAATTGAGAACCTGACCGTGTTTCATAATGACAGCCATGACAAACGATCTCAAGGCAAAGGTATTGCAAACCTGGGAAAAGCTATGAAACTGTCCGCTACTGTGCCATCCATCTTCCAAAGTGATCCAGTAAATGATTCCTTGAGAGGAAACACTGTAGCGGACTTGTGTTTCACCTGCCGGAAAAACATAAGGGGGCCATCCACTGAGGAATCTGAAGCTCCAAAGACTCTGTCACCCCATGGCTCTTCAGGCCATCCAGGAAAAGAGGCGCTTGCTCTGGATTTCAAGCGTCTTACAACTATATTGCAAAATTTACATCAGCAGACAGGTGGAAAACATAGAGAGGAACTGAACAAAGAGATCAGTGACAAAAACACTGGTGTCAATGACAGAGGTTCACTCATTTTCAATAAGACGTTTCTTCCTTTGTCACACAATAGACCTGTAAATTCTCATACTGTGGTTAATTCTCACATCTTATCTCACACAGAGTTAAAAAAGGTTGTGCTTGACACGTCGTCTAATCCTGAGATGTCATTAGTAACAGAAGAAAATACAAAGGAACAATCAAGACCCCCCATTTTTCATGAAACATTTGTCACAGAGAAACCTGGCTCAGCAACCACCGCACTTTATCCCTCATCAAAGTCATTTCCTACTAATGGAAAGCCAGTGAAAAACGGAGAGCTTTTCAAGAAACAGCTGAGCATCGGGACCCACCAGTCAAAAGGGATTTCTTTTACAAAGAGCGATAAAAAAGCTTCATATGGTTTCACAACACTCTTTCAGAGCCAGTATGTCAGCGGTAGTAGCCCAGTGCCTCTCTTTACTGTAACCCCCTACAGCAGTGAGAAAAGTGTCACCTCTGGAGGGACAGATCACAGCACTGCATCCCATCCAACTGCAAAAATGAACTTGATTGAGGCTCATGGGGCAATATCACCTTATCGGACTGTAAGAGCTGATGCTTTCATCCCTGCATCACGCAGCCAAATTGGATCAAAAGTGAGCTTTCAGACCAAAAAACCAATATCTACTTTGGCACCAAAGAGTTCTGCAATTAAGCTTCTATTGTCAACAGCAAACAGACCCTTTACAGACAGGGAGAATTCTCAAAAATCAACTGAGGAACACAGAATTATTAAACAGACTATATTTGATCCTTCAGTGACAGAGAATAAACAATTTATGAAGCAGCGTCTCTCTTCAACTTTTGCTACAAGAACATTGTTCCCTGTGAAGTTCCTTACCACAGAACCAAGGCGGAACTTTGGCAAGGACGTGTCCATGCGGACGCAGACAATTTTACCTGTCTCGTCCTTCTTTAAGAAAGAGACACACACACCAACCATTCACAGGAGGACATTTGATTCCAGCAACAAAAGGTTTTTGACACAAACAAACCAGGCTTTCAATAGACCCAACAAAAATCCATTCACAGTATCACAGAATGTCCACGGTCTGAAGCTGCAAGGCACAAATGAACCCATATCTGCAGAAAATCAGGGGGTTACAAAGACAGGAGACATGCAGAAGTTTCAGAATCAGGAGAGCAGAAAGGATGACAATTTTGAAAACAAAAGAGGGGAAGTCTTAAAAGGGCCTGAGACAGAAAGTGAGAAACTAAAAACAATAATTACCTCTGAAACAGAGATTATTCAAAACATTGCAGGGGAGGCAAAAGATGTGGAAGAGGACAATGTCGGGAAAAGGAGGGACAAAGATCCAGGACAAGGGGATGACAGCAGAGAGACGGATTCTGAAAGAAGAGGAGTAACGAAATTAAAAATAGAGAATTCTGCTCTAGAAATGGCAGAAAAGCAGCATTTGGAGAGGGGACAGCCAGAAGCGGAAAACAGGAAAGGATGGAGTACTGAAGATATAAGGAGTTACAGGAAAGCAGAGAAGGATTTGACAAATGTTTTCCTGGAACCTACAGCTAATTCAGAAGAACCTAAAAGAGACAAAGGGCACACTACGACAAACCTGTCTCCTCTGCACAGTTTGACGAAAGACCTGGCCGCCTCCAAGCAGAACGGCATTCATCAGAGCAGAAACGCTCCACAACTGGAAGACATCACAAGCATGCCGTTTAACCATACAGTGACAACTAATCACAAACCACCACGCTCAGCTTTGAGATCTCAGAAACCAAACCGATCAGACGCATTTCCTTCCGGAGAGCCAAGCGTACGGATTAAACTGCATCTGCCGTCCCACAAGGATAAGCTTCAAAAGCATGCAGCTTCGCCACTCCTTGATTCTAGAGATTTACAAAAGGAGGAAGTTACATTTTCTGCAACTGCCGCTGTCTTTGGAGTTAGCTCCTTGAAATTTACAGATCCAATAAAGCCAACTCTTCCCCGGCAAAGCGATGCCGCCACGTCAGATCCGCCTGTTTTACATAGCATCAGTAATAAGATGTCACTCACCCCTCATCCCCTGGCAATCACAGCTGGAATTCAGACAGCTCAGCCCCACTTTACAATAAATAGTTTTCTCAGTTTATCAATTATTCACAGCCGCACGGATCACAGACGCAAACTCATTTCTTCAGTTTTGAGGGCCAGTTCAATTTCACACACAGAGAATGAGAGAAAGCAGGGAGGATACGTTACAACAGAGATGGATCCTGCTCGGCAGCAGCCACAGATGTCTAATGACTCATCTGTAAAGCCACCCACAGTTGCTGCCTCGTCTTCCCAGGCCCGCTTCTCCACGGGCACGTCACAGCCTCACCAGGGGCAGTCTGTCGCTCACAGGAGTCAGTCCTCCTTGTGCTCTGACATGATTTCAGGTCAGCCATGCTCATTTAAGCTGTCAGCTGTTGATGGTAACAAGCAGAGATTTGTAAAGACTCTAACACCATTAATGAACCCCGAAGCAGAAATTGATCAGTTTCCTCTTAGCAGAATGTCACCACTGCCAAATCTCAGGGAAGTTAGAGGACTAACTGGATCACCCCGAGAGACAAAAACACCACAGGCCAGTGCGAATAGTGTACAAGCAAACAGCGAAAATGACAAGGTGGAGACATTTTTTGGAACCACCACGGCGAAAAATCAAAGTGGCAAGAATGGAAGTATGAAAATAATTTTTGTGTCAACAGAAAATTATTCAGATGAGGCCACAAAAGCAATGGTGGAGGTAACACCAATGAGTGGCAGAAGTAAATCGCACATGAGTAACACAGGGGAGGAATTAAAGCTTCCTTCTGTAACAAATGAAAATGATTTGGATCGTTTGTTGGAAACTGTCAGCAATTTGGTTATGTTAAAAATGATATTGCAACACCAGAGCTTACCAGGAAGGATCAAACTGATGCCATTTTGTCCATCACACAGGAGTCTAAAGTGCAGCTAAGCTCTGTAGACAAAGAGAGGAGTTCAGAGTTTAAGTCAAAAACAGAAGAAAAACAGTTAAAACAAAATCTGAGTAGCAACATTCTATCAGTTTCACATGTCAGTAATGAGCTGACAATCCAAAGGATATTCACACAGCAGATCCCAGACCCTGAAGTGAACGCTACCTCTCTGTTTCAGATAATCCCAGTCTCTTTTGCACCTACAGCCAGGAAAGTTGATAGTAATAACACTAAAGCAAATTCCAGATTACTGCTTGCCACTGTGAGTGAGAACGGGGCAATCACTAAAAAGCAATCTCAGGCTGCTGTTGCACATACAATGCACTCCCATAATCATACGCCGTCTTTGTCAGAGACGCAGCCTCTCATTGCCGCCGCTGCAGGAAAAGTCACTCCTGCTGCGGAAAGACAAAGCAGAACTGAAACGCTGAGTGTGGGGCGTCCTCAGCATCCGATTTTTGCTCAGGCTACTGAACAAAGCCAGCACATCCAGCCTGCTATGACGGCTGCATCGTATCCCGATAATGAAGCAGATGCAGACAGCACAGCAGGATCTTTGAGGACTGTCCACAGAGCTGGAAGGGCACATCTGGAAGCATCTGCTGTGGGTGAAATGATGAACTTTTCTTTATTTCAAGATGTCAGATCAGCTCAGAATTCATCGACGGTGGATGAATCCAAACATGGGTCACTTGAGAGGATTTTATTAGATCTCACGATGGATAAAAGAGGACATAAGAAGCAGCCATTGCCTAAAAAGGGGAATGCGAACGCTACGACTGATTTTGTTCGACCAGTAGGGGTCTTATCCACAGACGACATCTACAAAACTACTGACAAAACATATACAGGGAATGTGACTAAAATCCTCTATGGAATGACAAAAAGAAACCCTATCGTTTTGGAAAACTGTACCTCTGGCTGTGCTGTAGATGGAAATTTAACCAACATCAAACTCTACCATTCACCAGACACCAGTAAATCCACACGTGACCATGCAAGTGTTGATGAGACAATGTCAAAAACGGCCACGAGTCCATCAGACAACAACACTCGTTTGGAAAGTCACAGGTCACCTCCGTGGACTCAGTTTGTGAAAAGACCAACTCAAAGACACTTTCCCACAGAGATCCTTGCAACAAAGGCCACTCTCTCTGAACCTGAAACAATGACTGTCCAGACCCCAATCAAGTCTACTGAGCAGGCACTGCTGACGGAAAATCACAGCAAGAAACTATTGCACAGAGGAGCAGGCGGAGATGGGATATTTGAAGCACAGAGTGTCAGCGGGTCAGCTAAAGCACAGAAGAGAAGTCCACAGGCTCAGAGCAGGTCCTTGCTGTCAGAGCTGAAGCAGATCTCGCCACATCTCTACCTTTCAGGGTAATTTATTCTCTTTACTTTGTTTATTCTTCATGCACAAAGAACCATACATTTTTATTGTGTTTCTAGGATCATTTATTGGAATATCGTTAAAGTGCGTTAAACAGCTATTTTCTAAATGAGTAGGCAAGCCAGGCATATGTCTTCTTTAGACATTTACAGACCGACTTCTAAACACCTTATTTATTTTTTTCTTGGAGCAAAATAAGTAGCAAAAATTAAATAACTCAATTTTCCAAAAGAAGATTTTAAGGCAAAATAACAAATTAGATTATGAGTTAAAATATTTTCTGAAGATTAGTAAAGTGCTGACTGCTCTTGCTTTTTTATATTATGCATACAAGATAATTGTCTTGTCTGCAGGTCATAATAGCTTGAGTGCTCAAGTTATTATGTTGGCCTCTTCAGGGAATTGTCTGTTGTGTTTTGTAATGTTGTGAAGGGGAAAAAACACTGTCTTGTGTGCATAAAAGAGAACACAGTTATTTGGCTAATTCTGTTACTTTTCAGCTTCACGGTTAAACACAGGCCTAACAACTGATTTGAAATATTCAGAGCTGTAATTAACTAATATTCATATCAAAGTGGTTTATTTTATAAAAGGTACGGGTGTGAAAATTCATTTTACCAACAATTCATTTTATAATTTGTGGTTGATAATATGATTCTCAATATATTGGTTCAACAAAAACAATCAGATTCTCTGACCTAAAAGCTAAAAACTAGATTGACTCAGAGATAAATACCTGGTACTGAACAGTGTGGGTGAAATTTTCAGAATACTTGTATTTTCTTGCGTGAAAATCAGGTGTAAATTAAATATTTGTACAAACAAATAAGCAGGAATTACTGTCAAATCCATTTACATTAATTTCATTGAGTTCACTCACTTTTCTTTTTATACATATTGGAATGTAATGATGCTGTCATTACATGTGTGTTTTTATGGGGTTATATTTATGTCAAAACTCCATGCAGAAATAAGACTTCTCCGCGAGTGCATCAAGCATTCCGCGTGAACAATTCGGACCCTCGCGAGCAGAAAAAGTCCTACCGTCTCTGTCTTTTTCTGTACATGTGATGCTAACAAAAAAAAAATCAAATCATAAGCTTGCTTCTTCCAAGTCAATACCTGAATGCATTTCTCTGTTAAATACCACACATTGATATTTATAGCTTTAAAGGGCCTATGATTAGGAAATATCTAGATTTGAGTGACTTTATCGGACTTTATCGTGAACCCAAATAGTTAGTTGAATCTTTTATGTATCGATTCGTGGACCATGTATCAAGATGCTTATCGAATCGTGTGAGAGGTAACAGCACACGCCCCTAAAAATAAACCCACAGCGTCAATATAAATGGTATTTTCCAAGATTTATTTTAATTATAATTTGTTTAATTTTGAAATGATTTTAAAATCTTAAAGTCAATTAAATTTGATTAAAAACTGGCCTCAGACAGATCGATCTGGTTGGATCATAGAAATTGAGTTGTTGAATAATCACTTGATACTTAACCCCTAATAATAAGATTTGTTGACCTTTTCTGGACATCCACTAAGTTGTACCTTTTATAATTTATCAGAGAATTGAGGCTGTGTTTCAAAAACCTGTTTCAATTCAAAGTAGAATAAAAAAAAAAACCTCAAGCTTGAGTAATAATAAAAGCGTGTGGATTTATTTGGGTTTCAGTTGCACTACTGGTTTATTTAACTGGCTCCTGATGTCCATTCAAAAGGTCAACATTTCTTCATTCGGCTGGTTTATGAGCAAATAACCACAGAACCAATAACAACCACCTTAACATCAGGTATACACAGTGAGTGGGGTGCTAATGGTTACTTTTATGACCTGTCTAAAAGATTCAGAGTTTTTCTCCAGAGATGCATCCTCCCTCTTCTTCAACACATAATGTAACGCTGCTGCATGTGGGACAGCTATCATGTCCAGTTTTCTTATGATGTTGGCAATTACAGCAAGATGTGTTAAACAGAAAAATTGCCAAATATTTTTCCTCTTTATTATCACAATAAATCACTCTAGTAAAATAAATATGTCAAAAAAGAAAAACAGTTTGAATTTTTTTTAATCGCATCTGTCGCAATGATACTCAAATGCAAAAATAGAAAAAGTAAAATATAGGATCTAATTTTCAATGAAAAACTGGCATTTGGAACCACATCAACATGTCCTTTATCTTATAACATATGCCAAGTTCCTCCTGACAGAACTTTGATGACTGTCTAACATTCATCTGTCAGCGATCTCCCTTTTATCTGCTGTATCAATCCCTCAAAGGAAAACACAGAAATTAGGCGTTTAATGAGACAGTTAATGTTTTCAAAAAAATAACTGACAGTTCACAGAAAACTGCCAGGCTCATCACAACAAACATTCCCATACTGACACTTAGACGCACTGGGCTGTTAGTCGTGCATCACATGCTCATGCCTGTGAAATGTGAACTCTGATCTGGACCAAACAAGCAAAGCTACATTTTGGTTAGTAAAAGAAAAAGAAAATTTGAAAAAGTAAAATGTATCTTTTTCAGCCAAACTGATTTTGACAGACTTTGAAAGCAAAAGTCATTTGCACAAAAAAACGTAAGTATCCCAATCTGTTGCTACAATAGTTATAAATAATACTTGTTTTAGCCACTTCTAACTTTTAAAGTAATAAATGTTGCATTTTCGTCCAATGGTACATGCAGAGGCTTTAAAGCAATTAAGGAATTACATGTAGAATTCAACTACATTATGTGGATAAATAACTGTTTGTGGGCACAGAGAAGCTTTTAGACAGACATAACAAGGCATGTAACCATAAAAATGACATAAAACAAGACGGATAAAAGCAGGTGAGGAATTTTTAATATAAAGACCGATCACATTAAAATGTTCATCATTAACTTAAACATGCAGTGTTTTGACTGGTAAACTTTAACTTCATTCATCAGCAGATCTATTTTAACCCATTATATTGGAGAAAAAGTATATGCATAAATGTCTGTTTTTGTCGTGTTTTAGGTTGGACTGAAAAGCAATTAATTTCCCCCCAATAGGATTGATAAAAGTTTGTAGAATCTTAAATATTTTTCAAATGAAGACATTTCTAAGTGAGTTCTTCAGTTAGTTTAGAAGGCACCCTCCAATGCTTTTTAGGCCCCTTTTTTCACTACGATCTAGTTACGAAACAAATCATTCATTATTGTTGATATAAATTATTAAAAAGAGATCGAAACACAGATTTCTTTTACATATTTTGGACCTAAAAATAAAAGATTAGCTAAATAGAGAGTATTTCGAAGTCTGAATATCTTTATTTAGATTACAGTAAATTCTGCTTGATTTTTAGTTGTTTAACTTAAAAAAAACACCCATGACTGTTTTAACAAGCTTTGAGATTTTATCACAATGCCAAAATTGGACAAAAAACATTTCTGAAACTTTTTTTGAAATGTTTTTTCAAATCCAACTGTATGTTTTGTTTTAATCCACTAGTTAGTGCTGCACAGATTACTAATCCTTTTAAAAAAACCAACAAATACATTTGTTTAAAACTTCCAGCTCATACCATGACTTGATGCATTCATTTTTTTTGTTAGTGTTACAGAAGTTTCAGATGACTCATGTGGCACTGGAAACTACACAGCAGAAATGAGTCTGAACCTCGGAAAGAGTGTTGATCCCGGCGATGCCCTTCCAACCCAGGGCAGCCTGAAGGTGGTTATTAACCTGAAGACAAACAACAGTCAAATAAACCTCGCTGTCACATCCTGCTGTCTGTCCCCAACCATTCAGCCTGACCTCACCAACTCTACCTGCTGTCTTTTCTCCAGGTATAGAGTTTAAATAACCTCATTGGTTCAAATTGCTGTGTTTCCATCCCCAAAGTAAAGGAATGTTGCTAGTCACACCATTCTTAATGTTAGAGACGCAGCCTTTCATTAATCTTAATTCTTAAGATTGAGCAGATTTCTGCTGACTAAGATATAAATTCATGAATCACATAGATTTTTACTCTCTACAATGACCTCTATTGTAAAATTTGGAGTTATTAGTGGATGTTAGGACGTCCGGAAAGTGGCATATTTCCAGCAGTTCTAGGTTTGTTGCTGTTGGGGGAGTCTCTTCATCATCAAGGTAATGCATCGTTTTTCTGTCAGGTTGTGTTCAAACGCAAACTCAGTGAAATACTGGATGTCGCAAATGTCTGTCAGATTACAAATAGTAAATACAGATCGCTAACACTGATGACACACAATTTGAAAAACGAAAACATGTTCTATGCCTGAAATGAGGAGAAATGAGAGCACCGACTGCACTATAACCAAATATAAGCATGAGTGATGATACTGAAAGCTGGCCTTTACCTAACATGATTTATTTTCGTTTAGGGCTTTACCTCATTCATTGAACATGGTCTACTTTGGCATTTCTGCCTTTATGTTTATTGATCATTCTGACCTAGAGTTGTATCTTAACCTGCAAAACAATTTGGTGGAAGCATTATGTATTAAGTGTTTCTAAGGGGTTGTACAATGTGTTTCCGCTTGTGCCTCAGGTTAGCATCGCAGCCGACGGGTATCACTCTGCTCCCCAGTGCCTTGTCGACAACTGCCGGCTTCACCATCAGTCTCTTTCAAATGATTAATTACTCGCTAGTGTACCTACACTGTGATCTCAGTGTCTGCCTGAGGAACCGCTCTGACTGTGAAAGGGTAAGACTGCCATGGGTTCACCGTGCAGGGAAGTGCAATGAATGCCAAAGAAAGAAAGAATGAGTGGCTGGGAGTGATTTAAGCGTAGTGAATGTGGATGTGACACTTTAAAAACATGAAGACAGATGAGGTGAGTGAATGGGCTCCTGTGAATAAAATGAAGAGAGCAACGAAAGGGTGAAGGTGAGTGATGTGTTGAAGACGAGGTGCATCTTAAATTTCATGGATTAATAAGCTTCCTGAATTGCAAACGGAGGACGATGTTGTAGCTTTAAAATATTCTGCCACAGTTTACAGAAGCAATTAGATATAAGTGTGCGGGACTGGGACAAAACCTAAATGATCTGAAATGGTACAAAGATTTTGGGGGGTTATCTCTGTAAAGTATCACAAAAGTTTTTTATGAGTGGCAAAAAATGACGATGCTCTGACATCAATTTCAGAATCCTGGTGTTGTTGGTATGAGTTATTGGATTTAACAAAGAAAGTGAGTCATCTGGCAGGTGCGTGCGAGAGGTCGGATGTGACACGGAGCATAAACTCTGGAGACTCATTCACATGACTTTTCTTTTTTTAAGAACACTAGTTCTCACTGTAGCATTGCCTCTTGTGCTGCCAAGTTCTCAAACATCTATCCAGTTTCCATTCCATACTTGTCACAGGACTGGTTGAAGCTTTTGACTACTTTGTGAATAGTATTTCTTTCAAGCTTGCAATGCAGACATAAGCTGGAAGATATAGATAGAAGTGGTCAGATTGTGTGACATGTTTTTCTCTTAACATCACAGTCACAGTGTTTCACCAGTATAGCATAAAACAAGTGTAAGGTCTAATATGTTTTAGCTCAAATCATGGTTTCTCAACAACAAACAACAAAACTTACATGTCCTCAAGGCACATTTCCAAAAATTTATTCTCTCAAGGTCTTCACTTGATGACAATAAAGGTCCTGATGTTAATACAAAGGTAAAAAACACATTTGGAAGGAGTTAAGTCACTCTATTTTAAATGTATAAACGTTTTTATTCAAATCCAAAACATAAAACTTACTTTAGAAATTGATTGGAGTTGGTGCTCCAAGTTAAAAATAAATATATAAAATTAGATCACATTTTCACTCCAAAGTTGGAAAGTGCTGTCAAAATATAGAAAACCTTTCCAATAAATTGTAAACTGACATTGAGTGCTTGCTACTTTATTGACTTGTGATGTCAAAAGCCTTCAAGTGGAGACGGACTTAAAATGTGGTGAAGACAGTTTGAGAATATATACACTGCTCACAAAAATTAAAGGAACACTTTTTTCTTGAGACTGACATGAATTGAATTAATCCTGTCTGATAATGTTCTTGTTGGTTAATCAGCTGAGGGCCTCGTTAATCAATTTCAGCTGTATTGGTGTTGATGGAATTAACAACAGGTGCACTTCAGTGGCAACAATTAGAAAACCCTCCAAACAGGACTGCTGTTACATGTAGAGGTCATTTCAAGTTTCTCCCTCTGGATCTTTTTTGGCTGGTTTTCCACTCGTGCTGATTTTGTCTTGTGTAATTATCTCTACTGGCAGTATGAGGAGATTCCTTAACCCTACAGAAGTTGCACAGGTTGTCCAACTTCTCCAGGATGGCACATCCACACGTGCTGCAGCAAGAAGGTTTAATGTGTCTCCCAGCACAATCTCCAGAACATGGAGGAGATTTCAGGAGACTGGTGGTTATTCTGGGAGAGCTGGACAGGGTCGTAGAAGGTCCTCAACCCCTCAGCAGGACCGATACCTGCTCCTTTGTGCAAGGAGGAACAGGCTGAGCACTGCTCGTGCCCTACAGAATGACCTCCAGAGGGTCACTGGTGTGAATGTCTCTACCCAAACAATCAGGAACAGACTTCATGAAGGTGGCCTGAGGGCCGGACGTCCTGTAGTGGGCCCTGTGCTCACTGCCCAGCACCGTGGAGCTCCACTGGCATTTGCTCAAGAACACCAGAATTGGCAAGTCCGCCACTGGCGCCCTGTACTTTTCACAGACGAGAGCAGGTTCACCCTGAGCACCTGTGATAGACGTGAAAGAGTCTGGAGAAGACAAGGAGAACGTTATGCTGCCTGCAACGTGGTTCAACATGATAGGTTTGGTGGTGGGTCAGTGATGGTCTGGGGAGGCATATCCATGGAGGGACGCACAGACCTCTACTGCCAAGGAAATGGTGCTCTGACTGCCATAAGGTATCCAGATGAAATCCTTGAACCCATTGTCAGACCCTACGCTGGTGCAGTAGGTCCTGGTTTCCTCCTAATGCACGACAATGCCCGGCCTCACGTGACAAGTGTATGCAGGCAGTACCTGGAGGATGAAGGAATTGAAACGATTGAATGGCCTTCACGATCCCCTGACTTAAACCCAATAGAACATCTCTGGGACATTATGTTTCGGTCCATTAGGCGCCACCAGGTTGCTCCTCAGACTGTACAACAGCTCAGGGATGTCCTCACACAGATCTGGGAGGAAATGCCACAAGACACCATTCATCGTCTCATTAGGATACCGCCACGTTGTCAAGCATGCATACAAGCTCGTGGGGGCCACACAAGATACTGAAAAGCATTTTGAGTTGCAGAAGTTAAGTTTTGGAGAAAATGGACTAGCCTGTCACATCTTCATTTCACTCTGATTTTATGGTCTCTACACAATTGTAGGCTGTAGGCTCTGTTGGCTGAAAACTCTTATTTCCATTAAAAGACTTGGCATCCTTTTGTTCCTAAGACACTGCCCTGTCGTTATTTGTATAGATGTCCAACTTCATATTGAGATCTGACATATCTAATGGGTTTCTTTAAAGTGCTTCTTTAATTTTTTTGAGCAGTATATAATACATAATTCATGCGACAAAATTTAGCATCAAATTTAGCAGTTTAAAACAAATATATGATTCTGGACAGGGAGGCGCATGCAAGAGATCAGACAGTCATCATATGACAAAGGAAGGCAAGATGAAAATAAAGGTAAATGACAGACACACTTGAATAGGATAAAAACAGAAGGCCTACGGGAAACTGCTGTACTTTAATTTAAAAAGAGACTCAAGAGCATGAAGAATTTTCACTCAGAGGAAGATAAAGAATGGAAGCACATGATAAGGAAAAACAGGCTGCACACATGGAGGAAATGAACAGAACAGCAGTATAAAAACTGCATTTCAGAGGACACACAAATTTTAATCACAACAGAAACAGCCCTCATTAAAATTTTTTTGCAGTCATGTTTTTAAATCCAGTGACCCCTTTGAATGAAAACTGTGTAAATGTAGGTGCCTTCACGTTAAAAAATCTCGCATTTACACGTTGGCATGCAAGTTTTAAGATCGTTTTCAGCCTCAACGTACATTGAGCATTAAATCAGTTGAACTTTTCAAATAAGGTACTCGAATTTAAGGATGTGCCAGCCGTTTGAAAATTGATCATGGAGAAGGAATTAATAATTACATTTTGTGCCCGTCTGGAATTATATGAGATCAAGTCTTTCATTTATCAGAATAGAGCTGTTAAAGAAAAGCCTGGAACAAGATTCAAATTTTGCATCAAGCCTGTTCCAACTGCATCTATTGGTAGCAGCAGTCCAGCGTAAACATCATATACTAAACGCATGTTCAAAAATGCATGTTTAGCATGATTTTGAATGCACGTCACATGTCTGGTGCATAGGAGGACACCATATTACCAAAAGTATTAGCTCATCCATCCAAATTATAAAAACTAGGTGTCTCAATCACTTAGTCTGGCAACAGGTGTATAAAATCAAGCCCTCAGGCATGCAGACTATTTTTACAAACATTTGAGGAAGAATGGGACACTTTCAGGAGCTCAGTTAATTCCAGTCATGGCACACAACTTGTGCAACAAATCCAGTGGTGAAATGTTCCTCACTCCTAAATATTCCACAGACAACTATTAGCTCTATCATAACAAAAGGAAGAGTTTGGGAACAACAGCAACTCAGACACCAAGTGGTAGACCCCGTGGACATCCTTCCCAAAAGAGATGAAGTTGTAATAGCTTCAAAAGGAGGATCGACACCGTATTGAAGTCTGATGATGGTTTAGGAATGGGGCATCACTTTAGTTCTTATGAGTCAAGGCAGGTGAGCAAATACTTTTTTTTATCGCCTTTTCAGCATATTTTCAAACATAAACATAGCTCAGCACAGTACCAATCTAGAATCATAAAGATTCTTTCAGCCAAAGTAAGATTCCTTCTCACAGGGTTTAAAAGATAATCATAATAATAATAATAATAATTAATAATAATAATAAAGGATGAATGAAAAAAATACAGTTTGGTAGCTGGAGCAAGGCCTCCGGTCACAAGTTAAGTCCTGCTGCAAGTTTTGTAGTTTGAAGACCTTTAAAGGCTTATAATACATTTACAAGCCTTGTTTACACGTCCACCAATTTATCTGAAGAAGGAAAATTCTAACAGAAGTTTACAAGAAAGCTGAATTAAGTAGTTTTTCACAGTTTGACAACATGCTTAAACAACTTACTGTCTTCAATATAACAGCAAATTTTTTTTTAAATAGGTCTTTAAATCCTTTTTTTGTTTGTTTTTTCTTGTAAGTGGGTGCTGCTTGTCTCCCTTAAAAATCTTTATTTTTCTGCTGTCAAAGGGTAAATGCTGAACAGCTTATTAAAGGCACAAAACTCAACGGTGTTTACATTGTCTAAAATAATGTCACTTTGGTACTTTCAAACGAATGTTGGACATAATGCTGGTAATCAGCTTACATTTGACGAGTTTTCACTGGAAGCAGAAAATTAAAATTGAAAACATGTTCCTTTAAACTAACACCTTCAAGAGGGAATTTTCCAAACGGCTGTATTACATTTTTGATTCAATTCTGAGATTGCCTTTTCAAATGAAAAAGAGAACTCCCCTGTTCAAAAATGTACTTATTGTGTGTAATTTTCCACACTCATTATGAATTTTCAATGCCTTTTCTCACAGCGATGCTTTGAGCAGAGGAAGGCGTTTTCCTCCAAGGATCTACGCGCTATTGTCACCAATCTCAGAAATCGCATATCTTTTGGGCCCATGTTGAAGCAAGCAAAGAATTCCACCCTCCCAGAGGAGATAGGTAATTATTAGCCAGGCTTAAAAACAAAACAATCAGTCTGAGATAACAGCTTGCAGGAGAAATGCTTTAGAACGGGAAATGAAAGATGACTGTATCATTTATCTTAAGAGTGTACGGGAAGTAGCCAAACTGTTAGTGTCTGTCTTTGAAAATAGATAGAAATATGTTGCTTTTTATGGGTTTGTTATAGAAAACTGCTCTATTTAGGGGGCCAGTTGATGTCTCCCCCTTTCCTGTGCACTAACCAATGATAATGGAAGTTTAAATTAGGTTACTTTTTTCTGTGTGATTTCTCAGACCCATCAGAGCTGGAACTGGTTGTTGTCATTATCAGCCTGGTGGCTGGCTCCTCTCTTTTCGCTGTGACGCTGCTTCTGGTTTGGCTGGCCTATCGTCACAGAGCAATCTGGCCACTTCAGTCGGCAGCTCCACCTCCAGCATGCTGCGGCTGTCGACGCCCAGGAGGCGATTTGATCGTACCGTGACCAGGGAGGAACTGCTGCCAATTACCCTGATCAAGTCTCCACCAAAATAGCGGCAGACAATTACATTAGTCAACAGACAGTGGAGCAGTCAATCATATTTGCCAGTAAGCAGAAGCAGCCAGTTTGATCGGCCGATATAAGAAAGAATAGACAATGAGGAGCAATCCAATTGACACCTCCTCTTATAGGTGACACAGCTGTTGCAGTCAAATTTCACACTTAACCATGAGCAGTCTATTATCATTCACTAGAAATAAACAGCATCTCTAAATAGAAAGCCTGCACTGATCCCTTTATTTCTTCCTCAGTAACACAAATCAATGTTTGCTGTAAGCCACTTTAATAAAGATTACTTGTTAATAACAGTTTGTCGACCTAACGCCATCATTGAGCTCCTGTGATTGAGCCTCGCATTGTTTGTTATTGCATCAATATGTTGCATGATGTAATACAGCAAGTAATATAAATGCCTATTGATTTGATAACATACAAGAAAGGAAAATGCTTTATAGTTCTTCTCTATGGAAAATAATTTTGCTTTTTCTGATTTGAGGAATTCTTGATCATACAACCAAGAATCAAAAAAGCTTCAACTTTTTACCTGTATCTTCACACTTAATAGTATTAGTGTAATAAAAAAAAAAAAAATCAAACTAAACTAATTTTACCATTAAAGGTGGAGGAAAATTTCCTTAAATAAACAACACATATAGTATTTGTAGTAGAAAATAAGGCAGATTTGTTGATTAGCAAAGACAGCAAGAAATGACTGGTTACCCATGGAAACTGGAAGTGATGAAGCAAAATCCAAAATCAAATCAAATAATCTAAAGACTTCACATCATCCTTGCATGAATGATAAATCAAAGACCAAATAAGATGCATGGTTTATCCAAAGACGTCTTTAGGTAAGGTAATTCAAAATAGCTTAGAAAACAGGTTCAAACTTATCTAAATTGCATGACACAATGATTGGAATCAGTACACAAGGTGGAATGCATTACCATAAAAAGCATCACTCGGTGTAGCTCTAAACTGTCTCCTGTTACTCTGACTCGGTGTTACTTACTGCTCCTTCTCACATGCCTCTCAGGTTTTTAATTGTGTGTCAGTTTGAAAAGCAAAACATCACTTTAAGAATAAGAATCGGATTTAAAATACATTCAATACTCTTGAGATGCCCACGAGAGCCAATTAATGTTCCATTCTGAATTTCATAGTGAAACAGATCACACGTTGCTCCCGACCATTTAATATCATTCAGTCTATATTGAGAGAAAATGGATGAGAGAGGCTGGAGTTAAGCTATTAGAGGACATGAGAGGGCAATGGAGAAAGCCTCTCGCTCTAACCAGTGTGGTGGAGCCTGCTAATTTGATTGGCCAACTTGCAAGATGTGGCTTCCATCAGCAAAGACAGACTTCTCCCTGCAGGTAGTCCATCAGAAATCTGATCACGAGCACCTGGTTTTCACTGAACCATCAATCCACGAGTCTGTATCCAAATTATTGTGAGGGTTAGTGAACCATGAAACTACGGCTGTCAGTGAATGTTAATTTCATCTCTCACCTCTTCTGCGTACTTATGAGGGGTTGAGAGGTTGAATGTTTGGAACGTCGGGATGCAATGACCTGGCTCTCAAGTTAACACTATTAACCAATAAAATGTAAAAGTAAGTATGCTGAGGATTTTGTATAGGATTGCAGGATATAGAGTTTAGAGTTTATTATAAATATCCACACTGCACTAAAAAAACCCTGTTTTTTTCTGAATACAGGTAGGTATTTGCAGACACTTCACATGCTTGTGCAAAGGTACATCATCTGTTAAAGGTCATGCAATTTTCCCCTTACAGTTTTGCAAACAAACAATATGACTTAAAATAAGTTTAAGGAAAAAAATAATTTACCTAATTTGCAGGGGGCGGGGCCAAAGAAATAAAAGTTGTTCTCATTGTCACCCCCAACTTATCCTACATGGAGGTATGATTAAGGTCCCCTCCACTTCACTTTTTGATATTTTGGGTGTTCCCAACTCATCATTTTTTGACATGTCGGCCTATTTCCATTAAATCAGGGCTCCCCATTTTCAGGCCGCAAACCGGTACTGGTCTGAGGACCACTTGGTACCAGGCCACAGACAGGGAAAAATGCATCTATTAATTAGGGGTCCCCAACCCTCTAGACGAGGACCATTACACTAACCTAACTCAAAACCGGCTCCGTATCCGGAACCGTATCCCGAGGGTTGGGGACCCGACAGCCAACACTTGAAAGAATTGAACAGCCAGCATGTCAAAAACGACGAGTTGGGGACACCCAAAACTTTAAAAAGTGATGTGGAGGGGTCCCAAACAATTTGTCCATTTATGACAAGTTGGGAGTCAAACAACCAAAAATTAAAAAACAAAATAAAAGAAAAAAGCAAGGATGGATGAACAGACAGATGGACAGACATATAGCACATAAAAAGAGAAAAACAAACTAGTTAGATGCAATCTCAATAGGGCACAAACCAGCCTGTCCCAATCCTGGGAAATGCAGACGGTAGCTTGAGGGAGAACATTGGACATATAGACATCATTCCATAAGTCATATGGAAAGATGTAGTGAGATGGTGATAGCATGATTTTCTATGCATCTTAAGGGCTCAGAAGGATTCCCTCCCTCCCTACCCCCCCAACTATAAAAGCCATATAGTGGGAGGCTATCTAGTGCCCTGGATTTTATAATTAATTGAAACAACATGCCCTCTATTTTTTTAAACCCTTCCAATCTCTTAGGCTTGTTTACATAGAAGTGGGGTCATCTGGACCCCACAAGACAGTGCGCTGAACTTTTTTTCCAATGACTGTTGATCTTTATTGGTGTCCAATGACAGACATAAAGTCTTGTCCACCTTTGTCATGGAAGAACTAACACCTCGATGTAAGAAGTAAGAACCTAATTAATACAAGCATTTTATGAAGACTATTTGACTGTGTTCTGATGTTGAAAACAAGGATGACTTATAACAAAAAAACAAAAAAACAATTTTTTCACAAAAAATTCTTTAAGCACAATGTAATGTGGCCTATATTCACCAGTCCAGTGAACGTTGATGCTTAGTGTTTTTTACAGAGACTTCTGGGAAATTTTTAATGCACTCAATTTTGGAATGGTAGATTCAGACAGCACTAGAAAATTCCAAACACACTATAACAGCACTATATCGTAAGTAGTGACAGAATTTGGACATAGCCGAAGACTCACATCCAGCGATAATCTATTTGCACCCCATAGTGGGGCTGACTAATTCCGGTCCTGAGGATAAACCTAAAACTACATTAAAATAATGAAGAAATAAATTCTGGACAATGATAAACAGTTTTTGAATGATAGTTTGTGTGTGTTTTACACACAGTTGTGATTTTGTGAAGGAGTTTGGCTTTATACTCTCAGTAAGAAACATTTAAACAAACTGTTGGAACATGAGGGAGGAAGCATATACGGTATTCACACAAATCCATATCTATAATATCTCTGTCTAAGTCTATATTTTGTCCGAGTGAGGCGCAATAAAAAACAGATCTATGTGGGAAAGAAAGATATTATTTGTTATGTCATTTTCTTGAAGAGGCTTCCAGGTAGCATCCTTTCCTCATAAAAAATAAACCCCCCAAGCTCACACTTCGCAATCCATGTGCTGTAAAGGAAGAGGTTAGGTCCAAACAAAGCACATGTCACATTTCACCTTTGTTCAATATTTTGCAATAGAAGGTAAATTAACTTTAGGACTTTTTCAAATTCTTCCCAGCTGGGGTATTTGATTTATCAACTGACGTGTAAAGGAGGGCTTACCTAGGTGAAGTGGAAGCAAATGTAGTCCAAATAAAATTCAACTTGTACAGAAATAAGCTTTATTGATGTTTTCTAAAATGACAGTGAGAACTCAACTAAAGAGGGTTTTGGTTTTTTTGAATGATAATAATGAATTTTTTTACAATCAAGTTTTTATTTCATGAATGATTTGGTGTATTTTCAAGGTTGGTCATTTACAAGAAAATGCTATTTTAGTCACTTTGTGGAAAACTGCTATTCATCTTAAATGTTTGATGCTGACTGGTTCTTACTCAATGACTGTTTTTATTTTATAAGCTTAAGTAAACAATGCTTTTCTAACACCTTTACAGATGAGTTGATTGAGTTTTATATACTGAGGAAACAGTAGGGATCAGGAATGCGGAACGAAACTTTTCGAGTTGGAAAAAAAAGGGCTTGTTTGTCTTGCTAGACGAGTTGAGCAAGAAAGAAGATGTGAGGGAATAGTCTGTGCGTGCTGAGTTCAGTGCCGATTAGGGTGAATCAAAACATGAGCCCAGATATATACTGAAGTACAGTTTCTTCACAGTACATGATGCAACTTTTACTTTTGATGTTCAAATCAACAGCAGCACATTGGTCTACACACTAAGCAAAAACACACAAAGGCTCCAAGAGGTTAACAAAATAACCATGTCCTCGACTTCAAATTGAAGCACAGTGAGCCGTTCAGCAGGAGCTGTTGGGGGTTAAGTGCCTTGTTAAACTGGAGTTTGATTGAACTGAATGGTTCATTAGGCAGTTCCCTTACTGTTCATACAGACCTAAATCACAGTGGTTCCATTTGTCTTTATCAGATATCACAATATATTCTGCAAATGTCTGAGGAATATGGACCTGCATCGACTCGTGAAAAGAAAGAATGTGAGTCATATGGAAGGCAAGACTGGAAGTTACATCAGCACTCCTGACAGCAAAAAACCGGTTGTGTGGGCTGCAGAGTTTCTGCACCTCAACTCCTCCCCACAGATCAAGAGAGTGACAGAGATTACCCATTAACTGGCAGGCGATCATTTCACTGTGTGCCTTTGTTAGAAGCACTGAGACACAAGTTCATGCGGCACCGCTGACTGGTATTGACCTGGAGGATAAGTCCTGTTTATGTGTAGGATTACAAAGTGTAGGTGTTGCGAGAATCTATTGAGCGAAGATACTCATGGATTGCCCGGACCAATCCCCTGGACAATTTACAGACTTCAAGAAGGGTGACTTCGAGGCTAATTGGACTAAGCTGGCAGAATCCAAATTTGGTCATGTGTACCAAGTCAAGCTCAAGCTTTTGAGGGAAAAATGCACGTTGAAAACCTTTGATACCATCTTATATGCCAACAACTACAGGTAAGGGAAATACATTATCAATTAAATTATTTCATGACTCATAATCACTGATGAGTTAGATGTTTTGAAGGGATTGTGTCTGAGTGCCCTTAAATGTGCCTCAGTTCTTGGTTTCATTAGCCTCTGCTCCTTCACATCAAAGTGAAAAAGAAAAAAAAAAAAGAGAATGCACCAACATTTTTTATTGTTTTTCTATCACAGGAAAATAATAGATGAAGTGTCTAAGATTGCCCAACTCAAATGCAAGTACATTATTTCCATCTACGGAATGTGCAGCGAAGCATCCGCTGTTGTGATGGAGTACATGAGTAATGGATCCTTGTACAGTCTCCTGGCCAGTTACTCTTTCATGTGGTCGAAGAAGTTTCAGATGATTCATGAGATTGCCATGGGAATGAACTTCCTTCACAGCATGAAACCTCCCCTTCTCCATCTAAACCTTAAGACATCCAATGTCCTTCTTGATGACCATCTTCATGTCAAGGTCAATACAACTTTGCCAACTTTTAGTGATCTTAGATTTATCAAAGTGCCTCAGAGAACTGTTTTATAATTTGCCTCTTTTTTTTACCAAAAAAAAAAAAAAGATTGCAGATTTTGGTTTATTCCACTGGGAGGAAGGCATGAACAAGAATGCTTTTACAGAGTATCTCATAGCAAGAGGAAACATACGCTATAGTCCACCAGAGATATTTACTCAGTCTTCTGGACCACCAGGAACTACCTTTGATGTTTACGGGTAACTTGCAAAGACCATTTATTATTTTATGTAGTTTGCATTTATAGCGTATAATCAATTGCTTATATGGTGTAAATTGTTTTTAATCTGTAGTCTGTTTTCTCATTGGAACATATTTTAGTGTTGTGGATGCATAAAGGGGGGGGTACTTTTGAGTTTGAAACAAAACTGTTAATTTTCTAGACACTAGCAACAAACTTAAATTACATTTTGAAGGAACTGTCTTCAGTAAACCCCAAGGTACAGATAAAAATGTCAAAAAGCTGAAAACTTCCGAGCTCGCCTCAAAGGAAATCTCTTACTAAGATTTGAAGAGAGAAGTTACAGGATGCCAGGACTCAGCTGTCTCCTTCTGCTTTGATCCACAGCTTTGGGATTGTGATGTGGGAGATTTTATCACAGAAGAAACCATATCCAGGTGGGAATAGACTGATCTGAAAAGTGCACATGTTCATATTAATTAGATTTACAATAGGGTGCATAGGGAGGTGTGGTTGTTGCGACTACTGACTCAAAATCTTTCCTAGTGTGCTCATTGCTTTTCTTCTTTTTCTGACAAGAATGAGATAAAATGCTTAGAAAAAGACAATAAATTGGTATATAGTGGCAAATGCTTGCAATATTTTTGCACTTTTTGTGCATTTAGTTTTTCACTTTTTGTTATACTCAAATGCATTAAGGATAAATCTATTGTGTACGTACAATTCCTCAGTAAATATTATTATTCAAGGGAGAACTTCAAACTGTCCATTGTTCCAGACTGTAAAAGAAGAAAAACAGAAAGTTGAATTACTTGGTATCCCAAACTTTTTCCCAAAAAAACCTTATCCCGTCAACTTTGCCTCCTCAGGCTCATTGTACAGCCTTATGAAATTAGCAGTTAAAACCTATGAATTATTTATTGCTTCTTCTGCAAGAAAATTCACCCCTCACTTGACACCATTTAAGTCTGCACAAGGGATTAGTTTGACAGAGAGGAGTGCACGGAATTTAAAAAAATGAATTAAGCCAACAAAAGAAATCTTTCAATGCAAAGGAAATAAAATCAGTTTTCAACAATAGTAATTATGTACATTTCAAAATGAGCTTTGATGAATAATCCACTTGTTGTTGATAAACAACATGTTTCATTGATGTTTTTTTTTTTTTTATTACAAATATAGCTATTCGTTTCATTTAGGATTGATATGCCATACAATTTAGAAAGCACTAAAAAGTATTTTACTTTTACTTATACATTTTACTTTTTCAGCTTTATTGCATGGACAAGCTTTAAAAAAAAAAAAGACTGGTTTATGTTTAATTTATTAGAACAGAGCAGAACCTTCATCTGTTTCCTTATTGAGGTATTAGTTCAGAGCTGTATAAATTGGGCAGTTTATTGTCCTGAGTTAAAAAATGCCTTACTTCTTAACTTTTTGTCACTTTAATGACATAAAAATAGTCAGTAAAGCAGAGTTTTAGCTATGTCTGATTTTTCTGCAGCAGTTAAACCTTTTTTTGGACGAAATGCAAATTAACTTTTGTTTTCAGTAAATCAAAAGAATTTAAAACAAAGTCAACTATTAAACCTGTTGGTTTTTTGATTACAAAATAGCTTCTTTCCCAACACAATGTCCTGCCAGCCAGAGTTTATTTTAGCACACAGGTGCAACGTGTATTTTTTGAAGATTACAAAAAGCATTGCCTTGCTGCAGGTAGCTTTTAGTCTTAATGTGTAATAAGCTAGATTTGTGTCCTATTCCTTGATGTGTGTGTTTGGGTCCTGGTCTGAACAATGCAATTCCCTCTCTTGACATGGGCTCTGCAGCCTCAGAGAGTTAGTTGAAACATTACTCACACACACTCAACTGGAACAGAAAAAAAGAAGGAACTACTTTCCGCTCGCAAAGACTATATCATAATAAACCACAACTTTTCCATCAGTAGTTCAGCCAGCACAGCTTTTGTAGCATATAATTTTACTGCTTTCTTTATGTAACCCTATGGTACTAACAATTTTTATGTGCATTCATTTAACTCATTCAAATGCTTCAATGAGAAAAAAAATTTTTTTAGAGATTTTTATAAGGTTCGTCTATTGAGAAACATTTTCCATAAATTTGAAGTTCTCATTTTAAAATCTTATATAGTCTTATATAACACGTACTTGCTATGTGTAGTGGCAGATTGATGGTTTCACCAGAGTGCACAGCCTCTCTCCTCTTTTTCCCTCCTCATAAACTCGTCTTACTCCCGATATGCTCCAACAACGTCTGCAGCAAGGTGCACTGGAATGCACAAGCATGCATATAACTCTTGTACAGAGAAAAGAGTTCAAGCATTTTTTTTTTTTTAACCTAGAATCTTACAGTACCTCAATGACAAAATATATAGACTATTATAAAATCTCCTTCAGCATTAAAGCAAAGACTTATTTACAAATTGATAAATTGGTAGTTGATAAAATAGAGGAAAAATAGCTTATTTTGCCCAGTAGATGTGTCAGAAACAGTTTTGCTGAATTTCGGCATGTGTTTATTTTCTCTGTGTTGTTGATGCAGGGTGCAGTGTGCCAGCAGTCATCCTGCAGGTGTCACAGGGCAAGAGACCTTGTTTGGATTTTCTGCCAGCTCCGAGACCCAGCGAGTGCGATGAGATGATCAGCATTATGAAACAGTGCTGGAACCAGGACCACAGCAAGAGACCACTGTTTTTAGGTATTGATGTTTTAAAATGTGCGGGGAAAATAACAGTGACTGACAAAATAAAAGCATTAGGAGGAAAAAAAAAAAAAAGATTTGGCTGGATATTTTGCTGCTGCCTGCCAGCTGGGACACCGACCAAAAATAAAGGGCACTACTTTTGACCCATATCTAACCCGCTCATCTTCTGTGTATTAATTATCTTGGTGATTTAATAACCAAACACACCCTTTTCACATATGGTGTCATTATCATTTGGAGAAAATGTTGAGGTATTCTTTTATTAAATCAAAAAGAAACATTTTTCTTATTAAGTCGGTTTGACAAATATTTCAAAATACAATTGTTTTTGGGTTTAGGTTTTTGCTTGCTTTTGTACCAAAGCACTCTCCATTTGTTAATTTAAGACACCTTGTGAGTTTTTATTAAACAAGTATGACATTAAACTTGTTTTCAAGAAGCCTACTCTGAACAATCTGGCTCTTGATTTGTTTACAGATACTGTGAGGAAAACTGAGTGTTTGAATGAAGGCTTGAAGATCCCTGGTCCGATGGGCTGTCAAAACAATGGGGACGCCAAGCAGGAATCCTATTATTCATGGCTGATCTCCCCAGTGCACCAAGTCAGTTCTGCTTGATACACTGCTTAAATAATGCTGTACCACATCTAGTCTAGCAAGGACAACGTAAACCATGAGTTTTGTGAGGACCATCGTTGTGTAAAGAGGAAAATAGTTGTCCCATTGTGTTGCTTGAGATAAAAATGTTCCAAGCTCACAGAAAAATAAACCTATTTGAATACTTATTTGGCACTTGCACATTTTACCATTGTTAAAGAGAAATTACTGTTTTGGAGACAGAAAGTATTTTTTTTGTACTTATCAAAAGTTTTTATCTGTCAATTTTATTTTTCACTTCCACTGTCTAGGAAATCTATTTTCTTTTTATTAAAATTGACATGCTTGACAATTTGAAATCGCACTGTTTACATTATAGGAATTAGTGCATCTAGCAGTTACTATAACTTTATGATTTACGGATAATACAAGATTTTCCATTAGAAAAAATACAAATATATAAGGCTATTATGCGAAAGTTTAGGGACTTTTTCTTTTTGTTTTGTTTGGGGTGTAGTTTATGAATAATGAAGAGTTCTAATATTCCCTTCTTGTTTTTCTTTTTCAGGACTCTTTTGCTGAGAAGCTCAACTTTTCCTCAGGTAAACAAGACTGCCATCAAGTTAGAATAAATCACAGTACCTTAACATTCGCTAAAAATGTTTCCTTTTTTATATGAATGCCAGTTAATGAACATTTTTTTAGATCAAAACATTGTGCATTAAATCATATCCACAATAACCTCTTTGGCGTGTTGCAGAAATCTTTTTAAATTCTGAACATTTAAAAAGGAACATTACACTTAACCTTGAGATATCTCAATCATCTCATCTGTGGACACAATACATGATTGAACTTGTAAAAGTTTAGATTTGAATGAAAGTTTAATTGGATATGATGTCATTTACAATTATATATTTTTTTTATATTAAACTGATACTACTTAGTCTTTGTTCTTATTTAAAACCCTTCCCTTAACTAAAGATTTTTATTTTCCAACGGCATGGACACTTTAAGTTTTGAGTTTTAATCCAGCCTCAAAGTGGGCGGGCTTTCGTAAGGTAGCAGTCCAAATCTCTGGGAATGCTGTCTTTGTTTAGCAACTTTGACTAATTTTTTTTTTCTCATGCAACAAAAAAGAACATTGAGGTAGCAGCAATGCTGCTGAGGCCTGTTTTTCCAGCTTTTAATAACGTTTTATACCATACAAAGACTGCACTCAAACTGTGCTCTTTAGCTCTTAACCTGTAGGTCACAGAGTTTTATCTGGTGTAGGTCTTATTGCTTAAGCGGGGAAAAGTATCATTGAAAGACAATTCCAAAGGAATGTTTTCATAGCAGTTGAATAGGTGATTTGTAACACCTTTATATTTGCCCTTTAACTGACACATGATATAAATGAACTCCTCCATGCAGTCTGTTCCAAAACAAGCACAAAATGTAAACATTTCACACCTTCAGAAGGTGTTGACTTACCTCTGCAGTCTCCGCACATCTTCTTCCTCTCTCAGTTTGTGAACAGCGCTGTATGATGAAATTAGAAAAGAGCAGACTTGAGCCACTTTATCCGCTCATTCATACAATTCATTGCAGCGTACTGCTTGTGCGTGCAGTTCAATAAGCATTTCTGCTTTGATTTCACAGATGACCAGAATGTCGAGGACGGCGTCCTGTCTTTACTAACAAAAAAGGACTTTGGTAGTTTTAGGCAATCTGTGAAACGAGAGCATGTTTGTATGCAGTTTTCAGGCCAGAAGAGCCTCCTTCACTTCACTGTAGCCAGCGGTGATTTAGAAAGTGTCAAGCATGTCCTGAGTCTGGGAGCTGAGGTCAACTCTGCAACTGCCAAGGGATACACGCCTCTTATTATTGCTGTTCTGCAAAGGTCTGTTAAAAAAATACTACAGCATTCACACGTGTACTTTGTGCACCACAATAATAATAAAAAAAAAATCATTCTTTTTCAACAGATTTCATGACATCATCCTTTTGTTATTGGAACATGGAGCCTCTGTAACCCAGGGAGATGAAGATCAGTGGACAGCACTCCATTTTGCAGCTCAAAATGGCGATGACAGGATTGTTAGGATTCTATTGGACAAAGGGGCTTTGCCAAATGCTCGGGAAAAGTCCGGCTGGATCCCGCTTCATCTGGCCTCACAGAACGGCCACGAATCCGTGGTGCGGCTGCTGATTTCACGATCCTCCGAAGAAGCCGTTGTGGAACGGGAGGAGGAAAATGGCAGGACGCCAATCCATTTGGCTGCTTTCTATGGACATCTGAATATTGTCAAGCTCCTTCTTACTCTTAAGGCAGATCCCAATGGCACTGACTCATCCCTCTCCACTGCACTTCACTTGTCAGCTGAGCGAGGGCACAACCGCGTAGTCAGGCATCTGCTAAGGTTTGGGGCTAAAACTGACGCCACAGACAAGAGAGGATGCACACCTCTTCACCTGGCAGCTCTGTGGGGTCACACGGGCATTTGCAGACAGCTGCTCTCAAATGGAGCCAATCCGGAGACCAAGAACCTCCAGGGCTGGACTCCAATTCACCTAGCTGCTTTAAAAGGACATGAAGGCGTGGTGGTCCAGTTGAGTCAGCATGGCTGTGTGAATTCAAAAGGTCAGAATGGATGGACCCCGTTACACTTTGCCTGCCAGCAGGGCCAGGGGGACGTGGTGGCAAAGCTTCTTGCGCAGCCAAAGCCGACCCAAACATAGCTGAGGACAGCAATGGATGGACCCCTCTTCACATGGCCTGTAATAGAGTCAGCTTGCCCTGTGTCCTGAACCTGATATCATATCAAGCAGATGTCAATGCAGTTAATTCAGAAAAAGAAACACCCTTACACTTGGCTGCACGACATGGTTGTGAACCCATTGTCAAGGTTCTGCTGATGAATGGAGCCGATGGAACGATGTTAGACTCTTCTGGCTCCACAGCTGTGGATGTGGCTCGGAGAAATGAAAAATTGGAAACCGTGCACCTGTTGGAACTGGAATTTTCAGAATACCAAACTTAAAGGAAGACTCTTTTGAATGAAGACATCAATGAAACGGAAATCCTCTTTCTAATGTTAACACATTAGAAAGATTGATGTAAACTGAAAAGGCACTGTGTTTTAGTTGTTTTTTTTCCTATAGTACACAGGAGAAAAAATGCTTTTTATAACGGATTAATATTTTTTGACAATTTTTGACATTTTTTTGCCTCCTTTAATCAGCATTTAAAAGCCCCTAATAAAATATGTTTTTCTTTTTTATAAAAGGAGATATTTTCATAAAAAATACTAAAATCCCTATAAACTTACAAGAATAAGATTTGGCCAAAAAGCATGGGGGCAGCACAAATACACAAACCCATTCCTTTCAATTCTTCTTTAAATCTGTTCATTTTTTAAATAAAAAGTACAGAAAAAAAACAGTTTATTTCATATCTGAATATTTTGAAGCAAATAATCCCATGCGGCTGACAAGCCAATGACATTCTAAGGTGATATTCTCCAGATATAGTTAATGCATAGATTATATGCTTAATGAAAAGCCAAGATAATTATCTGCCATCTTAAAGACTGAAAGAAATGTAGCTCAACTTGTGCCACACTCATTTACCACTCTGACATCTTATTAAAATGAAATAAAATGCACAGATTGAGGAGAGGTATTGACCTACACTTTCATAGGATTTTCCCTGCAACCACAGGAGACCGACTCTGAAAGAGAGGTGTGAGTTGAGTCCAATCAAATTAAAGTGAATGAAAAGTGCACAGTTAAAATTGAATTGAGACTGGGCTTCATTTTTTTTTTGTATTGCTCAAAAGAACAGGGTTTTTATGTGGTATTTTAATTATCCCCTCCAGGACTTAAGATAATTGCTGTTTTCTTTTAGCTTTTTTATGTGTCTTTCAGGCTTTTCTCTTTTCTATGTTTAAATCAAACTACCACCTATGTATGTGGGTATAACAATAAAGTTTAGGAAGTTTTCAATGGACAAAATGTCAGTAGGACAAAGATATTGTTTCCACACATGAAATCACACGTGAGCAAGGGCTGTCAATAGATGACTCCTATGCCTCTATAAGAAGAATGTATCAGCATGAGCATGTAGCTTGATATTTTTAGGTTTCAGGTGTATTTTTCTTCACAATCTTTTGCAGATGGTTAAACACAAGTTAGCAGGTGTGTAATTGGCAGGCAGTTTTAGTTATTCTGATTTCAGAGGTTCCTCGAATGGGACTTCATGTAGCAAGTCCAAAGCATGTGTTTCTTTTCCAAATTCACAAAAATGCCCCTCGTTCCCTTATAGGTCAATAGAGAGGAAATGGGAGAATTTCAAATGTTGTTTACCTTCTGGTATATCCCATCAGAGGTTGCCACACTGAATCATCTTTCACAGATTCGCACACTTGGTTTGGCAGAGAATTTTACGCTCTTCCTGACACAACCCTGTATTTTATTCAGGCTGGAGACCGGCACAGGGAAACCTGGACTCAGGGGCCTCATGGCTACATAATTAAGCAGAAAAGTGAAGGGCTTTGCAAATGAGAGAAATTCAAACACCAAAAAAGGAGATTAATACATATTACACTTTAAATAACCATTCCTATAGTAATGAAAAATGTATCACAACAGAAAGATGATGCAATGCTATCCAGGTTGTACTGTAAATGTGTAGAGATGGACCACAAAGAGTGCAGTTGTAGCTGTGTGCAAAACCTGCAAACAAACCATCTTGGAAAAAACAAAATTTACATTGCTGCTTTGCAAAAGCTGAAAAAAGTAAGTTGGAAATCTGACAATTTTGCGAGTTTAGTATTACTGAAAATGTTTTTGCAACAGTTATTTATTTATAGTTGCCAGCTTGGCCCCAGACACCCCTGGTGGCTTACATAACATAAATTTACAACACACAGGCTTTTTAAAGGTATGCCCCTGTACCTATGATGCTTCTGTGCTTATCGGCTTAATCATTAAAGAACGGTTATTGCTTCGCTTTCAATGTTTCCACAAAAAATTGTGGGGTGGGATTATCGTCTCTTCATAGAAAGCGTAGTTCAGTGTGTTCTCTGCTAAAGGAGATTTCCTTTTCAATTTGCTGAATTCAAACATCCTTTTCAAAGGAGACGCTTGGTGACTACTGGGTCATTTTATTCAGAGAAGACCATTCCTTTTAAAGGAGGGAGCATCTGGTTTCCCATCCTGTCAGTTGGCCAAATACAGAACTTTTGTGGCATAATTTATTGGAGTTTTTCGTTATGTTCAGTTATCCTGAGTGTTTGCAAAAATTGTTGGTGAGTAACCATCTTTTTTTTTCCTTAGGGCTCAATGGTGAGCCTTTATTGTGCCACATAGTTTATTCCACCTGGAAATGTAGCTAATTTTTGATTTATCCACTAAAAAGTTTAATTGTATCTATTAATAGAAATGTTTTGCATTAACTTTGTGTGAGCATTTTGGGCATTTTGTTTGTTTGACGATGCTGCAAGCTTGGTCCAGTCCAGTTCTGGCCCAAACAATGAGCAAGAAAAAACAGGTATCACATTTAGAATGGGCTCTTGAAATTACATTCTAAATACCCTAATGGTGCATTCATATCGAACGCGGCAGGTGTGTCGGAGCCTTCAACTTTCAATGTAAAGACGCAATCTGCCGCGGCACGATTTCAGCAGGGCAGCAGGGAGCTTGACGCGACGCGTCAACCAATCAGGAACTCAGTTTGAATATGTGACACTTTCAGTTACTAGATCAAAGAGTAGAAACAAACATTCAAGATGGCGACACGATGCAAGGATTTTGGTCATGAATTTCCATTCAATTTCTCAACCAGCGTGGGCTGCTAAGTTACTGGAAGCTGTCGCAGTTTTTGTCGGGCGAAGGTGGGATACACCCTGAATAGATCGCCAGCCTGTCACAGAACTCATTGAGCTGGATGGACGGCTACGCTAGCCAGCCGTTGGATAGCTTAACAAGCTAGTAAGCTCCGCTCCCCAGGCTCCAGCAGAGCTGATAGCTGTCGCTGCTGATCAGTCTCAGGCAGAGCTAATAGGGATCGCTGCTACCCAGGCACCCAACGGATCTTGCAAGGTCTACTGCCCCAATCATACATGCTCTTTATGGGCTTATGCTGCTATGATGCCACAGACACATGGAAGTAACGTTTACAACAGCCCTCAGGTGTAGCTATTGCTGCACAAGTGAAGTACACAGAACCAAGAGAGACTCTGAAAGATCTGATAAAAACAAATAAAATAGTTTAATACAACATAGTTTCTGGAGAGCAGCAGTAGTCTATTACAAATTCCCCTCTGAGTTGTGGGCAGGACCATTGACGTGGAGTAACCCCGTTCCTCTGTTAGTGAGTTTATGCAGAGCCAACACATTCTCATTGCCAAGTCGTCAAATATATATGTTTGGTAAAAGCTCCCTTTGCATCACTTTTTGATGTTTTTGGTGTCCCTCATTTGTCGTTTTTTTTTGACAAGCTGGCTGTTTGTTAAATTAAGGATCCATAACCCTTGGGATGTGGTACTGGATGCAGTGCCGGATGCGAAGTGGTCCTCGAGACGCGTCCAGTACTGTTACCCTAAACTACAACGTTAGTACCGGTTCACATCCGCATCTGGTACTGGTTCGGGTGCGGGTACAGGTACTCAGCATTGTAGTACTGGACCGGTTCCAGTTTGCGGTTCAGAGCTTTGGGACCTGTGATTTAATGGGAACAGCCAGCTTGTAAAAAACAACGAGATGGGAACACCCAAATTGACAAAAAGTGGCGCAAAAGAGTCCTTAACCAAAGTCATTAGGTGACGACTTGGGAAAGAGAATGTGTTGGCAGAGCAGGTAGCCTGTGTCCTGCCCCTTATATATACTATTTTACAAATACTTTTTTATTTATTCTGCTCCGAATCCACAACGATTTGAACAAAGAAATACTAAGCTATACAAATTTTACCTTACTTTTCTTAATTTACTCTATAATTATAGAAATCCCACAAGAACGTGTTTAAAACACCGAAAACTGTTTTCGTCTGAGTGGATCTTCAAAACGTAAGCAAAATAGACTTTTGCTTGATTGTATTTCGATGAGTTTCCCTGCACAGCTTTGTTGTGATGAAACCTAACAACTAATCTCCAGTAGAAAACAGTCTACCTCTTTTTCCCATGACAACAATGTGCCAACACTAGTTCCTGAAAAATAAAACTTGCTTATCCACCAGTATCCAATCATTAAAATCAACAGTTGTCTCAGCCTTTTTCGCACATACACTGAGACATTGAATACTTTCTGTCACAGCCCGTAATTGGGTTTGCAAGCATCTAAACTAATTTTATTTTCTAATGGGGAGACAAGCAGGAAGAAGATAATGTCACACAAGTTGTTGATATCACAAACACTTGAAGCAGGAGGAAAGAAGAAAGCATTCACTCAATTTAAAGACTTTTTTTTTTCTGTAATTCTCTCTTTAATTAAATATTGAGACTGTAATTGTTACCTAGTACATATGTTAATTTTAATTAGCTAAACATTATAGGAAAATGAAACTTCTTTTAACAATAATGACAATAAATTGTTGTTATATGTGCTCAAGGCGACTGAAAAACATACAAACATGAAAAACAAAAATGCTCGTTTGTGCTTTATAAAAATAAAGTGAATGCTATTGCAGTTTATGCTTCTGACATTCATAGCCCTGTTCTAAATGATTTGTAATCCGGTCTGTCATCGTCTCAGATGAGAGTCATTACATGCACTGGGAGGCCAGTCCCAACTGGTAGAGTAAAGCTCCACCACTCAGCTGTTCCCTGTGGTGATAAGTAGATCCATCAGAGTGAATTCAGTTATGATGCAGCTGTGTCTTTTGGCCCAGGTGTGTATCCTCAGCAACACCAAGCAGGCCTTTAGGTAGACGTCTCTGTTGTCACCACAGCTGACTGAGGCATCTATCATGCCTCTTCGGGGATGATTTGATGATAAGGACGGCAATCTAGCAACCCATCACTGCAATCTGATGCCGTGAAAACACCCGCGGTCAGTCTTTTGAGCATCCTTGGTTCTCCTGTTGCCTGTGTACATTGTTTTCCCTCCCCACTGAATTTTTATGCAACAGAGTAAAGGATTGTGCCAAACACTCTAATTTAATTAAAATGTAATTCCTACCACAACAGCCCTTTGATAACTTACCCACTTTATTAATGACAAAATCTGCTTTTTGTCCTGTGTTTACTTATTACCCTTTTAGCACCTCCTGCTCGGCGTTGTTGTGCTATTGTGAAATGATTAATGGTGGATCTCACTATCTACAATTGAACAGAAAACACCATCCTTAAGCTACCTTCCATTTTTTAAACTGATGTAGTTTCAGGGTTATATGAGAAGTAGTCTTAAAAAACACATTTAAAAAAAGTCCTATTTTCATTTAATATTTGGAATACATAAACCTATTTTTGATGAAGAATATGTATTTTCTCCCCAAGATTTTATTGATTCACCTTTTCCAAACATAACACAATGACACTAAACTCCAGTTTAGACTACAGCTTTCAAATAGGGCCAATTAAAGAACACATTAAAGGGGATTTGTAAACAAATGGTGTCTTAAAAAATGTCACACAGTGAATAATTGTAAAGCCACCCTCAGTGCTTTGGGACCTTTTGGCACAGTGCCTACAAGCTTGGAGATCCTGTCAATGGAAACAGGGGTTGTCCCACTCGTCACTACAATCCAACCACTGTGGGTCCTGAGGACTATTCTCCCCTTTCTTTAATGACACAGTCCTCAAAGGGCATCCCAGGCAAGATTGAAAGGCTTTTTATCAGCGCACTAGACAGGCCACGTTATCTATTGCCCCCTCCCTCCCTTTGCATTAAGACATTTTCTGTAGCTGCCTCAGGTGATCTTGAAGCCGTTTCCCCTTAGACCTTTCTTGCATGCAGATGTCAATTTTTCTCCAGGATGCCGTAATACGTGACACCGTTGATGTTTCCAGTCGGTACCCCCAATGGCATTATTCCTGAATAATCAACATCATCACTGAATCCCCACCTTCTTAAGTGGTTGCCTGGGTGTAGTCGTTGCAGAGGTTCACACCATGTAATTGTCACACCCTCTGTCTTCTCTCTATAGTCAAGGATAAAGAGGCTCTCATCCATAAAAGCTATGTCTGATGTGCCTGAGCTATAATCTTCTTTGCTCTCTAGCTCAATAAAGTCAAGGCTCTCTTTGTTGAATATTATGTAGGGACACTCAATCATTCATCGTACTCAGTAATCTTTCTTTGATTTACAGTTTGAATGCTAGTTGGAACATTTGGATACTCCTGTGTATTCTATGGAAACAAAAGAGGCAACTTTGTGGGTAGTTTTCAGTTTTTCATTGTAGAGGTTAAGCAAATTGAAATTATCTCCATTTAGTCAGTCCTGGAGACTTTATGACTTCAACAACTGTCTTTTTAATGATGTTTTAGGATTTTAGGAACATTACCAGAAATGTTGGTCTGTCCTGTTGGAGTGTCAACACTCTTTGGGCTTTTTAGGAGAGAGGGTCTTTAACATGTTCTTGTGGCCTTTTTATCATGACGGAGGACATATATAAAAGAATTTAAGTTTAAAACTGTGCATCTGAGAGTTTCTTTACTCAAACTGTGATGGATCAGGAGCAGGTTTGAAAAAGCTCATTTTGCCAAAATTGGGGTTGTCAGGTGTTATAAGCTCATGGGAGAGTGTGTAAACATATGGCTGACGGGAAATCTGCATTGACTAACTTCTACTCCAGCAGTCCCACCCAAAACTCAGAGACACATTTCTAATGAACCCCTGCTGCTTTCCAGAATATATGTCATAAAAACGACACAGACTTTTTTATTTTGGCTAATAACTGTGTAATCATAATTATAAAACCACTGGAAACACCTTAATAATAGAAAAAATATGTAATGCGCAACACAGCAACCTTCTTTAAGGAGATTAGGAGTCTGAACAGAGGTCTGGTCCAGTTGATGAAATAGCCAGACATTGGCTGATCTTTAGTAATTGTGACTTAACTAAAACATGTCCACTTAAGGGTGCTGCTAAAACGAAAATGAGAGAATTTAGTTGGTATTTCCCTTATAAATATCAAATTAACTGCACCGTGAAACGCACTTAAAAGCCTGAACTTTTTTGAAAAATCAGCCATGCATCTATAATACGGTGGGCCTTTTCTGTGGTCCGAGTTACAAAATCTGTTCAAATGTTTTGTGCAACTTAGGGAGGTGCTAAGTTTGCTTGACTATCGACCATTTTTGCTGACACTGGGGCGCACATACACAACATACGCCAGTTGTGAAAAAACAATCAGAGAACATTTCTTTTGTTTACCTCTGCCACGCCTCCTGTAGATATACAGGTAAGGTACAAAACAACATTTGGTTTTCTAAGGACTTCCGTAAGCGGTGCCTTTGAAGTGACATGCTTACATGGCACAAATGCACAATTCAAACTACAAACCATCAGTTACACAGTTGTAAATGAGAATAGAGCAGCTGCAAAAGAGTTCAACATAAATAAATCTATCGTTCAGAAGTGTAGAAAGCAAGAAAATGAACTGTGCCAAGTTAAGAAGATGAAAAAGAGTTTCCACAGGAACAAAGCGAGGAGCCCACTGTTAGAAGATCAAATTGAAGACTGGATTATTGAACAAAGAACAGCTTGGAGAAGTGTCTCTACAGGTTCAATTTGAGGCAACAGCGATAGCACAAGACAACACTTTCAAAGAGGTCTGTCTTGGTGCTTTCGCTTTATTGACTGCCAGCAGACTACAAAGAAAATCTGGGCGTCTTCCATACTTACTGCAGTTACAAGATTTCTGGAAAAAGAGATCCAGCCCAACCACATCACCAACATGGATGAGGTCCCTCTCACTTTTGACATCCCTGTGAACCATACTGTAGAGAAAAAGGAGACCATGTGATAAACTTAGTCCATACGCCCAACAGTGCATGAAAAGTCGGCTTTCCCTGTTGTTTTTGGTTTGGTCACAATAAATGAAAGAAACAACTGGTTATTTTTAAGAGAAAGCCATAAAAAAAGTTTCAAGCTGGAGTAATTATTAAAGCCAATCAAAAGGGCTAGATAGACAAGTAGAAAACGAGAGCATGGCTGAGAGGTGTATGTAAAGAGACTGGATGGTTATTTCCACGCAACACCGTCCCTGTTTATCTGCAACTCCCTGTACCCCTACCTCACAGCTACAGTGAAAAATCAAGTGAAACAAATGAGTTTGGAGTTCGCCATCATTCCAAGTAGATTAACAAAAGAACTCCAACCACCGGACATTGGTGCAAACAAGTAGTTGTGAGAGCGACGTGGCAGGAATGGATAACAGACCGCGCATACATTTATACAAAGACTGGGAGGCAGCGCTGGGCAAATTACACATATGAGAATGGATTGTAGTCCCCTTGGCTGTTGCCCGAGCTTTAGCTAAAGCCAGCATCATTGCTGAACAGCCACCTGGCAACAAGATTAATTCTGATAACAATGAGAGGGAACCGGGCATGTGTGAGTCTAAAATTGTGCAGCTGTTTAATTCGGACACCAAAGAAGAGGACTTTGATGGGCTTGTGGTGGAAAAACGATGAACCATTACTTGATTGGATTGTTAAATAGGGTAGTTAAGTTCAACAAAATTCACAGTTTTGCTTCCGTTGCCTTTATTTTTGCGCCTTATAGTGTGCAACGTAGCATGCCTCATGGTGCAGAAAATACTGTACCAAATAGTGTCTTTCAACAATAAGAAACAGGTAAGATAACTATAATAATAGCTACATAGCTATCTAGTTTTAAAAGGTCTCAGTCTGTAAACGACAAAGTATCTCATGAAACCAACACATTCTCATCCCCAAGTCGTCACATGTTGACGTTTGTTTAAGGACCCCTCCACGTTAATTTTTTGACATTTTAGGTGTCCCCAATTTGTTGTTTTTTGACATGCTGGCTGTTCATAAAATCATGGGAACAAAGCCTTCAGGACGCAGCACTGGATGCAGTGCCGGACGCGGACTGGTCCTTAGGATGGGCCCAGTACTGATACCCAAACCAAATACCGGTTCCTTTACCCTGTTCTCCTAACCCTAACCTAACACTGGAATGGTACTGGATGCAATACTAGGGCTGAATAGGTAACAAACTTGGCCCTGGACGCGAACCGGTACAGAGTTAGGGTACTGGGTAAATGGTAAATACTTGTAAAGCACTTTCTACCCTCCTTCGAGGGCCCAAAGCGCTTCACAGTCACAGACCCATTCACACATTCACACACTGGTGGTGGCTCCACTGCTGAACACTGGCGCCAACCTCCCACCACTTCGACACATGGGCGGGCAGGGAATCGAACCCACTATCTTCCAATCGTGAGACGACTGCCCTACCACTGCACCACTGCCGCCGGGTAAGGGTAATGGTATGCGCCACATCCAGTACTGGACCAGCTCCAGTTCGCCGCCCAAAGAACAGCTAGCATGTCTAAAATTGATGAGTTGGGGACACCCAAAACGTTAATTTTGTACGTGCAGTGGTGCACCAGAGCATCTCAGATTTTGACATTATATATTCAATAAGCACAACAAAATGACTGAATAACTTGCACAAAAATCGGTTTAAAGAGCTAGTTAGTCAAACCTCTAGCGCAGGGGTGGCCAACCCGCGGCTCTCGAGCCGCATGCGGCTCTTTGGCTGGTTTCATGCGGCTCTTTAAGCGATATTCTGGCGTAAGGCGTAAGTGTAAACCACGGTCAAACACACCGTAACAACCCCCCCTCAAGAGATTAATTTACCCGACCGCTAGATTCACGAGATCCACCAACTTCAGCAAATACCGCACTATCGCCACATACGGCGCTGTACGGAGCCACTGTCCGACCGCAAACGCCACTATTAGCCACAAATAATGCTCAGAACTGCACCAAACTTCATCAATAGTACACACAGGGTCCCAGCACGTAGTCCGAGCCGTCAAACAGCTGCTAGTTTAGCCTGTTACCTGCACTCGGGGATCCACTCGTCGGGGCTTCAGGAGCTTTCACATGACAAGCTTAAAAAATGCTTGGCTGGCGCTGCCATTCATTTACACTAGGTGGCGCGCTGACCGGGTGAGCCAGTTTGAATTGAAAAGAAGAAGAAGAATAACGTCTGATGTGATGTCAAACGCGCAAGATTATTTGAGTTGTAAATAATTTGTTTCAAGTTCGCTCTCAAAATGGCAGGGAAAAAATGCACAGCCAAACGAAAATATGAAGAAGAGAACAGGACATTTTGGTAACACTTTATAATAAGATTCCTTAATAAGCTTTATTAACACACTAACAAACATTATTAATGTGTTTATAAGGGGTTAGTAATACATTCATTAGCACAATAAACAAAATAAGGTTTAGTAACAAACTTGGAAAGATTCATTAACATCTAAAGTGAGACTGTTGTCTTCAAAGACCATATTAATAAACTGCTTACAAGCTTAACAAATGTATTAATGATCTTTGTCAACATTATATTGCTTGTTTTGCAGCACCTCATCTAAAGTGTTACCGACATTTTTAACAGAGTGGGAGAATTTATATTTTTTTGTTGAACGTAATGGCAAGCCATTCTGCCTTATATGTCAGGCATCATTGGCGCATTTCAAAGCTTCAAATCTTCAGCGTCACTTCAACTCAATCCATCCTTACATCGACCAGGATTTCCAAAGGGGACTGAACTTCGCAAGCAGAGGTTGGTCACTTTGAAAAGTCAGGCAGAAAAGCAGATGCAGTTTTTTCAAAAAATTAACAAAACACTCAGAAACCATAACGCTTGCTTCATATCAACTGGCTTGGAACATCGCACAGGCTAAAAAGCCATACAGTGAAGGGGACTTCATAAAAAAATGCCTTAATGACGCTGTTGAAATCTTGTCTCCTGAAGACAACAAACTAAAACGAAGCATGTCAGATGTCCAACTCTCGCGCCACACTGTTGAACGCAGAATATTGGACATTAACACTGCTATTGAATCACAGTTGCACTCTGACCTTCAAGCATGTGAGTATTTTAGTGTGGCATTGGATGAGAGCTGTGACATACAAGACAAGCCTCAGTTAGCAATTTTTGCATGGTCTGTGTCAAACGAATGTATGATCAAAGAAGAATTCCTTGATATTGTGCCATTAAAAGACAGAACCTGTGGCATAGATGTGAAAGAAACGATGATGGCTGCATTTGCAAAAGCGAACCTGCCCATAGCAAAACTAACTACAATAGCCACGGATGGAGCGCCGGCCATGATCGGATCCGTGAACGGGCTTGTGGGGCTATGTAAAACTGATCAAACATTTCCCGACTTTTGGAATTTCCATTGCATCATCCGCAGGGAGCAACTCGTGTCTAAATCATTGAATTCAGACAACGTCATGAAGCCTGTGATGGAAATCGTGAACTACATCCGCACACACGCGCTTAACCACAAGCAATTCAGGAGTCTCATCGCTGAGCTGGACCAAGGGCTTCCAGGTGACCTGCCGCTGCACTGCACTGTGAGGTGGCTGTCAAAAGGCAAAGTGCTCTCTCGCTTCTTTGAGCTTTTGGATGCCGTGAAACTGTTCATGGAAGAGAAGGGCAAGGACTATCCCGAGCTCTCGGACCTCGAGTGGATTATGGATCTGGTATTTTTGGTCGACATGCTGTGTCACTTGGACAAACTGAACCTGACCCTGCAAGGCAAGTTAAAAATGCTGCCTGACCTCGTGCAATGTGTGTTTGCGTTTATCAACAAACTGAAACTGTTCAAGACGCAAATTCAAAAGAAAGATTTAACGCATTTTCCCACTCTGCTAAAAGCCAGTGAACATGTCACCAGTGCCGCCCTGAAAAAGAAAAGAGACAGATATGCAACGCTGATTGAAAACTTGCACGAAAGCTTTGTGACCCGGTTCCGTGATCTACAACTGAAAAGACCACAGATTACGTTCCTTGTCGACCCATTTAATGCGGAGATGGACTGTTTGAAAATCCCGCTCGTCACAGATGAGGCTGTGGCGGAGTTGGAGATGATCGATCTTTGTGAGGAGGATCAACTGAAAGCTGTTTTCAGGGAAGGGACCATTGAGTTCTGGAAATGTGTGCCAATGGAAAAATACCCCAACATCAAACGGGCTGCGCTAAAGATCCTGTCGATGTTTGGGTCAACATACGTCTGCGAGTCTGTGTTTTCCACCCTGAAACATGTGAAATCAAAGCATCGATCTGTTTTGACTGACACTCATGTGAAAGAGTTGCTTCGAGTGGCAACAACGGAATACAAGCCAGATTTGAGGAGGATTGTTCATGACAAGGAATGCCAGAAGTCTAAGCAGCATAGTAAGAGAAAAATGTCATTGAAAATTGTTATATTTTTGTTTGTGGACTTGCTTGAACTGAGAGTTTATGTGTTTGTGAGACAGTGCACACAATGTTAACTGTTGAAAAAAATAACTGTCATTATCTTGCTGTGGGTCATTTTCAATAAATCTGGCTGAGCAGAGGCCTGTGTGTGTCTCTCTCTGTGTGTGCGCGCACACACACATGATGCATGGAATGATGTTCATGTGTGCCCATGTATGATGTGGCTCTTTGCAGTAACACAGTAAAAAAGTGGCTCTTCGTCTCTGACTGGTTGGCCACCCCTGCTCTAGCGCTTCTTGATCCTTTGGGAAAACCTGGGTAGCCTACAGTGAATAAGTTTTCCAACAGTTTGTGGAAAAACATTTTTCAGAGCAGTCATCCAGCTGTCCGGCTAAAGTAGTCCAGGGCTTAACAATCAAGAGCACATACTTGTGGCACTTTTCTCATGATGGGTGACGTATGTAAAGAAAATTAACTTTGCACTTCTGAGTATTTCTTTATTCAAATTGCATCAAGACTAAACAAAAATAAATGTTATTTAAAAATACTAGTACTGGTACTTTAAATTCCAATGCATTCACTTGCAGACAAATAGATTTATGTACTTTTTGGTTTTCCTCATCTGGCATCTAGCTCAAAACTGTATGAATGGATGGCTCTGATGTTGCTCTCCAGATTTGTTGCACCATTAATGTTAGATTGAAGTTGTGAGGTGCTGTGAGCTAATGGGAGAGAGTGTAAAGACAGAGATGATGGGAAATGAGCCCCGCCCACAAGTCGGGGGAAAATTTCTGCTGAACTTATGCAGCTCTGCAGAAACTGTCCAGGAAAACCACATACGTTTCTCTGATTTTGCCTTTAATTGCATAATCATAATTAAAAGAACGCTGAGAATTCTGTTACAATGGATCAAAAGAGGATTAGACTAGGACTTAAATGGAAAATGGCACAAAAATATACAGGCTAAAACGTAAATGCTATGCTCTTTGTCAGTGAAAACTATCGCTGAGACTTCAGCGTTTATCTTTTTTTTTTTTAATCATGGAATTACTCAAATATTCCATTATAAATGCACAATTCAATAAGCTAGATAAAAGTCTGTAAATGTTTTCCAGCTAAATTAGATTACACCTTTCAGCTTTATCACTACCCACATCATAGAAAAATAGGATACTGATAACTACGTAAAAACACAATATAAAACATTAAAAAGGATGACATAATAAAAAGTATTTCTCCTTTACTTATTCACAGTGAACTCTCTTTTATGAGTCCACAAATAACTTCATAGAAAAACCTGGCCAGGAAAATCACAAAGATGCTCCACTGGAGCGACTGTGTTTATGTGTTTTGCTCAAGGGCAAGGCAGTGAGGTTAACAAGGGTGAAGAAAACCATGCATCTGTCCAACACAAGTTTGATCCCAATAGTTCATGATTCTATTTCTCTTCCCTAGTATTGCTCTTCAGTACCTACATTTTCCAGCATTTTTTTTTTTTTTTTTACAAATAATGCAGCACTTAGCCTTCAATCTTAAAAAAAGATTCAGCCTCCTAAAGGCCTTCTTGAGTTGCTTTCTTCACCATCTACCTCCGTGTCAACGGTTCAGCGATTCAGCAAAGTCTAGCAACATTTCTAGCAAATCAGCAAAATATTTCCCCACAGGAATGCTTTTTTTGCCAGAATATTATTAAGGCAGCATTGTGTATATTGTTTTGAAAGCAAAATAAACTGCGTTTGTTGGTGTGTTTAATAAATTATTTCACTGACTCTACAGCCCAATCAAACTGTTAGAAAAAATAAAATAGTTCTCTATTGCTCTCTGTTTGACATTGCTTTAAGTGGCATATTGTTGTTGTTTTCTTGCGGGTTAGAGTTTTGGTTATTTTTAAAGAATAAAAGCGTACAAACACATTTTAAAAATTGCACTTTTTTAATGTTGTTGTATGACAGCAAGAATTCACAGTTTCAAATGAATTATTCATATTTAAAATAAATATTGCAATTTTATTACTGAATATTCAGGGGGCTGATACATTTGTTAGAGGAATATTCAATTTTTAAAGTCTTTCTGTAGAAAAAAGTTGCAACATCCAATAAACAACATTCAATGATAACTATCTGAATTAGTTATGTAGATTAGGGGGAGCTTTGCTCTCATGGGTAATGTGATTTTTCTATTAACCATTAAGACCTTCCAGCTGCTACAAATACCAAATAATTACAGGGCTACTATCACCGATATCAATACTAATACTTTTGACTCAAAATTCTGTGGTTGTGGGGGTGCACGGTGCCGCAGTGGTTAGCGCTCTTGCCTTACAGCAAGAAAGCCTCTGGTTCAAGCCCAGTCTGGGGACCTGAAACAGAAACACCAATAGAGGACCCTTCTGTGTGGAGTTTGTATGTTCTCCCCGTGCATGCGTGGGTTTTTCGGTGGACTCCGACTTCCTCCCACTGTCCAAAAACATGCTTCACAGGGTAATTGACAGACAAGTGACATCTCCAGGGTTTATCCTGCTTTTGCCCAGAAGTGGCAGGGTTAAAATCCTGCAGCCTCACAATCCCAAAAGAGACAAAGCGATTTAGAAAATAGATGGATGGATTATTTGATCATTGCACAATTTTGTAAATTCACCATTTCATCGTTAATTACTTGTAAAATAAAACACAAGACAAAGACTTTCGGCAAAATAAATAAATAACTGCAACAATCTGAAGTGAAGATCCATCAAATAAATAACAATGGTTCATTCAATTCCTACCAATGAAGTGGGTGTACATCCAGTGGAGTTCTTTTCTGTGCATGAGGGCAATTCATTAGTTGCATTGGTACCGACTATGCAATGCTGCTGCGATTTGAGGATTTGAATGCCAAAGGTCGAATCAAAATTCTTCTCTTATCCCTACCGCTTCTCGTAAATATGATGTTAATATGAGGACTATGTGATTAGTCCATGTTAAGGAGTCAGCATTCTCCCAATCAGATAGGAGAATGCTGTTTTATTTTAGTAGTTTTTTTGAAAGTTATCTTGTGATTGACTCAAAGCCACTATGCAATGAATATCTTGACAGGTTACGTAATGGTGTTACCTACTCTTCAGATAACTCATCAATGTCTCACAAGAAACTGTATGTTTAATTAGAAGGCATTTTAGAAAAACTGTCATTCATCTGCATGAAAGATTAGTTGAGACACAGAGCTTGCAGAAAAATGCTTGATTAAATTCACAGTTACCTCACCTGCAATCACAAAGGGACTGCACAGCTTTTCTATTCATAGTACTTTTGCTATAGTTGAACCAAAACTTCTCATACACGGGCCGTCATTTATATGCAGTGTGTTGTAGAGGTGTGGATGACAGAGTTTTTCCCTGCAAACTGACTTCTAAAACAAGCTTTGCCTCAGTAAAATTGCTTTACACATAACGTTAAAGGATAGTAGCTTTGTTCTTTTTCTGATTTTGGATTAAACGTTGCGAAAAAAAAAAAAAAAAAACTAAGGCTGGAAGAGTGGAAGTAAAATTTTAATGTGGGGAAAAAAAGGGTTGATATAATCCCAAAGAAACAACGCTGTGAAAGGATGCATCGCCACACATCTATAACACGTGAAAGTGAAAATCCAATAAGTTTGAGAGGAAATTCTCTCTGACCTTTTATCATGGGAAATGTTCTATGGATTTTTGCTATGAGAGTTTCCTTCAGAAGACCCAAGTGTTAAATGTGTGTTTAGTTAGAGTATGTGTGTGTGCAAAATGTACTATTTTGACTTCAGAATAAAATGTTATCCTTTCGGCACTCAGAGTTTTCTTGAATATGAGCGGGAATGCTAAAATATTTGACAGCATAGTAATAAGTTATCCATTTTGGAAAGCTTCAAGTACTGCGCTCCTGGCCAAATAAGAGCCTTGACTGTTAGATAGCTTTAAGAGTAATTTTTTTACCTGAAAAAAAAGTTTCTAGCTACATAAGAAAAAAATGGTTTCGTTTTTCAAAGTATTTACATTCTGCTTATCTACTAAACATTAAAAACAGTTTTATCTGCAATGAAAAACATCTTTGTTTTCAGGCAGTTACTAATACAATCTAACAAGTAACAACACTAAAACAAACATAAAACTATGTTACATTGATGATACTGATCTAGCGGAGTGTGTTTGAAAAAAAAAGAACATTTCAGCTCATATGGATTTATTACACCAAGTGCAGTAGTTTGCAAGGTCATGCAGCAAATGAGAGTAACTTTCAAGCACTGTCGTTCTGACTCCCATATAAATGCACTGTATGGCCATATATTAAAGTCACTGCCTTTCAAGTGGAGCAGTGTTTCTATTCACTTGTAATTTACAATAACATTTCTATAAATTGGACACGACTATTTGGTCAAATTAAAGGGTGTTTTTACCATAAAAAAGTGAAGTCCTTGTTTTTTTGACACAAGAAATGCAGGTGGAACCAAATTCAGAACACAGGTGGAAGAACATAGAAAAAAAGATCTGTAACAAAAATAAATATTCAGTACACATCAGTGAAATGGTTTAGTCTGCTGCTGCTGAAGTAGAAATTGAAAAAAATGCAAGAGAGGTTATTCCAAATAGCTGCAGTAAAAAAAGAGGCTTGCACGACAGGAAAAGAGCAGAAAGTACATAGTGCATTACACCTTTTTGAGTGTATTAGCCATGGAGACTATTGCCAGTGAGTAGCACATTTATTTGAGGATCAGGTTTTAAAAAAACGTTTGGGTTAATCCAAATGTACTAAATAGCAAATGCAAGTAAAAGGAATTAAACCAAGAAAGCAAGGTCATCTAATAAATATTTATTACTTCTACACAACACATTTCCATTTTTAGAAAATATCTCCAGAATGCTGAAAATAATTGGAGGCTTTGTGTTCTTCTCTTGTCAGGATGTTGTCATTTTCTCAGTGGCATTTATGTCATGCACCCTTAATAACTGTCAAGCTTCTTTTGATATCTAAGCTACAAGGACACTCATCTTGTCTCTCAGGTCAATGTCTGACAAAAATGCAAGACTTCCGGTCTGAAGCTTAAGTGTGCATTCAGACTGGAAACATTTGGTTTGCTTAAAGTGAGCTAGAATTTGTGCTTCCAGATAATCTGGGACAAATTTTCAAATTCCCAGGCTCTGCTGCCAACATTGCGAGACTCTAAACTCACGTGGGTTCATGCAATAACCCGCCATTTATGTTGAAAGAACTAGTAAACAAACGCTTATTCCGCCATGATTTGTCGTGACTACGTCGACTATTAAAATTGACATCTATTTTAGTAGTCGAAGCGTCGTTTATTCTTTCCTTGTTTTTATCTCACAACTACGGTGTGCACTTTCCAATGCTGAATCTGCCATTCTTTTTGACACGCATGTGCTGTACTGGTGCCAACATGGGTAAGTAGTGATGTCACAGGAAGTTCTGGGAAGGTTGATGTATTAAAATAACATGCCAAAGGTTTGAAAGTGTGGTAAACATACGAAAAATTAAAAGAAAAAAGTGTTTTCTGCAAGGCAGAACTTGTAATCCATGGCAGCATTACGGTTATGCATTAACATCTGAAGAGAAAGCACTTTGTAACTGATGCTGAAGAATAATCTTTGTCAAGAGAAGCTAAGATAACATTAGCGCATAGAGAGCAAGCTCTGCCGCAGCATTTGAACGTCTCACAGAAACAGCGGTTAGTCATCCAGATACACCCCCAGAGTTAGATCAAAACACCTGTAACCCTCTCAGACAAGCTCAGGATCGGATGTTTGACAGGTGGCGAGCAGCGAATTTGCCACGCGGTGAAATAGTGGCGCATCACCGGTTTGCAGCTCAGAGGTTGTGGAGCTCTGACTTACTAGGAACAGCCAGTGCGTCAAAAAACAACACTCAAGACGTCAGTGTTTGACGTGGCGGTCTTAACCATGCGTCAATATGTGGCTTGCGGAAATATGTTGATTTGGGAAAATGTAGGCATTATTTTTGATTATGGAAGTACCAAAAATGGCACCGGTTAGGAACTAAAACCAAAGAACCGCGTAGGCATCGGAACTGCATAAAACCCAATCTGTGTCCAACCTAACCACAACATTGCAGAGAGGATAGATTTATGGCGCTCCGCCAAACTGAAAAATATTAGGTCTGCGCATGTGCAGTAGGTAGGAAGGATTTATAGAACACCTGCAGGAGAAAGCCACCGCTCTATTTGTCCAGTGATTGGGGCTTTTTTCCCTTATTTAAAAATACATATTTTCCCTCCTTTTTTAATATGCACTGTCTCAAAGCACTTTATTTACATGGGTATTCTGAGTTTTGTATGTATGGAAATATCTTGAGTTCAAAGATGACATCAATGTTTTGCTCTTATAAATGGGCCTCAGTGATCAAATATTTTGAGTGTTTTTTATGTGTCGCCGCATTTTAAAATTCTTTATACAAGCATGATTCATCAAATATATGTTTTAAAGCTTAAAAAAATAATTGGAGACTTCCATTTAGTTTTTGGTAGTTGATCCAGATTGCCTCATTTAATTTAAGTCATGTTTTAATGCCAGAAACAAATGAAGGAGAAAAGCTGCGTGATTCATTAAAGGCTTAATATACTTTTGTATTTATTTTAGTTAGCATATATTTTAAACACTTCAACTTTTCAAGCCAGTAACGGTTAAGATGTGTGTTTTACATCCAGTGTCTATGCGACCAGATTAGTCGACTGATCGAGAAAAAAATGAATCAGAGGTTATGTAGATCGCCACACACGATTATTAAATGAATTGTGTGGCAACCTTGAATAGAGACTAAATGCAAAGTCTAAGACTCAATTCAGACCAATGGAATTCTTTCAGTCTGAATACACTCTAAACTGCAGGAGAAACAACTCTTTAAACATAGACCTAAAGATTCTGACACTCATAAACCATTAAAAATAAGTTTTAATCATTACTTATTATCTGTGACTAAAGATGACTGGATAAAAAAGCTGGACATGAAACAAAATGAGGTTATGCTTGCCTGGTTAACCATCTTAAAATACCCATTTTTCTTGAAAAGCAGCTCTGTGTTTCTGCTGGTCAGGTGGAGCGCAGTGAGACTTCTCTAGGGACATGAAGAGAGTTAGAAAAAAAACAAAACAACAGAAAGTGGAGCACATTAAAAAGATCCAAAGTGAATTCAAAGGGGAAAGGAAGTGAACTGATCTTCCTAAGACTGAGATTATCTCTCTGCGCTGTACTGAGAGAGATTTTTAGTCTTATTTTCCCTTCCAGCACAATTAAAAACACACGGTCTACAGTACGAATTGACGTCAGGTTTTGACTTGATGGATTGTGATGAGATCTTTTCATGCTCAATTGCAAAAACAAAAAGGTGCCAAAATTAGAAATACATCCAATTATATGTAGTCCAATTTCTCTTATAGGGACTGCATATTGCAGTCTTGCAAAAAGTAGTTAGCCTCAAAGTTTTTAATGATACAGAAACTCAAAAAGAGCAAATGGAAGTTGAATCGTTTAGTGAAGTCAAGCAAAGTGTACTGAACTGATACTTCATCTGATCACGCTGAAAATGGATTCGCCCTGTTGGGATTAAAAGGTATGCTTTTTAATAACAGACACACGCTGAAGGTTGAAGGCCACAGACAGTGTTATTTCCCAGCAGTTATCATTCTGGTTGCAGTTTGACCAGCTGTAGGTGTTTGCCCTGACCAGAGAACCATATAGGTTTACAGTGTTATTTTCAGAAGCTTTTACAGTCCAATGTTTTTCTCGTATTTGTCAAACATGCGTTGATCAGTGATTATCAGCAGCTAAAACAAACAGAGAATATGCAAAGTACCACTAAAGGATTACAGGTAAGCCTTTCTTCAAACACATCCAGCTATGTCTGGAAGGAAATACCTGTAACGCAGTTTCTGCTTCCTCTTACTTACACGACTCCACATCAATCATGCATGGCTGTCAAGTCTCATGCCCTGAGCATAACAGTGACTCAAATTACACTTCTTATGTCCTCACACCATTGATTTATTTCCTCATTCAGTTCACCATACGTGACATCACAGTGTAACAAAGACAAAAAATTATGGGACAAATAGGTGCACAAGATTGGAAAGAAGCAGCAACCCTGATGTTATCAGAATATTAAAGAGGATTGAAAAAGAACCCTCTAAAAGCTGCTAAGTGGTTTCACGTTATTTCAAAGGAAGCTGTTAAATTTGTCTGTGTCAGCAGAAATTGCACCCAAAGACTGACAACAGCTTTTTCTGTGTGTGTGTAAATGTGTGTGCCACCAGAAACAGCTTCATATGTCACTTAGTGCATTTGAATCTTTAAATGGGCACAATTTTGCAACAATTCTGTGTTTACATTTCATTTAAAGCTTTTGAACAAAGCAGTTTTCTCTTTTTTTTTTTACACGTCCAGGTGCTCAGATGGTCCTTTGCATTTCCTGATGTCAGGAGACGTTATGTTCATCTGTAGGTCCTTTGTCTTTTTTTGATGATGCCAAAGGATTCTGCTACCACAAATGTGTCATGATTTATAGCAGGGGTTGCTGCTGAGTTATCCTGTCTGTCGTTCTGTTCCAGAGCATTCCCTCCTTTGCATGTCATTTTGTGTGTGTGGGTGTGGTAATGGTATGGTATGGTAATGCTTTGTTGTATCACTATCATTCTGAGCGCTCTTTTTCAGCATTCCTTTTGATTCTTGTAAAATCATGGTCTGAAGAGAGCCTTGTGGATTGTTGTGAGCAAGAAATTTTAAATTTGATGAAAATGATCATATTCTTATTGTGATAAATTGTATATTTTTTTAACAACAACTGTTGTCCAAAAATGATGATAAGATATGTTTCTGAAATTTTGAATAACCTGTGTTTATTTATTGTTTTTTTGTACTTCTATGTATCATTCATCCATTTGTCCGTTCGTTCGTCCCTCCCTCCGTTTCTGTCTGGTTCGTCCATCCCTCACTCTATCTATCCTTCTGTTTGTCCCTCCGTCTGGTACGTCCCTCCAACCGTTTCTAACGACTATGTGTAAATGATCATCAGTTTGCTAATTGTTTAAGAGTGAAATAAATGTTTGGACACTTAGTGGTTAATCAGTTGACTCTCCATTTTTTGATATGTTGTTCATTACGAGTATAACGTTTGCTAAACAAAGCAGGCATTTTCTATGTACACCTGAACTTCTATATGATTTATGCTATGCATCTGATATCCATCTCTGTTAATTAAAACAATTGAAAGCAGTCTGAAGACAAATTATATGGTGTTTTAATTTTAATGAGAAAAATGCAAAGCTTCTACAACATTTAGCTAGAAATAATATATTTATAGCTTCCTTTAAACCTTTAATGAAGACGTAATGCAGTCTTTCTGCAGGCTCACCGATATTTATTTTAAAGCAACTTGAAAAATTAAAGTTCCAACAGTCTAATGAACGCTATGTTTTCCTAGAAAGCTAATCAAATTTTATTTTTTCAGAGGAAAACTTGTACATGATGGTAAAAATTGTTGCACGAGCAAAGACCGGAAAGATCACATCTTTATCTATATCAATAGTGGCAATTCTATTTATCAGCAAGTGATATCACAAAGTGTTGTTGTATCATGATTTGTGTAGAGAAGCTAGCATTAGGATGAACATTTAAGATACTTTACTGTAAACTCTGCTAGAAACATCAGCAAATATTATTTATATCTAAAAAGAAATAAAATCCATAAATAACAAATAGCATTTACTTCCTTTATCTCATTTATTGCTGCAATAGCTTTTCGTAACTTACTGCACTCAGGACCAAAATAAAGATGTGTCCCCCTTTTGTCTGGCAGTTTATTACAATTGTTTTGACCCAAAGGAAGGTCAGTTGACTTTGGTGCCTAATGCGAGGAACAATGAATGATTTCTTTGGTGCCCAGTGGTTGCCACCAGAGAAAATAAGAAAATTGTGGACTGCTTTTTCCTTGTCGGTAAACGTTACTGTTCTCTGGTAACTTAATCAGATCTGAATCAGAAGGCTGATGACTGGGTTGACTGCATTTTTTTTCATTACGGGATAGTGCACAGAAACTGCTAGGAATTATTCAGTTATGAGGAAGTAATCTGTCAGATGTTTTACTAAAAAAAAAAAAAAAAAAACACAACAAGCTGGTTAAACTAGTTTGAACTGGTTGAAAGGTATTATGAGTCAGTGCCTATGACATTTTAAATGAAAAAGAAAGTTTGTTGTTTAACCTCTAGACCCGTGCAAATATTTGAGACAACCCTCCTTTCATTTAGCCACCGCACCCCATTTGAGCGGAATTAATTATAAATGTGGTAATATAAACCAAAATTTTCTTTTCACACAAGTGTATGCCAGGTCTTAAGGGATTCAATCACTAAGTCACTAACTTAACATAGGAATAAATCACTGCTTTGCCTCTCAAGATTATTAAAATGTGTTTAAATATCTTTGCAATTTATAATGAACAAATGAAGAAAAAAATGGGATAATCACAAGGGTGGTAAATTCCATGCATTGATTTTTTTTCTCTCAGCATCATTTACTTAAAAGTTAACTTTCTTTAAAGACTCACTCCAATGAAAATTGTGTTTTTCACCATGTGACCCATTAGCGGCACTAGTTTTCCTGGCAGCCTCTGCTGTTGCTGGGAAAGTGGTTTTAACAGATTGCAGTTTTATTCAGTCCAGCTTCTTCTTATACTGCTGACTCTTCCTGAATCTAAGCCCTATAAGCTGGAATCCCTGGCTGTTTTGACTGTGTACGATCCTTCTACATGATACCAAAGCTTCTGTTGTTACAGTGTTACACTAGGAAACTAAGATGTCTGCTATTCTGTTATTATTTGTCTTTTTTTTTTATCTCCTTTCTTGTTTCTGCATCTGCCTGCCCAGTTTAGTTCGTATTATTTCGCCTGGCTGAATTTGCTCATCTGTTCAGTTTAGTATATGTTCTCTTGTCCTGTGCCTCTGTAATGTCAGTCCATTGGATTCTTTCTACTTTGATATTTGGCCGTGCGCTGACCCGGACTCTGATCTGCAAGCTTTGGCTAATTTTTGTTAGACCTGCCCACTTGACAGTGAATCTAACTTTAATGTATATTTTGAAAATGTAGATACATTGAACTTGCCTGTTTGCTGCTCTTTCAACCCCCAGGACCTCTGGAACAGGTTTTCCCTGCTGCTAGGTTAGGCCCGGTTAGGCCACATGCCAGTGTTTTAAAACAGCTATTGCACCCTCTAGTGTTCTGGAGGACACCCCACTAGTTTGCACTGTATCATTCAATCACTGTGATTTGTTGAGGATGAATTGTATCTTAACATTTGTTCTTGAGTCCAATGACCTTGGATTTAAAAAATCAAATCTACTAAGCAGGGACAGGTCTGAACATGAAACAAAACTGTTTCCTTTTGTTGAAAATTTGATTATTTTTTATGAGAAATGAAAAAAGCAAAAACTGTTTTTTTTTTGTAAAAGGACTGAATTTGTTCAAATGTAAATTTGAACTTTTTTTTTAAATGTCATTCAAAGTCAACTAAAGCATACATTTGTCGTGTGAAAGTTTTATCTCATCATATTCAGAACATCATATTTTCAATTTTATATGACATGTTTTGACTTTGAAACAACAAATTTTGGTGTTTTTGTTAAAATGTTGTAAGGTCCAGATATCTTTGTTTCATGATGGTCAGATCCATAAAACCTTAAACCAAGAAAAATAGTTCATTGCCTTTGACATGACGGCATCAATACTTGTTCAGTTGCAGTCTTTCGGGCTGCTGCAGGCAGGAAAACATTTAGGCATTCTCATGATATTATCAGAAGCCAAAACACATGTACAGTAGCTGCTTATAAAAAAGTAATGAAGACAAAAGGATTGCATTGATATTTTAATTTATATTGACGAGTGCAACACAAAACCACTTAAGATAATTACTAACTGAATGGACATTATGTGTTGGAGTTGTTTTCTTTTTTTTCTATTCTGATCTATTGATTACAAGTGCAATCCTTAAACTTTTCTAGTTTTTCATTTTAGAAATGTTGAATGTCAATCCCTAAAAACTGCATTTTAAAAAGTTTTCTAAAGCATTGACAAAAGCAAAAAATGTCATTAATTAGAAAAATAACAAATAAATAAAAGCAAAACAAAAAAATATGGTGTGTGTTTTTAACAAGTCCCATATTTTTAATGAAATTAGGAGATTGATACTTAAACTCCCCTCCTTCGGATTCCAAAGATTTTCAGTGGTTTAAAAATAACTATTACAGGTACAGCGATTTAGAGTATCTTTCCCTAAATTTATTTGTGCCATCTGCAAAATAAAAATGATTGACAACACTTGTTCCATAGTTAGTCAGCTAACAGTCAGTTCTACTTCTCCTAGGGTACATCAGAGGGTTGAAGTTAGACCTAATCATCAGAAGCAACCTAAGATCAAAACAAAATCCCAGAGGCTTTACAGCAGACAACAGTGACGACAAGTGTTTTATCTGACCTTCTTCTCCTGATCTGGATTAATCACAATACCCTACATCCTCCAATTGATCCACCCATCCATTATCTTATCCCTTTCGGGGCCACGGGGTCACCGGAGCCTAATCTGGCCACTACTGGGCGAAGGCAGGGAACTCCATGGACAGATTGCCAGTTTGTCACAGGGGCGCCCAATTCCCAGCCATACACATTCTCAGTCACACCTCGGGACAATTTTAGAGCAATCAATCAACCCATACCATGTATTTGAACTGTGGGGTCCAACGCATATACAGGAATAACTGCACACAGACAGGTCCCAGCTGAGATCTGAGCAAGGGCTAACCACTGCACCATCACACAGCCCTTCCATCAATCTTTCATGGACAGGATAAATTACAGATTTTTTTTTTTTTTATTTTTTATTATTTTTTGATGATGATTCACATAAAACATGTTTTTTTTTGTATGTTTTGGTTACAGAAAAATTCCTTCTTCCTCTCATCACTTTTTTGCATGAGAATATTTACAGTGAAACAAGAGCTACAAAATTAATCATATGATATCTCAATAGAACACATTGTTTTATTTTTACCATAGCATAAAAAAGTGTCATAGAACCTCAATAACTGTCTTTCTCTGGCAGTGTTTGCCAAGGGGCATGTCAAATCAGAACCTATAAATCTGGGATGGTATTAGTGGTGTCAGCAGGTGTCACCTTTGGCATCAGCCAATGCCAAAAGGGACACGTGGAAGACTGACTATTCTGCTGTTGTACAATAAAAAAAAAATTTGACCTCATTCGGACACATCTTGCAATCCCCGTAAATTATAACAGGGATTACAAAGTAATGACTTTCGACTCGAACAATAGCGTCATTATGATAACCCATTTTCAAGTTCAACTGTTTACATTTATATAATACTTTAGCAAAATTAATCTGTGTCCACCTAATTTGAGCTCAAGTCGTGGGTATTGTTAATTTTCTGTTTAATAATGTGTTGCGCTATTTAATTTGACATAATCCTCTTCCGTAATTACCATCTTCTCTAGGTGGAGGGGCTTTTGTCCAGAAAAATCCCAGGAGCTATGTTGTCGGGGAAATTTGGTGAGCCTCTGGGGGCTTGGAGTTTCACCCATGATGTCTTGAGGGGTTCAACCCTTAAGAATTACATTTATAACTCTTTAGGGCTCTGTCCCTGAAGGATAGGCTGTGAAGTTTTTGTGCAAAATGTATCAGAGAGAAGCCAAAGATGGACGCCTTTGTGTCTAGATCCATTCCTCAACTACCAAATGTGGTTTTTGGGACATTAAATGTCGTGTTTCTGGTGAGGCAAAAGCTTGAAGTGTAAAAGTTGTCGACTCACCTTGACTTACAAAAATTGATCCAATTTCCTCAAGAAGGGTTTAAACAAAAGTTGTACTCTGATGCAATTTATTCAAGATAATAATTCTTAATTTGCAACTTGATTTTCTTTGTAAAATTAGGTATTTTATTTCTATTAGGTTCTTTTATTTCATTATATTTGTTCTCATTGAATTCTTGATTCTTGTTTACTGCTGTCCTGAGCTGTTTATATTTACAAATGAGTGATTCATGTTGTATTGCTGAATTTATTCCTCAAAATAACTCACATCTATTTTTTCTGTTGTCATTGGTATTGTTTGTTATTTCTATTGTTAATTTAAGTTGTTCTTTTATTTTATTAATATACATTTACATGAACAAGGAATAGAATGTTCAGTTTTATGAAAAAAAAAAGTGTTCAAACCGTAACCTAATATTCTGAGTGGGCAGAATGGATTTATCTCAATATTTATTAAACCTTGAATAAGAGGCTGTGGACTGTTTATATTTTTCTTGGATTGAAAAAGTAAAAAATGAGAGTCCTCCAGCTGCAGATGAAATTGACTTTTATTCATTTTCAAACAATGGAAGTTAGGTGCACGTAAATATTATATTCATTAAATAAAACTAAATAACCATTCAGCTACAACATTGAAATTAGCCTACTTTTTTAGACCAAGTTGTGCTCACGACTCCATCATATAAACAACATTAAGAACTTGAGAAAAGCAAGAGTTTTAATAAAAAAAATGTTGTTTTTTGTAATGTACAAGTCACTGTAAACCAAATAAAACAAGGTAAAGCAACCACAGTTATTAATAATAATAATAATAATAATATTACTTATAGTTATTACTTTAATAATCTTTAAAAGTCCGCTTTCATTATTTATTGGATGTCTATCGGCCATGATGGAGCACCTTATATCAATCCGCCATGTTTACCTGCAGCTGGGTGCCTCTCCAATGCTCCAGTGGGTAATGATAGCTAAACTAGAGAGGCTTGATTTGGAGGAATGGTCTCTCTGATCTAAACCCAGATAGTGCATTGCTGCTTGACAACTGTGCTTGCCAAAGTTTGCTAATTAAAGAAAAAACAAAAACCCCGTATACAGTATACAGTGGTGTGCGATTAAGTACCTTCTCAATCATTCAATCCTTGATTGATCAACTTGCTAGTCACATCTTTGGGATTGTGGTTAATGTTCTGAGATGAGTTGAGAGGAGCTAAACTATCAAGTAATCATCACCTGGTAATAAATTGGATGAAATGACAGCGAAAAATGCTGGAAAGATCTGGGATACTCATGTATTAGGAGCCTGCAGGGAACAGAAAAAACTCTCCGAGTCTTTTTCTGTATAGTAATTGTCAAGGTGGCTGACCCAAGCTGTGATCACAAGGTCCTTGGTGCCTGCTGGTGTTGCAGTTCTTTAACTGGGTAGCAGATACTACAAAAGTAAAGAGGGGTTGTCAAACTTAAGAAGAAAGCCTACAAGGCTCGTCTGTCATGTAGAATTGTAAAGGTAGAAAAAACTGCTCCAGCAGAAAACAGGTACAAACCGTCCAAGCATACAGTGTTCCTGACTGTCACTGCCTATGTGCTAAGTTGTCCCAGAGCAAGACACTGAACCGTGTCACCATCAGTGAATGAATATATATGACTGGGTAAAGCACTTTCGGCTTTGAAGATCAGATCCTTTAATCAAGTGGCAGTGATACTAAAAAGTTTGTTATTTAGGAGCCCACATTTTTCCAAAAACATGAATAAATTGAACTCCAATTAACATTTAACATTAAAAACTTTGTCATAAGTTCATGCCCCTATAAATATTATAAATAAGTTGTGAAGGCTTGGTAACTTCAATACTTTCAAATAGCTCCTTGCTCCCAGTTTGTGATAATATTTTGTAATGCCCATGCAATCCGAATGAAAGTTGCTCTTTGGTCCCTGCAATGTGGCTGTGCATTAATATGGTGCAGACCATCCTTTTGACACATTTGGAGAGAAACCAAGCATCAAGAAAAGCACTTTTTTACTTTTCTCTATTTGCAACCTTCTACCTATGCTAGACGGCCTTTTGGATTCTTACCTCCCTGAACAGCAAAGCTGAACATTAAGCGTAAAGTAAGAGCAGCAGAAACTGAATTTCTATGACTTCTACAAGGGGGAGACAGGTGCCCAGGAGCCTCCAGATACTCTCGAATAATAGATCTGTTTTGCTAAAAAACTTTTTTTGCTCCCACATTTTTGTTGTTTTTGATTAAAAAAAAAATTGCAGTGCAAAACAGACTCCCTGCAGCCAAAAAAATTATAAGCTCCCACAAATGTCACATTATTTTTCTTTGAACAGATTGAACTTTATAGTTATTGCTTTAAACAGGTGATTGCACGTTATTATTTTTTTACCCAATTTGATGAAGCAGTTGAATGAAGTATTTTGTTTTCTGCTATTGTTCTGCACAAGTGCATCTTCTTTTGATTGTTTTTTTTTTTCATTTGTTTTGAAAAAGCCCTCTGTTTTAACAGTCCTATCTAGACAAAATGTTAAAAAACCAGCTCTCTAAAGTTGAGTATTTTTCTAAAGTCAAAACATTTTAAAAGTGTATCTTGTTCTATGTTGTTTTAGTTCAACAATTTAAAATGTGGCTTTAGTTAATGTTATTTCATGGAGAGTTGGGACTTGAAACTCCTTTGCTTAAATAGTTAAGTGTGGTAGAAAAGTTCAAATATAGATAGCACTGATATCTTCTGCATGTCAAATTATAGTAGTTTCCCTCACTAGGAGACTAGGAAAATCTGAAAACTTATTTATCGCTTCTGTCTTTCCAGGACACGTACTCCTAATAAGATTTTACTTTTGTTCTTCAGAAAATTTCCATTTAAAGTCAAATAATTTCAAATATTAATCATTATTCACGCTACCCATGCCTTAATCTACTGAACTTCTTACACTTCTTCTTACGAAATGAAAGAAAGCTCTAATTCCAAATTCATGTAATTAGCTTGCTTCCAACAATTCCATCACACTAATGTGAAGTTATTACTGACCAACACATCCCGTAGATTATACAGAGAAACACACTAAATCCATCTAATTTTCATGAGTTATTGTACTTTCATTTATATAACCCTCATGACTCAGGGTTTGGTTCATATGGGTCACTTTGAACTTAATCCAGTGTGGGGCCTTAGGCAAGACCCTTCACACTACCTTTAAGGTGACACGCCTACCTATGTAGCCACACGGGGGCCCAAGTCTAGTTTTCTCTATTCCAGTACCATAGACTGCAGAATCATCGGACAGATTGACCCCTCCCCCTTGTGTTCCAAATAGGAAGTACCTGCGGGCTCCAAGAATTCAAAATCTCATAGACTTCTATTAAGAAATAGACTGACTGAGTAATAACAGTCTAACAGCCAGAATAATCATTTTAGCTCTGATACATTTTTCTTAAAGTCCCCTTACAACATTTTTTTTTTATTTTTTTAAACGTCCCCAGTCGGGTTTTAATTAGGACTGTGAAGTTTTTAACAAAAACTCCACATCCTAAATGTCTTAAAAAGCCATTTTTCCTGTTGATCTGAAGCCATCTTTTCCAAAAGATTCCTCTGTGTGGGCGTGGCTTATGGCGCTGAGCTGTGTAACCCCGCTCCTTATCTCCCCCAGACGTACTAGTGAGACACACACTTTGAAAAGCCCATGAAAAAATAAAAAAATAAATAAAACATGACCATTTAGGCTGCATTGCACCAGCAGCAGCACCAGCTGGGGCTCATAACTGTTTTAATGCTGATTGTTGCAATAACTTGAACAAGAAATCTAATGAAATGCCAGAACATACAAAGGGTCTAATTGCGCATCACATCCTAAATGCGTGCAGACAGTGCCGACGGTTTTATATGCAGACGAAAGGTTACGTTCAGGAAAATGGTTCTGGTGTCCGGTTAAACCACCCAGTGGATCCCAAGCAGAGCTGCTATATTTTTTTCCATGTTCACCTGTTTTGTAATTTTTTTCCCTCATTTTCAGTTTATCATCACATAAACTGAAATAAGAACAGAACTTGAATATCTTTACAGTTTCTGTAGTTTTAGTTAATACTATTCCATATACTTATCAATAAAATCCAAATGCATTTCCTGAAAAATGCATACTGACTGTGAGGTTAGTTAACCACATGAGGCCAGCTGCTACTATCGTGATAAAGGCAGAGGATTCTCTTCATCTGCAGGGACAAACATGAGACTCAGCTGTTGGTGGGTCGGGTATTGCGCCATATCAAGGACTGATTTTGTTGTGGGTCATCTCTACAGGGGGTGGTGGAAAACTAGGAGCAATCTCCAGAGTTCCATTGAAAGGAATCCTTATTATTACCTTGAGTTCAAAAGCAAATTTGAAACTTGGGGTCCATTCTGTCTGGAAACATTTGGTTTGCTTAAATTGAGCCAGAGTTGGTTTCCCAACACATTTTCAGTCTTACTAAATCCAAGCAGACCCTGGTCTAGGATCAGGAACTGCTCACTGACCCATCTTTCAAGATGGTCTCGAATCATTTCCAATCAGACTGAGTTTGCTCTGAGTTTCTTCAGTCTGAATAGGCTGCGTCCTAGGAGCAAAACAACTGGATCAAAATGGTCATCCCAGCCCGACATTACATGACAGAGTAGAAATAAAGCCACCGATGAGCTGTGGACAAACTTGAAGCAATGATGGGACACAGTCAGGAACTCATTGTAATATGGTCGGGGGAATGCAGGCTCAATAAAAAATAAACTTTTAAAGTGATACACATTGATTCTCACACTGTTTTCCTGAAAGTGCCACAAACACTTATCAGCATACCTTCTTATCCATTTCCTTTGTAACCGCCTGACAGCATGCCTCCGCTGTACCAACGTAGAGATATAGTGTTGTACCTGATGTTGATGGACATTCAAAATTGGTCAGGTAAATATAAACTTCAGAGAACCATCTCGACAAGGATTGCAAAGCATTTGACTTCTGTGATCTCTTGTGCTCTCTTATGGGGTCCATATGAGCCCATCCTTATATTCATGTGTGTACACTTTCATGACAAAGTCGGACAGGATTCTGTCTGCCACGGATACCAGTGAAGATAAAAAAAAATATTGAAAAATAGCTCTGTGCGTTATTTTGTGGGGTCCAGTTGTTCCCACTTTTAATGTAAACATGAGCAGTTTAACACAAGGGTGATCCTTCCCTCATTTCTTTGCACCATCCTTGTAAATCCTGTCCAATGACTGAAGAGATCTTTAATCATGTGATTTAGTTCACCAGCTTTAGCTAGAAACAGAAATCTCCAGTTGAGGGCAATCTGACTACAAACCAAATGCAAGGTTCAAGACTCGGTCCATAACCAAATTAGGAAAACTCTGTCTGTAGCAACAGACTTTTCCCGTCTGAAAACACCCTTAAATTTGATCAATATTCTTTTTTTAGCTTGGCCCTCTATTTGTTTAACCCTAACACAATTCTGTCCTCATATGCTTCTGTCCTCAAAACAATAGCTTTTGAAGTGATATACTAGTCCTTAATATATCATCTTAGTTCAAGTCATACATTTTCTTAGACATTGTTACTTTAATGATAAAATCTCTTACTTTATTTTCGTAAGTGTGTGAGCTCGAATGCTTTAAACAGCAGACAATAGGATGCCCTGGCACTCAACAACACTTTCCATGTAGTACTTACTTCATCTTAACTTTCATTTATTGTAGATTTTTTTACTTGTTTGTTTCTTTCTTTTTTTTAAACATACATTTCAATAAAAGTCAAATAAAGGAGCAGTGTAGCATGCATCACATTGTCATTGCAGGCATATTATCACAGTCGATGTAAGAAAAACTATGTACAGTACAGGAAAGTATATAAATAATAATAATGATGATGGTATAGATTTATTATTTTTATAAAATTGAAAAATGTACATATTGGCGTTGCTGCACTGTACAGCAAATAAATCTTCCCTTTGACACACATTCCTGTCAGTGATATAGATTTCAATAGTAAGAGCTGACTCATCCTTTATAACACTGTATGAAACACTGATGTCTGTAAGATTTGCAGAAAGTCTCCATCATCAAAACATGAAATGCACACACTTTTAAATATCCGTTTGCATGTGTGTGATATACACAGATGGCTCCTTACATAACAAGCACAATGATTTTAAAGAACAAGGTTACTTTTTTTTCTTTCCACAAGCAGGTCATTGTTACAGACTTTTCTTGTTTTACATTCAGTGATATGGAGAGAAGTACTCCACAGCAAATCACATAAAGAGCAGATGTGCCTTTTCTAGAAGAAATCATCAGTTTTTTTTTTTTTTTATTTCAATCACTGTAATCCGTAACTTTGAAAAGCAGATTGCGGTTTCCCATGCGATGTGGCTTCCTTCACAGAATGAGGTATTTGCCAAAAAGACGTGGCCTGACCCTTTATTTATCATTTTTCCTCACTCTTACCAGACAGGGATGTGGAGGTTTAGCAGTGCAAGATCTTAATGAATGCCTTTCTGAATTCAACATTAAAGGTGGTGTATATGATGGGATTTACAGCGCTGTTTACATAGCCCAGCCAAGTGAACGCGTTGTACATCTCAGCGGGAACCTTGCACTTGGTGCAGTGGGTGTTCAAGATATGCGTGATGAAAAACGGCAACCAACATATGATGAATACACCTGAAAAGATAAAAAGAAAAGAAAGTTATACACTACAAAGACAGAACAGGAGTTGCAGAAAAGTGGGCCTAGGACCATGAAATCAACTTTCTAGACTCTTTGTCTTTCTCACCATCTGAATAGCTTTTAGGGTCAGATTCGAGCTCTTTCAATTTATTTCAGGTTGAAAAACAAATAGGGGAAAAAAACTTAAATAAATGTTTATTCTTGATGGCTTTCAATTATTTTTCTTTCATTTTTGATCATCTGATTGCTTATTGTGATTTATTTTGGCCCAGGTAATACAGCAACATCATTGTTTTTAACGACTGAATGCACAGATTTATAAATCAGTATTTGATTAAACACAAAGCCAAAAGGTAACATTTAAAAAAAGGATCTTACCAAGGACAATGGCTAACATCTGAGTAGCTTTTTTCTCCTTCTGCTGAGAGATTTTCCTCTTGCTCAAGGTTTTGACAGACGTCTGAGTCTTGCCATTAGGTAAGGCTTGAGTCTGGAAGGCTTTGGCTACAATGGGTGCTGGGTCAATCAGGACATCCGTGGTATCTTCATTCTTTTCTGCTTTCTGACCCTCCTCTGGGGGTGTGGGAGGTGTGGAAGTGGGACTGGCGTTGGCCTTGCTCGGCATCAGTTGCTGGTGGCTGGTTGCCGGAGTGTCTCCAAGAACACTCTGCGTCAGCTGCTTCTGCTTCTGGCTGCTGCCACTGTTGTTCAGCTCATCCAGCTCCAGATCTTCCCCATCGTTGGCCACGTCTTTGATGAAAATCTGAACAAGGTCAATCACAGGAGGGAGGAAGCAGACGGTCATTTCTCATTTTGATTTGAGGGGAAATTTAGAGGAAATAACCTCCCAAGAGGATGTATTATCATTTATGATATGAAAATTGTAAAAACAAACAAACAAAAAATCATGCAACAGTCATTCATTTAAACAACGACTTGCTTCAAAGACTCATTTCAATTGAAATAGTGTTTTTTGTGTTTTTGACATGTTCTTGTACCATTCCTCTAAAGATGAAAGACATATTTAAAATAAATGAAAATTCAAACCACATTTCTGAGTATTTCTTAAATCAAATTGTGATGGATCAGGAGCACATAAAAATCTGAAGTTTGAAATAGCTCATGTTTGTGACACAGACACTGCATCACAACCAGCAAAAGTCTTCCTGCTCCACTTCAATTCTGATTCCTCCTCTTTCAGACAAATGGATCAACTATTGTTTTCATGTTCTTCATTTGAGCTGCCATTTGGCTCACAATTGTATGGCTTGATAGCTCCAATAGTACTCAGTTTGTTTTTATAGCTACACTTATGTTAGCTTGGGGCTGTGAGGGGCTGTAAACTATCAGGAGGCAGTGTAAACATAGGGATGCTGGGATATCAACATAGGCTTCTTGCAGTCTTAGAACCCACAGATGAATTTTAAACAAACTTTTGCCGTGCTGCAGAAACTAAAAAAAAAAAACACACAAGGTATTTGATTTTGTCTAAAAACTGTATAATTATGAATAAAAGACCATTGGGAACAACAGATACAAATATTATTGGGGTGACACTTCAAGAATTTTTTTTCAAACATCTTTGAAAGAAAAAACTGCTTAAAACAAACTAATACACAAGAAGGACACGCACCACTTTCTTCTTGTTGACAGGAAAGCTCCCATTAGATTTCACAATCATGGTGCACAGCCTGACATCCTCTGGATGAGTGCACTTATCCTGAAATGGAAACAGCTGTGTCAGGCAAGGAGAGAGTGCAATGTCAGAGCACCTGACAGAAGATGTGTAAGCGCAGGAGCACAGGTCCCACTGTCCGTGAGGTCAGACGGGATGACACGAGGAACTGTCAGTGTGTTTGGTGTAAGGTGACACTTAAACAAGAGTGATTTATAGTGAATGATCAAGGAGATAACTTGGCCTCTCAGTCAAAGCCCATTGAGTCTGACTATGACAGGAAAATCATTAGCCAGAAAGCCAAAGTTTACAAGAGGTTCAACGCATTAATAAAGCAAGCCGACTTGTTGGCATGAAATGTGCCAGGTAATGGCTGTCAAGATTAAGCAGTTGGGCAGTGTTTCATTAACCACAGAGCGGGAAAAGACTTGTCAAAAGGCCAAGTTTCACCAAGAATTACCCTTTCGACACAAAGTATTGAGTACCTGAATTGAGTCCAGTGTTTACAAAGAAAATCGATTTTCTTTTGGGAACTTGTTCCCTTTATTGACATGCTACAGCCTAATACAATTTCTGATGGGCACCAATGATTCCTCTAAAGCTGACAAACATGCATTTATCTAGAAACGTATTGATTGGTGAAGCAACGATTTTCATGTTTTGATGCGTGATTGCTTCAACGGCTCACCTTCAGTGAAGTGGCCCCGTCAGTGTCGACAGCCTGGCAGATGCGCTGCTTTGGCTTTGTGTTTACACGTTTCCTGCGCTTCCTCAGGACCACATAAATTTGCACATAAACCAGCAGAGTTATGATGAAGGGTACATAGAAGGACACGATAGAGGAGTACACCACAAAGGCCGGATTGGCAATCACACAGAGGGACTCATCACGGGTGGCTGTGGAGATAAGAACATGAGATGAATAAAAAGTTCTGATTACATATTACGCTTCGGCCAAAAGAAGAAGCTTAGTTTGGCGTGAACCAGAGTTTGTTCTCTGATTTTGATCATTTGAAATATTCATGTTTTTTTTTGTTTGTTTTGCACACCTCCACCGTGTTGTTACACCATATGAAAGCTGTCTCAGGGCACTCATCCTTATCTCCTTAATCCAGGGTGTTGCACTACAGTTTGTATTAGTTCCACAAACCAGCGATTATATCATTTTAATTATACATTCTCTGTGATAAAGGTGGATCCTAATGCTCTGTTACTGGGTCTGGAATTCAGCTGTTCATGCTTTATAAATGTGCATTATTAATATTCCATTCACTTTCAACATTGGAAACAAATGACTGAACACCCAACAATTAGTGACTAATTATTTTTCTTTTATTTGACAAATATTAATGCTTCAATTAAATAAAAAAAGAAGATCGTTGAATGTCGGATGAATTTTTTTATCAATCTTTTCTGTAAAAAAAAAGGATATTCAGGTAAAATTAATTTTATTACAGACACTAACTGTTGCCACAAACAGTTTTTTTCCTCTTAAAGACAAATTCCTATATTTTTCTAAAATGAGACACTCAACTCAAAACAAGAACTCTGAATCTTTTGAGAACATGTATCAAATTTTACATTCACATTACTTGTTGGGTTTCAAAGCTTTTAAAGCAATATTTGTAATTTTGCAGATGAAAAAAAAGATTTCAATAAATATTTGATCTTTCAGAAGCTGATCCCTAATATGTTGGAAGTGTGGCACATTTTTAGGGGATTTTTAGGGAACTCATTTTGGTTCAGGACTTACATTCAACCTGTCTGATCTCAAGTGGGCCGGACTAGTAATATTTTAACAAAATGACCTTTGTTCAATTTGTTATCTGTACTTTTGTTCAGCTTTTTTCTCAGATAGAAAAATGCCTCAACCCGTATAGCACCTTAATCACTTATTTTTACAAATTCGTTTACAGAGGCAAAAGGATTTTAAATAAAATACATTTTACCAGAAATAAATAGATTATTCAATTTTATACTGAATATTTCACATCTAACATTGAAAAACACTCCTGATACTAAACTCAAGAGGGGACTATGGAAAAAAAAATTAAACACCCAGTCTAAAATATAAATGTGCAAATCCATTAAAAATTAAGATAAGTTAAATTGCATCTTACCAAAACGTGACATGCAGTTGTAAAGAAATGCTGTTTATTTCCGGATCTGTTGACATGACGCCTTACTCCTCCTTTGCTTCCCCTAGTGGCGTAACTGTGCATTTTGGTAATTTTTTTTAAAGAACTGTAACTTGCCACAAGAATGGGATAGAAACTTTTTTTTTTTTCTAAAAAGTCCTAATTTTTTTTCTCTGCACACCTGGGCCGGATTATACCTTATGGCGGGCCGTTTCCGGCCCTCGGGCCATATGTTTGACACCCCTGATTGAGAGTCAAAAGACTACCTCTCCTTTAAGGTAAGTGTTAATGAATCAATGAAAAAAGACAAAAAGAAAATTATTAGAAACAAGGACATGAGCAAAACTTTTAATCGTTCAAGGTATAATGTTTTAGAATTAACATCCTTTATGAAGATTTAAGAAATGTATTGCATTAAGAATCATTAAATAGCTCAAGATGTTGCACTTTAACTAGAATGAGGGCAAGAATTATATCTTAATTTTAAGCTTAATTGATTTATATGACGCCTTAAAATGACCTCGGTCAAAACAAGGCGCTTTATATTATGCTCTTCAGCTCTGTTTATTTAATCCAATTTAAAACCACATTCTTTCATTTTGGTGACATCATTTGGGATATTATCCCAGGGATTACATAATAATCTACAATCTTTATAAAACTTTTTTCATAGTAAAGTTTTTGCCACGCATTTTTCATTATGCACTGCATAGACGAACACAAAGATGTGCATTCCCATTCTGTGTTTTATTGTATGACTAAACATATTTTTGTTGAAAAATCAATTCAAAGAATGTTGTTTTTGTGATCTATGTATCACTTTTATTGTAGAAAGCTTCCTACACAGCTTGCGTTGCTCTCTGTGTGCGTCTGGGCACCGTCTGCTTCAATGTTACTTCAATGCTTTACAAAGAATAAGCACATTGAAAACAAAGCGACATAAGCTACAGGTGCTCTTTATATACACACAGGCAGCTTGCAAGAAAGCCCTTGTAGTCGAAGTAATCTTCCAGTGATGCTCCTGTTTTGCGGCATACCCAAAATAAAAGCTTCAGTCTGACTTGAAGGGGAACAAGCAGTGAAAGAAGAAAGCTGTCTCCGGTTTTTTTCATTCATGTCTCACAAAAATATAGTCACAAAGATAGACCGGTGAACATATTCCCTTTTTTATGACACTCAACATCATCTTTTCTCATCTAATTTAGGTTTAATAATCTGGAAAATTGTTCCTTATAGTCCAATTTATTGCACAATTCCTATTGATTTACCTAATTGTGTAGTTTATAGCATGAAAAAACTGAGACAATGGACTGAATCAAAGGGCAGGAAACAACAGAAGTTTGATCTTGAAATTAAGTTTAACTACAATGATTATTAGTGATGATATATGGACTGTTTTAGCATGTTTGATATTTTTTAAAATGCCCCTTTTTCAAATACTATCATCTTAAATTTGGATTTTCATAAAACATCCTCAATGATAGACACTAGGGGTGTAACGGATCACAAAACTCACGGTTTGGATCGTGTCACGGTTTTAGGGTCACGGTTTGGATCATTTTTTGAATCAGTAAAAAAACACAGCATAAAACAACAAGATGAAAGTTAAACAAATTTTTGGAAACGCTTCAGATCATATATTCAATAAGCATACAAAGTACTTCACTAGGGCTGAGAATCTCAGGGTAAATCACGATACGATGCGTTTCACGATACATGGCTCACGATACCAATGTATATGATCAATATGGCAAATATTCCAAAAACCATTATATCACCTTGGTAATCTATGATATTTAACTACACTGCTCACAAAAATTGAAGGAGCACTTTAAAGAAACACATTAGAGCCATCAGATCTCAATATGAAGTTGGATATCTATAAAATAATGACAGGGTAATATCTTAGGAACAAAAGGATGCCAAGTCTTTTAATGGAAGTAAAAGTTTTTAGCCTACAGAGGGCTCAATTGTGTAGACACCATAAAATCAGAGTGAAATGAAGATGTGGCAGGCTAGTCCGTTTTCTTCAAAACTTAATTTCAACTCAAAATGCTTTTCAGTATCTTTTGTGGCCCCACGAGCTTGTATACATGCTTGACAACGTCGCGGCATGCTCCTAATGAGACGACGAATGGTGTCTTGTGGTATTTCCTCCCAGATCTGTGTGAGGGCATCCCTGAGCTGTTGTACAGTCTGAGGAGCAACCTGATGGCGCCTAATGGACCGAAACATAATGTCCCAGAGATGTTCTATTGGGTTTAAATCAGGGGATCGTGAAAGCCATTCAATTGTTTCAATTCCTTCATCCTCCAGGTACTGCCTGCATACTCTTGCCACGTGAGGCCGGGCATTGTCGTGCATTAGAAGGAAACCAGGACCTACTGCTCCAGCGTAGGGTCTGACAATGGGTTCAAGGATTTCATCTGGATACCTTATGGCAGTCAGAGCACCATTTCCTAGGCAGTAGAGGTCTGTGCATCCCTCCATGGATATGCCTCCCCAGACCATCACTGACCCACCACCAAACCTGTCATGTTGAACCACGTTGCAGGCAGCAGAACGTTCTCCTTGTCTTCTCCAGACTCTTTCACGTCTATCACAGGTGCTCAGGGTGAACCTGCTCTTGTCTGTGAAAAGTACAGGGCGCCAGTGGCGGACTTGCCAATTCTGGTGTTCTTGAGCAAATGCCAGTGGAGCTCCACGGTGCTGGGCAGTGAGCACAGGGCCCACTACAGGACGTCGGGCCCTCAGGCCACCTTCATGAAGTCTGTTCCTGATTGTTTGGGTAGAGACATTCACACCAGTGGCCCTCTGGAGGTCATTCTGTAGGGCACGAGCAGTGCTCAGCCTCTTCCTCCTTGCACAAAGGAGCAGGTATCGGTCCTGCTGAGGGGTTGAGGACCTTCTACGGCCCTGTTCCAGAATAACCACCAGTCTCCTGAAATCTCCTCCATGTTCTGGAGATTGTGCTGGGAGACACATTAAACCTTCTTGCTGCAGCACGTGTGGATGTTCCATCCTGGAGAAGTTGGATAACCTGTGCAACTTCTGTAGGGTTAAGGAATCGCCTCATACTGCCAGTAGAGAGAATTACACAAACCAAAATCAGCATGAGTGGAAAACCAGCCAAAAAAGATCAAGAGGAGAAACTTGAAAAAATGACCTCGCAGCATTGTAACAGTCCTGTTTGGAGGGTTTTCTAATTGTTGCCACTGAAGTGCACCTGTTGTTAATTCCATCAACACCAACACAGCTGAAATTGATTAACGAGGCCCTCAGCTGCTTAACCAACAAGAACATTATCAGACAAGTTTAATTCAATTCATGCCAGGCCCAATAAAACAAGTGTTCCTTTAATTGTTGTGAGCAGTATATTTTTAAAACAAAGATACATTTAATTTTCTGCAAAAACCTTTTTAAACAATTTAAAATATGATATATTAATTTAATGCCCTTTCCAACATTAGTGTAAAATTAACAATCAATATGAATGAGTCTTTACAATCACACATATTTTAATTAAAAGGAAAAAAATAAACAAAGCTCCAGTTAAGAGCTAAGATGCAGAGAACATCAAATGGCCTTCTCACTTCAAAGAACAAAAACTTCAGAAATAAAAATTCATAATGAATGCTGCATTTTAATTCATTTTACACATGATGTCAGATCATTTATTATTATTATTGAGGCGTAATATTAATGTTCAGGCTGTTAATCATTGTTTATTGTTCATTATTTTACAGTGCCTTTATACATATTAATTTCACCTTCTTTTTATTATATTTTCCTTCACTTTTCTTTGATAATCAACACTTCAGTCACGTGCTCCACGTGTGTCCCGTGAGCACACTCACCTGTTGGATCAATAACACCGCAAGACGTCTCATTTGGACGGTCAGATGCGGTGCGCCTGTCCAATAGAATCTGGTGTATTTTAGCGCGGTGTTTGGACAGGTTACAGCCGTTACCACCCTTACAATCCATGTGTTTGTTACATTAGAAACAGTGCACTGTCTGCATGTACTTTAGAAAAATACAGACACAGCTCAGACCTCTTTGCTCATTGACGCTCTGCTGCCTGGGTGAGGATCCCCGCCTCGTCCTGCCCCTCCCCTCAGCCAGAGGAGAAGCAGTGTTGATCCACGTCCTTCATTATGAAGTCGAGAAAAGTTCAAGATGGAAGCTCCTCCCACACGCAGCGGGAGTTTCAGGTGAACAGACTTTAAGATAACTGTGAAGCAGCTACTTAAGCGCTTGTCAAAACAAAGAGGATTTGCATGAATTGGACACAAATTCAATTGATGTGAATGGACAATTGATATAAATTATGCCAGCGCGAGGTGCGTGTGGGGGTTGGAGTGGTCCACGGTACACACGTGTCCCGAACCATGGCTTCTGATCCGTACGGACCATGGATTATCCGTGATCTGTTACATCCCCAGTAGGTACGTTGGCTGTGTCCGAATTCCCTCCCTAATCCCCAAATACTTAAAAACTACATAGTAAAGGTAATTCGGACAAGAGCCTCACTACTTTACTTTCATTTTTCTAAAAACCTAATATGACGTCATCTATTTTGCGAAGTCAAAATCAAATAAAAACAAACGTTTCAGGGCGTTTATTTATGACTCTGCTGTGCTCTGAAGGTGAAAAAGTGGAAGATTTGTTCAAATATTGCATATAAAGACATTTTTTGCTCCAATTTGTTCAATCGCAATGCATTGTGGTCTATATTTGTTAGTCTAGTGACCATCGAGGTATGCTAGTTTTTCGCAAAGACTTCTGGGAAAGTTTGAGTGCACTCAATTTGGAATTAGTAGATTCGGGCAGCACAAGAAAATGGCAAACGCATGTATAGTACAGTATATAGTGATATGGGGGGAATTCGGACACAGCCTTTATTTGTACTGTTACAATATTCAGATAGTAGCTTTGAACAGTGAGAATGGCAAAAGATGTGTACATTTAACACATTCTTACCTGTGTTATTAAGGCCAAACAACAGGGGGCATGATATGGCAAAAGACATTACCCACACCACAGAGATCATGACTGTGACTCTTCTTCTGGAACTATAGCGTGTGTTGTACAGCATTGGCATTGCAACTGCTGTGTATCTGAAAAAGTTAAAAAAGAAAAAAAAAAAAAAACAGTTACCGTGGGTTGCACACTGTAGCATCCTCCTTGAAAACCATGGGAGCCATGTTTACTGGAGTTTACTCCTACTAACTCAACAAGGTGTAAGAACTTTAGGTCTACCCATTTGTAATTAAATTAAAAAAAAAAAAAAATTCTTTTAAGATTTGAACTTCTTTAAAATCAAAATTGCTGTTTTATAAATCCTAAAATATACCCTTCCTAAACGACTGTTGGGTTTGTTCATTTAAGTACAAAGATGGATAAGTTAATTTAGGGGGGAATGGGAAAATGCTTCCATTTGAAATCTGCCCCCTGTGGTAATTTGAGGAACCTCTGGATTGACTTTAAGCTTAAAACCGATCAACAAATTCATTTTGGTTCACATTTGTCTCCTCCTAACATGAAAAGTAAATTCAAATGTCTGTTTTTGCTTAAACCATTTATCACAATGGTTTATTCTGGATGAGGCACACATTTTACAAGTTGCATTAAGTTGCTGATTTAATCAATGTTGTGGTTTGTTGCCAATTGTTTTTAAATACAGGGCTGTGAAGGATCACAGAAATCATTTATCAGAATAACAATTTTTGTTCTGCTATTTTTTTGACGTGTTTTTTGCTAATCAAATTTTTTTCCATTATATTTTTGTTCTGTAGTGCAAGTTATTCAAGTTCTCAACTGACCAATTAGATGCCTCGATAAAAGTATCGAATGTTTGAAATTTTTGATTGATTGATTCTCCAAAAACAGATTAGAAGTGGTAGACGTGTGGACTTCCAACAAGCTCACTTCTGATTGGCGAGAGTAGTTGCCACAAAAAACATTCACTCAGACCAATAACTGCTCATTGACATCGCCTGATTCCAGCATGGTAGCATCGTATTGCGAAAAAATGGCGACTGTATTGACTCAATTATGTAAACCAAAATTTATAAATGTATGGATTACATGAACCCAATCTATGGGTGACATTATATTCATTCAGGTCAGTTCTCATATACAGTCAGTGGTTAAAACTGTTATTTTTAAAACAGTTTATTTTACCAAACAGGGAAGTTGGAGGCTGACTCCACCCACAGCCGAAATTAGAAAATCCAATCAGAGGGGTGGGGCCAGAGAACAGAAGTGTTATCTTTACTGGAGCTGCAGATCATGACTGGGACATCTGAATTGTCTTGCTTTTTTTTTTTTTTTTTTTAAAATTTTTGAGGGAAACAAACCTTATCAAACATCTCTGTGCCCTGCTTTAATGCTTGGTCCCTCATATATGAATAAAAGACAATTGTGTGCAAATATAATACATTTACCTACATATTTGCACACAACTGTCCAGTCTGTCCAATTAATTTGCAATCACTCTGTTTGGAAATGTAACTTTGTGTTCAGTTGAAATTAAACACAAATGCTTGTGCGTGTTTATGGTAGAATGAGGTCTATATGAATACCAGCTAAGAATTGTCCTTTTGTAATTAGAGATTTTATTTATTTTTTGAAAAATTGAAATTGAACAAATTTGTTTAGTAAGTGAAAAAATCTAAATCAACGTAGGGAACACATGCAAGGAGAGGTGGCAGACTGAAGCTAATAAATTACTCATAATCATTGTCTGGAAGCTCAGCAATGTGCCAGGCATCGGAAGGCTCACCTTTATCCTATGGAGATTAACTTTCTAAATATATTGCAGATTTACTCCAAAGGTAAAAAAAAAAAACTGTGTATTTACCAAATGTAGAAACATTTTACTTTACCTTATTTTTACATTGTTGAAAATAATGCTGCTGTTCACTGAACTATTCTCGTTTGTGATGGGATCTGCTCAAAGTACTGAATGTAATAACTAGTAACGCACGAATTGATGCTGAGATCCACAAACAATGCTGAGGTTATATCTTCTAATTTAGCCGATATTAAATTTGATAAACTGATTAAAAGATGGACTTTTTAATTGGAAACTAGATTTGGGTCAGCAGTGCAAATACTTTTGGCCCATATATGTTTTAGTTCTGCTTATTAGCTTGAAAGTATTTTTTAATCTTGAAAAGTACACCGTTATTTACAGATGACAATAGGTAACAAAGAGATTAGGTAAGATTTACAAATGTGTATATAACTAAAGATAGCTATATTTGCTGAAGCATATGCAGTTTGTTTAATGAGGTGGGTGTTAATTATGCTGCAGCTGTTTGCCTGATGGTTTAACGTGTTGGCAAATAAATAAATGCAGACCTAATCATTTCACCATGACATGTAAACACCTACCACGTTGGCAGTAATTTTTCACAGTATTTTAACAGAGGTTGTTATGTATGCTCCTTTCTCATAATCCATCTTGACTGACTGATTTATGGCTTCCTATGCACCAGCCTGTTACCTGCTCTGGTTTTTGATCAATGTGAAATTTTCGCCCAAAGCAACAAGGAACATGCAGCCTGTGAGTGTGTAAGACCAGAAATGTTGCCTGTCATTTCTGATCAGATCCTTTTTGATGTTGAACTGGCCCTCTGGAAACAGTTACGTGCTGTAGGCTTCAGTTCACATCAAAATGAGATACTGTAAGTGAGGCAGCGTTTTTCCCCTGGTCTTTTGCACAAAGGACCTTATCATTTAACCTTGCTACACTGCTCGACCTTATTAGGCGTTTTGTTGCGAATGCTGCAAATTGCTGTGCATTTCACAACATGTCTTACATTCACTCCTGCTTATCATTCTTGAAATGTACAACATATCCGGCATACATTACATTCCATTTATTTAGAGAAAGCAGGGGTCAAGTTAAGCCCTGGGATGGACTGGCGATTTGTCCAGGGTTTCACCCCGTCTCTGCCTCTCGAGCTGGAAAGGCTCCAGAATCTCCAGCAATAAAGCGTGTTTAGGAAACAGATGAATGGATTGGGTTGGTTTACTAACCTTGCAAACGTTCCTTTGCTCTTTTCTGTTTATTTAGAGTACTTCAGAACAGTGAGGTTACAGAGAGCAGAGGGGAAGGTGGAGGACTTTAAGGGTCAATGGTTCAGAGCAACAGTGAGTGTGGGAAAGAGGTGAAAAGGAGTGTGGAAGCAAGTTAATTTGGGTGGAGAAAGGTTACAGGTGTCATGTGTGACAAAAAAGTGCTGGCAAGAATGATAGGAAAGGTGTAGAAGACTGGTGAGATTATAGACAGTGGCTCGGAGAAAGAGAGAGGAGGCGGAGTTGGAGTCAACAGAGGTGAAGATGTTAAGTTTTTTTTTTTTTTTTTTTTTTAGGAACAGTGAGGATAGATAAGATCAGGAATTGATCCATCGGAGGACCAGCTCATGTTAGATGTTGTGGAAATGAATGCAGAGAAGCAGATTGCAATGGTTTGGACTTATTGAGAGGAAGTGAAGATGTTGGTAAAAAGCAGCTCAGGTTGGAGATCCTGAGAGGGACCAAAGAAAGAAGTCATCAGGGTGGTTGATGAGAACGAGGAGGATACAGAGGATAGGATTAGATGAAGGCGGTTGGTTGACTGTAACTCCAAAGGCTGGATAAAGACCAAGATCTGAATTCCTCCCCTACACCTCCACTTGTGGGGCATTTGAAGGGTTAGGGTTGTCTGAAATGGGTTAGCCCTTTAAAAAAAGCGAACCCTTTTTTTTAAGTTTTTTTTTTTTTTTAAATTAGTTGTGGTGAACCCTGTCAAGCGTTGCCTCGGAGGAGGAAGAAAGGAATTTCAAACAGAACAGACTCCACAACCAGAGAACAACTTTCCTCAGAAAAGATCAGATCAGATTCACAAAGATGAGATATTTGCAAAACGGCAACCTTTACCATGATTGCACATTTTCTTCTTCTTTTTTTTTTGCACATTGTGATTAGTATTTTGTGGTGGCAGTGTTTTGTGTAGTTTCACATTAAAGTTTAATAGTAAATATTTGTTTTTTGTCATTTATTTTGTACATTTTACTTAGGAGGAAAATAACATTTTTAACATTTTATTTATATAAATAAAAATACATTTTTTTTAAAGTTTTAATTTATTGATAAGATAAATAAAACAACAAAACAACCTAAAGCGCCAAAAGATCCAAATGATCCAAACCCTGTGTGAGGTGCTGCAGCCTCCAATGCCTCAAAAGAACCACGACGGAAGAGAATTCCCCATTTAGTGGCTTAATTTTTGGAATGTCTTAGATTCATTTTTTTCTGTGAAGATTACAAAAAGAGATTGCTAAAATGTGGTTGTGTGGGGCTTTCTGGAAAAACAGAATTGTACACGTTTAGACACACCCTGTAATTGTTACACTTTTTCTGTTAGCCTACAATCCGAACCCGGCCCCCCATCAGAGAAGGAAAAGTTTGGGGCCCCCTGCCTTACAACGTGCTAACTATTTCCTCATGGGTAAAGGCTATGCGTGTGTTTGCCCATCTTCCATTAAAAAAAAGGCTTTAAAACTTAAGTCTGCAAAACTCCCAATTAATCCTGCATCATTTAATAAGAATCAAGGTGGAAAACCAAGCAACAGTCTCCTGATGTACAAATTACATTAGACTGTAGATGTGAAATGTGTCTGCGCCGGTTATCTGATCTCTTACAAATCAGTCTCATATGGGAAGACATCAAAACGCTCTCAAGCCAGGGAATTCAATTCTAGATTATTCCACACTCATCCCCTTTCTGATTTGTATTCACAAATATGCAGCAGACTGCTGCAGCTCAGATGAATAAAATCTGAATGTAAATGTGGATGGCATTTTTCTGCTGCATGCTTGGGACCTCAGTGTACGACACACACGCACACAAAAGTAATCTGCTATGAGGTTGTACCTATTAATTTTTTTTTCCAGATCCAGAACAGTGATCCGTACTCTAATTCAGTCACTTCAATAACATCTGGAATTGTGTTTATGAGTGACCGTGCTGGACATTTATTCTGCATACCGACTCAAAATAATAATAATGATAATAATAAAAAAGTGGCCAAGCAGAAAATAATGCAACATTAAATATGGAAGAATTCTATTCTTGAAGCAAGCATTAAATGATTATTTCCTACAGTTTTATTTCTAAGCTCTCAACCTTCAAAGGCTCTTCAGAGGAGAAGCTTTCCATTGCAAAAGCCTCAACAGCTTGTGATCTACTTTAATTGACCAATGCAAAAATCACCCGTCCAGCTGCATTACACCAGGCCTTTTCTGAATTTTGCACATATCATGCAATGCAACTAAAAGTAACAATTCATTTGAGCATTTCAACATTTTCTTTTTAGATTCAATATAAAGTTCAGGTGCTAAAAATGTTTGTAATAAAACAAACAAGAAATCAGTGATTAAAAATGTGTAGGACCTAACCTGCACATCACAATCTTTTCTCATATACAATAGCTTTATCTTTGTATTCTTATTTTACAAGCTATTTATTTATATTAATCATTCAGATGAAAATGATCGCATGTTACACTTCAGATTTTATTCTCAATTCCCCCAAATTGAGCAGTTATTTAAATTAATAGGAGAATTTAATTAAAGCAACTATTTTCTGGAGTATGTGTCAAGGATGGTGGTGGAGGACCCAAATGCAGGAGACCAGACTTGGTGGCAGAAACATAAACTTTTACTAAATCAACTTAAACAGAATAAAACCAAGAGAACAAACCAGTGCCGCGACGGAACATAGAAGAGCAGATGACCTGACAATGAGAACTGAAAACCAGACACTTAAATACACTGAGGTTGATTAATTAAATGAAAACAGCTGTGGATGATTAACCTGAATGTGGTGAGACTGACAGAAAACAGAACATGACAAAACCTAAGCACTGAATCATGACAGTATGTCCCAAAAAATCCATTATGGATCAACTTTGACCTATTTTGTGTTTTGTTCTTCATGTTTTACGGTCCTTTTTATGTATGGTAGCTTTCAAGGTTCTGCCAAAGTAGTAAAATGAAGCTCGTGCTTTTAGTCAAATACTAAACTGCTGCAACGCTTTCATTTTTCCTTTTTCAGCTTTTTTCTTTGGATATTTGTTTGTGTATTTGATATAACTGACCTGTTTCCTGACCCAGTTTCAGTCAAGCTATGGTTCTTGGACAAGTGGAGACTCATTCATGCATAGAGGAGTTTCTCCTTCACTCAATGTCTGCAGGGATCAGGTATGAAGTTGTTCGCTTTGAGTGCTTTTCATGAGATGTGCATTACGGTATAAACAAATGTTTCCACTTCCTTTTCAGCTGTAACAATTCATGCTGCAACACTGTTTCATAGAGATGAGCGTTGTATTTAAGACCACGCTTATAGAGAACGCATGATGGTGTTTCATGCCTCAAGTTTGTAGACAAAAGAGCTAATTGTAATTTTGAAGACAAGTCTGGCGTGTTTGTGTCTTGGCTGTGAAACCTCAGCAGAGCAGATTAGGATACCAAAGGAGACAATTTTCTTCCTGTAAATGCTGTCATGAAAAGAAACTCCATGAGCATTTGCTTTAATAGGCTGTTAAAAGTCCTGCTTTCAACTGTTGTTATTGGGTTTTACAGTGTTGGCTTTGTTGCTTTGCAGAAAAAAAAGGCAATATTGGTAAAGAACAGTATGGGAATTTTAAAATTGTGCTTCATTAAAAATGACTACAAAAGAATGGAGACAAAGCCATGTCTTTAATATTTATGCTACAATAGTGTTTTAATAGGCTGGCTTGTGTTTGTTTGTTGGGTTTGAAATTGTGCATCTAAAAAGGAATTCAGTTGCTTTCTTTCCAATATAAATGAGTAAAAAATGAATGCAATATCTGGAAAAAATGCATAGGTATCTATTATGGTATTGTTTTTTGCAGTAAGCCAATTTTCTTTCATTATTTACTCTGTATTAACTTAGTAATAAAGGTGTGAGAAAATATCAATTCAGTGAAATACTGCAATACTTTATTTGCCGATACTTATATTGGTTTAAAATATGGACAAAACAATATTTAATTAGTATTTAAAATCAAGCATGTAGTTCAGTCTCACTTTTGTTTTCCACTAAAATGTTTCTTAAAATACCAAAAGATTATGAAAAGCAGTTGCAGTGCTTAATGTTCTTATCATTAATTACTTTTGTAAAAAATGTATTGATGCGCAGACAATATTTTAAGTCATAATTTTAAAAAAAGTGAAATATTGCCTGGTACTGTCTTATATATTGGGATACATACCATATCATGACATGTTTGTTGCGATACGCATCGTATCGCCAGACTCTTGCCAACACACACCCCTTAGAAAGCAATAAAGACTATGCTTATGTTGCCACATGTAAAAAAATATTCAATTTAGAGTAATGTGCTCTTCAGTATTAATGTTTTTCAATTTCTATAACGTTTTCTTGGTGAACTGGAGGTTTGTGTTTTTGAGAGATGGAAAAAAAAGAAGGAAATGCTGAGAATAAGAGATTACTAATGAATTACCAAGCATGTAATGGAATAAATACATTTTTATAAGGAGATTAGACAGTTATCGTGTCACAGTTTTAATCCCCTAGATTTGGAGAGAAGCTCAAACAAACAAACAAAAGAAAGAAAAAAAACGTCAAAAGGTGCAAATTACTTTTGCTAAACAGTGTAATACACGTAATACATACAAATTACATGACTGATTGAAGTTTGCCTCATTATGTTAAAAATATGCATTTTCTATTGTAATTTTAAATTGACTCACTATTTGGTGACATGCTACTTGGTTAAATGTAGCATTCTTGTGAAGGCAACTGTGTGTTTGCCAATGCCTTTGTCACAACTGCTCTCAAGATACCGACTGTTTTCAGGTAAAAAAAAAAAGGTGCATGCAGGTGGTTCCTAGGAAACATCGTGGTCATGGACCGCTCATTGAGTCCATTGAGCAAAAATGTTTAAGCAGATGAGTGTCAATGTTCCTTTTTTCTGCAGGCATATTGCAAAATACTGAACGTGCAAAGGTAAGTAAAGGTGAGATGCAGGTGAGTCGTACAAATATTCCTATAGGCCAGTTACTTGCACCTTACTAAAGTCTAAACTGCTTACTAAAGTGAGTTAAACTAAAGTCTTTTAATTATGACAGTAGCCCTGAGATTGGAAGGTTGTGAGATCAAAGATTGAACCCAGATCTTCCCTGTTTGACACAGCATTAATAGGTTGAATTGGGGGGTTAAACCACCAAATGGTTCCCGAGCGCAGGTGTGTCTGCAGCTCACCACTCCAGCAAGGGATGGGTCAATTGTGGAGAACAAATTTCAGACACCTATGTGTGTGACAACTAATAGGACTTTAACTTAACTTTAATTAGGACATCAATCAAAAAGTTTTTGTTGTTTTTTAAAATGTAGGTGGGATTTTTGGCACAGAGCAACCCACCCCTCCTTGTCGCTGAGAGCTCTGTTTGTGCACTCGGATGCAAGCTTATAGTCTCAAGCTAGCATAAGTAGTTCACAACTAATAGGACACAGTATTGGATCAATCCAGTCGTACAGTGTTGACCCGGAATCACAATTTCCTACTGGACTTCAGCACTTCCATTTTAGTAGCTTCATCATCAGTCTAAGCTTTTTCTAGCATCTGGTTTTCATCTACTCCTGATTTGAACTAAGAAATATTCAGAAATGCAAGTTTAATAGTAAAGAATTTTATATGCAGATCCGTTATTATGAGAGAAATGCTACAAGAACATGTAAAAAAACATAAAAAAGGCGATTTTCATTGGAGTGAGTCTTTAACGTGCATTTAGCCCGTAGTGTCTACATTGGACGAACAGGGAGCGGCTTCATTTCCTCATCAGCCACCTGCAGTTGGAAGAGGCTTGATGCAAATCTTGTGACTCTTGCTCCAGACTTATTTTTCACAGTCCTAGTCTAATACATGAAAGACTTTGCGTCATATCAATTCTGGCCAGTAACAAACTGCAATTATTAATTTTTCCTTTCTGATCCATTTTCAAATTATTGGCACTTTCAAGAATGCAAAAGGACGCCACCCACACGTCACTAACACATCCATGATAGGTCAGAGTTCAACATAGTCAATGGAAATGCGTTTGTACATAAATGGGATGTAGAAACTTGCATTGCGACAAGTAAACTGAAACAGGTATATGTGCGCGTTTACATAGAGGTTTCAGTAGAAGTGACCGTTTGGATGCATGTTGCAGAGGGCGGTGTAAACATAGCTTTAGGCTTAAACCTGCGCAACCTTGAACTTTATACTAGACCTGTATTGATGTTACCTACATACTGAAGTGGTGATTTTTTTTACTCAATCAAAACTAATCAGTTTGTACATGCAAAACAGAATTCCCATTTATCTTTTTTGATTGTTTTCAGACTTACTTTATTTCTTATTACTAAAAATGGACTAAAATGATCTTCAGCTGAAGAAGTCCTCAAATTCTCCATCAGCAGTTTGTCTAATACACATCTGTTTTACAAGTGTTCTTTAGATTATTCACACCTTTTAGGTACGAATCTGCAACATTTGTTTTTTTTTTTTTTTATATATAGCTTTGTAACATCTGCCAGCATCTAATCATTAGCCTGTGTTTTTCTTCCGAATGGTGCAGAATGTGAAATAGGTTGAGGGGTTGATGCTTCTGACTGAAAAACATAGCAACATCTCTTTAGGTATTCAATGGTTACGGTTGGTTTTCATTCACAAATTGTAAGCGTCACACACAGCAAACTCACCGATCGATGCTAATGGCACAAAGATTGAGGATGCTGGCTGTGCACATCATCACATCAAGAGTGACAAAGATGTCACAGTGGATCTTGCTGAAACGCCACTCTCCCACTACCTGGAATAGAAGAACATCAACTGAGACAGTTATACACAACTGGACGAAGTCGTAAAACTTGCATGGCAAAAATAAGGATGAATAGCAACTCCATTTCCAGATAAAAACAATCATCAAATGTAAAAAAAAAAGAGGTTCATTAACTTCAACTGTAAGCTACAAAAGAGTAAAACGCACAAATATTTTTTCACAGATGCAACAAAGTGTTTAAAAAAACAGAATTTTTCTTACTCCGGCTATTAAAGCATTTATTCTTTTTTTTTTATCACACCGAAAACCTTTGAATGTGGTGGAAATGTGACACTTGTGAATTCTTGCTGCCCAGATCACATAAAAATGCACTTTTCAGAAAATTTTATAGAGGAACCAATAAAAGGTGACTGCATAAAAGCATGAACTAAACACTTCACTCGCTGGAGGACATTGACAGTCAAACTGTAACAATAAGGAAAGCAAACTAGAAAAATACAATTGGACAGCTTGTTGAATCACATACCGGCAGAGGTGCATGCAGAGGATGATGTGAATGCATTGCTCTAACATGAAAGTCATTTATAAAACCAGCCACATGCATTTCATAAATGTTTAATGTTTTTTTTTTTTTCTTTTACATCATAAAACTCTCCTTGCTGCTACCTCTATTTACAACGAAATACATTACCTTAAGAAATGTACACATGAAATGTATAAAAATTAGAGTAAAAAATCTAACAATGTAAACTTTCTTCCTTTTACATTTTTCACATAAAATCAAAATTATTGTTTTCAATTCTAAGGCCCTTTCAGTGGAATTTTACCCAGTCTTCTGATCATAACATCTTAACTCCAGGATGTGATTTCTTCAATGTAAATCTCATTCAAGGCCATCCTCAAAGTTTCCGTTGGATTAAGGACAAGGCTTTTCATGACTACGCCAAAAACATGAACTTTATTCTTACATAACCACTCCTTGGTACTGAGCTTAGGGTCATTACGTTGCTGCATGACCCACTTTCACTTGAGATTAGGTTCACACATGGATGTCCTGACATTTTCCTTTACAAGTTACTGGAATAATTCAGAAATCATTGCTGAATAAATGTTTTTGATCCAGTTTATACAGGAACATAAAAAATAGCCTTACCACCAGATCTTGGTACAATATTTTTAAGAGATTTTTTATAAAAATTACTCTCAATCACTGCCATTCTGAAAGGACTCCTCCCACCCACTGTGGCTGAAACTAAATCCTACCTGACTTTCCGTTGCTGTGCCAAGAGTAACGGCAAAGAGGGCTTTTGGGTCTCCCGCCCCTTTGCAACTGGTTAATCTTTGCCAAAAGGCGGAGTCCTCAAATATTAAGCTTTGTCATTTAGGAGCAGCATGCAGTGGCTTGTGTCTCTGTAGAGTGATTTGAGCATGTAATTATTCTTTTTTTTTTTTTTTTTTTTTTTTTTTTTAGCTCTACAGCGTATCCTTTTCAAAGCAGTTTTAAACCTTTTGCTTACAACTTTTGTCTTCACCTCTTGTCAGTTTTTATCCTCTTGTTAACAGATTCTGCAAGCCAAAATGATACTAGAGTCCAGAACGCTTATGTGAACCAATCACAATTGCATACACAATTGTGTGAACATCAGCAAAGCAAATGTATTTAAACTTTCTCAACTGCTTTTTTAAAATATTATGTCACGATCAAAAAACATTTGCTTCAAAAAAAGTGTCTTTAATATTTGAGAGTGAGTAATCAGGCTGCAAAATCATTCCCCATGATAAAATTTCAAGGAATTCTTTTAAATGTATTACTTAGAATCACAACCAGATTACCATCTACATATAATGTCAAACAAAATGAACTTTAAAAAAGGACACAGCACATCATTTGTGCTTTTTAAATTCAAACATCCTGCTAAAATGTCATATGTTTACAATTAACATTGTCTAAAGGTCAAAATCTAAATCCGCCATGTTTCTCAGGATGACTTTGCAGGAGCCCCCCCCTTCAAAACACCTTCGATGTGGCACACTTCATTCAGAAGGACAATCAGTACCATGTCCCCGGTCCTTGAAATGTGACAGGACAAGTAGACCACATGGAGCTGAAATGTGAAATCAGTGGGTGGGGGGTGGCAGCTTTTACAGCATCCGCCTGAATACATGAAATGCATAAACGTGCTTTACGGGCTGTTTTGAAGTTTTAATAACAGTACTTGTTGGATTACTGACAGAGGGGTCATCTTGTATTTCCAAAAGGATGTTTACCCCAGACAGCAGTGGATGCAACTGTTTTTTTTTTTTTTTAAATCAGACAGAAAATAATAAAAACAACAGAATAAATTGTCCACCGTGGGGAACAGCTTGTTCAAAATGTGGTAAAGGTTTTTTGCTTTTTGGTGTTTCTTCATAATCAACATGTTGTAGCTAAATTACCTGCAGAGTCTTTGTAAATCAGAAAATACTTTATTTTTGGCAATATGTGGTGCAGTTAAAATCCCTAATATTAAAATAAATAAAACAAAAACATTATCCAGAATATCTTTATATGGATTATTTCTGATTGTGTTTACTGACGTTGAAAAGAATTTGTGAGTTGAGTGCCAACATGTTTGGTATTATTGTGATACACAAACACAGCTAACATGTAGACAACTAATAATGTTAGCTTAATCACAGTAATGTTAGTTTTAGCACTATCACTCTGTTCTGCTTTTTTTTCTGTTAAATTTAGCAATTTTGTTGAGAGTTACAGGCATTGTGATTACACTAAAGTGTAGTGTGTTACAGACGAGTTCTGGGCCGTGTCAGAATTCTCTCACTACTTCCTAATCCATAAAAGCGTGTGTAGTGCAGAACTGCATAGTGCTCTGGATTAATCTCAGAATTTGCATGCTCATATTTTTTTTTTCTGAGCCAGGTATGACCTCACCCATTAGACGAAGAAAAAAACAAATCATAATGAACATTTTGCAAAGATCTATAAAAAATATTTTAAATGCATTTTTTTTAAAAAGAAAAATGATTAATTGTAGTCTATATTTGGTGATCTAGTGAGCATAAGTTCACACTATTTGCAGAGCACTGGATTTTGGAATTTTAGATTTGGACACCCCTTACTAAATGCCAAATGTCTTATGTATAAAATGAACCAAGATGTAATCCCAGAATTACACCTGTTACACACTGCAGTGCATCTTTTTAGCGTAGACACAAGTCCAGGTTTCAAAATATAAAGGACAATTTCATTTTCATTTTATATTTAATGTGCCCACGCGATAACGTACATTAACACAGTGGAAAACACTAAGTTTCATCATAGTCGATGAAAGTTAAATTTTGGAAGTACAAAACATGACCTGATTTTTGACATAAAACATGCATTTTACAAGGACTCAGTCAGGAAGGAGAGGGGATGGGACCATTGAGAGTGCGCAGCGTCTCCTTCTTCGTATTCCAAATAGGAATTACCTGCTGGCTCCAAGAAGCCAAAATCTCATTGATTTCTATTGAAAAATAGACAGCTATTTCTCACTCGTTCTATTTGGCAAAAAAATAAAATAAATTCTTGATCTAATACATTTTACTTAACATCTTCTTGCTGATCCAATTTTTTCATGATATATTATCTTTCTCGCAAGCTATTCAAGTTATAAACGGACCAATCAGATGCCTCTGTAAAAGCATGTGCTGTCCACTAGCCCCACCTAGAACATTTGATTGACATCTTCTCCTGAACCGCTTTCACTCATGACTGGAAACTGGAAACATAGCGCAGAAAATAGGGTACCTTGCCAGTAGTTTACTGAACTACTGATAAGTTTGTGTGTGCCATATATGTGTTTGTGACAATGTGTGCATTAGTAATTGGGTGTAGAGACTGACAGCATTTTTTTCAAACTAATTAAACTTACTTTAAAGCAAGGATTTAAAAATGCTACAGTTATAAGTACAAACATCTGCTTTCCTCATAATTATATTTTGAATAGAAACCAAAAAGTGCACCACATCGGAATTGCTGAATCCTCGCCTTACATGTCATCCCTGCCTTGCTCACTCCCGATTACTTGGATCAGGTGTGTTTTACAAACCTGGAACCATCTGTTCCCACTAATCAGAAATGAGCAGGACCCAGAAGTAACCTTAATTCCTAGCATCATTTTCTTTGACTTTGTTGTTTTTTTTAAAGAAATTGCGCCTAAAAAAAAAGTAGGTAAACTTAGACAATGAGTTAGTAATAGTATTAAAAACTTTAATCAGCATTAACAGTAAGTGCAATGATGTGACATTAGAAGCTACATTTCCTAATTAGCTATCTGAAGTGCAACCCTACATGCAGGATGCACTTTTCCAGGGTGAATGTGCGCTAGCCAGCAGGAAAAGTCATGTTAATGAGACTTCAATAGGAAATCTATCCCAGCTCTGCAGTGCTAGTCTTGTACGGCAACCTGCTAACCGGCGTGTGAACACTGAGGCCGCCTGACTATGTTTGAACATTGATTTCACAACTTCGTTGAAACGTCAACTTTGTCTGCATTCATTTATCCTCCTTTCCTGTCACGATGTGGGAAAAGGTTACAGAGAACGGCGTCTTCTCACTCTAGAGAAAATTGCACACCAGACTAATGAGGAAAAAAAAATATACACGAGGTTTGTCCTTTTTGATCAGTTTGCTTATTGTGCAGCACAGATAATAGTCAGACTTGTTTCTGTTATGGTTCTTGGCATCAGGGCAACAACTAGATCCACTTATCAACTTCTATTAAATTAGAATGAAAATAGATTAATAAACCAACTGTCCTCATATTTATGTCTTTTAATTCCTATTTATTCTTTTTAATCTAAAATGTAAAACTCCTTCCTTGAACACTGAGGAAAAATTCTGACATATTGAATAGAGTACAATAACTGAATTAATCCCGTAAGAATAAAATGGAGCACCATTTTACATTCCAAAGCCAGATTCTAATACAGATGGGTTAGATTTGCAGACGGGCTGGGACATTACTCTTTTCTTATCACAGCTATGAGTGTAGAATTAGGGTCTGTCTACATTTTATTCTCATCCTTGCAATCTTGAAGGCAGAGTGTGGCTGTAAAATCTTAATGTGCCTCCAAGCTTTGTTGTTGTCTGAGCAGAAGTTGAGAATGCCTTTGCAGCGAAAACTGATCCAACATCACAGCATCAGTGACAGTCTTTTTTTAGACATATTTTTTGACCAAAATCCCCACTTGCAGAGAAACAGAAGGGCTTTTTTTATTTTATTAAAGAAGAGCACATTTTTCTGGGACACTTTAATTGACTATGATAGTGTTTAGCGATGGTTTTTGCCAGTGGTCAAATATCAATTGGTTGAATGCTAAATGCTCACCCTTTCTGAAATCCCCCCACAAGTCCTAAAATTGTTTCACTATAACAAGCACTATTTCCTCAAATTTGACAGTTTTTCAAACAATTTAGACAATTTCTCGGTTATTTGCTGAAACTGTCCATTGTTGCTCCTCTGAGACTACAATTACTTTCAGAGAACGCAAGAGTATTAAAAAAAAGTGGATTGCCTTGGAATAGAGCAGATTAAAAACTCTCAACTGATTCTTGTTAAGTTTGATCTTTTTTCTCTTCTATCACTCCTTCAGATGACTGAGTGTGCAGCTGGCTCCTTCTGAGCAAACCCGATTGAACTTAAATTGCACAAAAAAAACTAATAACTTCTACACTGAAATGTGGGATAACACGTTAAAAATAGACATTTTGTATGACTGCATTACTCCAAAAAAGTGATTTTGTGATAGACACAGTGTCTGACAAAGGAGAACAAAACAAATCTCTAATTAATTAAATAGGTGTGTGAATACGCCTATTAATGGGTTTTAGCCTGTAAGCGAAAGTTCATTAAAAATAAATGTTTCACAGCACACACAGTTTTTCAAAGTTCTAAATGTTTCATTTTTCCTTAGGAACAATCATATTTACAGCAATTGAATACATTATACACTGAATTCACCGTCTCTCAAAGTAGAATTTTAGCACATCAATCCCCAAAATAACACTTTAGCGAGCACATACCAGGTGTTTACTTTAGCAGTTTTGCACAAAAACAATTATAGCCTTCATAAAAACCCAGACTACGACCTGATCACTGAAGCTTACAGGCAGTTATGCACACTGAGCTGAGAAGCAGTCTGTAGTCTTGGGATAACGAGCACGCTCCAATCATTACTTTTGTGAGCCTGGCAGGAACAACTCAGACTTTTTTTTTTTCCCCAGTTGGTTTTTCTGACACATGTTATGGGGAAACACTATAAAGATATGGAGCACCAACACAACAGTAAAATATTCAAATAATAAGCCGAGCACCTTAAAGGTTAGATGTGTGTGCTGCAGCCGGCACGACATTTCATTTCCATATATTTCCACTTCCTTAAGCAGCGCCCAGTTTTCCTTTCATAAGTTCTGTGAATCAGTCACAGTTGGCAAAAAGCCACAATTGTGGTAATTCATTTAAATTTAGCATTTAACAGTAAAGGGCAGGTTCAATGTCCTGCCTGCTCGCTGTGAGTAGGCTTTCATTGAGGCTGATGCTAATACATCATTAACATGTGCGCCCCAGTCCCCGATATGGTCAGTTACACCAAAAAAAAAAAGACATACAGAGAAAGGAAAAAGCAGCACGATGGAGTATTAGGGCCACTATAAAAATAAAAGTAATAATTAGATCTACTAATAAATAGTTGTAAAATTATTGCCAAAAAAAATGAATTTTATGAGAATAAAGATTGGAAATTTATTACAAAAACTCGTAATTTTATGTGAACGTTGGAAATTTATTACAAAAATTTCATAATTTAAAAGAATTTTGTATACAAGAATAGTTGCAAATTGATGCAACAAACTTGAAAAATGTTGTAGTTTTACAAGAATGGAGTCATCAAATGATGAGAAAAATGTCATCATTTTATGAGGATAGAGTTTATTTATGAAGAAAAAATTTGTATTTTTACAAGAATAGTCATAGGTTTATGAGAAAAAAAGTTTTAATTTCATGAGAGTTGGGGTGTGATTTAATGAGAAAAAAGTCATACTTTTATGAGAATAGAGGTGTATTTTATGAGAAAATATGTTGCAAATTTACAAAAATACTCATAAATTGATGAGAAAAACTTTTTACTTTACAAGAAAATAGTTTTAAATTTATGAGAAAAATGTCATAGTTTTAAGAGAAAAGAGTTATAAATTTATGAGTAAATACTTATTAATACTATTTTTTAGTAAACAGACTTTTGCCTTGTAAAATTACAACTTTTCTGGATTTTATTACTTTATTTTCTTAATTTTATTTATTGTTTTCATTTTGGCTAGAGTGAAATAAATACCTCCCTTTTTTATTGCCTTTAAAAGCTTCTAATTTAACAAAATGATGCAAACTCTATAATTTAGAGGTCTCCTAAATTCCACTTCATCAAAAATCATTTCAGATTTCATGGATTTCATGGATTTAAGCCAAATCCATCATCTTCATTTCATTTTTCTTCATATTAGCAGGAGGTCTGGCAGGCTAAGAGGGAGGGACACACCAAAATCACATTACCACCCCTTTCTGAACACATGCTGGGTAATCCAGTTGGATTCTGACAAACGGCCGGTACTTAAATCCCAGAATCTCATTCCTAAATATATTTTACTTCATTTCAAATCGATGGTACCAGAGTGACTGACTAACACTGTCCAGGAAAACTGGAGCAAGTTAATGTCTTTGCAGAAAGCTGCTTAACTGGGGATGCTTTCCATTCGACTGTCGCAGAATGAGGCGGTTGAAGCAGGTAACGAGCAGAAATGAGAGCGGCTGAACTAGAAGGGCACTTGGAGAGGACAGACCTCTGCCGAAGCTAACAGTCCACTCTTCAAATGACATGTTGACATGTCTGGTCCCTGGATGCTCCCTGTTAAAGCAACCTGCAGTCGGTAAATGCCAGAAAATAATCTGCGTTTTCCTGGAAAAGAGCCAAACTCATGTTTATGGTAGAACATTAAAAAAAAAAAGAAAAATAACATTTTGCCTCCTCTGTATTGAGGAGGATATGGACCTATATCTTATAACATAAACAAAGAAGCCTGGGGAATTTATTTGTTTTTATATAAATCCCTTTGATTAAGCATAAAAACTGTATCCAAATGAGACTTTGATAACATTTTAAAAGACTGACCTAAAAGAAACCTTAAAATATTAAAAAAATATGATCCAAATCTATTTTAAATATGGTTAAAAATCTGAAAATTTGTCATTTTAAGGCAACATTATTGCTTTCTAAAAATATGGTTTTAGAATTATGCCAAAAAAAGATCCTTGTATCAAACAAATTTAAATAACTGTAAAAAAAAAAAAAAAAAAAACTAAAGAAAAAAAAACTACAGAATTAATTCTATGAATTACTGTACTCCAACTGTGTCCCCCTCTGACACTGTGAGGCACATGATAAACCCAGTTCCTATAGATGATCAAAGACTTGTGCTTTTGCCAAGCTATCCAGTTCTCTATTTTTTTTTTTTTTTGAGAATAGTGCAATTTATGCTGTAATTTGAGGCTTTGATATGTGTCTGATTGCAGCTCAGCCCTTACTTTTACAATATGCTTTGATGTGCTCCCCCTCTGCCTGGATTCAGCAGCGTACTTCAACAGAAAGAGTGTATAATTCTGATAAAAAGTACTGATGTGACGTGATGTATCCAATCCTTAAAAAAAATAATAATGATTTGAATTGGTGATCACTTTATCAAAACTAATATTTTTCAGTTTAATAAATGAAACGCTTTTTTTGTCCTACGATTGCTGACAGTTCTAATCCTCCATGAGAAAATCCCCTCCCTGGCTGCTAAATAATGACAGAGCAGCCACACCATAGAACCAGCTGCTCAGTGACATCAGAGAAGTAACCCAAGAGGTAAGGCTTGTTCTGGTGAAGAAAAGAGGACCGAGGGGGAGTAATCTCACTGTTGACAAACAAATTTGCAGACAGGCCTGGACAATGGCTTTCTATGGATGCAGTGTAATTTGATCAGAAAGATAATCATCATGAGTCACTGAGTGACACAGGAGGATTAGAGTCCTTGTTTTAAATTGCCTTTTCTCTCCATCAGACAACACAGCCTGCAGCCTAATGGTCAGAAATAACACCAGGATGGAGAAGACAAGAACCGAAGAAAATATATATATTTTTCAGAGCGATAACCTCCGTTCTGGCTGCTATTGATTTGGTCAATTAGAGACGATTTTATGCTTGACCCAAGTCCGTTTTGCTCTTTTAGGTTGCAGTTCTCAGCAGGCACTGACGCATGCCGCAAAAGAAAAGGAGAAAAACCCACACTGCACTTCAACAGACGGAACGCAAGATAATGCAACCCCCGAAATAAGAAGTATTTTTCTGACACATCTGACCTCTGATAAAAAGAAGCGGTCTGACATGCAGGCTTTGCTACATCGCCCTCTTCATTGCGGGCCCGCTGCTTACCAGACTGACATGAGCACATTAACCTTGAGCGGCTGTCTCAAAGCTTCTCCACCAGTATTTCACTCGCACCTTATTCCACACGAATGCATATTAAATTCAGAACATGCAACAGAGTCTTGCCTTTGAAGTCAGTCATTTTCTTTCTTTCCGGAGGAGAAACCAGAGCGCACGCTTCTGTTTTGTAAATGACCTAAACTTGTTTGATAGGTGAGATACGGACAGTGGCTGTGGCGTTATTGCTTTCAGCAAGACTAAAGGTAATCTTTTCATCAATCCTCATCTTTTTGTTTTCCACAGCAAGAGCAAGAGGTTTTTATGAAGTCAAAAAGACATGGGGAGAGCATCGTAACGTTTAAAGATTTCTGCATGCCTACCTCCAAGTAGACAACCCACGGCATCACCAGCGTGGCAACCAGAAGGTCCGCCACAGCAAGGCTGACGATCAGGTAGTTAGTGGTGGTCTGCAGAGCCTTTTCTCTGGACACTGCCATGCACACCAGCACGTTGCCAAAGACGATGACGAAGATGAGCAGCGTGAGAAGCATGGCATAGTAGTTGTAGGTGTGCCTCGGCAATGGTTCTGTGTTGTTGAAGCTCCATGTTCCGTTGTCGTAGAAGCTGTCGTTGTAGGCATAGTGGGTAAAGACATCCATTAGCTGAGGGAGTGACAGAGGCCAAGAACGGGCCCTGCAACGCAAGCAAAGCAAGACATTTAAAAGTTTTATTTATCAAAATATTTACAGACAGAGATGAGGAAACAGAAAAAAAATCGTGGCAGAACGCTGCATTGGGATAATCTTTAATCCCGCAGTAATTGCTCACCAGAAGCAGCTAGTGCGCTGATCTCCTAAACCCTGCTGCGCTAAGAAAAAAAGCCAAACCTGCATTCTGAATGTAGGGAACGCACATAAAAGTCTGCCACCTTCACTGAACTTTAATGGGAAATTAGTATATTTTTTGATTTGTGCATATGTATAGATGTTGTAACTTATGCATCTTGTAATCAAAGCTTTAAGATAAATTCATAATCAGAGAAACAAACTCTTAGAGAAGTTTAAAATGCTGATATAATTTCATCAAGTGCTCTTAAAGACAGACATGTTATGACATAAACGTGTGATCACTTTTATAATTTACAAGCAAATTTTATTATTTCATAATCTAATTTACACTGTTAACCAAAGTGCTGTATAAGTACTGTAACCTATTTATTCTAATGCTGCTCATAACATTTGCACATCCCAGAGACTGTCTCCATCACAAGTGACAAAGTTAAGGCTCGCCGGGTTATTATATCTGGCTTTCCAGATTATTATTTTTATTAGATTAAAACAGCCAGACGACAAAAAACATATACAAAGAAAACAGAATAGTTTTTTTTTTTTTTTTTTTGCTAAAAAGCACAATTTTATTTTTATTTCACAGCTTTGTTTATTTTGCACTTGGATAATTTTAACAGGATGTATTTAAAGGAGATCACAATCTTTTTGAATATTTATATGTGTAATTTTTAGTGTTTATTTTTTAGTTAGCATTTAGATTTTTTCTAACTTTTATAAGTTTGACTAAATACATTTTTATGAAGAGTAAAATATTTGAAGTTCCTTAAAGTTTAAGATGACTTATTCTGGACTAATATTCCTGTCTGAGTTTGACAATAGTTATTTTAAAAAGTTACATTTTTAAATTTAGTTTTGAAAAATACTGAAACAAAATTTTAAACAACACACTTTAACTGTTGTCGGTCAAATGGTGAATAAGCTACTCTTTAGGGTTCATATGTCTGTAAATCTGACACTGATGGCGTCAGTGCCTCACAGCCGTGTTTGTCACGGCACGTCACTGTGTAACTATTTAAGAGACGTGTGCTGCTGACCTCTTGGTCAGATCTCCCTTGAAAAAAAAAACATCTCAATGGGTTCCATCTGGTTAAATAAAGGTTAAATATATATATAAAATAACAAATATTTATTGTAAAGACCCACTCCTATTAAAACTGTTTTAAAATGTTTGTGTAGCCTTTTTTGTATGATGGAGGACATATATAGAAGAATTGAAGATTAAAATTGCATTTTTATTCAAATTGCTGTGAATAAGCAGATGAAAAAATGCTACTTGAAAAAGAGCTTCTTTGTGTTGTGGAAAATATGCTGGGCGGACCACAAGGTTCATCCTCCGCTCTAATCCGATGCAGTCACTTGCAGACAAAAAGGTTCATGTTTGTTTTCTTCATCCAAGCTGGCATCTGGCTCAAAACTGTACAGGTGGATGGCTCCAGTATTGCTTTTTTTTTTTGTTGCAAAATCAAATCAAACTTTATTTATAAAAAAGGGCTTCTCATACTTCGTGCAGCTCGAAGCGCTTTACATTAAAAACAAAAACATATACAATAAAAGCCACCCCCCTCTCCTTATCAACACATACAACCCACGATCCCACACACAATGAATACTTATAAAAATGACTTCAAAATGAAAACTGTAAAATAAACTTAAGGTTTGGCTCTAGAGGATGGTATGGAGGATTCTATCATACCAGGAGCCAGCTCGGTCAAAGGAACATTGCCAGGCGCCCACCCAGTCCGGGACAGCAACGGAGTCCACTCCACAGCTGTGAGGCTGCAGTGCAGGACTCCAGCCGCCCCCGCAAGGGTGAGAACCACGGCAACGACCCCAGACCAAGCCAGCAAGCCCTGATATGATAGATAGATCCCCACAGGAAACACTGGAGTTAAAATGATAGTAAAATACTAAAATGAAATACATAAAATATTGATGAAAATATAAATAAATTCACTAGATAAAATAAAATAAATATATCAAAATAATAACATTAAAGCTAATAGAATAAATTAGGACATAAAATCAACTAAAAGCAGAATTAAAAAGGTGTGTCTTCTTAAAAACTTCTACTGTCTCTGCAGCCCTGAGGCTCTCTGGCAGACTGTTCCACAGGCGAGGACCGTAATGACAGAATGAAGCCTCGCCATGTGTTTTGGTCCTCACTTTAGGAACAAGTAACAGGCAAGTGCCGGAGGAGGGTCCGCAAGGGTTCATACTTTAAAAGAAGATCATTGAGATAAGAAGGCCCAAGACCATAAAAACATTTATAAACCATTAAAAGAATTTTAAAATCAATCCTGAAACGCACAGGGAGCCAATGCAGCAATTTTAAAACTGGTGTAATGTGTTCCCGCACCCTGGTCCTCATCAGAACTCATTCCACTGAGTTCTGTAATAATTGTAAATTTGAAAGAGACTTTTGAGGTAAACCAGAGAGCAGGGCATTACAATAGTCTAACCGACCAAAAATAAAAACATGCATCAGCACCTCTGTGCTGGCCAGAGAGAGGAATGGGCGGACTCTGGCAATGTTTTTCAGATGATAAAAACCGGTCTTGATGACATTTTTAATGTGAGGAACAAAATTCAGCTCAGAGTCTAAAAGAACGCCCAGGTTCCTCACACAATCTGAAGATGTGATAAAATCCTCTTTCTGATTAAAACTTCTGTTTTGTCCTGGTTGAGCTGAAGGAAGTTCTCTGCCATCCATGACTTTATGTCTAAAATACAATTTCAACAGTTCTTTATAGGTTCAAGGTCATCAGGAGACACGGTAATATAAAGCTGAGTATCATCAGCGTAGCTGTGAAAGTTAACGCCGAGTCTCCTGATGACTTCCCCAAGAGGCAACATGCAACATTTCATGGATTCTTGAGGAGCATGTATCCAAACTTACATAAAAGTGTTAATCTGTAAGGTAAGAATAAAACCACTTAAGAACATTTCCAGAGAGGCCCACTAAACTCCTAAGTCTATCTAATAAAATCTGGTGATCTACTGTATCAAAAGTGGTGATAAGATCCAGCAGCACCAGAACAGAAAGTTTTTGTGAGTCTAAATTTATTCTAAGATCACTTACGATCTTTAAAAGTACTGTGGTTCACTCTAAAACCAGACTGATATTTTTCTAACATTTTACGTTAATTTAAAAACTCATGAAGTTGAGTAGCAACACTTTTTTCTATAATTTTACTTAAAAACGGTAAGTTGGATACAGGTCTGTAGTTATCCAGAGTATTTGGATCTAAACTGCTCTTCTTCAGAAGGGGCCTCACCACTGCTGTTTTGCAGGCAGAGGGGAAGACGCCCGTCTGAAGAGAGCAGTTTACTATATCCATAAAACGCTTTGAAAAGTGAAGTGGGAATGGGATCTAAAAGGCAGGTTTTGGTGTTTACTTGGGAAAAAACTCGACCACGCATCTCTGCATCAACCAGGACAAAACCCCCCAGTGTTTCCTCTAGTAAAACCAATGCTGGTGATCTGTTAAACCTAGAGTATGGCACAGGTGAAATGTTAGATCTTATTGTATTGATTTCACCCATTCGGTTGGGGATGTGAGGGGCTGTAAGCTAGGGAAAGTGTGCAAACACAATGGTCCAGCCCATAACTCAGAGGTGAATTTCTAATGAACTACTGAGGTTGACAGTGACACATTCTCAGACTGACCACATCCCAGCAAGCACTGAAAATCTGAGTGCAAAGTTTCTGTTTATTTATCCCCCTATCCCTGCAGATTAATGAATTTCAGACTGGTCAGAGACCTTTCTACTAAGTTTATTGGCGGGGGTCTTTATCGAGTTTCTCAAATGACTCAGAAAGCATCGTTCCATCACAAGTGATTATGTCGCACAGGTGGATACGACGTGTCAAAACCGTCTCCTCATGAATGCCAAGAAGCAAGTTTTCCGTGCAGAGCGTTGCACTGTAATGGGATGATCAATATTTCTCACTCCCCCTCTCAGCGGTTTTAATGTCGAGGCCGATCAGTATGTATTGACTCGCTGCCCGTATCAGATCAACATCTGTCTGGGAGTTGTTTTTTTTTCTTGAAGCAGGCGTGTGTGCGATGGACAGGGAATCATCAGTGAATATCCCACACCAAATAAATCAACGGTAATCAAGACTTTGCCTTCAATTCTTTTTTGCTTCCCATGGAAAAGCAACTAACCTGAAGCAAGTAATCACTTTGCACATGCAAAAGGGTAAAGAACAGTTTTACATGATCATTAGCTTAAAGCTGTGATGAGAATTAATGACTGATGTGAAGTTGGGTTTAGATAATACCATCAGTGTTAAGTGTAAAGGCTTAATGGTCTCGGGTGGGGAATAAACAGTGGCGATGCCTTCCCTTGACAGGCAGATCACATAAAAAAAAAAGACTATGTGCAGTTTTTCTGGAAGAGCAACCCTTAAAAGTGACGTTAGTTTTAGCAAAACGATGAGCACAACCAGAATGTCTCATTTATGTCAGCAGAGTGAAAGTACCAAACCTTGAAGGATTGTTGGTTTGAAATGTGTCAGGAATCAGCCATCACGCATAGCTATGTCTTCACAATGATGCACACAGAAACCACAAGGCTGGCAGTTGTCACAGTCTCCCTTCACATGCTAAAGTTAAATTAATAAGGGTGGCAAGTGTGCATTCCAGATGGTGCTGACTAACATTAAACCACACTGTGTTTCCATTTTTTTCTGTCATTGCAGTGTAGCCGACTCTCAGTAAAATGTGAGACTAACCTGCAAACGATTTTAGCACCGTCACAAACCCAATGCAGCTGTTTGACGTCTTCTTAGAGCAAAATGTGTAAAGACGTGCATGAAGCTCTACCTGTCAACACTCATTTTGATGTCTTCCAATGCTTCCACTCCATCTTTTTTCTGTCCTTTTCTATATTCAAATGGGTCCAGCGTGAGCAAGAGAAACTGTTATTTAAGCTGACTAAAATTCTCATTAAATTCTGACTCACTTTATCTCAATACATAGCTAAATCTCTCAAACGCAAAATCACGACGTTAAGAGTAGCTCGATTAAATTAGCTTTTTTTTTTTTTTTTTCATTTGTTTGAGTTATACATTTGCAGTTTGATTTCTACTGTGTAAAATATATAACCTGTGATTTTAGTCTTTGCATGGATAAGCACTTCTTTCTATTGTTTTATTTATGACACAAGTCTGGAGCGTTCATCTAATTTCTCTAACCCTTTAACACCGGAGCTCCAGTGTTTATGTTCTTTGATTTACTGTAATTTTTTGACTGTTTGCACGATCAACTCCAAAAAGCGGATCACACCACTTTTCTCCTTTAGAATAAGCTGGAATTACAATGATCGTGTTAACGGTTATGTATACAAATTTTGTGTGTTAGTGTCACAGGCAACACATCAGATGTTAAAGGGTTTAAGGGTCTATATTACGAAAAATATTTTTTCAAGAGTTTCTAAGTCCATTATAATGTTAACCCCACCCCCCCAAATAAGTGATATTTTGTTCTAATCACGCATCTCTGAGCAATCCTCTCCAACCTTGCTCACTGAGAACCTGCCCCTCCTAATCCCTGAGAATTACTGGGTCTTCACCATTGACATATATATAGAGATGGATAAAGCAAGGCTGTGACGTCACCCATAGAAAATGCTTACCTCAGGTTCCAACTATTTCACTTGACATTTTTCTGCGGTTCGGGTTTGGCCATTTTAGGACCGGACGACGTTTGTAAGCAGTAAGCGGTCCGAGTCTGTCGAGTCATCATTTCAATGGCAACCACTCTGGCTAATCAGGAGTGAGTTTGTTGGAAAGCCACACCCTTCTACTGAAAGCAGGCTCTGGGAGAATCTGTCAATGTTTGACAGTTTATAGCTTGAATAACTTGCAAAAAAGAAAATATATCATGATAAAAATATATAAAAAGTTGAAAAGAGATACCAGAGCAAGAAATGTTATTCTGATGAACAGAATGACTGAGTGCTGGCCACTTTTTTCAATAAAAGTCAAAGGGATTTTTGCTTTCTGGGACGAGCGGGTACAACCAATTTTTGCAATGCGAGTGGGAAGGTGATGATCAGTCCAGTTCTCTCTATATACGGTCTTTGGTCCTCACATTCATACATACAAAAGTGGCAAATAATTTGTACCAAGAAGAGTCTGGACTCCCAGGCCTAATAAACACACCCCCATTCTTCACTGAGCTATCTGCAAAATGCTTTCTTTTTAGGTTTGACTCTGAGAAGAAGTGGTTCCTCTTGCAACTAATCTGCAGAGACAACAATATCTCGCTGCTGCATTAGTTGACATCATGAAATGGGTCCACCACTCGGAGCTAAAGGCGGAGCCTCAGAGATAGATTTATCTTACTTTGAGGTAGGAAAAAGAGTTTGAGAAAAATGACTTATATTTCATAAAAATTTTGTGTGTTTAGGTTATATATTATCATATATATGGATATAGTTTTCTCTGAAAGGCTTAAGAATAGCATGATATAGGCCCTTTAAAAATGAATGTTAATAAGGACGTTATTAATTGTGAGACAATTATAGCGCATATTAATATCCTTTAATGTTTAACTGTGGCTCAACTTCATAATTCCCGAGGGAAATTATTTTATCTCTGTGGCTGTAAAATCGTAAAAAAAAGAAAAAAAACTGTCTTTGGAAGTTCCTTCTTTACATGTGGCTGTTACAGCATATATAGGCTTGTAGGTAAAGCATTCGCACGTACACTACAGACCGGGAACTGCACATCGCACATGTTTGCACGTTTATGCAACCAGCATTTTTCTTTTTTTTTTTGTTCTTAAACCCACCCGCTTGCTCAAATATGGAAAAAAAAAAAAGATCAGTGGAAGGTAGAGGAAAGCCTCAGAGCAGAAAGGAAATAAGAAAGATTAAGTGAGAAGTAGCAAAAGAAGAGAGGGAAGGGAAGCAGAGTGAGAGAAACATGTTCCCGTTAGGATGTGTGAGCATTGCTCTGGGCCACTAGTCTGTGTGTGTGCCCTGCAGATGCCCTGTGCTGTCTTATCTCATTTATTTAACCACTCCACTTCTTTAGTTACAATACTTGAGAGTTCCCACTGCTGACCTGATGCTTGCATTAAAAAAAAAAAGAATGCACCCACTTTTAATAATTTACATAATTTACTGTACCTTTTCCAAATGTTACTCTTTATAATCTGCATATGTCAGCAATTTTTAATGTTAATTTGAACATGGAAGTGGATGTGGTGGTGAGGGGCTGTGAAGGCATTGGCCTTCAGTGAAAATTTTGACACCCCTCATATTGGTCCAGCTGCAGGAACTCTCTTTTCTGGACTTGTTTTTGGGCATCTGGGATCTGTCCTTTTGATGAGGGGTACTTCAAGATTTCCATGCTTGGGGTTTTAAGGTGCTTTTGTCATGTTCTGTTTACTCTGTCAGTTTCACTATGCTCAGGTTAATCATCCATAGGTGTCTTCGTTTAGTTAATCAACCTGAAAACTGAAACCTCAGTGTATTTAAGTGCCTGGTTTTCTTCTTGAGTTTACAATTAAAAAAAATCTTTAAAATAACTCAATACCCAAATTGCTGCTGGTTCTATCAGAGACATTCAGAGTTCCATCCATCCATCCATCCATCCATCCATCCATCTTCAGGGTCATTTCAGTCTTTTAGGGGTCACAGGGTTACTGTCACCACAATCTTGCACACTTTAGAAGAAGAAGTCAAATTTAGAGTACCGATTAATCAATGAAGTCTGTTTATAGACAGTGGGAGGAAGCCCGAAAAAAACCTACACATGCACAGTGAGAACATCCAAACTCCACTTATAAAGGATCCAAACAAGTTTTGAATGAGGACCTTCTCGCACTCAGGCTCAAGAGTGCCAACCCCTAGTCACCATGCAACCCCATACATGGCACGAACCGTGGCTTAGTCCCAAACTAAGTTATAAGCCATCAATTGTTGGTTTGTGAATGCATTTGAATTAAACTGGTAACTTGTACATACTGAATTTTTTTTTTGTTGTTACATTTGTTTTCAGAAAATTAAAATGTTATCTAAATTATGAAACTATATATTGTTTTAAACAAACAGCATTGATTTTAAATTTGAAAAATAAAAGTCTATAATTGTAAATCATACGATTATTATGTATGGTGCTAATTTAATTGTGTTGATATTTTGTAAATCTATTTAGTTTACTATTTTGTTAGTGATGCTCTAAAAGTTGTCATCAATGAGTAATTTTTTGCATTGATTAGGGAAGAAGGTGCCCCTTAGAGGCAAATTGTTTTTGACTTTCTATACATTGTGCTCCAAACAGAGGCGAGAGCAGCACATTCCTCCCTGCTTCAATAACCTTGCTGTAACTTTGTACCATGCAGTGCAAAATAAAACTGTCAATACTCTAAACTTTCAGGATCATGGGATTGTTGCAGCTTGGATAAACAGCAGAGAGGTCCTGTCCTTCTGCATTTTTGTAGAGTTAATAGAATGTTCAGATACAAGCTTCTGTTTTTCTTACTGAAATTGGATGCCTCTTTTCATTTACTGCCTTCACATTTGTTTAGACTAAGTGATTTAGCAGATGCTTTTATTTAAAAAAAAAAAACAGTTACATAAGTTTGTCATGCTTTTATATTGGGGGGGCAACAAATGGGTTAAATGTCTTGCCTTAGGACATAAGAACTGCTCAGGCTAGAAAAAGAACCACTGACTTAACGGATTGGCAGCCAGCTGCTGTAGCCCCTGAGCTACATTTGTCCCTTCAGGATATAGCTGGAACATCTCACGCTCTCTGGTTGTGAATGGAAACAAAGCAGGAGGAAAAACTGTGCTCCAGCAGCATTACATCCCTACGTGCCCTAACTTCTGGTGTCAGTCAATAGTCTTTCAGCCATAGATTCAAGATTGTAAGGTTGAGTTTGTTTTAGATGGGATTTTAAGACATAGTTGCAAAAAGCATGTTAACAATTTGGAATTACTTGAATTTCTGCATGAATTTGTCATAGAATGTGTCTAATAATAATATAAGTCACATCACATAATAAACACAGTCTGCTTACATTAATGCAACTTAAACTTGTTATTGCTGCCAAAGGAGGATTAAGCAGTTATTAACCTAGAACACTTTCGCTGTAGAAAGTTACACCATCACTTTTTCCGGGTAATGTTTTCCCAAAATATACCCAGTAAATAGTATTTCTAATAAAAAATAGATCAAAATATGACAACACATTATAAATTAGATTCTTCTATTTTAAACTGTGGTATATGTAGAAAAAAAAAAAGGAAAATAAAAACATGGGAAGATCTTAAAACATGCTTGAAAATCACTGAAAAATTAGAAATTTGAGAACAATAAGCTCCTTAAAAAAAAGATACTAATACTAGAGACTTGACCTTTGGTCCACCATTTCTGGGACATCCGAGACTTTACTCAGGGACCCATGACACTCAGACAAATGCAACATATTGAACATCTTATAAAAACTTTTCCTTGGATGAGAATTACCTCTGGGATAGTGCTCTCGCGTAAATTTAAGGGTTCATAGATATCTCAACCTTACATTTTAAATATTTATCCATTTTGTTCAATAAAAAACAGAAAAACTTACATTTTTTGGGTTGTATTAGTTTAAACAAATTGTGTTTATCATGTGATGTAATTTCAATAAAGACCAGAACATATTTTATGACTAATTCATGCAAAAATCCAAGTAATCCCAAAGGGTTCACATACATTTTCTTGCAACTTAGCCCTCTTCTTCAGTACGTAATTTTCTACTGCACAAGATCAACAGATTGTGCACGTTCCTATCATAGGTAGATTTTGCTAAACGCTCTCCCTATATTTATAGATAATGCAGCTGGAAAGGTTCAAGAGCTAATCTTGTTAACAAAGGTTTCATCATTAAATACACAAAAGTGTTTGGATGCCGGTGAGAAGTTGAGTTTAAATTATAGTTTTTTTATCTAATAAAAAAAGGGCGCATTTGCCTCATAGCGGGGAGGTCCCGGTTCAAACCCCGGCTGGGACCTTTCTGTATGGAGTTTGCACAATCTCTTTGTTCATGCGTGGGTTTTCTCCAGGAACTCTGGCTTCCTCCCACAGTCCAATAACATGCTTCATGGGTTAATTGGTTACTCTAAATTACCCCTGGGTGTGCATGTGAGCGTGTGTGTGGGCCCTGCAATGAACTGGCAACCTGTGTACCCCGCCTTCGCCCAGCAGTAGCTCCGGCCCTGTGACCCCAAAAGGGATTCAGCTGGATGGATGGATGGAGAAAATTAAATATTGAAAGATGTGCTTTTGAACTCTCAAGGTGGGATTTCAAACATGAAGAGTTTGCTGTCACAGTTGAAACTTGTGTTTTTCTGGCAAGAATTGTAACTTTTTGTAGATCTGTTTTAGCCACCCATAGATTTATAGAAGAAGTCAACGATGTTAACTAACAAATTGCATAAAGATTAAATCACTTTGCAGTATCAGGTTTATAAAAAGTAAAACATGCAATTTATCCTAACGTAAAGGTTAGTTAAAATTATGTCCTGCAGAATCTACAAGCACATAAAACATCACCTAATTTAGTTGTGGGTAAAAAAAAAAAAAAAAAAAAGTTTATTTTTGTCCGGAATTTTTATGTCAAACTGTTTAGCGAAAAAATCCTTCAAGTAGTGCAGCTCCCACACAGGCACCTCCTCCGCATTTCCAAAGCTCATCGCCATCTTCTACACAACCCAGTCTGTGCATGTGAGCAGTTTCCACCCACCAGTGCTTTGGGTAATATGTCTTTTCCTTTACTATATTGGCTTCCAACAGTTAAATTTGCTGGCTCAAAGTCTTTGGGTCTGCATGGGTTCCCGGCCACGCTTCCAAAGAACTTGCTCAGACCTTTTTTGTCTGTGATCTCATTTATTCAGCCGATGCCCGTCGCTCATGACCACAGTGGGGATTTAAGTGTAGACTGACCCGTAATTAACAGCTTCAGCTTTTAGCTTAACTCTCTCTTCACTAGACTGCTCACATTTAGCTCCAGTTCGCCACAATCTTTAGGTCTCTGCTCAGCCAAGCTGACAAGAAACTCCATTCATAAAAAGCATGAATATTCAGTAAATTGTTTGTTCCTAAAAAGTTTTTATTAGAACATAGAAAGGATCAACAAAAAGGAGAAAAAAAAATCTATTACCCCAAATACATCATTCCAAATTCGTCATTTTCAGAGATTAATAAATAGAACGTTGACTGTCCCTGAACACAAATGGGCCTTTTCATGTCTGCAAAAGCTTTTCTGTGTTGATGATCAATAGTAGCAGTTCTGCATTAATTTCTTTTTTCTAAATAAGACAACTTCCTGCTTACAAAACAGACCTGTAATTTTTTTTTTCCAACAATCAAAGCCTGCTTTGTTATTCTAAAATGCAAACATAAAAAAAAGCACTACTACAAAAGAAAACAATGCCAAAGCACTTTTTTTTTTTAAGCCATCCATTGTGCTTTAATCTTTCAAGGTGAGACTCAATTTATTTACTGCCTCCTTTTTGCTTTCTTTTAAACGGTTAGGGTTTTTTTTCATGAAATATTTGGGGGACAAAAAGAAGCATTGGAACGTTTGGGAATATTAAAGTTGTTTTTTTCTAATTTGTGTTCTGTGGGTCTTAGAAGACTAAAGCAGTAGACAGAATATTTGAAAAACGCAGCACAAAGTGTTTGTGGGGCAAAACATTTTACAAACACTGAAGTTGCCTGGAGCAATGCTTTATATGCTATTGAAAAAAACATTGAAAAAAGAAATCAAGTGGAAAAGATGTAGAAAGAATGTAACAAAATAGAGCACTTTTTTATATTAAAAAAAAACGTTGAACAAGTTGTTGTTATCAATTTTCTAAACTAGTTTCAACAATTTATGGTTGGGTTGGAGACTGCACACAAAGGCGAAAAACCAACTGAACTGTGCACGCCAAAAAACATTCTTTGGACTTCCAAACGGAGGAATGTTAGAAAAAATAGGTTTATAAATTCAAGTCATTTCACCAACTAAAGCAATGATTTTCTAACAAGGCTTCTACCTTGCAGAATCAAGACATCCAAAATGCCATAGTTTGTCTCATTGTTATTCAGTCAAAGAGGAAACATGTCAAACCACTGTTCATATCTCTGCAATAGCTTCCTGTCAGATCACACTCAGAGCACTGACACTTTTCTACAGAATGGTCACCTCACTCCCAAAAGTCCCTTCCTACCAGAATTCCCTCATCCAGATTCCTCACTAGAAGTGAGAAGTGACTCCTGTACCGTTTTTAAAAAAACAACAATTAACCCTTTATCTCTGCCATTTTCAATCCAAATATTTAAAAAAATTAATCCTTTCGCTTCTGCAGTTTTCAATGCATTTAATCAATTTTCTTGTAATCAAAAATGCTTTTTGACAATTCTTTTGGCTGAGACAATTTTCTTATAAAAGAAAAACAGAAACAGTGCATTTAGACTTAAAAAGTTTGTTGATCCAGACAGTCTGCCAGATTTGGTCTGGACTGAGTCTGTCGTCAAACTGTCATTTCTGTTTCAAACTAAAACTTGTAAACAAAACCACGTGACTACAGATCTCTTCAGTTATTGGCCAGGAATTACGAGGATGGGGCAAAACAATGAGAGACAGAATAATGGAAGCCTTACGCTTTGTAATCTTTGTCAGGATAGTTCACTCATTCAAACTTTGTATTTTTATGACAGATTTTAAACGTTTGTATCAAAGTCAAGTTCAACACTATTTATTGCTACTTTGGTACAGCGGAGGCATGCTGCAAGACGGTTACTGAGAAGACAACAGCTAAGAAGGTACGCTGATGGCTTATTACATATAGATTACTGGAAAAACAGCATGAGATGCTATGTGTTTCACGTTTCAACCACATTTCAGTGAGTTGCCGTGTCTCATCGTTGCTCCACGTTTGTCTCTCTGACTCCGTTTACATCTCATAATTCCAAGCTACGGTGGCCGTTTTGGTCCAGTTGTTCTGCTCCGCGCACAAACCCTAATCAGACTGAAGAAACTCAGAGCGAACCTGAGCTCAGACTGATTTAAAATTAACCAATATCACCTTGAAAGATGGGTCCAAGAGCGGTTCCTAGTCCCGGGTCTGGCTGGGTGTATTCAGACTGGAAATTTGTTCCGGACTATCAAGAGAAATAAACTCTGATTCATATTAAACAAACCAAATGTGTCCATTATAAATACATCCAAAATTACTCTTTTGCTTCTCGTGTACCTCATTATTAAGTCAGGTTAATAAAAGCATCTGCTAAATGACCAAAGATAATAAGCCCCCGAATGGCTTGTTACAAAACAAACAAACAAACAAAAAAAAAACATTCAACTTATCAGAGTGGCTTTTAAAACAGTACTTAGAAGTTGGTGGTATCTTATTTTATTTTACTCATTTTATTGAATTTTATATGTCTTATGTATTTTATTGCTTTTTGTAATTTTATGCTCATGTTTAAATGTTTTATGCCACTGTTTGGCTAAAGTGGGGTACACTCCACCAGTCAATTGCAGGGGGACACAAAAACAGACACTCACATTCACACATAGGGTCGTTAGTCACCAATTGATCTATGACCCAAAGTGTCGGGCTGTGGGAGCAAGCTGGAGTCCTCTGAAAAACCCTCACATGCACATAGAAACACCACATAGGAATGGCCAAGCCAGGGTTTGAACCAGGGAATTCTGGCCCTCTCACTGGGAGGGAATAACTAATTATATACCAAATCGCCAAGAGAAATAAACAAAAAATAAACATCAAAGCAGCCTGGTTTTGGCTCTATAAACCACCCACATTATAGTTGTTTGATTGAGAAGCGGAGGCCAAATGTGCAGCTCTGCAATGGGCCGTTGGTACAATCCAACCTCCCTGAGGCATGTTTGAACCTCAGTTTACGAGCCCAACGACCACTGAGCTGAAAGCTGGCTCCTTAGCCCTACTGCACACTTGCATCTCAATCATTCATCTTTAGCTTTGTTGTTGTTGTTGTTGCTTGTATGAATGGAAACTGAAGAACTCCCTACAGGCAAACATGGAAACTGACTGCAGAAAGGCTCCAGCTATTGCTGTGAGTCAACCGTTCAAATGATTACGCCACCGTGAAACCCAAGGCTGGTTGTGAAAGAAAAGAAAAATACTTTTTTACATGTGTTTGCGTTCCAAATTCTTTAGTTTTATAGATAGTGATCCAAATTGACCATCTTTCTTTTTTTACTTCTGCTATTTAACATCTTGGTTAATAAAATGCATTGATTCTGCCGTATTCACCACATACAATCGGTTTGGTCAACATGTCATAGCTCTTTGTTTTTCTCCATCCCCCTATCCTCTGCTCTTTAATAATGTCTCTGGGCCACAGCACATGACATAATAGACATGTAGTGTGACTGCACATCAGTCAACTCACTCACAACTAATTCCCTTTTACATGCTCCAATATGAATTTTATTTTGACTTAACAAGCACAAAACCTTTTGACAAAATGATCACAAAATAGTAAATCTGACGGAACATAAAAGGGCAAATCGTAAGTTCAGAGAGCCGAGTCTTTGTGTCAGCTGCTGCTCACTTCCACCAGCCCAACCATGCCTAAAGGGGGTGTGGAAGGAGGGGCTCCCTGAATTTCAAGCTTAGATACAGTGACAGCAGGTGTGGAAAAGAGTGAAAAGCACAGATACAGGGATTATAGCATGAACAGTCAGTGTGATGTTTTTGAGCTGACACATGAAAGACACATTCAGTAGACATGTGGGGCATGCATTAATTTTCAAAAAGGCGGCTTGCTGTGGAAGCTTTACTCCAATAATGTCTACTACATACTAATCTGCTTTATTTTTTTCTCTCACTGGGTGACAACTGCAGCTCAGTGTTCAAAAACACAAAACCTGTGGGTGACGTCAAGGGCTTAGAATGAAAGACAATCATTTGAAAGCTGTTGAATGTCTCAAACAAGCAGATTCGTGTCTTTCATGACAAGTGCGATTTGCTTTTCTATAGAAAAAAACTCGGAAAGTCTCCAAGCAAAAAATATATGAAGTTTGCCCTTGCTGATGATCAGACAGTTGCACGGCTCCAAGAGCCTCTATTAGTGGGATAAGGAATTATCAATGGATTAATTTCTATTCCTACAATCCAACCAGATCTATCTGTCTGAGGCAGAATCAAATCGAACAGACCTTTGCCACTAAAAAAAGTTTCAAAATGAGATAAATCAATAATCAATGTTGGAAAACACCAAACAGGGATGTGCAACTACAGGCCTCGAGGACCACATTCCTGCATGTTTTCCAGCATACTCTACTCTAGTCATTGACAATTTATATGAACTGGACATAACAAGGTATTGACATCACCCATAGGAAATGCCTTACTTCCGGCCCTTGCAAAATCAGGCCAGAGCCTTCGACGTCACTTCCTGATACGTCTACTGCCATATTGCAAACTATTGCCACCCGTTGACAGCAATTAGTCGAAGTCGGTCTGAGTCACGGTTTTAGAGGAACAACTGTTGCCATGAGTGAACTTGTTCTGGCTGTTTGAAGTACACAACCCTCCCACTGAAAGTGGCTCTGGAGAGTGAGATGAACTGTTTTTTATCTTTGCTGATGTCCAAGGCATCCTGTCCGCCTTTGTCATGGGAGGGATCCCACATTAATATAAGGGTGGGGTCATCCTGACCCCATAAGATAGCACAGGGTTATTAAAAAGCTGAATCAGAGTTAAAGCAGAGTACTCTGGATCATCACCATGACAAAAATCTATAAAATGAAGTCTACAAATACAGTCTTCAAGGTGGGTCATGTGTTGCTTCAGACCAATGTTTGGCAGGAAAAAAGGGAACCCCCCCCCAAAGGCCTTAACACTTTATATGGTCATCTTTACTAAATCTAAGGTTTGAGTGGTCAATGTTCCTGCTCCTGTTCTTGCCAACAAGATAATTTACAGCTTTTGTTTTCAGTGTATTAGTATTGTTTTGGTCGTGGAAGCTCCCCCTAACTGGTTTCAACTGGTCTGGGGCTCCATGTGGGTTAATATAGAAATGCATTCATCCTTTTGTTAATAACATAGTATAAAAGTGTAACATACTATGCAAGTATTAAAAAAAACTTTATCTAATGTACTATAAAAATGATTTTAAAAAGCCTTCAAAAAACAGTCAATAATCTGTTATAGTAGAGCTCGGATATTTGGAAATCATGCAGATCTTGATGCCTGGATTTGCCCATTCCTGTAAAAATGACTTGGTGCCATCACAGTAAACAACACGTGATGTCAGCAAAAAATTATCAAGCCATCATTACCGTCCAATTCGTGGAAACAATTTGAATTTATAGACACGTGACCAGTATGTTTTTATGTTCTTTTAATCTTTTTCTATTTTCATGTTTGAAAACTTTATGAAACTAAAATGTCAATTGATTTGCCATTAATTCTTGTTTACTTGTTTGTTGTATATATATTTATTTACACTTGATTATTTTGCAAGAAAAAACAAGGAATCTGGAAAACTTCACCTACACTTTTCAGTAGCGGTTATTTATCTCTGTGTCCTGGATTGATCTCAGATCAGTGAATCAGTTCAATATGAACCAACATCCACCATGAATCAGATCAGTAACCACAAATATATGAAAGGAATCGCAGCGCTAGCATCCATAGTTTCTCCTCTATGTTACTCCTATATTTTGGCACCAGTGTCTGATTGAAAACTATGGTGGGCTCAAAACATGAATTCATGGATTTCATGTCTTAATCCGTGTACTTTCCAGGTCTCTCACAAAAAGATCCCCGCAGAGGAGGAAGAAAAGAACAAAGATGTCGTTGTAATTCAGAAGAAAAACCCCTCCTACCGCATGTCAAGCTGTAATAGGATAATACACCAAATTCCGAAAATCCTTCTTAAACAAAAAAAAACTGTCAACTAACACTATGTGGATTTCTGGCCTTTTCTGGCATGGACAGAGTTACTGTATAAAGATTCATGATGGAGAGTACACCCACCTCTATCTTCCATCACCCTCGCCTTTCCTTTTCCCTTGTCCTTATTTTCTGTCCCCCTCTGTATCTCCATTTGCATTATTTTGGAAACACATTTTAGTGTTGCAGAGGTTGTCTGTTTGGCCTTGTTTGTGTTACCCTCTTTTTGTGAGATTGTATTTACAATGTGAACTTTAAAAAACAAAGTCTAGCCTAACTTTCTGTTTTTAGAAAAATCTTGAGCACAAAAACCATGTTTTGTTGCTTATTAACAGCTAATTTAATCATTTTCATATCGGGTCACACCAGCTTAGCTTCTTTATTAAAAACCTAAAAATAAATTGTAACCAAACATGCTTCAAAACATTTTCTGCAGCACAGTGGCTGCAGGAACACACCTAAATAAAATGTGTAAATGTCAGAAAAAGATGACAGGCAGAGGTCAAGCCAGTCGCCATGGAGCCACATGGACGACTGCAGTTCTCCTGTGAGACGCTTTAGTCAAAGTCTCAACATTTACAGATAGCCTTTAGTGATTAAGGTAAGAAAATTCAAACAAATGAAAAACTTCAATATTAAGTCTTTCATAGGATTGCCATAAAATGTTTTCTTTCTATAGTAGTCAAGTTGCTTTTGCTTTACTTTTTATTCCACACACAAAAAATAAATAAATAAAACATTGACAGACAACATAGGTTATTTGTTTGGTTTTTTTTACGTGCCGTTTGTCAAGAGAAGAAAAACTTGATGTGATTTGGTAGCCACAGTTTTTCTTCATCATTTTTCTTCCCACAAGTTAACAATTGGACCGTGTTCAAGTGGCTTATGGGAGAAACAACCTCTCATTGTTTATTTGTCATCTTTCAACCCCTGTGCCAGTTTTACCTGGAATGTCCTCCAAATGTGCTTTTTTTTTTTTATTTAAGTCCAACTTCAGTCATCTTTTGTTCGATTGTTATATTGGTCTTTTAATTAGGATTTTTGTCCTTTTTAGCCAAAATAAAAAACCCTGTGTCGTTTTCGGGTACAGATTTTTTTTTCTGCACAGAGGCAGTAATTTATCAGAGATTTGTCTCAAAAGTGGCTGAGACAGTAGCCAGTCTGTGCTCAATTGCTATAATTTCTTTGTTTACACTTTATCTCATTAGCTTACAGCCCCTCACAGCACTAACCTAACGTTATAACAATAATGGCGAGTATTCAGCTCAGACAAGAAAAACAAAGACGTTTGAATATTATTTTTCTTCATATACATTCTCCATCATTAAAAAAAAGCCACAAGAACATGGTCAAAACACAGATTTCATTGGAGTGTGTCTTTAAAATCCAGTGTTGGGACTAACGCCGTTTAAGTATAACGGCGTTACTAACGGCGTTATAAATCAAGTAATTTAGTAATCTAACTAATTACTTTCATCCTCGCTGTAACGCCGTTATAGTTACTTCGTGTAAATCGCGGCGCGTTACTTCAAAGTTTGATGATCTTGCTGGAGCTGGGCGCTTCGCACCCGAAAGTTGCTTGTGTAATGCGGAGGGAGATCTCGAATGCGAGATCGTGATTGGTTAAAGTGTCAAGTGGGCGGATACTAGCTCGCGCGCATGAGCCAGTAACCACTGGACGCGGAAGCGCTGCGAAGCGGAGCGGAGCGGAGAACGGAGTCCGCGCCGCTTCCGCTCCGCTCTTTAGTTCACACCAGACGTGCATTTTTCCACGGCGGTCCACAGGCGCTTCTGCTAGAGATTTTTTTTTTTTTCCATCATGGTTGATAATTTCATAGCCTAAAGACATTAACCCATGTTTCTGCTACGAAAAACTGCTCCCTGCCTCTCCGCAGTTGCTTTACACCCAAAACCCCGCCCACCCGCTCTGTCGGCACACTGTATTGATCTGTGTGCGCGCGCGTGCGTCTCTGTTTTGTGTGTGTCTGTGCGCACGCGCTCGCAGGTGTGTGTGTTGTAGGTAAATTAATAAACTAAAATTATTAACCCATATTTCTGCTAAAAGCAGCTGCTCTCTGCATCTCTTTTTCTCTCCCAAAAACCAGCAACCCCGCTCCAGAGGCTGCTCACTACCTTGATCTGTGCGCGCACTTGTCTGTCTGTGTTGTGTGTGTTTTATAAATATGACCCCCTGTTTCTGCTAAGATGAGCTGCTCTCTGCCCCTGTTGTAGTTTTTTTAACTCCCGAAACTCCTCACCCCGCACCGGAGTCTATCCACGTTGATCTGTGTGTGCATGTCTGTCCAAAAACTTGTCTTTTCACCAAAGAGGAACAGGCTCTCAGACCAAAGATTTGAGAAGTTGCTACTTTTGCGCTACAATCAGTGGTTCAAAAATTAAAGCATTGAAACCATTCAACTGGCTGCTAATGCTGGTGGCATTGTTAAAGTTCAGGTTAAGGTGCAATAAAAGAATGTTAAATGATCAGACATAAAGTATTGTTACTGTGCTCCTAAATTCTTGTTAGGATACTTGTGTTATGTTGATACTTGGAACCTTACTTTTATTTTTATACAAAGTTTGGTTTTATCTAAGTTTATTATTGTTGATATTTATATTTGCGTGTATTGTTGTTAAAATTTTATAAAGACAATGTTAAAGCTGTGTGTGATATAAATAAAGACAGCAGAGATTTTGTTACTTGACAGTTATTTATAATTATTTATTGTTTTGCACTTTCAGTTTTTTAAGCCATTTTGTTTAATTATAGTTGTAGGTAAGATACTTGAAGTATGTTAATAGTTGAAACGTTTACCTTTTTTGTGTGAAGTTACATTTTTTATATACCACTTGTTGCAGTGTTTTGTGGGATAATTCTGACAAATAAATATTGAAAATTCTTTCCCTAAACCCTCTCTCATGTGTATCCTAAACTTAGACAATATGACTCCATTGGAAAACTATACCAGTATACTATTGTCGGTTATCATCTATTATTGAATGTAAATTATTTTTTTTATTTGTAACGCAGGAAAAAATACAAAATATTACCATATTTAAAGAGAAATTTAAAACGAGTTACTTTGCCAAGTAACTAATTACTTTGAAGATGCAGTAATTGAGTTACTAACTCAATTACTTTTTGGGAGAAGTAACTAGCAACTATAACTAATTACTTTTTTGAAGTGAGATGCCCAACACTGTTAAAATCTAAACCAGCCTGCAAATCTTGAGCTGCTTCTCTTTCACTCACAGTTCAAAACAGGTGACAGGATCCATACCGTCTACTGCCCCTCAGAGAGCGCCACATTTCAGGCAAAAAGTGGGTCTGCACTATATCACTGTCAGAGCGCGCCACACGTGAGGGCTCCCTCTTCTGTCATGACTGCCACAAGTGTTCAAGCCGTCCAGCAGTAAAACTCCCTAAGCTGATGATAAGCCCCTTTAGACCTGCTGCTATCTTCATTCATGTAGCTTTCAAACAAATAAATAGGAACGACCTCACTTCCTTTTCTTCAAAGCTGCTTTACTCTTGTGTACATTTCAGGATTTTTTTCTGCTGAGTCGAGAAAGAAGGTTAAATAATGTGGGGTAGAGAGCACATTCTCACCTATGTTCTGCTAATGTGTCAAAGCAATTGGCCCCATATGTACTGTATATACAGTATTCCATCTTAGAGTGGAGAAACTTCCCCATTCTTATTGTAGATCAGAGAATATGATCTAGTATCTGAGAACGTTTCCCTCTATGAGTTTCACAACCGCATGCTTTGGTGCTAGAGAGACGAACTCGCATGTAACTCCAGGACGATTTATAGAAGAGGTCTAAAATCTGTGATCTTTTTAAATTGGATAAACAAAGTAATATAAAAAGATCAAACTTTTGATCATAATAATATCATATGATAATTTTTAAAGGTTTGCCAACAAAGCTTTAAAGGGTTACCAAACCCTAAATCAACTCTTTTTTGGCTGTTGACCTCTATAAATGGAGTTTTAAAAGTGTTATCTGTTGGTCATTGCCAAATTTTTGAAAAATAAGATAAAAAACTTTAAAAAAAAAAAAAAAAAAAAAAAAGAGTCAAAAACTGTCTGTGTGCTGCCCCCTAAAGGTTGGATTGAGATACAGTTGAATTTTTGATTGGTTAAACCATGTAAGTTTCAGAAGTCTCACGTCTTGATCTGCACTTCCTGTAATAACAGTCCTGTTCCCCAGCCTCATGCCTCTGGCTGGATTTTCACATTTTGGCTGTGGTATAGGAGTCAGCCTCCAACTTCGCTGTTTGGTTACACTTTAAAGTCAAAATCTAATCATCTTCTGATCTATTTTAAAATCATTCCCAGCGGTCTTTTAATTATGATTATGTCATTTTTAGGCAAAATATAAAAAAAAACAAACCTGTGAGTGTTTTCTAGCACAGAGTACCTGCAGAGTAGCTCATTCGAAATTCATCTCTGAGTTGTGAGCGGGACCATTGGTATGGAGCAACCATGCCCACTTTCTCGCTGCTGATAGCTCTCTGTTTACACGCTGTCCTGCAAGCTTACACCTCCAACCTAACTTTAGCGGTCCAACAAAAATGACGAGCTAAATTGGAGCTTTCCAGGCGTACAGTTTTGAGCAAGATGCCAGCTCAGACGAGGAAAACAAAAACGTACGTGGATCTATTTGTCTGCAAGTGAATGTATCAAAATGGAGCAGAGCTTGTGGCCTGTCCAGCATATTTTCCATGTCACATATATGCTGTTCTTCAAACAAAATGTTTTGATCTGCTCCTGATTCACAATGATTTAAATAAAAAACACTTACAAATACAATATGAAGACAAATTTTCTTTAAATACGTCCTCCATCATTAAAATCATGCCAAAAACAAATTTTTAAAAGCTTTAAAGCATAAAGTTTTTCATGAATTAGTAATAAGTTGATTGGTTTTTGAATTTCCTTTTTTCTTCTTTCTTTTATTTTAATCCGAGTCAAAGAAACCAAACTAGAAATCCATCTGCCAGTCTTCAGTGATCCGTCCTTTACCATTTATACAGGCAGAGGAGTCGACTTCAGAGAGAACCTCATTCAATGTACGATTCTAGATCAGTAAACACAGACAAGACACACGGCTGCCCAAAAACCATTTTGTAGCCCGGTGCTGCACAGCTTTTCAATCCTTGCCATTTAGGCACTACGTGTTGAAAGGCCTCCATCACCCACACAATTAAATCTCCTTAAATTAAAGCTGAGGCTTTCATGTGGCATTCATTATTCTGTTTCAAATTGAAAATACTAGAGCAAAGACTCTAAGGAAGGAAAAATGTTTAATTGTGCATTAAAATGCAGGCTAAATTATGAATGCATGTTTGGCTTGGCTTAGCTCTGGACTGGAACCTGCAGGCAATAGCTCAAGCTAGCCAAAGTGTGAATTATGAGGCAGAGATAAGGTTATGCTATCAGAAAATGAGGGTCAAAATCCATAAACACTAACTGGTGCATTCATAAAAGGAGGTCCTTAAGTTTTAAAGAACTTATTTTTATGTCCTCATTTTGTAATAAACTGGTAGACATTGAGCATCTTTGTCCCTACAGGTCCACAAACAAATGGGCAAAAAGATTAAATTGATCGATGTTTAAGTGGTGATGTTTTGCTTTCATGCTTTACATTGTTGAAAGGGTGGATTCAGTGTATCCTCCACTGCTCGGTAAACTGGTTAAATGGCAGTATATCCAAGCAAAGGCGACCTCTAAATCAAGAGCCATTGACCTTTTCTTAATGTAATTCTTAAATAGCCTGACCTTACTTGTTATCTCTCGTTTCAAATTATTTTTTCCCAGTTCCCTCTAGAAGTGAGAAGTTTTATCTGTGTTTTGGTTATTTTTCTGTTCGCTAAGTAAAATATAACTGTTTTCATGTTTTATCAGATAAAAAAAAAACAATTTAAGTCTAAGACAAATTTGTTCATCTCTGCAGTCTTATATCAATAATATAAATGGATTCTATAGTTTTCCTTTTTTAAAGTTTTTCTTTTAATTGAAGCTGCCGCCAGTTATGAAACAAAAAATAGGCACAATATTCAATAAAAAAGGACATTATTAACTAAAGAGGCACCACTTTGATGTATTTTATCATCTCTTAAGGTTAACCTAATTCAGAAGTATTCACTTTACAATCCACTTAAGTGCAGATTAGTCTTAACCAACAAAAAAATGACCATCATTTCCTGTTAATAATCCTATTATGACTGTCATCATGCAAGTGTATTCGTAATCAAACATGACTTGCCTCCATAATCTTCATCCACAGTAGCACTTTTATAATTGCTACTGAATTCAAAACAATCAAAATGCTTTGTGAATTGCCTCAAGGGAAGGGAAACCTAATATTCATCTTCAGTGTGGCTGAATACTAATCTCATCCAATAATGTGCTCACAATGCAGTCAACAGTTCAATAAATGAAGCAATAAACTAAACTGTTCACATTACAATAAGCCTTCCCTTAATCATCAATTTGGCGTTTGAGCTCTGATTGAAATTTTCTATACAGGTCTATTTGAAATCACCATTACAAACCAATTGAGAATTCATTTAATTAATGAGTTTTAAATTTCCTTTTTTTAAATATTATATCATGTAAACAGAACTTTTGCTTCATAATTAAAATTGCATATTATATTTTAATCAAAAAGGTAAACAGGTAATGTGTCTTTATTTTATATGCCATTACCTTTTCTTTTATTTTGAAAAACTGACAAACAAATGTCAGCAGGTCAATGCTATCTTGATTTAACATTTTGTATTATCGTTTCATTGAATGGTCAGGTTTTGTGATGGTGGTGATGACTATCTTCTAAATTCCTTCACCCTTAAAACCAGCTTTCTTCTGTCAGGTGATAAGAGAAAAAGCAAGTATCCATGGGCTGGCTGCATGCGTAGGTGTCGGCTGGTGTGACTTTTACGGTGCTGAAAATAAACCTACTCATTCAGGGAAGCAATTACTGTGTTATTATCTTTCCACTAAAATTATACTCTTTTGTTCTCTGCACTTATCATTACAAAAGATTTCCTATAACCACCCACAAAGAAGCATTTGGTTTTATCTGGACTCCTTTAGGTGTCAATAATTAATAGGTCAAGTGATGAAGTAAAGGTTGGAGCTTGAAAATAAAAAAAATTAAAATTAAAATTTTGATTCATAAGGGAAATGCTGTGATCACAGCTTATTAAGATTTTAGATTATCAGTGACTGAGTATATTTTTTTGAGGTGGGGATGTCAAACGCTTACCTACAAAAAATGTCATAGACACGAAAGCTTTTTTCTAACTGCTCCATAGTGATCAACAAAATGAGATCATTCAAAGGTCAACGTGTGCAACAGTGCAATCCAAGGCCCAAAAGAACCCAAGGTTGCAAGTAAACAATACATGAGTCCGCAAACATAAACACACATAAACAAAGAAATAGTTGTTTTCCCCACTGGGAAGCTTGGTAGCTGTAAACACCAAAAAAAATTCAGTCCTGCATTATTACAATATTTGTACACAAAGTTGGTGGTCATATCCTGGTTGGTACTTTTGTGGAATGTTGTGTCATATAAGTGGGACATTAAACTCTAAACAGTGAATAAAAGAAGTGGAGTATTGTCCTTTGATTGAAGGTTCGGTTCTCACTCTGCCCCCCCCTTTAATGTGTTCTTGTTCTTGGGGAAGACACATTGCTCTTGGTGGTTACATGTTGGTGCTAATGTTCGGCAATGGAGCCACACATCAGAGTCTAAATATGTGTTTGAATAGGACTAAGACTGTAAAGTGCATTAGGCAGGGGCGGAGCTACAGGGGAGTGTGAGGGGGCCGGTGCCCTTCAGGAAAAAAGCTTTACCTCAACTTGACCCCCTACACTTTTTTTGGGTCAATATTTAAAAATGACAAAGATAAAGAAATCATAATTTCAAGCTTCTTAAAAGGGCCTATATCATAAGCCTTCAAAGTAATGCGTATGTGAAAATAACTTACCTTTGACACACTAAAAAACGTTTTATTTATTTTTTGCTAGCTTTGTGCCAACCCAGAAGAAAGACGCCTCGATCTCTGAGAATCATAAATCAATAGTCAAATGCTAGAGACACCTATCCAACTGAGATTTCCAGCAAATTACCATTTTTGGCTCCCTGTTGGTTGTTGGTCCATAGAAACATACAACGGTCCAGTTAGAGCAGGGCTACTGTTGACTTGCGGAAAAAAGCGTCTGTCGTCCTGTTTGCCACCTGCCATCTTCTCTCAAAATCCAAGCGGAAAAAAATTAGTTGCTATGTGACCTCCATAGTTGTTATTGCTAGCTTCACCCCGGCTGCGCTGTGAAGGTTCCCTTTGAGTGGAATCGCTCACATGTATTTTCTCAGTGGAAACAAGGCATTAGTGTGCACATAACGGACAAAAAGAAATAGTTTAGAGAACAACAGTGGCTACTTACACTTCATGTCCACAATTTTCTAAAAAAGAAAAAAAAGGATAAAAGTAATGCAAAGATTCATAAAAGTTAATATTGCAAACGTGAAACACTTGTAATGAGTGAATAATCGTTTAGAGAACAGTATAAAACAAGTTTCCATTTACAGTGAAAAACATTGAGATCCTTAATAAAAGAGAGATAAACACAAGGTAAAACTAAATTCAAATGATTTAAGCTACAATAATTAGGAAACTAAATGCAATACACTGATAAATTAAAGGAAACAAGATTAAAGGTTGTAAGTATTTACTCCCATCAGGACATAAAAATAGACAGACATTGCCCTCTTAAAAAAAATGCAATGTGGAGGATAGTAACGAGACTCCATTGACCTCATTAGATTTTAGTGATGCTCCAGCCCGTGTCTTGTGAGGGTGCACGGTTTTGTCTCTTGTGAGAGAACATTCAGGTACACACAAATCCCATGCCAGTTTTCCATTGCACACCGTGAATCACAAAGACACGCAGGCAGGCAGTGGATTCCAGAGTGAGCACAAAAAAAACACACAAGCTCTGATCTGCTTCCTTCTGTTAGACCTTGTCTGCTCAGCAGACTTACAAGCCGAGGTTTGGTGTAACTCCCTTTGAACCTATCGACTATAGTCGACAAGTTTACAAAGTAACAGAGGAAAACATTTTTTTTTTTTTTGTTAAGTTTGTGAAGTGCCATAACTTATCTTATGTAGTGTATTTCAGCAAGACTACTGTATAAAACAGTATCATGAACCACACAGTGAGGTAGATTTGCATTTGTGTGGCTGACTGTTGTATCAGCAGAGTGCAGATAAGCCTGCCATGTTCTTTTACTCATGCTATTTTCGGCTTTCAGTGTCTAGTTTGAACAAATGTTCTTTCCTCACAAAAGCATCATCATAACTCAGAATACTATTGAAGGTAAGCAAGTTATTGTGAGAGGCAGTGTGCATCTGTAATATCTGGTATCCCAATGAGACTATATGAAGCTTTAAAAATGGGTTTTGATTCAAAAAGTTCACTTCCTGCATCTGGTTCCTAAAATGTTCCTAATAGTACCTGTGATTTTACAATAAAACCGAAAAACAATACATCACATTGTTCAGTTTCGTCAATGGTTAGACTGACCGCACTTTCCTGATTCTGATCACGAGCAGCTCTATGAAAAGTAGTGTGAATTGCCCTTGATATACCCCAACACTAGCGGTAGACAAACACGAAGAACGCCACAAAGGTCCTTATCATCACAAGAACAGACTCCAAACACCAGATCCTAACATAATCCTCTGGGCCTTCTCAAAGGCCAGCACTACACAACAGAGCAGGAGGTAAAAGATCCCGCTAACTCAGCGGAGGCTTTGACTTTTTCAAGACACTGATGTAAATAAAGAAAGGAATTTTCAAGGAACTTCCACGTCAAAAGGAAATAATGCTTTCCATTGTAGAGAAATACTTCTAAAGACAGGTATTGAACTATTAACTAATCAACTGCTGTCCAGCTTGGTTTTTACTCCCAAAGCTATTCACTCCAAAGTTAATAAGTCAAAACTAAGCAACAGCTAATGGCTTGGTAACATGTAACCCTACAGGGGATGGCTGCAGGTTTTTAGGTTGTTCAAGCCCGTGGGGTGGAAGTCGTAGACAGGAATGGCTGCATCTCCAGAGGACCCCAGTACTCTTGAGGTTTGTGGGTCCACTTTAATTGGACATCATGGCACGCACAATTGTAGTGTGTGGTAAGCGTATCATAAAATATTTGTCAGGATAATGCAAGATACATGCACTTATGGAGTGTGCACCATTCACTTGAACAGCACTAAAGCACTTTGCAGTCAGGGTGTGTACTAGCAAGAGTCTGGCAATACGATATAAATACATCTCATGATGCGATACGTATCGCCATATTTCCCAACAGAGCAATTTTTCATATTTTTTTGAAAGAATATAAGTCTGCCTGAATAATAATAGACTTTTCATGTAAAAAAAAAAAAAAAAGAATTTTATTTAATCTAATGATAAGCACTGCAACTGTATATCATGTACAAGTTGCTTTTATCCACAAATTTCTTGTGATTTTCTTTTGGTAAATTAAAAAAAATATATTTTTTCTTAAAGGGAACAGTCAGTATTTTATGATTTCCACAACAAAATATTTTTAGTATAATAGTAAGAAAAAAATTCAAATGAATCTGTCTCAACCAGGAAGGTTCCAATTCTTTCCCAAAACATTAAAATGTGATGAAGTAGCGTGAGAGGATGAAGGAGAGCGCTTAAATGTGGCACTGCAGCGCCGCAGCTCCGTTTTCTCACGTGTAGAGGTAAACAGGTATTTCACCGCTCATCACCATGACGTTGGCCTTTTTTCAAAGCATTGTCTGCTTCACTCTGAGCCATCAAGTCACTGATCAAGAATATTTTGCAGTGAAGCTCGGCTGAACTATCTCCCGCTTTGCCGACAGTATTTTGACTGAAGCTCTGTGCACGAGCCGCTGCGCAGTTGCACTGCTTCACCTGTTCTTCTGTGAGCTGCTACGAAGGACGGCAATCCGCGGTTTTATATGATGCTAGCAGCAACGTGGCAAAGAATTTTGGTTCGGTTCCCACACACCACCAAAAAAAAAAAAACTGGGTTGTATATGTTTAATGACAGCAGAAAGCGTGTGGCAGACTGAACATTTCACACAAGCATTTGTTTTTTGTTGTTTAAGCATTTGTTACAACCTCTCGCCTGCAGCACACCCATAGAAAAAAAAAAAAAAAAAAGCATGTGCTACAATCGTAATATTTCCTGTAGGCCACCTGTGGGCTCCTTACAGATTTGCCCATTTTTCACAGACAGCCCACACTCACCCGTAAGGGCAGTTGTGACTAAGGCATAAATAAATAATTCAAAGTTTTGTGATCCATTATTGTCCTTCAACAGTTATTTACTTTTTTTATTTATTAAAACTAAAAGCAATAATCTGTTTAGATATTGTATACACTGAACCAAAAATTTATTATTTTTATTATAAATAGGCTTTTGGAAAAACATTCATAAAAGCATAAATAATATGTGTGATAATTGCTGCCTACATTTTTTCTTTTTATAAAATGTGTTTTTCTTTTCTTGAATCATTGGATAAACAAACGGTCCCTATATAAGTATATTAAAGGTCTGATTAAAAACAATATCATGTGGTGAAATTGAAATGAGCTTTGATTAAAAGTTGTGCTTATAAATAGTAATGAAAATATTTCATTTTGTGTGAGCCATTCGTCCAGGAACCTTATTTGTTACCAAGAGCTTAAATGTGTAACACTGTGATTACAGTGACCAGAATACACACTTGGGCCAGACATTTAAATGGGAATAGAAAGGACAAGAGAAAGATAAAGCCTCTTGCATGTTTGGGCTCAAACAGAAGTCTCATGCTATCATCTTCTTTTTATTTGTGTGACCTGCCTGAGGCTGTAGAGGAGAATTAGCTGCAGTTAAATATGGTGTGAAGCATCTCTTCTTTTACAAAGATGAACACGTTTGCTCACTGTTCCTTTCAAAATTTAAAGTAAAATTTCAACTGAAGCTATGGCGTTTTGATGAAATCGGCCTTGTATTGAATAACCCGACAAATGACAAATCCTCGGTTGATGCCGATCAGAAATCATCCCATTCTTTACAAAAAATAAAAGCATCCGATTGTGGGCAGTTTTAGTCCCTTACCTTTTTTAGGTTGTCATGTTTTATATTGTTCTTGTGGCTTTTTCCTCATAATATAAATACAAATTCAGATCAGAACTGTGTTTCTGAGTTGTTCTTGATTCAGATCATTGTGAATAAGGAACAGACTAAATTGGAAAAAGCTTGTGCTTGTAATACTTAGTCAACAATGTTCAGACCACAAGCTACAAAACAAATAGATCTGTACACTAGTAGTGTTAGGTTGTTGGTGTGAGGAGATGTAAGCTAGTAGGAGAGTGTAAGCAAAGCGAAAATGGGAAGTGTTGGAAGAAATATTCCGCCAACAGTCTTGCCCACCACCTCCAAAGGAAATTTCTAGTAAACTAATTTGTTTTGGCTTAAAATGGCATAATCATAATAAAAAAATAATAAAAAAAAAACAGTTTAAAAGTAGATCAAAATATGATTGAGATTTTTTGGAGTGTTAATTTTATAAATAAGAGGCTATTAGTTTTTAATTTGTTCTTGTTTTCAATAATTTTGCAGCATAAAGTTTACAAAAAAAGCTACACAAGCAAGTATATTTTGAGGGGGACAACCTTTGACAGGTAGGGTTGCTTTATCCACATCTAACAGATGCTATTTCCTACTTTGCAAGGAGGTTAATCTAAAAAAAAAAAAAACAACTCACTGAAATCTATAGTAGAAACCTCAAAGCAACACAAGCTTAAATGTTTTGGCAAGAATGAAAACAGAAGCTATCAATTATAACGCAATTACATTTAAGATGTTTCTCCTTATTGCAATTGGTGAGGGATAAACAGTTTTGTTGAGTGTGATCAATAGAGAGGCAGTCAATAAAAACAGGGTTGGACAATAATCAGTTAAAAAAAAAAAAAAGCCAGCACCCTCAAGCCGTAGGGAAAAATGTCAAAGACATTACAACTACAATCCTTTATTTAATTTACTTTGTCAATGAACGAAAGGTAAATTGTTGGTAATGACTGAGCCACATCATTTTGGTTTGAAATCGGTCACTGTAGAACACAATCTGCCTTTACCTTTCATCTCTTTAAATGGTAGCTTCTCCATGTCAGAGATGGTTTTTTGACTGAGTCGTGTCGATAATGTTTTTTTAAACATCATCTTGAGGATCCATGTGCGTCAGGCACCATCTGCTGGAGTTAGAATGATCTGGAACTAGGCTTCCTAATTAAAAATCTACAAACATACTCCCTGTTTGGGAATATGCAAAAAACGCACACACACCACACCGAGATGACTGGAGGGAAAATGGTTCCTCCTGGGAACTTTTGCTCTTTCTACCTTTGCTTCTAATCCTCATACTTTTCTCTCTGCTTAATAGACGTCCCGTCAATCACAGTTAATCACTTTTGCACCGTTCGTCCAGATTGTTGATTCCAAGAAATTCCCAGTGGTGGCTGGGATAAATCTTTACTTCTCCTGTAAAACTACAAATTTCCAAACTGTATGGACAACATCTGCCCACTGATGATCTCAAGCACAAGTGTTTAATATCCTGAAGCTTTGTTAGGGGAATATAGGGTGCAGGAGTTTTCAGTGTTCGTGGGCCATGGTCTTTTGCACCAAATGTTTTGGGAACTTATTGTTTGGACTTTCAAAAGCGGTGCCGTATTTGAAATATGTGATGATGCAATTCTGTCAGACATTAGATGGGAGATTTTTTTAAATCTTTTTTGTGTATATATATATATGTATATATATATATATAATATATATATATTTTTTGCTGTTGGCACTCCAGATAAATGACGGCAAATATAATTTGTTTAAAAAAGTGCAATAAATAATGTAACAGCGCAACAGTCAAATCCCAGTTTACCCATGTTGCAACACTCTGTTTATACCATGCAGATCAATAGCTAACCTTCCACAAACAAAACAACCAATCGGCACCGGTACACACCTGCAAGCAGCAGCATAACCAGCTCATAATAGATCTCCTACTGTCTTTTGGACCTAATTGGCTCCTCCATCCTTATCCGTGACGGTCCCTAGAGTGAGGATGTATTTGAAGAGCGGAGAATTTATTCCTTTTTTTTTTCTCTTTTTAAAGGGAAGACAGGATGGATGCCACTTAGAAACATTTTACAAAGATCCAGTACAATGAAGTGATTTACTTGTCAAAATATTCATCCGTGAAACCCTACCCCACAAAGGATACATAAAACGTGCCGTTTCATTTGCAGAAGGTGGATGTCACAATAGACACTTCAATTGAGGTTCTCAAAATTTCCCCAGCTGGCCAGATAACCGACAAAAAGACACTCGTGCCATTTCAAGCATCCAAATGGGTAAGATCCAAACCGTTTATATCTCTTCTTTGTTTGTCAGGGTTTCAGGCACACACAAAGGTCACTGCAGCTGACGAGGACAACTTTTTTTTTTGTTACTTTTTTCTTCGTGACCTTTCTCTTTTAAATGATTTTTGTACTTACACGGACATTGGCACGAGTGTCAGAACATTCTTGGCTTGATTAAGAATCGAGTCATTGGTGCATTATAACCAGAGAGAGCTTCCGGACATTAAAATTCAATAAGGTCAAGTTTTAGAAATGTACTTGCCGTCTTTGTCGTGTATGAAACCTTGTCGATGCAATATTCTAAAAAAGATGGCAACAAATATATTGCTCTCTTTGTTTGGAATTTTTTTCAGATCTTACGTCTCGTTAAAGTTGGTATAGTGGAGGTACAATTATTCGGTAGCTTGATAAGGCCATTTATTCTGACACCTCTGTTTGTATGCTTGTAGACAAGCATAGCAGAAAAATAGATTTATTGACCATCTCACTGAGCTGCAGAGGGATAATTGGAGAGCTTTTTATGTTTGGTATGTAATGTGAGGTGTTCTTTTATTTTGTACTTTTCTTACATTGGATATGCAAAAGAATCTTTGGTGTTTTCCTTTGTTGTGTAACCAGCTACCTCTCCTTTTACCGGTGTCTTCTTTATCTTAAATGTCAAAGTGCACAGAGGGAACTGTGGAGCGTGCACAGAGCTGTAAGACTACTTTAGGTCCAGCTGTTTGCGTGCATGGAAGAGAAATTGAACCTCTTGCATCACCTAAGTGCTTTTCCTTGATTATGAGAAGCCTGTTTCAGTTCAGAAACAGGTTTTTATGCTAAAGAAAGTCATAGTTTCACTCATATTTAAAAGAACATTGTTCTACAGTGTCATTTAAAAGCCATGGATGTTTGTAAAATCACCAAGAGGGAAAAAATCATACCTGAACCATATGAGTGATGCGGATGATAGGAACCGCTGGATTCTAAACGTATATGGTTTATTTCTAAAATGTGTTGTATCCCGTCTGTTCTTCTGTCTAGATTTCGACTTGAAACAGCCATTCAACTGCAGATGGATGAAAGTGTCTTGTGTTGAACTATATGTTTGTGTGATGATAAACTAATGTGTGCACAGCTCACGCACTGGACTGCAGAGAACAACACAGATTTGAGATTTCAAGTGTTTTCTGTCCTTTGGGTGAGCAAACTTCTGTCTGAGGGGCTTGTTGAGTTTGGAGACAATCTTTCTAAGAATCTTCCACATAGAATTCAGACTGCACACATTTGATTCGCTTAAAATGAATCAGAATCGGTTTCCCCTGAAAATCTGGAACGAATGTTCAGTCTTAATCCACACAAGCGGACCACGGTCCACGACCGGGAAGCGCTCTAGGATCAATCTTTCGAGGTGGTCTTGGTTCTTGTCCAATTGGACTGAGCTTTGGTTCGCTTTGAGTTTCCTCACTCTCAGCAGAACAACTGGACCAAAATAGCCACTGTAGTCGGGAAATAAGAATGTAAACTTAGTAGTAATGAAGCAACTGATTAATTGGTTGGAGTAACATGAAGCAAAAAAAGAGTCACAGCAACTCATTGAAATAAATACAGGCTCATTAAAACAACGTGATACACATTGCTTCTCACACTGTTTTCCTGACTATCAATATGTCATAAACACTTATCAGCATACTTTCTTAGCCAATGCCTCTTCTGTGATCGCCTAGCATGCCTCTGCTGCATCAAAGCAACAGTATACAGTGTTGAACCTGACGTTGATACATATGTTCAAAAGTGGTCAACAAACAACACAGATTGAATACAAGAACTATCCTGGCTGTTTGGCTTTTCCTCTTTTTTCTAACTCATATAAAACGAATTCAAGCTGAATGTAGACTTCAAATATTGGTTTCATGTTAAGTTTGAGATTCTCCTTCAGGCATGGCACATACCTAAAAAAGAACCCTGCTCAGAACTCTTTTTTTTTTTTTTTTTGCATCTTTTAGCTTTGCAGAATGATCAGGGGGTCTGAATCGAAAGTGCAGCGACTTAGAAATCTGAGCGTCCCAACAGGCTGCAAAATGAAAACTCTCTGAGAGTTAATTTGATATCAATTTTACACTGTGGAATAGGTGAGTCCAGTTCAATTCCAATGGTTTTACAACCTGTCAACTTGTCAAAGCCCCAGCCACCTTTTTAAAAAAAGGTCATGATTCAGGTTGGGCAATCTGAAAAACATGGCAATATCTAGTTTGCAGCTGAGGAGCTGCAACTACTGGCATTAAAGATCTTTAAAATCTGGACGAGAAGCATTTATAGTTTATGTGTTCATTCATATCTACAATAGTTGATGCATATTTGAAATGGGCTGAAAACAAAGCATCACAACACCCTGGACAATTGTCAAGTTGTTCAGACTTTGTTAATTGAACATGTTGGTGAATAATTTAGAGCTTCCATACAGTTAAACGGAAGAAGAAATTGTGTCAGTTTATTTTGTTTTTCATTCACTTATTGGTACAATTGAGGTTCAAGAATAAATCAGCCTTTTAGACTTTGGCAAATAAAGTGATTTGAAATGTTATAGTTTTCTCCCACCTATGACATTAATTTATCATATATGTCACCAAAACTTTACTAAGAAGTAGAGTATTATGAAATCTAGAATCCTCTGTCATCATCGTCTAAGTTAATTACTCTCAGCGAATCATGATCACTTTTAACAAGCCTGCCAGGATTTTTTGGAAGCATTAGTTTGTTTTTTTCAGGAAACTGCCAGCAGGATTCTAAAACACATATTTCCTCCACTGTTATCCACCTACACAATCGTGACCACATTAATGAACCACACCGTCTTAATAAATTAATTCCTGCTGTCAAGGTCTGTTATTGGTTTTAAAAGGGAGAATTTACAAACTTAAACCAAGAGAAACTATAATGTTAATCAATTTTATGCAAAGAAGCTCCGACATAATTTGCTTGGTCCGCGCCACTCTCCTGGGAACATTGTCCTGAATTTGACGGCATCTATTGACTCAATCTATTGGTTGTAGTGGATGGCTCTTCCTTCAACCTGTCAGTTACTGTGTAAGCTGTCTTCTTTATGTTTTGAAGTAAAATGCGATCCCCGTTGGTTGAGCATTTGGGTGAGGATTCAACCACAGTGACCAGATAAATATGATTGTAAGACGTCAGATGAATCTAACTCCTGACAAGCACCCCATTGAGCAGGATTGGTCAAGTTCTTTTCTTATTTTAACCACTGAGAACAAAAACCCATGCAGCAATAGTCTCAGAAGAGATCTGCTCTCCTTTAAAACAGGAAATGCTGCCCAAGCAGTGATGCCATGACCAGTTTAGTTCATAATTGCAATAGTAGTCTGTGCAGGTGCTTTCAGTGCCTGCAGATGCAGACCTTAATGTTGGTGAGGGGATGCTGACCAATGTTAAAGCAGGAACTTACAGGAGCATTTGGGGACATATTTAAAGAATTCATTGAACTGAACTAATAATTTGAGTCTCATTTATGTTAAATTAATTTAATTAAAAAGGCTGCAAAAATATATTACTGTTGAAAGAAAATAAATAGAGCTAAATAGATGAACTGATTGCTGTGAACTTGTAAAACGTGTCATTGACTCCTGCAGGATTTGCGCAGCCTGAGCAGCGCTCACCTGAAGCTCCGTGCCGAGAACCCTACAGTCTCCAGATGCTGACTCGCAGTTGGAAATCAAACAGAACTCGAGCAGATCGTCTCCTGTGAGATTAAGATTATCTCAACTCGCCTGAAGCATCGTACCTGGCCAGGATTATCTGGATGATGACGATGAGGAGGAGGATGAGGAGAGTTGCGCTAAATGTTTGCTTACAGCTCTTTTGAATCAAACCCAACACAGACCAATAGTGGAAATAAGAACGATTTCCTTCATTTATTGCGCAAAGAATATTTGTAAAAAAAAAAAGTAAGTAAGTAAAATGTATTGAAGGCTGAGCAAAGTTAAGGAAGTGTTTAAGTTTACATATGCGAAAATAAGGATTTTAAAAAAATGGGTGTCTTACCTTCACGCCATAAGTTTGACTCAGTCTTTGTTCTTTCAGGCACCGGTAATTAAATCCAAGAGCATCCACATTTAGTTCCAACTGTGTCCTTTCTTTGCTCTGTACATAGTTTTTCTTCTTATTTAAACGAACCGTGTCTGTGCAGCTGCTTGGGTGCGAATCATTAGTTCAAGCTGGCTCGACAGGAGGGAAAAAAAACGCACGACTGCGAGGCACAAATACGCATGAAAATTAAAATCACACTTCAGTAAAATGTAAAAATCTTTCCAGTTGCTTTTAAAAAGAAAATGAAAATTTGAAATAAATAATTAATTAAAAAAACGGGTTGGGATGCTTCAGTTTTGTTCTTGGAAGAAGTGGAGCAGAAGGTGAAATTGTCCTCTTGCTCTCCTGCAGCTTTACGCACGCAGCGGAGTTACCGTCGATACTGGAGGAGGAGGAGGAGGAGGAAGGAGACGCGGCGAGAGAGGAGAACCGTGGACATTCAAGGCGGGGTTACATCTGCTTATTCTCCACAGCACGGAGTTGTGCTGCCTTCAATGTCACCGGTGTGGGAGACACCTTGTTCCCATATGATTACCTTGAACTTACATGCGTCACGTTCAGTATACTCACTGTCTGAGAATTAAGCAGGAAAAACGGAAGACGCGCGATTTGAAGTAATCCATATTTTGATGGTGGGATTACAGATTTTATTCTGGCTCTGGTGATTTTATTTGTTTATCCTCTGTTAGAATATTCTATGTCACAAATGTGTCACGGAGATTATCTGGAGTGACACACAATAAAATAAAATAAAATAAACCTCTCTTTTTAAAGTCTTATCTCCATGTTCCATGCGCAAATTTGATGTACAAATAAAAAATTACCAGCTGCACTGTTTGATGGTTTTAATTAACTACAGGCTTAATCAGCAGACCAGCTCATGCTGCTTCACTGTGCTTTTCATTTTCATTAAGCAGCCAATAATCACAGGGTAGTTTCAAAAGCAGACAGGTAGGGACTTAAATGCCTCTGCCAGAATTCTTGCACCACTGAAATTATTTTTTTAGTCAAAGGAGGGGAAAAATCATTTCCCCACCTCATCAAATGGTTGAGTGGTCCTCAAAAAGCTTAAAGTTTTCTCTCTTCAAAGATTCCTGTAAATTTAAAAAAAGCGTGTTTAGTGTTTCTTCTGGGCTTCTTTGAATGCTGCCTTTTCACTGTCAATCAACCCGCTTTAGTGAATGCCATATAAATATAAAGACTAAAAAAGGCAACAATCTTCTGCTTGATAATAAGGACCTTCATCAGACTTTAATTATGGTGCTCCATTATGAATGTCTTCTGTGATGGTGTCTCAGAGATGGCACAGCACCTTATGTTAAAGGAGGAAAAAAAAAACTGTTCGAGTTCAAAGCCTCGAGCTGTAAAAGAGGGGCTGCAAACTAAAGAGCTCCTTTAATCATTACTAAAACTCAAGACTATAATAATTTGCATCTTCATTAATAATACTTTTCAAAGCACTTAATGCATGATGTAATGTAGACTCTCCAATTTAAATAAACATCCTAGTCTGATTCTAGTCTGGTTCCTATGAGAATTAAGAGCCTCGACTGCAGCACATTTTCAGTGTGAGATGTCCAATAGTTTGGTCCTTGTGTAACTTAAATATAATTAAAAAGAAGATTTAAAGAAAAAATATGGAAATTTACTACGGTTCACGATCATCTGGTTAACTAATTGACTGTATGTGAGAATTGGATTGTGTGACCCCTCCATGTTCCGAACAGGAAGTCCCCACTGGTTCCAAGATACCAAAAAACCCACAGACTTCTATGTTTATCAGTGAATTTTAACTATAGAACAGCCTTGGAAATCAATACAAACAATGTTTGGACATCAAACAATTTACTATCCGAATTAAAGAGAAGGTGTTGTCAAGATATAAGATGGACGAATAAAAATTAGGATTTAAACAATTTTGATTGTGAAATGGTAATTGTGGGTAACAATTTATAGGATTTACAAGTGATAAGAGAAAAAATTGAAAGTTACTGGAATATTGTATTGTATTGGTTTGTCACATTTATATGTTGTGAATTATTTGAGTTACTGGAAAAAGACAGAGGGATATGCTTAAATAAGCATTTACGTCAACCCCTTTTTTAAATATGTATTTATTGAATTTGGCTTTTAACTTTTTTTAAAAGGTGATTGCATTGATTTTTTTAATTCTTTTTCTGATGTTTTACATGTTTGAAATAAATCAGATATATTCACTTGAAAACACAGTCTCCCCTTTTTTGCAGTGATTAGGGACCAGATTCATTCGCGAATATGCCAATTCTATGAATACAGAGAACCACTAAACAAAACACTTCTAATCATATTTTTTAAAACATTTGTTAAATAATATTGGAGTATTAATCTGCATTAAGAGTATTTTTTTTTCAATTCTGAACAAAAGATTCTACTGCAGCGTACTTTATGAAGCAGTTGAGGAGTTTCACACTTTGTCTCTGTGCCTTAAAATCAGGAGTGTGCACTTCCTCCTCCACCAAATAATAAACACCCTCTGCGGACGATATTTATCCAATCATCAAAATTTTTTGCATATCAGAATTTTTTCCGGCTGCCTCTGAGTCAGCTGATGACATTTCTTCATGCAGTGGCACGGGGGTCTGCAATGCGGAGATACACCTCAGCACTTCAGCTTCTCTTTCAAACGCAAAAATTTCATACAAGCGCCTCAAAGAGTTTTTGCGATGGACCGGAAGAGTCACATGACTGAAAATACGTGACACCACAACTAAAGAAACGCAAATAAGCAAGGGAACACAATAAAAAGCTTTTATTTAGACATGCTATTTGTCAGAATAACTAATCTTGTAAGATGGGTATAAGCAGAATGGTACACCCCAAAGATATGTGCCAACAATGAGGGTATGGCCGAATTAGATTATTTTGATTTTTAAGTTGATATTTATGATGGCAATTTGTTGAAAAAATGAACTGTAGAAAGGTTTAGTATTATTGTTAAGTATTGTTAAGTTAAGTTATTTAAGTAATGTTAAATATTTTTTTTTTCTGGGATCGATTAGTTAGGACTTCGCCTGGCACCAGAAGGAGTCACTCCATTACTTCTCATTGCAATAAACACCTGCTTGAGGAAATCACTCTCATGATTCTTTCTCTCTCTGTTATCAGGTAATAAACACCAAATATGTTTATGTTCATGTGCTTTTTCTTAGAGTTACTTTGGAGTGAAGCTTAGAAAAGTTTATTTGCAATGGAAATTTGTAATGGTTTTGCCTCGAATTATCGTGCACTTCGCCTAATTTCATTTTAGGCTTTATGTAGCAGCAGCTTTGTTCTTTATTTATTTTGTGGTTGTGTGCACTTTTTTCCAAAATGTGACACTTGCTCAAGGAATGTTTTTAAATATTCATTATTTTTGTTAATATTGGGATAGCAATAAACACGTGTGTGAGGAACACGCAGAAATCTCTTTCATGTTTCTTTTTTTATTTAGGGGCGTAACATTTGTATAGATACCTTTCTTTAATACATTTTCGGTGTAATAAAATTAAGAGGGATGGGACGAGAGCTAATCTGCATCCAAGGAGGGAGAAGCCACTGCCAAGTATCCCCACCATTGACCATAAAGCTGGACAGAGACCCATCCCCCCTTCGTGGTCCAAACAGGAAACACCCGCTGGGTCCAGGACGCTTAAGTCTTATAGACTTCTTTTAAAAAAAGATGGTAATTAGCCTGCGGCTATAATCTGCCATACTTACATTTGGTTTAATGTTCATTAATATGCATTGTCCCTATCTAAATAAAGTTCAATTAATTAATTACAAAGATCGCAAGGAGCCCGCTCTTGTTTGAACAGCTCTCACAGACTCTTTCAACAATCCAGAGGATTTTTTGGGGGGAACGGGTCATTAAAAGAAAAAAATCTGTTTACCATGCCTATTCCACCCTCATTTACTATTGAGTGTATAAGTGTTTGCTACAACACAGGCTCATTGAGTGGTCTGCGATCTTGATATTTTGTGTGAGTTACCTGCATGCCCTGTACAAGTTTGTTCATTTTTCGCTCCGCAGAAAGCCCATGCTCATGGCCGGTTGTGACTAAGACTTGTGAGTGATTATGACTCTTCTAACCAAACATTTTTCTTTTTTTTTACTTAGTTTATGATGAAAGCCCTGTTTTAAATAACAGCTGACCCTAAAAAACATTCAGCATTTGTCCTTGTGTTTTGTTCTTGGACATAACTGAATACAAATCAGTGCAGGGCTTTTTGTGGAGCCAATTGGGTTGCCAATGAAATTAGAGTGTGGTGGCCCTGGATGTGACACAACACAGATTTTGTTGCAATTGTGTATCCCGCTCTGTTGAAAGAAACTGGGAATTAATCAGCTTCAATGAAAAGTTCCACTTCATTCCTTTCAGAAAAGGGTTCAGGTTGGCACAACTGACATGTAATAACTTTGCATTTCCAGCAGCTGCTGTAACTGGATGTCATGCACTATCATTGGAATTCATTTCTGTTTTTTTGTTTGTTTGTTTTTACAGAAAGCTGATCTCTGTCTGCTGGAAATGATACAATAACCCCTAATAATGACTCCACAAAATTCAATTAAGTTGATGTTATATTGTGTCAGTGAAAAAAACAGGAAATATATTTTGGTTACAGTGAATCATTCACATGTTTTATCTTAAATTTAGAATTATTTTACCCATTCAGGAAAAAAAACTACCAAAGAAAATAGAGGGAAATACTCCTCTGCTGCCTCCACAAGATGTAAGAGGATGAGCTGCAGCCAGATGCTGCAAATCATTGGACCCTAATGAACTCATCATCAGCAGGTGTGCAGCATTTTATAAAAGCTGACACTGAGGAGGAAAGGCTGAAGCAATGAGCTTTGAGAAGCAACAGTTGGTGGACAACATTATCTTTCTTTATAAAAATGAAGAAACACTGAGGAAAAATTCTTGAAAAGCACCAAAAACAATCAACAATACTGTAGGTTTACCATTAAACTGTAACACCAATTCAAATTTTGTATAGCTTGTTTGTAAGAATAATAGGAGTGGGTTTTTTAAGAGTTAAAAAACAGACCTCCTGAAGCTCTGTCTATAGTGGAAACCAACACATTATTACAACGGAGGTGTTTAACAACCACTGTCAGGAGCAGAGGTGATCATACCGGTCTGGCCAATCTGGACATCTGACAGTTGTTGTTGGGCTGAGCACACACTATTTTGTGTACTTGACTCTTCCGTTTCTGCAACCTTTAATGCTGAATGAGTCATTTGGGCCAGTTTATTGTGGAAAAAATTCAACTTTTACGTTTTGATAAATTCACCTTATTTGTTTTTGTAGCCATTTTTCCATTGATTTATAAAATTCAGCTTTTAAATATTTTCTGCAGCTGAATAAATAAACAAGATATTTTTGCTGCAGCAGATTTACTATAAAATTGCAAGAAAACCAAAACAAACATGACATTTTTTGTCAGTATGCTTTATACGCCATCATCATTTTCTCTTTCAAACTTTGAATTTTCACCTCAACTTTTGTGTAGAATTCACCTTTTTTATATCTAAACACACAAGTCCAATAGGATAATGTAATGCTAATACTAAACTCTTCTCACAGAAAATCAAACCATGCTCTCATTTTGATCAGTTATCTAACATGTCTAAGTCAGAGTCTGAACAAAATTACAAAACTTAATTAGCATTGCATATCAAGATCTGAATACCACAGGAATACTAAGATTTACCTGTTGGATTATAAAAAATGTAAATTTAGATAGAATTATCCTAATGTTGCCACATTGTTTGCTAAAAATTAAGAATACTGACTCTTTTTTTTTCCAAAATATTAATCTGTTCATATTCAATTTAACAAAACAGCAAAGCATAGATCTGTCAAGAGAATAAAATATTTTCAAAGCTAATTGAAACATAAGAGTTTTCAAGCAAATTAAATATTTTATGAATTGTTTTAGATAATAATGGATATCCACATTTTTTACATTCTAAAATAAGATTTACATTTACAAACAAAATGCCTTCATGGTTGTCACTGCACACCTGGTCTAAGTATTCAATTAAGCAGCTGTTTCTCTTTTAATTAATTACTTGCAGTTCATCTAAATGTGTGTTTTCCAGGTCATTTGTCATCATTTTTGCTCTTCCTTTTGTTTATAGTTTTTGTCATGTTTAAGTGTACATTTTATGTTTATTAAGTAATATTTTTGAATTCTTGTTACTAAGCGCATTCTCTTGCATTTTGGGTTCCACTGCACTTTCTGACAGAATCCTTAACTTCAGCTTTCATCATCTGATTTATTTACTGAGAACCTGTCTAGCTGTTAATGGAAGTTTGAGTTATGTTTAGTGGGTTTTTTCAGATGAAGTTACATATTTGCTGCTTTTGTTATCAACTTTCAGCATGTACTGTACACATTGCATTTGGGCGGGGGGCTCTAATCAGAAGATTGCAGGTTAGATTCCCGCCTTGCCTGCCCATGTGTTGTAGTGCCCCAGGCAAGACACTGTACCGCATATTGCCTATGGTGGTTATAGGTTGGTGCCAGTGTTCGGCAGCAGAGCTGCTATCAGCATGTGAAGGTTTGTGTGTGTGAATGAGTCTATAACTGTAAAGCACTTTGGGCCTTTGAGGAAGGAAGAAAAGCGCTATGCAAAAATACGCCATTTACTGTTTACCATGTGTCCAAAGGTCCTTGGGAAAGACATTGAACCCCACACTGCTCCTGGTTATAGGTTGGCATCGATGTTCAGCAGCAGAATTGCCATCAGTGTGTGAATGGGACTTTGAAGCGCTTTGGGCCTTCTAAGATATATATATATATATATATATATATATATATATTTTAAATATATATATTAAAACACTATATAAGCACATATTATTTACTATCCCTAATGTGGATTTGATTCTGAAGGGATAAAGGTTTCATAAGCAAATATCATAAATTAAAATAAGTTATTCTTGTAGGTCTCTCGATTTTTGTATGTCCATGGACACATTAACACATACAATAGGTGGGAAACTGAACCCGCAACCCTCCGATCAGGGGTTGATTGTTTGACTCTTGACGTAACACTACGTAAACAAAAGTTTTTAAGCACCCACAAAACATGGGATACTCATAATGTTGTCACAGTTCAGATGTCAGCACCCGTCTCCAACCACCAGAGGGAGCCCTCTGCAGAGTTCTGACTCCTCATGCTCCTCACTACAACTCCCATCAGCCACTGCCATGCACTCTTTCCTGCTCAGCTGTTCTTCGTCATACTAGGTGTGTTTGAGATCATGCAGTTGGACGCGGCGCTGCGCAGATCACCTGGATTGCAGTGCACGTTGGTAAGTGTCTTGCACTGACGTCACATGTGCGCCGTCATGAAGAATTGCGAGAAAGGGGCAGGTTCAGAAAATAGGTCCAGCCTCTTCCAGTGCTGTCTTGTATTACTTGCACTCTGAGCAGTTTTCTCCTTTGCCTGTTTCTCTGTGCCTTGAGCCTTGCCTGCTTATCGACCTTTTGCCTTGTTTTTGTGTTTTGACCCTTGCTTGGACTCTGACTACATTCATGTCCTGCCCTTGCAAAGTATGTGCAAATGGATCCAAACGTCTCAGCCTCCTCATCACAGTTGTGTGTTTTTTATCCTTTTCATCTGTCCCTGTGACTTTTAAACTGGTTTATGTAATTTTTTAGCAACTACTTTTTGTTTTATTTATTACTTTTTATTCTCATTTTTTACATTTTTGCAATTTTTTTAACAAAAAAAGCCGAGCTAATGACAAATGCTGCAAACTGGCTAGGCTAAAAGTATTATGATGCGGGCATGGGACTGCTATTCACAGCATGTCTATGGTTTTATATCTGTCCTTTTTCAATAAATACATTCAATTCAAATTCAATCATGTTGTAGCACATTTAAAAATTGACAAAAAGGATTTTTTAAAAAGTGCTGTGATGTTGCACACCTGGTCCGAAACCCAGTTTAAGCCTAATTTGATCAGAATACATTTTTAAAATTTCTGTTCAAGTCATAAGACAGTTAAACAGCAACATTTAACCTTTGACGTTTACCAGATATTTTGGAGAAATGACTTAAAAGGACCACTGATGTTCCACAAACATGTCAGAACAACCTGAAGTGTTATAGAAACTCACCAAAAATCTGTCATTTTTTAATAATAATTGTTCAATGATGTGGGAGTTATTGAAACACCCATGCTGATATAAGAAACCACTGATTAGGAACACATCTAGGGCTGTGAAAATGACTTCTGTTGGAGTTGATCCTCAGAAGGATTACATTCACTCCCTTCTTTGCTCCTGTGGGGAAACCCCGCCTCATGGCCTGTGTCACAGTGTAGATTTATGACTGATTTACAAATAAACACAAGCGCACTCGGATGCACACGCTCAGAAAGCACCCACACTCCCTGAGCTGCTAGTTGGAGGCAAAAACAAATCTCCATGCTTGCTGTTTTAACTTGTGGGGCTGTGATGGAGTTGACTGAATGTTAAATAAACCAGAGCAGTTGTAGAGTCGCTCACTTAACCGCTGTTTTACATGCCAGTTTCAGCATCATGCTGTGCCACAGTTCATTATGCACCATGTTTTGCCTTGAAGAGATTCACATCGCTGTGTAAAATCTTTGCTTCACTCTGTGGCTTTTATTTTTTTTGGTTTTGATAACTCTTCATCCAGGGTTTAGGGAGGGGTTGTAGCTTTAAGGTTGATCAATGCCCAGGGCCACATTTGCTGACCTACAAAGATGCCATTCCTTCTTTCACACGCATGAACACTCAAACTCCTCACACACACACCTACATGTACAGTCAATCTATTGGTCCTGGAAGTGAATCATATTACACGCACCAGCAGTCTGGGCTTTAAAGTCTGCCTCATCTCATGAAGAATTTATGAAATCACCACTGGTTAGTGCTAAACAGGCAGGTGTGATATCTTGAGGTTGACTCTTAGGCTCACTCTCCGGGCTGGCACTTGAACTATAACCTGATAAGCAGCCCTGCATACTGCAGGAGACGGAGAGATAGAGGGTTGGCACGACCGTCTGTTTGGATGAAGGTTTGACAGGAAGTGCAACAGGGAAAAAAGCTTGGAGAGAGATAAGGGATATAGGGATGCATACTGGGAAGAGCTACTAGGAATATATGAGAGGTGTGCTCCAAGAGAGGCAGTCGGGACATTTTGAAGGGTGAAACGCTCATTTATGTATATTTTTCTTGTCACCGCGACTGTGAGCAACAACCTGATCTCTTCTGGTCTTTTCTACTATCTATAAAGTACATCAGTGACGCATTTCCTTGAATTTTAGTCTGCCTGCAAAACAGCTTTTCAGATTCTGAAGATTTGACATATTTGGAGTTCTTTTCCCCACATCTTGCTGATGTGTTTTAGATAAAGCTGAGCTTTTTTAAGTGTCAGGTTAACATGATAAACATAGAATAACACAAATATGTTGATATGAATTTACTTTTTTTTTTTTTACCTCTGCTTTTCTACACTGAATTTGTTATAAAGCTGAATGGACGTTCAAGTTATTTCCAATGATGTAAACACAGAAGTTCAGATTTCAGATGCTAATTGAATAAAAACATTATGCAGAAAAACAAAAGAATTAAATAAAACCTGTAACACTGTTTTGACGTTAAGTTAGGTATCTTGACTTAAAATCTTCTATCTTGAAATATTTTCAGCGCTCATCCCAGTGGCTCATCGATGGATAAATCCAATGGATGCGCTGTAGCAACTTTGTTCAACCTTCATTCATCCAGAAAGGTCATTTGAGAATAATTTATCATTTACAACGACCTGAATTCACATGGACAATACAAAATCAACAGTGCAATAAGTTTTTTGCAGATAAAACACGACATCATCCCTCATCAATATTTATTATATAAAGTATACAGAAGGCACCAAGTTATTGATTATAATATAAAATATTATACATAGTAAATTAACATAATGTTACACTTATTTGGTCAGTGCGATTCACATGTTGTTCCTCTTTCCCAGTTTGGAATGAAATGATATCAATGCAGCCGCCTACGAGAGTGGAGCGACGGCCATTTGACAAGATCATATACATCGCAATGATGGGTATTAAAGGGAGCAGCAGTGACAAAGCAAATACATGTGTGATGGAGGACATCCAATTTATGAAGGAGAATTTTTGAAGCTCATCTGTAACTAATGTCACCAAAGTCCAAAATAGGCAGGACTGTCAGTCATTTTTAGCAGATTACATTTTTTAGAGTGAGTGAATGAGGATTTATTTTGGTACAGAAAGCCAATTTTTGATTTAACCCTAGCTACTATTGTGTTAACATGAGAATCAAAGGTAAGTGAGCTGTTTAGGTACATTCCTAGATATTTATCTGAGCTGACACGCCGTAGTGTTGTGCCGTCAAAGGTTGAAATACTGCCATCACCACGTGTCTGAGCCGAAAATCATAAACTTAGTTTAGTTAGTATTGATTCAGAGGTGAAGACTGAAGAAGGAGAAGATGATATGGCAGTCTCTACTGAAGGGCTGGATGTATACAAAGTAGTGTTGTCTGCGTAAAAATCAATGAGGGGAATTGTCCAACATTTCCCCTTAGCATTTTCCTTTATACAGGTTTAAAAAAAGGTTGGTCCCAAGATGGACCCCTGGGATCCCCATGGTTAGCGGGAGTGTAGAAGACTGGTAGCCAGCCGAATCCACAAATCGTATACGGTCAGTGATGTAACTTCTGAACCAAGCAACCCAATCCATTGTGAAATGGAGCAGTATATGATGGAGCTGCATCAAGAAGTACTAAGAGATCAACAGAATCAAAGTCTTTAGCCAAGTCGACAAAGACAGCCGTACATCACTCTCTCCTCAAACACCAGGATACATCAGGACTATCTGATGGTCCAGATATATCAAGCTACTTCATCCGTCTGGACCAGAAATAGACAACTCCAGGCCTTGAGGGCTGCCGTAGTGCCTGTTTTCCAACATACACTGCTCTGGTATGTTCTAATTGGATGAACACACCTGAACCAGAGAATCAGTTATGAGTAGAACTTGGAAATCTGGAAATCATGCAGACACAGCCGCCCTTAAGGCCTGGAGTTCCCTCACCTTGATGTTGACCATCTAATGGATGAAGCCACTTCAACCATCAGACTATCAAGACCATCCTACGGATGAATCTAATGGATGAAGCCACTTCAACCAATGTTTATCACGAATCCAGTGAATAGAGCCATTGGGATGAGTTGAGAAACTTTTTAAGAAAGAAGATTTTAAGTCCAGATGCCAACACAGTCATCATCTTAATGACAATGTCACCTGGATAAACCAGAACTCTCCCTTACATATAACCTACAACACCACTAGGAGCATAACAGAAGTTGGAAAAAAAAAACTCCATCCACTTTTATTAATAATTACTAAAGGAAAGATGTGGGATCTGAAAATATATATATTTTTTATGTGATGGCATACAGTTATATACTGCTGGACGCAACTGTAAGATGTCATGGGCTCTACAACAATGACAGCACAGTCGCAATGGCTTCCAGTTGAGTGAAGAGAAGCAGAACCGTACGTTTGAAGCAAGTGAGGATGGAGACTTTTTTTTAAGCTAGTAAGGATGGAGATTTTCTGTTTCTTTAAATGTCTGGGGAATTAAGAGAACATTGCGTTTTGCTGAATCATGGTTGGATCATGGATGTACCCCCAAACAATACTGTTTTTTTTATTTTCCATGTTTACCGGACCAATTCAAAATTTAATCAATCACACACAGCTCCTTGTATAAAAGACTAGAAAATCTTTGGTTTGATGTTTAAAAAGCTGTAACTACTTCACGTTCTGGAAAGCAAGAAATGGGTGTTGCCTTTGTTTTTAGTGGAGTATATACTGTATTAATTTAAAATTTTTCCATTCAGGCCAGTGTAGTCAGAACACTTAGGAGTGCAACTTAATATTGCTTCCCTCATGTAAAAAGCCTATGAGACCGCATTTAAAGCGTACAACTTTTGTGAATTTGATAAACTGTTAACTTTTTGGTATTTACAATACAAGCAACCACAATCCCTGAACTGAGCAGGATTTTCTTCATTTTTGCATAATTTTACTACCAGATGATGTTCTCAGTTCATGTTTAAAACATTTTTCTTCAAATCTGCAGAAGGTCTGAGCTGCTCTTTTTTATTTTTACCGAAGTAGTTTTTCTGCAAAATGAAGCCATTCTATTGGAAAGACAATGAGGAAGGACGCGTGCTGACTACAGGCACAATGTTTTTCATAATGCAATTTGATATTGCTTTATTGTGTGCTAGGTTTAATTGAACTTTGCTTTTTTGTGGATTAGAGCTTTCACAATATCTCCCTTTCCTATTCTTTATTTTTTTTAAATGCCACTGCACAGCAGGTATGGGAATTAGAGAGGAGAGAAAGTGATGCTCTGACCATAATAAGGGGAAAAAGAATACGTTGTTAGGAAAATAATTTAAGATGGAAATTTAAAAATCTCTTTGACCCCAGTTACATTGTCTTTTGATGACCAGACACTGCATGATCAGAAAAGGATGGGAACACTGTTTCCAGTTTCAACATGCAAAAAACAGAGGCTTCCTAGTTTCAGCTCAAGGTAACTCTACTGAATCTGCCAGTCATACAATCTGACAGGCCATATTTTATGGAATCTGGATTTGTCTTTGCATTCAAACACAAGCTTGTTAACTGTGTGGTCAACCATGACTGAGTACAAAGAGTGTTTGTCTCAGATGCTTTTGTGTATCCCTGTTCCATCTGTTTGGCCCTGATTGTGGACAGACACAAAACAAAAGCCTTTTGTTTAACAAGTTCTGAGAAACTTTGCACAATACGGTCCAAGTGGAGAAGTCCTACAATCTAGTTTGCTTGAATCTATTTACATTTAGACCTTTGTTTACCCCAGCATTTTTTCACTCATTGTAAAGAGAGCAGCTTCGGTATTTGCACTTTTTTTTTAAATCCTCGTTCTCTAAACTACAACACATATTGAGGCTTAGTAATGTCAGACGTGATGTCAGATGGCCTACTTTACAGATTAATTAAAAAATAAATAAATAAAGCAAGCAACAAAAAAAAAAAAGGAAAGCACCCAAAGGAAGGACAGAAACAGAAGAAAAAAAGAACCCTGACTGTCCTCCATGGAGGATGCTGTGTTTTGTTGTGCCACAGATAAGAACACTCTGCGGCTTGAATTGTTCTTCGGTGACCTCTGTACTTTCTCAATGCCACACGGGAATGCTTGTTATGTCACCATGAAGCATATTATAACAATCTAGGTTTTCTTTTATTTCTGATAAAAATCAATTTTAAAAAGTACATTTATAAAACCACACAAGTCATTGTTCTCACATAAAAATGTGGGATAAAAGAAGTTAAAAAGGATAACATGTGGAATTCCCCAAGGCTCTGTTTTAGAGCCACAGTCGTTCATACTTTATTCAAATTATACTGACAATCTACCAAAAAAAAAAAAAAAGATAGAGCTTGTAATTTTTGCAGATGATACACATTTATTTTGTTCAGGTCAAGATATTTTTAAATTAATTTAAGAAAAAGAAAGGGAATTTGTCAAATTTAAAATTTGGTTTGAGATTAACATGTAATCTTTAAATAAAAGAAAACAAAATACATGTTTTTTTAGTAAAGATAAATCAATGGATAATATAAAAGTTCAATTAGAAACTACATTTTGAATGTATAAAAAAACAAATTAAATTCAAACTCAAACAACTTTATTCATCCCGGAGAGGCAATTCTAGTGTAAAGTGTAGATAGTAAAATATCGAAAGCTATACATATACTTTACAGAACCAAAAGAACACTCAGTAAAAAAGTCTTGCATTTAATTTTTCCAAACTTCCAGTATCGTGGTGGAATTTAAGGAAATGTATACAAAAACATTTTAATAAAATAATGAAACTTAAAAAATGAGCAATTAAGAGTAATTAAAAAAAAGTTGGTTTTCATGAAGCCACAAATGGGCTGTTTAAAAAAATCAAATACATCAAAATATGTAGATTTTGTACATGTAAGAATATTTGAAAGTTACTGTTATTTTCAAGTCATTTTTTAGAGAGTACAGTAATTTTTTAAAACAAAGGGGAACATTATACTTTGAGAGGTAATTTTATGTTTGAATCAAGCAGAGCAAGTGTAAAATAGAGATGTATTTCTGTTTTCGGAAATTGATGTTGTATTAGTAAATATCTATATATTTTTGAATGTATATGAATATATGTATGGATGTGTATTTGTTTTTTTCATATAAATATATATATATATATATAGTGTGTGGCATATTTATCAATTTGATATTAAGTCTTGTCTGCGTGTAAATTGTATCTTTTGGATGGCTTTGATGATTATGATACTTCAGCCCATTTCTCTTTCGTTGATGCTGATTTTCATTTAAAAGTTGTAAAATGTTACATTATAGAACCAAATAAACTTAAAACTTCAAAAACTAAACAGGCTCAAAATAAAAAACTTCAATGGGAAGAAATAGTATTTGCAAACCAGTGAATGCTACATTTCCTTCCCCCTGTTGTTCAATGATTTATTGGTTTCCCCTAAAAAGAAATTTTGTCCCTGCTCATAATATTAGCCTTAAGTGAGACGTTTTCCCACTCTTTCAATTTTCTTCTTGCATCTCATTTAGTGATTTCCATAATTGTTACAGCTATTGAACATGTGGACACTTGTAAATGACAAAGGGGATAACGGATTGCTGTTAAAGCCTCACCGTTTATCTTTTGCATTTTAGGATTGTTTATTAGCGTTTGGGGATAACTGACACCCTGATGTGTTGATTTGGGGCTTGTTTATTACATGGCCCGCTCAGATTGTCCTGCGCCACTTAAGTGTGCTCATACAGACAGCTCACCTTGGGAAAACAATCAAGCATAAGCACGAAGCCAGTCTATTTTGTTGCCTTTTATTCTGTCAGTGTACTAGAATACAGGTTTTTGTCTTTTGGCATTAGGCACAAGTATCGTTAAATACTGAAAAATATGCTTTCTAATGATGCAGTGTAATTTTGTTTTTGGATATATGTCAGCGATGGTAATGGTGTAAAAAAAATGTGGCATGGCTCTGCCTCATCACCACATGAGGGTTATGCTCTGGATTCAAATTATTGTAAATGTCTCTGCCAAAGCCATCAGGTGATATTAAAATAGACTTTGTAGTATAGTCCAATGTAAGTTCTTTGGATAGCTCATACAAAAAAAAAAAAAAAAAAAAACTTAAAAAATCACTAAAGCCTTTGTTACACACAGTGCTGCAGGTTTTGGGGTTGTCTGTGGAGGGTTGTAGTCTGGAGTGGCTACATTTGAAAAGGAACACAGGTGTTTTCTTGCAGTTCCCTTTGAGGCTTGTCCAGGAACCTAAATGGAAGGAAGTCATGAAAGTGTTGTGTAGCACCTCAAATGCTGATTTGGACCAGAATTAGGTGCAGAAGACCAGTTGAATAGAGTACTAAACAATAATAACACACAGACCACAATAAGAATTTTAAATTGTTTGGTTATTTATAAATGAATAAGAAATAACAAAATACCTTCAAGTAATTATATAAACATGGAAAGTTAAAACAGAAACCCAAATGAAAGTTTTTCACTATAACTTTGGCTTTCTATTAGTGGAAACTGAATTGGTTAACCCCAGGGTTGGTCAAATTTTACTTTGAAAAGTTTTAATTTTTCGTTTAAAAATCTTTTAGTTTAACTAACCTTTATTTACTTTTACAATTAAAGTTTACATATAGTTATATGTCTTTCCATTTGGTTCAAAAAAATGCAAAAACAAAATGTAAAGTTCTTCAAATCAGAACAATATTCCAAGCAAAATATGAAGAGTGTCTGTTCTGTCCGTAGGCAGTTTTTAGGAGGATCCCGGTGACTCTGCACCTGTGGAAATGTAGACTGCCCTACTACTATTGGACACTGTTCAGTTTCTCCCCTGTAACAACGAGGGCCCCAAGGTTCTTGTCAGTTTCAAGTGGGTTTGCTCACCATCACTGCATTTGCGTCCTCTGCGTTGTGCGGGGACTCCACACTCACAATGGCAGCGAATCGCACAAAAACCTGACCGCTCGTGCAAATGCAATATGAAATAAAAAAACACGTATATACATTAAACTATATACATAAACATATTTTAGTCATAGCACTTAAATAAAGGTCACGCTAACACACTGCACAGTGTGAAATGCTGCTAGCTAGCACAAGGGTTAGCTAGCTAACAAGACCTTCTGGCTTGTTAACACGGCTCAGTCGCTCAAAAGAATAACAAAAAAAACTCAAAATAAAGCAATTTCAACTCATATTATAATCACCTTATAATACATATTAACATAGTTTTCAAAATAAATCAAAGTCTTATAGTAAACAAAATGAAAAGAAAATATTAACATATTTAACTCACCAAATCTTTTGGCAATTTGAAACAAAACTAAATTGGGAGGTAATATCTTAATAAAAGATTACTTTCTTTTTCCAGGAAAAAAACTCGCTTCTGTTCTTTATCCGGTCACCTCTGAGATTGATCCAGCTCAAAAGCCAAACAACTTCCGTATTTCTTGGCAGAAACCAATGCTCAAAGATACACTTTTGTATCCCTCAGCAGTTCTTCTGCACTTCACAATGTACAGCGCCATCTACAGGATAAAAATGTCTTGATAACGTGGGTTACAGTGGTCATGTGGTATGTGTATCGTTACATTTTTGTAAGTTACACTCACTTATCACATACGAGAGGACATCTTTATCCCGTTGGGATAATCTTGGACTCGAGATGTAAAAACCCCAGAGCCCTTATACACTGATGGTGGTAGAGGCCAGTCCAGACGCAATCACAGAACAAACATACAGAAAAAAACAAAAATGAATAAATAAACAACCCGAAGAGGTGGCGCAGGTAGAGAATGTGTTGGAGGAGGGCCGTCAAAACCATCTGGAATGTGGAGAGATAAACGACCATGAATTCAAAAGCAAAGATGAGATGGTAATTGGCTAGGAAAAGAAGGTGTAGAGTTCCTTATGGAAAGTACTCTGAACCTTCACTTTAAAAAAGCAATAACAAGGACCGAGAAGGATCTTGTAAGGTAGTTACAGTGACATTCGATTTTCTCCTCCATTGCAGTGACCTGCTCTTATAGTTCAAGAGAAGTATGGCGGCACCAGGAGACGAGACTAAGTTTGTGTGACGAAGAGCCCTGCCTGACCAAATATTACCCCTATTGTTGTTGCAAGTGTTTTCTTAGTACTCATCTGCTTCTGAAGCTGAAGTAAAAGTTTCTGAGCAGAGAGTGCTTGTGTAAAGTGATTTCCTCCCACGCACATCCTGAAGAGCTGCAAAACCGTTATCACCAGAAAAGCACCACAATATCTTAAATGAAAAAAAGAGATGGGAGGGGAACTCTGAGCACAGATGAATCTGAACCTTTGAGAATACATTTGAATCTGGTTAGTAAAATTATTCCTCACTAAAAAAAAAAATAATTACATATAAACTTCTTCAGGACTCACAGCTTCTTGGGTGGATTACACTAATAATTCAGTCCTAAGACAAGTTGTCAAATTGTCCCTCTATGTATCAGATCCAACTATCCAATGTTTTTTCTTGTGTTTGTGACAAACAATTTAAAGGATATTAAAGTAAATTTTCTGTTCCATATAGACAAGTGTCTTTAACATGTTTAAATTCTATGAAGCCATTTCTATTTTACTTGCTCTGGTTTTAGATAGACCACTGCTTCAGATTACAATTGGAAGTTAAAGAGTATTCCTTTAACCCATCCGCTCTCCTTGGGGTCCAGATGGCTCCAACCACATATTGTTATGCGATTTCTTCCATGACAAATGTGGACGAAGGGGGACAGGATTGATGTCTGCCATGGACATTAGTGAAACTCCGAAATCAGTGAAAAAAAAAAGTTCAGCGCACTGTCCTGAGGTGTCCAGATGACCCCACTTTTAATGTAAACAAGCTAAGGAGAGCGGAAGGGTTAAATACTCATACACAAATGACTGGCTGCAGTGATTACAAATTGAAAAACAAAAGAAATATATTTTAGCTGCCATCAATGGTAGCTGGTATTAATCTTAACATTTTCATCCATTAACAAAGCCAGCTACTGTTGGGTGAAGGTGGGGTACAACGATGGGTCTTCTGCAGAGCTACAACTAACATTTATGGAGCTTAAACACACCGTTTAAAAAAAAGTTAATTAGAAAAGGTGTATGTTGCACAAATCCATAAAAATGATTAAAAAGTGGTCAGCAAGAAAGAAAAATAACAATAGTAACTGATTTAGATGTCTTAGGTGTTGTTTTTTTTATCTGTTTATTCAAAACATGAATTAACATATGAAAATATGAATTATTGTAGTCTATTGTGGTTTTAAACCAAGTGCTGATTGTACGGATTTTTTACACTTGCTGAAGATTTTTGCATTCCCAAAAAAACACTGATGATGGAGACAAAATTTTCAATTTTAAAGCAATATGGATTTGACATGATACACCACAAGATATTTTTTTTGAATTAGAATAATAAATTAGCAATTCCCAATGATCATCTGTGAGTTATTTTAATTTATTTATTTTGAATCTACTGGGTTTATGTCCCTTAACTCTCCTGAGCTGTTTTAATTTAAGTATTTAGGATTTTGAGGATTTTTATTTTCACTTTGTTCACAATCAAACCTAAAATTAGTAATGTCAAAATTAGAAGGAGAGATTGTCGTTTACACCGGGGATGAGAACTGTCTGATTCCTCAGCTGCTTCTCTTATCCGGAGCTTAATACCATCACACTTGGTCCCGTCTCACTGGAATTTCCCAGCTGCTCTGCACTGCTGCTCTTCTAAACAGTCAAATACTGGAGATAAACAGACAGACCTTTAGTGTGAATTACCTTAAGCCAAAGATGTCTCTATTCAAACATAAATGCAAATAGCAGATAATCAATTCACAAAATCAAATTCAGTTATCCCACAATAAATATAACCATCCTTCAAAGTTAACAAATTCTGGATTCAAAACTAAATTATTCATCTGTGGTAAAATAAAAAAGATCCACTGTTTGTTCAAATCATTCTAAACACAATAAACCAATGACAATCTATGCAGATTTTTGAGAGTCATTCAAGAAACTTGTCCACTTTGTTCAGTTTTATCCCACAAAAAACAGGAGAATCGAAAGAAGAATTTGGGGATTTAGAGAGAGGAGTCACTAAAAACTCCTTGTGGTGTATTTTACAGTCACAATGGAAGGTCGGGGACTGAATTAGTATTCTGTTGCTGAGCCTAACTTCTGCTTTGGTTCTGGCTGGGGTAAGATACGCTTTAACAAAGGGTCAATCAAATATTTGTGCTTTCACGCTCTTCCAGCTTCATTTGTGGGATGGGTGATATCAGCTTTAATGCCACAACACAACCGCTACTTATCACATTAAATGTCTTATTACCGCTTGTTGCTTTAAATGCCTTCGTGTCTCCAGTAACAGACACAGAGTGTGGCAGATTCAGGGCAGAGTGTTGACTGGAAATGGCCACATTAGTCCTTCCTCCAAAGAACCTGACAGCAGTAAGATTGGCCAGATGGAAACCCCGAGATCTTACTGCTGCATCTCACACTCAGCTTATTAGATCTGTGAGAATTATGTTTATTTATAAAAGAAGAGCAGTTATGATACTTGAATAGAATCGTCCCACATAAACATCATAAAGACATTTATAGTTCTTAGAGGTCTGAGAAACACTGTCATCTCAACCGTAAAGACCATTTGTCCTTTAAAGTTGAACCTGCACAGTGCTCTTCTTTAATTAAGCAGAATGGATCCAGACATTCAGTTAAATCTTTTTATTTTTGCTTGTAGGTCATAGTAAAACCCCCATTGGGTGTGCCAAGAAAAGACGGAAACAAATATATCTTGGAGCTAAAAATGATCAAAGCATGTCAGAAAAGTAAGAGATCCTTTATAGTCTCACTCCAATCATCTTTTAGCTGTTTTATGCTGTTTTTAACCAACATCGAATAAACTATGACTTTTTCTTGGACATCATTTTCTGCAGAGCGGCTGGATTTCATTAAAAGTTTGCTTCTGAATTGTGGGCGGAGCTTCTATCCCTCCCTGTTGCTGAGAGCTCTCTGTTTACTCATTCTCCCGTTAGCTTGTAGCTTTGTAAAGTTTTGAGTTAAAACGAGGAAGTACATGGACGTAGTTGTCTACAGCTTTTAATACGTCACTCATAAGCTTCCTTTAAACTGCATTTTTTTCCATCTGCTCCTGATTCATTCAAGTTTTAATAAAGATATACTCATAAAATGAAAATTTGAGCTGGATTTTCTTTATAAATGTTCTCCATCATTGTAACAGCTGTAGTCGTATTTGGTTTTGGTTTTTCTTAGGTTTGTGTATTTTACTTCTGTCAGAGTGGGACTTCTGTGTTCTTTGTGGATCTGTGTGTGTCTATTTGTTTCAGGTGTGGTGCTGGAGGGTGTGGCTCTCATTGGGCCCAAACAGGTGGAGCCACCATTTAAAAGCACCAGGAGGAGCTCCACTCCATGAGAAGGGAGCTTGGCTTCAGAAAATCTCCAACCTGTTTTGTTGTTGTGTTGCACTTTGTAGTATTTTGGGTCTTGGTCCCTCTCTGTGTGGTTTAGTTTGTCAGTTATGTTAGGTGAAGCTGTTAGGAGTGAACTGCAATTTTCTTTAGTACATGTTTTCTCCTATTTATGTTAGTTCAGGGAGGTTAGTGTTTGTCAATAGTTTCCTTTTCGCTTTTGCAGATAAGCTTCCTGGGTTTAAGTTAGGTTTTTGTTTATTGTTTAGATCTTGGTTCCCCCTGAAGCCTTTTTGCTTCACGTATTGGTTATTGTTTTTCTAGTTAATACATTTAGTATCATTTTTTTATGGAAGCATCTTTTTTTTATTTTTGTTACTTTTATGTTATGTCCCAGGTCCCCTAGATGCAAAATGGAATGTAACAATCATGAAAAACAAGATGATGTTAAAAACACTAAAAACACACTACTGGAGCACCTGGAGCACAAGAACACCTATGCCCGGCTCCTCTTTGTAGACTACAGTTCAGCTTTCAATACCATCCGGCCTTTTAAACTCAGGTCCAAACTCCACCAACTGGGACTCAATTCCTCTCTGTGCAACTGGATTGTGGACTTTCTCACTAATCGTACACAGAGTGTCAGAGTAGGCAAGAACATCTCCTCTACTCTGGTTGTCAACAATGGAGTCCCCCAAGGGTGTGTTCTGAGCCCTCTGCTATACACTCTCTTCACCCATGACTGCCTTTCCTCTTTCGAGTCTAATCTCATCGTTAAGTTCGCCGATGACACCACAGTGCTCGGTCTCATCTCCAACAACGATGAGACCAACTACAGGAGGGAGGTGCAACACCTGGAGTCATGGTGCCACAACAATAACTTGGCTTTAAACGCTAAAAAGACCAAGGAGATTGTGGTGGATTTCCGCAGGAAAGGTCATAATAACCATCTCCTCTCCTCATTGGCAACGAGGCGGTGGAGAGGGTGAGTAGTTTTAGATTCCTGGGATAACCGTGACTGAGGACCTGTCCTGGGGCAACCACATCACCTCAGCCGTACGGAAGGCCCAACAGCGCCGCTCTACTATCTGAGGAAACTGAGGAACGCTCACATTCCCAGACCTTTGATGTTGAACTTTTATAACTGTGCCATCAGCAGTGTTCTGACATATGGACTGCTAGTGTGGTTCTCCAGCTGCACTAGGGCTGACCAACAGGCACTCCAGCGAGTGGTGAAAGCAGCCGGTAGAATCATTGGAATGACTCTGCCAGGAATCAGCACCATCTACTCCACTCGCTGTCTGAGAAGAGTCCACAACATCCTGCGGGACCAACATCACCCGGCATACCACCTCTTTCACCTGCTGCCCTCAGGGAGAAGGTACAGGTCCATACAGGCCAGAACAGCCAGACTGGCCAACAGTCTATATCCACAGGCTGTGAGGCTTCTGAACTCTGTCCCTCTCTCGTCTCTGCCCCACTCTCATGGATAATAACCAGCTGGAACTGTTTCTCACCTGTTACACTGGGCTAAGGGGTATATTATTATTTCTTATTATTATTACTATTATTATTATTATTAATCTGAAGTATGGAGTACAGATGCTCTAAACGCAATTTCGTTGTTTTTTCTGTGACAATGACAAATAAATTGAATTGAAATTGAAATTGAACATGATTTTCTCTGGAGTGGGTCTTTGAAGCTCCCCTATGATTTTTTTTATGTTCCCAGTGGTGTTATAATTATGACATTTCTAAATAACCTAAATGTCTTAAAAAGCCATATTTCGTGTTTATCTGAAGCCACTGTTTCCAAAATCTCCTGCGTGTGGACGTGACCATTGATGCTGAGCTGAGTAGCCCCACCCTTGATTCTCCTTTTCTGATGATGATAGCTGTGTTTTGCTAGCTATGTCTTCACGGCTCCTACAAAAAAAAAGAGAAGTCAAGCAGTATCAGAAATATCCAGCCAAATTGTTTTGAACCAGATTCCAGCTTGGACGAGGAAGAGCTTTATGGTCTACGTTTCCTTTAACCATGATATTGCCCAAATTCAGAGCTAATTTAAATGCAAGGGCATTCAGAGAACTGAGCAGAAATCTCATCTTGTCAGCAACCGCCGAAGTTCCTCGCAATGTTTTGTTTCAATTAACCCTTGTGCTTTCTTATGGGGTCCAGATGACCCCACCCTTACATTGAGGCGTTAGCCCATCCATGAAAAAGGTGGACAAGCTGGACAAGACTTCATGTCTGTTATTGGACACCAGTAAAGATCGACAATCATTGAAAAAAAAAAGTTCAGCGCACTGTTTTGTGGGGTCCAGATGACCCCTCTTTTAATGTAAACAAGCCTAGGAGAGTGGAAGGGTTACACGGATGGATATCCCTTGTCCGCACCAATTCTCAGTCATCTGCCTGGCACCAGTCGGGATCCGCAGCTGAGAAGATCTGCAAAAAGAGTCCAAAATCGCATCGGCATCCACCATACCCAGCCCCGCCTGCGACCCCTCTTAGATGCTTGGTTACCACCTCACGAGAGACCCAAACCCCCCATTCAGCTCGTCTGGACGCGGGGAGGAGGCGACCCCCACAGGACGGGCCAACGCTGAGCCTCCAGTGACTCGTCCTCCAGCCACAGCGCAAGCCCAGCCTCTCTTTGCAAACCTTGCAAAAAAACTCACTTTTATCGATCAGGCAGATCAGAGAGCTTGCACATGAACTCTTGGACCCGTCCATTGTAACATCACAACAGCCCATTAATTCAAATATAGGGTCTTTGCAACAGTTTGACGGCAGTTTAAAAAGAGAAATACTCAGAAATGCAAAAATAAAATTATTTCTTTCTACATTTGTTTTCTTGCACAAGAAAAATGCCACATGTACATGTCCAAAACTCAAAAAACATGGTTTTCATCGGAGGGGAATTTTAAGAAGAAAAAAAATGTTAGTAAAAATGAGAGTTAACAGATAAATGAACAATCCTCACAACATTGTTTATTGCTGGATTCTTTCTCAGAAAGTGTAAGCCAAAATCCAAATGTGAGGTAATAAAAATGTTGCTACAGATCGATAAAAAAAAAAAAAGAGTACGATAGTCACGTCAGTGTTTTTAAAGTTTGTATAAACCGCTTTTAAGTTTCACCAACAATGAACAAAACTACTAGAAATAAAATGATTTGGACCAGGGTGGTAACACTTGTTTATATCTATAACCGGCTTAACTCGGTTTCATTTCCACCATACATTTACTACCAATTTTCTTTGATTAAAAAGTATGAAATAGTTTTTTTATTTTTATTTTACCACCAAGTTGTAGTTCAGAGACTATTTTGTTTATCACAACTCAAAAAGGAGTCAGGGTTAATGAGCCTTGCTAAATCTCTGTTAAGAGAACATTTGATGTTGTTTTTTTCAGAGAGGAGTCATTTTCTGAAACGAGTAATAAATTCAGATATTTGTGCAAAAAAGTAGCAGGTTGTTAAAAAATACACTCAAATACAGTACAAGCACAAGAAAAATCTGCCATTTTTTTTTCCCCTTTTCACTGTATTTGATGTTTTTTGATGCATTTCTGTAGAAGTTACGTGACAGCATTTCATAGATATTTATTTTTGCCTAGTGCACTGGCTCGGGTCATGTTATTTGTAGGCCGACAGCAGAAACACTTCACAGTTCAAATGCTTTCTTCAGCTGCAATTTGTTAAAGTTTTCATCACCCCAAAACACTCAGTAGCCGTGGTCTGCATTTAAATAAGAAGTCTGGACCGGGCGAGACGTCTCCTTGCCCTCGGTGGGCTGATGCTCCCAAGTGCTGTCTCCAAGTCCAAACTCACATCCTAAGGCAACCCATGCTCTGCATGTATTAATACATGAGGCCTGTCAACTTAAAAGCCATCAAGCAGTTTTTCTTTTCTCTTTCATTCTTCCAGTCCATCTACTTCTTTTGTTTATTGAGGCGTTTTCTTTTCCTTTCTTAGTTGATAGCATAACCTCTACTTATGCTATCACCTTGGAGCAGAAACTCATCATTTTGTGTCCTCTCTTTGTCCCTTTGCCTTTTTTTTCTGCACTGACTTTAAGGGAGATAGCTTAGGCCACAAAACTCAGAGTGGAGCCTCATCGAAGCCTTTTTTTTTTATGTGTCATTTGCCTACGCTGAAGAAGTTTTCTTAAAAGAAGGAAGCTGCTTATGCATATTTTCCGCTTGACTATTAATAATTCTTTTGTGTTCTTTTTGATGAGATGCAAGTTGGACTGCCAGTGCCACCCGAATGCTGTGAGGCAGGGGGATGAAGAGGAAAGGGATGCAAAAAGTGGATTCAAAGAGTTAGTAGGGGGAAGTAAAAGAGAAAGATAAGAGGATGGGATGGACGGGGGGCCAGGGGAGGCTGGAGGGAGTCCATAAAAAACATGAAATGACACCACAGAAGAAAGATCAAAAGTACCCTGCTGTCAAAAAGCTATGTGAAATGTGGGCTGTAAATTAAGAAAAATAGTAATAATAAAATTAAAATTGCTTGTTTATTTTCTTTAATTCAGGCATTTGTTCCGTCGTTTTTTAAAAACTGGGACACTCCAAAAGAATTTAATAACAAGCAATGTGGCTCAAAAACATGAATGTGCACATCTAAACTAACTTTGTACTTTGAATTTGTGCATGTTTACTTGGTGGTTGTCAGGAACCTGCACTTTTGAAATATTTAGAGATGCAGCCTTTAACAGGATATGTTTATTACTTCAGCCTCAACAGTCGACAGGGAGCAGCATGACTTGGTGTGTTTGCAGTACAGCCCATTCACAGTGTCCTGCTGTGATAGTGCTGTTTGACTGGCAGTGTTTGTGCATGACGCTTTACACTAAGTGGTTAGTGCAATATCAGACATGGGGGTATGACTAATCCACTTCGTTGAGAAAGGGCAAAGATAATGTTGTTAATGTGTTCAATTTGGTGTTACAAAACAGAGCAAATAAACAAAATTAATAAGAACATGCTGCATAATTTTGTTTCTTATTATAAATGAAAAGCACATTATCAATAATACAACTTGAAGTCAGACTAAATGTTTAACAAAGATGCATTTTACTCACTATGTACTCTGTGTGTTCCATATTACAAAGTGTGTATTTATTTATTTTACTTCATATAGTTAATGAAGTCAAAGGCATTTTCACTGTGCAGACTGAAGCAACTGTGTACAGCAAAGTGATTGAATCATTGTGTGTTGTGTTTTTCCAGACCATCACCTGTTTGTTTACTTTGGAGGATAGACCGCCTTCTGTGAGGATTGTGTCCTTATTTTTGCTTTATTGTCAGGCATGTTTATATGGGATCGTGTAATGTCCTGTTTCCCCTTGTCACAGTCACACTACAATCAAGCTTTAATTACCCACAGCTGTTCTAAATTAATTTAACGATCCTCAGTATATTTTAGTGTCTAGGTTTTTGTTCATCCTTGTCAGCTTATTTGCTTTGTCACCATTTTTGTGCTTACCCCTATGTTTGTGGGTTTTTTCATATTTAATTTTATTAGTGCTGTCCTGCATTTTATTATTCATGACCTGCCATTAATTAATATATTTTAATTGCAATTATTTTTAACCTAATAATTGCTGTGAAAAGCCTCATTTTGAGATATTTTTTTTTAAATTGTAACATTTTAGCTCAGTAAAACATATTACAACTTAAACCTGGCTTTATGAGGTTTTTCTAGTATAACAATCTTCCAACCTTTACTTTTACACCATCAGGGGGTACTTTTTCAATCTTGAACAATTGGAAAAAAAAAAGAACATAACTTTAGGTTCACATTGCTCTAATTTATCACATAAAAACATTTGGAGCCCTTTTCTGAGCAATCCAAACTTCTTGTTAACTTGTTGTTATAAGACATGAGGGCATACCTCATTCCACAGTTTACCGTTCCATCCGGTCAGACCTCAAAGCCCCCCATTCATTTATTATAACGAACAGCTCGTCTGGCTTTATCCCTAATTTTATAATAGCTGTGTGTTGCGGAATAAGGAACCACAGTCACACATTGATGACGTCACAGCAGCAACGCAGCGTGTATACATAGACAGCAAGGTAAGTCTTCAAATAAAAAAAATTCAAATAAACTGGTATATTTAACAACACATTAGCGATTAAAAAAAGGTTAGAGGTGAGATTAGTGTGTTTAAAAATGTTCAAAATGTGCTAATTTGTCTGTAATTAATTATTTGCAATAATTTAAACCTCCTAAGTTTTATCAAATGTTTAAATCGTCCACAAGCCTGGTCTCCTGCACCTGGAGTCCTTACTTAATCCCTTCCTAACACCTCGAATGAAACAATTAAACATCATCTTTTCCCCACTAAGAAGGCTGAATGGCACTGATCCGTCTGCAGTGCGTCTCCGTTCCATTTAGTAAGACAAAAAAAATTAAACATCAATTAATCAACTGGAATGTTTACATTGTCTCCATCATGTCAGTGTCTCATATTCGTCTCTCTGCATTTCAACGCAAGCTTTACAGAAGGTTTCTATTTCCAGTTTGTTGATGAGTTTATGTTGCACTAAAAAAACCAGTGAACAGGAAAAAGGTCCGGGTTTCCAAATTAGAAACCTTCCACTGTACTTTGAAAATAAAACTGTACAAAATGTTATTTTGTGTTTAAGGTGAGATGCCCACGAGATAATGCACATTAACACCACAGATAACACCGTAAAATGTTGTCATGTACAACACCAATTTAAATTTTGTATAAAAATATACCATCATTTATGACACAACATGCAATTTGCAAGGTGTCTGTGACGAAGCAGAGGACATGGGGCCTGATTGGTTCAGGATGAGCAAAGAGTGTGGGTCAAACTATTTCAAATGGGGGTGGCAGGACAAACCACTCCTCCGGTACCCGGGGACGGATGGACCGGAGACACCCCAAAGACGATGTAAACTAACTGATGATCATGAGACGGACTCCTCACATAAGACAACAAAGATGGATCGTAGATCACTGAAAATTTAAGTCAAGTTTTAAGTTAGGGCACTTAAAAAAAACTACCTTTTTTTCAAAAAACATAACTGCGCTTTTTAACTCAGAGGACCTTTTAAATTAATTCTGGTTCTGCTTACTGATGCAGAAGCATATTTAATTGTTACTCTTTTGAAATGTTCTTTTGCGAGTTGCTAACAAGAATGGCTGTTTTTGTATATACGCTATGTGGGTAACTTGTATCTGTTTAAGACAGTTTTTTTATTTTTTTTATGTGTTATTATTTAAGCAATTTTGGTCTTTTTTTATGTATTGTAAGCAAAGTTGGAAGTTACAAGGTATTGTAAATACGCTAAAGTGATTGATGTATAGCATATCAGAATCAAGTTCTGGAGTTATTGTGAATGCATTAAATAAATTCAAAGTAACTGATAGACTTATCTCTTACTCGCTTGTCTCTCTTGATGCGTCCTGTAGTTTTTTGCAACCTTGTGCACGACACTAGTACGTGATAAACCATTCATTGACAGTGCAACTTATAATCCGCCCTATAGTGCGGAAAATATGGTACTCTGAGGTTGTAGTTTGAGTTAATGCAGGCGGTTGCGGTTGCCCCCCCTCCCTCCAAAAAGTTACATTAATACATTATGCAAGTTTCAAATGATAAGTCTGTTTTCATTCTTAACAATTCCCCATCCTCCCTAAAAAAAAAAAAAAAGTACGCTCCCGACCACTTATACTAAACCCCAGTGGGGCTTCACTGGTAGTGGTGCTCTGTATTCATAACAAATCTAGCTTGGGACCAGTCATGTGGTCCATCAAGAATCACTCTCATTCCATCTGTCATAGAACTTTTGAAGTACTGCCTTGTGTTTGTTTTGGCTCAGTTCTCAAGATATGCTAAGTATCCAGAACTGCTGTCTTTGGCTGATAATAAGCTGCAATAAATCAAAAATATCTTGTTTTTATATAGTTAATTTATGCATTACTTTTTTCTGCTTTTATTTATTTTTTTGTTCAAACTCGAGTGTCAGCAGCTAAACGTGCTTTTTTGTCTGCAGCTTTTTTTTCAAGAAAGTCTCATCAATCTAAAGGGGCTTCTGTCGTTTTTACTTACCTGTCATCTAATGTTTTTGAAGCCCACTATCACTGAGGTGACAGCTCATGTTCATAGGCAAATGTAACAGGTTCAGCTGTCAACTTCTTCATTGTGTGAAAGTGTAACAGAAGGTACTTAAAAATAGTTTGATGACAAAGTAACTGAGATGTTTCACTGTGCAAAGCAGCTGCAATAAACTTCCATCATTTTCACAAAGCACAGCCCGCAATCTATGATCTGTTCATCACTATAAAGTGTTTCACATTAACTTTACTGTGTGGATTTGTGAAGTAAAGAAAGGTATTATGATGAGTGGTTATGATGCTCAGGTTGCTTAATATTTTCTGATGAGTAGAGTTCAAACTGTTTTCTTCACTGTTCCCTGTGTGTTACAAACAGGAGACCTCTAATGGGCGCATTCTTTGTATCTTCTAATGATATTATGGCTCAGCTGAAGTCTTCCTGCACTCCCAAACAGGATAAAGTAACCACAGCTGGATACTTTTAAATGATGGGCTATAAAAGAAAAGTTATTCTTCAAAGTAATAGTCTAACTTTTATTGAGAAGCCTCATGTTCTTTAACAATATCTCTTCCCATATCTCACTAAAGCCTTTGTTTACCTCATAAATGTTGGTATTAATGTCATAAAGTTTGCAAACAGAGTAAGCCAAAAAAGGTTTATTAACATCTGAAGTGAGGTCATTGACAACTATTTACAACCTTATATTGAGTGTTTTGCAGCACCTCATCTAAAGTGTTACCCATCCTACCTTATTTTTTTTTTAACAAATTAATTTAAATTTTAATAATTGAAATAAATCTCAGCAAATACTCATAGGATAGGTGGCCCTTAAGTGCAAATCACGTCAATAAATCCCTTAATGCAAAAATATTTTATGTATCGCAACCATGATTAAAAAAACTCTAAACAGATACTTTAATTTTCTAAAATGTAATGCCTTCTTTTAAAGTAAATTCCAGACCAAAACGTAAAAAGGTAACATTCTGAAAACGTCTCGTTTTAAATTTCAGTTTTGATCTTTAAAATGTTTTTTACGTCAAGTAGACTAATTTGTTGATGTGTTTTACCTTTCAGGGTTACCATCCTCAAAAGATATGAAACCAATACATTTGAACGATTGGTAAATGAGTCCTTAAATATGAGTTTCTGAGCAACCATCTAATTTTATGTTGATTAACCTTGACACAAAAATTTTGCTTTGTAAAATATCAAACTAGAAAACATTATTGTCACTCAATTTTCAGCAAACTGTTGTTATACTTACACAACAATTTTTCTAAAACTATTTATGTCATGTGTGGCTAAGTATGACATAAAAAAAAAGATGCTACGCAGTACGTTGTTGCCTGCTAAATTAAGAGCAACACAAAAGAGAACAGCTTTATAGTGGTAATGTTTTCCTGTTGTTGAGTTAAATATTAAAAGCTAACTCATTAGCCTCACACAAAAAATATATATTTTGATGAGGTAAAATTAAAGGTTGTTTTCTTGTTAGCTAGCAGAACTTAATGGAAAAACTAAAAGCTTAAAAAGAAAATAATATGTATCATGAAATGTGTCATGAAATTGCTACAAATTGTTTTTTTTTTTTTCAACACACCATGTGCAAATATTACATGTTTTTGGACCACAAGGTGTCTCACCAGGGGTTACTTTGCTTTAGCTTGGTATAGGGAGCTAGCAGGGGTCGGGTTCTCCCATCACTCATAAGATGCTAGCCGCCCCACGGGAAAACTCAATGCAGGCAACACAGATGAACATGTCGCTCTTAAGTTACTTTCATTCAGTTCCTTCAAAGGGCTCGCACATCTGTGTAAGTAAACTATATAGGATAAATGACATATTTTAGTTATCGTGTGTTGTAACTGCAATTCAAATATTTACTGAGATATGCCAACACATGAAATGTAATACATCTGTAACTAAAAAGAACAGAGAATACTGATTTAATAGAAAATATGGTGAAATTCAACAACATTACAACAGTTTCAAATAAATCTCACAAGAATTATACAAAATGAACACAAAACTATAAATAAATAAAGCGCTTATCAGTAACAACACAATCTGCTATGCTCCCAACAGTATTATCTAACATTCGTTTGTGTGTTATTTTTAAGAATTCAATGAAAGCATCTTGATCTGATACAATCTTTTTTCATTTGTAAAGATCAAAAGCTGTCCCTCATGTTAGTTTGTAATTCTTACTTTGGCTTTACTGATATTTCCTTTACACATTCTACATAACTCTGTATTAACCTCCATTGGACTCATCTACATGCCATTAAAGTATGTTTTCAATGCACGTTTAAATCCTGCTTAGTGATGAGATAGATCAAAGGGAGTGTGGTGTACAGATTTAAATTGATAGCATCTTTGCACTGCACCGTCTATCAGATAGCTTAAATAGTTTGACACCGGCCAGTGTAAGGTTTCATGCAATGACTTACAACCACAAGCTACAAGACAGGGACAAATGGTTCTGGCAAGTGGAAGTGTTGTCACTGCAGTGCTGTGCGGGTAGAACATCTCTGCAGAAAGCCAAAGCAGCAGACACCAAAAGAAAGCAGTTACACGACAAGCACTTCATTTTACTGTTCTATTGTTTATTTGTATGCTTGTTTTGTTTTCTTTTTGATTTCTTCTTTTCTGCTCTCTGAGGCCCAAATGCCAGTGGAGCCGCTTCTCAGCAGGAGATATATAGGTTATTGGATCCTTTGCTCATAGGCACAGTGGTATTTTTGGCTTGGCAACAGACGGATAACTAGAATCACTATCTCTCTAGTGACTGATTCTTCTTAAGCATGCAGGATTTTTTGCCGAGGTTCAGCCACACTGCTTCTCAATCTTGCAGTAAGCTTTCAACCCACTCCCCACTGTTGATTTTACTTCGCTGCTTGATATTAGGTAGGTCTATGAATATAGTCCACCAGATTTACAGCTTCTTCACCAAGCTGTGCAAGCTTTTGTTCCAGCCATTCCTGTTCGTTTATCACATAATCCACTTTAGGGACAAACGTTTTGCCAAGGAACTTCCATCATTTATTCATTGTCATTGTTAAATTTCCACAAGTTTTTGGGGTCATCTTGATGGAGAATTTCGCTAGTGTGTGCACTTTTGGGATCTGCTAAAACATTCAAACAAAAGTATCCGTGATACTTTTCAGTGTGGTATTCTAATTGAAAAACTGATGTGTGATCCCTCCCATGACAAAAATATAGGATTTTATGTCTGCCACAGACACCAGAGATGATAAAATATTATTGAAAAAAAAAAAAAGTTCAGCACGCTGTCTTGTGAGGTCCAGATGACCCCACTTTTAATGTAAACATGCCTAAGATAGCACAAGGGTTAAGCAATTATTAATCATTAAACCAACACACTTCCTTGACTATAGTTTGCAAGCGAATTACTATTAGCTCACTTTTCAGTCAAATTCCTGCATTTGTGTATCCACTCATGCAAGACCGTTAAAGCATTTTTATCAGCTTATAGGCTAGACCATTAAAGCATGCCGATACTTTACTGGGTTATAAACATTTTATCACCAAAGCTAACTAATTATCAACATTTAGGACCAGCTCTATATAAAATAGGGCAGCAATTATGTATATTGATCATATTCTGCTATCAGTGTCTTGTAGAGTGATCAAGCTACACCAAAAATACTAAAAATAATTCATTGTGAGACTATAGGTTTAACAGCTTTTAATTATTATTATTTTTTTTTTTAACCTAATTTCAGTTTTGATTAATATAACATGTATCCTACTGTGTAAACTATGCCTGTTTTATACCAAAACAGTGATGAACACATTGTAAAAATGTTAACTAACAAACGTTATCATTTGGGGCATAAAAATTCTTAGTGGGCTGTGAATGAATATTGCTAGAAAGATGGGTACTGAATTTATGAATGAAAAATGAACTCAATTGCTTTTTTACATTTACTGCTTTTCAAATTAAAAAACTCCAAATTACATTCATTGACAATTTTTATGTTTCCTTCAGCAATGGAATCAAATCAGAAGCTGTCTCTATGTCATCAGAGTTTATGAAAAAGTTTCCAAAAAATTTCCCATGTGGTTAATACTTGAATGGTATTTTTTCACCATGACTACATGCTTCAATGGAATCTTCAAGTTGCAGTGAAATTGCAAAAATTGTATTTGCATTTAAGTACCCAAAGGTTAATTGGTTTGGAATTGCCACTGAGAACCAATTCGTCCACTTTTATCAGAAAAGCTTAGTCTCAGTCAGAGCCCATTTTAGTATTCCACCATGCTGCTGGATTTTACAATTGCTCGCCACTTAGCCCAATCCCGTTCAACCTATATCAAATTCACTCAGCTTAGTGAGTTTTATGGTGGAGTGAAGGTCAAATTCACAGGAGGTAAGTGATTTTGATCTGGAGCACTAAAACCTGTTACAAAAAGGTGCTTAAGAAAATACAATGTGTGGGTGTCCTTTCTTTCAATTTACTCTGGAAAAGTACCATTAAAGTAAACGCAATGACAAAAGCCAGCATGTAAAATCACTTAAAAAAGCTGTGAGGAACGTGGTGGATTTGCAGAACACTTAACTCTTCTCCCTGAATATGATATTGCTAGTTTTTATTGAAATCTTTGCACAGTTAAATAAAGTTTGCATATATCCTCATAAAGTCCCCTTGCCACACAGTGAAACGGGCAAACTGTTCCATTAAGTTTTATCCCTCCAACCCCCAGAGATTTAAGACCTTCCTATATCATATGGTGGCAGAGTGAGCAAAAAAACAAACATATAAATAAAGTACTAATGAGGTCAAAACCTTTTTGTGTGAAAATAGTGCAAGCGACTCTTTAAATAAACACAGGCAGAAAAAAGTCATTCTGACACGTTGTAATTATCCTGCTGCAGTACTGCTCTTCCTGGCTTGAGCACCTCTGAACTACTGGGGTTAAGTTATATTAGGAATAAGGTAAAAAAAAAAAAAAAAAAAAAAGCTAAGACTGGACACATGCAACAAGTCTACTGGGTTTTAAAATGCTAATGATAAGCCACAACTTTGTGTTATGATAGAACCATTTCTTATTTGAAACACAGTCTTCCCTTATGTATTGATCAGTTTATTTACTGTATAACATTTTTTAGAAATCTTCTTACCTTCTGCTACTCATTTTTTCAAGTCCCCCTCCAATGAAAATCATGTTTTTGAGTTTTCAACATTTATATCTCTTTTCCTGTGGGCAGTCTGTGGCACACCTGGGCACTAATCCTGATGTCAGATCATCATCTTGATTTGGCACACCTGTGAGGTGGGATGGATTATCTCAGCAAAGCAGAAGTGCTCACTATAGCACATTTAGACAGATTTGTGAACAATGTTTGAGAGAAATGGTAATATTGTGTATCTGGAATAGATCTAATGAAAAATAGGAGCAAAAACAAAAGCTTTGCGTTTATATTTTTGTTGAGTATATGTGACATTTTCTTATAAAGAAAGAACAAATGTAAAAAGGAATCATTTCATTTTTGGATTTCCGAGTATTTCTCCTTTTAAGTCACTATCAATCAAACTGTCGCAGACAGACTCTGAATTAATGAGCTTTCTTTACGTCACAACAGCTCTCCTGCACATGCGCTAAACCCCTCATCTGGCCCGGCCAGCGTGGCTAGCTCAGGTGCTGGAGAAGAGAAGATGGCATTAACTGCGGTCAAATGAACCGCCGTTCACATTTCCATGGTCAAATCAGCCTTCATGGTAGCAACTTCCTGATGTGACCACGGAAAAACGAACGGTACCTCACTTGACCACAGTTGTAAAGGATTGTAAATCAACAAAAGACCATTTTGATGTAAGCTTTCATTAATTTCTCAAGGACTCTGATTTGAGAAACCAATAAACTGAATTAATTGGTCACAGCAACATCAATAAACATTGGATAATTAGCTAAAAGAGTCTTTGGTGAACTGGAAGGAGAAAGAATCGGGATTTTGGAATAAATTACCCTGAAAAGTTTGCCAGTCTGTCACAGGGCCACAATAACAAACTCAAACAGATTCAGATTCACACCTAGGGGCATTTCAGAGTAACCAAATAACCTTTGAGTCCAGAGATGCATGGAGAACCTGCAAACTCCACACAGAAAGATCCCAGCTGGAACTTAAACCGGTGTCTCATCGCTGTGAGTCAAGAGTGCTTTACACTGCACCACCATACCGCCCTGAACTGTCGTCATCTTACTAAAAATATTACAAAATGAGTAATTTCATTAGGTTATCTACAAGAAAAAGCAAAGACAAATCTATGCAAAAACTGCCTGGACACTGTTAAATGAGTCCATATATTCTAGTGGAAGTTTCTGCCTAATTGTTTTGTCAAGAGGTTACGAGGCAGAGCGGAAAAGATTTCTACCCACTCCTATGCGCAAAATAAATCACATAAATCACAGCGCATAATATTATAAGGCTGATTTATTAGCAAGATTATAATTCACACCAACAACAACCATATGTAAAGCAAACGAGGTTTCAGAGTGAACCAAAGGCCAAAATAACGCAAACTTGTCTGAACCCACAAGTGTGACCTTCACTGACAACGAGGGAAGCAGCAAATAATAATAATAATTACACTTATTTACCTCCACTGGATGGCACAAACAAGACAAAACAACTCAGTAAAGAAAAATGTAGTTCTCACTCAATTGCATTACTAATGTATGCAAGTGTGGTAAGTAGGACACACCCACTAATCATGAGGCAGTAGGACAGATTTGCTAATTTGAGACGGTGCTTTAAAAGCCCTCCTACTTTTCTTTCTGGTTGGAGCTTTTTCGGTTGCCGTTCGCAGTCACCAGGAAGTGGGGACGTCAGTACACAGGAAGGTAAGCGTGGCTCTGTGAGTGCTCAGGTTTCAAACATGAGCTGGGAACTTACTATGCTCTTTTCCAGTCTCCTACACCAATCGATCGATCGCTTGGAGCATCGGCAGTGTGACTGTGGTATATAGCCTACAAATGTGACTTGGACTGTGTTGCCTAAACCCGCTTTCTCTCACTGACCCGTATGTGTCAAACTGTCACTCCCTGCTTTTAATACATCTCCTGCATTTTAATATACTTTTTTCCACTCCAGTAAAGTGTTTCTTTTGCACATTTTGCTAAAATTTTCCAGCTTTTAGCAGCTGATTTGCCTTTTGTTTTAAGTTTCCTGGTTCCTGATTAGTCAATCTGCTAAAATCCAGTGTAGGTTCTTAGATAAGACTCTTTCGTTCTCCCTGTGCCTTGAAAATACAGGATTGTGTATCCGGCATAAAACTCTCTTCCAAACCGGTGCAAATCAGTGAAAGCTGGTTCACTGTGGCGATCCCTGGTGGGACAGGCCACAGTTGTTAAGGGGAAGATTAAGAAATGGCACTTCATCTCATAAACATTGCATTACGGGATGCAGCTCTTCAATCCTGTTTTGTCTGAAGAATGGGGTGTTTAGTCTCTTATATCTCATAGGTCTTGCACAGATAACAGAAAATGTAACTTTTTAAGCTAAAAACAACTTCTTGTTACTTTGTAATCTGTTTAACTCTGTCCATTTACTTTGATTAACTTTTCAAAGTACAAACTAATTATAGGATTTCAACTGTCTGAGTATTTTCTTCCACTTTAAGTATAAGATTGACAATTTCTCCTTGCAGTCGACTTCTCCACTATGAAATGTTGCTGTAATTATAGCTGTTAATACAGGCGTAAACAATATAAACAAAGTAAATTCAATCGGTGTTCCCACTGCAGTAAAATCCCGCATTTCAGGCACAGTTGCATTTGTATTCATCCTATGTGCAATGTTATGTTCTGCTTTGTGTGTCTTTGTGTAGCGCGCCTCAGGTGTGGCTGAACAAACACCAGAGATTTAAGCACTTCTCTGGCAGCCAGGTGTTCATTTCACTAACAATAGAGCTGCAACGTCATTGTGCTACGAGCCAGCTCCATCCTCTCATCACAAATTAGAGAGCTAGGCCTCAGCCTCTGCCTCGCTTCCAAGTCCGACTTGTAAATGGTCTTTTTATTTAAGGCATCCCCTTTGTTTCTCTAATGAAAGATCCCTCTTATTTGAAATGCAGGTGATTAAAATGAAGGATGGGAAAATGGATGGGAGAGGGATTGGAGAGAGGAAAGGTTAAGGTATACCCTGAAAGGGTTCTTGTTTAATTCATGGTTTCATTTTGATGAGGAGTTTTATACAACAGAGGTTTAGCCCATTTTCTGCCAGTATCATCCTGGTCTTACTTTAAAAAAAATGGTTTGGAGGATCACAGTACAGCGAATTAATATTGCTTAAAAGATCAGCGTCTCATTTAGTAGTCAGGAGCAGATTCCTTTTTGTCAAACACCTCCACCTATTTGCTCCTCTTTATGCTAATAATACCACGAGGGGCTGATAATATTGCAATAACAGCAAGGTTGATAATATTATACACAGGCTCAGGATCTGTATTGCCAAAAATTAGATTATGCTAAACTTGAGTAGGAAAAAACTCCTCAGAGGCAATTCAGAGCTGTTCGCCCTGAATGTAAAGCCCTGCAAAAAACCCCACAAGGACTTGAACTGCCTGCTGGTTCCAGAACATGAACTCATTTTAAAAGGAGTGAGTCAAGGATTCCAGGGAAAGCTCTAATCGGATATTAAGCAGATAGTGTGGTGATGTTGCTGATTGCCATAAATGAGAACAGTGTTAACTGCTGACACAGCATTCTGTTTAGAAGCAAAGGCTGACAGAAACATTTTTATTGGTTCTGGTGCATTGTGGCTCCACCAGACCTTAGTAAGCTAATTCAATAGGGAGTTGACAGTCTGACCGAGTGTCATTATGCATGCTTGCTTGTTTTAAATGAGTGGAACTGTGATGGACTTTGAACTTTGACCTGTGAACTTTACAACCTGCTTTTCTCCTGATAAGGTTTGGCTTTGACCGCTCTGTAACAAGAAGAAGCAGAAAAAGTCAGTTGATATTCTAATTTTTGTGCTGATGTTTTTTTTCTTGTATAACTAAAATGTATCAACATCTACCGTTCTATCAAAATACATACAAAAACCAGTTCATTTAAGTCTAATTTTGAGCATATCCTCTTTCAGTGAATTTTTCTGGAAGTTTAGGCTCAATCAAATATCAAAGTTCAACTTTGTTTACCTGCAGAAATATTTGTTTCTAATAAGCATTTTCGAATGTTGTTTATTGATTACACCTCTAAAGAGAATTGCATGTTCAATAACATTTGTTTTCAAAGGAGAGTCTAATTAATTCTGAGTTATTATGAGTGCAACCTAATCTAAAGTTCACAGTCTTTGGAGCCTTTCTTTTTCATTATGCAAAAATCAAGAAAGTTCAAGTGTCTCCCTTCTTATTCCCAGAAGAGGCTTGTATTTAAGCTGAAAGGTGCTCATTACACGAAAAAGTGAACAAAAATCTTTTGTCAGTCACCTATTCTGCGAGTTGTCCCACTGGAACAGACGAGAGAAGTCTCTCATTTTCATCCTGTAAAGTCTTCAATGGTGTGAAGAATTTAAAATAATGAATGCAGGAAATCACGCTATTTATTTGTTCAAGTGGTTCAGAAAATGATTATTTATCCAGATAAACATGCAAGCTCTTTCTTTAGGAGCCTATTTTATCCTCCATCCATTACTAGCATTTTTGGAACCAGTTTGATCTGGTTATCTGTATAAAAGACATCTATCCACCCTCTTAAGCCGAAAGACCTCAAACTCCCCACCATGAGCAAAGACAGACAGGTGGGACCACAGTGATAAAGGTCACCATTAGTAACACATGATGTCATGGTTTCTCAAATCCTGCAGTGCTCCAAAGGTTCCCCTTCTGCCAGAGACCAGCTGTATGATCCAGAGGAGGATTGGGAGAAGATCATGTGGTCAGATGGGACCACAATAAAACTGTTGTTATACTTGCTATGTTTGGAGGGGGGAAATCTGAAAACACATCACAGCTCTTGAGAAGGTCTGAATGGATAAACGGACCAAAAGTATCAGCTGCAAAATCTACTATATGTTTTGAATATATTTGTATTAATGTGATACAATTTTCATACTGTAAAATGTATTAGTGAAATAATGAGATTGTTAATAGCATACAGTGTTATGGTTTCTCAAAAGGAGAGGCTCTACAAAAATGTTCAGATCGTTAACATTATTCTGCCTCTCCTGGACAGCGTTTCAGTTATGGCTCATGGTGGCAATCGTGCTATAGCAGAACACCTTATTCCAGAAGAAGAAGACAGTATGAAAAACTGTGTTTTAGATCACGAGTAGTTACTTTAAAAATATTTACCTAGAATAGTTTGGAAAAGTCAACCTTTTAGTAAATAATTATTTAATTTGTTATAATAATAATTACATTATTATGTAATTATATAATTATACTTGTATATAATATATTAATTATATAATTATTAGATAAATCATTTAGTCAGCAATATATTTGAACGTCGCCATGGTGTTATCATTAGCCATCCTGTGGGTAATTTCATTACACGTTAGCATCAAGCTAGCAGACTTTAGCTTTATGTGCTAAATACATAAAATATCTATATTTTTATGAATCGATTATTGATCTGTTAAGCTTAAATCGATTCAAATATATTTTATCTACCCTGCCCTGATACTGACCAAATACTTTCTTCTGCACCATCAAAGAAATTAATTATTTTTATAAAATACTAAAGTTACATAAAGGAGTTTACCTGGACTCTGACATTCTGTTTATCACTGTTCAAGTGTACCAATGGACCTTTTTCTTCTTTTTAAGTGGGACAACGCTCGGAGAACTTACTGCCAAATATTTTTTTTTTGCCCCACTGTAGACTAGGCTTTTTCTTTTGAGGAGAATCAACAGCTCAGCCATTTCTGAAATGAAACATCTGAGCATTTCAAATTATGACTGAGACACTAATGACTCCTTTTGAAAACCCTTTGAAAAGTGTATTCAATTTCCCTGCATCCATTTTAACTGTGATTAAGTGAGTGTATTCAGCCATTAAAAGAAAATGCAAGGCAGCAAAGTTACTGCGCAAAAAACTTCATCCCCACCTGGACAAAACTTTGAAACTCTCTGGAAAGACTGGCTGATGGGATTTAAAGCGGAGACGCTGACCCTTAACATGTCCTTTTAAATTTTTCCATTAAATTTAAAGAAACTTAAAAATGGGAACATGTCCAAGTCAAAAACGTATTTATAACAGACCCTGATGATATAGAAAAGCCCTCTTTTTTTCAGCAACCTGTGTGTACAGGAAGAATAACGTGTTTGCCTTGAATAATATAAGAAAGTCTGGGAAAATATTTGTTTCCTATTAAAAAATAGGCTACAAGATTTTTGCATTTGTTTTCAAACTTGTTTAATCCCAGTGATATTAGCATGAAAGTTGTGAAAGTATGTTAGAGTTTAAATTAAATATACTTGTCAACTTTTTTGTTCTGTTGGCAAAACTTAATATCTTGTGAACACAAGGTTAAAAAATAAGAACTTGCTGAAACTATATCTTCTGTGAAGAAATATGGTGCTACTAAAGGGACATAGAAGTAAAAAAAAAAGTATACTGGTTTATATTTGTAGGAATGTCCTGATCTGATCACATGTTCGGAAAACTGAACCGACCAGCTGGTTGATGACTCGATTGGTGCGGTCTCCTGATCACTATGAGATATTTAATTTACTTTTATAATGATCTTATTATACTGGATAAATATTTTGCAGAAGTCTGCATGCTATGAATGGCTCACGACATGTGATTGCCGGAAAGCGCAGTAGAATACGGCAACAGTTCAAGCAGGAGGCTAACAAAAACAGTTTAGTCAAGCTAGCGAAATGTTCAATAACTCTTAAAAATGCATTAAACTGACAGAAAGTGTCTTTATTAGTTTTTCTTAATGCAAACAACATCCTACAAATGCATTTCAACAGAAAAAAAAGTTGTTTTTTTGTAAGTTAAGCTCTCTGTGCTGGCGATAGACAGATGGCTACACAGCAGCTGCTAAGTGCTAGCTAGTGATTTAACCACTTAGGACCTGAGCTGTTCTTTGATATGCCTTTTTTTTAAATTTCTGACAGAGAAATAAAAGTTAAAAAAAAAAGTACTGTGGTAATAAAACCAAAAAACTTCTTAAGAAGTAAAAAAAATATGTCAAACAACTATGTAGCAGTGGTGGTTACATAGTGGGGAGCAGGGTGAAGGGTCTTGTGGAGGGACTTTCATGCCCCCTGGGTAATGAAGGTGCTAGTTCTGGGATATAGAAAACAGAATATTTTCTTCTTTTCTCAAAACAGTTTTTCTTTATTTAAGTTTTTCTTTATTTAATGAGGGAAGTCAACCTTTTGACAAGTATCTACCATTCACTCAAGCATCAGTTCAAAGTCTGTAGATTTCTAGTTAGCAAAATACTCTTTTTGTCCATCACAAAGTGAATAAGACAGACAGTCTTCAGTGCTGCCCTTTAATTGGGGCTAAAAATGAAAACTCTGTCATCCAAACCCTGTCTTGCCCCAGTAGCTGTTGTTTTACATTTCTAATGTGCTTATCTTGTCCACAAATGCAAAACCACAAATGCTGCATAGTCCCTTCAGATAGACAGGACACAATGAATCCCTCCTCTCCATTCTGTGCGTGCCACATGTCTGTTCACAGGCACGGCTCAGTGCACCACCCTCCACTGGAGCTCTGCCCAGCATTTCTCTGTGGTTTGTACTCAGATCTCCGGCTGCCTCCAGGGGATGGGTCTGCTGGCTCTGCAGCACTAACAAGTGAGGGTCTTTTAGGAACTTTTACACTGGAGGCAGACGGGTTCACTTTGTACTTTGACCTCCAATGTATTTAAAAGATAGAGGAGTTCAACCTTCCTCTTTATCCTCTTCTACACCTCTATTGGCAAGTCTGGCCAATGCTGCTCCTCAGCAGAGAAGACCGGGGATGGGACTTCTACTAAGTCTTTGGGACACCAGTGGTATATTTGAGCACGAAGACGCTTTCATTTTATAGTTTTCCTTTGCCCTTCCTCACTCTCAGTCCTCCGAGTGCTGTTATTTACCATCTAATAAAAATCGGTAGAAAAGAGTGATTATGCACTAAGCTTGTAAACTCAGACACAACTGTTTCTTCCCCGTTGTTGAAAAACAGCTTTTTGGTAGGTGATAGCATCTTTTGCTTTAGTGCTACACAAGAAACATATTCATCATAACCAAGGCTGTTTAAACACCAGTGATTATAGACATTACTTCTGAAATCTAGTAGAAATATTTCTGGGTATCTGAACTTTAAAGACTGTCATACCAATGCAAAGATCCCTGGCTCTTTTTACCCTCGGCTCCAATTATACTGGTGATTTCCCTGCAAAGGAGCTGACTATTTCCTGCTGTAATTCTTCAAGATGTGCATCTGGAGCTTGGACAACCGAACCGGCGCTTCAGAAGAAACCAGACAACTGTTCCTATAAGACATCTGTGGCTGTGTGAAGGCAGCAAAGTGTCTCAATGTGCCTGTAAACTGGCTCGGACACTCATTTCCATTTCGTTTTTCCACGCTCTCTTATCATCCCTCCTTATAGGCAACATGGGAATTTCCTGGAGGAGCTTTCTGTGTCCTGAATGAAAGAAAGAAAAAAAGTGAAACTCTCAAGAGAATTCAATTCCGGCTGCTTAAAAAGCTGCTGTCATAATTTGCTCTTTTCAGTTGTGATATAGCCAGCCTCACTACAGCAGCTTGCTTTTACTCCATTTGATATCTCCTTACACACACAGCTGCTGCGCATGCACGCACACACCGAGTTAAACATTGTCAGTTGTTTCAAACAAGCTTTGCTATAGAGCCTGAAGCACATCTACAGTGAACCCTGCTGCGTGTGATCGTTTGTCTTCTGTACCAGCCCTCACTTGATCATCAAATAAATTAAAGCTTCCTTTCTCGGTGTGCTCCCTGTTGACTTTCTCTAGACTCAGTTTCAAGGTTTGGACTTCTTGGGTCTCCTTCCAGCCTAATCCTTTTGTGTTTTCCCCTTTTTATGTCTTTGTTCAGTTTGCACTCACTCTGTAGTAGGATTTTCTGTTTTTCCTAAATTGTCTGAATGCTTCCAGAAGTTTTATCAAAAAGTTATGGTAAAGCAAAGTCGTTGAAGCCTAAACTGCTGGGAGATTGCCATCTCTAATTCCTACATTAGCTTTACTGCAAACACTCAAAATATCACAAAGTATATAGACTACTTTACTAGTCACTTTTCACTGAGATATGAAAAAAAAATGAACATCTTGTTGAGTCATTTGATCTTGAAAACATCTTCTTTTCAAAAGTTAAAAGTCCCGAAAGCTGTTACACACTGGAAAATTTGTTCTCCCCATTTGACCCATCCCCTGGGGGAGTGGTGAGCTGCAGACACAGCCGTGCTCAGGAACCATTTGGTGGTTTAACGCCCCAATCTAACCTCTCAATGCTGGGTGTCAAGCAGTAAAGCTCTGGGTCCCATTATTAGTTTTTTGTATGACTCAGTCTGGATTTGAACTCCTGACCTTCCAGTCTCAGGGTGGACACTCTACCACAAGGCCACATCTAATTCAATTCAATTCAATTCAATTTTATTTATATAGCCCAATATCACAAATTCAATTTGCCTCATTGGGCTTCATGCCTGCAGTTTTACAGATGCACAGATGGAGTCCATAAAATATGCACAATAGGTAAAAACTAAACAGACTATAAAGAAGCAGGTCATCCCTGTCCTTAGACCCTCCCTCGCGGTAAGGAAAAACTCCTAAAAAAAACCTGAGTCAGGAAAAAAAAGAAGAAACCTAGGGATCCCACATGAGGGAGAGATCCCATCCCAGGACGGACAGGGCGATACCAAAACGGTTAAAGAAAAGTTAGCTGCTAAAACTGCATATATGAGTAGAGTTCATTCATATAGAGCTGAGTTCATTCATATAGAGCTGAGGGACAAGTGATGATTAAGTCCATAGTCCAGATGAGGCAGAACTGCAGACCACGACCAGGAGCAGGAGGACAGACGACCCACCAGAATCACTCCCACTCCCACTCAGAGGATGTGACGGATGGTGACGGGGCTCATCCAGATGGGCGGGGCTTTCAGGATCACCAACAAGTCTCCCGGAAACTGCAATCTCTCCCGGTCTCCCACAGGGGAGTCGGAGAGAAGGAAAAACATGTGAATTATACTGCACCACCAACACAGGCATACAGTTAGAAGTAAATAAAAAAGTAGAGGAGAGGAGAAGTAGATGGAAAAGAGGACAGAGCCCAGTGCACCATACTTTCCCAGCTTCTAACTTCTAGCAGCCTTCTATGTTATTATGTAGAGAATATACATATTTCATCATTTATATTTCAAGCATATATTGGAGAAGTATGTGATTATAATAATTATTTCCCCAAACTTCAGAACAGTATGGGAGCCATTATGTTAATTATTCTATGATTACTGGCTAGTCTGGCAGAACGCCTGTCCAAATAGGAATGTTTTAAGGCTAGTTTTGAAGTTAGAAACTGTACCTGCCTCTCTGACATGAGCTGGGAGCTTATTCCATAGAACAGGAGCTTGATAACTGAAGGTTCTACCTCCGACTGTACTTTTAAAAAATTCTAGGAACTACAAGCAGTCCTGCATTCTGTGAGCGAAGCGTTCTGATTGGCTGGTAAGGAACTATGAGATCTCTAATATAGGATGGGGCCACACCATTCAGAGCCTTATATGTTAACAGGAGGATTTTGAACTTTACTCTAAATTCAACTGGGAGCCATGGAGAGAATTCCAACACAGGAGTGATGTGTTCTCTTCTGCTAGTTCCTGCTAACAATCTTGCTGCTGCATTCTGGACAAGCTGAAGACCTTTTAAAGAACTTTTAGGGCATGCTATCAGTAAAGAGTTACAGTAATCCAGTCTCGACGTAACAAATGCATGGATGAGTTTTTCAGCATCACTTTTAGATAACATATTTTTAATCTTAGCGATATTGCGTACTAATGAAACTAGTCCTTTTGAGTCATAATTTTCATGTGATTTAATAACTTTATCTTAAAACGTGTAATTCTTGTCTGTTTTTCTGTTAACTCCTCTAGAAATAGGAGCAGTTAGACTTTTGAGGCGCTTAAAATTTGTTATTTTAGGGGGAAAAGTAAGTACATATGTTTAAAGGTATAAAATGTATTTACAATGGACCAAACTACTGTCTGGGGGCCATATGCAGCCTGCTTAAAAATTTAGTCTGGCCTGACAAACTGGAATAAATTATATTGATATAATCCTTAAAAAATGTTTTATTTTCCTTGTAATTCTGTTGTGTCCTATAACAAAGACATGGACCTTTGTCTATAGGTGCAGAAAGTTATTCTGCATTCGTGTGGTGTTGGAAGATGTGTTGTTATTCCAACGTTCCCATGTGTTTTTTGAGTTGGACAATCATTTTTCCAATCATTCAAACACAAAATGAACATGACATTTCTGTAAGTTTTCGTCTTTCTCTGAAGGACATCAACCCATCAGTGCATTGACTGAAAAAAGAGATCAAAAGCCACACACATTTTGAAATAAAAACTCAAAAGTGTCCTGGTTTAAAGTAATTTTCAATCAAATTAAACCAGAGATTTCACCCAGATTCCTTGTTGTTTCTCTTATGAGGTGGATTAAAAAACACTTAATGCATCTACTTATGGTCTGTCAAATGTTAGAGCTCTTTAATCTAAGATGAACTGTTTAATTGCAAGTTCACATTCTCCTGACCAGCCCTGCAAGCTTTAGACAGAACGAATGAGACCGATCTCCTCACTGCCTTCAGCAGCTGCACTAGTGACTCCGCAGACGTTGGACGTGTTTCCTGAGATTCCCGAATGTGTCCACATTTACAGGAAAAATGCTGCAGGTCTTCTGCAAGTCTGAAGCAGCCAGCATCACCCTGCATGCTCCTGTGTGCCAGAGCAGCAGACAAAGGAAGGTGAAGGAGGCTGACGCACTCACAAGATCATCAGGAAGGTCACTGGGGGGGGGCAGCTGGACTCCCTTAACAGCGGTGATGGAGAAGAGGATGTTGTACAAAATAAGGACAATATTAGCCTTTCCCTCACACCTCATCCATAATAAGCTGATCAGCTACAAGAGCTTGTTTTGCTGATTTATCAACCCTGCACCTCAGAGCGACACAGGAAATTATTTCTGCCTGTCGCCGCCAAGCTTTTTAACTCTTCACTGTAACTACACTGACATGAGTCACCTGGACACCCATTATTTTACAATTGCCTTAAGTAAATGTAGAATTTACTTACACACACAAAAAAAAAAAACTAATATGCATTTTTTATAAGTCCTAAAAGCACATGATCTGCCTTAGCATTAGGCTGATGTGTTTAGCTGAAATTCTGTGCTGTTCTGTGCCCACCAGCTTGCGGGTGATTTGGATTTTTTTGAGCTTACAGACAGTGAAGTGACATGGCTTACAGCATGTCATTCAGCACCAGCTTGCTCTCACCTAAGAGGTATAAGTCAATCACTTCTTTTCAAAAAAGAGAACCACACCTTGTCTCTAATTTCAGTATGCAAATATTACAGTTGTGCTCATAAATTTGAATATGAATGAAACACTTTTTCCCACTCATGGTTATCGGTCAGGTAAAGCCATTTATTGTCAAAAAAAATCTACTTTTTACCTAAAATGACAACAGAAACTTCCAAAATGACCCAGTTCAAAAGCTTACATAACTCGGTTCTCAATACTTTGCATTGCCTCCTTTTGCATCAATAACAGCTTAAAGTCTCACAGTAACACTCCTCTCTGACTTGTCCACAGAAAAACTGAAGATGTGTTGTTAATTATCTGTTTGGGCGCTTATTTGTACAATATGGCCAGAGAAACTAGGCTGTAAAAGAGAAAAAGAAGCATTTTCTGTACCAGTTCAGTTATGTGCACTCATGAAGGTTGCTGAACCCAGACCCAGCTAATGTGCAGCGAAAGGGGTTCCCGAAACTAGACTGACAAAATGGCGTCATTCTGTTTTCCATACCATAAACTGGTTACGTGGACAAAAAAAACTAAGAAATCAGTTTAGTTTTGGATTGTTTGAAAACAATAATAAAACTAAATTTACTAAATACCTGAACTTTTCAGATTTATGTGAGAAGGTATAAGACGATATCCCTCTGAAGACATGAAAGCAATTCTTCTTAAAAACATCTGTAACACTTTATAATAAGATTCCTTAACAAGCTTGATTGATATTATAGCTACTATTTTTGTCTTACTTTTTGTATTCTATTGTGGAAAGCGCTTTGAGATGCTGTGCAGCAAGAAAAGGCCTATAAAAAAAATTGTACTCACAATTGTAAAAACAATTTCAGACATGTGGGCCTCTAACTTGACTTTTATGCAACTAGTGGCTTCTCCCACTATTTCTGCTTGTCCATAGTGGAGGAGTACACAACTACCTGCACTTGTGTTGACTTTCTTTTTATGAATACGACATGCGTTCTCTCTGATCTTCTTGGTTTCGAAACATCTTGCCTTGTTTTCTTGACTTGAATATTTTATTTTGGTCTCTAATTGGATTAAAGCACTGCAGTACTACTTACCCTCCTGCTTTTAGGTCCTTGGTCTTAATAGATTTTCATCTTTCTTAGCTCTGCCTTCCAGATATTTTGATTTAAAATAGAAAATTGAAAAAGGTTTACTGTTAGCATCTAAATCCTACATCAGATATCATTTATTTAACTAATTATTTTAAATAGAATTTGCATTTCACAAAAAAAAAAAAAAAATCCACATGATTGAGATTTTAAAGCTTTATTTTGTTTTATTTTTGGGCTGAGATTTTGGGAGCTGTTAGAGTGCGAAGCTTAAAATTGCGAAACTGCCTTATGGTCCCAATTCTCCCTTCTTTTATAGCCGCTTCAAAACAGCTCCTTTGCATCTCAGAGGCACTTGGCCAGAGTCTAAAAAGTTTTCAATGATTTAATCATTGCATAAAAGTTCTTCCCTGTCATGATTCAGAACCTCCTTTAAAATGTATTCATTCTCGAATCTCCTCCACTGCTGAGTTGCTATGTGCAGCAGACATCTCCTCCAGGGGGGACTTTTGAACATTTCCATCTGCTTCATAATCAATTGTCATCACAGTCCCCAATTTCTATGTAACAGCCACCTTCCTCTTTGCTTCTGTGGTAGTCATTTAGATTGCATTGCAAAGCTTAAATGACAGAGGATGAATCACACATTCCAGCTCTTTTTCCTTTCACTTAATCATCCAAGTCCATTTCCCTCTGGTTGAGACCTTTCAATTATGTCGGACAAAAATTAAAAGGCAGCCTAATATTCATGTTGTACTTGTTAAGTTCAAATTTGACCCAAGTCCTCAAGTATTCATATCAAATCACGCTTTTATTTAACTACATTAACTATACTTTTTGTGAACTGAAGAGTGTCATGCCCTGCTTCTATTTACTGTTTTGAAACAGAATGTGAGAGTTTTATCTGGAACACTTTTGACAACACAAAAGCTTCATGGTTAACAGGAAGTCGACAGAAAATGAAAACCTTCCTGTTTTTCTCCAGAATTTTGTTAGGAATGGTTTTCCTATCCAGCTGAAATAACAGCGTGACCAGCAAGAATCTGCATGTGTTGTGTTTTAGCGCTCGTGAGAGACATGCATTTGATGCTGGTGAACGGATGTTGGTTTCCAGAGAGCGTTGCCATAGGGACCAGCATGTGTGAGAGAGAAAAACACAGCAATTGAAGAATTGTTACATTTAAGTTTGTGTAACGTTAAAAAGTAGAGCACTGAAAATATAGCAATGAAAAACAAAAGAAGAAGACAGAGAAGGTGGTGGTGTAGTTTTGTGTGTGTGTGGGGGGGGGCTAAAAAAGAAATGTAAAAGAGGGGATTTATTTTAGAGAAAAATAGAAGATAGTAACAGAGGGGTTAACATCATAAAATAACCAGGTGTAAAAGGCAATCTGGAATGGGCGGGGCCTGTCTACTCGCACACTCAGTGGCTACAAACATACCTGTTGGCTAAAATAGTCTTCATGTATTTTACACACCCTTTTTCTTTTTTTTTTAACTTACATTTATTGCCTTGTTGGAGTAACACCCACAATCAAAAAAAAAAAAACATATTTTCTAAATATGCTTCAAATTTGGTTGAGCAGGCAGTTAAAGGGTTAAACTAAAATTATAACAAAATTTGTGTGAGAGACTAAACTTTTACCTGAGTGGCTTCTCGTCGCTCCGCCCCTTTTCTGTACTATTCACTGTACAGCCTTCCTACAGCAGCTTTTTTGATTTCTTTGAAGACCCATGCTATTTAGTGCTAAATCACCAACTTCTGTCTCCCCCGTTTTTTCTTTTTTAGTAAAGATAGTAAGAAAATCTGACACGTGTGAACAAATACCAACTTCAACAGCGCCTTATGTATACATTTGAGTCAAATAAATTTCAAATTGTACATAAAAAGTCATAAAGACATAATGGCTCTCAAACAGTTTGTTAAAGTCAACAATTTTACACAGTCTTGGGCCCATTCCAAATTTTTCCTTCTCCCTACTCCTACATTTAGCTCTCCAAACGGAGATTCATGGAAAATAACATCTCCGACTTCAGATGTCGCTTCCACTCGACGATGTCATCAGTAGTCGACGGTCAGCTAGCGTTAGCTTGTAGAATCCAGCACTTGAATACACATAACAGCAGTTTTATAACTTCATAAAGGTCATGCTAAAACAAAAAGTCAGTACTTACATTTAAATGTAAACTTCTGTGCTTCACAGGTCACTCACGTCCAGAAAAGCGCTTCTCCTCGGCATAGCGTGACGCGGTTTACCCTCGAGACTGAGGGCTCTGTATCCCTCCACTCAGGGGGTGAGATCTTAAAAAAATATTTCAGACAACATTCATACTACAAATTCCACTTCGAATGGAGGGGTAAGAAAAAGGGAAGAATTTGTATTGGACCTTAGCTTCTGCTTACAGCAGACAAAACAGGTCTGTGAGGCCAGAGCTGCCAAGATTTCTGTCTGAATGATCCCTGGAGACGTTATGGAACCGCACAGAAGTTTGTCAATAGAGTTAAAAATCTGAGATGTAGCTACAGTTCTCTATTTTTATTGCTAAGATCAAATAATTACTGACCTTCATAGTATAAAATATTAAATTTTGTTTGAAAAAATAATATATAACTTACTTTAACCGTAAAAAATAAGGTAATTCAGTCACTTTGATACAGTGTAATAAATTAAACTTTACCAATACATCATTTTACCTTAACATAAAAAACTCCTTGAATAATTCAAAGTATCTAATATACATGTTTATATGAAAGTTTAAAGAAAATCAATGATTGATCAGTTTTTTTAAATACAGACAGTTTGAAGGTGTCATGTTTCAGTGCTTAGGTTTTGTCATGTTCTGTTTTCCCTGTCAGTTTCACCATGTTCAGGTTAACCATCCACAGCTGTCTTCATTTAGTTAATCAACCTCAGTGTATTTAAGTGTCTGGTTTTTCAGTTCTCATTGTCAGGTCATACTGTCAGGGATTGTGGTGGAGGACCCAAATGCAGGAGACCAGACTTGGTGGCAGAAACAAAAACATTTACTAACTCAACTTAAAAAGGACAAAACCAGTGAGATGACAGAACATAGATGAGCAGATGATGTGACAATGAGAACTGAAAACCAGACACTTAAATACACTGAGGTTGATTAACTAAATGAAGACAGCTGTGGATGATTAACCTGAACATGGTGAAACTGACAGGGAAAACAGAACATGACCAAACATAAGCACTGAAACATGACAATAGGAAAAAAAAAAGGAATTTTATGTTGTTTCGTTGGACATATCAAGTAGAAAGTTTATCTTCAAAGTGCAATATTTTGAGCTGGAAATGAAGTTTTGGGTGTTAATCCCATCAGATGGTCAAGATTTCAAATATGCTGGTTTACAGTTGATGTAACCTTGGAGAATACACGTAATCTGACATTGACAAATCAAAACATGACTGTGTAAAATGACTTGATGTGCATTTGAAATGTGTTGTGATCAGAAAACTGTCAGTAAGATAGCGATGTATTGTTTCTCCGAACAACTTTAAAGTTTAAACTTTACATAAGTCATTATAATTTAACCTGACTGTAGGCGTCTCCTTGATTTGCTTCATATACAAAATAACAAAAAAAAAAAAAAAAAAAATGGCGTCTCCTAGTGAACCAGCATTATGTACATATATATTTCTTTTCTGGTTCATGTTGTTTATTTTTTCATCAAGGTAATAGCTTTAATTAATCAATTAAATCTCCAAATGTCAGGCATTTTTATTGTATATAATATTTCAGATGAATGGATGCCAAAAGTATAGTGCATGTAGAAATGACATTCAATGAAAGATGCTGTCTGCGACTGTGTGATGATCTAAAAAGCCTTTAGAAATAAGGACAGAGTTGAAGCTGAATTTCATCCCTCACTCTTTTATTCTGCAGTCAGTGTGACTGCTCAATCATCACCTACTGCTAAATAACTGCCTTTTTGATCTTATTTCTTCACCTTATTAAACCTTATTACCTTTTCCAAGACTTATGGCCATAAACATTCATAAGAGTGAAAAAGCATTCTCGCTCTGTGACCAGAACACATTCCATCAGTCTCTCCTATTCTCACAATGGAAATATTCATTTAGAAAATTTAATAAAAACATTCTGCATTATACTTCCACAGCTTGAGTTTTTCTTTACAAATCTTTACAGACTGATTACATTTTCATCAGGGCTGACATTTTCTTAGAAGTCCCCTTCCAATGAAAATCATGTTTTTTGAGTTTTTAACATGTATGTGTGGCATTTTTCTTCTGAAAGAGGAAAAATATAATTCATTGGATATATTGGTCACAGGAATGTCAATAATTATTTGATTATTTGTGGAAAAATAGACATTTTTCAACTGGACGGAGCCGCGCGTGATTGCATTGCCCGCTCGTATTTTATTTGAATCCAAGACGGGACTTTTAAAAACTTCACACTCCTAATCAAAACCCAACTGGGAACATTTAAAGAAATTTTTTTAAAATTGTTGCAGGGGGACTTTAATATGAAATGTATTTGGATGCTATTAATGATTGTCTAATTAAAGCCAATATCTTTACATAAGGAAACTTTACTGAAAATTTCCTTTCTATTTAAGAAAAATTTGCAAAATCGACAGAAAACCCACAAAATGAACACCACATTCCTGCAAGTGTGCAAGTTTGTTTGGATTTCAACGGTCTGAACCTCCTAATATTTACCACCTCCATGAATTCACATTGTATCCAAAGAGAAAGACACACAACAACTAAAATGTTTATGAAGCAGTAAAGCATCTATTCAATCACTAACCTAAGATCTCAACTAATAAAAGCTAGCATACAAAAATCACATCCTGGAAAGTGACTATTGATCAGCAATCAATACGCTGCTTTCATGCCTAACTATGATGCCTGGCGGCAGACAGCAAGCTCCATCAGGGCTCCTTGTAAACATTAATAATCAGACTATATTCTGTTCATCAGGGGGTAAACACATTAAGCATCATAATGTGACAAATTGCAAAATATTGCAGCTTAAATGAGAAACTTCTGTCCTTGTCAGTTAAATGCTTCAGTAAGTGTGGCAATAACTCTGCTCAACGTTCATAACTGATGATTAATGGCGTTGCATTAATGTCAAAGTGGACTTAACACCAGGGGGAGACAAAGACCCTTTAGAGAGAAAGACATTCTCAATTACAGATGAAATGATTAATGAGTGCAGAGGATATTTTATCATGTCTCAATAAAAATAGCTACACCTTTCTCCTCGTGGCATCTATGAGGAATCAGGAGGAGAGCTGGCAGGCGCATAGAAAGGCTCCCTTATCGCCAAATTCAAGAGTTGTTAACTGTCACTTCAGCGGTTGGGATGCGACCCTAAACAGCTCATTCATACTGGAGCTGCCGAGCATGATGGTTCATTTGGAGACGCGCCTCTGCAGGATGTGGGGCATGTTACTAGGTTGTATCCTGAGGGAGCTACGTTGGGACAATAGTGCTGAAGAGGGGGAGAGACGCCGAGGGAGGGGGGGAGCTACAGAATTGCACTCTCACAGTGTATCTGAAAGCCATAATGGCATATTGTTGGCGAGTTCATAGATTGTGGTGGACAATCAATAACCAATTTATGTGAACTTGATTGATGGCTGTAAAGGGCGCACCCGTAGAAAAGGCATTTTAATGTTTGTGGTGACATTTCTTCTGTACTTTCTACACTTCCTCTTGAATAAAGCAGTCATTATTGTTTTTTTTATTTATTTTTTGTAGTTTCTATCAAATCATAATAATGCTTAGCTATCACAGGCTGTAATCTTTCCAGAGGATTCTGCCTTGTTACGGGGTTGCTATAACAACAGCTGCTGCTATATCTGTCACTGCTGGGTCATGGCTACCTAAAAGAGCAACATACATCCCATCTTGTCCAGACTGACAGTCTATGTTTCTTTTGTCATTTTCCATGGACGGCGCAGCCTTGAATATTATGAAGTAGATCATTGCTTATATGGAAAAAAGGAGGGGGGGGGGGTCTACAAAAAGCTTAATCATCACTGTTTCAAAGAAATGGTTTTTCCTTCCCTTATTTTTGACATCAAAGAGAAACAGATCGAAAGTTTTCTCTTTTTTTTTCTGTACGCTGCTCTTCTGCAGCATTAATGAGCACCGAAAAACACCAGGGATGCTTTCTGAGGTTGATTTAAGATCAGCCGCCTTTTTTTTTTTTTTTTCCCCACACTCACACATAACAAGGAGGATGCACAGAAAGTCAATAAAACCTGTTTTTTTTTTTCCTGTTTCCTTGTAAAAAATAAATTCAGTGTGTCGCAGACCCACAGCTTATCAGCATCTGCAAGAGCGTCAAAACAGGAGTGATGAAAATGAATAACTCTGCTCACATGCTCGCTTGGATGCACTGTGTTTAATCGTTCAAAAGTAGCTCAGTCACACATGAGATCACTGCTTCTGTCACAGCTAAGAACAGCATGACATGACTGAATCAAATCATAAACATTTCTACAGCCTTGCACTATAGAAAGAGGCACACATTTAGTCGCAATAGCAAAGCTACTTCAGACCTTCAGCAACAGTCAAAGCTTGAAAGTTACATTTCTATTTAATGAAGTGCGGTAAGACTTGACCTGCTGATCTCTGACTTCAGGGATGAATTAAAGAAAATAAATATATATACAGATTATAATATTAAAAAAATGTATTGTCACAATGGAAATTCAATAATGCGTTCATAAAAAGGAAACAGTGAAAGATGCATCCTGTAAAAAAGATTTACAATCCTGACATCGCACCGATACAAATAAAAATGTGACCCAAAAATCACATCATTTCATAGAAAACATAATAAAAATATTAAGCTAGTATTATAGTTAGTATAGAAGTTTAACTTTATTAGGCTTGACCACAGAAGGAAAAGCAGATAAGGTAAAAGTTCATAAAAGTTATAAAAAATCACAGAGGCACTACTGACTATTAGGAAAGAGTTACTTAGTCTAAATAATGGCAGGTCCCAAAAGAGCATGGCTGTTATTTATTAGGTAAAAAGTGCAGGACAGCAATGGTATTTGTGAAACCACTTGATTGTAGAAGCTTTTCATTAAGGTTTAGAAAGACATTAGAACATTGAGAAACAAAAATCTTGGCTATGTCAATCGGCTCTTCACGAAAACACATCTGATACACAGTAGATCTGCATGGCTTACAGTTAGGATATGATAGCAACATTGATGTGATCATGGTGTCGGTACAGGCTTGTCTGGCAGTGACCGATCAATACCTGCAGACAGAAAAAAGAAGAACATGAATTCATTAAGGATAAAGGAAACAAACAAATCTTTAAAGACCCACTACAATAAAAATTGTGTTTTTTTCTTATTGTTTTTAACGTGGAATTTTATCAGGATGGAGGACATATATAAAGAAAATTAAAGTAAATTTTGTTTTGGAGTTTTTATTTTATTCTAATCATGGTGAGTCAGGAGCAGACAAAAAAAAATCTGTTATAAAGGGCTTGCAATTGTCACGTATAAATTACAATGGGTGGGTCAAAAGCTCTCTGTTGCATATAAATTGATCCATGAATGTCTTTGTTTTCCTCATGTGAGCTGGTTGACTCAAAATTGTGTAAGTGGATAGCTACCAATATTGCTTGCCATTTTTGTGGTATTGCTAATGTTAGCTTGATGTCGTGAGGGGCTGTAAGATACTAGGAGAGAGATGTAAACAAAGAGATGACGGGAAATGAGTGCAGGCTTCCCACAACTCAGAGGAAAAATTGTGAGTGTGTGCGTTTCTGCCGCTCTGTAGTAGCTATGTTCCAGAAATTAGCCACATCTGTTTTTTTTATATTGGCAGCATAATCCAAATTAAAAGATGACTGGGAACGATTTTACAATAAATCAAAGGTTTATTGGAGTGAGTCTTTAACCAAAAAAAAAAAGAGAGCTTTTCAGCAAAATCTGCATTTTAAGTGTTTAAATGAGTGAAAACACTGAGCAGAATTAACTGGACCATGCCGGACCACTCAGAGGGAACAAGGCTTTAGATCTCCTAAATAATTACTGTTGGTGCACTATATAAACGGGCAGATTTCACAAATCATTCCTATGCAGATTGTTGCCCAAAAGTCTAAATTTGCACACAATGCATTCACACATCCATCTATTTGATCAAATGTGATGGGAGGGGAAGAGAGGCATTTTTGGACAGCACTACAAATGGGGGTTTCAAAAATGGAAGGAATGAAAGCCTGTGAAGGGAATGAGCAGAATGAGACATGGAGGTTGTTCGCTCAACACGACTTTACCACAAAGCTGCACAGTTATGAGTAACCAAGCCATGATTCAAAACAAAGGAGGGATGACTTCACTGATCGGGGTCAGGCTGACAGCATCCTGTGTAAAATACCGTGTCAATGAAAACCTGTTTTATTCTGTAACTGGAGCAGCTGGATTGTCTTTCTGCTCTGAAGGGATGGCTAGGTAGTTTGTCCTGTTGGCAGATTGATAGAGAAACAACAGAGTGTCTAAAAGCTTGTTATAATGCACTCTTCAGCAAGATACAACACAGATGAATGAGTTCTCTTCACTTTCGGATCAGGGCAGGATTTGTGCTGAGACTTGCCTCTTAGTCACACATCTTCTCCAGCAAAGAGAGCTAATTTTAGGAGATAAAACTCATTACTGTGGTGCGATCAGTGGTGGGAGACTGGACATAGAGGAACCTTGACATCCACATTTAGTATTTAACAGCAAACTCCCAGTCTAATGAAAGTGCTCAGACTAAAAAGAAATATTTTCAGCTTCATGATTCAGTTTGTGGATGAAGCAAAAAATGTATTTTAGGAACGACCGTCAGCAATTTTTGGAGTTTGCCTTGTCTAACTCTTTTGCTGAGCGTTACTTGTTTGATGTTTTTCCCTACATCTTTTTCTCTATTAATTCAATTATTATAACCTGAACAACTAACAGAATCAACCAAATCTTCAAGGCTCATTAGGCCTGTAAGACAAAGCCGCTTCTTTGAGCAAGACTGCTCACTCTGGAAGTGTCGGTGTCAAAAAAAAATGATCTGAGCACAACCCATTAACTCTTTAAGATGTGGGATATGATGAAGTTTAGTCTCACACTCATTCAGTGATGTATATGTACTCTTCCCATCTGTTCACGGATCAGCAATCGGCTTAAATGCTGAGGGAAAATGATTTCATACAACTTACTGGCTCAAATCATTGACTGTATATGAGAATTGGACTGAGTGAGCCCTCCCCCAGTGTACCCGCTCCGTTTCCAAGAAGCCAAAATCCTATAGATGTTTAATATGAAATACACAGCAATTGATCAGTATATTTGTCAAAATCACCCTTTTTTGCTCTATATTTGTTTTATCGCTGATATTAAATTTTCTATTGGGCAAGGTACAAGTTATAAACCAACCAATCAGATGCCTCGATAAAAGTATGTGGTCTCACGTTCAATGTTATAAACTTTTGATTGGTTATTTAGCTGTTTCAAGTGGTAGGGGGTGTGGCCTTCCAACAGCCTCACTCTTGATTAAAGAGAGTGGTTGCCATAGAAATGATGAGTCAGACCAACTCGGACCAGTCAGTGCTTACTGACGTCGTCTGGCTCCAAAATGACGGCCACTGAACTGACTTCATTAGAGCTGGAAAGAAGTAATTTTCTATGAATGACATCACACTCACTTGGTCCATTTCTCTTGTACTGTCAGTTCCTCAAATAAACCACCAAACATGGCAATCTTTTAAAAATGTAAACAGCGTTGCAAGAAAAAAAAAAGAACAGAGGAAAAGTATGACGATTTCTTTAGGTATATGCAACAAAATATCTACAATAACAATATTAGGTCTTATTTTTTAAGTTATCTTTTTACCCATCCGTCTATTTCTATGTATCTCCATTACCAATCATTCACTGAAGTAAAGTCCATGCCTCTTGCTGTTCTACAACTCATTATACAACTAAATTCTCCATAAAAAAGAAAAATCTGAATTTGATAGATGTGTACAATAAAGGGTTGTCAATTGAAATATTATTCCTTGATTTGAGGAAAAGATGTCAATAGTCTTTTTGCCCTCGACGTTAACGTCATTTAATGCCAATGACTTTTAGTGAGACAAATTAGGTGTTAAGTTTTGCTGTTTTGTTTTGTTTTTTTTTAATTAGTAGAAAACACACACATTCCTTGTTTGCTTTCCGTCAGTACTGTCTGCAGAACATGAATTATCTGCAAAAGTTGTCAGCGTGGATTGACTTGCCTAATCCAGTCTCTTACAGCACAGAGGGTGTGCAGAAAGTCACTTTCAGAAGGAGGTGAAAATCCATTTCGGCTGTTAAGGCTCGTTTAGAATAAAGAGCAGTCAGCAGACCTTAAAATTATTCAAGTCTGCTGACGTCTCTTAAATGTTAAGAGGAATTAAAGTTGCAGGAAGGTTAAAAGCAAAAGCATTTTTGACTCAATCACTGCTGTGTCTGTCACTTTTTCCTCTTCTGTCTGGCTTTTTATCTGTCAACTATTTTGTGTAGCTATATATTTTTTCAATATTATGTAACATCTGTTAGCTAAAGAGTGTGCATAAACGAATATTTATCTGTGAACAAAGAAAGGCAAAAAGTATTTGGCAGTAAGTTCTGCAAGGTGTGAGAAAGATGCTAAAGGTCTATGATGTTTATCACTGATGCACTTCAACTGTGAGATGCAGAATGCACAAAAAAATCCAGGAAATCGCATAACATAATACGTAAATGGGATTTACTTGTTTTGGACTTTTGTACCCTCCTTGAAGGCCCAAAGTGCTTTACAGTCACACACCCATTGGCTCCTCTGCCAAACACTGGTGTGGCAATGTGGGTTCAGTGTCTTGCTCAAGGACACTTCGACACAATCCGGAGTCGACCACCCTACTGCTGCACCACAGCTGCCTCCATGTAAATATTTTCATTTGTATAATGGTAAAGAATATAATAATTTGCTCCATAACTGGTTCGGAGCAGGGGGCTTTATTTTTATTTTAATTTTTACCTGTTTTTATATTATGTCTATTGTTTGCTTTTAATGTAAAGCACTTTGTGTTATTTTTATATGAAAAGTGCTATACAAATAAAGATTGATTGATTGATTGATAACAAAAGTTCACTTCAATTCTTTGATATATAACCTTAGTTATCAATGACCAAGATCCCACGCCACCTGTAGGTCTTCACCTGGTTTGCAAACACTGTAGCAACGTTTTTGGCCCATTCTTCCATGCAGATCTCCTCTAGAGCTGTGATGTTTTGGGCTTTTGAGAGTTGAGACTTTCAGGTCCAGAGACTGGCTAGGCCATTCCAGAACAAACTTAGCATGGAGCTCCAGGTGGAAGGAGGTTGTCCATGATCTTGTTATTACAGTTGATTTTTTTATTTTTTTTTTATACCAACAAGCTGTTTACTTATTGTAGATTTAATAATCCTAGTCTTGTTCAGGTGAACAATCTTGTCCCTAGTGTCCTTAGACAGCTCTTTGGTCTTGGTTATGGTAGAGTGGTTACAATCTGTATGTTTAAGGCTGTGGGCAGGTGTCTTTATACATTTAACAAGTTCAAACACTTGCTATTAACACGGGGAAGAAGAGGAGGATAGAAAAGCTTCTGATAGAAGAAGTGACAGGTTTGTCAAGGACAGAATTATTGCTTGTTTGTAGGAGCTACTGACTTACTTTCTGCACCAAATTAATTAAAAACACTATCATGCTATTTTTTTTTTTTTTTAATATTTTTGACATTCTGTATCTTAAAATTAAAGTATTTCTATAATGAAAATTAAAAACCTTTAATGTTTTTCCAAAAAAATGTAAAGAATCGCTGGCACCATTTTTGCTCCACTGTATTTTCCAGGGGTGTCCAAATCCAGGCCTCGAGGGCCAGCCTGCTGGTTTTCCAGAAATCCTGTCTTATCTGCTGCCGATCACCTGGATCAGGTGTGTTCAGCCACTAAGGAGTTTCAATGACATGTTCGGTTGGAAAACATGCATCGCCCCGGCCCTCAAGGCCTGGATTTGTACACCCCTGGTATATACCCTCACTCATGGGTTTAAAAATGAATCATTTGAATCTACACACACATTTGAACATGTTATAGTTAAAACACTGTTTCCCTTTGCTGTCCAGTTGCATGAACTCATTCATTAGGGTCTGTAAATGCAGTTGAGTGAGACTCACGCCGTGTCCTGCGCCTGGTCATCAGACTTGGAGATCTTTCTGTAGCAGTACACCATTTCTACCAGAAGCCAGAAGGTCAAGAACACAAGCAACACATACATCATGATCTCAGAGTAGATTGCTGTGGTGTCCTCAGAGGCTGTGAAGCACAAACAGCAGATAGGGACATGTTTTATTCAGCATGCATTCATTGTCGGAGTTATTTTTCTGGAGAAAAAGAGCAGAAGAGACTTTTTTGTAGCTTTGAAGGAATATGGTCCCTTTTTTTTTTTATTGGTAGCCCCGTTGGCACACTATCTACCATCTTAAATTATAAACAGGATGATATGTCCCCACTTTACTTAAAAAGTTTACTTTTTCTGACTACTGCTTTTCATTTATTTTAAAATATGGAAACTCTTGTCACATTTTTCATCGCAAGATGTGTTTTCATTCTTCATGTTTGTATTATTACCAGATATTCTTTGTGCAGGGTTTTATTATTTATTTGTAAGTAGATTATAAAAGTTGGTGACTGTTGAATGATGGAAAGCACATTTTCAAATGTTAATATTTGAATCTTGAATGATTTCCCCCTGAATTTTCCCTTTAATATTGATCACTGGAAGTGAAAGTTTGTCACAAAACATTCGATGAAACTTTCAAAATGAAACTTTTTTACATTTCCCATTAGCAAATGCAGGCAAAAGGTGTGCATGAGAAGTATGATTTTATTTTCTATGATGTTTTCATAACTTTAACTTAGAGGTTAAAGGTGCACTGTGGAGATTTGTAAAAAAAAAAAAAAAGAAAAAATGGAACCGAGTCCAGCTCATGAGAGGCATACTCATCAAAAACTTGTTCATGGAATCCTAAAATAAACTCCACAGGGAACCTTTTACAGAAGAAATAAGAAAAATGAACAAAGTCACAGTGGATCTTCATTTTTAAAGGACAGATGGTGCATTCTCAAAACTGCAGAAGAATAAGAAGCCTTCAATAAAAGTTATGAGGGTTTCTAAGTGTACGCGTGAGTTGGCGGTGCAGCTGCAAATTAGCCGCTTTAGCGCACATTCAGATTCATCCCACACGCTGCCAATAAACGTGAAAACTCCAGGGGAGGAACAAGATTGAGAGGACTGTTTAAAATAAGAAAATAAAGCTGTTTGTGCTTTGACTCAAATGAAAATACTTGAGAGAAAAAAATGTTGCCTCAGTTTCTTTTTTTTAACACGAAAACAGAAGTTTAGAACAGGAAAGAGAAATAAAAATTGATATATGTGCATTTTGTTGTTATTTGTTCCAAAAGTATTGATTTTGTTAGGGCAACAAAACTAACAGGAAGCCTTCATCCTAAAACAGAATGTAACCTTGCATGTATATTTATTATGTTTTGTACACATTTAAGTAAAACCACAATATTTATGATTAGTTTCCCCTGTATATTCTATTTTAAATATTTCAGAGGATAATCTTTTTACTGGAAGATATTTAACCAAACGTACAAAAATTGTTTTCCTTTTTACCACATTTTAGTTTGGAGCCACTGTGAAGTTGTTCATCACTTAGTGTTTACCAAATTCCAGAAAGCCATTTGACCAGAACGTGAAAGATCAACTGATTTGGTTCTGAAAATAGAAACTGTTAGTGTAACCCAATCTCATAGAATGGAAAGAGCAGCACTGAGCTGTTCCATTCTGCCTTGAAAGACATCATTAGTGCAATATGATACCCACGTATATACCCACTTCACTGAAGGCTTTCTGAAATTTGACACCACTGTTATATGAAAAATGAAGAAAGCTTTTAATATATGTTTAGTAAAAAATCAAACAGTGCCAAACTTTAAGGATGGACCTACAGAAACATTTGAAATACTTCAAAAAACAATCCTAGAAACTTGTATCTTGCACTGCCTCTTATTGAAGCCTAACCATATGCAAGCATAGAAATGAAAAATTCAAAGAAGAAGATGGGGGACGATCGAGGAACCAAATATACGTGTCGTATATTTTCGATCAGGATGGCAGATGACACATTCAGCAAGCCGAGCATTCAGAAAGCAGAATACGTTACCCCATTTTAACAGATAGCAAAGTAGCTGGTTTGTTTTAACCCCTTCACTGAAAACAGAAGACAGCATCGAAGGGCAATAAATGCAGACGAACAAAACAGAACAAATTATTCCAAATCAATCAGAACGGCTACAAGGAAACGAATGAGGATTGGAGAATGGTATACAGTCGTTAGAGGCAGACTACCTTTTCATCCTGATGCACCAAAGCAAAAACACAAAGTGTGAATTCTAACTAGAAGTGCCACATCTGGTGAACAATCAACACATTTTTTTTGTGTTTGTTTTTTGCAGCATCAGATGAAGCCAATGCACCACACAGAGAGACTTCTCGGTACACACAGGTCGGCGCAGCACATCTCTGAGGGTTTAGATGTGCTGCACTGTTCGGAGGTTATAAATCAGCGATGAAATTCCTGTTCATAAAGGCTAGAAAAACAATCCAACACTACAATAAAAAAGGGTTATTTAAAAGAAAAACTTAAAAAAAATGCTAAGACTATAGATAAAGCTGGACTAAGAATTTACAATGAAATATTGATTTATAAATTTGTCAAAAATCCAAACATATCCACCTAAGAGAGTGAAAAATGTCAAACACTCTGTTCTTGAATGCTACTGACCTTTCTCTTTCACCGTCAGACTGATGTTCTTTGTGATGGAAAAGGTGGGAGTAAAGAAGCGAAAATCAAACTCCCGGGAAACCTGGCACTGGTATAAACCGCTGTCGTTTAAGGTGACGTTGAGGATCACGATGGAGAGATCTTGCAAGTCTTTGCTCCCGTTCCAGACCAAACGACCTTTAAAGGGTCCGTCCACATCCGTCTCTTTAGAGTTCTCGTATTTGTATATCTAGGATAGAGAGGTGGCATGCTTGGAATGATGCGCGGATACGAGAGGCTGAATGTTAGGAGGTAAACAGGAACTTACATGAGTCACGTCACCTGAATCTGAAAAGTAGAACCAGTTCACGAGGGTCCGAGCTTTGACCTCCTCCCTCTTCATACAGGAGATGCAGGTCAGTCTCATCTGGTTCCCGAGGACTGCTTCCGTATCCGACGGTACATCCACACATACTGGCCTGCACAATTGGACTAAACAGGCACAGAGATGTTACACAAACTCTCATTCAAGCTAATTCCCCCAAATCTATTAAATGCTTATGTTGTGGTTTTTGTTTGACAGCAAGACGAACACCATCCAGCCGCAGTGTTATTCAGTACTTGTCACAGGTATTTCAGCACAGAAGTGCTTACAAATGCAGATGGAATTCATCAAAGTTGCTGAAAGTGGTGCTGAGCCACTCTGCCACAACTGACGTTTCCATTTTCAGGCTGTCTTCTAAACCACAGCTACAATACAAAGTTGTTAAGAAGCAGAATTTCAAACAAAATTAGTTTGCATGCTTTAAAAAGAGACATGAATTCAACCCCCCTAGAACTGCTGGCAAATGAAAGGTCGTTCAGACCACATGAATGATGGCCTCTGCTAGAAAATATGTGGGAGGAACAAATGAGTGGATGGAGGGTGGAAGCTATGAGTGCTGAAGAGGGGCTGTAAAGTGTCATGAGCAAGCTGCATAAAAGGACTGAATCAAGCATCGCATTAGCAGTTGAATAAAGAGTGGGAACTTTACATAAAAAGGAAAAATATTTCCTGGGTTTGAAAGCTTTCAGATTTCTTACATTATGTCCTGCTCAAATGCATGCATGGCCCAGCACTCTTACGTAACCGAAGCCCCCCCGGCAGACAGTGACAACATTGATTGTGTCTCATCCTTTATGTGCACATCAGAGACAGTTAAACTGGGGAAAACAGGTTCAAATGTAGTCTTTCTGCTGGATTTAAACACAAACACTCACAGGATGTGCATAAAGGCTGTTAAAAACAAGACAAAACATGCAATATTTCTATCATACTTACCAGACAAAATCAAAAAGGCCACAGTGTTGAGAAGAACTCTGTTCAGAGTGAGCATATTCAGCTCTTTTGGGAGCTGCAGAGGCTGAGAGTCTCTGGAAGTTTAGTTTGAAGCTGGAGGTTCAGGCTGAGACCGGACGACTTCAGCACCACGGACAGCGCCTCTGCAGGTAACTTCCCTCTTTGCGGCCGAACATCCGAACCGAACCTCCGCGCGCGATCGGACGCCGAAACGAGTTCCTAATAATGACAACGTCGTTCCTAAATGGTCGTTTTGACTGGAGGAAATCCGTCCCGACTGTTGGCAGCACTCGGAGGGGACGAACCAGTCCGCGCTGCGCGGCAGCGTCTCCACCGATGCAACAGTTTTCTGCTCCAGCTGCTCGGAGCGGAAACGGTCCAAAAGCGGTTCTAACGTGAAGGTGGAGGCGGAACCTGTGGATTCTCTGTGACTGATGTTTACTCACTGCGAGGTGAGGCTTCCCTGTGCCCCCACAGACAGACAGACAGACGGCCGGCTCTCTTTTCTTCACCCTCAAACAGAGGCAGTGCTGTATTGATTGCTAGAAGACTGTGTCCTCCATTAAGGGATGACTGATGACATTTTCCAGCCGCAGCTCGCTTCCTTTTGTTTTTTGTTTTTTTTTTTTTTCTTTCAGTAGACACTTAACACTAGCAGGAGCGCAGCGTTTGATACGCATGCGTGAGTCACTCCCTCCTACACTACAATGAGCATGAACATAATATTGCCAATAACGGTCAGCCTAACCTCATCATGCCTAACCTCAGCATGCTTGTCTGATTTTTTCATATATATCTACTGCAGTTTTAAATGAACTGATGTTAGTATAAAATTGTGTTTTATGTATAAAACACCATATTTTCATATGAATATATTCAGCTGAGCAGAATGGAGGAAACACATCTTTGTCATGCGTTACATAATCCTGTTTAGCAGCTGCTGGCAGACATTCTTGTCAAAACCATTTGTTTGTTACACATGAGCTTCATTATTTTTCTGCTTCACAAGCTGTTCTCTGGGGATCTGGGGCTAAAATAAGAACTCAATACAGGTCAAAGTTCAACTCTTGTTAATTTATTTAATTAATATTAGTATTTCAATTAATAACCTGATGTGTACTACCTATAAATCCTGACCTACACAAGTGCCTTTATACTCTCAATTTAAAATTTTTCCTTAAAGCTTGTGTCTTTCAAGTTGGTAATTGAGCCCTAGAAAAAAATGTTCACATTAGACCCCCTCCTCCCATTTTTGAGAAAATATTTGTAGCATTATTGACAAGGATTGAGTTGTCATCAACCCAAGTTCTTTAAAGTCTCACTCCAGCTATATTTGCATCTTATAATATCAGTCCAAGTGGTACGTGGTACTGTAATTATGATTTCTAGCACAATAAAGTGTTGTTTTAGGACACATTTTCTGAGAGCATAAGCTTCTAGTAATGTTACATCATCCAATTGTGACACTCTCTACCCCTAGTTTACAGCCCCTTATAACCCCAAGCTAACATTAGCATAGCAAAAAAAAAAAAAAAAAAAAAAAAAAACAGCTAACATACATTGTCTTGTTTCTCTGCAAGTGGATGCTACAGAATTGCAGTAGAGAAGGAGACTTTAGCCCACCCATGTCAGTTCAGTTGTTGTGTCAAAAACTGGAGCTTTTCAAACTCTTTCATCTGCTCCTGATCCAGCATGATTGGAATAAAAAGATACTCAGAAATAAAGCTTTAATCTTAATTTTGTTTATAGATGTCTTCCATCATGAGAGAAATGCTACAAGAAAATGTTAAAAAAAACACCAAAAAAATGATTTTCAGTGGAGTTGGTCTTCAAGAATCAGTAATAGCGTCTATACGCCAAAAGTTTGGCTGTTTTAATTTGAAAATACCAATAATAAAACTGTTTCTAATGTGTCCCCCTCCCTACCAATATTAAAGTTCTCTCTCTGCCACACAATAGATTCTCTGCTTGTTAAATATTTTAAAACACAAGCAAATTTAGATTTAAACTGCAAAAAAACATTAAAAAGGCACAGCTATAAAATGTCAAGTCTATTATTATTATAATAATCAGAAATATCTGAAATATCAACCTTTTTGAATATAAAATTGTATAAAATTGATGTCATCTAAAATGTATACCTGACTACTTTTTGCAGTTGGCTGCCATTGTTTGTCCTTCAACTTTTGGTTCCTGCTTTTAACTTTTGGTCCATGTTTGAGCTAAAACTGCGACTGTTCTGCATGTATTGAATATATTTGCACAATTTTTATTATTTATAGGATTGATTCGTTTTTGCATATTTAAAGGAGTTTCACATGACAGGACAAATCCACAAAATTATACAGAAAGAGGAAAAAAATATGAAAATACATTTGGATAGGTATTTAGCTTGAAAAAGAGACAAAAGTATCCCTATTCTGTTTATACATATAGTCGTGCTTTGATGGAACTGCAATGTAAATTGATCAACTGGTATTTCTGCTGCTATTTTCTTTGACAGAGTGGAGCTGGGAGCTTTATCAGTGCTGTTCGAATCAGCAGCTGACTGGTTCACTGAGGGACAGACTAAATATGGTATGCCGAGTGGAACCACATCCTGCAGATAGAGAAACCATAGCAACAGTCGCACAATGCCATGGTGACTACAGTTGGGTCTGCTTAGTGAGCGACAGACATTTAGACTTTTTTTTTTAACCAACATCCAATAACCAACAAACAAAGTAGTTCAAATACAGCAGCAAAAATACTGTACGGTCTAAACGTAAACACATGAAAGGCCATCAGAGTGTGCATACATATAGAGTCAGGAGAAGTCATTCAGGCATCTCGAGTTTTCGGGCTTATAGGTTAAGTCTGTTTGTGCTCAAGTATGTCTTGGCATGTGTGCATGTGTATGCCTGAGCGGGGTCCTCGAGGATATGCCGCAAAGAGCAGATTTTCAGGGATTTGGAAGGATTTCAAGATTATAACATGATTACAGCAGAGAGCTATGGATCAAACATGATGGAAATTGAGATACAAATCTCGTGCTGTTTACGAGAAAAACCTCCTAATGCTGGAGTTTGAAGAGCATTAGCGGAACTTGACTTTTCTATCATTTTATGTTTGTTTGTGATTTATCTTTGTTTTATGTGCATCTGCATTATTAGATGAATTTCTATAAATAAAATGGATTTGGGATGTACTGCAAGTACTGCAGTAAATCTTTCAAATAATAGAATAAACCTTTCTCAAACTCTAATGTTCATATTCTGGAACAAATAACACCTAAAGCCAGACCTACTAAGACAACCACTGTTTTGAGTCGGACAACTGGAGCAAATGTAATTTTGCACTGCTGAAAATCCCACAATAGAAGATTTACACGACACACACACACTAGCGCTGGCTTAGCACAGTTATATGATTCTGTGTCCTGCCGAGGTAAACACACAGGCCCACATCAGCTGCAAAGCAGCTAATCTAATTGATAAGGCACAGAACAAAACCCCCCTCACACACATACACACTACTCACAAACATGCACGCAAACACATCCACAGGGCAATGCCAAATTCAGCCAGGGGCACTTGGCATACAGCTTTAAGCTAACACTGATAGCAAGTGAAGACTTCTTCCATCTGACCTTCTGATTTGGCTCGTGGCCTCCTCTAGAAATACTGGCTTTCTATTATAAGACCCACAACCCCGTGTGTCAGATAAAGCACTGAACCAGGAGAAGGCCGCAGTCTTGCGGCGCAGATTACTGCTCTGCCTGGTTAAAGGGGGATTTTACATGTGTGCCGAACAAAGAAAACAGAAAGGGGGGAAGGACACTATTGTAGTTCATTATAGATAAGGAGATGCATGTCGTCACCTTTAGGGGGCAGCACAGGAAATATGACAGCTTACTTTTTCTTGTTGATTGCTTTTGAACAGTGCATGTAAATCCTTAAAAAAATACTTTTCAGTCAGTTTTTTTTCTGTCCAGATACACATTATCAATAAGAGACAAAGCTTTAACACATGTCAAAGCTGGTGCAAGTTACTGCTAGTCACATTTTTTTCAGTTAGACAGAAAACAACAAAGTTAGTTTTTTTATTTATTTATTCTAGGTCAAACACGACAGTGTACAAACAAGGAAAACAAAGAAAATAGATGACCAAATTGAAGAACACACGTTTGCAGCAACTTTTCAAAATACTTAATTCTACTTTCTACCACGTCTGTTTTTTTGTGTTTTCTGTTTGTGTGGGTTTAGATTGTTTAGTGGTCACTCTGCGTGACGGAGTACAAGTCTGTCACTGTGTGAAGGTTTAACAAAGTTAAAGTATCAGTGGGTACGGACTGTTCAGCTGTAAAGCTCTGACATCTACTGGAATTCACTTTGTTCAGTTTTTGTAGTCAATTGATTTTTGTTGTTCCCAGTGTTTTTGTTTACTAATACTGCGTTCACACCGAACGCAATTCACACGTCAAATAATCGTGGGCAACCTCGTCTTCACAGCGCGGCAAATTTGCTTCTTGCCACCTGTCAAAAAATAAGTTCTGCCCTGACCACGTGTGGTAGGAACGACCAGCAAATGTTTTTAGACATGGAGCGGTGTCTGTATTTGTCTCACTTCCAATGTATGGAAGACACAGATGATGTTGAGAGATCAGGTTTATTTATTATGAAGAATTCTACAAAAATATAGCTAATCACGTCTCTATGCTTGCGGTCATTCAAAGATTATCCCGCTACCAGAAACTTCCCTTTCATATGTGACAGCTGCTTCCACAGTTTTCTGTGTTTTTCTGAAGCCTCACTGTCGCTACCGAGAGAAATAAAAACAAATTAGGGGACCTAAGTCTGAAAAAGCCTACAGCTGTTCCCGCTACGAAAATATCGCAAAGGTATCGCAAAGTTCAGGAGGCCTGAGCAGGATGCCTTCCCATCCCGCAGCCGCTGTCTGTCAGCCGGCGCAGGAAGTGATCGACCTCCGCCAGCCCCTGTGCAACCGCAAGTGCATGAACGAGCTCCGGCAGCCGAGCGGCCCCAGCGGGTTAAGAAAATAGATAGAAGTTCAAGACAAAAACACTCATATGATTGGGTTAGAATTCAACCTGCTGATCAAGTCACTGAAAGTCATGTGCCCAAATTGGAGTCTCTGAGTGGAAGATGCGCTGTGACGACCTCATTAAAATTCAGATATTTGAACTTTCGCTGAGCCGCTCAATCACACCACTGCAGACCCCAGTGCTGCACCCGTGGCTCAAATCGTAACGCAGGACCTCAGATTGCGTCTGTACCATTGATTTAACATTGGAACTGGTCGCCTCTGTCACACAATCGTGTTCAGTGTAAACGCAGAATTAGATGCACTTCCTGAATCGAGGAAGCCCAGTGGACGCGCCTATTGTTTTGGTTTTCGTTGACAAGTCTGTTTTAAATTCAAAATGTTTTCTTTTTGTTTTGTATTTTTGTTTAGAAATTGTTAATTGGGAGACCTTTTTTTTGTTGTATATCTTGTTAAAAGTAACATATATTTATGCTTATTTTCTCAGTATATGTTTGACAGATTAGTATTCGTTTGGTAAGGAGTGGAGCCAACCACCTATAAAAGACCTCTTTTCAAGATGCAGGCCTGCTTTCTGTTGCATGGCTTCTACGATGTAGCACTTCAGGTCGCCTCCCTGTCCCTAACATATTGTTCCCAACTGATACATTTTTCATATATTTATACCTGAAAAAAAATAAAATAAGAGAACCATGATTTTTTTGTGTGATCAATGATTTGTTCATTTGAAACTCTGGCTCTTTTTGCTGTTTAGAAATCTAACACTTCAGTAAGAATGACCATTTTGCATATCCTGCTCTTGTCTGTGACCCTAGTCAGCTGAGGTTTTGTACCCCTGCTGGTCAGTAGCCGAGTTGCATCTATCCGACGTAGAAACATGCTCAGTTTCCCCCTGCTGAGCGATGGAGCTGTCACTTTGGGTACGGCCTCCTGCTCCGTCTTTCAACTTGCTGTCGTGCTGCTGGCGCCGTCTCATTAGGTCTAATGTGACTTTTAGCTCATCGAGGCGCTGCGATACAAGGTGTCTCTTAAGTTCCAGCAGGATCGTTCCGCTGCGACTCAGGCCTGGCGCGCTCGCTGATGATTTCCTCTGCCAAAAAAAAGAGCAGAATTGTAGATGATTTTCATAAAAAGACATAGATAAATTGATGAATGTGCTTCCAAATAGAGACATAAACATGCAAATGCTAGCACATAAAAGTTCCATGCATTTTGAGTTCTGTTCCTAAGTGCTGAGGCTCAATGACACCAATGTAATATCAGTATGAAGAAGATACGATTCAACAATTCATCACTGTAAATATGCAATCTTATCTACTCATTTTAGATTCTTCACATGGTAGATATTGTCATTTCATTTTTGTCTGCCTTGGAATCTAACAGATAACACATTTCAACGTCTTTATTTTGGAAAATACCTATTTAGACTGATTAAGTTGCTGGGTTGCTTAAAGTATTTAAGCTACCAACTTGTGCATTTTGTGGCTAAGATTTCAAATGGCTAAATGCAAGCATAGTGTAATATTGCCAATGGTTACCGTTTGGTTTTCAGCACTGTTCTCTCTTTCCTTCAGCCATGTGCTCATTTGACTTCTCCTCTGAAGCTGCATGCTTAGCTGCAGGAAAGACTCGCTCATGCGGTCAATTTCCTCCTCGATACAAGAAATCTAGAGAGGAAGAAGTGACCAGGAAAGCTGAAGACCGGACAGGGATGTTTAACAATTTCACTTTCATCATTACCTGCACAGGTGTCCCTTTAGGTGGAAAACCTCCATATTTATATAAAAAAAGAGAAAGATTTTGTTATTTATGGTGTCTACAGAAAGCTGTTTATTCTGATGAGCAATAGAAAAAAAGTATTTAAGAAAATAATGGTTGAATATAATGGCATGAAACTTCTATCAGTCTTTATTTTGTGTTTTACTTTATTTTCATTTATCTTTTCTAATCTATCTGTTTTAATCCTTTTTTCTTTACTTAATTGTATATTCTTTTTACAATTTAATTCTTTTAAGGTTTATAATGAATTTTATTCCCATCAGCTCAACAGCTTTTTACCAGCATAAGCATTTTAGATACTATTTATCTACCAATGACTTTTTATTTGATTTGTAGTATCAGGCAGGTAACATATTTGAAAAAAAAAACATTTTCCTAAAAACTGTTTTAGTAGTATTTAATTGCCTGCATGGTGATGTCTACACCAGTCCAGTCCAGCTAAGCAAACATGTCTCTGCTTCAGTTTAGCTGTTTGATTTGTGCACTGGTGCTGTGTTTTCCCTCTCAGAGCAGCAGACAGACTTCCTCTTAGTCACAGCAAAGTGGATTAGATCCTAAACAAGATCCTCCAGGGGGAAAAAGGCACTACATTTTGCAAGTTTTTATACTCTTATGTAAGCTATAAAGTTTTATTTAGCACTAAACCTAATAATTTTACCATTTTTGCCCATTAAATCTTTGTAGATGCAACATTTAATTGTTATTTTACAAATATTTTAGAAGTTTTTGACAGGGAAAGATTCACAGTTTATTTTAGATGTATTCCAAAATAAATATATTATAATTGTGGTAAAACTAGTAAATATTACCCATACCTGTGTCAGTGTCTGGAATAAAAGTTTGCTTGGAATTGCAGACGAGCTGCTCCAACTTGAAATATTTATACTTCTCCATTCTACATTAAAGAACAGGCAAAAATTCATTTACAAGCATTTCATTTCATTGCTTTTTTCAGGCTGAAATTTTCCCCACAAACCTGCTGGCAAGTAAATGCTCAGTGAAGAGCGTCTCAGAGGGAACCCTTACAGTGAAAAATTGTTCAGCCAGTGTGCCATGCTCCCTGTTGGACGCATCCAAATTTGCCTATGAAATGGAAGCAAAGAAAAAGAAATGGACTGCATAAATGAGTAAAATCTCGGATGATGGGAGTATTAAACAGCACGGTACATACCTCTGCTGCACTCCATTTGAATGACAGATTGAACAGCTGAAGGCTTAAAGCGGAAATGGCCTCATCGAGAGCTTGCATGAACCTCTGAGGCGTGGATCCTGTGTCAAAGGAAGACGCATGCCTCGTATTGTTTCCTGAGATGATTAGATACTTTGCTATTTAGGAAAATGATTTGACTATTCTGATTCACTACATATAAGAGGTCTGAAGCCAGGACACCAGATTGGCTTCCAGGTCTGTAGTTTATTTTTCTGATTACCTGCCGCTATGTGGGCCATGGACTGCAGGATGACTGCAATGAAATGTCCCACGTGCTGAAGCTTTGCCTCTGACAAATAAAGGATTTGATTGGCTGCATCAAAGTAATAGTCCTCCGAGCAATGTGCCAGCAGACTCTCATTAGAGGCGGATGAGGGAGAGGGGATTGACTTGGCCAGAAGCAGCAGTACAGAGGGGAACCTGGGGCTGTTTGAAAGCAATTGCATCACCTGACAACCAAACAGAAAAATGGCGGAGTGTTGCGGTGAAAGCTTTTCCAGTGAAGTTGGAGTGAGATGTCCGTCGTGGTCAACCTGGACAGAATGCAGCATTGCTGCAGAAAAATATTTAGAAAAAGTTCAGGTTTCAAATGTAGTGTTTATTCTAACTTTAGATCTTACACCTACACTCACCGGCCACTTTAAGCACACCTCTCCAACTGATTGTTAATGCACATTTAGGCATGTGGAAGTTACTTTGAACGTGGCATGGTTGTTGGTACCAAACAGGATAGTGTGAGTATTTCAGAAACTGCTGATCTACTGAGATTTTCACCCACAATCATCTTCAAGTTTACAGAGAATGGTCAGAAAAAGAAAAAACATTCAGTGAGCAGCAGCTCTGTGGGCAGACATGCTTTTCTTATGCCAGAGCTCAATGGAGAATGGCGAGACTGGTTCCAGCTGATAGAAACAGTAACTCAAATAACCACTCGTTACAACTGAGGTCTGCAGAAGAGCAACAGAAGAAAAACACTGTCTGGTCTGATGAGTCTCAATTCTGCTGTGACATTCAGATGGTAAGGTCAGAATTTGGTGTCAACAACATCAAAGCATGAATCCATCCTGCCTTGTATCTACAGTTCAGTGTGGGGGATATTTTCTTGGCACACTTTGGACCTTTTAGTACCAATTGATCATGGTTTCAACCCCACATCCTGCCTTAGTGTTGCTGCTGATCATGTCCATCCCTTTATCCCCATAGTGTTCTATGTTCTGATGGCTACTTTCAGCAGGATAAGGTGCCATGTCCTAAAGCTGGAATCAGACTGGTTTCTTGAACATGACAATGAGCTCACTGGACTCAAATGTCCTCCACAGTCACCAGATCTCAACCCAATAGAACCTTTGGGATGTGGTGGAACGGGAGATCGACATCATGGATGTCCAGCCTACAAATCTGCAGCAGCTGTGTGATACTGTCATGTCAATATGGACCAAATTCTCTGAGGAATGTCTATTATTATAACTTATTATTTATACATTATTATAATTTATGTCACCAAGGATTAAGACAGTTCTGAAGGAACAAGGGTGGTCCAACTTGGTACTAGAAAAGTGTACTGAATGAAGTGGCCGGTGAGTAGATCTGACCAACTTTTTGGACAGTTTGTTTGTACCGTTGTGACAGTGCTGACGTGTCTCATCTGTGGAGAGATTTTGTAAAGACTGCTGAATCTCCTGCAGGGTTTTAAACAGAGGAGACAAAGCGACCAGCTTGGACAGATCGTGATCACTGATGCTTGGAGCTGTGGCCTGCATGTGGTCTAGGGAAGAGAGAAATAATACAGATTCTGAATATGATATATTTTCCACCTGTGTTTGACAATTAAACACCTGTTTGTTTGTTTTTTACCTGTGTCATTAGGAACAGCTCCTGCTTTGGTCGTGGGTGGAAACTGTGGATATTTGGCAAATTGGTGATTCATTTCTTTTATTCTGAAAATAATCACCAAACCCCAGCAGCTGCATTCACCTGTGTAAAACCCATGGTGGCCTCCATGGGTTGTATGTATCCAGCTTGAGGCTCACAGTCTGTGGTGTCGGGATGAGTGGTAGCACAGTATTGGATTCCACACAAATCCCTGTTCTGCCATTCTTCTCCGGTTAGCTTGAACAAGAGAGCTTCCGCTGATTTGAGAACAGCTCCCAGTAGAAATACACAGGCTCCGTCTTGGTGACAGGCATGTAGAGATTAGAAAAGAACAGTACGCCTTTTTAAGTGCTTAAAACTTTTGACCTTTGACACAACAATATTCCAGCTGTTTTTAAGTCATTTGACGCTTTGTTTTTTTTTACCTTGAGAACCAGCGTCTTCAACACAGCTGTGAAACGATTTATCCTTCACTGCCTTATCCACCAGAATTTCTTTAAGGAGACTCAGTTTTTTACTGTCCATTTTCTCAAAGAGATTCTGAAAAATTGTGTAAATTTGAAAATATTTAACATGGGTTTTTTTGTATTTGAATTTACCAAAACTGTTTACAAAAGGGTCTTGTTGTCATCAGATACATTTGATTCACAATGTGTTATATACAAATTAATTATTTTTCCACTAAAATTCCATTGTGGACCAGCTATTTTTAATACACTGCTAAAAATAAAATAAAATAAAATAAAATAAAATAAAATAAAAAATGTAGCACCTAAAGTGGAACAGGTAGAAATAATAGGTGATCATCAAGAAACCTCCAGTAAAGTAGTGGTTCTGCAAATGGTGACCACAGACCATCTGTCTATCCTTCTGAATTCTAACTGATGTTTTAGTGACTTCTGAATGCAGACAGTGTTGTCACTCCAGCGGTACCACGAGATGGCGTCTACAACCCAGTTGCCCGTGTAGTGCGACTCATCCAGGACTAATCAATGTGAGCTGTGGCAAGATGGTCTGCTGTCTGTCAGCGTAGTGTCCAGAGTAGGGAGGCACTACCAGGAGACAGGCCAGTACATCAGGAGATGTAGAGGAGGCCGTTTGAGGGCAACAACCCTGCATCAGAACCACTTCCTCCTCCTTTATGCGAAGAGAAACAGGAGTAGCAATAACAGAGTCCTTCAAAATGACCTCCAGCAGGCCACAAATGCACACGTGTCTGCTGCCCGACTGTTAGACGCCGACTTCACGAGGGTGGTATGAGGGCCTGATGTCCACAGGTGGGAGTTGTGTTTACACCCCAACACCTTGCAAGACCTTTGACATTTGCTAGAAACACCAAGATTCGCAAATTTGCCACTGGCGCCCTGTGCTCTTCACAAAAGCAGGTTTACACCGAGCACATGTGACAGAATAAGAGTCTGGAGACGCCGTGGAGAACTCTGTTGTATGAAGTCATACAAGCACATGGAGGTAGCGGCCAGACACACAACTGAACCTCATTTTGACTTGTTTCAAAACATTACATTGAAGTTGGATCAGCCTGTGATGTGCTTTTCCACTTTGATTTTGAGTGTGATTCAACATCCAGACCTTCATAGACTAATAAATGCAATTTCCATTAATAATTTTTCAGTGGTTGTGTTGTCAGCACATACAACTATGTAAAGAATAAAGCTTTTAAAAAGAAAATGTCATTTCTTTCTGGATGAATTTTTGTAGTGTTCCCTTATTTTTTGAGCAGTGTAGGGGTCAGTAAAGACCCACTGCAATAAAATAGGGTTTCTGATGTTTTTAACATGTTCTTGTTGCATTTTTTTCATGATGAAGGACATATATGAAATAATCTAAGATGAAAATTTTAGAAAAAAAACTGTCCTAAAAAGTTTTTTTTTTACTTTACCTAAAAACTGAATAATTATAATTAAAAAAAAAGAAAAAAACACTAGGAGCAATTATAAAAAGGTGGTTGGAGTGGAACTTTAAAGATTCAGTTTAGCCAAGTTTAAATGTTTTAACAGTAAGAAACAGATTTATCAGGATAGTAGTCAATTGGTACATTAATTGTTTGAAATCGCTACACAACATTTTGATTCAATTCAATTTGTTAACTGTTTTATTTGAATGTGATATAAATCGAAATAAAAAGTGTAGCTTAGGAAGACATTTTAATACAATCTGACAAGAACTAGTATTTTTAATATCTGTTCATTACCCATTTTTACTAAGTAATTATCTGATAGGAATAAGTTTCACCTTCAGTGATTCAGCGTGTTCGCAGATATTTCTGTAAAATTCCTGGATGTCTTTGCGGTGCCGAGCCAGCTGAGAAGCTATGTGGAGATTTTGATCCTCCAGTTTGTCATAAAGAGTTTTCACGTTGAACTCCTCCAGATCGCAGCACCCAGACACACCGCCTAAATGAGAGCAGTAAATACCAATTACCAGGAGATATTCTCAGGGACATTACTCATGATTCAAATGAAGACCTTTCATAATTTGTCTCCACATCAATCCGCCAGTCTGTCACAATCTAAAATTATAACATGCACAAAGTCATTAGAGTGCAATATTAGCTATTTTTTTGTCATTAGACAGACTCAAATAGGCTGTTAACTGCAAGTCATTTTTGATTATTTCATAATGACTAGAGGACCAAGCATTCCAACTCCCCATCAATCCATGTTAGCAGTGCAGAAGGTGACTTATAGACTTAAAACATGCTACTGCAAATATGTTGAAGTCCGTTATCCAAACTACGCTTTATGATGCCACACATGAGCTTACCACCCTTTGAAACAGCTGGTTCCTCAGCTTCTGCTCCCTCTCCAACCCCTCTGCTGCCAAGGATGCCAGCTGGGCTTTGGATGACAGTGCTGGAAAAAGATAAAGTTTCCTAACAACCTTGTTTGGAGAGGTATTGTGGGTTTTAACATTTAAAATTTTAATAGATTTACATTGTGTTCCTGGCTCAAACTGCATCTGGTACCAATCTTCAAACAATGGGTAAGCATGAACTTCTATTAATGCATTTGTCATCTATAGGCTTAAATGTACATATTTGACTGTTACACGTATTGTGTAACAAGTAGGAGAGATCAAGGTTGTGACAATGTCACAATGACGTAATGTTTAAATTACAGTCAAAACAGCAAGTACAGCAAATACAGCTGATGCACTTGATTTTCCATGATTTACTGTTTAGGTTGTTATCAGCCCAAACATCACAAAAAAGTGCTCTGGCTCCAGCGTCCAGCAAAAAAACGGATAGGGGGCACTGCAGTTGCAGTTGATTACATTTTCTTTTAGTATCACAGGAAAATCATCCAATATTCAATTCTGAATGCTTTCTGAAAATCTATCATTTTCTTACTTTTCACTCATCAATGATTTGTGCCTAAAACAGCCAGAAGGGGGCGCACAGGGCTGGTTTCACTCATTGGAGTAAAAGCTCTCAATGATCAAACACGTTTTCTTATCTTGTTGGGTTTTCAACCACGCGGCTGAATGACTTGCACCTGCCATTTTGAACGTAGCGCCACAGAAATTGAGATGTTTTGTCATTTTCTCTTGTAAATTCTAAAGTGTATGAAAACATGATTGATTTGAGTGCGATTCATGTCATAATTTGTGGTTGCTGATACGATTCTTAGTTAATATTGGTTCATTTTAACGATCCGATTCACTGACCTAGAATCAATCCAGGATATATTTAATCAAAAATGTAACCAGTGTAACTTAGAGAAAATACCTGGATACTGAACAGTGCAGGTTAAGTTTTCTACATTCCTTAATTTTCTTGCATCAAGTGTAAATTAAATTGAGTACCAACAAACAAGTAAACAAGAACTAACAAGAAATCCTTTAGAAATGCTGATGGAATATACCATATTGAGTTCAATCTGAATTGTAGGAATATAAATTAATGAATAAATTAAATTGATTAATCATTAAAACCTCCTTTTTGTTAATTCTAATTAATGAAAAAACAATGTTTTACCTAATAGTAAGGCACATTTAAACATTTGACTGTTTTTTTTTTTACAAAATAGAAACTGAGGACTGCTTTGTATTAAGTTCAGGTGTTTGGTCAATTTACTTCAGGAACTTTGTGTTGAAGCTTCTTTAAAATCAAGGTCCTGGTATGTTATAAAAGACCATGAGCAAAAGCTGATGCTGCCATTAAATACAGTAATGCTAAAAATAGACTTCTAACAATGCTTTTAGTCCCCAGCAAGACAACTACTGTATGTTGTATATTTGTTCAAAAACTGACAACCAGCTAATTGCCACTCCTCCTTTTATCACAGAAATACAGCTTCGCTATTTGCAAAGACTCGCTGAACTCAAATGATTAAAAAAAAAGGTAAAAATGAAAGTTGAAAGGCGACACAAAAGATGTTCATGTCATGCTACAGTCGCTCTATGCTGCTTGTGAGGGGAGTTACTAGAATGGCAAACGGTGAGTGTAGCAGTGCTGATAAGGGTTAAAATGTTGCCAGGTTGACGACTTTCATTATAAAATATTACTTGCTTACAGCAAAAACAATAGGTTTTTTTTTCTTCAAAGAGAGAAAAGTAAAATTGAAAAAATATCTTTTAAAGTTAAAAATTTAGTTTTTTCATGAATAAATTTTTGTGCTTGTTTATATTTATTTTGTTTTTCTGCTTGTTTTTTTATTCTTCAAACAGAGAAAAATGAAATTTAAAAAATATCTTTTAAAGTTAAAAATGTAGTTGTTTTTTCATGAATACATTTTTGTGCTTGTTTATATTTATTTTGTTTTTCTGCTTGTTTTATTTATTTATTTATTTATAATTTTTCCCTATTTTAGCTAAAAATAGATCCTTTTAAGTGTGTTGCCAGCTAACCACAAAACTGCTCAGACAAAGAAAGAGTCACAGGTCCACAAAAAAAAAAAATACTTTCTTGTTTTCTGTTGTAAAAAGTATTGATCAACAAATTTAGCTTTTACGGTAAAATCCTAAGGGAATTATCGGTTTAGAATGTATTCTTTTTGCACTAACATTCTTTTGTGTTTGGTTAAAAAAACATATTGTTCAGTATTCTTAACCTTTTAACACAAGAGCTTTACTTCTAATGTTTACATTATTTTGACCACCGTAACTTTTTAACTGTTGATGTAATTAATGTAATTCCAGTGGGTTCTGAAGCAGAGAACAGTGTTGCATATTGGTGCAAAGCCAATGTGAAAGATGAAGGTATTTTTGTTTGACCCTAAAACAACTACCACAGCAGTGTTATGTATCATGTCATGTAACATTTCATTTAAATGTATTTATGTATGAAGCACCTTCCACCACCAGCCAAGGTACACACAGAGAGCATACACAGAACACTGTGCAATCATAAAATGCAAAATGAATAAAAAACATAAAACAGAGATTAGAACCAACATAATGAAAGGGCTGGGCTGATGCTAAAGTGCTGTAATGTTGAAACAAATGGAGCATGACTTCTCCAATTGGCGGTCTCATAGTTTAAAAGCCAACAGAAACATCCACGGATGCAATGCTGTGAGCTCCACGTTGGAGCTAGGTTTGGTGTTTTTGTGGTCAATACATACATTCAGGAAAACGAATAAAACTGCTTGAAGGCTGAAATGTCAGGGATATAAATGGTCAGCTAAAGTGGTAGAGGTGTAAAGATTAATCTATTCCTACGATACAACCGTATCGATCTGTCGGAGGCGAGTTTTTGATTGAATCAAATCGAATGTTAAAAAACAAAATGTTTCAAAACAAAATCCGTAATCTGTATTGGAAAATATTATTTGGATTGAAATATGGTTTATTTTACTATAATGTAAAAATGACCTAGTATCATGCAGCGGAAAACACACATGAAGGCAGAAAAATATGGTCAAACCATTATTACAGTCCAATGTGTGGTAATACTTTAAATTTTACAGAGACGTGATCATATAGAGCAATAAAATGTTCTAATAATGCTCCATTAGTATTTTGATGTGGAAAAATGACAGTGGGATGAACTTTATACAACTAAAATGTTAATGGATTTGACATTTATTCTTGTTTACTTGTTTTTTCTTTTCACACATCTAATTTACACTTTATCATCTTGCAAGAAATACAAGGAATCTGGAATGTCTTACCTGCACTGTTTAGTACCAGATATTTATCTTTTGAGTCACACTAGTTGAATTCTTGGTTCTGGATTTTAGCCACACTTTTTCACTTCTGACTCGTTATATATGGACGTATGGTTTGGGCCCCCAGTTTTTGACTCTATGGGTGTCCCCAACTCATCGTTTTTAATGTGCTGGATGTTCCCATTTAATCAAGGGTCCCCAACCCTCCAGATGCACAACTGATACAATGTTAGGGTACCGGGTTAGAGTACTGGTACCTGTACCGGTATAGCTCAATCTGCGTCCCAGTCCAGTCCACATCCCAAGGGTAGGGGACCCCTGATTAGCATATGCATTTTTTCCCTGTTTGTGGCTCAGTCCAAGCGGCCCTCAGACCGGTATCGGTTTGCAGTCCAAAGGTTGGAGGCCTCTGATTTAAAGGGACCAGTCAGTATGTCACAAAACGATGAGTTGGGGATACCCAAAAAAGTACAAACCATGCATCCACATATGACTAGTTGGGCATTAGAAGCCGTTGATTATAGGTCAGTGAATCGGATCATTGAAAATGAACCAAGATTGACTATGAATCGTATCAGCAACTACAAATTATGAAATAAATAGAATTGTTGTAAAAATTATTTGTTACTTGTACTCCTTGTCCTGATAGCATTACTGTACAAAACTTGACCTAGCCAATCGCAAATACTGTATTTTGTTTTCAGAAAGTACAAATATTCCCAGATGTCTACCCACTGTCTGTCCTGACTCTAAGGTTAGGAAGCAATCAAATAATACCTTTTTCAGCTAAACAAAGCCAATGTTGTGTTAGTATCCGAAAAAAATCTGGGCTGTTATGACATGAATAGTAAAGGGACTGCAGAAAAACCTTGAAAACATAACACTGCATCTATTAACCATCCCTTTGTAAACAATCTGCAGAATGTCTCGGCAAACAAATAACACACCTTTCTTTACTGCAAACACACTCTACCGGACAGAAGGGCTCCCCAAGGCTGCGCCACTTTGGCTTTGACCTCCACTGTGGGACGAGCTTTGTTTTGTCTGGCTGCAAAACCAGCACTGTTATGGTCAGCACAACAACCACAACCAGCAGCAGACACAGGACAGCTTCAGGCAGTCAGGAGTCAGAAGGAGAGAGACCAAACATTAATACTTCTGAACAACACAACGTGGTTGATGGGCGAAAAATATGTACCCAAAATCAGCCCCCAGTCAGGCAGAAGGTTGAGTCGGTGGTGTTTGACAACGCCATATCTGACCAGGTGAGCAGGGGTCATTGGTTGAAATGCAGTAGCCCTGGGGTCACACTCTGTCCCCTCGTCACTGACAACCACCACCATGCTCCTCTGAGGCACTGCGCTGTCCACAAACACATATTTCCCTGCCTCAGAAAACACATGAGCGAACCTGAGGACAGGATTTAATAGGAAAGGAGAAATCGTTGCTACAAACTGTCATTTAGGACCACAGCGTGTGAAGTTCTCCACTACCATGAAGAATTGAAGTTGGTCTGCTTCATGAGTATCTGCAGATGTCTGAAGGCACCAAAGTCCCAGTTTGGGTTACTGTTGAACAGGTGGTCTTTTTGATAAACTGGAAAGTGGCTCTGATGGCGGTCTAAAAAAGTAAATAGAGTAATAGAGTTGATGCTAAAGCCAATGTTTCAATGACGTTTTCTTGAAATTTGTTCATGGGTTTATAGAAATGTTTGAGTTACCGGTGTGATTGATGGTAAGATGGAAGATGAGCATGTCACCAGAGGAAAGGCAGGCGATGGGATTTGGGATTCTTGGCAGGGTGTTCAGAGCGCCATCATCATCATCATCATCTGCATATCTCCTTTTTCTGGACCTTAGGGTTTCAAGAGGCTCTAAAAAAGACATTAGTTTATGCTAATATGTTACATCCTGCAGATCTGAATCACATCGGAATTTTAAAAATATGAGAAAAAAAACCTAAGGCTGGTTTGATAAAATCGATCTAAGCTTAATAGATAAATAATTGATCCATAAAAGTAGAGATCAATCTGACGCATAATGATAAAGTATACATTAGCTTGATGCTAATGTATAATGGGTTTCCCATAGAACGGCTAATGCTAACGCTCGGTCGACCTAAACATACATTGCTGACTAAATGAAGATCTTGTATACACACAGGGATACATTTTTCCAAACTCTTCTAAGGAAATATTTTTTTAAGTAACCCTTTTTGTCTAAAGCACGGTTTTTGCTCATGCTTTCCTCTTCTGGAGTATGGTATTATGCTACAGCATGATCGCCACCTAGTGGCCAAACTGAAAGGGTCTCCAGGAGAGTCAGGAGGTCTCTGTTTGAGAATCCATGTAAGACTTTATACTATTAACAATTTCATCATCATTTCACCAATACATTTTATAGTATCTGAACTGCATCAGATTAATATTAATATCTTCAAAACATATATTTAGATTATTAATTTATTTCTCAAATAATGTGTGTAAATGTGTAAACTCAAAATTGAATAGAATTGAATTCAAGAGGATTGAAAGAATTGAATAAAAAATCTGAATCGAATTGATCCAGGCTCCAGGGGAATCGAACCGATTCTAGAAATAATTTACAATACCCAGGCATATAAAAAACTTCAATAGGGACACATTTAGTCACCTGACAGAAACTGATTGATAAGATCCATCTGTGAGGGAATCCAACCAAACACTCCATCAGAGTCAAACTGGACCAAATAGGTTTTTCCAGATCTCTTTGCATAGATGTCTGGACCTAAAACACTCATTACTCTCTGAAAGGAAAAAAAGCTTATAAGAGGTGGAACATCACAACACACATTACAGGTAGAACAATGAGCATGTGTGGAACTAAAATTCATTTTTAATACTAAACCTCCCAAACATAGCAACAATTTTAAAATAAAAGCTACCAAATTATGCTAAAATGTTAAATAACAGCCATTTAAGATATCCAAAGCCAAAGTTTGGGTGGATGAAGTGAAGAAGGATTTAGTTCCTCTACATTTTGGAGGACTTTACCATTTAATTTTACTATGTAGGATAAGCAGCTGTAAAGCTTTAATTCTTAAAAAATAAAAAACCTAAGAGTAACAACATCTGATTTTAACTTTAACTTAAAAATGTAAAGGGGTATTTTTTTTTATTTTTTTTTTTTATGAAAAAACTCCAGAGAGGTGCCAGGTCATATTTGGGTGGTTGAAGTTGAAAACAAAACAAATGCCGACAAAGTTTTCAAGATAAATGATAAAAAACAGATAAAAATGTCACAAAAAGAAACTTTAGTCCATTACAAACAAACAAATGTATTATAAGATATGTGACACAAGAAATGATCATCTTGCTCCCATAATGCAAAACTTATAGCCTCGTGTAAAAATCCCTAAATCTGTAGCTGCATTATATTTCTTAGAGTAGCCCAGGCTTGTAAATGCTGTGCCAAGTTTTCCACCAACAAATCCATTTATGTGGAACCAAAAGTCTGGTTGCTGATGCTGTATTGTTCAGTTTTTTTTATCTGGTAGTAGCAGCTTTCAAATGTCTCTCTTAGTCATACAGACATGTCTAGTAAATAACAGGATTGCACAGAATCATGCTAAATAATTTACTGGACCATTCCGTGTGCATTCAGGTGGAGCTGGTCATCAGCCCGTCAGTGATTCTTGTCAGTTTTTCCTCACCTTAGTCCACACCATGCTGTCTCTTTCTTTGAGGCTGAGCAGAATGTCTCCATCTGGTGAAAGCTGGGCGGAAAGCTGAGGCAGTCTGGAGAGGCAGGAAGTGTTGCAAAGCTCCTCTGCAGACACATATTGCTCACATCGGCAGCTTGAGTCCCATTGAGATCAAACATGAGACAGCAGGAAGTATTTTAGCTTAAACTAATGCATAAATTGAGTAGCCTGTCAGCTGGTTTCATTGTAACTTTAAGATCAGTGATTAATTTGAGGGGATTTAATTAAACAATGATACAAAAAAGAAACTCACATGCCCATTTCCACATCCAGAGTGCCTCCATGTTTTCCACAGGTGATGTTACATGAGTGAAGTGAAGGAGACACACAGTCTCTGGATGATGCCAAACGCACCTCTCCTGTTGAACATCGCCTGTTCACCTGAGTCCACACACACATACACACTTCTTACACTTCACGATGCTTCAAAACAAGTGTTGCTGTTTGTTGCATCACATAGAAGCTGAGTTTCAAACACCCTCCAGCTCCAAGTAGTTACTCGAAACGCTGTCAAACAAAAACAAAAACTGTGGAAAACTACAAAGTAAATTATGACACTAAACCAGAGCTGATTACTGGCATCAGCAAAAGGCATTCCATCCGCCTCTGTGAAATATAGTTATCTAAATTTACCAATTCAAATGAAAAATTAAAATTCATCTTTTGATATATTTTAAATTTGTTCCCAGTGGTCTTTTAAGTATGATTTTGGCATCATTTCATAGGACATATTTCTGCAAAATAGCAGGAGTTCACTAGAAATTCACCTCTGAGTTGTGGCTGGGACAGTTTGTCACTGAGAAAGCCTACCCCCATTGCCAATTAAATCCCATTAATCTGTTTACACGCTCTTCCACTAGCTTACGGCCTCTTACAACCACCACATAGCGTTAACAGTGCAACAAAAATGGCTGCAATGTTGGAGGTATCCAGCCACACAGTTTTAAGCCAGATCTCAGCTCAGATGAAGAAAACAAGGATGTACATTGATTTATTTGTCTATAAGTGAACGTATTGGAATGGATTGGAACATAGAGCAGATTGCTTTTTCAAATGCTATTTTTTGTCTGTTCCTAATTTATAACCTAATTCCTAATTCCTAATTCGAAAAAATAAATACTTGAAAAAGCCATTTTAAAATAAATTTTCTGTCAAAAATTCTTAGAAAAATTAAAGCAACAAGCCATCAGGGGGTGGGGTTTCTCTGTGCCAACTGTCCCGCCCACAAACCAGAATCGTATTTCTAATGAGCTATTTACTGCTAGTGTGCAAATAAAAAACAAAAAAAAGGCCTTTAAAAAATGAAAAAGGCTAAAAACTATACAATCATAAGTAAAAGATCACTGGGGACAATTTTACATTAGAAAAAATATATAGTTGGAGTGGGACTTGAATCAATTCTAACTGTGATGTGACAATGATCAAAAATAAAAAATAATCTAAAACCAAAACTGCCTTTGTTGGACTGATAGAATTTGTATAATCAAATAAAGATGTTGTTTCACTGACCTCAGGCTGACAGTCCAGTTCACTGTCAGATACAGAGCTTTTGAAATCCAGCTCGTTGTAGAAAATGAAACCAGTTCTGCACAAACAGGATCCGTCAGAGTAATGGAAAGCTCGGTTTTTGCCAAGGCAGGTACACGAAGAAGAGCCTGTGGAAGTGCACGCATAGAAACATTTGTCGTAGTAGTGAATGGATATTTTCTGCTGCTTTTATTATGTAGCCTTGGCAGTAATTCATGGTAAAACCTTGTGTTTTTCAAGTTTTTTTTCAATAAACACTAAATCTGCTTGATATGATACTTTTTCTAAAAAATAAATACATTAATGCATTTATTAGCTTTATTTACTCAATGAATGCTTGAATGCACATTTAAAAATATTTTATTTTGAATTATGATTATTTTATTCATGTTTTTTAGTCATTTTAAACTTTCCCACTATACTCCTGCTGTAATTAGTACATTTCCCCAACGTGGGGTCAATCAATATATCTGAATGTAATGTTTAAGATTCAGCTTTTTAATGCAGAGTAGATTTTACACTTGTGATGTTTTACTGTGAACAGCATTTATTAGAAATTGAAAAACAACAAACTTCCCACCAGACAGTGCTGTACAGCATTATATAATGTAGCTATCAAGCATCAACATTCTCAAGTGTATAATTAATGCAGTACAGAGCGGATAATGGCTGAGACCATTTTTTAATGCTTGAGTTTCTCTATTTCTGCTCCATAAAAAGAGGTCATTCCTGCCCACAGCAATAATTATACAGCTGCTCAGTACAATGACTGATCATGACTAAAATAAAGTAATGCAACATTTAAATTTACCTTTGGGGATTGATCAATTCTCTTTTAATTTGGTATCAATTTGAATGCAAACATGGTCAAAGGATATATATGAGGGTCATAAAATTATTAAAAAATGTATTTGAAATGTTTGGTGTTTTTATAAGCAGCGTTTTACCTGCTGATGAGGTGGAAGAGCTCCCACAGGGAAAACAAGCTTTCTGAGCAGGAAGATGGTTGAAGGTGTTAGCTGGACATGGGTGACAGTCCTCTGTCTTCTCACCGTGAGTGATGTTACCAAAGGTGGCAGGCGGGCAAGGGACTGGTTGTGTTGAACCCATGGGGCAAACGTACCCAAGAGGACAGGGCGTGCTTTTGTAGCTGCCTGTACCTGTTGCAATACATCGTGAAGTGATTTGTTTGAAATAAAGGTAATTATAAGTATGTATAGTCTGAGGTTCTGCAGTCAAATTAGCTATTTTATCCACTTATTGAGGCATTTTAGCTTTGAAGAAAAATTAAAATCATTTGAGCAAATACTACATTTGTTTAGCTGTTTTATGTTTAGATTTGAGATTTTAGAAATGATGACTAAAAATGTAATCTACAGAGCGTTTTTTATTTTCAAAATAGGCTTAGAGCACGTGTTTTTTATCTTCTTCTGCACAACGATGTCTAGTTGCTGTTCAAAGGCAAATATCTTAAACCATAGATTTGCGTTTACATGTAAAGATTTTGATTTTTAAAGTTGACAACATAAACGTTGTCAATGAGATCATTGTCTTTCTTGCATTTGAAATTCTAGCAAATCTGCTCCAGCAGATGGATCTTATTTGACTCAGGGTATATTTTATTTTAAAGAAACTTGTATGTGCTGCAGTAAAAAAAGTAAAAGAAAAAATTACATTAAAATAAAAATGTAAAATCTAAATATTAGATTTATTTTTTGCCAACAAAAACATAAATAGTGTTTTTTTTTTTTGCAGCTTCTGTTGGGTATTGGTTTGTAAAAAACTGGAACAAATAGCTCTTTTAGCTTTAAATTAGTGCTGTAAATCAATTAAAAAATATTCAGATCAATCACACTTTTTGGTTAATTAATAATGATTAATTTTAATGTTTTACCAGGTAAATTTAATTCGACAATATCCAGCTTTTGAACAAAAACAGGTAAGAGAGATATTTTTTCATTCATTTTTACCATCTACATTTTTTTAATTTATCAAGTTTTAACCCAGAAGTGTAAACTATGTGTACAAAACACATCAACAGTAAGATAAGAAGAACTCTAAAGACTTTTATGACGACAGCATTACTCCAAGAAAACAAAGATGCTGATGTACAGCCATAAGAAACAAATATTCTACACTTTAAATGAACTTATACTTTGGTCCAGGTAAAATATTGATTCTGATTGGCTGCCGGGTGTGGATGCACGCTTAAAAAAGAAGTTCCAGTCACATAGCCCAAATGTTTTATATCACTCTGCAGGCTCCTGTAAAACAAATTTTTGCTCCATCTTCTGAACCAAAAACAACCAGTAAGAGCGAGGTGAACATTCTCTCTGAAGTGATGCTTTATTTAAAGGTTTACCAAACCCTAAATCAACTTTCTTTATCCGTTGACCTCTATATGTTATGTTTTATGTGTGTTTCTCCTTTAGTTTGTGGTTCACCTTTTCTTTTCTCCCTCTGTGCAGGCTGACTGTGGCTCCTCCCAGCTGATCACATCCCTCTCCTGATCTCTGTGGAGGAGTCCACAGCTGTCTGCACTTAGCTGATTTAGTTTGCTCTCTATTTAAGCTGAGGTCCTCCTGTGTTTGGTGTTGGTTTGTTTTGTATGCTTCCTTGTATGGTTCCCCCTGTACTCTTGAGTGGTTCTGGTTTATGTATTTTTGCAGCTCCTTAAGCTTTCCCTCTGTTGAGGTGATTTTTTTTTTTTTTATTAAAAGACTACTTTTGTTAATCTACAAATTAGTTTGATCCCTGTATCTGGGTCTCCGACTCCTGATCCGTGACACTATAAATTGAGCTTTAAAAGTGCTGACTGTTGGTCATTGCTAAATTTTTGACAAATAAAAATAAACTTGTTTGATTCTTGAAAATAATCAAAAACCGTCTGTGCGCTGCCCCCTACAGGTTGAAACGAGGTATAACAGTTTAATTTTGTAATTGGTCAAACCAATGACGGTGTAGGTACCACATCTACTCGGGGTGTCAGAACGGCTCGGGGGCCTGCGACGACCGATGACGTCTCGATATTTGATTGGCTCTACACCGATTTGAATTAGCTGAAACAGACATTCAGTCCAATTATTTAAACCAGACTGCTCACAATATTTTTGTCTATACAGTCATTTGTTTTTTCACATTGGAGAATTAAATTTGTCTTGCTAGTAGGTCTCCCTGTTATAAATTTCTTCTTATTTATTGAATGATATTAAAATTTGGTATAACAAATGACACCAGACATACCTTCAAATTCGAAATACCATAATTACGAGGGAAAAAAACTAGGTTACAAAATGAAACGTAAAATGAAAACAAATGAACAGAACCCGAGCAGAAAGGACTCGTATAGTGCGGACATGTAGCAATGTCATTTTGACTGGACATATTCCGTGTGGCCAAAATGCATTTCCATCACCTTTTCATCAGCAAAAATGAATACAATTTGTTAAACCCGAGCAACCCGTGAAAACGCGAACCCGAGCATGAAGCGCCCGAGCACATCTAAACAGCTGAGTAGTTTGTCTAAGTGGGGTTTCCGTAGTGTGCCAGTGAATACGCGAACCCGAGCATGAAGCGCCCGAGCACGTCTCAACTTTTTTTTTTTTTTTTTATTTATTTTTTTTTTTATTGAAAACAGATAACATACAGTTAATAACAAAGAACATTAAACTGTACATCAATTGTTCAAAATAAACGCCAGGGGATACATACAAATAAAATTACATCAAATTATACTGCTGAGCAAGATGACATTTTTAATTGCTTTTTCGTTTGTACTGGGGGAAATAGACTTCATGTAAAACTAATTAGGCGAATAAATCTTAAAAAATTTGGGAGCTTTATTATTAAATTAGTTTTATGAATAAATACTGGTCAACCAAAATCGGGAGATTTATCAGTAAAATTGAGATGAAAGCTTATTACAAATTAAAGAACCAAATAATGTTATGTTTTTCCATGTTAAAGTAAATTGTAGATACATTTTTGTTTTTATCAGATTTGTTTGTCTATCCCAGATTATTTCAGTGTCCGAGCACGTCTCAACTGCTAAGTAGTTTGTCTAAGTGGGGTTTCCGTAGTGTGACGTCATCGGTCGTCGCAGGCCCCCCGAGCCGTTCTGACACCCCGAGTAGATGTGGTACCTACAACGGTCCCGCGTCATAACAGAAGTCCCACGTCACGATCTGCAGCTTCACAAATGAAAACAGTCCTGCCCCACCCCTGTGACTGGATTTTCAAATTTCAGCTGGAGTCAGCATCCAACTTCCCTGTTTGGTTACCCTTTATCAGAGTATGTATCGCTTTCCTTTGCTGCTGCAGTCAAGGTCAGTGCCAGCTCATCGACGCCTTGTTGCGTTACTGTGGTAAAAGACCTCATTACGTACCAAATAGTTACCCTTTTGTGAAAAAGCCATCTAAACTGAAAAAACTAACAAGAATAAAGTAAAAAAAATCAATAGAATATTTATTTAGAAGCAGAATAGTGCCCGGTGAAGTGGCCATCATTAAAAATTAATGCAGCCTGAACCATCTGACGTGAAGCCGAAGCTGGTTGCTTCGCGAAGTTTAATTAATTAGAATTTATAAATATTAACATGTTCATGTTTTTTTTAAATTAATCGATAACATTGACAGCTCTACTTTAAAGATTGCAGACCCCTACATCACCTGCAGGGCAATAGTATCCTGGTGGACATGGAAGGCATTGCAGGTTTGGCGAGAGGTGGATTCTGTAGGAGCCTTCGTCACACAACCGACAGCAGCTACTTTTGGAGCCTCTGAGGCCGATGATGTGGACAGGCATGGAGCCTCCTTCACAGGACCTCATGAAGGAGCTGTTAGCTGGGCAGTAGTATGGAAAAGGACATCTGCAAAACATAAAAACACAGTTCTTAACCTTACCCCCAATTTTTAAAAAGGTAAACTCTGTGATTTTAAAGTGTGCGTGTGCATTTACATTTGTTTGGGGTTATTATATGAAAAGGATCCTTCAGGGCAAATGTAGCCTTCTGGACAGATCTGGGGCTCAGCAGTCTGAGGTCCACAGTATGAGCCGGCTCTGCACGGCTTCTCTAAAGCTGCCCCTGAAGTACAAAAAAGAAAAAGAAATAAATCATTATAGCAGCAATCTCACTGAGTTAAAAGAGAGGGAAAATGATCAGGAGGAATAATTCATTCAATGCAGAATCAGATTTGCCGGAAACTATTTTTGTTGGTTTGACCTACCAGCAGGGCATTGGTAAGCAGCTCTACAGGGAATCCCTTCAACGTTGGGCTTTCCTGTTACGCGAGGATCTGGACAGAAAGCTCCCCCCTCACAGGGCTCACAGTGATCGGGGGCGGCAGCTCCTGGAAGCGGCCTTTTGGTTCCCGCTGGGCAAAGAATAGGGGGTCCAGACCCACTGCACCAGAAGCCGGGTGGGCAGGGAGTACTGGAGTAGTTTGTAAAGCCTAAAAAAGGATTTAAAAACTGCACTTTTTGCTGCATTCACAACCACATGTATTTGGATAATAGTAGCAGACAGCTTCAGCTTTCTAAAATAGCTCTTCAATATTTATTGTCCGTAAAGAGTCTTTCTGCAAATACAAAGTATATGGAGGGGGAGTATGTAGGGTAACCCTCCACTGGGTATTGCGAGTTAGCTGAAACAACAATCCAGCTCAATCTGAACACATTAAGTATTCATGAGTGGGAATGAGAAAGAACTTTTGCTTTTTTACTCCACACTTTCTGTGGCCTTGGGTAATGACTTTTTAATTCATATAAGGGATGCATTTTTGCCACTTCTATCTCAAGGACTGACTAAAGCAAAAGTATGATGAAAAGCATATGTATGGAAATGAGTACAGACAATTTGCTTTAAATGAGTATAAGCTAAAAGTGTAAATTAAAAGTCACAAGAAGATAAATAGAAGGGTGTATTTTGCACTTCATTACTGTACTTCTCCCTGGTGTGTAGATGCTACTGACTGAAAATAGTTTTTTTTTTTTTACTGAAGTGGGAAAAATAGGCCATTTTTTTTTCTTTAAATGACTATTTTTGAGGTAAAGTTTTAATAAGTGCTCTATGAAAGAATCAGTGGGTCAGACCTGTGGTGTTACAGTGTGAACCGGGGGGACATGGCAGGCAGTCACCCTTGCTGCCAGCTCCTGGAAAAACTCGATAAGTATACAGTGGACACGGCCTGGGTCCACTACTTCCATTAAAGTCGCTGCCAGGCAGACCGTCACAGTAATGACCAGCTGGACACAGATGAAAGACCGGGTCGCCTGCAAAACCGAAAATAGTGGAAAGAGTTTTTTGGGGATTCATGCTTGACTCGTGCTTTTTTTTTCTTTTTGTTCCACCCATCATTGTCAGCAGATTAGTTTTCTTTAAAGCCGTATTGATGTTCTGTAAGGCTCATCAAGCGTTGCCACCGGCTACATTTCTATCATGTTAACATTTATTGAGCAAGATTTCAGTTAGAGTTGGCGTGGATCTCTCGCTTCTTTCTAATACTCAGCAGACTGTTTAATCTGGCGTGCATGCAACCCTGCAGGTATCAGCATTGCAGCACATGGTACACAGTTATCAACAACAAAGATTAAAAGCTTAACGCTGCTTCAAAAGGATCAAAATGTACTTTTTTTATTTCTTACTATTCCTTTCTCTTCAAAATCAAAGTGTAATCATTATATTTCTTTTCTGCACTTTTATCCTTACATAGTCGGCACAAAAAGTTCCATTAGCGCCCGCACGTACCAGGTTTGCACCAGTACCGAGGTGGGCATGGTAAGCAGTCCAGCAGGCTCACACCTCCAGGGGAGCTTCTGATTGTGTTTGCAGGACACATCTGAGCTTGTTGTGTGCCTTCAGGGCAAAAAAAGCCTACAAGAAAGAATTCATTATTTTTTCAATAGTTTATTCTAAATACTTAACACTTTGTGTGAAATATGATATGAATTCAAACTTATCTAAGAAAACTAATCTTATAACAAGAATTTTTCCGTTAAAGGGCCAATTCCACGTAAAATAAACTTTTTGAGCTTTTAAGTGTATTATAATGGTCATTCCTCACTATAAAGAGCCCCAAAGTAATATATCCATTCACACAAAACTGAATATTCCTCTAAAAACCTGTGTTGTGAGCAACCCACGAAAACTAGCAGGTTCTCACTAGGTGATGTCACAAAGTGACTTTCTTTCAGGAAGAATCTGCACCAGAACTGCCCCCAGGCTAACACAAACAACCAATTTCTCCATGAAGCTAGCAGTGATCAGCTACAAACTTTGCCGCTCTGCTAGCAGTGTTTAGCCGCTAACTTCACCATTCTGCTAGTGGTGTTTAACTACTAACTTCGCCGCTCAGCTAGCTGTGATCAGCAGCTAGCTTCACTACTCAGCTGAGGTAGGCTAACGGGACTCAGCAGCTAGCTATGGCCATTGCTAGACTGGTTGTAGTGATGTCCGGGACTACTAAAGACAATTTGGCAATCCAAATCTTTACAAAAGTTTGTACATAGTTTGTTTTTGTGGGCAAAACGCAGTCGTGCTGCAGAGATTAGCTCTGAGATTATATCATGAAATGGGCAGTATCCACTAGCAGTGAATTGTGGTGCCTCAGAGATCAATGCGTCTTACTTCTAGGTAGGAAAAAAAACTCATGAAAATAACTTAAATTTCATAAATATTTGTTTTTTAGTGTGCCAAAGGTAATATATGATCATATATATGGATATAGTTTACAATGAAAGACTGGTATAGGCCCTTTAATTTTTTTAGACATTTTCTTTACCTGGTGGGCATGGTCCGGCACACTGCACACCCCACTGGCATATAGTCATGTTTGACACTGGCCCCTGAGGATGGAAATCTGCGCTCCCAGAAAGACAAACGTACCCTGCAGCGCAAAATCCCTGGATTTTACCAGCCCTAAAAAAGCATACATGAGGTTAGGTCAATATAATTATATGACACAGCAAAGGCTTCTTTACTAGATAAAGAGAAATGTAATTACAGAACTCTAATTTAGCCTAATCTGCATTAAATACCCTTATGAATATTAGGCTGCTAATTCCCCTTTTGTTTAACACAGAGTGGCTAAATGTAGTTCAGTCATGCTTTCTTCTAATTGTATGCGTAATCAAGGCAGTGATGAGTGTTTGCCTCAGAGCATGTGGGTTTCCGAATGCAAGAAGTGACTTTTCTGTGTGCCTCTAATGTAGTACTGTTGGGTGTGTACTGAATATCTCAGCATGCATAGAAAAAAGGGCAATGCATGCAGGGTACCTGCAGAACTTCCCCGGAGGGCAGGGCAAGCACTCACTCTCGTCCTGTAGCCCTCCGTGGTTTGAATTAGTGTATGTCCCATTAGGACATGGCTGAGGTACCATCGTACCTGGAAAAAGAACCAGAAATTGAGAAATAATCAACACAACAGCAATAAAACCTAAATAATATGGTTCGGTGTGAGCTTTGATGAACATATTCTCCATACAACTGACACCGTATGTTACTTATTAAGATCTATTAAGATGTTGTACTATACCTGCCGGACAGTACGAGTGCGGTGGGCAGGGCTGTGGCTCGCCCACTATGGCCTCTTCACAGTAGAATCCAGGTCGGCATGGGATGCAGTTCTCCGATCCCGGGTTTGGCTGGTACTCCCCTGTAGGGCAAGGGAAGGCGAGGGCGGATCCTTCTGGACAAAAGTGTCCCTGAAACAGCAGAAAAAATATTAGAAGCGTACGAAGGGTGGCATCCAGTCTGGTATCTCATTTATCACCAACTACCTCAAAGTGAGGGAAATTAACAGCTGCAACAGAGTATTAGGACCACTCAAAAGGAAAATTACAAGATTAAAACAGCAAATTGACAAGAAAAAACTTGTTATTGTTAACTTGCAATCTCATAGATTTACAGCTTTTATCTTGTAAATTTATGAGGTTAGGAGCACAAAAAAGGGTAATTATGAGATTAAAGTTGAAGTGAACCTACAGTCCACCAAGTGAGCACCATTTGCAGCAGCTGATCGAACTCTTTTATAACTCAATACAATTGTCTTGGATTTCAACAGGTAAGCTGAATGTTTATTGATAATGTTACAAATGTTTAGAAGCTCATGTGTTTGAGTTACAGTTTACCAATGTTTTATTCTTTGATGAGTGACTTGCAGGATCTCTGAAGTACCCTTTGAGAAGCCATTGATATCCCTGCAGCTGTCCACTTCCAATCATGTCTTTCTCCATAAAAGACAAGACCTCTTCCAAGTCTGTTTGATGCTTCCGTCTGAAGAGGCCAAGTTTTCAGTATATTATTTTTAAGTTCTTACGGTATGTTAATAATGATTTTGAGTCACCTAAAAGTTAAAAAAATTTTTTTGTTTGTGAAACCTATCCGGAGTTAAATCTTTATGAAATGTCTTTCATCTTTGAACACGGCTCTGATAAACAGAAAACTATGGAGATTTTATCTCATTAATTTAGAACATTTTTCATGTAAATATAGGTGTTTTAAAGTAAAACATGTAAACATACAAAAAAGGTCATTTATTTAGGCTATGACTTTTAAAGTCATAAAAATATGATTTTATTCTCAGAATTTAACAGTTACAACTTTTTATTCATAAATTTATTGTCATGTTTCAGTGCTTAGGTTTTGTCATGTTCTGTTTTCCCTGTCAGTTTCACCATGTTCAGGTTAACCATCCACAGCTGTTTTCATTTAGTTAATCAACCTCAGTGTATTTAGGTGCGCACGCACCCACACACCAAAACAGAGACGGACACGCGCCCGGACACAGATCCAGTGAGCCGACCGAGCGGGTGGGCGGGGCTTTGGGTGCAAACAGCAGCAGAGAGCGGTTCTTCTTTGCAGAAACACAGGTTAATGTCTTTAGATTTTTAAATCATCACCCATGATGGCAAAAAAACAAAAAAAGTTCTAGCAGAAGAGCGGAGCGGACTCCGCTTCGCGGCGCTTCCGCGTCCAGAGTGAATTGGGGGTGACGCGCTCCCCGTCCCGGTAGCTCGTGGTTCGTAGGCTTGATTCAATCAGATCCGCCAGCTCCTCTCATTTTTGACCGAGCATCGCTCCGTCCGGGTCGGTCCCGCTTCAGCTGCGGGTCTGCGGTTGCGCTTTCGGTGCTGTGATCTAATTGGACCAGCCAACTCGGTACATTTTGACAGAAGGGTTCCCTCAAAGCTTCGAGTTTCCACGAGGACGGACTTTAACCATGCGTCGATAAGCGATGAGTCGGGAGTGAGAATGCATGAAGTAGACGAAGAATCCATTTTGTTTTGGTGACCCGAACAAAAGTTCTTTGTTTCACCAAAACATGTGAGTGAGGACTCAGACAAAAACTTTGCACCAGGCCAGATCAACAGAGCAGAGACATGAGAGTTAGGCCCGCCCACTGAGTTTGACGAGAGAATCTGACAGATTGCATTTTAATGGTGTGTCCACTTCCTGTTTCATGAAATGTATAATGAAATCATGAAATAAATAAATATATTATAAAATGTTAAAAATGGCTTTTTGATTGCTATTTTAACATTTTAATGCCACATTTATTTCAGCATTTATTTATTTATTTCAACATTTATTTATTTATTTCAACATTTATTTATTTATTTCAACATTTATTTATTTATTTCAACATTTATTTATTTATGTCAATTTGGCTCTTTTGATCCACAAGGGACAATGAAATAAATAAATATGTCATGAAATACTTAAATGTGCTCTTTTAATATTTTAATGCCACATTTATTTAAACATTTATTTATTTATTGCAACATTTATTTATTTAATGCCACATTTATTTATTTATTTCATATTAAATATATTTATTTCAATTTGGCTTTTTTAACCTACAAGGGACAATGAAATAAATAAATATGTCATGAAATACTTAAATGTGCTCTTTTAATATTTTAATGCCACATTTATTTCAACATTTATTTATTTATTTCAACATTTATTTATTTATTTCAACATTTATTTATTTATTGCCACATTTATTTATTTAATGCCACATTTATTTATTTATTTCATATTAAATATATTTATTTCAATGTGGCTCTTTTGACCCACACTGGGCAATGAAATAAATAAATATGTCGTGAAATACTTAAATGTGCTCTTTTACTATTTTAATGCCACATTTATTTCAACATTTATTTATTTATTGCCACATTTATTTATTTAATGCCACATTTATTTATTTATTTAATGGTGTATATATTTATTTCATTTTGGCTCTTTCGAGACTCCATAATTGTCAGGTCATCTGCTCATCTATGTTCTGACATCATGCTGGTTTGTGCTCCTGGTTTTGCCCTGTTTAAGTTGAGTTAGTAAACATTTATGTTTCTGCCACCAAGTCTGGTCTCCTGCATTTGGGTCCTCCACCACAATCTGTGACATTTATGTCTTCTCGCGTAAATTTATGTATTAAATGTACTTGTTTTCTTCTTTTCCAGTAAATGTATGTTTTCAAGTTGTAATTTCGAACATTTGAGGCATAAATTTACAACTTTAAAACAAATAAACGTACAAGAAAAACAAGTTATTAATTTAGCCTATGACTTTAAAAGTCATGAAAATATGGCTTTATTCTCATAATTTAACAGTTACAACATTTAATAGTTGTAATAAAAAGATTTTTTTGTCTGTAAACTGGCCCAAAACTTAGTTGTAAATGGCAAAAAAAGAATTCTATTTTTTTAAATGAAGTACTCACAAATAGTCTTACCTTGGGACAGATGAAGGCATATGGAGTAGTAGAGGAAAAGTCAAACGGACAGTAGAAACCAGCAGCGCATGGACCACTGGGGCTGGTCAGACCCTCTGTAGAGCAGTAGTGGCCAGCAGGACAGGTAAAACAGTCCTCCATGGACACACCACCTATGAGCAAGAAATGTTGTGAAATTTAAAAAAAAAAAAAAAAAGTCATTATATGGTACTAATGTCTTAAGGTAAATCATTCTTGGTGCAGTTTGATTTTGACAAAAAAAAGCAATTTTTATGAGTAGTTTGAGCACTAAATGTACCACTAGTGTTGCGAACACTGCCTAGAGGACATGGGACCGGAGACAGACACCCCACTGGGCAGTAGTGGCCAGCAGGACATGGGCCATTCTTTGGAAAATCAACAGAATTATCAGGTGTTGGTTCTGTTGCACCCCCCTGACAGAAGTATCCCCCTAAACATGAACCTGCATGAAGCAAAATACCTTTTTTTACTATCTCTTGTAAATAAAGTAACAAATGAGAATAAGTACACTCATAAAAACGTAAATCGATGCAGCAAATCCTCTTGCTTACCTTGGGGTGTTGTGGCTCCATATAAACTACAGTACACTCCAGGGGGACAGGGTGTGCAGACAGAGCGCGACTGAGCACCTGCCTGGTTACTAAATGTTCCTGGAGGGCAGGCCTGGGCCAGAGCTGTCCCAGCAGGGCAAAAACTCCTAAAAAAAAGTTTTTATAGAAAGTCCAGGAATTGAAAAAAAAATACAGGGAGCCCGAGAAAGATTTTTCTATATCCAAACTAGTAAATAACTGAGGTGCTTTAGGTAAGATCATATCACACCCTCACCAGCTGGGCAGGTTGAGGGCTCCTGAGTGGCTAAAGAGGGACACATGCTTCCTTTTAGGCACAACATGCAATGTCCCGCTCCAGGAGCTGGGCTGTAAGTGCCAGGTTCACAGGGCACCTCAACTATTGAGCCAACGGGACAGCTATAGCCGGCAGGGCAGGGGTAGCCATGGGAACCATCCGATGGAGTGGGACTAGAGCTGCCACCCAAGCACACAAACCTGTAGGGATAAACAAAGAAAATAAACTTTATAATAAAAATATACATTTTTTTATCAGTCAGTGAGGATATTTTTTTTTTTAAAGTGTTAAACTTCAATAAATTCAACTTTTTTTTTTTTTTTTTTTAAGATAAGGAAAAATCACATTTAAGAAGAAATAAAACTCCATGCCTTCAACTCTTGTTCCTTCTATAGGCACTAAATGTAGCTTTCTTTATTTGATTAACCTGCTTCAATTCATAGTAATTGAAAAGCAATTTATGTTAATTTGTTCCAGTTTAATCAGTTACACACAAAATTAATTAAAAAAAGAATCAGAAACATTTTATTCTTTATAAAGTACATTTATATATATATATATATATATATATATATATATATATATATATATATAATATATAAGAAAAGGGTTAAACATTTACTCTCTTTTTTAGCTTATTGTCTGTTTCCCCACATATTTTATCTAGTAATTTCTTGTGGTTTATAGTTAATTTAGCATTTACTATGTAATCGAGCCATGTTCAGCTGTGTTCAGAGAATTTGAGCTTCATTGGACCTTGGTAAACTTCACTTAGTAAATAACATGAAAAAATTTGTTTTAAACTTTTAATCTATGTTAAGTAAATTTTTGTATTTCAGCCTAGAATTTTGTCATAGTAATTATTATTTTGTAACCATAATACGGTTTTGCTCTATATCAGTGGTCACAACCCCTGGGTCGTAGACCAGTACCGTTTCGCGGGTCACTTGTTATCAGGCAGCAGACAGAAAAAGAAATACATACACTAATTTTGAATATTTCCATTTAGTTTATTTTCTGATCCTGAAGGAAGTTTTATTTTGGAAAACTGCCGGATTCTGTTCACAACATCCACTTTGGTCAGATGATATGAAGTGGCTATATGCATGGCTACTTAGATTGCTAAGCTAGAACCCCAAAGCTAAAAAGCTAACAAAAACCAAACAATAAAACATATTTGGAAAATGTTTTAGGGGAGAAAAGAGCCAGTGAATAAGCCAAATGAGAGCCTCTGACTTCAAAGAACAATAAAGCTGCAGTTTAAAGACAAAACCATCAACAAACTGAAGAGACAGTTTTTCTCATGTAGCAGAAGCGGCTCTGACTAAAATGTAGCGACAGAATCTCGACTGTTTCACACATGCTGATAATAAAGTTGACATGGTGGATTTATTTTCATATTATATTTAGAAAATACCTGTTTTACGATGGTTGCATCATTTTCTGTTGCTTTATTTATTCAACATGCCTTAAAACTTGGACGTAGCTAAAGCTAGCGTCTCGTTGCTAGCCTCTAGTTTGAGGTTAAATGGAAAATCTTCATCACAAAGTTCTAACCAGCTGCAAATATTTTACTGAGATTGAAGATTCAATCAAATAAATCTGTTGGTTTGTGGAAACTTGAAAACAAGATATTTGAGAATGTTCCTACAGCAAGGCTAAATTGAATAGGCATCCGTTCAGAAACTTTAGCACAGAAATGTTCATTTGTGTTGAAAAAACCCCACAATAAATGAAGATTTATGTAAAGACAAAATATGATCAATCTTTTTTGCCCTGAAAGGTATAATCAGATCCTGGATTCAGTTAAAATGGCATTCAATGGGGAAAAAAATCATGTAATGTTTCCTATATGGAATTATTACAAATCCGAAAAGACTTTTACAAATAAACAACTTTGTTTTATTGACTCTTCATTATCTTTAAAAAGAAATTTAATTATATTTTTTACTTTTTCAAAGTTTCTATAGTAGCATTTTATTCAGAAAATAGATTTTAAGAAACCAGAAGCTTAAGAATGTTAACTTCTGCCTCATTCGGATCACTCTGTGACACTATTGTCTGATTTGAACCGGTCCGTGGGCTGAAAAGGGTTGGGGACCACTGCTCTTTACGATACTGATATTCTGCCTCCTATTCTGTAACTGATATTTAAGATATGCAACTTATTGAAATATATTTTTGTAAAAAAAAAATAATAATAATAAATAAAACAAAAAAACAGCATCAATTACTTTAGGTATTGTTTCATTAAGGTTAAAACATATTAGTAGCAGTGTTTACCCAGCCTGACATGGGAGAGCATCTGAGAGATCTGCCATTGCAGCACTGCCACAGAATAACCCCGGGGGACATGGTGGACATTCTTCAATGGTTTTCAGTCCTACTGACACGGACAAAGAGCCTTGAGGGCAAGGGAGCGGATATCCTGTTCCAGAGGGGCAGTAATGACCAGGTGGACAAAGATGGTTTGTGGTGGTGTTTCCCTAAAAATAAAGAAATAAGCCTCTGATTCAGCAGCAGTAGCAATTTTTGACATAATCAGAAGAAAAAACAATATATCAGGTTAACTGTGGCTTAGGAGAAGACAAGCAGTAAGCAAAAGCAAACTAAACCAGTTTTTTAACTATCTATTTTTACATTAGTTTCTTGTACAGATTTGTTGATTTAGGTTTATAATAAAACATAGACTTATGGCTTGTTGATATGATTCTAAAAAAATCCCAGGGGGCAAGTGCAGTTTGGCCTCACAGTTGCAGCAGTGCATGTGTATGCACCTGGTACACAGTGGAGTTGGGGCTTGTTGATCCTGCAGGACAGAAGTATCCAGCCTGACAGAGACCTGTGGGCTCCGACAGGCCAGGCTGAGAGCAGAACATTCCTGCAGGAAAAAAAAATCAGCCACATAGAAATAAAAAACCTTGTGTGGAGTCTTTCATGACAACACAACAGTTGACAATTTTGGACACCTGCCAAAACAAATCTGAGCGTTAAGCTTCGTCCAAATTTTTGTCTGGTATTATAATATTTTTGGTTGTTTTTTTTTCATACCAGCTGGACACGGTAAACAAGCTTCAGAGTTGGAGGCTCCAAGCTGGTTCTGCACTGTGCCGGAAGGACAAGGGGACTCCACTCCATAAATGAGACCTGCTGGACAATAATGCCCAATAGGACACGGGGCAGGCTGGGAAGTACCATCATCTGCAGATGGTAAAAATAAACACAAAGAGCAAAAGTAGGGTCATAACATATGAGTGGAGATAAATTCATAGACTCTTAAATATATTAAAATAAATAATAGATGTTAAACTTAAATATTAAATATTTAGGTAATGGGGTTCCTTTAATAATATTAGTTAATGAGTAATCAAGTATTAATTCATTATTCATTGATAATTCTTTTATAGATTTATTTGCATTATTAAGACGGGGGGGTTGGGGGAGGGGGTTGCTCTTCTGGAGTTGGGGGGCTATCCGGGGTTGGGGCCTCGGATTGGCCCTCCTGGCGCAGTGGGGGCCCTTAAGTAAAGCTTTCAGCATTTATTAGGGTTTATGTCAGACTGAAAACATCACATTAAACCTTACTTATTGTTTCATAATTAAAAAAATAGACATAGTTATTTCTTTAGAAATCCTTGAGGGTTACTAAATATTAACTAACATGTAGTTATTGAATACATATTGCTAATTAATTACATAAAGAAAGTTTTATTCATGCTCTGTAATGCATTAAGTAAGATTAAAAAATAAATATTAGATAACTACCAACTAATGAGGCATATAAATGGCTATCAACATGTTTTAAGGTTATTTAACACTAACATTAGTGGCATATTGTGTTAGCAATATATTAAAAAAATACAAAGAAATGTTGGAGAAACTGACATTCTGATAATGTCATTCCATCATATTGTTAGATATGTGTTGAAAACATTATTATATTTTGCAATACAGAAATCATCTTATTTTTTAAAAGTAACAAGAAAAATTAATTTGTGAGGTCATGAATCTCTTTAATTAATTATTTGGTTTGCTATCAGTTTTCTTTAAAAAATTCTAAAACCAATTGTGTTTGATAGTTTTTGCGTTATTGATCATTCCTGGAACAACCGATAAAACAAACTGTGGTCTCATCTTGATTCATATTTTTTCTTCTTCGATCTATAACACATCATTTGAGGCTCCTCACCTTGACAGTAGTATCCAGGCAAACAGGTCTTACAGTTGTCTTGATGAGTGCTGCCCATTGCAGAGCTGAATGTTCCTGCAGGGCAAGGTATTGGGCTTTTTGTCCCGTTGGGACAAAAAAACCCAGCAGGACACAGAGTTTTGTCTGCTTTGCTGGATCCCCAATCACAGTAAAACCCTGCCCAACAATCACCTAAAACACAAGGGGGTAAAAAGACAATCAGATTTCTGCTGATGGAGTCATGCCTCGGAGTATCTTAAAATAAAACCGTTTCAAATAGTACAAACTAATACTTTTTTTTCCAGTCAGATTCTATTTCTTCTGAGACATTACATGATGTACTTACCTTCTTTGAGGCCTTCTTGACAGAAGCCCCCCGGCGGACAAAGCGATCCAGTTATGTTATCAGTTGGATTTGGCACCTTTGCACCCGAGATACAAAGAAACCCAGCAGAACACTGTCCAGAAGGTTCAATCAAACCCTCCGACCCACAGAACTGACCTGATGGACACACTAAACACTGACCTGCAAAACAGGACAAGGAGGGGTATTAACCCATAAAAACCCATAGTGATATCAATGTAACAGAGAAATATCTGAAATGTTTTCTGTGGTCAACTTGGGTTGTAAGTTTTCCCACGTAATTTTATTTTTAAAGAAAATGGGTCTGGGTCTCATAGGTTAAGGTTTACAAGCTATTGACAAGCTATTTTAACAAGTGGCAAGAAGAGAATATTATAAACAAAGTTAAAACAAAAATTCATTTTTCTCCTGCAATTATCTATTCTCTCATTAAGAAAGAAATTTATTTTTTAGAATCAATTTTTAAACCCTTTGATTAAATTTCCCAAAAGTGCAATAGAACTTTTTCATGAAATAGTAGATTATTTACATATTCTGATACGTTGGGTGATTATACGATTTTGCTAGCAATATTGGTTAGACATAAGTGTTCAGAAAAAAGCTCTTTATTTAGCCACTGTTTCAAATTTTATACACAGATTTTTAACATGGTGTAACAGAATTAGATAGAATTGATTATCAACAAATATAGCCTTATTTAAATCAAGAAAGAAGTCATTTACAAATGAATTACAATAGATGAAAATGTTTTTAAAACTAGCTAAACTGTAACGGCCAAAAGTGATTTCATGGAAGCAACAATATTGAAATAGGCAGAATAAGTCTTTCTACTGCCCCTAGTGGAATAATGATGAATTACAGGGCACAGAATATAGACCAAGCTATGTATAATGGGGGTTTAAGAAAAGTTTTGATCCAGCAAATAAGATAAGGGTCTCAGAAATGCATGTATCAAATATGATATGAATGGTTACACAGGGGGTAACTTCCCTTTTGTTTATTTTTCCTTTTGATGGGGAAATAAAAAAAAAAAAACATATATATTCTCTCAGTTGTAAATCCCAAAAGTTAAAAGTTTTAATGAATTGTTTTGTAATCATGCAAAAAAGACAAATGTATGCCTAGCCTTCAAGCTAGGCATGCATTTCAATGTAAAAGATATTAAATGTGTTTGTTCATGTAAAAAATGTGTCTTAGGCCCCTCTTATTACCAGTGGTAATGAGACCCTGGACTGGGCTGTAAGTGCCTTTAGGGCATGGTACTGGTGGACTTTCTGGATTCTCGCTGGGACACGTGAAGCCAGCTGGACAGGGCAGAGGGCTGGAGGCTCCAATGGGACTCCCTCTGGTAGAACTAGCACTCGGAGCCATGCAGAGGAACCCAGGAGGGCACGGATTGCATTCTTTCTGACCAGGTAAATCCTGAAACCAACCTGTCGATGACATTTACCTGTCAGGATCTGGCGTAACACCCTCACTGCGTGTTTTCATATTTATTCCCTGTTTGAAACACACCTTGAATTATAACACAAGGGTATTTTTAGAGTTTAATATCGGCAAATATTTAAAAAATGCGTTAAATGAAGAAAAAACTGTGTGAGAATTGGAGATGCTCTTAAGATTTCGTGTAGCAACTGGTGGTTACCGAGACGACATGGTTTGCAGTCATCTTTGCTTTTTCCTCCAGCTTCATTCTGATAGAAACCTGGTGGGCATGGTGAGGGAACACTGGTCCCCTCTGAACAGTAGTGACCGACTGGACAAACCCCTCCAGAGTCACCTGATGGAGGAGCGGCAGACTGAGAGCCTTCCAGACAGACGAAACCTGCAATGGAGACATGCTAATGAGAGATCTGTCTTACAAATGAAGAATAATGTACATTATTAGCAAAAATACATGACTTTTACTTATTTATATTTTTACCAGGCAAACAGGGTCCAGAAACAGAAGAGAGGCCCGACTCGGAACAGTAAAAGCCAGGGCTGCAGCTTTGACACTCAGAGTCATCCACGAGGCCTCGCTGATCACTATCAATAAACAACTTTAAATTAATTTATGCTTTCAAACAAAAGTGAGTCAAAAGCCAGATCTTTATATTAGGTCTGTCAAATGATCGAGTTAATTGCAATTAATTAATTACAGACATTTTAGTGCGTTATTCTTTTTTTATTGCGTTAATCTCATTTTTGCGTTTGATGGTTACTTCCGGGTTATGCACACCTGCAAGAAGCATTTCATACCGCTCATACCATGGTCATTTATGAAGAATATAAATATCAAATAAATTATTAGAACTTAAGTCCTGTTATATTTTTAAGTTTAAATAGATTTTTTTTACAAAAGCGAACTGTTTAATGCGCGGTGACTCACATTGTCATGGTAAGAGCTCGCCGCGAGGCATGTACGCACAAAATGCTGATCTTTTACTGCGCCACAATTTAACAAACTTAAATAAAATACCTCAAAATTAGGCATTTAGCAGCAATCGTTAGGTTAAAAATAATTTCGATAAAAATCCATTAATTCATTACAGGTCACAAGTAATTAATCGCACACAAAAATGTAACGCATGACAACACTACTTTAAATAAAAAAGTAAAGCTTTTTGCTGAATGTTTCAGCATTTGCTTACATTTTCTGTGTGTTTTTTATCAGATCAATTTTTTTTTATTTTGAAGTTATTCTGGTTTGGTGTGGCAAGTCTAAATGCAAAGGAATCTAGACAACAGATGGACAAAAATGTTTGCCATCTACCTGAAAGTTCCTTTAGGACATTGTTTAGGTACAGAAGTCCCTACAGGACAAAAGTGCCCAAGTGGGCATGAAAAGCCCCTCTGACTGTCTGATGGTGAAGCTTCAGAGGCTCCTCTCACACAGACGAACCCCGCATCACATGGTCCAGTGGGGAAAATACTTCCTTCAAAAGAGAGGTAGAGATAAACACTGATTTTAACAGCACTTCACGAGAGGAAATGGTTTTGTCTTTAAACAGTTAGCTGTCAGTGGATGCACACAAAGTACCTGTTTCTTTACAGTACATGCCCGGATCACACAGGACGCACTGTGCTTCCTCAGACAGCCCTGACATGTTTCCATATGTTCCTGACGGACAGGGGCGTTGTTTTGCTGACCCACGGGGACAATAAAATCCTCTTTCACAGAGACGAGGAAGACTCAATCCTAATATAAGAATGCAAAAAAAGAAACATTTGTATTCATTTTAGATAGAGTTAAAAATCATTGCATAGAGTTAATCCATTCATGCACCAGTCAACCTTACCTTGGTCTCGACAAACAAACCCAGGAGGACATGTCTCACAGCTCTGTTGGCCTTGTCTGGGCTGGAAGCTGCCAGGAGAGCAGGGGGTCTGACGGACACTGCCCTGAAAGGGCAAGAGACCCACTATGGTAAACATTGTGTTTTTGGTGTTTTTAATAGGATCTTGTGGAAGACACACACAAAGAAAATTAAACTCAAAATTGTAGATTTGAATTTTTTTTTATTCAGATTGTTTTGAATCAGCAGCAGAAGTGTAATTACGACTCTATTTGTTACAAAGAAAACATTAATTTGGAGTCGACTAGATCCATCCGGCTCAAAACTGTGCGGTTAGAAAACTTCAATATTGCTCGCCATTTTTGCTCCACTACTAATGTAAGGTTGGGGGTGAGAGGGGCTGTAAGAACTGACTGTGGGAATGATGGACAAATTGAAGTGTGATTTTACTGACTTTTGAAAAATCAGGCCAAATCTGTCATCGTGGCTTCCTGATACGTGCGCCGCCATTTTGGAACCCATCGACAGTGATTGGTCCGAGTCGGTCTGAATCACGTTTTTAAGGGAACTACAGTCGCCAATCTGGAAAGAGCTTGTTGGATGTCCACACCCCTTCCACTGAAATCAGCTCAGGAGAATTTGTCAATCAAACATTTGAGGCGGGGCCAGCAGGCACCACATGTTTTACTGAGGCATCGGATTGGCCACTTTATAACTTGTTTAACTTGCAATAAAGAAAAATTATCTTTAAAAAAAATTAGGCTTGAAACAAGATTTTAAGAAAGAGTTATGATATCAAGAATGGTTATTCTGACAAATAAAATGACTAAGTAAGCTATTTTAATTGCCGACGTCCATCGGAGCAGAATCGCCCCAATCGCTGAAGAATGTAACTCCTGCTGATGACGTCATCAGTGGCTGGAATTTTCACACATGGAGTGCAATCGCATAAAAATCCTTTATTTAACTTGAATTCATTTCAGCTACTAGATTACTTGACTACGGAGAAAACTGTTGAGAAAATGTATTTTTAACACTGAAAATGTTTAAAACTTAACTGAAGAAGTTAGGAAATAGGCTGAACTTCACACAGACACAGAAACTTTGAGGGGCAGAGAGAGTGGACAACTAGATAGAAAATAGAGCAAATTACTTATATCTTGCAACACTCTAGAGTGCTATTCGCTCCTTTTTATTTTTTCACCTCTGTAGCCTAGTGCCTGCTTCTGTTTAGTGGACAAACACATCACTTCCTCCTCCGCCTTTTGGGTACTTGCAGGTTCGCAGACACAGCAAGTGTGTGAGCAAGATATACTTCATGTTAAAAATAAAGGCTGGAGATGATTGCATGACTTGAAAAGTATAAACACCAGACACAGAAGTTAATAGCAGTTATGGGGGACAGTCGCAAGTAAAACCAGACAAAATTAGCAAAAACTATAACATGCGATTGTGAATATGACTGATTGATGTGATGACCAATCACTTTTGAACTATAAACTGGCCTTCACAACTATTTATATCTTAACAAAAGTCTAAAGCGTAAAAACAGAGAGCTCTCAGCAAAGGGACGGGGTTGCTCTGTGATTACTGTCCCGCCAACAACTCTGAGGGGAATTTCTAAGGAACTACTGCTACTCTGTAATGAAGTGGATCTGTAATTTCTATTTTTTTTTACTTTGTGTATCCAATATCAGACACAATGACAATAAAAGAGTAAACATAGTTACAGTGTGACATAAAGGCAGAGGTCCTAATAACCAAATTATAAATCCAACAATAATTATCTTCAGCAGACAGTAATGAATTGTAATACCAAAGTTACAACCACAGTTGAGGACTCTGAGAGTGAATAGCTCAATCAGGGGTCACTAACTGGTGGACCGCGGTCCAGATACGAACCCAGATGTTGGACCCAGCATCTAGGAGGGGGTTCTTACTTTTTACAGTGAAGAGTCTTCCTCCAAATATGGACTTATGGAGACATTTGTTTCCACGTACAAACCGCTCTGCATATTATGTAGCGACAGATTCAAGGATGCTTCACGTTATCTCACAATAATAAAGTTACAGACACAATGGAGTCATGTGTATTATTATACTAAGAAAATACAAGTTTTTGCGTCATTTTGTTTTTTTGCTTTATTTATTCATTATATCTCAAAAGTTGCAAACAAAGTAATAAAGTCTATGTTTAAAGCAGCGACAAGCGTTTCACAGAGAATGAATATTCAATCTAATAAAAATGTTTCTGAACTGAGGAAACTTATAAAAGGGAGATTTAGGAATTTTACCTACACAAAGGCTGAATTTGGTTGGAATCTGTTCAGAAACGTCAGAAAATTATTCGTGGGAGTGTCTGATTTGTGTAAGAAGCTAATGAGGCTTAGTATATCCTCATTTCATCTAGTTTTCTTGATAATGTCGGCAGTTGTCCTGGTAGGGTTCCTGTTGTGTTTGGTGCAAAGTTCCATGTGCTTTATGTTATGTAACATTAAATACTATCAAAAGCTTTACATTTTACTGAAATAATTTGAAGTGAGCATTTGATATTAATTACATGCAGATGTAATGCCAATCCTCGACTATTTTAAAATATATTACATTGCATTTTTTCTAACTGTGCATCTATAAATCTTTCTTGAAAACTCCTTAGCTAAAGTATATTATACCAAATGACCAACCTTCTCACAATAGTGTCCCTCTGTGCAGACATGCTGGTCTGGTCTCTCAGAGCTCTGTCCTGCAGGACAGTAGTAGCCTGCTGCACACTGTCCACTGGGTGCAGCTTTCCCCCTCTGGTTGCAGTAGTGCCCCGGAGGGCACGGCTGGCAAGCCTCGACTGTGGATCCACCGAGGTAGTCTGGCGGACAACACGCCACAGACACGTCAAATAACCGTTTCTAAACAGCTTTTTCAACAGCAGAACTTCAAAAAGAAAAATCCCAATCACTTTGAAGGTGGAAAATATGAAAGCAGAGAGTTTTAGTGAATTGGAAACTCAAACTATGCTTTGTCACTTTTTTTACTACTTTGTAATGCATTCAGCGGCGTCACTGCACTACTTAATAGGATTCTAGTTGTTTGCCTCGAGACTAAAACACAATTACACGATTAAAACATTTTGTGACAATAATTATTCAGCAGCGCCAACGGGGTAAAATAAAACGCTTCAGTGGAAGTTCTCAAATTTTTCACATCACTGAGGTGCAAATAAGTTTATGTGAGGACATCATCTCAGCAAAAGAGGGCTTTCTGTTTGTTTGTTTGTTACCTCTCTATGGAGTCTACTTAAGAAAAACAACTAAAACTCAAATAACCCATTACATTATTTCCTTTCCCTGAAGTATAAATACCTTTGTTTTTTATTTAAAGTGTTTCAACATTTTTATAAATCTAATTTAAAGTGTGCCGGGAAACTAATGAAAGTTCCTCACTTTTTACGGTTCCAAGAGGGCAGGGCAAAGGAAGTGGAGTCTCCAGAGGGCAGAAGTGTCCAGCAGGGCATTGATGGGCATTGGGGTCCACAGAGCCAGTGGGACAGAAATAACCTGCTGCACAGGATCCTGCTGGAGCTTCCAGACCACTGCGATTGCAGTAAAAACCTGCTTCACAAGGCTGAGGATAAGCAGATCCCACAGGACAATAGAAGCCTGTAAAAACAGCCACAGAATTATTCAAAAGCATCCAGCAAAAAAAGAACACCTTTAATCACATGGATTATCTTTATAAGACATGCACTCCTGCTGGAGACTGAGGGGTTTCACAAGTTTTTCCACCCTTTTAATTTCCACCGAGCGCAACTCCTTTGACATTTCAGGGGAACTAATTATTTTGGTGCAGGAATTTCAATCTGTTCTTTCATGGTCTGATAACAGCGGTTACTTCCGTGGTGCTTTCACATGCATCACCACCCAACCGTCCACAGTTTGCTTTTGAAAAGGGAGGCCCAACTGCAGACTTTTCAGATCTTCAAACAGAGGACATGAGAGGCGGAGAGCAGCCCACAATGGAAGCCTATTTGCATAAGCATCAAAATCTTGCTTCGCTTTGACAGTGAGGTAAAGAAGTTGTTGTTTTGAGGTGCGCATTTAAGCATTTTCTGCATTGAACTATGTTTTAAAGTCTATCCTTATTTAACCTTTTGATTCCAAAAATGAGGATCTAAGATTAGCCCAAAGTCATATGTTGAAGCAACTGAAGTCGTCATATTGTGACGACAAGTACATGAGGGGGTGAACAATGCCTCACAATAAATGCACAAGTTCACAGGCGCAGGATTTACCCACCCCGAGGACATATATCTCCTCTGTAGGTGGAACATGTATAATGTGGACTCTTGAGATGAGGAGCTGAGTCATTCACAACACGGTCTGAATCTGCCTGCGGCACCATTTCCACTTTGATCCAGTAAGCGTTTCTTCCTATAACAATGCATGGTAGATGAAGCAGACACAATTAAAAGACTTGAACATCTTGTCAAGCAGACAGAAAAAAAAAAATTAAAGAGCCTCTCCGATAAAAAGCGTTGCATTATTCTCGTATAACCTGCAGAAAAATCTGTATCTGCCAAATGAAGCTTTTCTTGCATTGCTATAAACCCACGCTGCTTATGTTTTCCCAGACTTACCAGAGTTGGACAGATTGTGCTTCCAGACAGCAGCTTCCATCTTCATGGAAGACAGCTCCAGTATTTTGAGAAGACAGATGACCGAAGATAAGTTGGCTTGTGGTGTGGGACTGTCAGCACCTCCAGAGCAGAAAAAGCCTTTAAAACAATAGCCTGAGGAGATAAAGTAGGAGTTGAGAGCTTAAATTTGACAAGATTTCCTCATTTTTTGGTTGTTTTTCATCAACAACAGCTCTCTTTTGTGTAAACGTTAGATAGCAGCAACCCTCACCTGAAGGCTGTGAGGCTCCAGGAGTGAGGCAGTATTGCCCTGGGGGGCAAGAGCGGCAGTGGGACAAAGAGAAAGCTCCAGGCTCTGGAAGAAAGGTGCCAACGGGACAGGGTTTGGGAGACTCGCTACCCTGAGGACAGAAGTGCCCCATGGGACAGACATCACCGTAAAGCTGGGCGACGGGAGAGGGTTCGATTGACCCCATGGAACAAAAGTGACCTGCAGTAGACAGTGTGGTTGAAAAGCTTAGTGATACTGAAGCGCTTAGACAGGGTGAAAAAACTGTTAGTTATGATTTCAGAAAGTGTGGGGAGCAGACGACTTAAACTGAGATCTTAAATGGATTGTGACTGTGGAGTAGAAATACTTTCACAAGAGGTTTGTCATCATTTTCCTGCCATCTGGCTCAAAGCTGTTTGGCTGCATCGTTCTGATGTCGTTCACTGTTTTTTATGTTGGTATTTTTGCTAAGATAATGTTAGCTTGGCTTATGAGGTGCTATAAGCTAGCAGGAGAGAGTGTAAATAAAGGGTTGATGGGAAATTACAGGCTAACTTCTGCGCCAACACAGCTAATACAACCCAGAGGTGAATTTCAAAGGAACTTCTGGAGAATTGCAAAAAAAAAAAGTCTTAGAAACAGCAATTTTTTTTTTTTTTTTTATTTTTTAACTGCATAACCATAGTTAAAAGACCACAAGGAATGATTTTACAACAGAAAGAAAATACAGTTGGAGTGACTTTAACAATTACTTTAATCATCTGGGGAAAAAAAGCAGTTCCCACATTGCTCACTTGGGGGCAGTGTTGCACAAAATAAACCAAAGCAAAGACAAAAAAAAAAGAAGAAAATCTATAAATTCAAATACAAATTAGCTAAAAGTGAATAAAAAAACAGTTTGTAAATTTGAAAAATAGACATTGTTTCAGCACTGCGACACGCTGGCAATCTGTACGGGGTGAATCTGACCCCAAAGAGATAAAGTGGGGTTAAGAAAATGGATGGATGGACATGTTTCAGTCAATTCAGACTTTTCGTTATTGGAGCCATCTTTGATGTGGGGGTGGGGCTTTGAGCTCATTGGCTCCCCTGGGACTCTCCTTCTGTTGCCATTGGGTGACAGAAGTCCTGCTAATATTTCCCTTCAAGAACAGAGTCTGTTGTTTGCACCACCTATGTCCTCCATCCGTCAACAAGAGACTCTGCTCCGGAGTGGAAATGATGTAACTGTAACTTCTGTTATCCAACGGCAATCACGCACCGGTAGCCAAAAGACTCAAACCCACCCCCACAAAAAAGAAGGCTCAACTCTGAATACAAAAAGTCAGAAGTGAAACTGTAACTTGAGTCCTGAAATAAAAAAAAAATCTGTGAAAAAACTAAAATCTAAAAAAACAGCAACTGTTACAAATTAATGTATTCAAGATTTGAGTTTTTGTTGACATTTATATATATATTATTCGTGTTTTTATTTTCAAATTTTAAGTTTGCAATACTTTCAAGTTCAAAACTGTTTCCATACAGTCAATTTTTAAAATGCTTTTGTCATTTTTTTCAAATTTACAATTAATTTCCCTTAACCTCTTCCTGATTTGACCTCATAAAAAGCTTTTAAGCCCAATAAATGTGTGAGTATTGTCTTTTCTTAGGTGTTTTCACCTTTTAAATACATTATAAATATCAACCTTTTTATGATTTATATTTTTTTGGATTTCTGCAGAATGTTTTTACTTTAAAACACACGGTAAGTGGTTCCTCATGTTGGTTTACATCTGCTATATTGTCTGATGATTGATTGCTGTAGAACTTACTAGTATCAAGTTGATGCAAGGCCCTGATGTTAAGCCAGACTAGAGTTATGGTTTCATAGCAAAGTTGAAAGGATTGTTATTGCTTTGACTCTTTTATGTTCACTTTTCATAACCCATCTGGTTTGGCATTTCAATCAAATACGCCACAGTATGATCAGGACGATGGTTTTCTTTTTTCACTGTCAGAACCTCTTGTCTTCACCTCATTGCTACATCATATGTTTGTTTGGTTTACCGCATTTGAGCTTCTGTCACAAGCTTTGATCTCCTGCATTTTGCTCCCACATCACCTCCATTTTTAACATGAGCTTAGAGGAGCCTCCACACTTGCCAAACAGAAAGTACTATCTAAGGAGGCAAACTGTGGTGCAGATCAATAGTCCAGCCTGAAAGCGCCCTAACTGACCTGAGCTGCAGGGTCCAGACGGCTCCGTCAGAGCGCTGCTGTTGCAAAAGAAACCAGATGGGCAGGGGGAGCAGTCACTCAGAGATGACCTGCTGGCTAATGGACTGAAATGTCCCAGCGGACACGGAGCTGGTGCAGATGAACCCTCCGTACAGTAAAAACCTGGAAAGATTGAAAATGTATCCTCGACTGGAGATCACCATTTGTCTTTCCTAACACTGATTACCAAATAATTAATTTTACCGTGTGGGCAGCTGTCACAAGTGGACTGCCCAGGCAAAGACTGAAAAGTGCCCGGAAAACAGACGGCCGGCTTAGCGCTGCCAGGTGGGCAGGCATAACCAGGTGAACACTGACGCCCTGTTCAATAAAAAAAACATTGCAAGTTGAGAAAAACAAGAAAAATATGCAGCATCAAATCCAGCAAAAACACAAATGCGGCATGAAATTAGGCATATCTGTTAAGTTTAACCATAAAAAAGTGCCAGTTAAATGAGTAACACATCCTCATTGAGAACATAAATCTAATGAGAGACATCAAGAAGAAGAAAGAACAGGCTTCACAGACCGGAGCTTAAGGCTATTTATAGGTTCCAGGCCATTTCATGCGCAAATTAGTGAAATGTCTTCTCAATAAAGAGTGAAAGGAGGCATGTTCTCGTTTATGCCGGTGAAATTAGTAGAGGAAGGATACTCTCATTAGATGTGAACTCAGCTCTGTGAAGAACATAATGTGCAAAAACAGAATAATTGTGTGTCATGCTCACAACAGCAAAACAACACACACATTTTCCACAGCACTTTACAATAATGGCCCCTTTATTAGCATTAGTTAATGTGTAATAGGGCTGGGCGATAAAACGATAACAACATATATTGCAGTTAAACTTTTTCTGGATAGAGGAAAGAGTCTATTGCGATAGACTTTTATTTTGAAAGGTCTGTAATTAGCACTCGTCAGTTGCAACTCTTTAGCGAGTAAAGGTAGGAGAGTTAGTCGCCACGTGGCTAGTAAATATTTGCATCTAATCATTTACTTTTATTAGCTCTGCTTTTTTTTTTTTTTTTTTGACGTCTTGACTTCCGTCATCTGTGCGCAAGGTAAACAAACGCACGTGAGACACACAACACCTCCATGGTCACTTCTGCGCATCTCTGCGTAACATTTCCTTTCGGCGGATGAAGCAGCAAAATATCTGTTGGTTTACGATCAGAACTAAAAGACAACCTTGTTGGACTTGTAGACAAAAGGTTTAATCAAAAGTGTTGATTTGGCGACAGTGATGTAGCATTAGCATTATGCTAATGCTAACGCTAACGAGCTGTTCCCTATCTTACCTGTATGTGTTCATGGATCACGTTAAAATCGGACAATATTTTCACTGACTGGACTTTGATAAGTTGGTGGATAAGTACAACTTAATTAATTTTTTTTTAATTATATAATGAAAGAATTCAATCCACTGTGCACTATCAGTGGGTATTACACATCCCTAATATATAACTAAGCATTATTTAACTATCAGTGAATAAACAGACCCTTTCATGCATTACTTTGTGTGGTATTTAATAATTTTGTAATTATTTAACTAATATTTATTATACAACCCTGATTATTGCATAAAAAGCACTAATTAAAGTATTCCTATCCAATTAGTGTTATGTACACATCAATAATGTTAGTTAATGTCTGAAAAAAGGATTTACTATGGTTGCTTTTTTTTTCTCAAGTTAGAAAGCAATGATTTATGCATTAAGTATAGTTGAATAATAAGCATAAGTAAACTGCTAACTAATGTGTTAAATAATACAGATAATAATGCAAGGTAATGCAAAATGTATGTTAACATGTTAATTAATAGTTAAGTAAGGCTTAATTATGCATTAACTAACACTAATAAAGGAGCCCTGGTTACAAAATGTTACTACATTCAACGTTCAAATAATTTATCAAATGGAAACGTTTGAATCAATATTTTACTCTCTTTACAACCAACTTTAAATTGTTTGGATAAAAATACCAATATAAATTGATGAAAGTTGATCGTTAGTTTCATTATTTTCAAATCAAATTAATTACTTTGTCATTTCAAAGGATGAAAACATTAGTTGTGGAAATCTAAAAATCTGTAAGCAGTTTAGTAAGTCCAGCTTAATGCTTAAATGTTTTTACCTAAAATATTTAAAAAAAAGAAATTCACTGACACTTTCTACTTAGTCTTCCTCTCTTTTTTTTTTTTTTAAACCCATGGGAATGACCGCGCTAAACCCTGATGATGCTCGTATACCTGCTTGATATCCAGAAACTGATCTGGCTGGACAGAACCACCCCTGGGGACAGAGAAGATCCACGGATGTCTGAGCCCACGAGGGACAATATGAACCCGGATGACAAGCCTCACAGTCAGCCTCCGACTCCGCAGCCGACTTCCCGGAGAAAGTGCCTGCATGAGGGAGACAATTACTCTGCAAGGCGGGGGGAAACACTTTTAAAAATAACCCATGCTCTATCAGGAAGTACATTGCATAATTGTTGTGTATATGCTTCAGAGACAGTTCCATATATCCACTTGATTAAGGAGCATTCTGATTATTCTGGCAGGTTTATTGGACTTCCATTATGTTTTACACCGCCCTCTAAAGATTCGGCTACATTAAACCCTCACACTGTATCCCCAGAGGGTTTTTATGGCACACTGCTTTAAAAGGTAGTTTGTTAGTTTTTTTGGGAAGTGGCAGGAACTATTTCATGATTCATGCAAGAATACAGTTTTTCTTCCTCCCTTGAAGCTCCATAGTGTTTCTTTTTGGGAATCCTACCTGGTGGACATGGGCTTGGCTTTGCACTCCCTTTAGGGCAGTAGTGACCAGCAGGACAAACATCCCCAAAGAAATTACCACGGGATGAATCACCGTCAGCCTGGGTCACAGATGAAGTATCACCTGTAAATGAGACAATAATCTCGTATTAGTCCTCCTTTCTCATATGTTTAGAGTACAATAAAAGGCCATAGCTATTTTCCAACTTCTCTAGAGGTGAAAACAAGCAGAAATCAGAAAAGGAGGACCTACATGGTTGTGCTGCCAGAGGCAATAACCATAAATAAAGACAGACAAAATGTGTGGGGAGGTGACCCACTATAGTCTGTGCAATTGATGTAAAGCCTGGGTTTTTAGGTCTCTGATCGTTATAGCAGGTTTACCACAATATATCACATTTTCAGCCAAAAGATTACATCTGTAACTATATAACTTTGAGGTCAAGCATAAGATTAAACAAAAACTAAATAAAGAATTACCCCAATAATGATAATTATAGTCAAATATACACAAAGACTAACTATTCAGAGAAAAAAATAACATTAACTGAAAAACCAAGAAATGTGTCTATTTGTTGTTCACTTTTCGCCATATCTCGTTAGGGGTCACAGTGAAACACAGTGACCCGCACATTTGGTTTGGCGGAGAATTTTACACCAGATGCTCTTCCTGATACCACGCATGTATTTTATCCGGACTGGGTATTGGCAGGGGAACCCAAAATCGCGGCACCCTGTGGCTACACAGTTAGGCAGCAGCATGAAGGTCTTACAAAAGGACCCACACTGGAGTAAGTTTATCACGCCCTTTGGGAAACAAATTGTAATTCTTGATTTGTAACTCATACATTTTTTGCACATCTGTGTGCACTTGCAAATGACTATTCACAAGTACAAAGATGACAAATTATAAAAAAAAATATGATGTATAATACAAATATAAGACAAAATATAATTTACATACACAACTTTAAATTACACCAGCTAAATACTACCTATGCATATACATTTTTCAAAGTGAACAAGCGTAGTGGGCTGATCGACCCACTGTTGTGCACCTCGGCACTCTAGATGACGAGGAGAAATTCGCGCCCCCTGCCATCGCTGTGACTGGGAACTGGTTATTGCGGAAGAGCTCCGTGCCAAAGCTGCTGGCAGGAAAAGTGCATCCACGAGGGAGCGTTGAGAATTGGGAAACTTTAGTGTTGAGTGTTTGAAAAACTTATATTTTGAGTTTTTAATTTTAACTATGAAGGGCAAATGTTTCAGAGAGTGGGAAAATGTCACCAGATATAAATCACGATCTAAGTTCAAAGCGGTAGGTAAGAAAACTTGATGACCCAGCATTTTAGCTGCATTTAAACGCATCATTTACACGAATCTTGAAGATGTGAAAGGAGTACCACATCAGATTTGTGCGTAAATGTGGTTTTGTGCGTCTGTATTAGGTGATTCATGGGTACTGTTTAAGGTTTATATGTGTAGTTAGTTTCAAGCTGTTGTAATTTTGAGTTGTGCATGTGTAAACTGTATTTTGTATTTTCTAGTATTTTGTCATTTTTTTACATGTGAAAACACAATTGCAAGGGCTCAAAATGTATGAGTTACAAATCAAGAATTATGCACACACAAATCTAAAGTTACACACAAATAGCAAAATACAAATTACAAATGAAGAATTATGCACAAATCAGATGAGTCTATTTTCTCTCCGTAGATGTGTCAATTTACTTTGCTAAATAAAATAATGTTGCATTAGGATAAGCAGGGGCTATCGTGCTTTCAAACCAAGAACCTAGTGGTTACTTACTGACCTGCACCTGGAGCAGATGCTTTAGTCATCAAAATATGTTTAATCTGGAAACTGAAGAGCCACTGCTTGTTCAGACATTACTTAAACGCACAAACCTAACTGAAAATAAATGCCATATAAACTTTATTTAGATATTAGTTATATAGTATTTATGTAGTATTTGTAGATTATTCACAGAAAGACAGAAGAATCACCTGTGGTGTTGGCCAAAGGTGTGGCAGTTCTGGACCCTTCTCCGCAGTAGAAAGCTGCACTGCAGGGTCCAGATGGGAAGGAGAGACCGGCCTCTGCACAGTAGTGACCAGGTGTGCAGGGCCGACATGCATCTACAGAGACTGCCCCTGGTGAATCAAAACTGCACGTTTAATTTACAAATAACAAAAAATGAAAAAAAAAAAATCTCTTGCAGCTCGACTGGTTGACTGTTTATCAATGTTTTCAAACTGGTCTGCATATTATATCGTCTGTGTAAGTGTTACATCACCGTCTGCAGAACCAAAGGTTCCTGGAGGGCAGGGAATCATGGAGCTGGTTCCCTTTGGACAGTAGAACCCCGAGGGGCAGCGACCTCCAGTGGGGCCATCCTCTGGTTGGGAAGATACTGAACCATTGACACAGTAGTAACTGGAGATAAAGTCATGATGAGGACATAAATCATGGATCAGTTATTTAAAAAAAAATGATATCTGTCATAATCTGTCAGTTAGTATGACGAGCAATTCTCCTTTCGCTCACCCAGGAGAGCAAACCCCAGTGGGAGCAGCTAGTCCAGAAGAGCTGCAATATGTCCCTGGGGGGCAGAGCTCACAGTCCGACATACTGGATAACCCCATCTGCCTGCTGAAAGTGCCAGCTGGGCATGGGAATGCCACATGAGTCTGCGTTCCTGCAGATAAATACATGTAAAATCTGCAGATGGTCCAGGAGTAAACATCATAAAACAATTTGTGGAGACTATGTCCATCTAAATTATGCAGGGAAATAATTGTGTTGCGCAATTAAAAAGCTGTTCGACCACCATTTTGACAGCAGGCACTGCATTTTAGAAACATATGAATAGTTAAAAGAAACTCACCTAGTCCTGCTGCTGTGTCACATATGCTTATATGTGTTATAGTGATTTAATAACACTGCTTATAACACAGCTGTTACCTACCTGGTGGACAATAATATCCTTCCGGACAGAGTTTGGGTATGTGAGTCCCAGACGCATCAGTGTCTCCATCCAACGAGCCAGGACAGAAAAATCCTGCCGGGCATTCAAAACACTCTGTCTGCAGGACATAATGCACATATTGTTTCAGGAAACGTTTACAGAAGACAAATATGACAGTATTTTTTAATTATGCCATCTAAATCCAAAAGTTATGAAAATATTTGTCAATTACTGTCTCTTTTTTTCTTAAACAGCAGCTGTTATGGTATTTCACTATGATTTCCCAATAGAAAAGTAGAGCCAAGTATAAGATCAACTCTATTCATACTCTGTTACCTGTCCAGAATAACTCTGATACATTCCAGGCAAACATGGTATTTGTCTATCAGATCCAGGTGGACACCTATTTCCAGGTGAGCAGTACAGTGCGTCCTGCTGGCTGCTGTTTTCTTTGCCTGGACAGTAGGAGCCCGCGGGACAGATATGAGAAGGCAAAGAGAGCCCTCTACTGACACAAAGAAATCCTGCAAAACAAAGACAACTCTGTGAGGAAATCACAACATAAAAAGGATTATTGTCGAATAGTTCTAGTTATGCAGCCGCGGAGCAACGCGGTGAATAATTATCCATGCAACATGTGCTGAATAATTCCTGACCTGGAGGACAAGGCAGGCAATCAGAGAGCCGCCTGTTTCTGGTCGTGTTGCTATAATATCCCACGGGGCAGGGGAGTGGTTCTGGGGAACCCTGAACACAGTAATGCCCCTCAGGGCATCTACCGCCAGTCTTTCCCCCGTCTGGCGTTGGGGACTGCGCCCCAGAAAGGCAGAAGTATCCTGCACTGCAAGGGCCAGACACAACTTCTTTTCCGGAAAAGCACAAAAATAACCTAAAGTGGTGTATAAAAAAATTAATTAATTAAAGGACAATCAGTAAAAATAAAAACTAACATACAGGATTTGATTTTCTATTTATTTTTGCAGCTTCTAATGACATTCTAACAGCATTCTCTCTGAGATGTTTCACCAATAGAGTGAGTAATTGTTGTTAGGATATCCTCTAGAAATTTTGGGTCAACTGCCAAATGGCTCGGATTCTTTATTAAAGGGAGTAATAATCATTAGCAGTGAAGAGTGTGTGACCTGGAGGGCACGGTAGACAGTCCTGGAGTTTTGTTTGTTGAGTGCTGGGGTTGAAGGATCCAGCAGGGCATGGGTACTGGTGTTTGGACCACGTCCCAGGCGGACAGTAATGACCTACCGGGCACTGCAAACTCGCCGACAGAGAGTCATTACTTCTGCCAGGGCAGTAAAAGCTGTCAAAGCAAGACAGGGATGAAAAATTTAATTCTCGACCGCTGCTGGCAACAAAGGAGCTCAGCTGTGAATGCAAACACATTTGCAGGATAAGCCGGAGTAAAATCGTTTATGCATGTAAACATCAAAAGGATGTACCCTATATTCACTATACATAAAGTTACTCTTTTTTTTCAACTTCTGTTGTATTTATAGCGTGCGGGAGAATGTGTATCTGTTTACAATTCCAAGCGACTGCGTGTGGCTGATAAGCAAGTTTACCCCTGGGGACAGGCACTGCAGCTGGCTCTGCCGTCTTCTGTGCTGATGGTTCCCAAGGGGCAGCGCTGAGGAGCCACAGAGCCCTCTGAACAGTAATAACCTGTTTGTATGAAGACGAGAGTCATGAAAGGAACGAACACACACACGCAAAGACACACAATCCACGCGAAATAAGCTTCGATTTCCAGTCTCAAAAGAACAGCTGCTTACGTTCGGCCTTATTAGCTTGAAAGACGGTATTGTTTACCTGTTAACCCAGCTTGCTTTGAGCTTATGTAAAATAAAAACATAATTATGTGTGGAGAAATTCCCATCTGTGCTCTTTTTATTTTTTTCCATTTTATGCAAAGTATAGTGCTTTACTGGCACTTTGCAGCCCAAATAATGACAAATGTATTCAATTAAGCTCCTGCTTAGACGTCTTTTATAATTTAAAGTGCCTAAAGGTCACCTTTTGGGCACGGTCCTCCACGGTTGTCTCTGACGGGAGGATCAGGACGATTTGCACCCTTAAAACAAAGAAAACCTTCCCGGCATTTGCCTGAGGGTGAGGAGAGTCCTACAGCATCACAATAATAACCCGGGAGACATGGCTGACAATCTCCCTGGGAAAAACAAGAAGAAAGTCTTTAGAAAACACTGATTTGTGACTTGCATGCTGAATTGATTTCCTGCGAAAGACATGTAGTAAAATTAAAATAATCTGAAATAACAAAATGGAGATGTAATTTTAGCTCGGGAGACTTTACTGCAAGTGACAGACAAAAGACAGGTGAGAGTAATACTAAGTAAAAGAGACCTTGGAGACTAATTTGCTGAGGTTAGAAAACGTTCCCTGTGGACAGGGCACAGGAAGACTGGTAGCCTGAGGGCAGTAGTGGCCAATAGGACATGGTCCTCCTTCTCCTGGGGAGAGAGAGCTCAAACTGAACACACTTGTCTCCTGTCAATCAAAAAAAAAAAAACTGAAAATGTGCTTTAAAACAGCATTTAGAGAATATGCAAAAATGGTTTGGTGCCTGGATCGTGAGAGCGCGGCTGCGGAGAGATGTTTCCATGTGAACAGTAATATCCTTCTTGGCAGGATCCAGAGACAGCTGTGGCATTTCTGGAAGAGCAGTAATGGCCTCCGTCACATTCCCTGCACTGGTCGACAGACCAGTAGCCTGGATCGGGACCATAGGTTCCCTCTGGACAGCTCCTCAAGTCGAATCCAGTTCCGGCGGGGCAGTAAAAGCCTGGGTGCCAATAAACAGACACAAATGTGAAATATGAAAAAGTTGCAGACTTGGACGGAGCTTTCGTTTTGGACTTCTCAATTCTAGACGTACCTGCAGGACAGAGGTACAGAGAGCCAGACACACAGTACCAGCCTGGCATACAGAGCTCACACTGAGTGGCTTGTGTAACAGTAACATAGGTCCCTGGATTGCAAGTTACAGGCTGAACAGTTCCCTCTGGGCAGTAGTGACCCTCAGGACAGGGTCCCCCTGTAACTCCATCTGTAGGGGTGGACGTGACTGCTCCCTCCATGCAGTAATAACTGCATAAACAATAACAGCAAGAACACAGTTTGATTATAAGTCGAATGCCAACTACTTTTTCATATGTTAGTGTTGGGACTCGTCTACCCTGCGTTACACAATCCACTGGGTTTAGTGAGGCTGGCTGAGTCACAGTAAAATCCGCCCAGACAGAGTGTGCAATCCTCCCGGCTACGTAGGCCTGAGCGGTTGGACCAAGTTCCTTCAGGGCAGACCTCAGGAGCTACAGCGCCTGTGAAGAAGACATATATGAAAGCTTTCATTTAAGCCCCAATAAGCAAGATTATGCTAAAACTTTCAGAAGCTGATACATAGCCATGGAATTTGTCTGTCACAAAGCTTTGTAAATGTTTTATGAACTGTGCTTAGAAACTTAAGTGCCGGTGTGCCTGTAGTGCATATAAAGCGACCATCCAGGAGTAGGAGAACCGAATACCTTTTAATTGGGCCGGATTCCCCTTACAGCAACTGGTGTTAGGTCAGTCAAGTAAAAAAGACTAAGTGCACAAATAAGTTCAAAGATAGCTGCATTAAAGGTTACAAAATATATGTTGTCAGAAACTCCTGTGGGCCTTTAGATGCTAATTAGAATGAATAAAACATGCCGACCTTATGCTACAATAGGGCAGAATGTTAATAGCCTTCCACGGCATAAATTTGACCACCTTAGCCTAAAGTCAGACTTTATCCTTGCAAGATATTGCATCCCAGAAGAAAAAAGGGCTCCCCGGGAACTTGGTAAATTTCAGACATCAGTAACTGCCTTGACAACCTGCTGGTGGCCAATTATTATGGAAATCCAAGAACCTGAAGGGCAGTAGTGACCAGGCGGACACACAGAACCCAGGACTCCATCTATAGGAGTGGGAGAGGAGGCTCCCACTCTGCACAAGTATCCAGCTTCACATGGCCCTGCAGGAGGAAAAATATCACAACAGATTGACATCAAATCATATTCTAGACATATCCGCAGCCTGGAATTACATGCTTAAAGACCACAGCCTCCAAGCTTGACTTTTGGGATATTACTCTCTGACAGAGAGCAAGTATGTCAACGTTTCATTTGCAGATCCGAACCTATGCTCATAACAAGTTAAGAGCCAGGGATGTTTTTTTTTTTTACTTTTTAAGTTTCGAATAGAATACTTAAAAAATCCCAATGCAGGATTTTACTTCAAACTTTTCATGAACTCCACAAATAAAAAGGTTCATGCATGTTTAATGCTGAGAAGAGAAGAAAGGAGAAAAGATCTGTTTTCTTCTCACCTGCCGGCTCTGACAGTCCAACAGAAGGACAGTAATGTCCTGTGGCACATGGAAGGCAGCTAGCTTTACTATGTGAATGCTCGCTGGGGTTGAAGGAGCCGATGGGGCAGGGGTGCTGGGTGGGGAGGGCTGTACCTGCAGGACAGTAATGTCCTTTAGGGCAAGGCCTCAGTGAAGAGAGATTTGCTGCACCCAGTCTCACATCACAGTAGTACCCTTGAGAGAAGAGAAATGTTGTCTTTCAGTTTGGCACTGCCAGCACTAAAGAAGTACTGCAGGGGAAATGATGGAGCAGCGCGTTACAGTGCAGCCTTTGAGTTGCAGGTATACTCATTTCAATCAATCATTGTTTTTCATTGCAACCTGATAAATATGATAAGACGGCTAATAACACTGTTGAAATAGAGCTTATTGTTTACCTGCCTCACAAACAGAGCAGGAAGCCTGTTTGCCTCTATTCTGATATGTCCCTGATGGACAGGGCTCCGGAGCGGAGCTACCTTCCATGCAAAAGTGACCGGGAGGACATGGTAGAGCTGTAGCCACAGTCTGACCAGGAGGACACCAGTAACCTGGGAATGTATACAGTGTGAAGGGTACAGTCAAGAAAGAATGTGTCAAAGACAGAGGCAATTGCAGGACTCATACAACTCAAATGACCCATGTAACTGCATATGGAATATGGACTGACCTTGGCTGCAGGGTCCTGTTGGAGAGATCAGTCCTGCTTCTTGGCAGTAGAAACCTGCAGTGCAAGGTTGACAGCTAGCCTCATTAGTCAGAGCCGATACTGGGGAGTAGGTACCAGGTGGACACAACTGTGGCTCTCCTGAGCCCTCAGCTGTAGAAGGAAACAGATGAAGAGGGCCATCATTCATCTTTGTAATCATCCATCTATTTTACCTGCAAAGTGCCCTTTCTGGGTTGTTTGAAAGTTGTCTAAATGAAGATATGCTCTTGTCATAAACAGCCTGAGGAGAACACCACTTTATCAAGAGGTTAACACAAATAGAAACAGGCTGACTCACACATACACAAATAGATTAGTCAAGGTGTTCAACCTGAGTCACAAGTGATTGCTTAGGGCTCCCCTGTACTTCTTTTGCATGACTTTGAAGCATAGCACTAAAACAATGTGCAATTTTTCCCCTCTGCCTAAAAACGTCTTCAACCTGCTGTAGAACACTATGTAATGATTGCTTCTTGCTGCAATATCTTTATTTGGTTGTGTTTAAAGCTAATTAAGTGGCAAGAACTAAACTTACCAAAGTGTCTGCTTGGCAAGGAAACTTTCCAAAACTAACATTTGTTACCCATACTCTGGTTCAAATACAACCCTGAAGGGCAAAAAAGCTGGGCATACCACAATATGTTCCAGGAGGACAGATGTTCCCTGTTTTCCCGTCAGTTGGTCTGGCCCCAGTAGCTCCTCCAGTGCAGTAATATCCAGGGGAACAAGGACCCGCTGGCAAAGCTAAACCTTTTAGGGTAAGATATATGCGTGTTACACTGTTAATTGTAAATATATTTATCGTAGTAATAGGTTTAATATGGAATAGGTCTAAATATTTAATAAGTTTGGATATTTGATGTTAATAATATTTTGTTTATGCAATGAACACAACAAAGTAAACATATGTCATCGTCTTAAATTTGGAGTTCTAGTAAAGAGCAGTTGAAATGGATATGCACATTTTGGCTTTTTGTTTTATCGTTCCCCCTTTCTGAACTTCTTTGTCGTGTTACAGTCAATAGTTTTTTCTCTGGTTTACTTTCTGCATCTTTGTTTGACTTCACCTCACTTATCTTTTTGTTCATCACAACTGCTTCCTTTGTTTAAAAAGAAATTCAAAGCCATGTTTTTCTTGTTTTTTTTTTTTTTTTTTTTTTGCTCACTTTAACATTGTTAGAGTTTATTTACAAATATTAAAATAATTCCAAAATAAATATTTTCAGAATACTTTTGAATCCAGCAAAAATGAGCTTCAGCATCCTTATTATCCCCCCTATCAAAGGAAACCACTCTTTATCCCTTTAAGCTGACTTTGTGCTGAATTGAAAACTGGGATAAAAGCCAAAGTGAGGAGAACTTTTCTTTTGATGCTAAAAATAAGCCAGCATGGACCTCGTTATTCTAGTTTGTGGAGCATGAGGCCATGTTGCTAAGAGTGTCAACGTTGCACTCTAAGAATCCACAAAGAGAACCACTATAGCTTTTTGTGTTTGAAGTTTGAGTTGCTTTGAGGAGTAAAAAAGATGCACTTTCTTTGCTCCTAGCTAGCCCTTTCTAGCTGTGACTCAGAAACTAGTTGTTAGCTAACTTAGCTAGCTAAAAATTGTTAGAAACTAGTTAACAACAGCTAGTTGTTAGCTAACAGATAGTTACACCTGTTAGTCTTTCTTTCTCTGATTCTTACTTCTCCAAATTAACACCAACAGTAATCTTGTGAGACTGTAACTGCTTGTCAAGTAACAGTTTTTGGTAGTGATAATTTTTTAAGACCCTTGGCAAAAAGTAGTATAGCTGTTTTAAGTCAAGCTCTAAATTAACACCCGCCTAATGTGGATAAAGTTTTAATTTTTGCAGATAGAAAAACATATCAATTGCTATTTTTGCAGGTGAGAAATTGTTCTTCTGTCAGGGGGCTCAAACTCACAACCATGAAGTATCTTTAACTTTTAGTGCCTCACTTTCAGTATAGACTAAAAATACTTCAAATATACTTAGATAAACTACTTTTTGCTAAGGCTACACATGCTTTTTACTAACAAATACTTTGATATCCAGCAGCTTTAGCTTATATGTTTCACCAAATAGTTGAAGAATTTTCAACATTTTTAAAGTCCAAACAATGTCACATATTATCTTACGAAGAAACTGACAATGAGCGCTAAGGTCAATGCTTTGCAAAAAAAAAAAGGTCAACTGAAGGTAATTTTAGCGAGTATATTTGAGTATAACTAAGACAATTTTAAGTTAACTATACACAGATAGTAAATAAAAATTAAACTTCAAGTATACAGCCTCACTTTTACCATAGAGAAACTAAACTTGTAGTACACTTAAATAAGTAGTTTTTGCTAAGGGTTGGTTTCAAGAGGTCATTTACAGTACCTTATGCAAACTTTTAAGCTTAGGGAATAAGTTAAGTTGATGATTAATAAATTATTTACATAAATAAGTGCATTCTGTGCCCTGTCACATATGCTGTCAATAATTAAATACCGGAAAGGTTGCAGAAGGTGCCTGGAGGACAAGGTAAGGGCTCAGGACTTCCCAGAGGACAATAAAAGCCCACTTGACAGCGCCCCCCTGTGGAGGTAGCTGGACATAGACAGTTGGCATTTGTGTAATTGTCCAGGTCGAAGGGCTGAGAGTTCCATGCAGCTGACACACAGAACCACCCTGAAAAGAACGAACACAGCAAGAGACAAAGCACATGACTGTCTTCTTACAGCAAGACATTTAACATCACAGGAAGACAACCACACAGATCACGGTGAGACAAATGAGTCACTGCTGTGAAAAAAGAAAAACAGCTTCATAAATTAGACAAGCATTCTGCTCATTTCTGTCTGAGTTGGAGCCACATGTAGATGACATATAGCGACTGTTTTTTTTTTGCATTTTTGTGCATAAATAAATGATATAAAAAGAATTATTTAAAAGCAGCTGATGGTAAAACGCTGCTGATGTTGGGCTCCTTGTGCTTAATGTGCTCTCTCTGTTCCCTTCCTAAAGTCTCCCAGACTGCCTTGGACTGGTTTGTCAGCTCCTGGAGCCCAACGAGCATCCACAGAGGACAAAAGAGCTGCTGCTGTGAGCCCGGGCTGCATGTATGCTTTTGTACATTTGGTCAAAATGAACAAAGACACCATTACTGACCAGGCTTGCATTTTCCAGACACTTTGGTCAGCCGTTCTTTCTCGCAGTAGTGTCCTGGAGGACAAGGCAGGCAACTATCCAGACTCTGAGTCATTGGCTCTGGGTTGTAGTATCCCCGAGGACAAGGGAATTGGGTGGCATGCTTAGTTCCTGTGCACAAAATACAGGGAAAATGCAGAAATACAGAAGCTCTGTTGGTATTTGCAATCAAACTGCTTTAATTGGGTTGTAAAGGCTAAAGCTAATTATTTATGACAGCAAGCCATAACTCACTGCAGTAACAGACATGTTTATTTACTTTGATGCTGGATTAAAAAGAATCAAAATAAAATTTTTAATCTGATTAATTACGAAGATTGTGCATATTTGTATATTTGTACGAAGTGGTTTACATCATTTCAGCATTGCTTTAATTTTATCTATTACATACAGCAATGAACCAATAAAAAAATACGTCAAAATAACATGCATTAACCAAAGTTAAAGGGTACCAAACTGTGAATCAACTTTTTTGGCTGTTTACCTCTATAAACAGTGCTTTAAAGGTGCTGACTGTTGGTCCTTGCCAAATTTTTGAAAATTTAAAATAAAATTGTTTAAATTCTTCAAATTATAGTCTGAAACAGGGATGGGCAAACTATGGCAGATGCCACATGCGGCCCCTTCAGCTATTTAATCTGTCCCAGTAAACTGGAATAAACAATTTTGATTACCCTGATTAATGTTTTATTTTCCTTATTGTTCAGGTGTTTCCCCACAGATGGTGCACTATAAATGAATTCTCTTTTGTTCAGGCACAGAAAGTTATTGTGCATTCATGTAGTGTTTGAAGATTTGTTGTTTTTTTATTCATGTGTGATTTCCAAGTCATATTTCTGCTTATTCCAACACCCCATGAATGCAACATTTCCCCGAGTTTGAGTTTTTCCCTGTGGAACATCAACCCATTGGTGAAAATTGCACTAAAATGAGAGCAAAAACATAGGTTTGAAACAAAAACTCCAAAATGGAGTGTTTTAAAGTAATTTGCATCCAAATTATGGCCTGTTTGCGTCCAGATCCTCCCGTATTATTTCTTTCTCTCACAAGATGAATGACCAAAACATGAATCTGTTTCTGATCCGGTCCTTCTGTCAAATTTTAGAACCCTATGTGACCCACGAGTATGAAGTTTGCCCATCCCTGGTTTAAAGCCATCTTTGTGCTGCCCCAACAGGTTGAAAGAAGGCGGAGCTTGCTTGCTAGCTAAACTGGCCCCTGGGAAGCTGGCTGGCCGGCTGTGGGATGAGAAGGCAGCCTGCTTGGGCCTTCTTGGGCCTTCAAAAATGTATTTTCATTGGGGCAATAACAAAAGTTACCTCAAGCTAACCTCACTGTTAAAAATCCAGACCTCACCTCCCCCCGCTCAGCCCGCTTCCCTTAGCCCCGCCCTTTTTTTTTTGCATTTTTCAAATGCGGACTGAGTGGAGTCAGCCTCCAACTGTCCTATTGTGTTACACTTTAATCAAAAGTGCTCATAAATGTATTAAAAACTCATGTGAAGTCCTGTCCACTGTTCTGACCAATATGCACTAAAAAGGACGTTTTACAAAGTCTGAAACTCTCAGCTGCTGGTGTGTTTGTGTGTGGTTACCATCGGGACAGTAGAAACCATGGGGACAGGGGAATTTAGTAAAATTGCCAGTCATTTCGGGACAGTAATATCCTGCCGGACAGCGGGAGCACACTGGCTGACCCGTCAGGTTGCTGTAGGTTCCTGCAGGGCACGGCACTGGGCTACCACTGCCCTCGGGGCAGTGATGACTCGGTGGGCAAAGTCCTCCTTTTGAGTCAAAAGAAAGAAAATTTGATCAACTGCAACACAGTGCAGAAACTTTTGCTGCTTGGGCATGAAAAAAAACAAAAAACATCCAGTGATAAATGCCTGATTAAGGCATTAATTATTCATTCAACCAAACGGCTCCACACGTTTGTGTTGCCTGCATCAACAACAGAAAAGCAAGCGTTTTCCTCTGTGTGATGCTCATTTAACAGATCTGTATTCACACATTACACATTAATTCTGCTCCCCCACTGTTTTATTCCATGCAAGAAATCACATTAATGAATAATAAATGCTGTTCTTGCTATTCAGCCATGATTGTCAAACAATGTTTTCTCCCGTTTGAAGGATTAGTCAGGCTAATTGTGGCTGTGTTTCTGCAAAAGGCAGACACTCGATTCAATTTGCACCTGTTCTCGCTGCGTCTCCACCTGGACAGTAAGATCCGGCCTGGCAGAGACCAGACGGGCGAGTTAGACCCGGAGCGCCACAGTATTGACCCGCTGGACATGGACTGCAGCCAGAGGCATCTGTCAGATAAAGACTGGAACCACACAAAAAGTAAGCACTTGCATACAAACATCTGCAGTTATGGGGCTGCCATGATGTGTTTAAGATTTTCAGCAGTCAACCTGTTAGAGTAAGTTCCCGGTGGACAAGCAAGAGGCAGACTGCTGCCCTCAGGACAGTAACTCCCCCTGGGGCAAACTCCTCCTAGTCCTGTGCTGAAGTTGCTGTCTGGATTCTCAAAGTTTACACCTTGAGTTAAAAGTTTAAGGTTTAGTGCATAGAGGCAGATCTTCAAGGTAAAATCAACACAAACTGAGAATAGAAGGAGCATCCTTTATACTGTTTACCCGCTTGGCAGTAGTATCCGGCCTGACAGGGTCCACTGGGCTCAAACAGCCCCCAGTCTTCACAGTAAAATCCTAAAAAAAATAAAAAAACACATATTTAAAGTAGCAGAAACACTCTCATCACATCATAATCTGCTCCTCCTTTAGTTAATTAAACATGGGGAAATACACATAATTACTTTTCATTAATATCAATTGGCTCCAATCTGCCACGTAAATTAAAAGCCATTTCACAAATTAAAATCCAATCTTTTTTTGTTGTTGCTTGGAATGCCTAAATCCTCCAGATGAAGGGCTGGAAAATGTGTGGCAACATTGTCACCTGCTGGACAAACGAGGCACTGCTCCACCTGACTGAGGCCAAAGCCAGGGTTGTATGTGCCAGGGGGACAGGGGAGAATCCCCGCAACACCGCCACCGAGGCAGTAATGACCAGCTGGACAGGGCTGGACACCCTCTCCTGACAGGCAGTAGGTCCCCACGGGACAGTCTTCACACAACTCTGCCCCTACAAGACCACAGTCAAACAATAACTTCTACTTTTAGTATTATTATGCAACATTTAATCCAGTTTAATTTTTTTTTTTTTACCTGTTGCGTTTGAGAATGAGCCATCAGGGCATTCGATAGGAAAATCTGAGCCTGAAGGACAATAGTGTCCCACTGGACAAATGTTTCCTGTCGCTCCATCTGTGGGTTTTGCAAAAGCTGCTCCTCCTACACAATAATAACCTAAAATATGGGAAAAGAGTATTTATTTGAGCTCTTTTAGCCTATTTTTGAGAACAAAAAAAGTGAAATAAGATACAATCTGTGTGAGAGATGTTAGGCTAATAATGCACTACCTCCATCACATATTCCTGAGGGCTGACTTAGCCCAGAACTGTTGCAGTAAAGTCCAGGTGGGCAGGGAAGACAGACCGACAGGTTCTGGGCTCCCACAGAACTGCTCCAAGTTCCCACAGGACAGGGGTACTGGTGTGGGTGTTTCGTGCCCTTCGGGCAAACATAACCCACAGGACATACGCCGCCAGAGGATAAACCAACCTGCATTTCAGAAATGTAGTTACTTTAATGCCAAATGAGCAAATAGAGCTGGAAATCACTGGATACCTAACGATACGATGCGATACGTGATACATGGCTCATGATATTGATATCACAATATCCCGATTATTGGTAAAAATCATCTCTAATAACTTACAATATATAGAAAAACTTATAATTTTTGGGAAAATTTACCTCCATTTATTTTTTAGAATAAACACAATCATAATAAACAACTTGTGTCTAATGTTATGCAACAAATATTCAATCAACAGTAGGACAAAAATATCAGGATATGTTGCAATATCAATATTTTGGCACACCCTTAGTTATGATATACATGGGAAAAAATGGTGGTAAACAAAGTGTTTTGGAGGTTTGATTTTGACTAAATAAATCCCTTTTGGGCTTCAGAATTTGATATCTTTTTGGCTCCGTTCTGACTCTTCTGAGAGTTTGTGGGCAGCTCAAGTTGGTGGCCATCAAGCTTTTTCCTACGCAACACTAAACCGGCTCATCCAACAGTTTCTTATACAAACTGGAAGGGAAGTACTGCACTGGATTCATGTTTCTATAGAAAACTAAATGAAAAAGTGGGTGTACTGTTACGACCCCGGTCTTCCCCTCTTCCAGGCCTGTGTGTCTTTGTGTATGTTTTCCCCTTGTTTCTTACAGGTCCTGGTTGAGTTGGAGTCTCCACCCTCTGGGCGGACCTGGCCAGTCCCACAGAGGGCATAAAAGCTGCTGGGAGTTATGATGTCTCCCTCTCCCACCTGGCAGATGAAGCTGCAGCCTTCCCAACCAGCTTCAGCTTTAGCTTTAGTTATGTTAAAATAAATCTTTGGTTACGCTTTACCCAGTCTCCCTCTTGTTTGTCATGACTTTTACTCGAGCCGGTCGTGACAACTTGGGGGCTCGTCCTTTCTTTTGGTATGTTTAGTGGTTTTTCTTTTCTGCCTTGGTTGGCATTTTGTTGTCCTTTTGCTTGGTTTTTGGAATTTTTGTTGTGGGGGAGACTGTGGTTTGGCTTTTCCATTTAGTTGGTTTTGTTTGGTGTTGCTGGTTGGTTTGGTGTCCAGGTGTTACCATTTGCCTGATTACCTGTCCCCTGCTAGGCAAAGCAGTGTTGGCTCTTTAGCCTTCACTGAGTTTGTTGTTTTTGTAGTGCCGCAGTTTGTTTGATTAGAGCTTTGCTCGGGAGCACGCTAGGGATTCCAGGGGGTCGCCCTTTTTGGGTTGCCCTGCTGCTCCTCTGGTATCTGGTGCATAAGAACCCGTCGAACTGCTGCGTGAAGACTAGGGTGAGTTAGCTGCAGGTCAGCTTTGGTTGAGGCAGGTCAGGGTTAGGGGGACTGTGTGATCTTTTGGTTTTCTGGTCACTGGCTGTGTGGGAGTGCTTTTTGGTTGTGATGGCGGACATTGCCTCTTTTTTGGTTTCTCCTTCTGTGGAGTTTTTGGAGGGTTGCACAAAAGATCAGTTATTGCGGATAGCTGAGCATTATGATATGTCAATCCCTGATAAAAGGTTGAAGGACAACATTAGAGTTATTTTGACTGATAACTTGATTGAGGAGGGAATTTTGCCTGGTGGAGATGGAGCCCCCAGGGGTAAGGTTGCCCCTTCGTCTTCTAGTAGGTCCAGTCTGACTTTTGAGCAGCAGAAGGAGTTACTCCTCCTGCAGCTGGAGTTTGATAGGCTTAAGCAGGAGAAGGAGATGTCTATGGAGAGGTTGCGCTGCGAAGTTGAGAGGGAGAAGCTGGAACTCGTACGTAGTGGTCGGCTTTCAACACTGGATTCTGGTTTGGAGCTGGGTGATTTGGGGTCTGTTCCCGCTCCGAGGGACTCTTTCGATATCATTGGTAACTTACGCTTATTGCCCAAGTTTAATGAGAAGGAGCCAGAAGTGTTTTTTTCTGTGTTTGAGCGTGTTGCTGACATGTGGAAGTGGCCCGATTCTGCCCGTGTTTTAATGCTTCAGAGTGTTTCACCGGGAGGGCTCAGGAAGCTTATAATTCTTTGTCTGATGCGGATTGTCTGAATTATGAAGCTGTGAAAGCCGCGGTTTTGAAGGCATATGAGCTGGTCCCGGAGGCTTATCGCCAGCGGTTTAGAACGTGGCGGAAGGCAGACAAGCAGACTTACATGGAGTTTGCTCGCGAGCTGTCCGCTCATTTTACGCGCTGGTGCTCTGCTCTTAAGGTGAACACGCTGGAGAAATTGCGCGAGCTTGTGGTTCTGGAGCAGTTTAAGAACGTGGTTCCGGAGGACATCGCCACACATGTTACCACTTTACAGGTGACATCTGTCAGTGAAGCAGCTTCTTTAGCTGATGAGTTCGTGCTCTTAAGGAAGCGCAGTTTTGAAAAGGGGCGTGCCCGCCCTGATTCCGCGGAGGCAGACGCGGCGGGTGTGCGCACTCGGTATAATGCTTTTGACCGTCGGTTGGGGATCGCGTATGTAATTTTTGCCATAAACGTGGTCATTGGAAGTCTGATTGTTTTGCGCTGAAAATAAGAATAAGAATAGGCAGTCCACAGGTGCTGCGCAGCCAAGAGGGGCGTGTGCTGCTGTGTCAACATCTCCTGCTTCGATGACCGCCGGGTTGTTTGAGTCGTCCAGAGCCGATGAGCTGCGGTCGTTTTTACCTTTTGTGTCAGAGGGATTTGTTTCTCTTGTGGGCTGTGACGCCAAAGTTCCTGTGAGAATCCTGCGGGACACCGCAGCCTTTGATTCCTTCATTCGGGCATCTGTTTTGCCTTTTCTTCACAGACTGCTACAGGGGGAGCCATTCCTGTCTTGGGAATGAGTTTGCAGGTGGTCCAGGTTCCATTACACAAGATGACACTGCAATCAGAGTTGTTTAACGGCGATCTAACGGTGGGCGTGCGTCCAGCCTTGCCCATTGATGGCATCGATCTCATATTGGGAAATGGAGTGGCAGGTGGGCGTGTCTGGCCAGACAACACTCCTCCACCTGTCCCTGTGGTTGCATCTGTCCCTGTGGTGTTACAGCAACCTGATGAAAGTTCACAGGCTTTTCCTGATGTGTTCAAGGTTTGTGCTGTGACTCGTGCTATGGCTCGCAATTCAGTTGAAAGTTCCACGGATTTTGTCTCACCTGCAGCTCACTCAGCTGAGCTGAGTGCTTTTTCTCTGTCTGATCTGCCTTTAGTTATTTCTCGGGAGGAACTGGTTGCTGAACAACGGGCTGATTCTTCTTTGAAACCTTTCTTTGATGTGTCCTTTCCAGAGGAGGAGGAGGCCAGCCGCTCCCATGGATATTTGGTGCACGCCTCTGTTCTGGTGAGGAAGTGGATGCCACATGGGGAGCAGTTTTTGGGAGACCCGGTGTTTCAGGTCGTGATGCCTCAGAAATTCCGGCAATCTGTGTTAAAGCTGGCACACGATGATTCGGGACACTGGGGGGTTAAGAAAACTTATGAGCGGGTGCTGCGCCATTTTTTTTGGCCACGGTTGAAAAAGGATGTGGCTGAATACATCAAGACCTGTCATACGTGTCAGCTGACAGGTAAGCCCAATCGTCCTATACCCCCAGCTCCCCTGTTTCCTATACCGTTGTGGAACACCCCTTCGAACACCTCATTATAGATTGTGTAGGTCCACTTCCTCGATCAAAGACTGGTGCCATGTATTTACTCACTGTTATGTGTCAGACCACTAGGTATCCAGCTGCGTACCCATTGCGTTCGATCACTGCCAGGTCTGTGGTACGTGCTCTTTCTCAGTTCATTTCTATTTTTGGCATACCTAAGGTGATCCAGTCCGATCAGGGATCAAATTTCTCTTCTCACCTCTTTTCTCAGGTTTTGAAACAACTCCATGTTAAACACAACAAAGCATCTGCTTATCACGCGCAGAGTCAAGGTGCGTTAGAACGCTTCCATCAGACGTTAAAGTCTTTGCTGCGTGCCTATTGTGTTGAGCTGGGGGAGGATTGGGAAGAGGGATTGCCTTGGCTAATGTTGTCGGCGCGTGAAGTGACTCAGGAGAGTACAGGCTTTAGCCCCAATGATCTGGTGTTTGGTCACTCTGTGCGTGGTCCGTTGCATTTGGTGCATGACCAATGGAAAGACACAGATCCACCACAGAATCTCATAGACTATGTGAATGGGTTTCGTCATAGATTATATTCTGCTGTGGTTATGGCCAAACAGAAACTCTTCTCTGCTCAGCAAAAGATGAAGAAACGGTTTGATCGCCGTGCTGAACCTAGAGTCTTTTGTGCTGGAGACCAGGTGTTGGCACTGATGCCCACCATTTTTTCTCCATTTCAGGCTCGTTTTACTGGTCCACACACAGTGGTAAAGCAGGTATCTGACCACAACTATATAATCTCTACTCCAGATCGTAGAAAAAAGTCACAGCTTTGCCATGTGAATTTACTGAAACCATATCATAGCCGCTCCTCCAGTATTGATGGGGAAACGTCTACAATGGCGGCTCGGCCTGCCTGTTTGTCGGGGAGGCTGTCTGAGATTTTTGTTCCTCAATCAGTGCCTCCGGAAGTAGAGGATGGGTTGGTTTCGTTAGATTCAGCTGTGAGTCATGGAAGGTTGAAGAATTCTGAGTCTTTGGCCAAGTTGGAAGTTTTGCTGGGACATTTGTCTGAGCCGCAGCGGTGGAAACTTATTCTCTATATCTCATTCGCTGGTCGTTAATGCTGCAATCATATTGGTTGACATTCGTTATATTAAGGGCTCCTCCAATGTGGTTGCAGATGCATTGTCTCGCTCACCACTTTAATTTGTTTATTTTGTTTTTGTGTTCTTGGTGTCCCTCCATTTTTTTCTGCTTCTTTTCTCTTAAAATGCTTCTAAGGATCCGAGTTGCTGAGATTTGAAGTAGTTGGAGTTGGAGTGGGTCACCTTGTAGGTTGGTTGGTGAAAAACAAACACACTAGTTGGCAGTTTTTCCTGTTTTTTCTTTTCTTATTCTTCTTTATAATTTAGTCTGAGAGTTATGATTTTTCAACGAACCTTATGGTTCTTTCTTTTATGGTGGGGGGTGTTACGACCCCGGTCTTCCCCTCTTCCAGGCCTGTGTGTCTTTGTGTATGTTTTCCCCTTGTTTCTTACAGGTCCTGGTTGAGTTGGAGTCTCCACCCTCTGGGCGGACCTGGCCAGTCCCACAGAGGGCATAAAAGCTGCTGGGAGTTATGATGTCTCCCTCTCCCACCTGGCAGATGAAGCTGCAGCCTTCCCAACCAGCTTCAGCTTTAGCTTTAGTTATGTTAAAATAAATCTTTGGTTACGCTTTACCCAGTCTCCCTCTTGTTTGTCATGACTTTTACTCGAGCCGGTCGTGACAGTACAAAAAAATAAAAAAATAAAATAACAGCTGCCGTTAAATGAAGTGCACTGATTCAACACCAAGAATATTCCACCTCCTTGATTACCCTGTCATTTTTCCTTGTTTGTGCTCTTTTCCGCTCACATACTGCACCACACAAATTACCTCCCCTGGGAAAAACCAAAGCAAAGGCATAACAAACCAACAAGTAAACAGCAGTCCTATAAATCACCTTCATTCAACATCGCATCTGAGAAACATATTTATGGTGTGTTTACCAATTTATTTGGTTGCCTTAAGTCTTTTTTAGCAGCTTTTTCCTGTATACCTCAAATAAAAAATAATCTAATTTTATTTGTCACATACATGCAGTGAAATGTATTGCACAACTGTTCAACGGTCATATCTGTCACAAGAATGTAATCTGATTTCTATTTTTAAGCGAGAACTCACTGGGGAGGCGGTGAAGGCTCCAGACGTGCAGAAGTGACCCGGGTCACAGAGACCTTGAGGTCCAGACAGACCAGTTTTTTTGCAGAAATAACCCGCCTCGCATGGCTGACAGTGCTGCACCGTCTCGCCACCAGGCTGCTCGGCGTAGGTGCCCTGAGTAATTAGATACATTCATGATCAGTTTCATCATAGGACAAAAAAACGATACACAAACAAAGCAGACGGATGAGGTTGTCACACACATAATAATGGAGAGATACTGACTGAAGGACAAGGGATGGCAGCGGAAGAGTCTGGAGGACAGTAGTGTCCCACGGGACACAAAAGAGGCTGCGACAAGCCTGCCTTGTTGCACAGTCTGCCTGCTTGACACTCAAAGCATGACCCTGCACCTCGGCGCTAGGAAGGATTGTAAACAAAGCTGAGTATATATATATATTTAAAAATAATTTTAAGCACACTGAGGTGTTTCTTACTGGTTGAAAAGTTCCAGGAGGGCAAGGCTCTGCTCGGGCTGCCCCCTTCAAGGTATAGTGTCCTGCTTCTGCCTCATTCTGAACAGGCGTCGCCGAGCCACCGGTGCAGTAAAAACCGGACAAACAAGGTCCTGAAGGTGAGGTGTTGTTGTAACCTGAGCAATAAAAACTGACATGGAGAGATGCATGTTAACTCACACAGAGGGCACGACCTTCCCGTCGTCCCCGCTTTGCTCATGTGTGAGTAATGTCTTCTCAAGAGTGCTTGATTACCCCGCTGGACAGCTGGCACACTCCTCAGGGCTGCCGAGGCCAACGCTGTTGCTGAAGGTGCCAGGAGGACAGGGGAGCGGAGAGGCCGAAGCCAGAGGACAGTAGCTTCCCGGTGGACACAAACCTCCTGTCGGTCCGTCAGCTGGAGTCTGAAGGAAGAAGCACAAACACAAACCTAAGAAACTGTCAGTTATTTAAGAAACGTTTTCTAGGGGTTTAAACGTTAACACATGCAATTAATCAAAAAAAATAATGCATTAATATGTATTACTGCAAATTAATTAAACCTCGCGAGGAAACAGGAAATGAAGAAATTTTGTCAGGTATCATCCCAGTTTTGCCATGGTCACTTACAAAAGAAAGACATGTTGGATAATCAGTTTTTAGAACTTGATTCTTGCTATTTTTCAAGGTTTAGTTTGCTTTTTCACAAAAAGTAGACTATTTCATCCGTGGTCTGGTGCTTTGTCACAAGCGTCAGTCCATGGAGAAAGTTCAAATCCTACCCTCAGAAGATGAAGGATTTTTTTTTTTTAAAGCGGCCTGTGTAGTGATAAAGAGCATTTGGGCTATGTGACCAGAACTGTTTTTTTCTTTTTATGTCTGTATACTCATTTTTTATGGCTGTGTATCAGCATCATTGACAGTATATAGATATTACATACTGTCTCTACCGTCTATGATCAACATCTTTGTTTTCTTGGAGTAATACTGCAGACATAAAAGTATTTAGAGTTCTGGTTGTCTTACTGTTGATGTAATTTGTACAAACAATTTACACTTCTGGGTTAACACTTGATAAATTAAAAAAATCTACATAGTAAAACATTGTGATTAATTGTGATTAATCACAATCCAAAAGTGGTATTAATCTGATTATTTTTTTTAATCAATTGACAGCACTAGTTATAAATAAATGTTCTAAATTTACAATATTGTTTGCCAAATATTGTGACAAAATAAGGACATAAAAATTGCGATTAATCGCGATTAATTTTTTTTCCCAGTTTACGATTAATTCGTTATTTTTTTAATCGACTCCCGCCCTTTTTTTTAAAGGGCGCCCTTTGTTTTTCTAAACCTTAACAAGTAAAAAAATTATTGAAGTTTACACAAATGACTCATCCACTGCCTAAACTCTTGTTTGAATGAGTCTGTTAGAAACAAACAGGCTAAAGGTAATGCTGGAAATTAAATGCATTTTATCTCCAACTTAAAAAGACAGAAACATGGGTGATCATACAGCAGACTTAGCTCCCACTCTACAGTAGAAACGCTCCTTGCAGCTCCCAGAAGGCTCTTTTAGTCCCACACCGGCGCAATACTCTCCTCCACCACAAGGGGAGCACTCTGATTCATCACCAAGCGCAGAGCGAGAGCCGTAGGTCCCTTCAGGACAAGGCATGGGAGCGGAGGAACCATTTGGACAGAAAAACCCCTGGTTATAGAGCAACAAACCTTAAATTGCTTTCACCCATCTTGAGCAGCAGAACTTGCTTTTTAATTTTTATCATTTCTGACCTGAGGGCAGATTGTGGGGGCAGATGTTCCCCGGTTGTTGCAGAAATACCTGGACGGACAGAGAACGCACACTTCTCCACTGTGACCTAGTGTGTTGTTTCTGTACCTGCCCGCCTGACACTGGTGGGTGAAGGGGTGGCCTGTTCCTGGGGGGCAATAGTGTCCGTCAGGACACTCCCCTGTCTTAAATATGATAGCATCACATGTTGATATTGGAATGCATTTAAGACATAATTATGAAAGTGTGTTCTTCTCACAGGCTTGGTGATTGGCTGTTCGTACGGACGTTTGGAGAAACAGTACTTCCCCTCAGGACACTTGACACACTCTGCAACATCGCGAAGGCCCGCAGAGTTACTGTACGTCCCGTTGGGGCAAGGAATGGGATTGGGATTCTAGGATAAGTAAAATATTTAGCCAATGTAGATTTTATTTTTTTTTTTCAGAAAAAAAAATCAATTTTTTTTTATCTGACTCACAACGCCTCCTCCGGGACAGTAGAAACCTCGAGGGCAGAGTGTGGCTGAGCGCTGGGGGTCTCTGGCCAAACCCTGGGAGCAAAGAAAACCCCGGGGGCAAACCATAACACTTAACATGGCCTCCTCGCTGGTGGTCTCATCGCTGCAGTAGTGGCCCTGCAGGCACGGCGAGCACTCCTCAGAGCCTTCGTCCTACACACAAGAGAACGCGAAGAAAGATTCAGGTGGTTAAAGATATCAACCCGTGGGGGTGTAAAAGGAGGAAGATAGATAGGATGGAAATGCTGGAAAACACACAAAGAGGATTGATCTGCAACAAAAACGAGCAATAACTACTTCTCTTGCTGACATTTAAAAGATTTACATACTAGGTGAGTAATGTAAGAGAACGTTATGTAGGCGAGGGTAACGCTAAAAATAGGACAATCAAAATGGCTCCACAGATAGACAAGAATACATAATTTTCGGTTCCGCTGGTTCTGTCACTTCGGTCCCACTGGACTGTGTTAGACGGGGCCTTACAGAGTAGCTGCCAGCTCCGCACACTCTGGGGCTGACAGTGGCTGAGTGGGGACAAAAATAGCCGGCAGGGCAGGGAGAGCAGTCCTCCAGCTTCTGACCTCCTTTAAGAGGGCGGAATGTAGAGCTGAGGAAGATAGGGCAGAGGACAGCTACTGAGTCAGAGCTATTACACCTAAATGTTTGCAATAATTTCACGGTCCTTGGATCTTCATGTGCACGTATGAGAGCTCCCCGCAGATTGTCTACTTACGGTGGGCAAGGTGAAGGCTTGGAGGTTCCCTGTTCACAGAAGGAGCCTTCAGGGCACTCCAAGCACTCCTCCATGTGTCTGTTGCCCATTTGGATGCTGTAGGTGCCGGCGGGACAAGGAAACTGGGTGCCATATGCAGTACCTTGTGATGAAACCGCCACAGTTATACAGTATCCACAGTATCAGTGGTCCCCAACCCCCAGTTACTTGTTACTGGGCCACAGACAAAAAACAAATATATGTGTATATTTATGAGATTATTTAAATTTTGTTTAATTTTTGATCCTGACGGAAGTTTTATTTTTGGGAAAACTGACAAAATGTTGATCAAAAAGATAATAGGAGCCTGGATCGAGTGTTACAATGGCATTCTCTGTGAAAAAAAAACACACAATGTTTCCTTTATGGAAATGTTCAATTCAAAAGCGACTTCTACAAATCAACAACTTCATCATCAAGTCATCATCATTGAAACCACTTTGTACACCAGATTTGTTTATCTAATGTACAAAAAGTGTATCTCAAGATCTTTCTGAGTAACCCTCGTTAGACTCCATTAACGTCTTTACCTTCAGGACAGTAGTGGCCGGAGTTGCATCGGCCCGTTGCAGCTGAAGACCCAGCCAAACAGTACCAGCCTTGAGGGCACGGCTGGCAATCGCTCTCATCCTCCAGTCCACCCTGACCGTTCCACGTCCCGACAGGACACTTGTACTGGGTTGGAAACATTGTTCCGGGTGGACAATAATGCCCAGAGAAGCAGAAAAGAGGCGGTCTTTGGATACCACCAGTTCCTGATAAATGAAAGAATGCTTATCTTAGATACAGTACAGTATATCCTAACTGAGTTTGAGATAAGATTTAAATTATATTTTTGAATAAATCTTTTTTTTATCTAAAAAAAAGTGAAAACTGAAGAGTTGACTGCAAAAATAAAAGGAGAGTGACATACAGTAGATAACTTTGAAATGCACAAGGTAATTCTGTTGATGCAAGCACAGAAAAAAATTAATGTATCAAAAATAGATCATTTTAAACTAAGCTGTGCTAATAAAATAAAATTAAAAAATAGGTGCTTAACTTGGATATAAGCTTGTGCAGAAAAAGGAAAAATAAAATGCTGTTGCTATGCATGTTTACTGAAGCCTATATTCATATTTTTTATTAATGAATTGCAAAAAATTGGTGGTAATCAATCATTTTAGCTCAAAGTATATACTATCCAAGATTTTAAAGTATTTTTAAGGCGATTATACTCTTTATGATATATTCTATATAATTGTATAATTGTACTTCCACAGTAACTTCAATAGATTAATGTCACTTAAAGATACAGTTTATGTGGTTTTGAAATGATCAAAAAATGCTTGTCCAACTCGAAAACACACATGAATGTCAGAAAAACAACAAATCTTTCAACACAACATAAATACAGAATAATTGTCTGTAGTTCAACATTTGTACTGCACCATCTACGGAGACACCTCAGAATTACGGGGAAAATAAAACAGTAAAAAGGATTTTCAATATGATTTATTCCTGTTTGGCGGGACAAACAGGCCCCCGGGTCGAAGTTTGCCCACCCCTGGTCTAACTGTTTAGAAATACATCAAATATCACCTCGAAGACAGGCGTATCGGGCCGGACACTGCTGACACTGAGAGCGGTCAGTGAGGTCAGTGCGATTGCTGAACGTTCCAGGTGGACAGCCATTGACTGGCGCGTTGGGTTTGGATGAGCCAGGAGGACAAACATACCTGTTAAAAGTCACACAAAACAAAACTAAATTAGACTAACTGGTTTTAGTTGTAAAACAAAAATGAGAATCACAAAATTGACCCTTGCATGCAGTCCACATCAGGGGCTCTCAGAGCTATCTGTGTGCAGGCCTTTCCTGCGACGCACTCTCTGCAGTCTGCCAGCTCATCCTGGCCCTCTAAGGGGTTAAAAGAGCCCGCTGGACAGGGAATTGGGTCACTTGTGCCCTCTGGACAGTAGAAACCAGGTGGGCATTTGAGACAATCTTTTACACCTGGAAGAAAGAACAAAAATAAGCAAAAATCCTGAACAGTGTTATTTATATCACAAACAGCTAAAGGTGTCAATTCTAATTTAAGAAGATTTCTGTTGGTTTTCTTTCATCTGTCTTTGGTTTTCAATGAAAATGAACAGTTGACAACATGTTTTTGATTTTCTAAAATTAGATACTTTTTGTTTGTTCTGTCAAGCATCCACTTGGTGCTGTTTTTCATCTATACAGCTTATTTAGACATATACAAAGTTAAAAAAGTATGCATTCATAGCTTTGGATCTTCATTTAAAAACCATTTAGACTATACAATTCCTATAAATAGTGCGAGTGAATTTAAACGTGATTTCTGTGTAGTTCTACAAAAGTAGAATCTTTACAATGAGAAAAAATGAAATGTACTGCCTCTGTATGACAAACTATGATCCATGTCTAATTAAAATAATGTTTACTGGGAGGTGAATAAATAAAAAATCAGCAATTATATGTACTTATTGCCCCTTGATGCGCAGTGTAGGTGCCTGGGGGACATGTCACCTCCCTCAGGGTGCCAGCAGGACAGAACCTGCCGCGAGCACATGGCAATCCAGGACCTGCTGAGCCTGTTGAACACACATCATTACATAAACTTCCATTACCTCCTTTAAAGTGTAAACAAGTTGACTTTGTTGGTCTTCTTAAAGTTGGGTTGCAGCCAAAAGTGGCATCTAAGACAAAAACTTCCCCTTTTAAGTGTGAATAAGGAAACCTTTTGGGACAAATTGTTGCTTTTGTGGCATTTGTTGCTCCTTTTAAAGTGTTAGAACTGAGACTTACCTGCTGGACAGAAGCGTCCTTCACTACATCTCTTGCAGGCTGCCCTACTTGTCTGACCCAGTTGTTCCCCCGCTGTACCAGCAGGGCAAGGTGACCCGTGAGGGGTAGCTGTGCCCTCCTCACAGTAATAACCTAACGGGCACATGAACTGGGAGGTTGGTCTTTGCGAGCTACCTTCCAGACAGTAAAACCCTAGAGGAAGTATTAATAGACAAGGAGAACATCTTTAAAGGGGTTATAACACACATATTAAATATAAAAAAAACTGTTTGGGAACTAGTTTATGTGGTTTTAATTTTTTAAGGATACTCTGCAGGTATGTTTTTAAATAATTGGATTAGAAAAGTGTGCAACTATTAGGACTCTACCTGCAGGGCAGATTGTACAGTCTCTTAGTCTCTGCAGGCCTTCTTTGGGGCCATAAGTGCCTGCAGGACAAGGAAATGCAGCACCTCCCACACAATAATGACCTGGGATGAAGAAAAACAGCAACAAACCGCATTTAGCTTTCTGCAGAAGCAAAGAAAACATCAATAGAAATGAAAAAAAAAAAACCTCTGGGACAGGGGATGCACGACTCTTCTTTCGCTTGCTTGTACGTTCCCGGTCGACAGGTGGAGGGTTGAACTGACCTGTGGACAGAGTGGCTCCAGCGGGGGGCCATGGCTCCCCCACATTGAACGGATGTGTCGTTACACGTCTGACAGTGAGTTTGACCAAGAGCAGATGATGAGCCTGGAGGACAGGGGAGCGGCTGGAACATCCCAATGTCTGGACAGAAGCTTCCTGGGAAGTGTTTAAATCTTGTTGCTCACATATTGGTCGGCATCGAATGCGAAGAAAATGTTGCTGTGTTATTACCAGGTGGGCACTGCAGACACCAGACTGTACAAGGCGTGGAATAAAAACCTGGCGGGCATTCTCTGCACTCGGTGTTTCCCGTGTTGGGCTCTTTTCCAGGTTCACACTGTGAGGATCAGGTTATCCCAGGAATCAGTGAAAAGTTCAACAATATTTTAGCAACGCTATGTATCCAAACCTTATGAGGGAAGCCAGCCGTGCAGACGGAATCTGCAGGGCAGGACAGGCATTGCAGAACCCCTTCAGGAGAATATTGTCCTGCAGGGCACAAACAAAGAGCCCCACTGGCTGCGTCGCAGGAGAAACCTGCAGGACACGGCTTACAGTCCACTCCGTCCTCCGAGCTGATCAGACCAGGAAAACACGGCTGCAACATGAAAGAATTAGCTATGAGTAGGCAGGATGACAATGAACTCCCTCTCGGGGGTCATCTTTTATTCTTGCATAAACCGCAAACTGATGTTTTATTTCTGAATAGAGCTGGACGTCAGCCAGTTCTGTCTGGTTTGGAAAAACAGTTGGGGTTTCAACAAAACTTAAATACAATTTCTTATATTGAAAAAAAAATATGCCTTTAAAGGATTTATTGAATTAATGAATTTTCAATTTGGAAAGTTTAAATTTCTCCTCACCTTACAGTCACTGATACTGTGCATCCCCGTATGCAGATTGAAGGTTCCCCTTGGGCATCGGTTTGGTGCAGATAAGTTGCCTGGACAACTAGGTGTAAAAAGGTTCAATTTCATATATTTGGAAGCAAGCTTTATCATATAGAAAAAAAATAGATTGCTGATCTCAAAGACTCACAAATAACCGGCGGGACACTCCAAGCAATGCTGGCTAGAGATGTATTTCCCAGGTGGACACTCATCTGCTTTTTCACTGAGAAAGAGATCTGCACTCCCCTCGGGGAATTCTCCAAAACATATTTAAGAAGGTAAGTTAAAGTTTGCCGTTATATTGAAGAAAATCATTTTATAAGTCAGAAAAGTTTTTTACCTGAAGCGCCTCCGGACAGTGTCAGCAGCAAAAATATCCACGCCGTTGAAAAGCAGAACGTTGCTTTCAAGGAGTGCATTATTGTCAGAATTATAATTGAGTACTCAGCGGGGGGAAAAGGAATTCCATGAGTTATATTTCATACTGTTTGACCTAAGAATTTAAGAAGAATAGTTCAGAGCAGTGGAAAATGAAAGGCCCTCAGCCAGAAAGTGAAATGAGCAAGAAACGTGATTCCTGTGTGGTTGTTCGGCTGACAGCGCAGTGCAATTAGCTGCTATAACCGAATCTGCTGCTTTCATAATGCATGAGTTTGTGAGAGAGCTAGCCTAGATGTTGTGTCTAGCGTGGCAATTATTCATGTTGGCCATGTAGCATAATGTAAGAAATTCATGAAGCAGCAAAAGGTTTACCTGAACGATATTAAAACTGTGTAATTTTTTTAAAGTTGGTTCATAAAAATTATTGGTAAAACTTTACAATAAGATTCATTAACAAGCTTTACTAGCAATACTAGAAAAGTTGCATTACCTGAGATAATGCTAGTGTGAATGAATTTTGCAAAACCTGGTTTCTGAAAATGCTGAAGCAATTTACTCTAATTGCTAAAGATTTACTGAAAATCCAAAAGCTTTTTGCAAAATACACAATTTGCTAGAAGACTTTAAATTTTGTTAAAGAACTATGAAAGATTGCTGAAGTTGGCCTAAGATTTCAGAAAAAATGTTGGTAAATTTGCTTTAATATCCACAATACATGCCAATTTTGCAAAAATCTATAGTGTGTTGCTTAAATATGAGCTGAACTATAAATAAGCCATATTAATAGACAGCTAACAAGCTAAACAAATGTATTTACTAGCTTTGTCAACATTATAATAAGTGTTGCAATACTTCATCTAAAGTGTTACCAAATGTTCTTTTTGGACAATGCAATTGCCAAATTCAAAATAAAAAATAGAAATTGATTTGATTCTGTTGAAGCTGGGAGGATGCTACACTGTTGAATCTGGTGCGTTATCATAAGTGGGGTGTTTTTCAAACCAGGTGTCAAAACTATGCACGTATATCATATTTAAGCCCCAAAACAAAACAAAACAAAAAAAACAGCTTTATCCATCGATGTATTTCTATCATGCCATCTTGTTCCAATCTCCATTTGACCTTTTAAAGTTGCAACCAAAAGGTTTTATTTTTTAGAACCTTCGATACAATACATGGAAAGTTAAGAATTATTTTTATACATCTCTAGATCCTGTCATCAACCACTTCCTGTAGGAACATGCATGTGGGTGCTTCGGAGAGATCTGCAGGTGCATGCACCACTACGGTGCACAAGCACAGGATATTTAACCGCACGTCGACATAGAGGAACAAGTCAGAAAAACAAGGACCAACGATGATGATTGTTATCCCCTTAACTGTTCTCTTAGTTTGGGTGCCACACAGTGAGTCAATTATACACATTTTTCATGCTATATAAGGTGATATTGTACAGTGGAGTTAATCTGGTTTGTTTTCTTTTGCAGATTATGCGAGCAGGGCTCGTGTTGAGTTTGTGACTGTGGAATTAGGGGACAATGCTGTGTTGAACTGCACCTACAACTGCTCCTCTGGATTTATCCGTGACTACTGGGGAAAAGGCTCAAATAATTCTAGTACATGCGGAACAGTTGTAAGCACTACCATGTGTACTACTTCCCTCTGTTTATCGAATGTGTCGGCAAATGACCTTAACAAGAACTACACGTGCTACACCGAAGACACGGCTGATCCGAACCTTTCGAAAAAACAAGAGTGTATTTTTTCCCTTCACCTTAAAGGTAAACCAACTTTAAAATATGCTAATACGCTTAACTTTTTCTGAAAAATTAAACAAATATTTGTCTCTTATAGTTCAAAAAAGTGTTCCAACCTGGACAGTTGCCATGGAAACAGATGACGAAAGTGGTTAGTCTTAATTGGGTTAATTCTTAATAAGTTATCAGATATACTACTCAATATATTTCTCAGAAATACTATACAATCATTTGTTTAAAAAGTAAAGTGTGTGGGTAAAAGCCAGTCTTTGTGTTTGTTTCAGTACTGAGAGAAGTGGAAGCTGAATTTAAGGTCGCTGCGATCATCATTGTTGCCGTGGGTTTTTCAGCTATGCTTGTCTTCAAGGCTGTCTGCTTTTGCTTGGAGAACTGGAATGGTAAAGAAAATTTAAATACATCACTAATATATAGCAGGAAAATCAAGACAAATAAACAAAACTTTTTTGTGCTTATAACATCTATATTTCAACAGTTACAGGGGAGACACGTTCACTTAGGTCAAAGTAAGTAAGGTTATTTTTCTTTTTGTTTCAATTTATTTTAGCTATAACTTCTCCTTTGGTAATCTCTACATTTTTTACGGTTTCAGCTCAACAGAACCACCAAATATTGGCAGCAGGTCAGGGCAAGGTATGTATTTAAAGTGGTCAAATGATTGGCTTCCAAGAGCTGTGATTTAAAATGTCTTATTTTTCAGATGGACAAAAAACACAAGGTGAAAGGGTGACTTTGTGGATTCCTCCACCTGGTAAGAGGATTTTTTAATTAAAAAAAAGTGGGGAAACAAAAAGAAATGTGATGATTACTGTTAATGTGATTGGTTTCTTTGACCCAGATGATGAGTGTGATACTGAGGTTCCATATGCCGACATAACAATAACTGTCCGAGGCGTCAGCACACCAGAGCTCTCACAAGTCAACTGCCTGACAATTGGAGAGGTAAACGCCACATAGTCAGCACTTCGACAATCCTGAGCGAATTTTTGGTATTTTATTTTATTTTTTCTGTAATCTTTAGTGGTCACTGTAAAAATGTGCCTAAAAAAAACGCTGTCCCTGCAGCTCTAAAGTGTAGATTAATCTACATCCTGATCCCTAAAAAGAATTATACTTGATAGAGCTGTTTTTTAGTGTACTGGCATGAAAAATTGGGAAGGATCCATGCCCCAGGTGAAATAATAAAGTGCTCAGTCAGTGTTTCCTGAATCAAATACAATCCTTTAAATCACATTTTGGTTTTATAATTCCTATCAATATCATGCATTTTGGAATTCAAAATGGGCCTGGTGTAAGCCAAAAATGTTTTTTTTTTATCTACCATAAATGTGTAATTTTTTTTAGTAATACCACACCTCTGCACCCCTTTGTGGGCATGATTTTAAAGGTGCATGGGGATTTTAATTTGAAATCTGCATTGAAACAAAAATTGAAAACCAAAAATTGAAACAAACTCTGAAAATTCAACTCCTGCCAAAAAAAAAAAAAAAAAATGGAATGACAGTTTTAAATTCTTTATGTCAAGTTTTGATTCTTAATTTTGTTGACATTTTTTTGCTACTCAAAAGACAAGAACTCTTCCACAGACAGGACATAACAGATGAAGCAATGTTTTTTTTGCCATGCCAGAACCCAGCTATAAAATGCATCTAATTGCTCTAACAAATAGACAAAGTTTTAATCCTTCAAAGTCACCTGTTGCTTCAGATTGAACAACATGCTAAACTTCCTCTCCCCCTTGTGTTTTGCCTCCAGTTTCTGCACGCGTCACGCTCTGCTGACAGGCTGCACGTGCCCCGCGAGGTCAGCCGCAAAATGAGCACCACTTCCGAGTATGCGGTTATCACCTACGCTTGACCTGCCGAAGAGATGCTACTCAAAACCTTTTGAGCTTTTAAATTTGCTTTTTCTTAGCTTTTCATAATAAATGTTCACATTTAATTTTCCCTGTATGTGATTTAAATTGTGTTGTAAATTCTGTAAATATGTGGATTTAATAAAGCGCTTTTTTCGACACCTACTCATGACTTTTGATCCTTCTCGCTCACGTACTTGATGATGTTGCCTAGAGACAGATGTCAACAGAGAGACATTCGTCGAGCCACGTTTTAACATTGAAAGTATTTTTTAAATAGTATAAGGTTACAGTGTAGTTATTATTTTGTGTTACAAAACTTTGTCAACCTTTAAAAAGATCTTTAAGTAGTTTATGTTGTGCTAAAGCTACAAATAGCTACTAATTTAATTATTTGGTTAGCTTAGTTTTGGGCTAACCTAACAAAAAAAAAAAAAAAAAAAAAATTAAAACTTTTTTTTTGGTTAGAGGGAAACGCAGAGGTTAAATGTCGGCGCAATTCTTCACCGCTCACCTACGGGTGCCTCGGGGGCTCGGTGCCGTCATAGAGGGACTGGCCCGGGAAGTCCTCCGGGACCAGCCGGAAAACATCCCTGAATATGCGGCAAACTACTTTAACGCTCTTCTACAACAAAGAGAAGGTACATTCAATTTAACGCTTTTACGTTTTTAACGTTTTTTTTTATTTTTTTACTATTATTTATATGTAAAAAAAAAAAAAAAATATATATATATATATTATATATATATAATATATTATATATATATATATATATATATATTTTTTTTTTTTTTTTTTTTTCAATTACATATATGTGGTTGTGGGTGGGGGGGGGGGGGTATTTGTAAGTTTGAATGTAATTTTTTTCTTCTTTCTTTCCTAGAGAGCGGCATGGACCCTGCCGAGTGGGCGGCGAAACTAGAAGATAGATACCACCACAACAACTTTGAGTTGACTGATGTATGCTTTCCATTTATTTTAACCACTATGTTTTGTTTGAGTCTTACGTGAAGTATTTCTTGTTGACATCCAATTTCTAAAATGAATACGTAAATAAAAACCTATTTATCAACTCTATTATGCTTCTGACAATGATACAAGCAATACTTAATTGTGCGACTCTAACATTATCTCTATGTAAACCCTGCACTTTCTTTTTCAAGGAACTCAAACCACATAGCACACATGTTAGTCATACCAAGAGCTTAAAAAAGTCGATAAAAGTGCTTCTTTCTTGTGGTTCTTTTTTTCCCTTTATCTGTATGTGGTACAGATTTTATTGCATCCCCTGGTATGAGCTTTTTTTTTTTTTTTACATAAATATTGTAGTGATTGTCTATGAGAAATAAAAACTATATGAAATTGCTTAGATCCTGTTTTTATCTTTTAGTTTAGTAACATTTTTTCTTCTGCTTTTCGCAGGTGGCTGAAAAGAAAAGTGTACCAGAGATGACCCGTTCTGTGTGAGTCTCACTTTATTTTCTGTGAGAAGGATCAACTAAAGACAGACAGGGAGAGCGTGAGGCAAAGGCCAGCCAAGCTGTAATAAAATTACAGTGTTTTTTTTATATCAATAAACTTGGTTCTTAGATGACTCTATTCTATTTTCTTTTTCTTTTAGATATGGTAAATTATTTCTCTAGTTTGAATTAAAGCATTCCAAAAAAATGTGGTTAGGTCCATCAGTCACCAGGAGTGAGCTCTACTCACTAAGAAGCTCACTTAATGTAAAAATTAGCAAATAAACAACCTTTTTTTGCTTTGCTTAGCATCCAATTTTATGAGGATTGAAATGTTTAGGGATTTTAAAGGATCAGTCTTTGAGTCTCCATGCTTTGGTTTAATTATACTTGTTTTTTAAGTGCTTAGATCAGTGCAGTACGCTTAGATTTGCAGTCCCAAAGCTAAGAAGAAAAAGCAGAATTTATCATCATGAGACCAACAGCTACAGAAGAGCAATCCCAGAATTCAGTTGAGTGTGCAGAAGACTTTCTTTTTTATATATATTTTTAGAAGAATTGATTTAATTCTTGGCTTGGCTTCATTTCCTGATAACCCTGACTTTTTTCATTTTGTCACACGCTTTTTTACTTCATAGAGATGGATTTGAGGAGTCCCAAATAAAAGATGAATCCTCTGCTCCTCTGACCGAACACATCATTGCCTCTGAAAATTCGCTTTTGTCCCAAAGTTCAGATGAAGATGAAGAATCTGACGTGCAATCAGATGACCTGAGTGGGACCAACGAAGACGATCATGTGACACTAAACAGCCCAGATGCTGAAACTGAAAACACTGACCTCAAATTAACAAGGTTGTCATTGATGGAAACTTCGAATGTGGAGTTGGTGGAAAGACGAGATGATCTGCAAAGAAGTCCACTTCCACCTAATCCACTTTTAGATTTAGAAGAAGAGGAAGTTACTGCAGATTCAGTAGAAAATCCCTTAAATTCTGGACTAGCTGACGTAGATGTGGATGTTGCAGAACCTCATGGAACTGAGGAATCATTTGAAAGTGACATGAATGTTTCTGAAGAAGATAAAAGTGTTAAACCACAGCTTGAAGTAGCTGATGAAGAGTTGTTCCTTCCTCAAAATGAAATTGTTCAGGGAAACCAGGAAGAACCGCAACAGGCCCAAAGTGATGCAGTTGCTCCAGACAATCTAAATCAAATGGACATCCCAAAGGAGGAACCTTGGGCTGAATCGAGCTCAGATGAGCCTGTAGTTCCAGTTGGGATGGAAGAGTCAGACGGAAAGACTTCCGCTGAAAACAAACAAATGAACATGTTAGAATCACAGCAGAAGGAAGAGTTGACTGAGCCTCTTGATAGTTTAGCAGACCAAAACACAAGTGACGCAGAAGATGAGTCTAAACCTGAAATGAAGCAAACTGAGAGAGAGGTTGACTCTGAAGGGGAACAAACAGAAAATCAGTCTTTGGCATTTGAAATCATGAAAGAGAATATGGACAGAAATAACTCTGATTTAAATGACAGTGATGATGGTGAGAAGGATAAAGGCGTTAAAAGCATCCGCGCATCCGATCAGCCCACCACTGAGGCAGAAAATGACATTCGAGTGGATGAAGCAGATCGCAAAGATGAAGAGGAGATGCGTGAAGGCCAGGACGAGCAGAGTCAAGAGACAGAAAACGAGACGCATCCTCGCTCAAAAGAAGACGAGGGGACGGACGCGGGGGATGGAGAGGAAGAGGAGACGCAGGGTAAAGGTGAGGTAGAAGTGAAAGATGGCGAGGTGGATCTCGATCCATCACAATTAACCCAGTTAAACGGATCTATGGCTGGGATGGCGGCAGAGAGCGAAACCTGTGAGGAAAGTGGGCGCCTCTCACCACAGGAGAAGAGTCAGAACGCTCTTATAGAATCACAGCGAGAGGATACTTTGGAGGAAGTGACTCCACAAGAGAAGACTGCAACCAGCAACCTGTTAATGACTGAAAGCTATGAAGGAGAAAGGTCAACTGAGGCTGACAAGGACCCCTCAGAACCTATAAGTCACAAGGTAATCTATTTTTCTTTTGTGCCTAACAAATGTATTTAGAAGTGACGGCTTTACGTTCGCCTGCCACTGAATGTCACAGACACCTCCTCTTCACTCGCAGGGAGGTTAAAGGTGTGATGAAGAGATTACAGCCTGCCCTGCTTTCATCACTCCCACAAGAAGAATCCGAGCTTTAAACGATCAAAAACGTCTTCCAAAGCGTACCACATTCTTTGTGACATTTATCAAAGCCTTCTGCTTCAAAGTGTGGCAGCAGTTCCCATTAAAGTGTGCTGGATGCCATTGGAGGCCTCATGAAATCTGCAGAGCCTCAGCTCTCCTTCTCTTAGGAAACGCAGACAAGAACTTGAGTCAGTCATCATAAAAGGGCAAAAAAAAAAAAAAAAAACAGCCAAACAATTTGTCCTGTGAAGTGGCCCTTTAACATTTTAATGCTGTGACTGTTAGCCCTGTCAGATTCCTCCGGACCAACAAGGCTCTAATCACACAGGGTGGGAGTGTAGGACGGGGGTACTCAGAGCGTTACTATGGTAACCCCTCACCATCCAGCTCGCTCTCGGTGTCGTCACGGAATTAATAGAGGATGGTGATGCAGATAGTTGCTAGGCACCGTGGTAACAGTTATCTGCCTTTGAGACTAGTTCCTAACTCACTAATTACGAGAAAAACATCACCCTGTGCGGCTCGGTTTTGTAGAAGTCGGCTGAAATGGCCGCTTAGTACTTCAGTCCACTCAGCTGTGACCCAGCAGCTTTTCCATATCTGATTGTAAAGTTTACTATTTAGCTCCGTACTTACATATTTACCTCAGTCATGTCCGATGCAGAATCAACGTAAATACCTGCATCATCTTTCTTTAGGTATTGATACAAGTATATGCTAAAAAAGCAATTAAACACATCTTTTTAGATATGAATGGTGATCAAGCTGACAGGAGAGCATTATCGTCAGGGATATAACTCTGATAAATGGATGTTTTCTGTCTCTCCCTGTCTTGTCTGTGAGGCTGGCAGAGGCGTGTGGGCGGCCATACCAACTGGGATCACAAGGATGGAGAGGGCTGAAAGCTCACTCTGCCTCTAATAAATGTATAACACCTCCCAGTGTAAAAAAACCCAAGATGCTTTAACTGTTTGCTTTTTCACACTATTTGGAGAATTTGAAAACTCAGCAAATGTTGTTCACGACCATCTGGGTTTTACTCTACTTATTTTTGGACTAAAACTGAGCACTTTTCTGCACAGTTTAGTGTCAAAAAGCTGTAAAACTTCAACAAAAAACAAATTTTTATTGTTGTTACCTTATATTGTGTCTTTATAACTACTTTCTTTTGTTTAAAGTAAATTGAAGAGGTCAGAAACCTTAATGAGACGGGAAAGATGAAACACATGCTGCTGTGTTTGTAGGAGGTCTCTCTTTCCCTCCCTCCATCCCTCCCTCTTTCTTTCTCTCCTCGCGCTCCCTCTCGCTCTGCGTGAGCGGCTGTTTCTGAACATACAGGGGGATAGTTAGTGAGAGCCAGCCAGCCAGGCATCTGTATTATATCACAGACTTATTTTAAAGAGCGACTCGCTCGGTCCACACAGAAATTTTAGACGAGTTCTAACCGGGTCAGCTCGCGGGAAAGCCATCTCCGAGATAAGACATGGACTGTCACAATGTGAGTAGATGCTTCGGATCAACTTTTTTTCTTCTTTTATTGTGAAATTTGTTTTAATTTGAAATGTATTTAGAAAATGGAAATTGTTTCTTTATGTGGTGTAAGATTTAGGATATAGTCTGTGTAAAAACTTCTAAAAATTTGTTTTTTTCTTATAATTAAGACTTCAAAGAATGCTTTTTTTGTTAAATCATAGTAAATAAGATTATATGATATTTGTGTTGGAATGTTTACATCAGCTTTTGTCAAGCCAAATGAAAAGCCAGAAGATGTATGGGGCAATAAAGGCGAGGAATTTCTCTTTTTTCTTCTGGCCGTAAAAATACAGTCGATCTATGTTCCTGTCAGAGCTGGATGCTGGCTGCTCGCTGAGCAGTCAGACTGATAGGCTAATGAAAGCTGGCTGCACAGGTGGGTGGTCACACTCCCACACTGGAGGGGTTTCACTGGAGACATGATGCACTGCCTCAGCGAGATAGTGGGATGACAGTGGGATCATTCTATGGGCTGCCTTTGTATGAAATGTCAGTCTTTCCACCACAGGCAAAAAAGCACGGGCTCCAGTTGATCTGTTTTCCTCCACACAGTTTAAATAGGTGTTTATATAACTTTTCAAAAGCCTTGGCATTATTTTTTTTGACAGTCTCTGACAAGCCAGGATTTTTTTCTTTCTTTTTTTTTTTTTTTTCTTCCACCCACCCTCGCTTTCCTTTGGGACGGTGGACGCAGTAGAGAGGAGCTGAGACTGTTGCGACATTTTTGCTGGGTCATCCTTCTTGGGAAACTTGAAGAACAAGAATATATTTTAAACTCATAGTCCTTTTTTTTAGCGAATGCTTTTAACATATTTATTTTTGTCAGGTTTTTGAATTTTCAGCATTTTTCTCATGACAGTTGAGTACGAATTTAACCATTTTGTTTGGCAGTTTATGTTTAATATGAAAAGAGATTGGGGGAAAAAAATCAACCTTTCTCCAGTGCAGAAGACACCTGCTGCTTAGAAAACTTTACCTGAAGAGATGAAACAGTTGGTCGTATACTATTTCACTTCCAAAACACAGTCTTTGCAATCTGTCAAAGCTTTACAGAGAGAGCGTCATCAGATGCTCCCCTATAATATGCTCTTCCTGCTGATATAAGCTGAATTTATTTATTTTTGTATTTACTAGGAGGAGTGCAGCCGGCCTCAGGAGGAGGAGGACATCATGGACATCCCCCTGGATGACCCTGAGGCCAACAGGGCTGCTGCCAAGATCCAGGCTGGATTCCGTGGCCACATGACCCGTAAGAAGCTGAAACCAGAAGACAAAACAGAAGGGGAGGAGGTAAGCAGCACTGAGATGGGGGGTCAGGGTTGTGAACACCAACAGGTTAAATATCTTGGATGGAGGAAAATGTTTTTGATATTTCAGAATCTTAATTCTATTGTGTTCAAAACCTACAAATATTGGAGAAAAAGTGTTTGTAGTTTTCTGTCCTCTCAAAACACAAAAAAACGATTTACCATTTTTAAACAGGAGGAAATTCATTCAAATGCTAACACAATTAAGTGCATCTATTAAAGCGCCTTTGGGCTCAACTCAAGGGTGATACATGCAAGACTTAACTGAATGACTCATTTAATTACCCCATACTGTCTTCAACAACTGATGAGTCTTTCAGCCATTTGCCGCTTAAGGGTTTGGATGAATCTACTTTTGGTTTTTAATGTGAAATCATGAAACAAAAATGTTTTTTTTTCTTTCTGGGAAAATGTCACTGCATCATTAGTCTCTGGTTTTGTTTAAAAACTTTTTGTTTTTTATTTAGAAAGTCAGACTTAAGTTAAGTGGTATATCCTTGGAAACACACTTAAAGACGTGAAAAAGTACATTTATATATACATTTGTACAACTAAAATGTCCTTGCATATCTGTTCTTTCAAAAGAAAACACCAAGAGTAGGGAGGTTTTTTGAGAACACAAGTGAATCTGCGGAAAACACAAATGACGATGTGCATCAATGGTTTTTCCGTAACCTAGTTGCAGCTGCTTTTCATCCTCAGGTAGGAGATGTATATTTAGCTCCAGGTGTTTCTCACTGCAGTTTATGTTTAAAAAGGGCCAAGCAGAATTAATGGAGCTGTCAGAATGGATCCAAGCATCTTTAGCTCCTCTCACAGGGGTAGACCCCCTTTTTTTTATTTATTTTTATAACCAGAATACTCATCTGTCATTATCAGCAATCACAGGGAAATAAACTCACAGCACATTCCTTCAAAGCGGTTCATTTTAGTGATGGCAACTGCATATATACAAAAATGGGAAGTAGGGCGAGCTTTTTTAAATCTATTTCAAGTGTTTTATTTTGTTGACTAAAACACAAGTCGTCCTCAGTGTCACAGACTTTAACCTTGAACAGAGGAGAAACTTGTAAACTGTGTTGCTCCTGTTTCTGTTTTTAGAGACAGGAAGATCGGGGACAGTAGGGAGGGACGACACATTGCACCAGAACACTAACGCCCCCTGTCCTTACCTGGATGAAGAGAACGAGGAGAGGGGAGGCGCGGCGGTGAGAGATGGCTGGTATAGGCTGATCGGAGACACACCTTTTTAACCCCGGGAGGCGTTCTCTTTTCTTTTTTTTTTTTTTTTTTTTTTTTTTTTTTTTTTCAGCACAATTTAGCAGTAGAAAATGAACTGTTCTTGAGGGTGTGTTATGTGAATTTTGTTAACTTTAACACTCCTTCTCTGCTTCTTCAGCAGCCTCATCAGTCCGGATGTCTTTGACCCAGAATTTGCAACTCACTGCATGTACTTGTGAAACTTCTGCTAGTGTGCTACTTTACTGTGAATGTGAAGATGAATGTCCTCTAAATGCTAAACAGGGCTTTTTTGATGGATAAATGCATATTGTCTACTCAGTATATACACTTTGTGATTAGTGGCTTTTCTTTTATTTTGAAATGCTTGTATCTAATTATTACTGCACTTGCAAAATAATTAAAGTTCCAAAATTAACAAAAGAAGCAGTCATCTATTTGTTTTTTACTACTTCTCAGTCCACAGAAGATGTCCTTTCATGAGCATTTTCTATAAATCTGATCTTCCACAAGCACGTCGATATTTTTTCTCCTTTCCAAATCCACTTTTTGTTTGTTACTTCTTTGAATACAGACGTGTGTTCGCATTGTAAGAGTTTGCAGGAGCCTCTGTGCTATACAAGTACCTTGTTGAACTTTGGTGCCGCCGTGCTTCAATACTAATAAATCCTCCATAAATAGAGTGAAAAGGTCTGTTTTAAATTTTTAGTTTTTTCATTGAAGTGTCACCTTTTTGAATGTTTTTTTTTATATGTAAAACCCCCAAAAAATAAATAAATAAAGGATGCAGTAAACAATGTTTTCCTACACAAAACATCCCCAACATATTTTATACAATGTATTAATTAGCTGCAACTAACAGAAAATGCTAGGTTCGGTTATAAAACTGATCATTAGATGAAACCTGCCTCACTAATTATTCAGTGCCGGTTGAAGTATCCCCACAAATACTTGATCCACCCCACCGGCATGACTGATTTGCTTTTAAAACTGCAACGCGGCTGTTTAAATAACAAACGTGTAACGGAGTTTCATCCTCATTTGGCCAAGCGGTCTTGTTCGCTTTGTGAGAAACAGGATAGTGCATCTTCAGCCTCCCAGCGCACCCACTCAGCCCACCCACACACATCTGAGGCACACAGCACACGGCACAATCTCCAACTGCACATGTATTCTCACACAGGAAGAACACGACCCGTGCTTCAGCATGCATATCTCACTCAACTTACTCATGCACACTCTGACGGAGCAGCATCACCAGCTGGAGAGATAGGACGACTAACATCTTGTTAGAAGTGGTTTTTGCAAAGCAGGAGCGCACACTTCCCTTTTCAGGCTGCCATCTTTTCTCCACCTCTTTCTTATCAACATCCTGCTTACGTTTGATGTCAACCAACATCTTTTCTTTTCTTTGCTTTTCTCCTACCCAGTCCCATGAGGGGGCCAGTAGGGGGGGCACGGCCACGTTCTGCTGCCTCTTTAATGACTGTGGGTGAACAATCAATAAAATGCACACCTCCAAACATAGAACAGCCTCCACCTTTTGCTGTAGATTGAAATACTGACAGTAGGGGGAAAAAAAGACAATTTTTTTTCCTATTAATGTGAAACACATCATAATATCTTTGTTTTAAACAGTACGTTGGTTGGACCTGCGCTATTTTAGGAAAACATCATAGGACAAATCTGCCTCACTCTATCAGTCAAGCAGCTTGTCAGCGTGAGGACATTTTCAGTCTCTGGGGAGATAATTAGAGAAGTGTGAGCTAGGACAGACAGCAGGGGGCGCAATTATACCTTTGCCAGTGGTTATTCTGCCCACTTGGCCTTCATCAGAAGGACTTTTTTTTAAGTAGGTTTCACCACTAAGCTGTTGTGAAAAAAAGGAGAAATAGTCCTTGGGGCTGAATAGACTTCACCTGATTTAAAATAGATAGGTTCATATAAACACAGAGTGAAGGAAACCAAAAGAAAACAAGTCTACGCTATATTTGTACGTCTTCTCTATGGTTTCTTTACATAAAATATTCACCAAGCTAACTTAGGCATGAAATTACGCTCTGTGTGTCTTTGGGTTCTCACTGTAAAAAGTCCCCCCTTGGTTTATATGGCTTTGCAAGATGAGAGGAATGGGGATGTGCAACTTTTACAGAGGGCAGAGGTGGAGGGGAAAGGCTAGACTTTGATCGCTCTATATACGCTGAAGACACTGAGCGCTGGGAGGAGCAACGACTCCCACAGTCTGTCTCCTAACAAGATCTGAAAAAGTTCAGAAACGTCTGATGTAACTGACTTACAAGGAAACACAATCTATTGTGTTTCAGCACACATACATAGAAAGTTAAAGCTTAATTACATTTATAAGATACAAATTGTTGATTGTCATACACAATAGGGAAGCAAAAACAAAATGTTAAGAAAGTAAAAAAACTTTTTTGAAGAAAAATCGTCTTATTTCTGTCGTCCATGAAAAAGAATCTAATGAATAAAGTTTTTCAATAGCAGAGAAAACATGTGATTTTTTTTTTCTTAAAATAAAAATCTTGGTAAGACCATTTTAATGACCCCATTGGCAGATTTTTGCTTATTTAAAGAAACTAATTGACTAATTTCAGGGAGCCTGTTTTTCAAGTGAAAGTGCAAAGAAATCTTATTTATCATCTACCACATCGACTACCATTGAGAAATAGACAGTTATTTCTGTCATTTTAATAGTCAGAATAACTATTCTATCTCTGATACCTTGTTTTTTGCATATATTTTCTAATAATATTTTTTAGAGGACATGTTTTCTTTATTGCAAGCTATTCAAGTTATAAAGTAAATAATCAGATGCCTCAGGAAAAGCACCACCTTGAATGTTTGATTCTCCCGATTAAGTGAAGAGGTGTGGACTTCAAACAAGCTCACTCACGACTGGCAGCAGTAGTTCCTCTAAAAACAGGACTTAGAACGACTCGGACCAAACACTTTTGAGAGGTTTCAAAATGGCAGGAAGCCAAAGATGACGGCTTTGGCCTGATTTTGCGAGGGCCAGAGGTGAGGCATTTTCTATGGGTGACGTCTTGTTTTGTCCAGTGAAATAATATATGTCAGTGGTCCCAACACATATAAGCATATACTCAAGAAAATTATCCTAGTAATAAAGCTAGTGAGTCATATAGCACAAAATAGAGTTAAAACAGAGGATTAAAAAAGTTAAAATAGAAGAAAATGCAGTAAATATACAGTAATTTGGTCATTTTTAAAGTGTCTTTATGTCTTATTTGTCCTACTTTACCAATTCCTTCTCTTTTTACTCTATTTCTATTTAACATCAAACAAGACAACCTTTCTAAAAAAGAAAAAAAAAAAGAAAAACATTTAGGTTCCAAAGCTTGTTGCTCAACGTATCTTCAACTCCACCTAGAGGACAAGATAGTTCACCTTTATGGTTTGTTTTCTTGAGTTTGCTGCTTTTGTTGCTGGAAAGCAATCAAGAAATCCAGCACAAGGCTTATGTTAAGAGAGTGGGCAGGAGCAAAAGCTTTCATTTGTTCTTTTAAAGTAGTCAAATTTTTCTTTTAATGAAGTCGGAACAAAGTTTTTCTTGGTTTTCCTGGAGTTTTAAACAAGCAACTCTTTTCGAGAAGTTTTGAAGGAAACTATTCAAGACAAACGGCTGCCTTAAAAAAAATAAAAAGAATCATTATTTTCTTTGAGCTTCTTCTGAAAGGGCAAAGTTAAGAGGATGTGAGGACCTCGTCTACACTATAGCTCTGTCTCACACTCGCACACACACACAAAGTTGGCTGTTGTTGGCTGTGACTGGGGTGCTGTAGGGAGAGTGGGGCTCAGTTCATCCAGGCTGAGGCCAGTGTTGCAGACAGGCAGGCAGCAGAGGGAGTGTTGCACTGCAGAGACGTGCCCAGGGTGGATAAACCATGCTTACTGAGAGGGAGAAAGACTCTGCCCGGGACGCAAAATGAAGGTGGAGAGGAAGCTCTCCTCTACACGCGACAGTTTTACTGACATTCCTCCTTTGCTAACGCTCTCGGGCCTCTTCTTCCTTCTCCTCCTCTTCACTGGTAGGTGTTTGTCGATGCAATAGCGTGAACTTACGGAGTTTTTAGAACTTTTCAGAAGTTCAGTATTATTGTTTGTGGCTAACATTTGCGATTGAACATTTCTTATTTTGTGTTGGAAGCTTTGTTCATGGGAAGCACCTTTCACTGGGAGCTGAAATGAGGCTGGAGTGCCTATTGAGGCTGTTAAAAGGAGAAGCAAAGGTTAAATGTGACGTCAAAAGAACATTGTGCAGACCTATGATTCGCTTAATTTGAAGGAAATTGAGATCATAAAAATAGTTCAAGGTTTGATAATGTCTCGTTTGATTTCACAGCAAAGAGCCTGTTTACCCAACCGGGCCAGATTAGACAGAACCACTGGATCCCGTGTCAATCTCCTGCCTCACCAGTGACAAAGAGTTTCTCTCTCCAACCTCTCTCTCACTCTTTTCAAGGGAGGAAACTCAACAATCATGCCCTTTGTCTTATCGCCTTGGCAACCCATGTCAAGCGGACCAAATGGTTACCAAGGCAATGAGGCGATGCCCTGCTAACTGGCTCACTGCGAAGAATAGTGAACAGTGCGCAGTCACTCGCTCCCTCCCGTTCTCCTCTCTGAGGCTGATCTCTCCATCACTGAGGCCAAACAGTGGGATGCCCCCTCAAAGCTAAGCCAATGTTTAGACCTCCATGTGTCCAGCCACAGCTGAGTTATAGGAGCCTCCGCTGTGAACATAATAGCTCGGCTTTGTTTAGTTTCCAAGGCAGGGCCTTCTATGAAGGTACATGCATGTCTTACAAAACACAGTTGTTCCTCATAACCACGAGGGAGCCGGGCAATAACTGAGGAATACAAATCAGAATTAGTGTACTACGGACTCACTCCAGTAGGTCATGAGGAATTCCTTCAGGGCGGGGGGGTTTCTAAGTAACGGATTTGTGTTTGAGATGTGAACTGGAATAACACAGACTGAGCAAAATCATAAGATTTTAAATGCTTTACTGTCAGGAATGGTAAACATTGTGTTTTTACACTAAATTTGGAATATGACCAACTTTGATGAAAATTTGATGTGAATCTACAAAGAAAAAAGTGAATCTAACATTTAAAAAAAATCTGTAAGCACAATAATTAATAAAGTAAGCTCGACATTCTTCTTGACCTGGTGGTACTTAAATTTCAATTTAAAAAGAAAAGGTCGAACTTTTGCTTTGTAACTTTTCATCACCAAAATAACAAGAACGAAGGAAAGTTCACCCTGTCACAGCTGAATTTATTTCCAGCAATAAAAAAATTCAAGTAGAAGCTTTCAAGTAGATCAGGGGTTCCCAAACTACATTTTATTTTACAGTAGTCATTAATGTTGTGCATAATTTTACATATTTATTGATAATAAAGTAAATAAAAGAACAAAACGACCTGCATAGCCTCTTGGAAGTCCGGATCACCAAAAAGAGCCAGAATTCCCATCACTATTAGGAAGTTAACACAAACTGTAAGATGTGAAATGATTTAGTATTACTTTTTTCTGTGAAGATTACAGAAAGGGGTGCAGGAGTAGGGCGGTCAACTCCTGAAGATCACAGGTTCAATTCCCGCCTTGCCTGCCCATGTCCTTGGGCAAGACACTGAACTCCATATTCCCTCTGTTGGACAGTTGATGCCACTGTTTATAGCAGCATAGCCACCATAAGTGTGTGAAAGGGTCTGTGACAGAAATCACTTTGGGCCTTCAGGGAAAGTAGAAAAGCACTATACACAAATACACCATTTACTGTTTTGTATACAGCATTTATGTGTGGCTTTCTTGCACACCATAAATAAATGTTCACGTTTTAGGCACACCCTATTACACTTCTTCTGTTACAAACTAACCCAGCCCCCAAAGTAACCTACATGGCAATTCTAAAAGAATTATCTGAGCTGAGAATTCCTTTCTTAGTCTAGGTTGTTAATAATTTTCAAATAATTAATACATGTGTGGATTATTTTTTATACTACCTGTGAAGTGTCAAGTAGAGTAAGCACAAAAAAATTAAGAGGAAATTATGATAAATGTTTCATGTTTTGGTATAGCATTATGTTTAAAAATGCAAAACAAAAGAGCTGCTCAGGGGAAAATCCTGACAGCAAAAAGACTTAGCTTCAACAAAATCTCCATTTCATTTGCGTTTGACAGGACTAAATTGTATATTTTACAAGTATTGAATAAAAGAGATATATAAATCAATCTTTGATGTGCATCATTAAAGAGGCATAAAACTATTTTCTAACAGGTTTTATCTTAAAAGTATGTTTGCCGATGACAATAGTTATTTATTTTATTTTTTCTGATTAATTAGCATAAAATGCTGCCATCTGTTTATTTACTGGTCCTTTCTTTCTTTCTTTTTTTGCTTTTTCTACAGGAGAGGTGTCAGGTGTGAACGTGACCAGCCACACTCAGGTAGTGAGGGGTACGGTGGGTAAGGAGGCCCTCCTGTCCGTTAGTTATTCCAGCGGCAGCTCCGACAAGCCTGTCATCAAGTGGCAGCTCAAGAGGGACAAAGTGAAGTCCGTGACGGTGGTTCAGTCCATCGGAACAGAGATCATTGGGAACCTGAGGCCCGAGTACCGCAACCGCATTGTGGTGTTTGAGAATGGATCTCTGCTGCTTCACAGCCTGCAGCTTTCAGACGAAGGCTCATATGAAGTGGAGATCTCCATCACAGATGACACGTTCACCGGGGAGCACTACATTGAGCTAACAGTAGATGGTACATTTACTTATTTTAAAGGCCTTCAATGTTATGGACACCAAAATGAAATTAAAGTCATGAGATAGAGTGGGCATTGAAATTCTGACCTATTGTCCTCCTCAGTTCCTATATCTAGGCCTTACATCCAGATGATGGCGTCCTCTGTCCTGGAGTACAGCGAGCGCTTCAACCTGCACTGCTCCCACGACAACGGCACAAAGCCCATCTACAGCTGGCTGAAGGGAGGCAAGGTGCTGACCAACGACTCGCGCCTGCTGCTTTCGCCCGACCAAAAGGTGCTGACCATCGCGCGCGTTCTGATGTCAGACGACGACGTCTACGCCTGCACGGTGGAGAACCCAATCAGCAGCACCAAGAGCATTCCTGTCAGACTCACAGTCTACAGTAGGTGCAGCAGAGAGATCCTAATCAATGCAGTTAGTATGAGAATTTAAAATGTTTAAATCACTGTAAAAAAATGACAATTCATGGTTATATGAAACTAAAAACTAATATTTTTTTAATAGTTTCAATAGTAATATACATTTATATGTTATCATTTCAATTGTTATTCAATAAAAGCATCAAAGTATGTTTGGTACTAATATTGACCAATATTATCAGTAGAGAATTGCCTTCTTAAAGACCCACTCCAAGTATAGTTTCTCTATTGTAAAATTGGTTCCAGTGGTCTCATATTCAGAATTATGCAGTTTTTAGCCAAAGTCAAAAACAATGTCGTTGTTTTTTTTTAACTGATAATGGATTGGAGGTCATGATCGATGCTCTGTTTGCTTGCAACTATTGCACCGAAGTCTTTCTTAGGAAGATGGAAACCAGCTTTGAGTGAGTTATGGTTCGATTTGTAGGAAACCAAGAAAACTGACCAGGATTAAAGTCTGTTCTCCACAAAGCAGTACCTGGACATTCAGCTGTGTCTGCCTGCGTCTAAATAATCATCTCAAATTTGATGTTCCCTGGCCAAGGGCACACTCCCTCGGCCGTACCAAAACAAATACCCTGAAAGTGTAATGGTAAACGGCTAAAGGGTTCAGTGTCTTGCCCAAGGACACTTCGGCACATGGACGGGCTGGGAATTGAACCCACAATCTTCTGATCATGAGACGACTGCCCTACCACTGCACCACGGCCGTCCAAATAAGCAGAGCCAATTGTCATGGAAACCTAAATTCCTCCCTCCTCCTTGACCCTTTCCCTAGATTGCAACACCTTGGTGACTCTCCTTCTAGGCTTGCTCTAACTGGCCATGACGTGCTGCCTGGTGGCAGCTGCACGTCCGGATGTGTGGGAGTCCGTTTGTGTGGACCTTTAGTCTTTAAGGACCAATGTTGCTATTGTGTCGATGTATTTTTGCTTGTACTTTAATCTATGCCATTCTACTGGGACACTGATCGAAGATGCTTGATTTTTGACATCAAGCCCAAGGCAACATCAGCAACAAAAACGGCGAGCAACATTGAAGCTATGCAGCCATACAGTTTTTTTAGGCAGATATCAGCTCAGATGAGGAAACAAAGACGTTAATGGACCTATTTGTCTGCAAGCGGATCCTTCAGAATTGGAGTGGGGCATGGATACTTTGGGTATATAGAAAATCTGAGCTTTTTCAAACCGCTGGTTTTTATCTGCTTCCTATCTATCATGATTTGAATGAAGAAATACTCATAAACCCAGTTTCATTTGAAATAATTTTTATATGTCCTCCATCATGAAAAAAGTGATACAATACGTTAAAAACACTACAAACACTTTGGAGTGGGTCTTTAGTATTAACAAAAAATTGCAAATACATTTTATTATGAGCACATTGTACATTTTAGCTCTCGGAAAACAAAACACCCATTTTCTCTGGCCCGTAGAAGCAATTATAGTCCCATGCGGACCAATACACCACACAAATGCTGGCCTCCTAAAACAATGTTGTTTACAACAAGTCTGAAGCCCTGCTGTTATTGTATGAGAGTTGGCTCAGAGCCGCTGCTACTGAGCGCCAATGGGGATCCGTGTCAGACTGGGAGGGAGAGGCGGCCTCGTCCAATGGCAGAACAGTTATTCATGAAGAGGGAGAGGGAAACTACAGCAGGTGGAGAGGATGGTTTGCCTAAGTGGACCTCAATAATTCTGACTTCCTATATGCCGCACTGTGATGTGATGCATGAACAGACACCTACGGGCTCTCGAGCACGCTCTCCAGCTTGATGCCGAGCCTTGAAGTGACTACTCAAATCTCTTACTTCACTGCTTCCAGCTCACGCCGCCGCATTTCTAAAGTGACAAGCAATGTAAAAATTAAATGAATAAATAAAATAATGTGTTTATGCTCCACTTCCTGAGCCTGTTCCGTCTCCTTAAAGATACAGCTTCATCTCATTTTGAAGGGCCGCATTTTTAAAGCTTAAGCATAAAGCAACAGTATGTTCAAAATACTATAATTACATGATCAGAGAAATAAAAAATAGCAGCTAAAATCACAGTGAAGAAAGTTTAAATAACTTTTTTTTCTTTGGTACAGGAAGAAGCTCACTATACATCATCCTGTCCACTGGGGGCATTTTCCTTCTAATCACCCTGGTGACTGTGTGTGCGTGCTGGAAACCTTCCAAGTGAGAGCTCCACTTTCATCTCCTCTTCCTCTGTTTCACTCTCCCTCTCACTGTCTTTGACATTTCACATGAGAATGTGAGCTGAATTTAAAGCAGCTTCACGTCAGAAGAGGAGAGATGGAAAGTTTTCTTGATCAAATGTATTTTTTTAACATGTTTATGTTTTTATTGCAGAAAAAAGCATAGACCCGTCCCTCAGAGTGCTCCGGTTTACATGGAGCAAAGTGAAAACGGGCATGATGGTGAGCAGACATGAGAACATTTGTCAGTACAACATTTGGAAAATACTCTTAAATTTGTCAACACATCTTTTCCAGTTGATGTTGTACCCAAACCAACCACTCTGGGACGAAGGAGTCCAATGCCCCTGTATGTTCTCAATGAGGATGTGAGTAGTTTTTCAGGTCCAAAACATGCTTTTTCTTTCTTTTTTTGCAAAAAAGAAAGACGATTCCTTTGAAAATCGTTTTTCCCAAAGCATACAGAAAATTATCTCAATTTTACTGTTTTCAGTCTAAAAGTTCAATTTCAAGTTCAAAAATTTTTAGTATTATTATTATTATGAAAGATTCAAATCTTGGTAACTGTTTTTTTCATTATCTTGTGGAAGTTACAGAGAAAAAACACTTGTAAATATGCATGCTTATAAAATGAGATTGTGTAATTCTTGGGGGTGTTTTTGGAAATGAGAGTTACATGTGTGTACATGTGTAATTGCAACATAATGTAATTTTAACTTGGGCACTCAGCTTTAATTTTGGGTGTACTTGCCTTGGAATTTTAATGATACAAGGTACGGAGGTTAGAATATAAATATTTTTTATTTTTCTCACTCCGTTTTTGTTGTTTTTATACTTTTTTGCTATTTTGCTGCTTTACATACATTTTTTGAAATATCTGAAAAAAAATAACTTGAACATTTTGAGAAACTTTTTAGTTAACTTTTACTAAATTACAGTTAAAATTCTGCTAAATATGTGTCGCAAAAATAGCTTAAAGACCAACTTTGATTGAAAAATTGTATTTTATTTTATTTTTATATTCCAAAACTAACCAAAGTATTGTGCAATATGTAAATGACAATATCGTATAATATATAAATTAAGCTGGATGGAAAAAATTACAAACAAGCAAGCTATCTTGGAGCTAAAGTTAGCTAACTAGCAGCTGTCGTTTACGTGATTTATCTTGTAAATTTGTCAGGAATTGTTTGCAAATCTTAGCAAATCTTTTAAATTTTATCCAAAAACACCATTTGATTCAACCACCTCTCAAAACAAAGGTCACAAGGAGACTTCTATTGTAGTAAAATTAGTTTCTTTGCAGTAGTGAGTACCGGTAGTTGTTACTAGGGAGAGGGAAAAGATTATAAAGAAACAAGTGATCCAAGTACTACCAGTTTACTGCAGGGGCACATTCTTGCCAAATTGATTAATGAACCAATAAATAGTTGGAGCCAAAAACCCTGCAAAGCTGGAAATGCCCAAATGCATGTGGAAGTGATGCTCTAGCAGCACCACATCTATCACATGAAGGGGGGTACTGGTGTTTGAATATGTTCTTGTGGCATTTTCTCATGATGTAAGACACATAACTCAGAAAATTTAACTCAAAATTGTATTGAGTATGGATGTATTCAAATCACGGTGAATCAGAAGCAGACAAAAAAATGCAGTTTGAAAAAGATTGTATTTGTGATGTAAAAACTATGGGGGGCGGGTCACAAGCTCCCTGCTCTGCTCTATTCTGATGTATCAAAATGCAGACGAGTAGATCCATCTACATCTTCATTTTCTTTGTCTGAGCAAAACTGTACCACTGAATATTTTTGTTAAGGAAAAGACCACTGAGAATGCTTTTAAAATAGATCAAAAGATGATCAGAGTTGGTATTTAACTGAATGATAATTTTAGATACAGTCAGGTGAAGTGAGGTGTAACATGCACCATTTCATTGCAGGAGACTCTGGAGCGTCTGGAAGAAGATTCTGGATCTGCTGTCCTCCAATCAGAAATAATTAGCCCTCCTAGCTACGCTCCAGTGCTTCCCCCTGCCTCTAAAAGAACTGAACGGCCGATCTGGTCTGCCCCTCGCAGATACCCCCGCAGCCCCTCTCCACTTGCCCAGCCTCTCCCACAGCCTCTTCCAGCTCCTCCTTTCCGCCCCGTCCGGTCCCCCGTTTGCTCCCCTGCTCACTCCCCAGGCTCATCTCCACGCAGTTTCAGCCCGATACGAAAAATCCGGCCTCCTGTTGGCATCCCAACCAGTCACCTACCTGTGGATTCAGAGTGTACAGACGTGATTGATCAGACTCCATCACAACACTGACGCCTGCGTGTGCAGATGTTAGTTTTCACCTTGTAAAACATATAGTCTGTTACTCTGCTGTGAGAATAATAGATGTGAAACAGGAGGGTGAGAGATTAGGTCACTATCTGTTAACTTCCCTTATTATCCGTCACATCTGTTTCTGTTCTGAACCGTTCCACTCTGTCGGGTTTGATTTAAGACCCTTTTAGGGAAAAAAAAAAAAGTCTTCCACACCATTTAGTATTTAATGTTTGTGATATTGCATCAGTAAGCAATTTACAGTTGACACACTCCTGTAAATATGTAAGTTTATAGTTTTATGGTTAAAAACATTATTTTCTGTTAAATAATTAAACCACAAACACTATTTTTATCCAAAAGTAGGGTCACTGTTAAACTCAAAATAATACAAATGTATGTATCCAGGTATGTATTTTTATAACAATAAAGTCACAGATGTTTATGCTGCGCCTTCATATCTTTGAGTTAAGATCAGCTTTTTTAAAAATTTTTTTTTCATTTTTAGTTTTGAGTGAGCAACAAAACCACATTTGATCAGGAGTGTAATACCGCTCTCAACCTATAGGTGTCACCCAAAGCTTTCATAAAATATGATAGTGGCATTGAGGGTAAGTATTTTTACTTTACATGTCCACACTTAGTTGACTTTTGTGGGAAATTCTCAAGACTTTTTTTTTTTAAACAAAATTTATAATAAATAAAAACAACTACCTTTCCATGTGTTCTCCGTCTGAATTGTAAATGGCACTTTTGTAACTTGCTAGCTAACATGCTAGCACTTGCCATGCAATCCTCTGCAAGGAACCTGTGATTTTTATGCTAAAAAAACATTTATAAAAAAGCTTTTCCAAAACCCATTCTAATGTTATCTTTTTTTTTTTACAAACCTTTTCGTTTTCTTAGCTATTACTCTGTGTCTGCTTTAGCAAGACACTCAGTAAGCCTACTTCAAAGTCAGTACATGATATAATTTTCTAATACAAGTTTGTTTGTTTTTTTAAAGTGGTATGTTTGTTTTGTTTGATTGTTTCAACTTGTTTAAGTTGTGAAGATAATATGTCTTTACTCTTTGTAATTTAAGATACTACTTTAATAGTCTTAACAGTTTTTCTGAGCATTATCAAATCAAATAGACTATATTGTCTCAAAGGAAACTTGTCTTGGACTCACATTGCCAGTGGCTGCATAACTACATTCACTCATGTACAAGTACAGTAGCAAACAACAGACACATCAGTGTGTTAAACCTAACATAAAACAGGGTATCAGATGTTCTGTGCTGGAGTTACGCACCTCTAAGAAGTTGTTTGCACAGTAACTCGATGTCAGACAAGGTTAAAGTTGTACAATTATCTAAAATCTGTAAAAGTCCAAAGCATCAGTGTTATGCAGCCTCATGCCATTTTTGTTAACCAACTCTTTAGAAAGCATGACAATTTCGTCCAAAATTCAGATTCAAAGTTTTATTTATTTGAAGGAAATGAATTTGGATAAGTAACGTATGGGGATTTGGTGGGACTGAATCCCTCAAGCTACTTTCACACCAGTTGCGGCAACTGACATTGAAGCAGCCACTTTAAATGAAAAGTTCATAAACGCTGTTTCGGGCTTCAGAGTTTACACCCCTAGCGTTCACGCGTCGCTGCATACGTTTTTTAAGTTGGTTCTAAGACTCTACGTACAAACTTGGAGTTCGTTGAACGCACAGTGAAAGTTCAACCACTTGAACTTTCACCTGTTTAAGCGTCAAACAGCTGAACTTTGATCAATCGGGAACTTGTTAACCGCTGTATTTATTATCATAAAGGGGGAAATTAATAATTGTGGTTACATGGCAGTAAGTCTTTGATGTGTCTGAAAAGAGTTGTGAAAGAAAAACCTGCGAACAAGATTTGCCTCACTTTGACATTTTGCACTAAGCCTTTTTCATCTGTAGGTGGCGGAAATGCACCTTGTAGATATTGGAAAAACAAAAGAAGAAGTCTTTGATTGTGTGCACAGCACAAGCTGAATGTCCGTTCATAACCATTAAACATGCAACACATGCCCCATGTGAAGTAGAATCAAAAGCAAAAATGCCCTCCTTCCAATCCAGAATCCAGGCTGGGTCCTTTATGTACAGAATTTGCATGTTCAATCTGTTCTTTTGTTCATTTTGTGGGGTTCCAGTTTTCTTTTCTTTATTTTATTTTTAACTTGTCCAATCAAGCAGCTGAGAAAATAGATAAGAGCTAAGGGGTAAAAGAGGGTCATGAATTTTCTGACACATGAGGTGTATATATGTGTAAACCCCTTTTGTAATTGAAGTTAAAGTTTGTTTATATTATGTTTATATTTTTTTTTTGTCATGTTAGACCAGATGGAAAAAAACGAAAAGAGAAGAGTGGGATGTTGGAGATGGGAGAGGGGGTACAAGTACTAAAGAAGGGGGGAAAGAGGGAGTTTAGGAAGTTTAGTTGGAGGATGATTACAGAAGTGGTGGGGGAGGGGGTGGAATGATAAAGCAACAGGATGCTGGAGGTTTATTATCATTACTGTCAGGTGTGGATGTTAGTCAAAAGGGGTGGGGCCTGTCCACACTTAAATATTACAAATATTACGAAAAACATCTTCTCGAGCTTCTTTGTCTTGTTGGCTCCTGGTACACAAACAGAGTGGAAGCATACACTGTTAATCAGTGACGAGATCCAGCTGGGAAGGGCGGAGCCAGCAGAGGAGGAAGAGCTCGGCGGCAGACTGCATAAACAATACGTGTTGGCTACAAAATGCTTCACATACAAACACGTCAACACATACGCAATATAGCTACAGCTCACACACAGATACTTATGCATACAAACACACACACAAAGTATTTAATTCTATCATGCATTCTATTAGTGAAAAGGTGACACCTGTACACAGGCGAGTGAGTGGGAGGAGTTCAGTTTTTTACCACATTGTGCTAATAGGTACTGTATGTGTGTTTGATCCAATACTCTATCATCCCTTTAATCGAGATAGGCTCCAGCAACATTGTGAACCTGCTCAAACAGGAAAAAAATCAAGAAGGATGAATTCGAAAAATTTACAATATGACTGTAAAACAAAATTCACTCGTAGAAAGTTAAAAAGACCAGAAATGTCTAAAAAAATACCTTTGAGTTGAGTGCAGGTGTAAAAATGTACTTGAAAGCACATAAAAAAGTGCCCCCATCGGGAGGATAACGTGATCCCCTCAGAAGCACAGCTGGACGCCTTTTGAAATAAAAATCTGCATAAATTTAATCAACTCGTCTTTTATCTTCTCTCATTGAAGGTGTGAATCAAATGATTGGCGCTGTTGTCTCTATTCACGGCCGCATAGACTCATGAATACTTCTGGATGGCTGCCCACTCACACAACAGCAGGCTAGCAAAATCCAGAATCACTCATGGTGTCCAACAAGAGAAAAAGGTAATAAAAGTAGGTCATTCTTCTTACCTTGCCCTTAACGACATATGGTCCTACATTCTGTCCTGTCATGATCCACATTTTCTCCAGGGTGGCAGAGAAGTTTGGTAATAAAGGAAGTAATTAAACTCTTGGGAATGGCATCACAACTGAGAGCAAAAAAAAAACTCTTGTGTGTGGTGGTGTAGCACAAATGGGTGTGGAGAAGGAGTCTAAATTGGATTAAATTGAGGTGATGTATGATCCCTTTATATGTAATTACCTCCTTTTGTGGCCTTGTTAAGCCTCCAGAAATGTCTTGTTAACCCTAACTTGTACATGTAAAATTTCTATCAGAACATGGTGACGGTCTTGTTTGTTAATCTCTTATTTTAACTATGAAAGAATATTTATTTTGATGGCTTTGGGGAATATTGGAAATTACTTTACTTACCTAACTCAATTTATTTAGTAATAACATATTTTACTACACATTCTGATTGTTAAAGTGTAGCTTTGGGTTTGTTGTCATAGAAAATAATCATTTTTTTCTACCCTCAAAGATCAGAACATCGTATTTCTCAAAGTTCAACTGAAAATGACTCAAAGGTCTCTTTTGAAATCCAAAAAAAAAAAAAGTTACGATTTTTTCAGAGATTGGTCATCCTATTGTTTTTTAATAAATACTTCAATACCAAAGCCTTTTTTTTATGTGCTCTTAAGTTCATCAAATATCCTACCATTCAAAACTTTGGGGTCAATTTCCTATTTTGGAAGAAAAGTACTATTTTTTTCAATGAATATACATTTACACTAACAGAAACAAATTGTACTTGTGGTTAAAGTGCAAAGTGATTTTTAAAAAAGAATATTTTAGCTGAGCCCTCCGACGGACTGGCGACCTGTCCAGGCTGAACCCTGCATCACATTTGTCGGATCGATTAAACTTTCCTAACAGTCAGCATAAGAGAACAGCACAAACAGGCCCTAACCAGAGTAGAAATAGAAATGGGAGACCCTGCTGCCCAACTGAGCAAGAAGATAAGTACATTTTGAGATATAGATCCTTCATAGGGTTCTCAACTGGCAATTTTATTAAACTGTACCCTCAAAATGCCAGTATTAAAATCTATAGTAAGGAGGTGACTTTGGGAGGCTGGCCTTCTGGCCAGAGGGATAAAGCAAAAAATATATGTCCCAATCTGACAAACAAAAGAAAAAAGGTGAATATGGGCAAAAGAACACAGACATTAGACAGAGGAGGACTGGAAAAAAGTGTTATAGTAACACTAACACAAGTTTGAGGTCTGTGGATCACACAGAATAACAACAGAAAAAATGCTGAAAAAAAAATCAAAGTTTGAAGGGAAAAAAAGATTTCAAATAAATATAATTATTTCTAATGTTTTCAATGGCTTGACTATATTTTCTCTTAATTGTACAACTCATTTAATAAACAAAAGTGCAAATTTTCATGAAAAGCACAAAATCGTCTGGGTACCCTCAAACTTTTGAACGATAATGTATCTATTAAGTTGCACAAACTCCCATGGTAACAGTACCATAGCAACCGGTGTGGGGTTTACATTTGTCACCAGCACTCCAGATCCATCACATGCCCTTCATGACCAGCTCCATCACACATAACCATCCTCTCCTCCTCACAGGTTTCAATTTGCATGGGCTTGTTTTTGTCTAACCTACTGTGTGTGAGTGAGTCAGCTGCACTCTCAGCACACAGGACATCACTTCCAGTCATTGCGGGGGAAGGCGCATCGCTGATATTGTGAGTTGAACAACTGGTACACTGATGCTTTCCATTATTTTTCTGTATATACATTTTGAAAAACCTTTCCATTTTTTTTTCAAGTGGGAGAGTGTTATTTTCTTATATATTAAGGAGACATAATTTTATGCTTCAGTATAAATATTTGCAGACAGCAAAAAATTTGTTTTGTATTTCTTACATAAGCATTCTCTACTTTTGTATGTTTTGTGTTACAAGAATCTGTTGCTAATGTTTATTTTTTTTCATTCATTTAATGCTTGAAAAAGCTCTTTATTTCACCTCGATGACTGTCTCTAATAGCATTTTGTCATAGTTTACTCAGCAGAATCTTGCTACAGTAAAATCCTGGTACTGCCAGATATACCCAAATTTCAAACTATAACTTGGTGGGTGTGTTAACAGAGGAGGCAGATTACTATGGGCTCCAGCTCCTCCTGCTACGCCCCCAGAACCATTTACCTGGATGTGAATGGGAAAATGCAAAAGGTGAGTCCTTATTTCTATTAACTACATGTTTCATTTTAATTATTTTTTTTTATTGATTTTTTCCACACATTTTTAGTACACTAGCTAAGAGTCTATAGAATGTAGAGGTTTTTTGAATGTCTTACAATTTGAGTATATTGGTTTGAACATCACATAGATATGTAGGAAAGACTTCAGATGAACAGTAAGGTGTGTTTTGATTTAAATTGTTAAATTGAAATTAAAACAATAACTGTGAGCTACAACGGGCAGAATAAATAATCAGAATCTTATAAAAACACATTTATTAATATGAATAACTTAAAAAGTATAAATAAAAGCTAACTATTTTACTGTTTTGTTGGATTATAATCACTTGTTTGAGTTTGGTAGTAATTTGAAATCCTTTTAGAGGTTTAGTGCAGATTGTGTATTTACATGAGCTTTAATTGCAAAATGAACTCCAAACAAGTCTAATAATGAAGCATTTCTATTTATAAATCCATATCCAAGCAGTAACAGCAGCTTTTCCCTGAAGATTACCCCCACCTCAGCTGGAGCTAAAATTGGAGGTGTTACTGACAGAAGCAAACACTTCCTCGTAAAATGCTTACACCACCTTTCTTTTATATAAATAGGACTACGTAAAAAACAAAAATACGTGTTAATTTTTCCAGCACTCTAATTCTGAGCAATAAACAGCAGATTGCTTAAGTGTAAGAACTGAACAATCACACCAGATGCTGCTCTTAAGCTTTAGTATCATGTAAAGAGAACGCTTGCTGATCTGATGATAGAGTGCGTTTCAAGTAGAGGGGCTGCAGATGACATGTTTAGCTGAAGTGAGCCCCCTAGCTGGGACAGTGTTTTTTTTTTTTTTAATTTGCAATTATATTTGTAATTGATGAATATGTTTCAATAGCATCTAAAAGCCTCACAAATTCTATTTGAACTTTACAAACAACAATGTATTAAGAAAAAAATGTTGTCAAGCCTGTGTATTTTTACCAATCAAATAAAAGAGCAATATTTATATTTCAGGTGTTGTTCAGTCGGCACTGCAGTCCGTGTGACATCAAAGAGCTTCTGTGTTCCTCATCTAATATTCCCAGGTTTGTCTTTTTTTTTGTCTTGGCTTTACATTTACATTGCTTTGGAAAAATGCAGCATAAATACAAATGAAGGTTAAGCAACACAGTGATGATGAATATCGAACAGGTCTAGCTGTGATCAAAAGGATAGGCTGCATTAGCCGGGCACATCAAAGAAAGCAGCGATGAATGACAAAAGCAGCATTTTGCGCTGTGCCCCAGTCTCCTGTGCTTTCGCTAGTAAAAAGACATTTTGCCAAAGCAGGCAACAGGTGAGATGTAAATCAAAGTGGAGCACAGACAAGCACGTGTCAGCATCAATGTAATGAAAAACAAAGTGTAAAGGTGCTGATTATTGCTTGTAAAAAGCCTGTTTTGTATCATTAAATGTTAAAAATTGGTTGTTTACCTTTGGGCGTATCCCATCAGGGGTCGCCACAGAAGAACAATTTTCAGTGATTTTCACAGGTGGTTTAGTAGAGAGTTTTACACCGGATATACTTCCTGACACAACCCTAAATTTATTCGGGCTTGGTATCCAGCACAGGGAGACACAGAGCAGTCCAGTACAATACGGTCCGGTTCGATCGGTATTTTTAGCGTTTTCATTGTTAAATTGACCCATTAAAGAGTCGAGGGCCTCTATCCGTTTTAGGTCCATAGAAAAATAGAACGGAATGGTTGGGGAGCCACTGAAGACACCCTCTGATTAGCAGAAAGTAAAGACGACACAAGAAAGCACCATTATCGCTAAACTAGCGTTTCCGTTTTTCTCTTTACAGCTATATTCTTCTTCTATCTATCGCAATATTCTATCTCAATCTTCAATCAAACAACATTAAATTCATTAAACATTCATTAAACAACATTAAACTACTCCTTACCAGACCGGACCGTACCAGACTGCTCACTAGAAACAAGGCTATAGTTAGGCAGTAGCGTGAAGGGTCTTGGCTAAGGACCCTCACTGGATGAAGCTGATTGCGCCTCCTGGGAAGTTAAGACAGGGTTGCTGCGTGGCACACCCAGCCAACCTAAATTAATTGGAAAAAAAAAATGTGTATACACCTTTAAGTTAGACTGAAAGGAAATCGACTTTCTCGTTCTGATCACAGGAATACGGCCATCACACTTGTGGATCCAGAAGGTGCTATGGTCTCCATTGATCCTACCATGCCTGCCAACTCTCCAAAGTAACATACAGTTTATTATTATTTAAATACTTTGATCTAAAGTAAAAATTTTATTGTAATTTTAATGATTTGGTTCTTGTTTTATTCTTTCTTTCTCCTATGTGAAATTGCACATCTTTGCAAGGGAACAACAAAAGAGGTCATTTGTAATTCTAATGTTGATCATTTGATTCTTTCACAGCTCTTTGTATAAAGTTGTCCCTTTGTCTACTAGTCATCCTGGAGGTAGAGTTTCTACTGCTTTTTTCCTTCATAATAAAGTCTGACAATGTAACAAGGTTCAAAGTGTGGGTGTTTTTTGTGCTTGCAGACAAGGAAGACCTAGTTGAAAATGTTCTGTCCCAGGTGGCCGAGCAGTTCAGCAGGTAACACCTTTTTATGTTGTGACTTAAGCCCTCCCCTCAGTCACGCAGTTTGCTCTCACAAAGCCGACTCTTGGGAGGTCAGTCCGACACAAAAAACTTCCAGTAATCCATTCTCATGCTTTTGCTTTTCCCTCATAGAGCTTTTCAGATCAAGGAACTGAAGACTGAGGTCACCAACCGATTGGCAGTGTTGGAGAAGAGAGTGGAAAGTGAGTTTTGCAGGCAGTGAAGAACAACACAGAGGAGCCACCATGATAATTAAATATGCCTTGGTTGCAATGCACCGTTCCATTATCTTTTTTTTGTAGTGGAAGGCCTTAAAGTTGTGGAGATTGAAAAGTGCAAAAATGATCTGAGAAACTCCAAGATGAGATGAGCGCGAGACACGGTGGCAGGTGACATGGAGTCCCTCAAAGAGTAGAATGCTGAACATCACAACATGATGACTTTATTGTATGTGTCTGTTACCCTCACAGGGTAAACTGTCATTGTAAATCAACCCTCGTGGACGATGGCAGGAAGGTCACTCCAAGAAGAGATGTTCCCAGTTACCCAAAGGTATCTAGGACATGTGGAGACTGTTGATGCTTTAAAAAATTCTATGTTCTAATGGCTATACTGTTTTTGAACATATAGTACACACTCTCTCAAGAGACCATTGATGCACTAAAGAAGCCAACATTTGATGTCTGGCATTGGGAGCACAATGAGGTTTGTTGATCTTCATCACCTATTTCTATTCTGCACCATCAAAGTGACTTAATATTAGTTTTTCCCCTTTCCTTGTCTTGGTGGCTGCAGATGCTGAGTTGTCTAGAGTACATGTACCATGACTTGGATCTAGTGAAGGAATTTAACATGAACCCCATCACACTGAAGCGCTGGCTGGTATGGTTGCTCTGCATTTGATGAAAACCATAGTTCTGCTACCTGAAAGGAGTGGCAGAAGTGAGTTTTCAACACTTCAATGAGTAATCATCTGTCTTACAGTTGGCAATTCAGGAGAACTACCGTAACAACCCCTTCCATAACTTTCGCCACTGCTTCTGTGTTAGTCAAATGATGTATGGCATGATCCACCTCTGCAACCTGCAGGTATTGGGCCCACGTCTTTCTGTGTATGGATGATTCTTAGGGTATTATTCATCTGAATGATCCACACCTTCTACCCACAGTAAGTCCTGCTTGTTCTGACAGTACCTCTCCTTGTGCAGGAGAAGCTTTCACTCACAAATCTGGGAATTTTAATGACAGCTGCAGTGTGCCATGACCTGGACCACCCTGGTTACAACAACACGTAAGATTCACTATTCTATTAGCAAAAGTGTTGAGAGGCACTGCAGTGCAAAGACTTATTGACCCCCATCATGTTTTGACACCCTCTACACAAGATTGTTGTTGATGAACTGTGAAACTAGTTCAGCTTGGATTGAGATCAGGTATGAAAACAACCTGATTGAGATAATCGTGTTGTTTTTGGATGGGCTTCAGGCTGGTGAGAATCTCCCTTATCAGGAGAAAAACCCAGAGAATTGACTATCTGGCCATCTTCAAGCCATCCATTTAAACGCTGTCGTCCATCTATCAGGTACCAAATCAATGCTCGGACAGAGCTGGCAGTGCGCTACAACGACATCTCCCCGCTGGAGAACCACCACTGTGCCGTGGCCTTCCAGATCCTTTCTCTTCCAGAGTGCAACATCTTTGGCAACGTGGATCCAGAAGCGTTCAAAAAGATCCGACAGGTGGGATGTGAAAACTGTGGAGTTTTACTAGAAGTGACAAGAGATATCAAGACATTTCAATTCCAAAATAGAGACGTAATCTTTCAAACATGTTTTAGAGTAACATAATACACTATAAGAGACAAATTGATTTAATTTAAGGCAAATTAATCTCACAGTTTGGTTGTGTTTTTAACACATTTGTCTCATTAACTTCTTCTGGTTTTTGATATATATATATTTTCCACACTACAGTCATACCAAACTAGGCACATTAAAACCATGTTCTGGGGTCCAGATGACCCACTTTCATATTGATGTGTGATCCCTCCCATGACAAAGGTGGAAAAAGGTGGACAGGATCTTATGTCTGCCACAGACACCAGTGAAGACAAAAAAAATCTTGAAAAAAAACATCTTGTAGGGTCCAGATGACCCCAATTTTGATGTAAACAGGCCGGCCAAGGACAGCACAAGGTTTACGCAAGACAATGAGTCAGAGATGAGTCAGCTCAAAGTAACCCTAGAGCTAGTTTGTCATGTGCTACACATTAGCCATGTTAGCACAGTCACAATACCTGTAAATCCCAAGCTTGATTGCTACATGAACAAAAAACAGACTTACAGCACAGCAACTAATGTTACTATGACCATGCTAGTTCCCAGCCTTGCTAGTAATGTAAATAAAATTACTCATTTAACACCACAACATGTTACCTACATTAGTGTAATTGCAATAACACCCAACTTTTTTTGCAAAATGTCAAAAATAGATGGGTACTTCTTAAACAAATATTACTAAGATTGCACTAACTCCCCAGCTTGTTAGTAAAACTGAAAAAAAAAACACAGTCCAGCACCACTCTAGCTAGCATATTTACAACAGCTGTAACTCCCAACTTTTTAGCAACATGTAAAAAAACAGACTGATACAACTAAAAAACAAACATTAATGTGACTGCGCTATGCCTCCAAACTTTTATAGTAACACAAACAATATCACAGCTTCACATTAGTCATGTTAGCTTATTTAAAACACCCAACCTTGTTTGCATCTCTTGAAAATAAAAGACTGATATTTTGACCCAGTGGAGTGTACCTTTCAAAATCCCTTTAACATCAGTCGACACTACCAATATTGACACAGATATAAGGCACTCCAGATTATATGTTGTTTTTTAAAAACTATTCAGACTTTTATGTGCTCCCATAGTGCAGTAAATACTGTAACACAATGAGTGTTAAACTTGATTAAAAAGTTACTTTAATTTTTTCTAGTCTTAGTCCACTGATTTGAAATAGAATAGATTCCCCGAACCTTAGATTTAAAGAACATAGAATTTCTCTGGTGATTTCAAGAATTCTTTGCTAGCAAATAAAAATTTTGACTTTTGTGTTTGCAGGGAATAATCACTCTTATTCTGGCCACCGATATGGCCAGACATGGGGAGATACTTGAGACATTTAAGCAAAAAGTGGACCACTTTGACTTCACCAACGAGGAGCACGTGGCAAGTGTATGCGCACGTTTTGCTTTTAAAGTCATGTCTGCCTTATTAACTTAGCTAGTTAAGGTTTGTTTTATTTAATCCTCTGCTTGCCAGCAAATTCTATATTTGTTTATACTTATCTGTGTGTTTACAGCTTAAAACGGTTATGATCAAGTGCTGTGATATTTCAAACGAGGTGAGACCAGCCGAGGTTGCTGAGCCGTGGGTGGACTGTTTACTGGAGGAGTATTTCATGCAGGTAACTCTCATCATGAAGGTTGGCTTGGAGGAAAAGCTGAGAACACTGAGTGAATGATGCTGTGGTCATTAAAGAGTGACAGGGAGAAGTCTGAGGGCCTGCCAGTGGCTCCCTTTATGGACAGAGATAAAGTCACCAAACCTACTGCGCAGATAGGATTCATTAAGTTTGTGCTGATCCCGATGTTCGAGACATTCATGAAGGTACATAAAATCCCTTTTCATACTATTTAATGCAATTTACTTCTGTTTATTGTGTTATTTTTGGTTTCAGCTTTTTCCTCAGATAGAAGAGATCATGGTTCAGCCTTTAAGAGACTCCCGTGACCACTATGAAGAGCTGAAGCAGCTTGAAGACGCCATAACAGAGGTAAGACCTGTTTCTTTAGGTTGTGTTGCTTTAGTCTTTCATGAGGTGTCAGAAATCCTGAGAGTACACATAGAAAGACGAATTACCTTAAAAGATTTTTTTAACGACTTTTACTTGACTATAGTCAAACATTTACATTATGTTTAAATGACTTAAAGGAACAAATTAAAAACTATTCATTTTAGGCCTCAGTTGAATCTAGGAAGGACAGCAAACAAAAATCACATCAAGACACAGTCTGTTTTTAAGAATGATTTACTAAAAGGTATTACAAACTGACTCAGATGAGAATTGTGTATTTTGCGTTTTTGACATGTTCTTGTGACATTTTTCTAATGATAATAAAACTTATAATTGCGCTCTTGAACATTTCTTTATTCAAATCATTGTGAAGCAAGAGTGACTAAAAAAGCATTTCAAAAACATTGTATTTGTTGCGTAAAAGATGCCCCGGGTGGGCCATAAGCTCCCTGCTTTTCTTCATTTTGATGCATCGACTTGCAGACAAATAGATCCATGTATGTCTTCATTTTCTTTGTCTGAGCTGCTATCTGGGTCAAAACTGTACAGCTGGATAGCTCCGGGAAACCGAAAGCCGAAATGTTGCAATTGTACTAGAAGATTCCTAACCATAACATAGTTCCAGTATTTTTCAATGGGAAGTGTGTAAACTTTGTTTGAACTTCAGTCAAACTTCGGTCCAGGGCTTCCGGCTAATGATGGTCTGGCGCCGTCTTGGGGTCATGTTGTTGTCCTCTTGTTTTTGTTGCACCGGTAATGTTATGCCTAGTTTCCACTGAGCGGTACGGACCAGACCAGTTCTCTCTAACTGTTCAAGTGAGCATTTCCATTGAGCGTTGGACCATCAAAGCCCATCCGGGGTGTAGACCAATGACGTAGCTGTGGGTCAAAATGGTGTGCCTCCTGTAACCAACCCCGTCAATAAAGAAGAATATTGTATGTAAAGAATGTTATTCTTTGCAAGAAGATTGCAGGAGGCGAAGAAGAGTCCACTTGAAAAGAGGAAAAAACTGTCGGTTTGGATCTTGAGTCGGGAAAAGTGATGGTCGGACGCTTCCTGTTGTTGTGAAATCTTTCCTCCAATCAAAAGGTGATATCATGTGACGACAGAAGCTCCCCCCTAATGGGTCCATTCTATTTTTCTATGGACCTACAACAAACGGGGGGGCAGAAAGGGTACAAGTCGGTCCTGCTTGACGGGTCCATCTCTTAATGAAAATGCTCCAAATCCAGTCCAGCGTGGTCCATTCTTGTTTGGACCGCTCAATGGAAACGAGGCTTTAGGTTGTGATGCTGAAAGCTAGCATGAGTGTGAAAACAAATGGGCGGGGTGGGGTTATAGGAAATGGGGGTGGGCTTACTTAAAATTACTCCCACTCTGCTGAAACTTTGTCCTATTCAATTCAATTTTATTTATACAGCCTAATTTCACAATATATTTTTTATTATTGAGCATCCTAGAACACAATAGTCTTTTTTTTTTGTATTTTGGCTTAAAACTACCAAACATGAATCAAAAGACAACTGGGAACGCTTTTACAAAAGATCAAAAGATTATATGTTTAAGCATTAACAGCCTTTTTAATTTAATGTGCAGCATTTAAAGGTGTTTATTGGCAAAAACACTATATCGTATTGTTGACTATGTTTTTTACTAGAGTGAAATTGCATGACAACATAGTCCTCCCACCACAACAACCAAAAACAGGCAAACCAAACCAAATTGGGGCTTGTGGCTGCTTCACAGCAGCAGTAATTCATCGCTCACACTCTTGAGAAGGGTGTGGTGGAGGTCTTGGTTTTGCTGTGTGACAATCAAATCCGGAAGTAAATCACAATGTTAGAAAAAACATTGAAAATCTGAGCACACAGAACAACAAAATGGCAGCCTTTTTTAGGGGAAACTATCAGTATCTGGACAGGATTTTACACAAATGACAGAACTTGCTAACATTAAGTCTTCTGTTCAATGAGGCCCAGAAGAATAAAACAGAAAATATGTCATTAGGCCGGAAGAAGATGTAAGCTCTGCAGTGAGTGCAGTTGTATCTGCGTAAGTAAAAGCGAGCCATTCTCTGGTTGTGTTCTTGTGTCTAGTGAGTGTTACGAGTGGTCCGTGTCTGCAGCTTCCCACAGCAGCTTGCCCTCCCACTCGACTCTGTCTATGAAAACAAAAGTCTTGGTATGTGCAGCTATTTCATCACTTTGAATTCACCCTTCAAATTAGCACAAGTTCAACACTTGTTGTCCCACACAGACAAATCCTCCTTTGTGGCTCTGCTTTGCTGAATAATTTGATAGTTTGTTGTTTAGCAAGAGTGAAACAACACAAAAAAACAAAATAATTACATTGAAAACTTCACACTATTGACACAATTTGGCATTCTTTCATATTTGATGGGATAAATATTAGTCTAATGTTGGTGAACGCAAACTGATGAAGGAGTTGTTCCTTTTTTATAACATTTTTGTTGATTTTGTTTTTTTACAGTTATGAACTGCATTTTACAGACAAGGAGCTTAAACCTTGTTTTGATCTTCTTTTCTCTTCATTTTACAGAGATAGTACAAATTCACAAAAATGCAGTTCTTTATCTTTGACTTTTCCCAAAGTGCAGTAGTGGTAGTTCTCATCTTTTTTTTTTTTTTTTTTCAGTGTTCAATGATTCGTCAGTAACCATTTTTAGTAGCTTTAACACATTCGTAATCTATTTTACTGTCCTTCTGTTAATTTCAGCTTTTTATTCTTTTGCAGGAATCTCCTTTTATGATCAAACTCAGGAAAGACTTTGAGAAAACAGGAATGAAGGCCCCGTGATGATGGCTATGTGGAAGAAGAGAACTGGACTACAGAGTGCATGCAATAACTTGAGCTTCAATATCATTTTTTTTTTCAAAATGTCACAAGATGGATCAAAATCCTTTTGTATATAATGTTTAATTTAATTCATTTATTAATTTATTCCTTTATCATTATTATTAACAATCCAGCTCACACTAAAAATATTTTGCTATTCTCTACTTATGTGGCTTTGAAAAACATAATCAAAGGAAGTTATGTAAAATTCACTAAATATCGCGTAGAATGTGCAAAAATAGATCAAAGTGCAAAAAGTTTCTGTTTTGTTTGTATTGACGATGCCCTCTGAGTCTTTATACTCAGATGTAACGGTCTGTAGGAACCTCAGAGTCTATCGTATTGTTTTCTGGGACCTCGGCTTTCATGTAATCTTTATCTTGTATGGTATTTTTCCTTTTATAAAAAGAACACCTGGTTACTATAAAAAGTTTTTTTCCAGAGACTTGGGGTGTGTTTTTACTATAGAATTGTGGGAACATTTTAACCCCTCACATTCCACATAGCTGTCCCTACGACATAACCTGATGTAAAAAAAACTCTTATCAACTAAAATCAAATGAAAAAAGGAAAGTATATCTGCTGTAAGATTTACCTGATTTTGTTTGATACAGACATCGGCGTTAAAAACAAAAATTTAAGTTAAAAAAAAGATAGTAATTCGCCAGATAGTAAATGGTATGCACCAGTTAGTAACTTAAAAAAAAAAAACATTTTTTTTCAAAGTTTAGAAAAACATTTTTTTTCACTTACTACCCAAGGACTGCAAGGAAACGTTTGCAGTTCCACCATCCCTTGCTGTTATTTTAATGCATCTTCAATTTAGATTCGTTACTAAGAGAGTACACAGGAAACCACAAAAATCAGAGTGCTTACAAACGTTAGCTTAGATGAGCGCTATATTGGCACTTCCTAATGTCGTCATCACTTTCTGCAAATCAACAGGTGGATGCAGCAGCTCCATACCAACAGTTCTGCTTCACTTTTCAATAAACCTACAACAAATTGGGGCCCCGAAAAGGTATGGGTCGGTACTGTTAGTCAATTTTACAATGGAAACGCTCAAGTTATCGGACCAGACCGCTTAGTGGAAATGAGGCTAAAGACAGCCCTTTTAGCTTGTAAAAAACAGCCCTGCACTATAATTTTTTTCATAAATATTAAAGATGTGATAAAATATTGCTTTAATAAGCTTTCAAGCAAAACTAGTTTGTTTTAGAAAGTGATCTCTTTTTCTTCTTTATATGAGGACAGTTGTAAGCTCCCATTCAGCTAAACTGTTTTGTTACTCAGCCGTGCAAAGAAAAAAAAGGATCTCATGTAACACACAAGACTGAACATGCATGTCAGAAAAACAAATCTGTCCTAACTACTGTTGCATATTTACATATACAAACGCAAAGCAGCATTTTCCTGTCAGCTAAAGGCTCCCTCAAACACTGCTTTGCAGTCATTAATAATGTTTTCAATCAGTCTGTTGATTGATTGATTGATTGATGATTGAAATTTTATTACCATATTTTGGTGTGTAGTCAGATTACAGTGAGCAGGACGTGGAATTATCTAGATCTATTTAAGTGCTATCCAAAGGTGCCACTTATCCCTCCCATGTACGCATACACAAACACGCAATTCGGCAACTCCACAATGTTTTTATGACCTTTTTTTTTTTTTTTTTTTTTTTTTACAGGTTGTAAATTATTTTATTATCACATCTCCTGCAAGTCTCATCAGCGCCAAATGAATACCACCTGCATGGCTCTAATGAAATCACACAGCTAGTTGTGTAGTAAAATGTAGCAACTCTGTTTACAGTCACTTTGATTTCCCTAGTCCAAACTTCTTTTTTAATTCACTCTGCCTTGATGTGTTCTTTTTTGTTGTTGTTGCTTTTTTTATGCAGCAGTGTTGATGACAATCTCAGAGTAACAAAAATGAAAGCACCACTGTTCCTGATGAGATTAAAGAAGCAAACAAATGTATTTTTGTGTGTCCTGTCTGAATGAATGCAATTACCTGTCTTTGAATTATGGTTCTTTAGCGCTGCATGAAAAAATGCATTCAAATGTAGAATTGACCTGCAGGAATGCCCCGATTGAACAATGCAGTGTCTTATCTGAGTAGTGTTTGCATTCTGCTGCGGGGCTGCTGATTAAAGATGCCAAACACAAGAGGTTCAATGGTTACAAGTCAAGACAGCGTGCAGAATTTAAGACGTATTTAGGTCAGAAAGCACAAGATCTGCCTTAGATGTTTTACTTTTATCTTTTTGATAACCAGCTCATGGTACAATGTCATAATGAAGCTCTTCAGATTTATCATGCAGTATCTGGACCCAGTCTATAATTTGGCTTCATGTTTATGTGAGATCAGCACTAAATTAAGTGAAATCTGAAACCTTGTTGCTTTTGGCTTAAACTTAAAGCTGGCTAACCTATGATGACAAACTGCCAAAGTGATTCAGAGGGGGTAGCATGATAAGATCATCTATTTAATGCTAAAAAGCAGAAAATTGCTTTTCTTTACTGGATTAAATTTAGAATGTATTTGGAAACCTTCACCAGAGTAAATCATCAAGTTAAATTCAAGTGATCCAATTTAAAGAAACTGATCATGAGGTTTGATTTATAATTCATTCAGAAGCTTTAGAAGGTAAAATTAAGTTTGCAGAAATCCTCCTTTATGAAAATAAATTACTTTACAAGATTTGTGACCCAAACTGTGTACAAACACACACTAAAGTTCAATTTTAGATTATTCAATAGGCTTGCCTTTTTTTTAAGAATGTTGTAAAATGGGGTTAATGTCAAGGAATTTATGGACAACAACTCGAGAACTATAACCATAAAGAATAAACTAGACCTTACCACATCAATAATTAAATAAATACTATTAGTTGTGGCTGTTTTCTGTTGTTATTTATGTTCCCATGGTTTTACGAATTAAAATTTGGAGCAGAGGATATAAGTGCAAGTTTGGGTCTACATAAGCATGTACCGCATTTTTTGGAGAGTAAGTTGTGCTTCATTGCATAGTCTGGCCACAGTGTGACTTACATGTAAACTATACGGCAGGGTTGTTAAAATTGATTCATCGATTTTAATCAATCGAAGCTTAGGAGATCAATGATTGATTTATAAAAATACAGATCAATTTGGCACATAAAGCTAATGTCTGCTAGTTTGATGCTAACATTTAATGGGATATCCCAAAAACAGCTAATGCTAATGTTTGGTCGACATGAACATACATTGCTGACTAAATTAACCTCTTTATAAACTCACAGGCATTAATTTTTTAAATACTTTGGATTGTTTTTTTCTTAAGTAACCATTTGTGGTGTAAAAGCGTCGTTTTTGCTCATTCTTTGCTTATTCTTCTTGAAAAAAGTGCACTACTTTAGCACAAGCTCCACCTAGTGGCCAAACTGAACTCCAGGAGAGACTGAACAATATCTTCAATGTTAATGATCTGAACATTTTTGTTAGAGCTTCTCCTTTTGAGAAACCAAGTAATACTGTATGCTATTAACAATCTCATTTTTCACTAACACATTTTACAGTATGTGAACTCTATTTATTTATTTATTGACTCTATTAGATTAATATAAATATATTCGATGCAAATAGTAGGTCATTAATGTATTTCTAAACAAATGTGTTTAAATGTATAAACCATGTAAAGTCAAAACTGAACTGAATTGAGTGGATCGAAAGAATTGAAAAAAAAAAAAAAGGAATCAAATTTATCCAGATCAATCATCATCATCTTTCATCCAAATCAGTTCTGGAAATGACCCAGCCCTTGTGAACTACTTTTTAATAAATAGCTAGAGGGCGCTGTAAGTGTTTGTGGTAAAGTAGTAATAGAGATTTTGGTAAAAAAAAAAAAAATCAAAGCATGAAATGTCATCATCCAATCAGTGATATTCTATTTAGTACCTACCTTTTTTAACATTTCATTTTGATTTCTGGAAATAATTTTTGTTTTCTTAAAAATTGTATTTTTATTTTGTTTAATTTTTTGTAATTCTATTTTGGTTTCTAAAATGAAATGGAATGTTGATATTACCTATTTGTTTTACTTTTTAAATTGTCTTTAATATGTTTTTGCATTGAATGATTTGCTATTATGGTCGAACCTTCTAACATATAGATCTATACTTACAGCTTTTGATGATTTTTTTTTCAACAGATTTCTGACCTATTTAAAAATGTATGACAAACCTGTTCAAGAAAAATAAACTGCTTCCACTGCTGCCTTGTACAAATACCCTATAGACAAAGGGATATGTTCTTCCCTTCACAGCTAAAAGCATACACCTTGATCATCAAGAAAAAAAAGAAAATGTGTGATGTTCCTAACTTATTTTTACTTTTATTTTTGGAACTGCACATTTGGACTAGACCTGTTGCCTGTTTCTCAGAGACCCAGATATCAAACCAGAGGTTCTGAGAAACCTCATGAAAATATGAACCAGGTTCTGAGCAGCTGCATATGGATTTTCATCTTTTAGATCATCTTTACTGTAAAGAATCATTAAAAAAAAAATGTTTTTATTTAACTTTTGTCTAGTCAATGGTATGGATGGATGGATGGATAGATGGATGGATGGATGGATGGATGGATGGATGGATGGATGGTCAAAAATGTATTCAAATACATTTTATCTGTCAATTGTTAGTTTTGTTGCCCACTCAGATATCATTAAGTTAAACATTTTTTGTGAGTTGTGTCTTTTGTTTTCATTTAGTATCGTTCATTTACAGAGTTTCCCTCCTATCAAACTCAGGGCTGTGTAACTTGTGTTTGTTTTTGTACATCCATGCAGCTTCGTTTTGAACTCTCAGACCTAATAAGCAGAACTGTCAGATACCTCCCACAGCTTTCACACAGAGCAGCTCCGCTCTGGTGGTCACAGAAATCCTACTCTCTGAGCAAGAAGAAAGTTATACAAAAGAAGCAGACAGAAATGTGATCCAATTTAAGCCTTTAAATCTTTTTTCATCTCTTTTTATACCATTACGAAGCATAAAAGAAAGACACATAAGAAAGTTGACTGAAACGGATAAAAATGTTGATTTGGTAAACACGTTGGTCATGGTAGAAGTGCTAATGTCTTGTGCAGCCGTTCACGTGTTGACATGCCCGCATATATGTCAATAAAGATATAAATGGTTTTTATTTGAAAGAAATTGCGCAGTTTTGCATTTTAACAGTTCTGCAAACTGCTCATTAACAAAAGCAGTTTTGTAGGAGTCGTCTTGGGTTGGCTGCAGCTCAGAAAAACGTCATTATTCATTTGCTTCTTGTTGTTTTTCTTCAGTGCTGGGAGAACTCTTTCAACTGCTCGTCTGGGGGTTAATGTAAGGGCATTGTTTGTGGCTGTCAGCAGCCTCTCAAAAACTGAAGTGGAAAGAGACGATCTTTTTGCAAACTTACCTCGCCTCTTCTGTCAATCTGTTTTTCATTATGCTTTTTTTCAAATGTATTTTTAGCTTTACATGGTTCCCTTTTTTTTTGCTTCTTCAACCGAACACAGTTCAGGTTATCTTTTGTCACAGCACGGATATAAACCAAGGCTCTGGTTGAGGGAGTAAGAGAGCAAACAACCTTTTCTCTGGTGACCGGACAACGGCGCGGCTCCAACTTGTTTCGTGTCAGCAAACATTGCCGCAGACAAAGCCACGCTTGCAGGAGAGAAAGATAAATCATCGTGGATGTCCCAGTGTCTGACTCCCACATTCACAGGAATGCCAAGCTCCTTGTTTGAGTGCTAGACTGTAAGACTCAAGCCAGATTTACTGAAGACAGTAACATCCCAAATAATGGCAGAAGGTCAAAGGCCTTTACTGGGGCCACATTTTTGTGTTCCCTCCTCAACACTCTGTGCCAAGAGCAATAAAGGAAAGATAAGTGGCAGATATTGTTTTTCATATGTGACTTTTAACGTTTTCAACTGCACTCCCGTTCAGTTTCTTTTTCTTGCTAATTGAAACTTCTGCATTTCAGTTAGCTGTAAAAACAGGCTCCTTAACCCTAAAACACTTTCGCTATAAAAAGTTACACTATCACTTTTGCTAGGTAATTTTTACCTGATTTGGTACACCCAATAAAGAGTATTTCTCATAAAAAAAACATATCAAAATATGACAGCACATTATAAATTTGTGTAGTTTTCTTTTATTTTCAACTATGGTTTATGTCACAAAATGAAAAAAGTAGAAAAACATGGGAAAATCTCAAAACTTGCTTGAAAATTACTGAAAAAATAGGAATTAGAGAACATAAAATTCCTAAAAAATAAATCGATAATGGATACCTGGGCTTGGGTCCATCCATTCCTAGGACATGAGGGCCTGAGGGACCCATGACACAGAAAAATGTAACATATTGAAAATCCTATAGATACTTTTGCTCAGGTGAAAATTACCAGACAGTAGTGTTCTAGGGTTAAAAATGAGTCAAAAATATTTTTTTAATATGAGAAAAAAAATATCTGCCAATGGGGTAAGGAAAATGGTCATTCCACATATAATTATTTTAAGAAATAAAATCTGATCACGAAGAGATATTTTCATAAACTGAGATTATTTTCCAGTTGAAAAACTTTCTTGATAAGTTTATTTGCCCAGCAAGAAAAAAAATAAGACAATTTTTCTTGAAACAAGGAATTTTTTGACAGTAAGATTTTGTTTTTGGCAGTGTATATTTTAAATATTTTTGACTTTTTTGAAACAATAAACCGTACCTATAAAGTGATTTTAGTTCAAAGTGAAACCTTGTAGCTTTTTTCAAGACCTCACACAGTCTGCCAAAGGGCTCAGACACCTGTGCCGCAACCTGTTAAAACAGCAACATTTACCTGATTTGCTGTAAGCAACATCTGCATCATCTCTTGCACAGTTCAAGCCTTCCTATTTTATTTTTAATCTTCTCACGAACAATGTTTTCAAACTTTTTTTAACCCTTATAAATCATGGATTTGCTCATCAGTGAGTATGATGCTTGCATGTGCACAAGTATATGTCTAAACATGCATGAATCAATAAAGCAATAGTAGTCAAAGTCTTTCCCATTATTTGACTGAAAAAACCCAACTTATTTTGACTAATTCAGGCAAGTGTAGTGCAATACAAATAATCCTAAATTGACAGTTTCAGTCTCAAAGTTGATGAGGATCAAGTCATTTTAGTCCCAGAATAAACAAAGCACTACTTTTGAGTATCATCAAAACCTTTTTAAGTTATCTTTTTGCATATTTTTTTCCTATTTGCACCTTTGAAGTATGTTAAACCTGTGTAGTTGAACATTTAATGTTCACCCATCTGTGCTTTTTGTTGTTGTTCTTATTTTAAAAGTAAGAAATTCAGTTTTTTTATTTATGTTTTTACTATCTACGGTTGTTGTGCATGCCAACACCTTGTGCCATCTGTGAAAAAAATAACAGAATAACCTCAAAACATAACTGGAGTTATATTTACATGACGTAAACATTTTAAAGGATCCTACTTGTGACATCATGACCACCATGTAAAGCTGTGTTTTCATTTAGATTTCTTTTTTATTATCAAAAATGAGATTTGCGGTTGTGTAAGAGGAAATAGTTGCACTGTAGATAGAAGACTTATCAAAAGTAACCATTTTTGCATGACATCGTTTACTTTGTATCCTTGCTCATCTTGATTTCCTCATGCAGGCAGACCCTGCAGAGAGGAGTTGCTTTTTGAATACAAGTTTTCAGAGGAAAAGCCTCATTTGAACCCAGTCTGGGTTGTGTTTTGTTGTGTGCCTGGTGGATAACCTTTGTTCTGATTGCAGTTTTACCCAACTATTCACTTAAAACACATAGTTTTGAAGCACCTTTGATCAGTTTTTGCATTTTGATATTGCAGAAAAACAAGTCAGATTAAAAAGAAAGGCACGACCATTGCCAGACGAAAACAACCCAACCTTTCATTTGATGAATCCTGAAGTACTTATCTTTCTCCTGGGCTAAAAAGATAATGAACCCAGCGATGAAACTTTTTGAATTTTTAGAATGACATCAGAAGACTCCAGCTGAATAGCAGTTGTTTTATTTCAAGGTCAAACAAATAAAACCAGAAAGAAACAATAAAATAAACAAAAGAATAGTCAAAATATGATGAATGATAATGAATGATAATTTTTATCCACCTTGGCTTCCATTAAGAATATATGAAAAGAAATGTCTTTTTTTTTTATTTCTGATGAAAAATACTAAAACTATTTATTTTGATTCCCTCTATTGTCATAGCTGTATCAGGGTATGGACAGACTGAAGTGATGCTCTGCATCACCTGCTGGTGTCAACAGTACAGAAAGTCTGTATGGGGCAGACTAATATGATCCCTCCTTTCTGCCATCTATCAAACAGAATGTTTTTTTTAATTTCTCTTGAACTTCCATCTATCCATCAATTTTGATCCCTTTTGGGGTTGTCAGAACCTAACCTGACTGCTGTTGGGCAAAGGCAGAGCACACCCTGGACAGGTCACATTATGTCGCAGGGCATCCCTGAACTTTTCCTCCACTCAAGATTTAAAGATTATTCTTTTTCTCCTTCCTCAACTGTCAAGATCATTCTCTGAGAAGATTTTGCCATAAGGCTGTAAAAAAAAAAAAAAAAAAAAAAAAAAAAACACACTTCTGAGAATCTCTGCGGTTCAGAGAGACGACTTAAAGCTTTTCTATGTACAGAGAAAGAGCTTTGAAAAAAAAAGAAGAAAGCAAAAACAAAAAACAAGTCTGTGCACATACTAATGTTCTGACACTACCCGCTTCTCCAATGATGTCACGTATATAATGTGTGGTGTAATTAAAGGGAATGGCTTCTTCTTTTTTTCACGCTCTCCACAAATATTTTGATCAGGTAAATCTTCTGTGTGCTGACTGGCCTGGATTTGTGTTTTTGTCTGACTGTCGTGCTTTTTTCCTCACATAATTACACAGCACAGAAAGGTATTGAGGCCAGCTCGGCATATCGAGCTAATCCCAGGGAAAGAAAGAAGCCCCAGCGTACGCGGAGGAAGGCGCCTGTGCCAGTTTGTTTACAGCGCGATAATCTGGAGCAGGAATCTTGATTGTGCGCTGGCAGAGCGTCAGCAGCTGTGCCGTGACTGTGCCGGACCACATGGTGATTATCTGCCTGAGCTGACAGCTTGTTACGGCGGTAAAGCAGGGCTAATGACAGATGAACATACGGAGAATGCTTACAGGAAAAGACCACTGACAGAAAGTACCGTCACATCTTTCCGCAGTCGTCTCAGCTGGGATCACAGCACGGGGCTGAAGTGGAGTTCGTTCGGTTTCAGTTGTCACCACAGAAAAAGGAAGATTTTTCTGCTTTTGTATTTGTTATCCCTCCATAGATGTTGTTTTCGATTGTGTCAATAGATGATCAAAGCTTTGTAGTGTGTGCATTTTCTCCTTTAGAACTGACTGATTTATGACTAGATCAAAGCCAAAGTGCTAGAAATGTGTTTTGTATTTTTTTTTTGAAAAAGAATTTAAAAATTGTCTTTATCCAAAAAATCAAGTTTAATATCTCACTGTAATTCGCTTCCCATCTATTCTGACGTGACTTGACTTAGCGAACCGCTGAAATTACATCCTTACTAATTTTAAAATATCTAAAGTGATGGGATGGAATTCAATTAAAAAGGTCATTAGATCAAGAACTGCTAAACAGAGCTTATTGAAATTATCTAATGTCGTAGTCACCTAATGGGTGGATATGGGCTGTCCGTGGCCTAGCCGGTACTGAGCATGATTTTAAATTTTTCATTTCTTTTCAGTGAGCCCGAAGAGTGAAAATGGTCACACGTTTTTCTACAGGCTTGTTGTGGGAGACAGTTCCGGATACGTCTACCGCAATATTGCATCCGATTGCAACCCGTCGACAGTGATTGGTCCAAGTCGGTCGGAGTTTTTAGAGGAAGTACTATCCCCAATCAGGAGTGAGCTTGTTCTGGCTTGTTCGAAGTCCACACTCCTTAACTGAAAGCAGCTCGGGAGACTCTGTCAATCAAACGTTGGAGGTGGGACCAGAGGCAATGTGCATATGCCTTTTGGGTCAGTTTATACCCTGAAAAATGTCACAGAAAAGGCAGACGGATGGTTTCAACTCCAGCAGGTTTATTAACATGGCTAAAAGTCCACAAATCTGAATCAGGGTCAGGCAGACAAAAGTCAGCAATGAGCATGGGAGCAACCAAAGTGATCAGAGTCCAGGCAAGGGTCGGGGCAGGCAGCAAGCAAGCAGAATCAAAGGTGAAGCAGGAACAGGTAAATGTGTATGCAGCCTGAGTGCCATAAACAATACTTCACACACAGTGAGGCTCTTAGCAGTGCTCAAGTGTCTTGTAGATGATTGGCAAATGAGAGAAAACTGACCAGCATCCAGAACAAAATGGTTATTCTGACAAAAAAATGGCAGAGTAATAACTGTTTATTTCTCAATGGAAGTCTATGGTACTTTGACCTTTCTTGCAATCAGTGGGTACTTCCTATTTAGAACACAAGAGGGGAGGTGTTGAGCATTTTGGACAGGGGAGGTGTGTGACTGATAAGTGTGTGCACACTCTGTGCTTGCAGATTGACTGTTAGAAATGAGGAAACAGACTATCAGAGTAGTTTGTGTTGGCATCCTATGGGCACTTAAGTATCACCTGCACACTCCGTCCATACAGCGTTTTCAAGCGGCCAGTACGCTCTCCTCACTAATGACAAGAGACAAATCTTAGGGTACTTCACGATACACTTACCACATGCATGACTATGGTGCGTTCCATTTTCATGACACTCCTTGAGGTAAGAGGGCCTGGTTGCAGACAAGATGGCGTCTGAAAATCATTAACTAGAAGCGGAAATTCCACAAAATTCCAGAGTTGATGCCATTTATTAAAACTTTCTAATGTGAATTCAAGGCTAAGAGTTCAGGTTTAGCCTACAATGTGTCAAAAGAAGGTAAACGCTTTATTTAAAAAAGAAAAAAAAAGGATTTCAGTGTTCAGAATTGTAAAACTGTTACATTGGAGCTTTAGCTCCAAACCAGTGTTCACGTTTGACTGCAGTTAATTTCAACCCTTTACGCGGTCAACATGAACCATTCCGTTGTGGAGAAAAGTGGCTTCTCATCGATATAAAATGACTTCACATTAATATGGGAAAAGCCACTTTAAAGACCACCTTACCAGCACAAAACCACTTTCATCTGCTGATCAGCTAATTCACGTTGATCGTCTTTCTCGGCAACCAAAACCCAGCAGGAGCCAAAAAGTCTTCACTCACCCTTTAGACACTGATTTATATTTATCCTTTTGCTACTGACGTGATCCACTTGAATAAACTATTATGTTTTTTGTTTGTTTGTTTTTTGTATAAACTAAACGTAAACATGAGAAAAAAGCTTATAACTTTTGACAGAGCTTTGCATGACTTCCTTTCAAAATAAAAGACATCCCACACCATAGGATCCTGTCAATGCAGCAAATGCAGAAGTAAGTGTAAAGTCATTAATGAATTATAAAAAAAAAAAAAATTTTTACTGTTTCTGGTGCATTTCAGCGACTAATTTATAAATATCACCAACAAAATCTAAATCAGAGCTAATTAAGTGACCCCTACCATATCTAAAAACCTTTTAAATCCTTGAATTAGAATCTGCTTTATAACAACTTAACTTAGCTTTGATTCTAGCTGTGCTTTCTGACATTATATTGATTTTCTGTGACAAATGAAGTCCAAATGACGTTGATAAACTACAAAGCATTGCTAGAGATTTACAGGCTACTGCCGTTAGGATCCTTGTTTAATGATTCATTGCATTCTTCAACTGTTTTTGAATTAGTTAACTAAAGTTTAGGATAATTTAATTTTTTTTAACTTTACTACTTACATACATCTTTTTTTTTTTAGTTACTTCTAAAAATTTTTTAAAACATTTTATTTTAACCAAAGAGCCTCATGTGGCTCCAGAGCCGCATGTTGCAGACCCCTGGTCTAAGGAGTAACGGTATGTCAAAGAGCATTAGAGATTTTGACAGAGACACCTCAGGTGGTAAAGGCTCAACACTTAAGACAAACACAAAAAAAGGTCACTTTTAGGACCACCTAAAGTCTTTTTCTACCATAACCAAGAGTATTTTTTGACTGAAATGTGCTTAAGGTCTACCCCCATATATGGGTGCATGTGACTAAGGCTTTAAAGGCTGCTAAAGGTACTTCATGAGTTCTTCTGTCCCTTTCTTGTGCTGGACACTGTTTGCATTTGCCATATGGCAGTCAGACTTCCCTGTGCGAAGCTCCATGCAGACTGCGGTGAGACTCATTGGTTGCTTCTCAAACATTCCACTCTTATCTCTTCAGTTTGACTGACCACTTCCTACGGAGCTGATATCTGCTCAAGTCTGCTGAAGCTTTTCTGCTTTCACAGCCACAACTGACCTCGTTTTGGACAGACCATGTTATATATGCTGCAGCATTTTGAAAACGAAAATTCACACCCTACTTGTTGGCATGTTAGTGATAATCCAATACATTTCAAATTCAAAAACAAAATATGGTAAAAGAGTTGCTGTTTTTTGTAGGAGATGCCTCAAATTCACAAAATGTCCCTTTGATAGCTGTTTGTATGAGGGGCTTTCACACTAAAATTAATCAATTCAATTAACGATAACTGTACGAAGTGGTGAAACCACCAAATGGAAAAACTAATTGCACATTTAAGGCAATTATTGCATCCAAAACGTGGGTTTATGATTGTTTTTGAGTCCTAGCAACCTCATTAAAAGCACTCAATTGTTAAGAAGTAGTCATTTCTTCCTCGTCCCCTGAATGAGAAATCAGTGGTTGCTTCCCTTCTGGCCTGCCGCAGGAGAAACAACCAGCGTGGTTAATTAAATATTTAGATCTTCTCTGTATCCTGAACAGATGTTCTCCGATTCTCAGAACTCAGATTTTAATCGGCACCATCTGATGCATGGATAAGGCCCAGCCAAACATCATCAATCACTAACTTTTGACTTTTACGTTTTCTCAGGTTTTTTTTTGTATTTGATTAACTTTTTTTGACACGCATTTTGAGCAGTTTATCTTTAATTGATGACTTATTGTTGTGCTTTAATTTTAATTTCCTGTTGTACTGGAAATGCTTAGTTTAGGATTTGAAGACTTTTCATTTTTGAGTTTGACTTTTGCATTTGCTCTTCTTCCACCTGTTACCAAAACTTTAAAATAAATATATGATTTTCACAAGGGGCGAATGATCAGGTTGAACCAGCACTGGGATAATGATTAACATACATTCTTTGGGGTAGAAAAAAAACAATTTGGTGATATATCGCTATATTTCGTTTGGCGATACTTGCATCAACTTAAAATGCTGACAAGACGGTTTTTTATTAACTATTTATGTGCGTCCTTCAGTGTTTTACTTTGGTTTTCCACCTAAACCCCTGACTACTAGTTGGTAGCACACTGAGCCTCTTTGAGCAGCTCGACACAGCGACCAAAACAACAAGATCTCACAAAAACCACCTTGTGTCAAATGTTCTGTCAGCCTGGCGGTTTTAGTCGCTATAAGATCATGTACTGCTTAGTTTTGACTTGGGATGAGTACTGAACCAAAACTCCATGCCACGGTACTGCCAGCATCACATAAAAACGTGTTGCGGTGCTTCGTGGCGGGCTCTGATAAGAACGTGTGATTGTTCTGGTACAGTCTTGGAATATATAATGATATGTATCGCATAGCCGGACTTTTGCCAATAGATATCCCTAATATTCACATTTGAAATTTAAGTTTGATGTTGTGTTTTGAAAAAAAAAAATGTTCAAAGATTTTGTTGATGCACTGATAGAATCTGTGATTCTATTTGAACGGATACAAGGATGTGTTTTACCTCTGGTGGGTAAGCCAGATCAAAACAACCATCACATCATACCTGGTTGGGTCAACCAATCAGAAAAGACCTGGCATCAGTGTAGGCGGGAAATCCCGACTTCTATCAGACAAGAGGAAACACCAAAAAAGAGCTTTCAGAAGCAAAACAAAGATGGTGTAAAGGGATACATGGTTAAGATCAGAACTTCTATGCTGCACATGAGGTTTTTTTTTCTTCTGGTACAGAAGGATGTTAATTTTCATAGATTTGCACACACAAAAACAGGATGTTGTTTTCCCCAAGCGGACAAAAAGTCAAAAAGCACACAAATATCAGGTTTAAAGTATTTGTATGTGAATATTCCAGAAACAAAGAGAAATGTGCTCCACCTGAGCCGTCAGATCATAACAGCTCTGACCTGCCATAATAGAGAACGATAAATGATACTTTTCTTCTCATGTGTTTAAAGCAGGATTGCCTTTCATCTTCTGCTGGGACGGTGCCAGGAAAGATTCTTACTGTGGGGTTTAATGCTGCAGGCCATAAGCCCAAACATGTTTATTTATTTTTACAATTCAAAGAGAACCTTTTATTTCCCCTCCTGTATCTGTAACGCCTCTCTCTATCATTAACTTTATGGGATTTTCCATGAAGTTCCCTTCTTACGAGAGAGATGAGGAAACATATGTGAGGGTGTGTGTTTTTTTTTTTTTATTCCATGGAAAAAGGAGGCTTTTCCAGGATGCTTTTCTTTTAACTTTGCCCCTACTTGTGATGACACAGAGGACTGTAATCCACTTTCTGACATTGTTTTAAAAAATATTCTAAAAAATCTATTTACGTGTATCCAAATATTTAACCAAAAGAAGCACTGTCCAAAGAAAGCAATATAAATTTGGCAGAAAACCAAACTGTTGAGTCAATCTCATGCAAATCTGAATCTTAAGAAAGTGATGAGACCATAAGTTTTTTTAGAAGTTATTTTCTAAGTATTTATTGTGTTTTGGGTCATGAGTTGTACGTGTTAATGGAGGGAAGGTGAAGTATGGGTTGGGTTTTCATTGTGTATGTTTTGTTTTTAAATATTAAGCACTTCGAATTGCGCAAAGTATCAGAAACGCTTTTTATAAAGAAAGTTTGATTTGATTTGTTTAAAGGAGTATTTGTTTTATTTTGTCTTGATTTTTTTTTTTTTTTTCCAATATCAAAATAATCTGTAAAACATGTCTTTGCGGCTGGAACTTTATTCTTGCCCAAATGGCATTTTTTTTCTTCTCAAATTTCAAGATTTTTTTTGGTCTCATTTCTGTTTTCACAGTTTAAAAGTTGTCAAATTATTACCGCAGACATTTGGCAGAAGATGCTTAACCAAAGAACAAAAATGTCAAAAACATCTGGTTGGATGAAGTTCAGACACAAGGGCAAAACTTTTGTTTGCATTTGCTGCTCAGGAGGATCACGTCACATTGTTTTGACATTCAGCCATTAGATAAGTACATTTAACTTGTTGCAGTTATTTTTCATGTATTTATTCATCCTGTCAGTTGCCTCATGGGGGAAAAATGTTTTATTTTGAAAAACCAATTTGGCTCAAATGTGTTTTTAAATCATCACCTGACTGTCCCGACTGTTTTCCATGAAAGCCTGCGCTCCAGAAGGGCTGCTGTGGCCCCCTGAAGACCACAAACTGTAAGAAGATATCTTCAGTCAGCCTACAGCGGGGAGCTCGCTTGGCCCCCGCCTCAACTCCGCTGTCGGCACAGCAGCTCAGAAGAGGGAAGAAAAGAAGGGAGCCACAGACATGAAAATATCATCAGAGCTCGAGCTCCGGCTCCTGCACTCCCAAAGCAAATACTTCGCATTCAGAGGAACACACACACTTTTGGCATCTGTCTGGGGGAGAGATCAGCAACAGATCAACCACAGAGCTTTTGCCTTCCCCCTCAGGCTGTCCTCATTCTGTAGAGCTGCTGTGGTAAAACACCATCAGCGTGTTGGTTTTGGAGGCTTCCTGATTGAAACTGTTCAAGCAAACCAATATGAAAAAACATTTGTGCAGAGAGTAACGGAGCATTACCCCATCACTGTCAGCTTACAATGGAAATAGTGTTTTTCTGCACTGAAACTTTTGCATCATTGTGTAAAATAAATAAAAAAAAAAGGTTCTAAATGTGTTTAATCTAGGTTGCAGTATTTTCTATCAAATGACAGTCTGGTGAGTTGCAGAAGAGTCCGGGTACTTCATTGTCTTCAAAAAAAAAAAAAAAAAAAAAAAAGCAGTTTTAGTAAAATGCTAAGACAAATTGAATCTTTTGAGCTCACTTTGAGCAAGTGCACAGTCAAGCACATTAACACACACATCCCAATGGAATGCGGCATCAACACCTCAGTAAATCAAAAGAAGTGCAATTACCCCCTCATCAAAACCTATTTTAAAAACTCGATTTTTAGCAGAACGAGCAGGGCTGGATTTAAAACAGTTTAGAAGTCTAAGTATCATCAACGTTCATCTTTTAGCTGTAAAACTCCCTCTCACTAATCTGTCACTTCTTACAAAGATATGACGCACACATGTGTACACATGGACATTTTTGATGTATGAAAATTAAATTTTATAAATGTGAGAATTGTATTACCTACAACATTCAGTCTTGCTTTATACTAAACCTAAGCGCTATAGCTTGTTTTTAAAATATCTATGACTGTAAAAATTATGCTAAATCACATTTAGTTATTTAACCAAGATCATTTTTAGTATAAGAAAATACTGTCACATAAGAACCCAGATTATGTAGTATTTGTGAGATTAAGGACAATATAATGTTAAAGAACAACAATAAGGACATTTTATCTTTTGTTTAAAGTTTATTCATCAGTTTATATTGGATGGTATCTATTTCATATATTTTTTATTATTTTTTTAATGTAGTTTTTCTAGTAAGTGGAAACACCTGCCCAGAAATATGGGTTACTGTACTGTATTAAATTAGAATAAAAGTGAATATTATTAATTTCCAGGGAACATAAGTTTGTTTCTTTGAAATAAAAGTCTTGAGTATTGTTCTGTCTGATCACAGAAGAATGGTGATGGTCAATTCTGGACAAAATAGTATAAGCAGTAGAAGAAAATATTGTGGTCTATGAGAGGGATCAACATTATTAATTTTTAGGACTATATTTGCACAACGAGGTTTATTTTGTGTTTTTTTAACCCACTTTTGTCAGGAAGATAATCAAAACTGATGCTATATTAAATTGGATTTATCTAATAAGTTGGTTTGGAGTAAAGTATCTCCAAAAAGTCATAGTAAAGGTATTAGTGGAACTGGTAATTAAAAGAATCATGCATTTTGTGGTATAGGAACCAAATTTGGCATGGATCAACCTTATGATCCCTTCTTTCAAAAAAGATCCTAAAGTACATCTATGCCAAATGTGGACCTTGAAATGTATAATTTGACTGAAATATCAACCTAACCAGCTCAGCTATTAGTAAACTGTAGGGGTAATATTTATTAGAAATGATAAAAAAATTGAGTACTGTGTCACTAAACTTCCACATATTGTCTGTAATCTGGTTACATAAAAAATAAAAGAATAAATAACAACATAAACTAATGAAAATAAAATATCTCTGACTATATGCCCCACACGTGCACAGATGTGTGGTATCAGGGATATAATGATTAATCATAAACGTCTTATGTACACTATAGCTTGTGTCTGTCTCTGCTATCTCATGTGATTGCAGCTAAACCAACTCATAACACAACTGAACTTTGAACTGTTTGAGTATGGGGGTAGGGGTGTGAATTGATGACGTGCTTGGGGACTAATATATTATTTTAAATTACCCACTTCCCACCACAGTTTAGTAAAAAAAAAATAAATAAAGTTTGCTTGCCTACCTGAGCTCTATTCTCTCAGCTCTAAATGAGATGTAGCTCAGGGTTAACACTTGAGAACCCCGCTGCATCACAAAGAGGGCGTGTTTGCCTAACCTCCACTCCTAAATTCTTTCAACCAGGACCCAGCTTGGTCCGTCACTCGAAGCCAACAATGTTTGCTCTGCTTTCTGTCCTCTATTTGCTCTCTTCTTAACTGGGTAGTCCACCATTCCGTCCGAGCAAAACTGCATTGCTGCAACTGTCGGGTACTCCAATCTTTGGCTCGGCCCACCCAAGATGCATAGCATCAAGACAAAAAAACACATTAAAAATCTCACGCTTGCTTTCACAGCGCTGACATAATCATATGCAATGTGGCAATCTACTGATAGGCAGTTTTATCTATGTTGGCAGCTCTTACAAAAAGTTGCAAGGCAATCCCTTGAAGACATCGTAAAATTAGATGACATAGTCAGAGAAACGTAAAACTAAAGCTGAGCTTAAAATCCAAAAGGCCTCTCAATATATGATGAAACTTAATGGAGACAAATTGCACAATTTCATTTTGACTGAAGGAGCATTTAAAAGCTCTAATGATCAATAATTTTGACCTAGTGTTGTCATTAAAGTCCCACTCCAGCTATATTTTTGTAACATTGTAATTTCTTCCTAGTAGTCTTTTCATAATGTTATGTCAGTTTTAGCCAAAATCAAAAAGCCTAAGTAATTTTGTTTGGATATATTTTCTGTATCACAACAGGGCTCATGTGAAATTGATTCTGGTTTATGGGCAGTAGCGACTGTTGGCGCTGAAGTTAGCGGTGTGCTTTTTCCAGCAATCCTTTATTTACACTTTCTCCCACTAGTTTATAGCAACTTACAAGCCCAAGCTTCCATTAGCATAGCAAAAAAAAAAAAAAAAGTGAGCAAACTCAGAGCTATCCAGCTGTATAATTTAGAGCCAGATGGTGGCTTAGATGAGGAAAGTGAAGACGCTAACAGATATATTTGTCTATAAGTGCCTGCGTTGGAATTATTGCGTGAAAGAGAGACTATGGCCCGCCTATGGCAGTTGCTGTTTCACCAACTCGAGCTTCTTCAAACTGTTTTCATCGGCTCCTGATCCATCACAATTTGAAAAAAGAAATACTCAAAAAAGCATGTTTAAACTTTAAATTATTGTATACGTGCTATCCATTTTAAGAAAAATCATAAAAGAACATGTTAAAAACACCAAAGACTTTATTTTTATTAGATTAGGTCTTTAAGGTCAAAGAAACAACACAGCCAAAGAACCATTGTGTTTATTATTTAAGGTATTATCACTATGTTTACAAAAGATTTAGAGTTTAGTTTTGACCGGGTTGTTTGGTTTGGTTGACTCATCTCGAGCAGACCAATGGCATGCAGTTACAACAGTTACTCAAATGGGGGCAGTATTGTTTGAAGCTAGCACTGACCAAGAAGTTTAAAAAAAGAAAATGTAGCTAGCCCTGCTTGGTCCCTGATGTTGAAAATTGCATTTTAATTTGTGCTTCATTGGATTTCGATTGTGGAGTATTAAATTCATTTTCCAACTTATAACATTTGGTCCCTGACATAAAATCATGCAAAAACAGAAAATTCTGTCTGGAAAAATTTATTGACTCATTTTGCTGTGGAAACCCCAAAAATGTTTAATGAAATGTTTTTACAACATAGAATGAAGGTTTTATGTGTAATTTCATTAAAAAAAAAAAAAAAAAAAAAACAATTAAGTCAGCAAACTAATCAAAACATTTTTGAATGAAAATGCTAAAAACTAATTCCAGGTGAAATTAACAGATAGAGTTTGGGCCGCTGTCCCATGTTTAAGAATCACTGGCCTACTTGATGTTAACTACATTAGATCCCCTGACAAGAGTCAGCTAGTTAAGCAGGGTTTGGCATAAAACCTCTATGTAAACACGATTGCATTGGTTTCTATAGGATAGTCCCAAAATGACTGCTTGTCTTTAGTGTGCCTACAAGCTTTTCTTCTTTATATTTACAGACAGACAAAACGAAAGCATACGGTCACATACCGTACAAGAGGTGTGCATAGTGAAACCTGAACTTGAGCATAAATTGTTAAGTAACATCAGCCAGCACGAGGTTTAGACACATGGGCAACTATGCTCCAGTTGGATTTGAAGGACCACACCTTTTGTAAGTACCATCTAACTATTTTTGATTCACTTATAGTGAATAACACCTGTAGGATGCCCACGCAAACTACACTCTGTTTAATTTCATAAATACTATCAGTCATGCAAGCACGGATTGGGCTCCTTGCACAGTGCACAGATATAAAATCTGTACTTTGTATCCAAATCTTACTACTGAAATATTATTTCATTGGACAAAACAAGACATGACATCACCCATAGAAAATACCTTACCACTGACCCTCGTGAAATCAGGCAACAGCCGTCACTGAGGCTTCCTGATACGGCTGCCGCCATTTTGAAACCCATTGACAGCGATTGGTTTGAGTCAGCAAGATATATCTCTAGAGGTGGCATGCTAGCTTGTTGCGTGCACAAAGTTGGACGCCCCCCACATTGCCCCTAGTGGAAGGTTGGTGCCAGTGTTCGGGAGCGGAGCCGCCATAATTATTTGAGTGTGAATGGCTCTGTGATTGTAAAGCACTTTGGACTTTCAAGAAAGGTAGAAAAGTGCTATACCTTTTTGGAACATGAAAGGGGAAGGGTTGACATGTCCAGTGATTATACAGTCAGTGGTCTCACCTACTTCAGCTCTACGCTTATGTGTTAAGTGTTCACTACAACCTGTCGCCTACCGTGTGCTTAAAGAAGAAAGTATTTACGCTCTACGGCTCATTGAGTGGTCTACGAGCTTAAAATTCTATGCGGGCCACCTGCACGCCTGAACAAATTTGCCCATAGACATAGACATAGACATTTCATAGACAGCTCATATCTATCCATAGGGGCAGTTAAGATCACGGCATTTAAAAGAATACTTTATGTGGCAAAAAAAAAAAGACAGCAAATGTGTAATTTGATTTAGACATTCTCATGAATATTCCTAAATCCAAAGCCCTACAACAATTGAGTCTCCTAAACATCAAAGTTGTTATGAACTTGTTCATTTATTAGAATTTAGTCTTTAATTAACCTCGATTATAGATGTTGGTTTGCACGTGACTTTTATTTATCTCTCCTTGAAAAAGCAGACACTCCCAAAGCTGTGATTTCCAAATACTCACAACACCTTTGTCCAAATTGTTTGGTGGTATTATTAGCTGACTTGCTGGAGGATCACATGAGGCCTTTAGGGGGATGGGCAGCGTTTCTGGAGGGTGGTATGGCTTTAAGAGTGAAGTACCAGCAGCACACACTCGCTCCGCTCACTCCCACACACGAAAAGTTTGGAGCTGTGGGATACCTACGATAGGAAGTGACGGTGCTGCGCGAATTTCAGAAGGAAAAAAAAAGACGAATATCAACACAAAGCAGAATGAGAAGCAGCGTGTGAGAGACGGATCTCCAACAGCTCTGAATGAAAGTGCTGAAGAAGTGAAAGAAAGGATTTGTTTTTATCTTTTTACGACCGAGGAGGGGGGTTGCTGTCTGACTGATCTCCATGACTTTGTGTTCTGGAAATCTTTGGCGCACACGCCAGCGTTTGGAGCGGTGACCGAGCAACTTCAGCCCCTCTCTTCGACCATGTGGGAAAAGACTTAGGAGCACCTTTCTGGGGAGGTGTGGAGGAGGATATGAGCACACGTCCTCGGATCTGGCCGCGATCCTTCACTCTGTCGGGATGTCGGCGAGCCGCTCCGCCGCGGCTTGTGCTCGGACGCTGGCCCGTCTCTGCGCCCTGGCGCTGATCGTCGCCGCGGGACTCGGTTCGGAGTTGAGGGTTCGGGTCCGGCTGTCTGACGGCCATCTGACCGAGGAGGTCCTGGAGGCGGACAGCGAGAAAGACGTGATATCGCTCGAGTTTAAACAAGGGGACGGGACACTCATCACCTTCATGGCGGACTTTAAACAGGTGAGAGAAATACTCTAGTCCGAGACTATTTCTACATGAATAGAGACTATATCTAAAAAGGTTATAATCTTTGAAAAGTTGTGTTGTTGTTCACTTTTTTAATAGTTTTCGCTCCTTCACACACCACATGGGGTTTGTACAGACAGTTTTGCGCCAAATTCCCTTCCAGACATAGCCTTCCATTTCATCCGGGCTGGGGACCAGTACAGGAAGACTTAACTGGGCAGGATCTCAAAAGGATTGCTACACCTGGGTGGAATCGAACCCTGATTTCGTGCATGCCAGCCTTGTTCTTAACCATCTGAGCCATCCAGATACAAAAGTCTCTTATTGCCAATATATTTACTTTTTAAAACGCCTTTTAAATTTAACCATGATTGGATTTTCAATTAAGTTGTTACCCTGGATAAAATCCAATTAGGGGTTCTGAAACTCCATAATGTCTAACCCGGTTCATGTTTCCAAATGTAAACTTAATTTCCCTTCAGCGTTTCTGTTTGGATTCCTCTCCTAGAGTTCCTCTCTTGGTTCCAGAATAAGTCGCCCCAGAAAAAGACAGCATATGAGGTCACACTTAAAATAAGCTCAGACCCTCCTGCAGCATTCTCTGAAGTTTCAATTTGAACTTGTGTTGAAAAGTTCATTCATCTTTTTTTTTTTTTTCCTACCACTGGTAGGCGAGACAGCTGTTGCTCCTTAGATGTGGACCCCCACTGCTCTGCGCCTCCTGCAACTCTAGTTCAGCTTGGGACCGTGTGGATGACCACATTTAGCAAACTCTTTGGGACGCTTGAACCACTTTTAACTTTTCAGTGATTTGTCAAAAACGGGTGGGGGAAAGAATCTTCAATTGGCCTCGCATAAATGTGTTTCTGTGATGGTTCACACAGAAGCTGGTGGGCTGGCAAGATGTGAAGGGGGGAGATTTACCAGGATTAAGTGGGTATGTCTGACCTTTTTTGATCTGCACGTCTGGTTCACTAACCTAAACGGCTAATTTTGAGTTGAAAGAGGGAAGGCCGTCGCCCCCAATCAATGGTGAGAGAAGTAGATGTACAGTTGTTAGTGAGCATTTTAACCCGTGCCTTTCGCTCCTCGCACATGTGCGCGCAAAGTCACACATCCATCTGCCCATGTGGTTCTGTTTATTTGAGTGAAGCCTGTAAAACGTCTTGGATCACTTTGCTTTTCCGCCATCTGATTTATCCGCTCCAGTTGTAGGTCAACCTTCTTTCCCAATTCTGCCTTCCTCTCTTTATCTTTGGCTCTTCTTCCATGTGGTTCTCATTCAGCTGTTGTGCAGTACCTCCAAGATTTATGGAAAGTCGGATGAGCTGGAACTCCCAGCTGCTCTGAATATACAGCTGAGATGAATGTAATGCGTAAAGAAAAGTGTTGTAAGGAATGTTAATAAGTTATGACACTGCTTCCCTGCCAGCCCGTAACGGAGACCCTAAGAAGGTTATGGTCTGCTTCTTTCGTGTTGTAAAATGCACTCTGTTTTTAGAGCCCAGCCTTGTCATATACTGTACTCCTTTTGAACACATCGTAACAGTCGAGTCCATGTTTTTTGCATCAGGCACATGTGGAGGGACTGGCTGGACGTGAGAATGGGGTACAGTAAAACTTATTCAAGCAGTCCATCACTGTGGGTATCAACTGAACTGTAACTTCAGAAGGGTTCCTTTAGGCATGTGGACATATGGAAAAGATGATGTGGTTTAGCCAGCTCACAGCACCTCTGTGTCATGTTGAATAAATCTCAACATGCAGATAACAGTGGTAGAGGAGTTCATTATGTAGCTGCATTTTGGGGTTTCACTTATCCTGCCGAAGGATTTTCTTTTAATTTTGTTTATTCTATTCACTAAGCCATTTTTTCCTCAAAATGAAAATAAGTCAACAACAACCCTAAAGTATGAGGAAATTGCTATATTTTTTTTCCTTGGTGCAACACAAGAGGACTTTTATTTAGCAATTTCCCTGCTGGAGGTTTCAAACACATCTCCATGTTTCTGTGCAGCAACAGCTTCAGTTATGGTCTAACTGCGGTTTATATGCTTGCACAACTATAATCCTTCTGCTCTGCATAAACCACGTTTTGCCTCCTAATCTGGGGGAAATGTCTCGCATATTTGAAGGAGTGTTTTTGGGCAGAAATTTGGTCAAAGGAACTAATCTTGTTTTCTACCTCCTTTTCTTGTCAAATGAATAGGCTTTAAGAGACACTGACACCCAAGTGGTCTAAAATGTTTTTGGGTCGTCACTTAAAGACCCACTCTTGTCATATTTTCAAGTGTTCCCAGTGTTTTTTTTAATTATCTTTTTAGCCCCCCAAAAAGATTTTTCTAGGACATAGTTTCTGCAGAGAGGCTGTAGTTCATTAAAGGTTCGCATCTGACTTGTATTTGGGACCTTTTGTCATGGAGCATCTCCACCCTCGTCCCCTCCATGCTACTGAAAGTTCTCTGTTTACGTGTTCTCATGCTTACTTCTAGCCCCTCACAACCACAACCTAACATTAGCGGTGCTACTAAATTGGTGAGCAACATGGAGCTATCCACCGTACATTTTTTGAGGAACAGCCAGCTCGGACGACGAAAACAAGTGGATCTTGTCGGCTACAAGCAAATGATATAGAAAGAAATGGAGTAGGGTTCTTGTAGCCTGCCAATTGGACCATCTACATCACATACATACTAGCTTATTCCAATGGCATTCTCTGTTCTGGTATTGATTCACAACGATTTAAATAAAATAAAAAATTGAAATTTTATTCTTAATTTTGTTTACATATGTAACAAGAATATGTTAAAAACACTATAAACAACATTTCATTTGAGTGGGTTTTTAAAGTCCCCCTACAACATTTTTTTTTTTCTTTAAATGTTCCCAGTGGGGTTTTAATTAGGACTGTGAAGTTTTAACAAAAATGTCACATCCTAAATGTCATAAAAAGTCATTTTTCTTGTTGATTTGAAGCCTTAGTCTCCAAAAATGCCTCTGTGTGGGTGTGGCTAATAGTGCTGAGCTGTGTAACCCTGACCCTCATCCCCCCAGACATGCTAGTTTTAAAATGCGTGCAGCCAGTGCTGACATTTGTAGATGCAGACGAAGGGTTACGTTCAGGTTAAACCACCCGGTGGATCCTGAGCGGAGCTGCTATAAACAAAGCAGCGACGCTCCATGTAGCTGCTTATAGCAGTTCGCCGCGAGCTGCAGCAGCGCCCCTCCGCGGGTTGGATCAAACGCAGACAGCATATTTGTGACAGCTAACGGTATTTTACTTTCAGTCTCTATTTAAAAATACGTGAGGCCAACTTAATAAAAAAGTCCTGTCTTGGTCGCAATTAAAATACAAGTGGGCAGTGCTATTATCCGCGGTTCCGTCTTGTTGAAAAATGTCTCTTTTTCCGCAATTAATCGAGTAATTATTGACGTTGCTGTGACCAATAAATCCAATCCATTTTTTTCCTCAGATTCCTTCGGAAAATAATGAAAGCTAACATCAATATGGCCTTTCACTGAATTACAATCCTTTACAGCACAGAAGTATATCTTCTCTGGCCCCCACAGCTGCATCTAGGCTAGCTAGCTTTTGTGACGTAGGCAAGTTGCAGGAATCCAAACAGAGTTTTTCTTGGGCACTTTGATTGACAGTTACTTAAAAGGAGCAATACTCGAAAATGCTAACACGAAATGATTTCTTATGATATTTTGTTTCTCTTTCAGAAGAAAAATGTCACACATACATGTTAAAAAATCAAAAAAACATGATTTTCATTGGAGGGGGACTTTAAAGACAATTGTGAGAATTAGCCTACATACAACTTGGTGTAATTGGTAGAATTTTTTAAAAAGCAGGTTTAATGATGCTCTTTCATTTTGATTTGCCTCAAGCAATAACAGTGTGCAAACCTTTAAGTTGGTTGAAGTTATAGGAGTCACTCTTTTAAAAGTACACTTAACAAGCCCTTAGAGCTGTTATTTATTCAGGCTTACATGGGAATCATCTTAAATGTGGCTTTATAACAGATGCGCACCTAAAGGTACAGAAAGCATCAGTCCTGAGCTGAAAAGGAGTGAATCTACATCACTGCAGGCATGCTGGGAGTGACCTCTTGGTGTGCAGATGGGTCAAAGGATCAACAGATGACTGGAGGCCACTTTACACCGTCTCGCATTATCATGGTAAACGCGTCTCGGTGTCATAAACAATGGTGCTGTGGCGGGAGTGTGTCTGCCTTTTAATCCTTCTTTAACTTTAACCTGAAGACGCGGATTGAGTTTCAGCCTCGGGCGCCGTTGCCCTCGGGTCAGTTCTCTGTAGTCCGCTCTCCCAAAGCATGCAGGCTCTTGAAGACACACCCAGCACAGTAGAGTCCCGCAGTGAATGAGTGGGAAGTTGTTCACACGCTGATATGTCAGGCTTGTATCTGTAGGTGGAAATTCAGCTGGGTTGGCCTTTCCTTTCTTTGTGCTCACATGGGGTCAATGAAAGATCCACTCCTTATGCATTTGGTCTATATGTCTTTTCATAAATATTTAGTTTAGTCAGATTTGTACTTTTTATATTTGTTAAACAATTAAAAAAGGAATTGCAGGTTAAAACTTGCTATTGCCGAAGTTGAGGATCATTGGTCTCTTAGTCACCTTTGTCTTTTTTTTGCCTGCCATACCTTACTTGTTGTCACCTGGGGAAACACCTCTTTTTTAACTTGTACAAACTTGTTTAAGTCTTCTCTACTTGTAAAAAGTCACCTGTTACAGGAAGGGCTGTTGATTCAGATATGCAGTATTTCATGGGAAAGTGTCTGACAAAACTCATACAGGAGTTGACGGTGAGTCATCATTTAGTCACTCAGTCGTGTTTCACACATGAATTGTCAGTGGTAATTTAGCTGACAGGTTTTTGTCACTGGTTAAAAAAAGTCTCATGGTTCTGAATTTTTATAAACTAATTTATTAACTACCCTTTCACTAAATTGCAGCCTGACACAGTTTACACTAGTTCCATTTGAGTCAGCATATGGATTTTAATGTACTGGAGTGGGAGACTGTGAGATAAGCTGCTAATGCATAAAACAATAAAGTATTTCATGTTTTTTTTTTTTGCTGCATGTATTTTCTTTGTTTCACTTTTACTCCTCTATAGTGTTATTAACACACTTTTTATTTTTCTTAGCATTGGTATTTATGACTATAAACTGTTGCAATTTCTTAAACTTTGTATACCAGTCTGTGCTATCTTTAACTAATTGTCAGCCCTATATTTATGGCCCGCAGCAGCAGTCTACTGACTGCAAGGACCATATTGTTTTTGCTTAGAGTCAAAAAACGTAAAAAGCCCAAAAAAGCCTCAAAGAACCGGCCTAAGCCCAAACGGACCCGACCAGTGTTATAGCAGGACCCAAAACTACACACACACACACACACACACACACACACACGAAAAAGTTCTTCTATATTGTTTTTGCAATGTTTATTATTATTTTATCTATCTGGCACTTTGAGCCAAAATTACACCCCCGCCACTTGAACGAAAAGTACCTCAAAATCGCACCACACGTAGGGAAAATTGAAAATGAATTTTTGGCATAGTGCGCGTTACCCCGCCCAAAACGATGACATCACGGCGAGCGTTTTCGCGAAAAAAATGAATGGGCCGAAAAACGTTTATGGGGCCAAAAAAAAATATTTCGAAATATTCAAAAAACAGCCAATGACCCGTGTTGGGGATAAGCCCTGGAACATTTGAAATCATTATGGGATGGCCACACGACCCACGCCTTGGCGCCAATCTGGCGCCGAAAACGGAGAAATGGCGATTTTCACGGTTTTCATCAGTATGGGAAAACGACACTTTGGTTTGTCCGATTTTGACGAAAGTTGACATGCATGTCCAAAGTCGGAGTCTACAAACACCCAAAAAGTTTCATTGACCTTTGACCTTTGGAAAAGGCCGATATCCTGAAACATTCAAAAAAAGTACTTTTACTCACAGCTACGAAAAGAAATACCTCCTTGGGGGTTTTATCAACTGTTATGTAACTTAGTTGTGCATTAATGAGAACCTACTGGGGGAAAAATGTTGCAATTAGAAGTTGTAGAATATGAATGCCGTGCGCGTGGCGAGTTTGCAACCGACGCCGTTTTATGTAGGTCAGACATGTTTTATCCAAATTGTGTAAAAGTGGTATTCACGCGTTCGGAAGCTCGAGCTGAACGAAATGACATAACATACGAAACTGTATGCGTACAATTCGCCTCTGGTAGGCAAAAAACCGTCGCAAAAAAAAGTGCTGATTCAGCAAAAAAAAATTTTTTTGCGAAAAAAAATCTTGGAATCTACAAACAAAAGTAATATATCTGTGTCGGGGATATCCAAAGGAAGTTTTGAAATTATTATGGGATGGCCACACAACCTATGGTTTGGCGGCCATATTGTTTCAAAATCTGATTTTTGGCGATTTTTACGTTCATAAAAATTAACCTTTTATTTGCACGATTTGAATGAAAATTTACACACAAGTTGCTAGCATTGTCTACAATGACCCTAAAATTTCATTGACCTTTGACCTTGGGAAGTGCCGCCATCTTGAATCTTAAAAAAAGCAATTTCACTATAAGCTATTTTAAAAATTCAGCCCAAGGGTTTTTTTGTCCGATCATTTCCAAACTTTTTGGGTATCATCGGAAGGAAACAAGAAAAGAAAGATGCCTTTAGAACTTTTGTATCTCAAACGGCGCCCGCGTGGCGAGCTCGCAAAAGTGGCGTAGTCTTAATACACGCTCATACTTCAATGCAATCCTATGGACTTTAATATGTTGATCCCGCTTAAGCTGTAACTGGCAAAATAACATAGAATATGACCAAATAAGGAATGTGGCGTGGTTAGCGAATAACCCCCGTTGCTAAGGTCATCCAAAGTGTACTTTTTCCGATCATTATGATCTTGACGTCAAACTGCTCGTGACCTCAGACGAACAAAACAAAATGGTTGCTATGGAGATAAAACCAACAGAAAAAGCCGCCATTTTGAAAAAGGTGCTTTTTAATCAATTTCTCACATTCAGCTCAGACCAGCTATACAATAAGCATAGGGGGACTTAGGGTTCCACAGTGAGTGCTAAGCAAGTGAGTTCGGGGTCAAAGGTCACCGTCAAGGAGGCTGCGGCCCGTGCGAGGCGCGTGCGTGCGGCGGTGCGTGCGTGCGGCGGCGGCGTGCGTGCGGCGGGGCGGCTGCGGCGGCGTTGGTCCGGCGGCGGTGGGTGCAGCGAGGGAGAGGGCGGGTAATGAGGGAGAGGGCGGCGAGGGAGAGGCTGGGTGGCGACTGCGGGCCATCCAACGCCGCTTGCGGCTTTAATTCTGTTTATTTCCTAATACTGACTGCTACTTTTACCTCACAAGACAAATTAGTTTATAATTTTAGTTTTTAATCAAGCTTTAGCCTAAGAAACATTTGGTATTTTACATTATGTGATGCATGACACACCATGGTAGGTCATAGATGTTGCAGTTCTAAATACATATGTCAGTGGTGTCTAATGCCATTTAAATTTCACAATCCTTTGATGGTAATCAACAGTTCTGAATTCTATTGACAAACTGCAGCAAGTGTTACTTTTAGATGGGTATTTTAGACTGGATCCATAAATAGATCTGTTTACTTTGAGGCATCTGACAATGCTTCTAAATTTACTGACAAACACTGTTTAAAAAATTAGCTGCTGAAGGTTTTTTTCCTCCTATTTTAAACAAACAAGTTGGAAGATGAGAAGCTGAACTCATCTTTAGAGTTTCAAGTTTTCAAAGTTTGTATCTGTTTTACCCTAGTCTTCCTCTAGGACAGAGACACAGAAGGTTCTTTGCTCCTAACCTGCAAACATGTCTTTTTACTTAAGCAGCAGATTTCTTGTCTTTGAAATAGCTGGTTCTAAGTTAGGCACAGCCACAGAATTACCACAAAAACTATGACATAAGAAAATTAAATGAGGAAAAAAACAGCAGAAACATGCACTGCTTAGCAATTTGATCTTTTTTTTTTAATCTAATGAAGTTGGACTTGATTTTTTAAAAATGTTTTCTTTTTGTTCTGCATAAATGATTTTGATCAAAGTTCGTATTACTAGGGCTGGTTATCGCTTATACTTTACAGAAACTATTTGATTTAATTCACAAGTGCCTGAATCGATTCGATTCAGATTTTTTTTCGATTCTTCAATTCAATTTTGAGTTTCCACATTTGTTTAGAAATACATTAAAAATCTACAATATGTTTTGAATATATTTCTATTAATCTGATACAGTTTACGTATTTCAACATTTGTTTGTGAAATAATGAGATTGTTGATAGCATACAGTAGGGGTCCCCAACTGGCGGACCGTGGTCCGAGACCCTTTTATCTGGACCACCAAGCAATTTTAATTAAAAGTAGGATTTTACATTCATTTTTACACAAAACAATTTTTGAACAGGCGTGCAAGGACAGCTGCGTGTGGACCAGGGTCCTTCAACCAGCAAAGACCGGCATGCTAATGCTTACATAGTTGGGATGAAAAGTTATGAAGTGATTGAGTGAACAATGGCACCATCTAATTTGAGAAAGGTGGACTCTGAAAATCATGCCTTTCGAGATGAGTGGACCAAAGCTTTCGCTTTCATTTTACCAGCGGTGAGTTCTACAAGATTAAAAGCGTGTGGAGACTGTTGCTTTTGTTAAAAGCACCGATATCAAGCGGCGCTACGTGACAAAACAAAACTTTTGTCATAAATTACCTGTCAGGATCAGCGACACGCGGGCACAGAAAACACACAAAATGAAACGACAATATGAGCGTACAACACACAGACGCTAACGGCACAACAACGGGCTCACAAGTGCTCAGTACGAGTGGAATGGATTTTGGGTGAGCACAAAACGTGACTCTGAAATGATTTAAAGAGTGTATGGAGGCAATGGCAGAAACTGTATTGGAGGGAAAAGAGAGACGGCAGCTTCAAGAAAAGATACGTTCATCAGGCCAGAATGACTATCCCTGCTCTCATGTATCGCTGATTTGTTTGTAACGCTCAACTTTTTTTTTTTTTTTTAAAATATATATCCCAAATGGCTTAAAAAGATGGATGAAGGAAAAATAATTCTGCATGTGACTTGGTGAGTGCTGTCGGTCTTTTCAGAAGAAACTGGACATTTTAAGATGAATCTGGAGGAGGACTGCAAACATTTTTTTCAAGACCAGCTCTTGACTTTTGTTAAAAAATCCCTTCTTAGTGAAGAATTTTGTTATTTTTTTTCTAAAGAGGCCATGCATTATTACAAATGGACGAGTGCAGGCTGATGAAGTGTTAATAGAATAATATGAATCCTCTGATCCTGAAGTGTTTTGTGCTAAAATAGAAGTTTTCTTCTTTCATCAAAGTGGCATTGTACACAATAACAATGTTTGGTTCTTCCTACAGGTGTAAATCAGCCTTCTCCTGCACATGCTCACACCTCAGAATGGCTTTGACTCCTTTCCTTTCCAGATTTAAGATGTTAGCTGCCAGTGCTCATTCACATTTCTCACACTGATTAGTATACTGTATGTATTACTTGAATGATCAATAGGTAGTATTATTTGTAACCTACTGTTAAGGGTTGTAAAAACTATATAATAATAATAATAAATCATAATTATGTATGCTTTTTGAGGTACATTCATGTTACCTATTGCAGTTTAAGTAAAAAAGAATGCAAGTTTGTGAAAGAGCATGCATATTGTACTACAAGGTAGCAAGTTTATATGCAATATTTTTTTTATTCTTCGATTATGTACATTTAAGTATTTTTGTTTAAAAAAATGAATTACAGAAATACTTTTTGAGACAATAAGCTAAAGAAGTATTTGCCAATTTAATTATCCATTGCAATTAAATATAGGAGAAAAGAAAAGTGAATTATTGTCTGAATATTTTTGCATGTGCGTTTCCCGGTCTTCCAAGCTGACAGGGTTATCGGAACTCTTGCCAAATTAGTTGGGGACCCCTGGCATACAGTGTTACATGGTTTCTCAAAAGGAGAAGCTCTGACAAAAATGTTCAGATCATTAACATTGTAAACATTGTAAAAGGGCGTTTCAGTTTGGCCACTAGGTGGCAATCACGCTATCGCATTACATCTTATTCTGGAAAAAGAACAAAGTATGATAAAAAAAAAAACTATGTTTTAGACCACAAATTGTTACTTTAAAAAATATTTACTCGAAAGAGTTAGCAAAGTTCATATCTTTGAGTTTTATAACGGTGTTCATTTAGTCAGCAATGTAATGTTTAGGTTGACTGAGCATTAGCATTAGCCGTCCTATGGGAAATTCTATTGAACTTTAGCATGAAGCGGACTTTAGCTTTATGTGCTAAATCGATTTATATTTTTATGAATCGATCATTGATCTGTTAAGTTTAAATCGATTAATTGATTTTATCAACCCGGTATTACAACCAAGACTTGAAAAGCAGGATAATCTTTCGTCGAAATAACAGTCCTAAACTGGCCTTTAAGGTGCACCACTTACTTGCAGCTCTATAGATAACTTATTGCTCTATTTAACACTTTCTTTGCATTCAACTCCATTCACACTGTCAGTGTTCATTTGCAAGAAAATAAAGAGCCTTGTTTTAATTGGACCATGGTGTCCTTATTTGTTCCATACCACGGATCAGTTGAGCTTTCACACTTACCAGTTGATGAGGACCATTTGGGGACATGACTAAGTGCCTTTCACTTCCCATAGTGAGCATCCAATGCTCTGACATTGTGATAGTGGACTCTTGAAGTGTCAGGGTGTTCTTTTGGACAGGAAAGTAAAATAAACAACAAACTCTAATGTACAGAATTGGGCTGAGGTCCTTTGGTATAAACTGGATCGTCCTTGAGACCGCTGACTCTGGGAGGGCTTCAACAGTTCTCTATGTTGTCGCGTAGACGGCTGTTGTGTGCAAGGGGAAGCACAGCAAAGGCAGACAAAAGCAGACTCAAGAAACTGGTGAAGATGCCCCCTGGACTCCATTGAGGAGGTGGCTAACAGAGATTATAATCCAAGCTAACTTTCTTTAGGACAAACACCCCATACCCACTGGAATAGAATGTTAAAGCCCTTAGAACTTATTCAATGAAAGACTCATTCTCCCTGCTTGCAGGAAGGGGTTTACAAGCAGCTCATTGCTCCTCTCACCTATAAAATTCTAAAACTTATCACAGGAAGAAGTGCATGAAATTGATTGTTACACTACTAAAAACAGGCTTATGTTTCATCTGCTAAAAGATATGGAAGAATTAAAGCCAAATACAAGGCTGAATGGGACTAAAGCCACCTCTGTTGGTGAAGTCTTATCTGACTGCCTCATTTCCTTCCATTTTAGTCCTCACTGTTTACCTTCCTCTCTTCAATTTCCTGAATGCAGTCTCATTAATTGTTCAGTTATTTGCTTAATTGTTTCCAGATTGTGCCTGAGGATTCATAGCTCGCCACCAACGTTCTGCAGTCTTCAATTTGATTTCATGTCTGTGTTAGGTTGACAGCCCTACGGCAAAACGACAAAAAGTGGCCTTTCATTCCGTCAAAAAAAAATAGCCAAGAGGAACGCCTTTCTTTCCATGGCCTCCAGTGTTTTGATTGTCCATTCACTGTCTCTGTTTACTAATTGGTTTGCTCTTTGGGCAGCCAGGTGTGACCAGCCCTAAATGTGACTCCACATTCCTTCCTTTGGAGCATCTGTAATTAGCTTCAACTCAAGCATTTCGTAGCTTCCCAGCTTTTCTCTGGCTCCTTTTGTCTGCGTGCCGCTCTGACTCTGTCTTCCAAACTGATCTTTAATCCCTGCCCCACACCTGTGGCTTTTATTTTTTTTTTTTTACTGACTTTCCTGTTACTCCAAGGCAAATACCCCCCATTGTCAGGAAACGCTTTAAATCCATGCATTCAGAAGTCACCTTGACAACCTAAAAGTAAATATATTTAGTGAGATGTGTTGTTAAAATCTTGTAAGGAAAGGTTGTATGGGTCTAATATTATGTGTTCAGGATGGACTGGGTTAAGAAAAATAACTTTCTTGGATCGTTTTTTTAGATTGAACTTTTTTGGTTCACTTTAAAAGAAAAATCAGTTTCAGATTGATCCCATTGTCTCATCAATGTGGCTGATCAGTCATCCTGCATTGATGGCCAACCAACTCAACAGACAGGGTCTTAGAGGGGCTTTCAAAACAGGAAGAGCTTTGTGCAAAGTCAACATCTGTGTGCATTTAAAATTTCATTGTTCTTTTTAACAAGTGAGTAGCAAAATGAAGTGCATCACCAAGAGAAAAAGAGAGCTGCACTCTATTTCACTGTTAATAAAACTGGTATACAAGTTACAGTGCTGGAGATTGCTCACTGTAAATGGAACCACTTGACTCCGTGAATGGGCTTTTGTGCCCCCGCTTAAGAGATGTGGACCACCAAGGAAAGCAACCCCATTTCTTTTCCCTTCAACGGGTATCATGTCCCATCAGTAAGGTTGCGAAATTCATACTTCTGTTTGGCTTTTTGCCAGTTGCAGTTTGAGTGTAGAACAGTAATGTCATGGAGTCTGTACTTGCATGTTTTATTTATAGCTATGCTGACATTTATGTGGCTCTTGTTGAGGGGAAAGAAAAAAAACCAAGGCTGTGCTTTGATTGTGAATTGCCTGTGCTTTTTATGAGAGCCAAGAGTAGCTCTTTTAATTCCTAATGTGGATACCTGGTTATTTTCTCTAAAGTTGGTCTGGAAGCCTTTCATTTTAGTTGGTCAGTGGAAAAACTTTAATGAAGGGCTTGTCTTACGAACCGCATGTTACCTTACCTCTTCAATTAGTAGCTATAAATGTTTGTGACTATGCAGTTCATTTTTGAACTGTAGGTTGCTAACGATGCTTTGGTTGACCTCAAATCTGATGATTCATAACAAGTTGATTGTTTTTTTTGTTCATGTTCAAAAGAACAAGAACTATAACATACTTGTTGATAGATTATCTTCAAATTGTGTGTGCAACACGTTTCCTTCCTGTTCCCTTGTCTCTCCTTATTTGAATGTTTTATTGACTATCAGCTCATCTGGAACATTTTTACTGGTGGTTGCTGTCTATTGCTCCCTTTAATATTCACTTTTTCCTTATGTTTGCATATCATTTACAGTCGGACAAGGGGCAAATTCACACCGGCACACTGGAAAAATTTGTTGCTCCCCACATCTTTGAAAGCTTAATTTTTTGCCACAATTAAATGTGACTGTTTAACACATTTGCTTCAAAGCTATTTGCTATTTTCTTTGATTCTGAAATTAAAGAAAAAAAAGTTTCCAGAACCATTTCAAATCAGCAGTTCTCAATGTTTTTCAGAATATGGGGCAGTTTTATGATAAACCATGTTTAACCTGTTTCGAAACTGAAGAAGGGGTTCAAAAATGCATATGGTTATTAACCCCAGCCATTATGGGCTTTTAGTGGGTGAGAGTTTACTTTCTTATTCCTCGGCTTATTAGATTTTTTATTAGAATAAAACATCATGGGTGTCGGCTGAGTGTCACGCCGTCTTCCTTATAGCCAGATTCAGGTCAGTCAATAAAATCTATTTAATGAATTTGCTGAATTAAATTCCACATTGTCCGTGGCACTTGGGGATCTGTGCTTTAAATACCATTTTACTCCATCCTAATGCACCACAGATGGCAAACACTATTTATTACTAAGCAAATACAGTACACAATTTACTGTGTGTGCTATAAATGAAATTGGCACCAGTTGGGATTTCCTCCTTCTTTTTTTTCTCCTTTAGTAGCACATCATAGGAATTCAAATAAAGAATATGGACTGCATCCTGTTGACATATAGCTTTTTCTTTGTTCCACCACCAAAAGAAAATGCTTTAATTATTTCACTTGTTGATCGTCATATCCATTGAATTGAGGAGCAGAAGTCACACACACAAAAAAAATGAACAAGGGGGATTGAGATTTTGGGATTCGGTGTGCAGTAACTCCTATAAAAAATTGAAAATGTTTGTTTGATACTTGTCCTGTAAATTGGGATGTAAAGGCCTTTAATAATGTGTGTTAACCCTCGAACTATCTTATGGGGTCCAGGTGACCCAACCCATATATTGATGTGTGATCCTTCCCATGACAAATGTGGACAGGATTTTATGTCTGCCACGGACACCAGTGAAGACTAAAAATCCTTGGAGAAAAAAAGTTCTGCGCACTGTCTTGTGGGGTCCAGATGACCCTACTGTTGATGTAAACATGACTAGGATAGAACAAGGGATACAGGATAGATTCTGATGTTTTTCTTTTGCTTCTTTCTTTTTTCTTCTTCTGTCAAACATAACTGTTGATTATACGTCCTTTGGTATCAAACATGGTAAAATCATAATTAGAATAATATTTTTTAAATTGGCAAATATCAAGCCTTCAGTCACTCCATAGTGCAATAACAGGACACTGTGTCAGAGCACCACAATGTTCACCACAATGAGTAAACGTGTTCTTTTATTCTTTTGAACATGCTGTAAAGTACTTAGAAGTCTCAGAATAGATGATTTTAATCTGTGTTTTTGAACTAGTTTCAAAAAGCCTTTTATTGTATTCTTCTAGGCCCAACAACAAAGCATTGAACCATATCAGTAAAACAAAAAGTGTTTACAAAGCCAGGTTTTAATTCACACAGATCAAAGACATAGAATAGTACGGAACCACCTTGCACTTGTAAGGAGCAGTACACCATTCTCCAACAAGAATATCACTGTCATAACAATATCGAAAATATATTGTATTTAAAAATGATTATCAAATGTATACACCAGTTATTAAAAACTTATGGGTGTCTTCTTACTTAATACTATCTATATCTATATATATCATTTTAGAATATCCAATTTTTGCCACAATTTTTTTACTTAAAACATTGACAATCTTCAACACAGATGAAATCATGTTTTTGGTGTTTTTAACATGTTCTGTTGGACTGATGTTTAAGAAAATGTCTAAGAAAATTGCTTTTTTAGTATTTCCTTTTTCCGATTGCTGTGAATCAGAAGCAGACCAAAAAAAATGCCATTTAAAAAAGATCATTTTTTGGATGCTGAAAATATGATGGGCAAGCCACAAGCACTCTGCTCTTAGCTTTCAGCAACAGGGAGGGGAAGAAGGGTGGAGTTGCTCCACACTAACTGTAATACTCACAACTCAAAGGCAAATTTCTGCTACTCTGCAGAAACCACGTCCTAGAGAACCATACTGCTTAATTTTGGCTAAAACCAGCATAATCAAAATTAAGACTACTGATAATGATGTGAAGTGGCTCAAATAATGATCAGTTTGTTATTTTATATTATTGTAACTTATATAATAACACTTCTTGTCAACCTTAAAATTAATTAATAATACATTTAGTTTAGCACATTTTAAATGTTGACTAGACATAAGAAATGCATTTTAAAACTAGTGGATTTAATAGATCAAAACATTTCAATGAGTAATGTATGAATTATGTCTGGTGATAAAACTGATTAAACCGTGTCATTCTTTTTATTCTAGTGGTAAAGCCAAATTACTTGGTGGCTGTTTTCTTCCCAGAGAGAACCTGCTAATGGCTTAAAAGAAGAGGCATGTCTCTCTCTCTCTCTCATTGTCACTTCGGTTTTATGGAATTATCAGATTCCCACTTGCTGGTATTGTTTATAGTTTTATTTGTGGTTTATTGTAAGAAGGCAACAACTAGATCTATGTTTAGATTTTGACACTCAAGGCTGTGACCGTTTTTGCTATTGCTGTACTCTTGAACTTCGGTAGACACAAGGCAATCATTAATCGGGACGTGACGTGAAAGAAGATCCCGCTCTCAAAAAAAACCAAAGGATTTAACTACTCTTCTTCAATGTAGTTAACTAGAGGTCTGTAACCTCATGTCTGCAGTATGGGGGGTCCTGTAGGTTCTTCACGTTCTAATCTACTCCCCCTTCCTCATATCCTGTTCTGTTCATTTTTGATGCATTCGTCCTCTTCCTCTGCTACTTTTGTGATCGTCTTTAATCTTGTCAGCTTTTGTCTTATTATTATCCTTGCAGGAAAAATGCCATAGTATCTAATTTTGCCTGTCTGTATCTCCGTGGATCCTTTGAATCCAGTGTTCCCTGAAACCTTGGGCATTTCAGAGATATAATCAATATTTGCTCTGTAATTTTCTTTCCAAAGGTCAAATGGTACCGCATGGTTGTCTTGCGTAACCCCCCCCCCCAAGCTTTTTATTGTTTACTCGCAAGGAAGTCTCTCTTGGAGATGAAAAAGCTGTTGGAAGGAACACATTTGTTTATTTATTTGGACTAAAGTGTAAAGACGGGCTGCACTGCTTTTATATGTCTACACCTTCTTTAATTTTTCTTTAGGTTATTTTTAGGTTGCTAATCTATCTCAATTTCTCCAGCGTAGGGGTTGTCAGCCTTTAAACTTTGACTTCTGGGAAGCTAGTTTACTTCAGATGGGTGTGTGAAAAGCAGAGGAGGGGTGTTCGGGACTCTGTTTGTTTTTGAGGCTAAAACTTCCAAAAAAAAAAAAAACGGGGGTAGATGTCCAATAAAAAGGACAGGTCTGCTGCTCCACTCCTCTTACTGTTAGTTTCCCATCATGCTTTGCATTCCCTCTTACAGAATTTTTGTCCTTGGGTTTGGTGCCAGATCTGTCACATTATTGCCAACAGTAACACTCTCTTTTAGTGAAAATCTATGATGTTCCCCTTTGAACAATACCACATGCAAAAACATTTTAGAAATGCATTTGACTTTCACCTCACCGCACAAGACAAATCCCAATGAGAGTGTAAAGAAACGCCCTAAGGCTTTCACTCAACAATGCAAATAACCAAAGTCACACCGGCGCAATGTTGCGCAGTCAACAAGCAATAAAGAGTATATCAACCGACTGTCAGATGAGTCTTTATGGGCACAATAAATGGAAACCTCTCCTTGCTTTTAGCAATCAGCCGTTTGAATGTCTTTGAACTCCACATACTGAATTATTCGAAGCATCTGGAAACAGTACTGCATCAAGTACAACCATGGAAAGAATACTTGTTCTAATCCGAATGAGCCTCACATTTAAACAGACACTCCAAGCCTTGCCTCACACATAGCTCTAATGTCCACCAGGAATCATCTGTTTATCCGTTCAACCACTTATCTTTCCTTCTCTGTCTCTCTTGCAGGATGTGAAAATATTTAGAGCGCTGATCCTGGGTGAACTGGAAAGAGGGCAAAACCAATACCAAGCCCTGTGCTTCATCTCTCGCCTCAACCGCAATGAGATCATTCCCAGCGAGTCCATGGCTCGTCTCAGACAGGTATCGTGCCACAACATTTTTGGGTGTGTCATTTGGCCTATTTCAACTATGAAAAGATGTCAGAAATGCTATGCATTTTTATCCCCGTTACACTAAGAAAGTAGCACAAAGAATTAAATTGATTTACCTTGACCATAAAAAAAGTTGCATCCAAGTTGCATGGTGAATTAGAAAAAATGATCCTTTTTAAAGAAAACTGAACAACTCTCTGTGTTTGACAAAAAAGATCAGAACAGACATTTTAGCCAGGAGTGTGGTCTTATTTTGACTGACTTAGATAACAGTAAGTCCTAAAGGAGTCTGTTTGCATTCTACAGTAAATTGTTGATGTTGTTGATTGACATTTAGGTCACATGCTTGTTGGTGACATCTGATGATAATACCATGAAAAATAAATGTTGATAAGAAGAAGAAGGCAAATCGACGGGCACTTTGGATGGGAGAAAATATTGAGTCACGGAGATGGTTATCTGCTGATCTCACCTGGCAAAGTCATGCAGTGATTGAAGGAATATCTTGTGCGAAAGCCAATTGGAGACAGGCTAACAGATACTGGAACTGAAGACACTAAGGAAGTTAAAAAGCTCCGTAGTGGAAGGGATCTGAGAATTGATTCAGTGAAGATCCTGTAGGTCATGGTGGTCTCTGGAGATATCTTTTAAGAAACACTTTAGGAGTAAAGGGTATTTTTGAACTGCTTTGGCCGCCAAGTCTATGAGATTAAGCAGTTGTTTGCATTGTGTATTGCTAACAGTAAGAGATCTTGACCACCAGTAGATGTCCAGACTCCACTCAAGCTGCTGGTCTGTCATTGACTATGTTCAAACTTTTATAAACAAGATGCCGACAGGTTCTAGTTCAAAGACAGCAGTCTCCATTCTTTTTTATTTATCGTGATGGTGTCATGTTGATTTCATCAGACTTAATAGCAAACTATTTTTAGACAGTAACTCTTGAGTGAAGCGGATAATTTTTATAACCTTTGACTCTCAGCACAGTTGTCGGATGTTAAATCCAGCCACAGACGTTTATAAAATTAGTTGATTATGTTTATGTTTTATAAATGTAAACCATTTTGTGTTGGGCTGAATCGGGACTGCCTGGTTTGTGTGACAAATGCGAAACGGCTATGCGGTGAACTGGCTTCTGGTCTGGCTCCAGCTACTTCCGATTTACGCATGACTCAGAGCAGAAGTTGTGGGGTTGCCTCTTGGTCTGGAGCCATAAGTTTTAGTCGTAAAAGACTGGAATGCCTTTTATAGGTTAGGAATGACGCACTCCTCCCCCAAGTAGAGGGGTATTTTGTGGTTTTTGAGCCTACTCACAGCACACCGTTCTTTCTCTGCAGGATTCCATTTAACCCCAAGGTATGGCTTATTCGACTGATGTGATTGCTCTGGTGCCATTTTTGTTCAAAGAACACTTAAGCATAAGTAGTCCATAGTATGATTGAGGTGTGAGTGCATTGACAAGAGAATGCCTTGCGGTAATTTGTCTGGTTCCAATGGTCCTATAACCTTAACAGACTATTTGAAAGTATTTGGATTGTGACAAATGATTTCCAAACATGAAGAGGGTTTATCTGTTTGTAGGGTAAGTTGAGTATCTCCTGGAAATTTGGGCCTACACAATCCAGAAATTGCTTATTGAAACTCACAAAGCTAACGCATACACTCTGAAATCCACAGTGCAATTAATGTACTTACTGCAGGTTTAATACGACAAACCTTAATCATATTCTCTGTAGGTCTTATATTATAATGAAGGAAAGTTTGGACCGTGAGGTTGAATGATAGATCTCAGTGTTCCACTTGACCAACTCTCAGCTCGGTCAACGAATTGTAAATAATAAATTGCAATATAGTTAGCTAAAGTTGGGTTTCTTTAGGATTCTTTGGAAAGAGGGTGAAGAGCTTGGATATTTGGAAAAGGCTTCTAGCAGAGCACCTGCTCCTCCACATTGAGAGAATCCAGCTGATGTAGTTCAGACATCTGGTCAGACTGTCCCATGGATGCCTTCCTGGTGATGTCGTACTGGCATATCCAACGGGGAGAAGGCCTTACACCAGAGGATACACTGAATAGATTTTATCTCTTGATTAGTCTGGGAATGTCTAATACTTTCAATATGAAGAAGGGAAAATTGGACGATATAAATTCAATGAGCAGAAATGTTACTTAATTAAAATAAAATAAAACTACAGATTAACAAAAGCTTGTTGTTTGAGCAGTAATCAGTGAGATTAAGGGTGCTTGTGACTCAAGTTTTTATCAGGAGGATAATTATTACTAAAAATTGAATTCTTAAATTCACCTAAATTGGATTGTAATAGTCGCATAACTTAATTGTCTGAAACAGTCCTACATTGTTTTTAAGAATCTCTGTAGCTGTGACAAACTTTTTTGAAAGCAAAACTTTTACAGATCTACAAATTTAAGAATAGAGCCTAAAAACAGAATAATTGCATGAAGATATCTCATTATGCTATCACATTGTCTTTTGCATTACTTATTCAGAAACATGTGCTCATTTCTGTTTTCTCAGAAAAATCCTCAGGCTATCCGCTTGGCAGAGGAGCGTAGGGGACTAGAGCAGCTGACGGTGAGCGTTGCTGTTAATCTTAGTAGAGCTTGGCAGCTCAGTCCTCACATCCACAACATGTGCAGTGAAGCTCGAGAGGCCATTTACACCAGGGAGGCCGATGTCAAATATTGGCTGGACAAAGGTAATTATCTCCCATCTTATCACCCATACAAGAACAAACACTGCTTGGTTGTCTCTTTGTTTTCCTGTGTTATATTGTTTTCTAGATGTCTTGGATCTGTTTACAGAATGCTCTGCCCTCATCACTGCACTTCTTGGTTTGATGACTGTATTTTCTGCCCTATCGGGCACGCGGGACACACTGTTAATGAACGGTTTGCTTTTTAGCTCATGTCATATATAAGGTGCATCAGGCGAAACTAAAGAGTCAGAGAGAAGTTAACCAGTCAGTCAGGCTTTATTAACTGCATTCACATTTTTTCTAGAACTTGTTTGTGCTACGCTACATGTAGCATTGTTAGTGTATTTACATTACATGCAACTCCATGTAACCTAGCTAGTAACATGTAAAAAAGAAACGGACTGATATCAGTTAAGCAAACATTACTGTGACTATGTAACTTTCCAACTTAGTCACGCGTAAAAATAAAACAGACTGATACCGCTGAAACTAACGTTGCTACGGCTATACTTACTCCCTTGTTAGTAACGCATGAAAAACAGACTGATACTGCTAAGACTGACATTACTGTGACTACGCTAACCCTCAACCTTGTTGATAACGCGTAAAAATAGAACAGGCTGATTAAAAGCGGTAAAGCTAACGTCTCTGTGACTTCACTAACTGATAAACTATTTAGTAACGTAAAAAAAAAAAAAACAGTATGAAAGAGCTACACGTTAGCCTATTAACAATAAAACCCAACTTGTTTCCTATGTGTAAAAAAACTGACTATCACTTAAACTAATGTTACTGTGGCTCTGAAAACTCCCAACCTTTTAAGTAACACCTATATAAAACACAGTTTGACACCACTACATGTTAGTGTATTGACAATAACAGCCAACAATATGAAAAAAACAGACTTACATTTTGACAGAGTGCTGTGTAACTCTCAAAATTCTTTTGATATCAGTAACTACAATAAATACATATAAAAGAACTCCAGATCATAAAACGCTCTGTCGTCTTTCAAAGAAAATTCAGGCTTTTGAATACATGTTATAGAGTGGATTTCTCTTTATTGTAGCAGTTTAAGACAGCGGAGCAATTTTCCCACCTTTCATCTTTTATTTTTTCTACAGATTCTCTCCAAAAAATCAGCTTCTTTAATAATGTTTCTAACGATGCATATTTAATTTTGAATAATCGGTCTTAATAAATCCAATCGTCCACACTGAAGAGGATTCGTATGGCTGCGTTTTTGCCCACTGACAGCTCTGTTATGTGGAAAACAATGTAGACGGTCACGGTTTAGAAAGCACCATCATCTGCTGCGGGAATCTCAGTAGCACCTCTTTAACATAACAAAGCTGCTATTTTGTTATCCCCCTCCAGTTCAATGCAGAGTTTAATTGAGTGAAAAAGAAAAAAGGCGAGAGAATCACACATCTGTCAGACGGGATGCTCTTGTTTTAAGTGCCACAAGCTGTGATCATAATGGTCTGTTATGTGTTTTTTAGGAGTGGACGGGACTGTTTTTGAAGCCCTTCCCCAGACAACAGAACTGCCGAGCTTGCAGGCCTGCCATTCCACTAAAGACTTGTGGCAGCCGTGCGTCTGCACATACAGCTTGCGTCTGGAGTGGTACCCGTGTCTGCTGAAGTACTGCCGCACCCGGGACGCCACAGGGAAGGGCTCCACCTACAAGTGCGGCATAAAGAGCTGCAGCAAAGGCTACTATTTCACCTACTACGTTCCCCAAAAACAGCTCTGTCTATGGAATGAGGAGACTTAGCGTTGAGTCTGAGGCATCACTGACAAAAAAAAAAGTTTCTGTCCTGCTTTTCATCAAGTCTGATTTTTCAGCATACACCCTAAATGCAGCAACGCTGGTGTGACGTTAAGGGAAGCTGTCTCAAGCAGATTGTGATTTAGAAGTGTTCTAAATGTTTCACGTGAGACCAAAACATTCAAGGAAAGGCCTTTAAACTTTAAACTTGGTGGAATATGCCTCACAACTGCTCGATTCACTGTGACTTTCCAAAAAAAACTGTCACTTTTGTGCCTTTTTTTTGGAGAAATATTGGAGCAAATGACAACAAAAATGACCTCTCAAGCAATATGCACCAAGTTGGACACGAATGGTTGGATCAACCTGAGCACCAGCGTAGGAGCAAGCAGTCTGGGCCCTCCTTTGTCAATAGAATGGTTTGTCCCGGCGAAGGAAACTGGATTTAAGTCTTCTGCAAAGCTTGATAAGAAACTCTGAAAGCTAGAATCAAGCTTTTTTTTTTCCTCAAAATAAAATAAGCTTATAGACAAAGACAGTGCCTCGCAAAGTTTAATTTATTCTGGCTGCAAAAAGAATATTTTTAATCCTCCCATCATTGTAAACCTTGTTGTTTTTCTTTTCATCCTAATTAAATTCATAGGGCCATTTTTCTAAACCACAGATCCTCAATTGCAAAAGAGAATTCAAGAATGTTCTTTCCTTTTTTTGCGGTTTTCATCCATATATGTGTTACTTTTGTGGAGTTAATTGTTATAAAGCAGCAAATTGACTGGTTTGTTATAAATAATAAGGACTGATTTTAATAGAATTAAACCCATTTGTGGTCATAAGGGAGTTCTAATTAATATAATTCTCACATTCTAAGTGTTTAAAAAGTGCCAAATAGACCAAAGGTGAAATAGTTGCTATCAGAAAATGAGCTGTCTGTAATATTCCATGAATCAACCTCCCCAGTGCTTTTTTTTTTTTTTTAAATGTCTTGTATTTGGTTGAACTCGTGAATGGTGCAGCTAATTTAGTGTTCATTGTCGCCACCTTCTGGTGATAAGTGTGATCGCTTCTTGTGTTTTCTGCTTTCAGCAGGTTGCCATGTTTTGTTCCGCCTCTCCATGTGAATATCTAAATCGTCTATAATTTATTCATCTAAGATTCCTGATTGTGATATGTGTGGAGCACTTGTGGGACCAAGTTAAGTTAAAGTGATGGGTTGAATTTTGAATGATTTCTTCAATTTTAGCCTTTTACTGTGAGAGATTCCTTTTGTTTGTGTTTCAAGTTTTTTTTTTTTTCCTTTTGTTTTTGTGTTGAACTAAAGAACCAAATGAGTGAAACATTTCTGCTTGTAGCCTCTGATCAAGTGCCTTACCTTTTTCAATGATTTTTGTCATATAATAAAAGATATAGAAAGTGTTAAATTTTGTTTTTTGTGTATGAATTTATTCATGTTGTAAAAAGTTTTTTAAAATATGAAAACTATTAAGGTCATGTAGACTTTGTAAGCACTGTTTTACAAATAGTTTCAATAAAGTTATCTTTTCCATTAAACAAAATAATTGAAAATATTCACCAAATGCCTAAATCTTTTTGTTTTTATTTCAGTTTTTAAACATAATTAATGCTTGATTTTGTGTGCCTGTGAAATACATTTGTGTGTTGATCCACTTATGAGCTTAATTAAATGACAATTTCACAACTCTTCCACTCTTAAGACAATTTACACTCGTAGTTTTGTCACTTGGGTCTAAGGACAGGGATGACCTGTTCTTTATAGTCTGTTTAGTTTTTACCTATTGTGCATATTTTATGACTCCATCTGTGCATCTGTAAAAACTGCAGGCATGAAGCCCAATGAGGCAAATTGAATTTGTGATATTGGGCTATATAAATAAAATTGAATTGAATTGAATTGAACTTGCCACACGATGTCGCTGTTGCGCAGAAAACCACTAAAGTCGTTTTAGGAGGACATTACGAATATACATTTTGGAGATAAATATTTTGGAAAATTTTATTAAATTTCGTTTATTTTCGTCATCAAAATAAACTGGCGTGAATTCAAATTGGTTTAGGGTCTGGAAGGCAGAACATCGGACAACAAGACGAGACTCCGAAGATGCTCTAGGATGCAGAGATAGCGGCTAATGTTATTTCAGTGTCCGCTGGAAAACCTACCTGTGGAGGACAAACCTACTCAGCATGTAAGCGAAGGCCACATGTTCACCATCAAGGTAATGTCGTAGTGGTATTTTTTGTCGAGCTGTAACTCCACATATTTTATACGTTAGCTTGTATCTGGTTAGCTTATTTGCTATCTTTCGACGCCACCACAGTGATCGCATCCTTCATCTGTCCACACACGCCTGCCGTCATTCGCTGTTTCTGGCTAAATATAACCAAAATGTTGCCTTTAAATCCAGTTTTGGTCTGAGGACAAAGCGAAAAGCATGTTCGCTTTAAAAACAGCAAACAGAAATGCTTGGAAACCCCGATATAAACAAACTGGAACATCAGATATTAAGTAAAGTGAGCTGGAACAGATTGAACTTTTCAATCAAAGAAGTTAAATTCAATATATGCTTACCCATATAAACACCCTTTTAATGCGTTTTTAAAAATTAAAAGTGTTATTATTATCATAATTTAATTAACTTTCCAGTTTGCTCTAATATGTAACTGTGTCCTAGTACAGCCTTAGTTTCTTTTTTACATATATATATTGTCATTTTACACAATAATTCCTCTACAAACTTGAAACTAAAAAAACTGAATTCAGAGTAATATATTTAATATTTTTTATAACGCAAAATCCCTTTAATTTGAGTTCGTATATTTTATGATAAAGATCCAAATTATAAAGAAAGACAAAAATAAAACATATTTAAAACAAAAAGGTCAAAGCAATTTGAAAAATGACTGGTAAAACTCCCCTTAACTATCTTCCAAGGATTTATTCTAAGTTATTCACATGTGTCATGACTGTTTTTGTCTAAAACCAACATTTTTAAAGCTAACAACTTGAATTTAAAATAGAAACACACTGGTGAGTTCAGAGACTTTCCAAAACGAAAAGCAAATCAAATACCAATGTTGAGACAAAAACATTAAACATAACTGTGCTGATTATTTTAATTTTTTTATATTTGCATGCAGCAATTGGGCTCAGAGATCACAAAATACATTCTTTTTTTCCTGTTTGCATTATTTTCTTTATTTATTTATTATTTACAATTCGAGGTTCAAATACAAACTCTGCAACCATACATAAAATATAAACATAAAGAATAAAATCACCTGTAGAAGCACCTTTACAGGAAGGGAATATTAAGAGCAATAAAAATTCATATAAAAAATGTTGGTAACCTCTTTTATTAGATTTTTTTGGTTTACATCTAATCCAGTATGGCTTTTTATTAATACATACATACATCTAATGTGTTGGAAATCGTGATGAAAATTTATTAGATCTGATGGAATGAAAAGCATTTGTCAAGCAGTTTCAAGAATGTTTATTCAACAGAGTAGAGAAAAGATACATGCTTAGCAAGCATGGAGAAGTCTGCAGAGTTCTGGCTGTGATTAAGGACGTTTACATTTTATATAGTCATACAAACAACTTTAATCAGGAACTTCAGATAGGAATTTAAGTACCATATGTTATATGGACAGGATGTTCTGATGAAGTCAAAATATTTAAAGACTTCGATCAGGGAATTCTGACTATAAGAAAATAAAGCTTGTAGCTTCAAAGCTGTGCACAAAAGTTAGACATGTTTAATTCTCAAGACATTTGAATATAGTGAAATTTCAATTTTTTTTTTACATTTAACTGAGCAAAACGTAATTATAATATACAAAATATATTATGCTTGTTTTTATCAATGATGTTGATATTTTACAACTAATTTTGTTTGATGTGTTTTTAAAAGAGAGCTTTAAGCAAACATTGTTTTTTAAGCGAACATTGTTCATTTCTGCCTCATTCGTACAAAGTATCACAACAGCCAGGAGATAAATCCTGGTATTTGTTTTTCAGAAGGAATTTGTCGCCTTACAACACCCAAATATTCTATTCTCCTCATGGGAATCTGTCGAGACGTGGTGTCTGCTAACCTCTGAACCCAGTTTAGAAACCAGCCTAAAGTTCCTGAGCATGTTGTTGCTGTGCCTGAAGGGTGGTTCTGTCTGTCGGCACGGTCTCACCTCCTTGCACAAACGTCAGAGCAGAAGTAGAGACATCCCCCTCACCCCCTCTAGACCCTCAGCCAGCTGACTGTGCTACTGTTATAGTTCAAGCAAAGGCTAATTGTGTTTCGCTTAACAAAGGGTGCACAGTCCAAGTCCTTGGACGTCTTTTTCTACTGTAAGCGATATAACGGAGCAATGCGTGCCTCTTTGCAGCCTCCTTCACCCTGCAATGGGTTCAAGTTAGTTTAGCTGCTGTAGTTTTTCTTGCAGCTTCTCTGCTTTGTGTCACCTTCAGACGGGAAGATGGCCCTCCTCGTCGTCTGTGCGCTCTTCACCCTGTCCTGCTGGGTGTCCTTCTACTTTGTCTTGTGCAACGTCAACGGGCGCCGCAGCTACGAGTGGAACTGTCGCCTCGTCACGCTGGTGCACGGCATCCTGGCGGTCTGCATCACAGCGTACATAGGCTACGTGGACGGGCCCTGGCCCTTCACTTATCCAGGTAGGAAAAAGTTTTTATTGTATTAAAACAAATTTTGAGAATTTTTTTCTAAATCTGCAGATGAGTTTTAGCATTTTTTAGGAAGTGATTTCATAACTGACTAAATAAATATTACATGTTTTATTGCACAAATTGCATGACTAATCTTTTAAAAACCTTTTTGTATTTGTTTGCCACTTAGGTACTAAGAACACCCCTCTACAGATAAGTGCTTTGGTGCTAAGCTTGGGCTACTTTATTTTTGACATGGCCTGGTGCGTGTACTTCCGCACAGAGGGACCTGTTATGCTAGCCCACCACACCATGAGCATCCTGGGAATCCTGCTGACCCTGTGGCTGGGGGAGTCGGGCATCGAGTCCTGCGCCGTCCTCTTTGGCAGCGAGATCACTAACCCCCTCCTGCAGGCACGCTGGTTCCTCAAACAGACGGGCCGCTACGGGACTTGGCTGGGGGACGTCGTGGACGTCCTGTTCGTGCTGCTGTTTGTGACGATGCGAATCTTCGTGGGAGGTACAATGCTGTACTGTGAGCTGATCTCCCCAAGGCCCAGATTCTTCATCAAGTGCGGAGGAGTGGCGATGTACGCGCTGTCCTGGGTCTTCATGGTGGACATTGTTCGATTTGCCACACGGAAGAGGAAGGGATGGCAGAGACAAAAGGACGGCCTTAAGGAGTCTTTAACAGCCAATGGACATGAAGGAAAGAGGGACTAACAGGCTTGGATGCCCAGTCAGAATACATTTTGTTTGTTATCTTGCATTTTTTAAAAATAAAAATTTATTTCCTGTCATCAAAATTCTAATAACTGTGTTTAAACATAATGTCTATCAAGATGCAGATGTGGCAACCGAGTGTTTACTAGTTTCTTAAAAAGCACGATAAAACGCAACCTGCGCACAAATGCGGATGTGCTTCATATCACCTAAAAACCAAAGCACTTTCTAAAAAAAAAAAAAAAAAGCACATGTTTTTTTTGTAGTTGCAGTGAACTGTGGCCTAGTCGTACTCGTTGCTGCTCCAGAGGGAAGTTCAATGTTAGGAAAGAGGCAGGCAAAAAGAGAGTTTTAGCCATAAAAAAGTAAAAGGTTAGGAGGTTACTTTAAAAAGTCTTTTAATGCCTTATGAGAAGCTTTTTTTTAAAGCTTCCTCAGGGATATGTAAAAATATCAGAAAGATTACTGAAACTGGAGAAAAGGATGGTGCTAAATTTAATGAATATGTTTTAATGGCATCTAAAGTTACTGTATGTTTCATAGTTTGTCCAAAAAAGTGTAGTTTGTTTTACTTCTCTTTTAACCCATAAGATAACTTTTTTTTCCCTCAAATATAAAATGTATTGGAATATACCACAGACCAAGTGGACCACATGACAAATACATTTATGATGTTTTTCTGTTGTGTTTCTAGGTTAAGCATACATCAAGCACATATATTTTTCTACCACAAAACTGCAGTTTTGTGTTTAATAAGGATGTTTTAAACAGTTTTAACATAAAAACATGAACATTTTGTAGATTTTAAATTTCCTATTCGGACCGTAGGAAACATTTTAAACATCTTGCAGATTTATACTGAAATTTCTTTGTTGAGCTTAGAAATATTTGAATGAATTGTGTGTTTCTGGTTCTTCTTTTGTCAATAGTTTTGAGATGAAATGTGCAGAATTTTTAGATTTTTATTTATACTTTAAAACAGCACTTCTTTTGATCCTTTGCAATCCATATTACCGTTTAGTAAAAATAGCATTGTTATTCTGGCATCAAAACCTAACGCTTAATTTCATTCCAGCACTTTTATTGGCCTTTCATTTATTTTGACATTTTTATGAGTGTTTGTTTTTGTTTAATATTTAAGTTGTAATTTATTTTAACACCGTCATATCCATTATTTTTTTAACCTGGCTGTGACTGTTAAGGAATCTCTTTGTGCATAAAAAAAGTAATAATTTTCAAATTTTGTCCCTTTGTTGTCTGAATTCACTCTTGTTGTGTTGGTTTGTCTTTTTCCTTTTATAGTAAACTTCACCTTTTATATTGAAAAAGTTATCTTTGTAATCCATTTAAAATGAGAAAATTTTAAAAAATGTGATTTGTTTGTATCAAAGATCATAAAGTCAACTAAAGCCTGAGCATTTGTCTGAGCCGGATGTTACATCAACTGACCACACGATGGCGGTATATTACATTGTAATGTCATGGAGGATGCATGGAATCATATTGATAACCTTATGCTTAAAGGGAAACCGTTTCAGCTCACAAATTCAGAATTGTATTAGTGCTTTTTTTGTTTGTTTTTAACTTTAAATATTGTTATTTTCTCAGTAAAATATGAAACATTGAGTGTTCTGCAAATAGAGGACTTCAAAAGGGGCTAGAGTTCATTCAAACTATTTTATACAGGTTGCTTTTAAGAAGCAAATTAGCTTCTAAAAATGTTTAAAGGCTAAATCACATGTTCTTTATATTTAGACCAATGATTTTTTTTTTAAAGGTGGAAAATAAAGCTGAGGTCACAAAAATCCATGGTCTCATCAATAAGATACACTTAAAAGGACAACTAATTGGTGTTTATCGACTGAACCGGACAGTTTCTTCTTATAAAATGATGGGCAAGGGCTAAGGTGAGGTTGGGGGTAGAGTCAATTCACAAAAAAATATCCTTATGATCTGTGAGATATTGAATATTTCTTTTTTACTTACTGTGTTCTGCTGAACTGGCAGTGAACTGACTGTTTTCTCCTGATTATCCATTACCGGTAGTTGTTCCTTTGGGAATTACGGAAAAAACATATTAAGAGTCTAAAAATATATTGTGCATTTACAGTATTAATAACTGAAATAATGAATAGTTTTTTTCTGTTTAAAAATAAAATTATGTACATTCTTGCTCACTGTATAATGATTTGTTTACCAGAGAGAAAAAAAAATGCATATTAATAGTTTTAAGATGTGCCAAAGATATTCAAGATTGAGAAGAAACATCTCTGTTAGTGTGAATCTACAACAAAAAATAAATTAAACTTTTTTTTAATTTATTGGTTAAATAACTGTTTTTGTAGAAAAAAGTGAAATCCCGAAGTTCTTTTTATAACTTCTCTGTCAATAAATTGATGAATGTGGTTAAGTCTCCTCCATAAACCCATCAGAGCTTAACTGGCTTGCAATTCATTGTATATATACTGGAAAACAGTCAAATTTAAAAAATTAGAAGAGGGAAAACACACAACAAACAACATACGTGTTCAGTTTACTGTGCTTTTCCATCCCCAAAAAGTGATTAGTTCAAGGTCTGCAGCTTAAGGATTGTGACTCTTTGCCTTAAAAATAAATTATGTTGAAAGGATCGTGTGTGTCAAAAAAGTAAGTCACTAAATTCCTTATATTTAGACAAATGTAACCCTTTTTACTTCATTCTTTGTAAATACTTGGTATAAAGTTAAAATCCCATCAGTTGTCTTGGACCTAGGTGTGTGAAATTTGTTCTTCGCATTTGACTCGTCCCCAGGGGAGGGGTGAGCAGCAGACACAGTTGCGCTCTAGAATCATTTGGTTCAACTCCCCAATACAACTCCTTAATGCTGACTGTCAAACAAGGAGGCATTAGGTCCCACTTTTAGAGTATTTGTTATGACTTGGCCTAGATTAGAATTTATGACCTTCCAGTCTGTGGGTGGACACTCTACCACAAGGCCACTGAGCTGGTAAATGAATGGGTTAATGGTCACAAAAACATAAATAAAGTGTGTTTTTTAAAACAATAAAGTTGGACTTGTTGAGATTTGATTAGTTAGAAATTTGTCTTTAAGGGTTAAAGTCCCAACTATATTTTTATCTATTGTCAAATTGTTCCCAGTGGTATTTTAATTGTGGTTATGTAGTTTAAAGCCAAAACAAAACAAAAACTGTTGTTTTTTAAAGACATAATTTTTGCATATTTTCTGGAGTTTCTGGGGTTCACCAGAAAGTCGCTTCCAAATTGTGCCCTGTTGGCGTGGAAGTAAGCTTCCGCTGATATCCCATCATTCCATTGTTTACACTCTCTCCTGCTAGCTTACAGCCCATCACAATACTTACAACTTGGGGTGTAGGAAAATAGTAATGAAATATCTTGATGCTTCATTTGTTTGAATGAATTTTTGACACCCTTGGCCCTGTGTTAGATGTTTATTCATTATTAGCTTTGGTGTTTATTACAAAGTTAAATGAGACAATTACAACTTAGTTTTAACTTGGGATGGGTACAACACTCTGACAAAGTTTGTTTCCCTTTAAGTCATACTCTTTAAAGCAGGGGTCACTAACCTTTCTGAAACTGAAAGCTACATGGGTAACGAGTCAAATGAAGGACTACCATTTTGAAATAACAAATTTGCTTGCTTTGCCTTTAGTTATACATTATTAATAATGGATGATTATACTTTTCTATGAGAAGACACTGATTTCTCACCATAATTATCAACAATGATAACAAGCTAGGAAACAAATATCAATATTCAGCATTAATTCATCTCAGCAATTGTTATATTTTCAAATGATCACTTACATCACTACATCTCATAGGAAAAATATTTAATTTTCACTATGTTGTACCATGTTTATCAACCATGTAATGTTGAAGTAAAATGAACGTACACATTTTTAAATAAATCTCGTCACATTTTGAACTAATGACCAAATCTCTTTTAACTAAATCGATGATCTTTGAACTGGAGTAGGTCCAAGGTCACGTAAAATTATCTAAAGTTTATGTATTATGAACATATTTTCAGAAAGTTTTAATTGTTTAAATCTATGTAAATACAAGCGTAATTTTAACAGAATAAATTGAATTTTAATTTTTTTTAACCTTTATTTTTCCAGGCAGGACAGATTGAGAACATATACAACTGTGGCCTGGCAAAAGGCAAGACCTTTTGAGAAAGAAAGAGGAAGGAAGTTACAAGACATAAAATAGAACAAGAAAAGAATCAGAAATAAACACATTCTAAAATATAAACCCTAAAATCACTCACTTGTGAGCTGCAAAGATGCAGCTCACAAGTGAGTTGGGCTGTTTTTAGAGGAGACCTGCAGGCACCTTGTGTGGTACTTGTGTGGTCCTGCTTTAAAGGGTAACCAAACAGGGAGGTTGGAGGCTGACTCCACCTACAGCCAAAATTGGAAAATCCAGTCAGAGGGGTGGGGCTGAGGAGCAGGACTGTTATCATTACTGGAGCTGCAGATCGTGACACGGGACTTCTAAAATGATGTGGGACTTGAAGCGGCCATAACATGATTTTTCTTAAGCCTTTCAGAGCAAACTATATCCATATATATGATCATATATTACCTTTGGACACTAAAAAACAAATAATTTATGAAGTATTAGTTATATTTCATGAGACTTTTCCTACCTGGAAGTAAAACAACTCTATTCCTGAAACCTCTTCCTGTCACTGCGTGTGGCTGCAGTCCACTTCATGACGTCATCCCAGAGAAATCCCTGTATCTGTATTTCTGCCACGAAAATAATCCAAATTTCTTCAAAGATGGATGCACATAGGCTGCTTCACAACACAGACACCCCCCCCCCCCCCCCGAACTGAGGGGGGAGGGTCTTAAAGGAGTGCCGCGTCTAAAGTAACAAACACCTATTTGAGCTGTAATTTATTGAGGACAGGACACAATTGGAAGATACAGTATTCTGCATCTAAAATGAAAGTTTTTTTGCTGATGACCGCCAGCTCAGTGGAGAACCTCTCGTGGGTATGGGAGGGCTGCTGCAGACGGTTTGTAGAAGATTACTCTTAAATGCATGAACGGATGCCGTGTTGGGGTTCTTTATAGTAAGGAATGAACAGTAAAATGCATTTAAAACACAAAAAAGTAGAATTTTCATGGTAGGGCCCCTTTAAATGATTAGACCAATCACGAAATTCAAATGTAATACCTTGATTCAACCTGTAGAGGGCAGCATACAGACAATATTTGCCTTTATTTTCAAGAATTAAACAAGTTTATTTTAATTTGTAAAAAAATTTGGCAATGGCCAAATAGACAGCGCTTTTAAAGTCACATTCAACAGCCAAAAAAAAAAAAATTATTTTGGGTTTGGTAACCCTTTAAAAAAGTAGTAAAATTTTTTCTTTGTGCTGTCTTGGGCTATATTGTGATATATATGAATAGAGACATGTGGTTTATGACACGTATTGCATTGCCATATTCTTGCCAATACACACCCCTATTTATAACCCAAAACTAGCATTACCGGTGCTCCAACTCTGGCCCGCCCATTTTACTTTCTACGTCACAACTGGAAACTTAAAGGGATGTTTTTCCCATCTGCTCCTGATTCATCTCGATTTGAATAAAGAAATACTAAAAAATGCAGTTTTAAACTGAAATTTAATTATATTTTAAATGTCTTCCATCATAAGAAAAATACAAGACCATGTTCAACAGACGATTTTCATTGAAATGAGACTTTCCGTGCTATTTTATTGAAATATTGACTATCTTTTGGTGTTTTTTAGTCTCAACTGCGAAAATCTTTCACTTACAAATTGATAAAAGGAAAATGAAATGATAATAATAAGTAGTTTGTTTTATTTTTCTTTCAACAGTGTGTCCTGACAGTGTACTAAAATTGAAAAAAGAAAAGAAGAAAAAAAAAAGAAAAAAAAAAAAGCTCCTCTCTCCCGGCGGAAGTGGTCGGTGGAAGCGCTACTGGACTCCAACTGCTAGCGGGCTAGGGCGTAGCTAGCAGCTGAAAGTAGGATTTTTTTTGGGCCCATTCCCACAAGTTATGCTCCGCTGCGAACAGCATCCTTCGTCGGGAAAAGGGGGCTCTTTCCCCTCTGTGGCTCTTTTTCGACGTTGTTGACAGAGGAGAGATTGTTACTTTCTGTCCCGTTAGCTCTTCTCATAAGCTAGTCTGTTTCCATCCACGGAATTCTGCCGAGAAACGACGGAAATCTGGAAACATGGAGTCAAGCGGCGCCGCGTTGAGCTAATCGACTTCCCTGGATATTTTTTTTTCTAACTTAGAAACACGGAGACATATCGAAAGGTCGAAGAAATTCAAAAGGTGTTGCACATCATTTTAAATATCTATTTTTAATTGTTGGGCACCTTATTGTTATGAACGGGAGTTTGCTTACTTTGCACTCAAACGCAGCAAAGTTTTTTTCCCCCCTTCTCTTGCTGAAAGCGCTCGTCTGTTTTGCTAGCCGACAAGAACCAAAGCTTACCAGCTTTGAGTAAGTTTTTTTTTCTTTTTGGAAGCTGAAGTGATTTTGATATTCGAGCTCCTTTCTTGTTTTGGAGTCTCGCGCCTGCAGCGCTAGCCGCAGTTGTTTTGCTAAACTGCATGACGGTCCGTTTCAACTAGTTTATCGAACGCTTCTTTCTCATGGTCACGGGAGAGTCGCCCCTGAAGCCGCAGACGGGCGTTTCTGTGTGCAGGTAACAACAAATGGGGCAGCAGGAATTTCCAGCATCTTGAAAGATTTTTTTTGAGGCACTTGGGCCGGTCGGCCGAGCAAGGGTGGTCGCAGACGGACGACATCGCGGGGCCAAGTTGTCTGCTTCTCCGGATTGTTTACACACTTCCTACTGGCGGAAACTGGGATGTGAATGCACCGGATTCATCCGAGGAGTTCATACATGCACGTCAAGATCTTCCAGCTGGAGCTGCTTATTTATTCTTGCTGGCGATACACTGTCGACTGGATATTATATGATTGCACAGCTAATACAACCAAGGCCCCAGCCATAGTCAGAGGTCTGCACTGCACAGTCCCTGCTGCTGTTTTCATTCGACTGTTGACAGATCAACACCGCCGCTTTTAATTTCCCCAAATCTTTGGATGTGCCTTGCAACAAGAGAACACTGTCTGTCGAAGTCCTCGCCTACTTCACATGATTGCCGGAGAAGGACCCTCAAGGAACTCATCACGCTCTGGAAAATGTTAATGGGATATAAACTACTGCAAATCTAGAACCGGAAGCCCAATGAGTGACACACAGTCCAACTTCACTAACAGGTACAGTAGACTTGAACCCTTCTTGGTGCTCAGCTGACAAAGTAAGCTTTCATAGCAGCTAGAGCGGAAGACGTTTAGCTGATGTGTACAAATCAAGTTACTAGGGGTTTTAAAAATTAATCAATAAATCGATTTCTATTTCTGCAATCCAATCAAATTGACATATGTCATTAAAAAATGATAATGTCAAAATGAGAAAAAATTCTAATATATCTTTGATAATACCATTTGGATGGGGCATGGTAGGATTATTTTATTGTTACACAGCAGACAACACACATGATGGCTGTAAAAAAATGATCAAGCTATTATTACAATCCAACACTGAATTTTGCAAATATGTGAGCATAGAATGTTCTAATAATGTTGTTTGTATTATTTTGATGTAGTGAAAAAACAATGAGATGAACTCTATGAAACTAAAATACAAATAGTTTTGCCATTAATTCTTGTTTACTAGTTTGTTTTAATTTACTCTTGATTATCTTGCAAGAAATCTGGAAAAATTAATCAATATTATATATATAAAAATAAATTGTTACTCCCCTACTAGTTACTTTGTAAAAAAAAACATGAAATTGAAAGGATCTTTACTTAGAAAATGCAACACATTTTTCAAAACGTTATCATTTTTTAAGCGATTTCTTGCATTTTAAGGCAGAAATAAGACTTCAGTTTGTTTTAAATGTAAAATCCTTCCTTTTAATGATGAAAGTCCCCATGTTTTTAGTGTAAGGGTTCTGAGAAGCTTAAATTGCTTTTCATACTAAAACATATATTTTAGACATAACATTTTGCAGATAAATATCTATTGATTTGTAAATTGAATTGATGGGGAGTGATACCCAGCTCTATTTCGTATCCTAGCAATCAGCTATTGGTGATCTAATGAAAAAGGGAAGAAAAAGATCTTGATGGAAACTATGGTTGTGCAGTTATTTTCAGCAAATGACTGCCTTGGTCGAGGAGAAGGCCTGTCACTGTTTGTGCACCCGTGACCAACCATCTGGGAGCTCCACACACCTTTCAACATCATCATTATTTCAAAGCTTTTTGAGCTGGTCCTCTTCTACACCTATTAAATCAATCTGTGGGTTTAAACCGATCCGTAGCCCTGTTAAGTAATCGCTTTATCCAAGCCAGCTTTCAGTTCAAAGTCAAATAATATGTTTTGGACCTATACAAGTCAATAAATAACTGAGAGGGAAACACTTTTGTCATTCAAGTTCATTGATACATTGTGGCTTCATTACACTTTGCTTTTAATTGGTACAGGAATGACTTCTTCTGTTTATTGTATCATGAGAATAAATAGATATTTGTTCCCCAATTTCAGTGTAACCTGGCTGAGAAACTGAAGCAAAGCTGTTAGGTTTCATCAAGATTTGCCACTTGAATCCCACATACCTGCTGGTAGTACATGCCAGTACATTGGAATGTAGTTGGTAGACTTGGAATAGAGGAGAGCTTATTGCACAGGTTGGGGATATGAGCTATCCTTATGGCTTAAACTGGAGGCTAAAGACCAACCCATTTTTACATGACCCCCTTCCCCCCACTGCAATGAGGGCAATGGTGGCTGGCACCAACTGTCATTGTGGGTTTTTTTTAATTGTCTGTCTGGGGTTTTTACTGTACTAAAATACTCTGTTGTGTTTTCACTTAGGATGGTTCTTATTTCAGTCAGTAGAGAATGCTGTCGTGGATGTACAGATAAAATCACAGGTTTTGATGCTCTGTGGAGAATTTGGTCATCTTAGATTTAGTCTACATTACGTGTCCTACAATTTTTTTTAAGTATTTGCTCATTCTTTTCAGCTTGTTCATGTGATTGTTTCATGGGGGCTCCAAAAGTTTTGGTCTCTGGTGTCTAGCAGCTATAGTTGGTCATGATTAGGCTGCAGGTGATGATCTGGATTGCTCATCACTTGTATTGTGTCTCCTTCCGTCCTCAAACTTTATTTGCCCCTCTCTGCGTTTATTCCGCTGTCTCCATTTGTGCCCTCTCGCAGCTGTTTGTGCACACTTGGCTCTGATGGATGATTGTATCCTATATCAACTGGGGTTGGGCCACCAGTCCGTGGGTCAGTTTAGTGCTGTTAGCGCTTTGTCATGGAGTTCTGCTGATCTCCACATTTTCCCACTGACCCCACCTCCCGAGGCCCTCCGGGGAAGTGGTGCTAGTGACATCACGATTAGTAAACAATAGATGTCAGTGGGAGCAAGCTGTCTATCTGCTGTGTATTCCTCTGCAGGTCTGTCAGTTATGGTAAGGGATGCTCTGTGGAGTGTATCCGCTTTATCACCTGTGTAGGACAGGTGTAACGGCATGTCCAGTGAACTGAACAAGACTGGCCAGGACTGGTTAACTCTACTGTTTTTAACATGTAATATAGTATTAACATAAGGTTTAATTCAACCCAATACAACTAGGATTTCATATGAGCTTTTTAGACTCAGCATCATTGCCCTACTGGGTATTTCCCAAATCATATTTTAATGTTGTGATAAATTAAAAAAATAAACAGATTTTAGTTAGTAATATTTCTTCAATGTTATAACAGCACTTAAAATGACGCTTGGACACTTATGCAATGAGGCTAATGATAAATATAAAAAATGGAATGACTGTTGCATTTTGTTCTTTATAAATATTCAATAATTTAAATGATGTATATTGAGTATTAATGCAGTTCTGCCATCCTTGGTTGACAGGGACATCTCTCTGAAGTTAGTGCTCATCTTACTGCAGTGCAGTTTGTTTCCTCGTGATAAATGTTTTCTTTAGTGCTTCTGACAGCTTGGTCTGTTTGTATTGGTCTTCCACATTTGGCAGTCCTCCCTGATAATGCAGTATATGCCATCTAGTCTGTGCTGATAGTAAAGAAGCTGTGTCAGCTGCTGTGTTCTATGCATTAAAATGAGTACCCAGAAGTAATTTCGAGCTCCTCTTAGAAGTCCATAGACTTCATCTCTGGATTCAATAGAGGATTATAATAGTAATACTAATGCTCTTGCATGTTTCCTGCAAGTGAAACCATAATATAAAAAAAAAGTTTTAGGATGTGGGATAGATTCCACGTTCATTTCTCGAACGGAGTTTCTTGATCAGGAAAACTGAAGAACAACACTTAACTTTGGAGTGTTTCCAAAAGCAAGTTTAAAAGCTTACATTAAGGCAAAAGCAACACAAATGCTAATGTTTCTTTATTTGCTGAAATACAGGTAGATCAATTGTACTAGTGTCAGTGATTCACAAATCCAGGGGCCGCTTTGGTTACACCCTCATCATTTTTGGTCACCATGTAATCAGAGAAGTCTTCTTCTTGCCCTTAATTGTTTATTGATCCGTGTGCATTATAGAGGCAGATGTAATGAGAGAGATTCAGAAGGCCTTTTTATAGTTCCGTTGCTCTCTGCCTGTGAGGCGTCTCTATTGCACCTTGCTCTTTATCATAAATGCCCACTCCAAAAGGCTTTAACGTTTTATTCCCTCTCCTGCGCCTCCAGAGGAGAATCGGAGGCTGAATGCACTCTGAAAGGGCTAAGATGGATCAGCGTAACATCTGTATGGCGGCGCAGTGACAGATGATGCTGCAAAGACGTTCTATCAGAAAATGCAGACAGCTTCAAAATAACTGACTGTTTTTGACTCAATTTTCTGCTTGATTTATTTTCATGCAGTGTGTGTACAATTGCAGGACCTGCTGTATACCTAAAAATACAGTTTAACTTCAACAGTCCTTGCATTCATGTCAAAAGGAACACTGCTTATTATAGACACTTTTTACAAAATGTATATCTCATACGGTATACAAGAGCCCATGTGTCTCCATTCTCATGTGTGCTGCACTGTGTGATCAGACACATCTAAGAGATCAACACATTAAAAAAACATTTTCCCTCTCAACTCTCAGACATGAAATGAATCTGATTAAGTTTCAGGGATTATCTCCAGTCTTTTCTCGTTTGCAACAAGCTGGCTTTTATGTCTCCATGCGTAAGTCAGTCTTTATCCCTTAAAAGTAATCCATTCTGCTGATCATTCCTTACACCTATTAAAGTTGTTTTATCATCAATGAGAAGACAACAACTTTGTGTCTTCAGTATTAAGCAGGTATTGACCACAAGTATAATCAGTCTTGCAACGTTTCCTATTAGCCCCTGTGTTTGTTTTTTTTATTTCTCATGTTTTACTCGTCACGCATTTTGACCAAAAGAGTCTTACTGGTTCCACAACAGCTTAGTGTACTATACCAGACATGCAAGGGTGGGATTTGTTGGTCCTGGGGAGGAGAGAAAGTCATCTTGAGAAGGAGTAATGACGGATCTCACTTGCATCTAGACTGTATTCTGCTATGGGACTATGAATGAGGGACATTCTACCCTTTTGATTTATTGCGGCTGTCTTGACAGCTTTGTTTTTATCAAGTTCTCATTTGAAAACTTTTTCCCACAAAGATTTTTTGTTTTTTAATAAGTTTAAAATAAAGGAAACAAGCATGTGTTGCGTGCTGTAGAACTTAGCCAAACGTGCTCGAGACGCATTGATAAATTGGTGAAGGATTGAAATGGATTCTGACTTGCTGAGCAGACCCCAGAAATTAAAAACTTTAATCCACTTCTAACCCATTTGTGAATGTGTACATGGTCTGATAGTTTTTCAATAAAGTTGTACAAGAAATGCAGCAGCATAGATGATGAAGCATTTGACATGTGCAGATAATTGATTAAAAGTAGACAATTAATGATGAAACTAAAAATCAACAACAGTTCTTTTGTAATTCATACTTTTTTTAAATTAATTTTGATCTCACATCACCTTTGTTCAAACATGAGAAATTTAACAACTTTTTTTTGGGAGACCTTGACCTCAAAGCTAGCCTTGCTACTACCTTTTCATGCAGAGTGTTCATGTGTGCTGCCAGCCATTGCTGCCCACCTGTGCCTCCCGCGCAGCTACAGCTGAGATCAAGTTGGAAGGAAGAACCAAGGGATTTTTGTCTTCACGCTGCAGAACCTCCCAGCACTAGTCAGTGCAGAAGATGTTTACTGTCTTCAGGACAAGAATCAACTTTTAAAACACTGTCCGCCTGTTTTGTAATTAATAGACTAAACAACCATTTGCCTGCTGTCATTCACAGTTCTAGGAAAATTCTAATAAGCAAAAATTACTGTTACCCTCTATCAATAATCAGTTATCAAAGTTGGAAAAGGATTCATCCTAATAATATGACTGCTTGCTGTCTATGTTTAAATATAGCTATAGTGAGTTGTTCTACATTCTCCTAAATACTATTTAGGAGCTCTTGTGCCTTCACTGATCCGGTGTATTGTGGTAGTGGAAAATTGTTATTAAGTTTCTGACACAAAGTCATGTGATGACCTGCATGTAATGACAAAAACGTACCTAGAAATCTTCAGCAATCAAGCTCTGGCTTGCTTTTTAGGCTCCACAATGATTCTGTAAGCTTATATTAGAACACTGAAATGTCCTAAGAGTTGATCTATGTGTTGGCTGCATGCTGGACTGGCGTGTGGGAAGCCAGAGTTTGTTTCCCGAGGAGGCGCAGTGAGCGTGTTCCAGTGTGGGTCTCTTGGCAAGACCCTTCTCGCTACAGCTTAACTATGTAGCCACAGGGGGGGGAGGAGTCTGGGTTTCCCTGTGCCGTCCCGAGCCCGGATAAAATACAAGGTTGTGTCAGGAAGGGCACATGGTGTAAAAGCCATGTGCGGCTCAGTGAAAACTGTTTCGCTGCGACGACCCCTGACGAAATATGCCAAAAGGTGAACAACAACTTTATTCCGTAAGATGTTATGTAAATTTTAAGAATAAGTTGCAGTCTTCTCACTGTAATTTATTCAAAGAATGAACCTGATTCCCATAATACATTTATCCGGTTTCCTGCTAACTCAATCTGCTCAATGCAAATTTACGATTTTGATTCTGCAAAGCGTGTCCTGCGGTTGTGTTAACTGAGCTCCCCAGACTGTTACTTACTGGTGAGACCCTTCTGATTCATGCAGTCACTGTGGCTGCAGAGATCCAGCCAGACTGCATCTTGAAGCCCAATGAGGCAAAATTTCTTTGTGATTTTGGGCAATATAAATAAAATTGAACTAAATTGAATTGAATCTGAATCACGCACAGTCGATCTAAAGGGTTAGTTGATTTAAGCTACAGTCATCAGAGCTTCAAGTGCTACTTAAAGTCTTCTGATTTTGGCACAGAGTGAAAAACACACACACTTCCCTATAGAGCCCAGTGAAGAGATTGACAATTGGCACACAGACGGGTCACAGCAGCACTGAGCAGCAATATGATCATGAGGAAAGAGTCATTTTCTAATTCATTATTATCTGACAGCAGAGCCATTGGAGCTCTGTGCATTTTAATCAGTGCAGCTAACTGATCAGAGCAGCTATTCAGTTGCTGAGCTGCACCTGCTTTTTTTTTTTTTTTTTTTTACTGCCTGCATGAGAGATGGCAGGCAGAGATTTATGTGGGTTGCTATGGTAACAACAGATGTCATCAAAGCTCTCAAAAACACAAAAATGTTATGTTTTGACATACACTTGCATAACTGTACACCTGATGGACATCAGTATTATACATATATATCAAGCTTTGAAGCACAAATATGGGGATTGTCTTTTAGCTTACACTAAGACAAGAACACTCAAATACACATTCATTCTAAATTATGACAATCCAAAGTCCATGCAAATAAATAAATAAATGAATGAATATGCTTGATTAAATATAAATTGCTTGATCTACATTTGATTTGGTAGTTATGTAGTATTTCACATTAAATAATTACTTACTTTTACTATTCTATATATGTTGACATTTCACAAGACAGTGCACTGATTTTCTTTTTTCCCCCCTAAGGATTTTTGATTTTTACTGGTGTCTGTGCCAGACATGAAAACCTGTCCACCTTCAGTCACATTTGTCATGGGATGGATAACATGTCACTGTAAGGCTTGGGTCATCTGGACCCCATAAGATGACACAAGGGTTAAACAGGACTGCTGAGAATGAGCTTACTTGTACTTATACTAAATGGCATAATTGACCGCCTGTCCATTAATTTCAGTCTGTTTAGTTGAACTGGTTGTTTACCTTTTAAGGATGCTCTATCGTTAAGTCTGAAAAAAAGAACAGGCAGGTGGTTTCTTATTTCATATAATTCAATCTATACATGCCCTTCTTATGTAAAGCTCCCAAGTGTATGAGATCAATGTTGTTCAAATGTGTGCTCCCATGCTACTCCACATTTTATGGTACATTCTTAAATTCTTTTTCCATGTCGTTAAACAATAAGCGTAGACCAAGTCATAGTGGGATTTTTTTTTTACTTCTCTGAATATATCTAAAATATTGCAATCTGGCTTCATTACTTTCATCTCAAAACATCCGACAGGAGCTGTCCGTCTGATAGATTCATTCCTGATCCTACCCATCCTCCTCGCTCTTGAAGAGAACCTCAACATTTGCTCAGCCTCCTGTTTCTTTCCTAGAGTAACTATCTTAGTTAAACAAATTATACGATTATTCACCTTACTCCACAAACATTCTTAATAGTCAATGCTGTGATGCACTATGATGAAAAGTGTAAACTGTTGAGTCAATTTAGTGTGCTGCAGTATTGTTGACATTTACATCAGGATTTACCGGTAAGTTGAAACAGAAAAAATCAAAACTCCTTTTGTTTTCAGTCAGACAGTTGTGTTTTATATCTGTAAACCCAAGTGTGTGGATCTTCAAGAGGAACACAGCTTAACTGGCATTTCCCATTAGAAATGATTTTGAAAGTATAAATTCAGTTTTGTAATTTTTTTGAGGGACAAATGTTTTTTAATTAGCTTTTTATGTTATCTGTTATGTTAAAATTAAAATTTTTATGTTGTGTTCCCGATATCCGAATTCATGTGGCAATGGCCTTTCAACAGAAAATACGTTTGTGAAGCAAAACAGGATTGAAAAAAAAAACTAAGGATGCACATTAGGGGCGTAGCTGATCAAAAACTTATGGTTTGGATCGGATCAGTAAAAAAAACAGCAGGAAAAAATAACTAGATAAAAACCTAAAATTACTCTTGAAAAGTTTCAAAACCTATATTTGATCAAACATTATATATAGTAATATAAATATACTCTTAACATTCATCACATCAGAACATTTGCTCATTGAAGCCTATTTATAAAAACAAAAATCTTTTAATTTTGGACACTAACAAAGAACTGAAATATGTTGTTTCTGATGACATTTACACATGCTTAGACCAAATCTACAAAAACAAGGAGAGAAGAATGCTTGAAAATAGTTCGGAAATGACCAAATCTATCTCCACTAACCCCAAAAAAGCAAATTTTTTGGTTCTTGCCCCCCCCATGTCCAAATTAAATCCTAAATAAAACACTTTAAATTAAACTTAAATTATTTATTTGGTACTAACTAAATTCACATATTATATTTGTGCAGATAATTACATGAAAAGGTGATGATTTACCAGGAAGTTTTTGATATAGTTCTGTTTTGTCTAGATGGGCACAATGATGAGCATAAACTCATCATTGGTTCTTTGACAGACCTCAACATGTTGGATGAGTTGCCACAACCTGTCCGTTGAACCATAAAATACAACTCTAAATCACCACATCTTTTTTACATATCAGTGAAAACTTACCTATAGAGCAAGTATTTCATGCCTTTAGTGGGAGTGAACATCCAGAACAGATACCCAGCATTAGTAGGTTTAAGAGTTGATAGATGTCTGAAATTATCACACTTCTAGCACTTTAACTTGAATCAATCAATACATGGATTACATTTACTGAACAAAATAAAGACAGGCAAAAAAAGGTCTCTCTTAGGGTTGCATGGTGGTGTAATGATTGGTTCAAATCCCTTTTCTATGTATGGGTGTTTATTTTATTTTTTTTCTGGTCATTCCAGCTTCTTCACACAGTCCAAAACTTTGCTACATAGGTTAACGGGTGACTAAAATTGTCCCTTAGGTGTATCGGAGTTTGCAGGGTTTTGTGTGATAGACGGGGAAACCGTGAACTGTAGTTTGGCTTAGCTTTGTTAAACTATAACAGTGATTCATGTTCCATGTTCTAGTGTCAGTCTGTGTATGTATATGTCTACAATTGTAAGATCTAGTCTAGTTTGTTCACTGACGTCTTTAGAATGTATGGATAAACTAATGTCCAATCTAATAACTTTTTAACTGTTTTTTCCTGCTTCTGTAAAGGAGGACTACTCTAACCCAATGTTTGGTATGTTCTTTCAAAGCAAATTAGTTTAGTTTGTCTAGATATTATCCCCAAAGAATAACTGCTAGTGATAATGCAGCAGCAATGAGCTTGTTAAAAGGGTAGATATTCTTATTCATTTTGGTAAGGTTTAACTGTGGATGTTGACCCCCTTTTTAACCTAACTTTAAATGAACTTGTAAAAGTAAGGAGTCTGAGTTAAAAGCTAATGTAGTTGCATGTTACCATAGTTTGTTTAGTTCAATCATTACAAGACATTTTTTGTAGTCGGGAACTGTAGCTTTGAGCTGCTGCATGGCTTTGCTCTGCATTACTACCATGTCCCAGTAGCACCTGCATTTAGAGTTCTAGTCATTGAAAAAGAGAAAAAAGTGACCATTCTAAGGATTGTATTTTTTCTTACGATAAGATGCTCTTGAGTATAACTCACACTTTTGGGGGAATTTATTTGTTAATGTACATAAAAAAAATTCATACAAGTTGCACCTCAGCCAAGCTATGCAAAAAAACACAAATAATACTTCTAATAATACTCTACTAGAAAAGATTGGAACTGGTTATAGCAAAAGTGAAAAAAACCCACTTTGTTTCTAGGCATGTCTTGCACTTCCAGCCCAATTTTTTGCTTTAGATGGGGTCAGGAGGGCGAGAAAGATTTTTTGCCCTTACTATTGCCCTCTCTCAACTCTCACACACTCCCAACTGCATGCTTGTGATCGAAACGCGTTTTTTACTTAGGGCTGGGTGACAAAACAATAACGATATATATTGCAATATAACTTTCTCTCAATAGAAGAATTAGTCGATTGTGATAGACTATTATTTTCAATTCTGGTAATTATCTTTGTGGAATGTTTAGTTTTGACTGAAGAAGCAGCGGACAGTTGGCAGTTTTTAATAGGATTAAGTCAAAACTGGAAGACAGACCCATTGGACCTATAGCTGCAATGCAAAAGTCAATAAAAAGTGTTGATTTGGTGATCTTGATAAAGCATAGCAAGATGCTAATGCTAATGAGCTGTTCCGGGTGTCGCCTTGATGTGGTCACGGACCGTCTTAAAGTTGAACCAGACTTTAAGACGTATAAACATTTTGTTGCGTAATTACAACAAAATTATTTCGTAGGACATTCATAAAAAACATTTTTTTAATATAATTACAGAATTGAATCCACTTTGTGTTTGCAACAGATGTTACACGAAAAACTGTAACCTGTGTAAGATGTTGTGCTGACCCCCCCCTGCCTCCTTCCCTCATGAGAACGCTCCAGCAATTATGTCAATGATATAAACTAACAATAATCCAGATCTTTATGTTTTCTGGCAGTTTTTCTATGATTCAATGTAAATTATAATCACTTGGAGGCAGAATTAGAAAATCTCTGGTAAATTTGTCCTTTTTCTCTCAGCACATTCGAATTTGAGTTTCCATTTGCATGACAAAATAAAATGCTCAATCCAATTTATAAATTACTTTTATGCTATTCAATTTTCTTAAAAAAAAAACAGAAAAAGTTCAAAAAGTAAGATACCTACTGTATTTCTGTGGGAAAAAAGTGCTATTTTATGTTTTTTCTGTAAACCTTAAAAACATTAGAATTTATTTGTAGAATTAGTTCTTTGTTTTTAAATTGAGTTTATCAAACTGTTTAGTGTTACATTTTACTTTTGTTCTCTTGAAACTTGAAAGCTTTTGCATTAATTTTTAGTTTATATATCTATATCCTTTTTCTGTTACCTGAATAAGCAGTTGCATTCATGTTCCCTCACTTTATATGTTATGTTGAAAGTGTGACAGGTAATAAATATTTAAATCTAAACAACCTGCTGATAATTACGCATTTTATTTTTTCTGAGCTGCAGAGCGTTCAAATTTGACAAATTTAGTTATTTGGTTTATTGTGATATAAATTGTTATTACCAGAAATAAAAAAAAAAAAATTATATTGTGATATTAAAATTCTATATCTCCCAGCCTACTTTTACTGCAGGAATTCATGACATTCCAATTACAACTATAACTTCTGCTGGTTTTGCGCATCTCTGCTATTTTGACTTCACTGATAAGTCAGTGAAAGCTGATTTGCCGTGGCAACGAACCCTGACTGGTAATGCTGAACTATACCACATATAATGATCATTTGCATCTCCAGCTTTATGCGTTTTCGTGTTTGTGTTTGTAAACTGTGTGTAAATTATCACAGGATAGAAATTCCTAAAATGGAACAACATGCTTGAACATCTAAGATGTTGAATGCAAATTTCTAAAGGTGCTGAATGTGCTTTGTTTACTGTTTGGAATGTGCAGGAGTGTATATGTCAGATGCAGGAATATCATTTGGGATATTTTCCCTTCACTACTAACATTTTGATTGGTCGTTATTGGATTATTGATCATTTATCTATTTCTATTAGAAATATGTTAATTTTTCAAAAAGTTTGCATCAAAGTCTTAAAAGAGTTGTATTTTCATTGAAACTTCCACACTGAAGCAATAATAGGAATTCTTTGTCAAACTGTAATTTTACAGTAACTAAAAATGAATATTTGGGGATTTTTGACTGTAAAACTACTAGTAAAATTCTTGAGGGGTGCCCCACTTGGACAGATTTTGAAACAGATTACCACAACCAAATATTTAATGTGAAAACTTTAAACTAAAGTAATTTGTTTTTCTATGTCATCTGTTATTAAAATAAATAAGATGTCTCCTCATTCATTGTTGAAAATATATTCAAGTTCCTTTACCTGCGGCCTTTCTCTGCTTAGGAAGTTTTATTAAAATATACATTAACTGTAAAAAGTTAATTTGGTGTATTAACATTATTATTATTATCATATTTTTTTTTTTTTACTGTACTGGATTATAAAGCACATTCAACTGAACAACAGTCACTTAATGTCAAATTAAAACTCTACCCAAGATGCCCAAAGGAACCAAGAGGCATGTGATTGGTCATAGGGGTTGATGGGAAGTTTTTCTTGCCCACTATGTTAAAATCATATGTTCCTGTTTTATCTGCAACAAACAATCTTTACAGAGAGTTGGACATGACAGATTAGTCAAACTTTATTTAACACATTCCCAGTAGTCTAAAATTGTTCAGTTACAGGACATGCAATTTAAAGCAATACAGTCACTTTTTCATTTCATTATGTGCCAGCAGTGTTCGCACCACTCTGCCAAGCTCTTGACTTAGGTAGCCGTAATGCTCCAACAATCCTTCAAGCAGTTCAGCAAAGTCACTCTAAGACATTTAGACAGAGTTTTGACCACATTGAGGACAGTAAGCACAACCAGAATACCAGTACATACAAAAGGCACAACACTGTCTGATTTCTTTTCTTTCTTTCTTTCATTCATTTCTTTAATTTTTTTTTTTTGAGAAAAAAATAATTTTAAGCGTTCTTTATGGTCTGAAAAAACATAGCAGCCAAATTCTGTTTACCACTCAAGAACATCACTGTTTTTATGCACTCGTGTGTCTATAGTGGGTGATCTTTCTTTTGTGTCTACATGTGTGTTTCTATGTCATAAGCACTTCTACCGATTGTAGTCGTATCTTTGATGTGTTTTAAGGATTTTTATTTGAGTTTATTGATCTTTATTTGTTTAGCTTTGTTTGAGGGAAAACACTGACGTGCTACACAGTGGGATGTAGGTTTTAGATAAGAGTCGAGTGATGCCCTCAGGATGGAGGGGATGAATAGACGGAGCCTGGGTTTTAGCTGGGGCAATGACTGGCCGGGTAGTTGGGATCTGTCACCAGGCACTCTGATGTTGAAAGCTGTGGACATCCCCTACAGTCCTGCCCTGTTAAACAAAAGAGATGCAGGTCATGAGCATTTTCTTTCACCTCACTAAACACTGGATCACATCAATGGCGAATAGAAGGAGGAGGGAAAATGAGCCGTCTCAACCAAGTGTCATGTCCTCACATGTCCGTTTAGGGTTCTGTGACCTTAAACTAGTCTACTGCCTTTAAGCTATTGAAAGTTTTTTGTAATCGGGATTTTAAGATGCTGGCACCGTTATTCCAAACAGCAATTTTTTAACTTTTGCTGTTTCTTTCTTTAAATCTGCTGTTCCTGAAGCAGATTCTATTAACATGGATTAACTTGTCAATATCTTCTTTAAATGAGAAGTTTTTAGGTATAGATGGACACATTTTATTCTTTTTACTTAGAAATCGTGATCCGTTTGATGACAATTTCATTTAAACTTACTCAAGCTGACAAGGAATTTCAATATATTGGGATTATTTAATAAAATTTTATAAAAGCTGTTAAATTGGTTCTGTACCTAATTATTGCTAATTTAAAATACATTTCCTTTTTATCACCAGTATTACGTTGAAAAATATCTTGAAATCTGTGAAGCAGACTTACAGCTGTTTTAAGGCTTTAAAATCTCTAACTCCTCATACACATTTGTACACATACACTAATATATTCCATCTTTTCTTTCTTGTTGAAATTCTCTGAAAGTTTAAACCTTTGTAGAAAAGGAGGTGCAGTGTTATAGAATTAAAGCAAAGACCTGCTCACGATCAAAGATTTGTTTAGGTGTGGCACAGGAGACATAGCACGGAGGGAATTATTAACAAGGGTCTACAGTCAATCCAGATGCAGAACACATTACATTTAAGCGTGTGAAATTTCTCAGAAAAAAATCTTTTAAAATAGCTAGACAACGGAAGTTTAATTGCAATATAGTGAGGGAACATAGTAATCAAATAAATAAAAAGTGTATAACGTCAGTCTTGTTTCTCCCTGTTTGTCGTATCGGACAGTTACTCCTCAGGTATAGTCAAAACACATTACATGTAATTAAAATTAAAGTAACATTGAGCACTATTGCAGCTAATGGTTGGATTGTCCCAACCCCCTTTTTAATGCAGTCATCAAAAAGTCAGACAAGAGGTCCAAATGATCCAAATTGTAGGATTCTTTTTTGCCATTTACTCACCGATTAGCCCAGGTTTTTGCAGCAGTCATCACAACTGGTTGGCAGTCCCTAAGAAGAGCAGACTGCATAGCATGAAGAAATGTCTGTCCTCTGGCTGTTGTTTCAGGAATCCCGATGAGGTTTATTGGGGCAGAAAGAGCAGAGTTTTACCCCCGAGGCTGCAGCTTAAACTGTAAAGCTATTGTGTTGTTTCACACAAACCACACCCCCCTCCTCCTCTCTGTCTCACACCAGTCTTTTTCTAATCATGTATCGTCTTTTTAATGACTTTTTTCCCCTCTGGCTAGTGTGACATTTAAAGCGTCAGAGTGAACACTGGCATACATTAACAAGCATGCAGCAGAGCAGCACAGATGTTTCTTGCTGTTGGGTGTAGACAGACTCGGAAGCTAGGAGTGGATCTGAGTCATGTCTGTGTTTGTGCATGCACTCGCACAGCGTGACTCAGGTTTATAGATTAGATAATAGATCCTGTGTTTGTTAGGGCTGGGTGAAAAACTTTTTTTTTAATTAATCAATTTCACTTGCAATCCCACTCTAACTATATATTTTTTTCAACTGCGAAAAAAATCGTTCCCAGTGGTCTTTTAATTATGATTATGCCGTTTTAGCCAAAATCATAGTCTGTTGTTTTTTAAGATACATTTTCTCCAGAGTTCATCAGAAATGGTCGTTTGGGTTGTGTGCGAGACTGTTGGTGTGGAAGTTAGCCTAGCTAATTTTCCTTTCTGCCCTTTGTTTACACTCTCTCCTGTTGGCTCATAGCACCTCACAAGCCAAAGCTAACATTAGCATAGCAACAAAAAAAAAAGTTAAAAAAAACAAGCTGTGAGCAATATACAACCTGAGCTTTTTCAAACATTTGGTTTTTATCTGCTCCTGATCCAATGCAACTGAATAAAGAAATACTCAGAAACACAGTTCTAATCTTAACCCTTCCGCTCTCCTTGGATTGTTTACATTAAAAGTGGGTTCATCTGGACCTCACAAGACCCTTTTTTTTTTTTTAAATCTTTGATTTTTGAGTTTCACTAATGTCCACGGCAGACATAAAATCCTGTCCACCTTTGTCCACATTAATCACAGAAGGAATCACTCATCAATATATGAACCCCAAAGATAGTGGAGGGGTTAAATTATTTTATACATGTCCTCCACTATGAGAACAATTCTAAAACTACATGTTAAAAACACAATTTTCATTAGAGTGAGTCTTTAAATAATATATTTTTTCTGCCAAAAAACATTTTTACATAGAAATGTATATTATTATTAAAGAAAGTTTAGTCTTTTTCATTGTAAATCATTAGTAAGTCCTGTTAATCTATATTTATTGCTAAAATTTGACTAATAACAATTTAATTCATCTTAATTTGGGAAATTTTGGATTAAAATGCATCCAACCATCTTCAGAGCTCGCTAAATCCCTGTCGTTGTCGAGGTGCTGCTTCAACTAACCCAGCTACTGTTGGGCGAAGTTGTAGCACACCGGAACAGTGGGACTGTGGATCTTTACTTTGGTGCCAATCTGATTAGATTCACAAATCAAGACAAACATTCAATGATTCTACCACAGTTCTTACTATTTAATATCTTGTGTTTAAAGGGTTGCTTTATGTGTGTTTACTGGTTAAAAAAAAAAAAAAATAAGCATTTTATCCCCATCATTAATACCATTTACTTTGAACAGATCAGAATCAGCATAACAAATAAAAACATAAAGATTTTGAAATAACATAATTATGTTTTTCATACTCTAAAGATTTTTTGTCAACTTCCTATGTTTTTTAGTAGTAAGAAATCCACCATGGTGATCCATTTTAGAACAAATCATAAAAAATGTTCACAGTTTTTCCATCTTTAAAGTATAGTTTAAATCCATCCATCAACAGTTCCTGTTGATGGATGACAAGAAGATAGTTAATGAAGACAGAGCAACACATCAATAAAATTGTCTTTAAGATTTTACAAACATTTACACCTCTGGTTCATCTAAACTAAAATTTTTAAAACATTTATAAACTCAACTTTAGAGGAATTTTTCTAATTCCTCTAATTAGAAAATGAAGGAATATGAATATCCCCACATTCATATTCATTATATTCTTTTATTCTAATCCGCTTAATATCTTTATGTATATTTAAAACAATATTTCCAGAACCTATTTTAGTCAAATTAGCTTGAGGGTGTGTTAAGACTGGGAAAATGATTTGTTCCGGACCCGGTCCAGACCGAGACTGCCTCTAAAGATAGTTCGGCTTCTGGTCCCGGACCAGCATCCGCTTATTCAGACTGAAACTTTGTTCTGGATCATCGGGGGAAACGAACTCTAGTCCTCTTTAAGTGAGCCAAATGTGTCCAGTTTGAATGCACCCTCTCTCTTTTTTTCTTTTCCTACAAAAAACCCTTGATAGCTTTACTTTGAAAATGAGAAGCTTCACCAACGCTTTACTTTGAAGGGTTTTTTACTTCTGGTCACAGTAGCACATGCGGTTTAGTTTATGTATTCAAATCCAGCATTATTCTAAATAATTATGTTTACTGAAATGTATTTTATCTACATTTTATTAGATATATAAATCAGTGATCTTGGATATTGCAAATATTCATACTCGTATTTTCAGGAATACGTTGCGAGTCGGTTGCAGGGCCACACACTCACATACACATCTATGGGCTATTTACAGTATTTATTTAACTCATGAAACTTGTTTTTGTGGGAGACAGCCGGAACACCTGGAGAAAACCCACGCATGCGCAAAGAGAACATACAAACTCCACTCAGAAAGGTCCAAGCTGAGATTTGAACCAGGGCATCCTCACTGTAAGGCAAGAATAATAACCACTTTTGCAGATTATTATTGCAGCCCTATAGAATTTATTTTTAACATATAAATAAAAATGTTTATCTTTTTTTTGTAATGAATGACAGACTATTTAGAAAAGATAAATGGTCTTTTTTTCAGCTCAGCTGATAAAGCTGAGGATTCTGCGCCACCGGGACAGATTTGCCTCATCCTTCAGTCAGATTTAGATTAATCTAAAATCTCAATGTTTTGGAGTCTCTTAGTACTGCATTTCACCTCGCAGATTGTCACGATCACTGCATCCAACAGCTGTACATTTAAAAAATGTCATACCTCTCTCAATCACAATGGCTCGCACTTATTTGCATAGTTTGTCTATTTTCCACCATAGTTTTTTCTTCCCTCTGGTGTCTGGAAAACCCACAAAGATGGCGGAGTGTCAGTCTTTTTTCCCACAGGGCTGTTTGACCCTCCCCATCTTCAGTTTCATTCCCTCCATGGTCTGCTCTGGTCTTTCGCTGCCACATTTGCTACAGTTAGCCCAGCTCTGCCACAGCTTTCCATCAAAACACCAAACCTCAATGGAGCATTCAAGCCCAGACCCGCTCCATTACTGCCCCTCCTTCTCATCTCACCCACTTCTGACTCTGCCTTTTTCTCCTCCCTTTATTCCCTCCTAGGACATTTTGTGGCTCGATACAGGAAGAAGTCCAAGCTGAAGTTATTATAACACCACTGTGGTTAATGAGCTGGATCAGAAGCAGCACTTATATTGAAATTTTAGTGCATTTAAAAGAAAACTAAAGCCCATTTTTGCTATATGTACATATCAAGAGTTGCCAAAAAACATTTTAATTAATAACTTTAAGATCTAAAAAGTTGGTAGATTTGTTTTTGGAGTGCATTTCCTTTTTCAACATTTGAGTTATCATTGTTCCCTTTTTTATTTGTTGAAGAGCTAATCTGGCATTGTGTCATTTTATTCTATCACATTTAATATTTCAGAAAAAGGTCCTAGAATTCATATCTAAATAACAGTCTATTGCACAAATACTTTTTTGCCCACACATGCATAATCCTTCAAGGCTTTTCTTTTCCCCAGCTTCCCCCCTGACTTGTCTTCCTTGATAATCATTTTTCCCTTTTATCTTTTTTTAGTCTACCTCTGGGTTTCATTTTTCCATTCCCCCCTTTTATAAGCAACTTTTATCGGTTCCTTCTCTCAGCTTGTTTCTGTTCTTTGTTGTGATTCCTCTTTTTTTTGCCGTTTTGGCTTATTCCTCTAATTATAAGATTTCTGATTTGCTCTCAAAAACAGTTTGTAGAGGGATTGCTTTAAGCTAGCTTCCTCCTTTTTTTCCTGTTCTTCTCTGAAGTTGTACGTGGAGAACCATGAACAACAATCTTTTGTGACAAAGACGTCCACTGTCAAAACAACATTTTAAATGTCTCATAAAATATATCCTAGTATGACATACCATCCACCCTAAAGGAACTTTAGTTGCCTTTCATGTTTTTTTTTTATTTTTTCACTGTGTAATTAAGCAAAGAAAGCCTCTGCTGAGTCAGTTCTACCATCTTTGAGTTTGTGTATTCAAATGCTCATTTAAGTATGGGTGTGTATGTGTATGTGTGTTTATGTGCTGACTTTTCCATCTCTCCAATTTATAGGTTTCCTAAAGCGGGGGCTACTTAAAGCTAGCTTTTTTTCTCGAGCCCTGGAACTTATTACAGTCTGAGGCATTTTCATAAACGAGCTATTCAGATGTCTCTGCTCGGCTCTGAAAGGGACTCAGTGTCGCTAGGAGAAACAAAGTTGATGTGAGCTACTAAGTTGTGAGACCTCCTTGTTACGGAAAACTTGTATTCAGAAATGTGTAGTCATTTGTATTTTTGTTAAGGTTGAGGTTTAAAGGAGTACAAAACAGATTTAAAAGTGTTTACAAATTCCAACTTTTGAATAAACCTGTATTTTTTGTATAATTATAGTGTAAAAACATGAAAGTGTCTCTATTTTAAAAGAAGAGTCTTATACATTTTGATGAGTACATTTTTATTTTTGTAGAATTTCTTCCAATCTAAAAGGCAAATCCTTTTTTATGCCCTGAGGTTAAAAAAATGTAGAAGTATATACTATAATATTTCTGTCAATATTAGGGAAAACGTTTTCATTTTCTGGAAAGAAAAACTACAAAAAGAATGGTAAACCAGGTTGAACTTGATCAGTCAGGGACTCTGATTGGGTACCGACAAATGAATGACGTCCTCTTTAATTCACAGAACTGCCCGCTGTTTGAAAATAGTCTGATCATGGAAGAGAAATCAATATTTGCTGCTTGTGCCCTGGTGGAAAAATTTGACATGAAGTCTTTCAAATATCAGAAAAGAGATGTGAACGCACTATAGTATACAATGTAGTGAAGGGATTCAAACATATGTTGAAGGAGAGTTGAAGAATGCTTGATACTGTACATGCCCAGTGTGAATGTAGCTTTAGATTTGATAGATCTCATGCAATAGTTTTTCCTTCAGCCTTCAATTTATACATTCTACTTTGGGAAACTCAGATGTTGCCAGCAGCTATAAAAGAAATGCCAAAAAGAGAAATAAAAATTGAACAACTTCTGCTTTTCCCTTTCTATAACCGCACCTTCTCCATGGTTAAGAATGATCTCTCAAGTGCTGGATATGCCATAGTATTGCATGGTTCATTGCAGGTGACAGTAAAGTATTCTGACGTGATCAATTTAAATTCAGTATTTTCCCATTCTGAAAAAGAAAAAAAAAACATAAAACTAGTTGTGCAGTAAACTAAGAAAATTATACAAAAGAGAACCTCTATCATAGTTTATAGGAGATAAACTTCTCGCAGACTGTTTGGGGGAAATGGGGTGGGGGTGTCATTTCTAATTGGTAAAGAAAGTCAAGTTTAAAAGAAATTAAACTGTTCACAAATACCTGAGATTTAAGGACAGAAGACATTTGACCTGGAAATGGGTTTAATCTGCCGCTAAGGGACTCTGATGTGTGATCAGGATTAAGATGTTTACCCCTCCCTAAAGCTTTGTTGAAACTATAGTATTTTGTTTTTCCACCTTACATATCTGTGACTGTTCTGTATTTAATTGTATTGTAATTATCGCTCATTTTCATTTTTTCAGGTTTAACGTGAAACCAGTCAGGTAACTTTTTTTTGTTTTTTACTTTCCCTCATGTTTTCCTTTAAATTCAGTAATGCTGTGGCAACAAATGTAAGCATGGCTGGTTTACACTCTGCTCCAGATGTGGGAAATGGTGTAGGTTTTACTAGGCCTGTTGTGCTGTAACACAGAAGTCTTCAGAAATGGGTCCAAACATACCCCCTTCAACCCCCACTCATACACATATACAGACTGAGCAGAGGACAAAGGGGTCCCTCTTCTATGGGCAGCCCATCACTGCCTTTCACTATGAGCAGAACAGTGGCCTTTCACAGAGGGGGCCGGCATATAGGCAGAGCCAGTCTTACACAGCCTCATAAGTTCAAGTTGGAGTCTGGCCTTGTGGCATCTTCACTGAGGAGTGTCCTTTCTCTCCTTTGCTCTTTGCGCACTCAGCAGAGCACATCCACATCCTCTTTGCCGCTATAATATACAGTAGACGCACTCGCATCATTCATTCAGTTCCTGCAACACTAACCTCAGTTCTACAGTGAACAATCATCTGTTTTCTCTGTCATTGTGAATTCTGTTTAACGCGCTTGTGCTTAAATGGAGGAACAGCATACTAATATGCATGCACTACAGTGATTTTTGTTTTGTCTTATGAGGAATTAATACTTTTAGAGTGAAAACTTAGACTATGACTCATTGTGGTTTTGCACCAGTCAGTCACATGCATTTATCAGCTTCTAACAGATGTTCCTCTTTTTCTAGAACCAGCAGCATTCTCAGTAAAGACCATCCACCAGACAAGAAGCCTAAAAGTGACAAATCTTCACTTCCCTCAAATGAATTTGACCCCACAGGTAATGCCACACACCTATTTTCTGGATTTCCTTTATGTTCTGTTTTTAAATGATTGCCTGCATACTGCTAGGGCTTGTAACAAGCTGCATCTGTTCTGACCTTTTGGCAGTGAGAGCAGTCGTGACTTACAGGTTCCCCTCCCTCATGTCTTTGCTTCTCTCAAAATATACACATAATGGCTTAAAAACGTGTGTAATGTGGATGTTTAGCAAAAGACATGCTTGAATGGAGAAAGTGTCTTAATGTATGTTTTTGTGTGTCATAGACAGTTGTATATTAATCCTAATTTGTGCAGACTCATCTAAATCATTCTTTAATTCAAAAGGTAAAATATAGTCTTAACACGTCCCTATTTTTTTCTGAAATTTATGTGTTGGAGTTTACATAAAGAAGTCATTGTGTGTAAAAATGTAACAACTTGTATTCATAATATACTCACATTTTTTACATTTTGATATTTCTCTTATTTAGAGGGCATCAGTAGGCCTGTGTTACACGTTAGTCTGTTTTGCATTCAAGTTGTTCTGAAATGGACTAGTTTAATGTAATCACACTGGCTCTGCTGTTTGTTGGCAATCAGCATAAAATGATTTGAGATACGAGTAAGCTTCTGTATTTATAACAAAACTCCAAATCCACTGCATCACATGAGGACTTATCTTTGGGCGATGCTGCAAAATATTTACAAGATGTAATCTAGTGGTTGCACACATGTACTTTCTGCTTGCCTTACTCTGCATGTCCAGAGTTGTACCATCAATAAACATGCTCTTTTACTGCCTCAAAGTATGATTGCATACAGTGGGTCAAAAAAAGAGTCTGACAGTCACCAGTTCTGCAAGTTAAAATAGATGACATCTGCAATGTTCCTCATAGATACACTTCAACAATGACACAGAATGTGTGAAAAGAATCAAGAAAATTACATTGGAAGAGACTTTATTTGCATAATGATGGCATATACTTATATAGTGTTTTTCTACCTTCCTTGAAGACCCAAAGCGCTGGACTCATGCACACATTCACAGTGATGTCAGATACTGGCGCCAACCTATAACCACCAGAGGCAATGTGGGATTCTTGCCCACGGACACATCGATACATTGGCGGGCTCAGAGCTCGACTGCCCTACCTCTGCACCACGGCCAATATAAGTATACTTATTTTCTAATGCAGAAAATAAATAAATAGCCCCTTAAAACAAGAATCTTTATTCCTTTTCTCTATCATTGACACCTGTTTATACCTATCATCCAACACCTGGTCACACATTAAATAGTCGGACTTCAACTTCCCCACCATATCTGAGACCAATGAGTGTCTAAGGACTAAATCAAGAGGATGAAATGTGGCTGGATTTTCCAGCATGAAAATATGATCCCACTAAAAAAGAATTTCAAGGTTCTGCAAGAGCCTAGTCTCAATGCAAGGGAGAATTATTGGAGGGAGTTAAAAGTCCATGAAATATCACATCTCTTGAGAAAATCTGAAAACAAGAATGGGCCAAAAACTGTGCAAACTTGGTTCAGAACTACAGTTATAACGTTTGGCCTCTGTCACTATTACCTTGGGTTACATTACAAAATATTTTAAATCTTGCAATTAATTGAATCCTAATTTTGTACACCACTACACACAAAAATTATTTCAAAATAAAATAATGTGATTCCCCGGATTCTGTTTTTATATTCTGTCTCTCACAGTTGAAGTGAACATGTGAACATTGCAGACCTCTCTCAGCTCTTGAAGTGGGAACACTTGCAGAAAAACTGGCTTCCAAATACATTTTTGCCCTATTGTGCATACTGTTCAGCTAGATTACTGTGTGTAACACAACAAAAACACATTTTTTTCTTGGAGTGCAACAAACAAGTGTCTTTTTTTTTTACATTTTACTGCAGATTCCACTCAAATAGAGGCCGTTCAGAGATTGAATCTCATATTGATAAAAAAAAAAAAACCCTATTTTAGTTAAAAGCAACTATTCCTTAATATGATTTCTCTTCCTATAAGCAATGTAAATGGCAGCTCCTCCCATAGACACTGTAGTAATGTCAGATCTTTAGCTTCTAATGCAGGCTGATCAGTTGATCCTCATCTCATGATGGCTCCCAGCAGATCGGCTGCAGTGCATCTTCTACTGCAGGGATCATTTGCCATCCTTTCCATTCGGGAATGTTGGATGTTTTAAAGTTTCATTCCTTCAGACGTCTTCATCTTAGAAAGAAGCTATGAGACCTTTGACATCACAAGATAAATAAATATGTCTGATCTTGACTGTGATGAAGTAGACTCACAATGTTTTGGTTGCTGAATATTAAATCCTAGTGTTATTGTTTACCCCCATGTAGGGGTGTAACGGATCACAAAGGTCACGGTTCGGATCGTGTCACGGTTTTAGGGTCACGGTTCGGATCATTTTTCGGATCAGTAAAAAGTAAAAAATTTAAAAAAGAAAAAAACAAAACGAAAAAAAAAACAACAATATCAAACCTAATTTAATTTTTGGAAACAGTTTAACTCATAAATTCAATAAGCATTTAAAATACCTCACACACACAATATTTACATATGCAACAACAAAACATCTGCTCATTGAAGCCTATTTATTAAAACAAAACATATTTGTACTTTGAACACAAACAAAATACTAAAACATGTAGTTTCTGATGACATTTACATGTTTTTAGACCAAATCTACAAAAACTAAGAGAAAAAAATGATTAAAAATAGTGTTGAAAACACCAAATCTATCTGGATTATCCTTTAAAATTAAATCATAAATAAAACAGTTACAATTATTTTTTGGTATGAACTGCTTTATTGAAACTAACTGTGGGAACATTTAAATGTTTTAAATGATAATTTTCTGTAAAACGTGGCACTTCTGCGTCAGCTTTTCCTGGTCAATTTTGACATCTCTGGCTTGCCATACAAATGTTCCGCGATTCCACCGGAAAGCCCGTAACGGAGCTTCCATTCGATGCGAACGGACAATTGGTTTAAATTATGCTAGCGCGAGGTGTCCGCGTTTGGGGGGTGGGTGTTCGAGCGGTCCGCGGTACACACGTGTCCCGAACCGTGGCCTCTGATCCGTACGGACCACGGAAAATCCATGATCCGTTACACCCCTACCCCCATGGTTATTGCGGATGTTGTGATGGGAACTGCTAGGGCTGGGCATCAATTATGATTTCCAGAAACGATTTGATTCAGTTCACAAGAGCCTGATTCGATTCGATTCCGATTATTTTTTTTCCCGATTCTTTCGATTCTTCAATTCAATTCAATTTTGAGTTTATACATTTAGACACATTTGTCTAGAAATACATTAACATTATACTATATGATATGAATATATTTATATTAATCTGATACAGTTCACATACTGTAAAATTTATTAGTGAAATAATGAGTTTAGCATACAGAATACAGTCTTACAAGGTTTCTCAAAAGGAGAAGTTTTAACAAAAATCTTCAGATCATTAACATTGTAAACGGTGCTCCTTCACCTGGAGGCCGTTTTAGTTTGGCCAGTAGGTGGTGATCATGCTAAAGCATGACCCATTATTCCAGAAGACGACGACAGTACGAAGAAAGAACTATGAATAGGTATTAAAAAACTTTGGAGAATTCATACCTGTGAGTAAATAAAGATGTTCATTTAGTCAGCAATTTATGTTTAGGTAGACTGAGCATTAACATTATTCGTTCTATGGGAAATTCCATTAAACTTTAGCATCAAGCTAGTGGACTTTAGCTTTATGTGTTACATCGATTTATATCCTTTAGGAATCAATTATTGATCTATTACGGTTAATTTGATTCAAATTGATTTTATTAACTTAGCCCTTGGAGCTCCCCCATCCTGTTAGGACAATTACAATCTCTTTAGGAAGAAATTTGCCGTGATTGACTTTTTACTCATTGGTGTATTTTACAAGCAAACACATAATGGTTCATGTTGTATTTTATGAGATTTAATAGACATAATGACATATCGGCTGAAACTTATTATGAATTTTTATGAAACCTTTCAAGCAGACAATTATTAGAGTGTTCCCCCAAGTACTCGCATTTCTTTATTCGTGGTTTCACGTATTCGCTGATTTTTTTTTTTTTTCCCCAGTCACATGACTTTTCTGGTCCATCACAAAAACTCTGACAACTGAAGATGCTTGTATGAAAATTTTGCATCCGAAGGAGTTCCTGCGCTGCTGACGTGTATCTCCGTACAGTGCCGTACCTCCGTACCTTTCTTAGAGGGAGCGCCCCTCCGTGCTCCCCCTCCGCGCTCTATGGAGCGGTATGGAGAAAAGGCATGAGTTGACTCAGAAGCGGACAAAAAAAAATCCTGATATGCTGAAGAAGATCCGCACGGATGTCAGTTATCATCCAGAGCAGGTGTTTATTAGCCTGTTTGATGAAGGAGGAAGCGCACACCTGATTTGAAGCCACAGAGAAACAGAGTGACACTCCTCACCTGCATCATGGAGTGCATTGCTGCTATGGTTGGACTACAGTTTTCTGTTTTAAAAAAAACACTTTTTTTATTGAGCAATACTCCAATGCTCTTTAATAAATGTTTTACGAAGCATGAACAGAAGTGTTTTTGATGAGTATGGATTGGTAACGACATTGGCTGTGTGGATGGGGGGGTTTCCGTATTCGCAGATTCAGCATATTCGGGATGCCAACAGTCCCTAACCTCTGTGAATCAGGGGGGAACACTGTGAATGAAAAAATATTTGGAGCCTTTTTTTTAATGACAAAGTAATGATATAAATAAAAAGAATCTGCATGATTCTTCTCTTTTTAGACATTGCATGTCCAGAGTACGTCATGAATTGTAGCATGTTTGCATGGCATATGTTTCTGCATGTCTTTTGCATTTTTCTGCATGTTGCCTAACCTCCCTTTTTCTTTTTTGTTTCAAATTTTAATTTTTTTTAATCTTTTTTACTCTTCGTGCAAAGGTATATGTGGAAAATTCTGTTATTCAATGAGAGGTAATGGACAAAAGTAGTCAATCCCCTACCACCAAAATAAATAAAAAAAATCAAACTAAATTTTAAATTACTTGCTGCAATAGCTGTAAGACATACAGAAACAGTTGAAAACGGATCAGGCCTCACTCTGAATTTCTTAAATTGAGTTGCAAAAACAAAGATGTGAAAGTCACATTCACAAGGTCTGCTCTGATTAGCTTTATTCAATAGATTATTTTTTTCCACTAGTTTATTCTACTAAATAAAACCAAAATTTTAGGGTGGATAAAGTTTTTTTTTTTTTTTTTTTAAGAAGTTGCAGCAAAGCATGCTCTTTGCATAAAAGTTCTTTTTTTTAATCTCAACTTTACAACTTTGTCAACATTTTAGTTTTTTCCCTCAATGGCATATTGCTATACTAAATTACTTCTTCTTAGAGTACTGCAACTTAGTAGAATAGAATAGAAAATAACTATTTATCCCACAAAGGGGAAATTACTATGTTACCATAGCTCTATTTAAACATCAGATAGATCATAGATAGTATTAAAAATAAACTTAAAATACCAAAACAACACTAGTCCTGTTGTCCATGAGGCCTTGTACCCCCCCTCACAGAGGAAAGATCTACAAAAACGCCCCTTTCTGAGCGAGGGTGTTTCAGTTTCCGACTGAAGGAGCTCCTCAATGCACCCATGGTCTCATGCAGAGGGTGACGAGGATTGTCTATGATGGATTCCCCCCACCCCCAGCAGCCCAGTACGTAGAAGAGGGCAGATGCAACAATGTCTGCATAAAAATAAAATTTAAGTTGTGCTTATTCCAAAGACTCTCAGTCTCCTCAGCCTCCCATGTGATCTCCGGTCGCTTCTTAGTCATTCTGTTGTTGCCAAGCGACAACAGCTGATTGTGTAAAAGATGCACCAGCAGAAGGATTCAGGTCCACAAGTGGTGGAAAGTAGTCCAATAAGGAGTAACAGGGACTTTACTGCACGCATTACGTGGGAAAAGTTCCATGTCTGTCAAAAACAGGTTAAAAATAGGAGAATAACTTAACAAAAACATAAAAATGAGTAAGCTACCAACAAGTAAGCTAAGGTAACTCCCGACCTAATGTGATTTTTTTTTTATTATTATTATTATTATTTACACTGCATTGATTTTTTTTAAATGTTCTAAAAAATTGGTAAATATGAATTTTTGTATTTGTTTAAATTTTCACATTCTCATCAAATGTGAACATTTGTAGATGGTAAAATAGCAGTGTGACACCCACGAAAGTTGGGATTTAGAATTCTGTAATTATAGGAGCTTCAAATACTGACACAGAATTGTGGTACATTGGTCCAATATTTGTTTTTGACCCCAAGCCATTTCTTCTGTGTCATTCCCCATTTTTATTCCAACCTCGACTCTTGTCTGCATCTAATAAAGAAAAGAAAGAGAGACTACAATTACTACAATTCTTTTATTAAGCTGTTTTATTTTAACTGCATATTTGTCCTTAAAATCTTCTCCCATGATTTTTTTCTCCCTCATGATTTTCTCTTTCCTTTTTGTTTGTCATGTTTTTTTCTTTTCTTTTTTTTCTTCTTCTTTGTATGTGTTTGGGTCACGCTTTGCTGTCTGGTGGGGCTGGAGCTGTGCTCTGGGCTGGCAGAAGAGTGGCGACGCTTCTCTTGGAGGTGGGAGGCATCAGTTGTCTAGGCTCTCACAGGAAAGTCTGATGCAGGACATTCTCCTGGTGTGACATTGCCTACAATAGAACACGTTAAGTTAACAGGAGTGAGTCAGAGTTTGTGGATTTACAGTGGTATTAATGTCCTCTTGAACCAAAACTAAAAATCAAATCAAGTCTTTTACATTGATTTTCCTCTAAATCTTTTTTCCTGGAGTAATAGAAAATGGTGTCATGGTTGTATCAACCAAACAAACTGGTGACTGAACAAAAGAAATTACCAATTTAAAGCCAAAGCAGCAGCTCAAACTTAAAATCAAAATTCAGCAAAAAAAAACAATCTTAAGCCTTACCATGTTTTTTGTGTGTGCCAACCTACGAACAGGTTATCAATTGTTGGCATAAACAGCAGCACAAACTAGCACCAAAGGGCATACATGTGGAACACGGAGACTGTGTTTAACCCACATGCTCTCTGATGGGGTCCAGATGACCCCACCCTTATACTTATGTGTGATCCCTCCACTAAAAAAAGTACCGGTAGACAAATGTAGATAGGATTTTATGTCTGCCACCACGGACACCACTGAAGATAAAAAATCCTTGGTAAAATAAAAGTTCAGCGTGCTGTCTTGAGGGGTCCAGATGACCCCACTTTTAATGTAAACATGCCCAGGATAGCATAAGGGTTAAGAGATGAGGTGCTGCAAAACACGATCTACAAACTTTTTAAGTATCATCAGATGCAGAAGGGTATATCTTTCAGATTACTTCAAAACAATTTATTTAGACATATATTAATGCTGTTCCTTGAAACAAGCTGTTCACAACCTACATGAATAATACAGCATGAAATCTTGTTTAATGCCCATTCCTCATTTAACAAAAAGTTAGCCTAAATACGTCAGCGTAGGAGGACCCTAAGTAATTAAATAGCTTTCATCCCTCAGTTTAGCTGAAAAAGCTCCAATACTTTTTTTGTGAGATTTTTAGAGTTAAAAAATGTCCTAAAAAAGCCTAAGCACCTATGAACTATATCCATATATAGGATCACATATTACCTTTGGAACAATAAAAAACAAATTATTTATGAAATATTAGTTATCCGATTTCAAAGATGAATATACATACCATATATCTGCCTTTAGTAGCCCTAGCCATCTCTACACTGGTTCACAACACAAATACACACAGCTTCTGCACAACTGTGTCCAACAGGGGGTGGGGGTCTTAAAGGAGCCCCGCATCTAAAGTAATAAACACATGTTTGAGCTGGAAATTATTAAAGACAGGACACAACTGGAAGATATACACTATTCTGCATCTAAAATGAAAGTTTTTTTTGCTGATCACCGCTAGCTCTATGGAGAAATTAAGTGTTCGTGTTAGATTGGGGTTGGTGCTGGCAGAGCAGACTCTTCCTGGAGGGGGCGGTTCACATCATGCTGACATCAGCTTGTTAGGGCCCGCTTGTTTTCTTGGGTATGGGAGGGGCTACTTTTGAGAGCGCAGCTCTTTAGAGGATTACTCTTAAATGCATGGACGGATCAAAATACCACTTTGGGGTTCTTTATAGGGAAGAATGAAGTGTATAATGCACTTAAAACCTTTTCATGGTAGGGCCCCTTTAAAGCATGCTTCCCCATTTGCAGAATTTTTTTACGCTGTGGGGAACTTCTGTCTTTAACATTCAAATGAATTGAAGTGAACTCATTAGGTTTAACTCAAAGATTTGTTGAAATTTTCTGAGTATTGCAAAGTTTGAACTTTTGAAAGTTTGAAAAACAACAAAAAAATAGCAACAGGTTTACTTTCTGTCATGATTGTCTGCAAATAAGTTTTGTTTTTCCAAGAACTAAACCAATAAATGATTGATCCAAGTTGGTCTTTGTCAACATTTGGCAACCGCTATCGTCCGTCAGGGGCGAGCTTGTTGGAAATCCACATGCCTGAAAGCCTGAAAGCAGGCTTGGAAGAATCTGTCAATCGAACATTACGAACATTAGATGTGACGGCCAGCAGGCAGCACATACTTTTATTGATGCTTCAGATTTGTCCATTTTATCACTTGTAAGACTTGCAATAAAGAAAAAAATATACTGGTAATGGAAAAAAAATGGATTTGCAAAAACATGTTAAAAACTGTAAGTAGTAGAGCAAGAATGGTTATTCGGTCAAATACAATGACTTGAATAATCATTGCTGTTTATTTTTCAATAAAAGTCTATGGGATTCTGTTTTCTGGAGCCAGCAGGTTTTTCATATTTGGAGTGGGGAGGGGTCACTCAGTCCAGTTCTCCTATATCAGGGGTATTAAACTAAAATCGCACAGGGGACCAAAATCCAAAACACACCTTAGGTCGCGGGCTGAACAAGATAAACATTTATTGAACACACCAAAACTAAATTTTAAAAAATTTAAAAATATAACTTTTTAACATAACTATTAATAAAAACAGGCAGGATGATTATTCTAAAAAAAGTAAACCAAATTAAACCTTAAATTACTCAATATTTTACGCTCCATAAAAATATATGTTGTCAACATTATACAAATTTGAAATAAGCACAAGATAACATTGGGCCATTAATAACAATAAAATAAGATGATCTGGATGGCCGGATATAAATACCGGGAGGGCCGGATCCGGCCCCCGGGCCTTGACTCTGGCACGTGTCCTGCACAGTTAATGGTGTACAATTATAGAGTACATTAGTAAAATTAATTTATTGATGGAGATTATGGGTTTTAGTTAATTAACTAAAATATTTTTCTTATTTTTATAAAACACATCAGCATCATTAAGGAATTGAAATTTGAACTAAAGCTGTGTTAAAATTTAAAAACTGAGAAGCAGGATAAGCTATTTCAAAGTTTAAAAACAAAAATACATGAATAGCTGAGAAATCAGGTTGCCTTTTGCTTGGAAGGTTCCAAACAGATTCATTTTCCATCAGTCCTCGAGTAAACATTTGAAGAGGAGTTTAGACAGGTCACTGGAAAGGGGGAGGGGCTTAGGCTGGAGGACGAGATGTGAGTAAACTGCAGCAAATCTGAGAGCAGAGATTCAGCTGAGTTTTGTAGCTCTTAAATGAAAGTTTATTCTATTTGTGTTGGCCTCTTTGTTTTTAACTCGTGCTTCTAACAAAGGGTGCTACATTTATGATAGCTCGATTTTATATGGAATAGTCTACCATGGCAGTCTCCTCCCTTTGCAGTTTCATTTGCAAACATCCCTAAAACGACTGGAGAAATCCAAAAACTAAATAAACAAACCAATTCAAACTGCATCCAGAGGCAAATTCACACCAGCTCTTTGACCTATATGGTATAATCTTCTTCTTTAACACCCATGCTCGTCCCTCCCCTGCCCTTCCCCCTGCTCTTAGTCCAAGCTAACCCTCTCTGTACACCCCTCCCCCTTAGCATGCGCCTTTTGGCTCCCCCAACCCACTCTCCATGTATTAACTTGTATTCCCTGCACACTCCAACCCCCATCGAGTCTCTTGATACTTTTGATACTGAATGGAGCAGAGGATCTTGAACATGACATTAAACAAGTTCAAGGGTCCCTCACCCCATCTGATCACTTTTTATTTGTATTTTTTAAACCACAGAAATGTAGCCTCCATCTCCTCTTTGAAAACTCGTTAGACATTTTTTTTACTGCGTTTTTTCAGCACTTGTGTTGTGCTGTCAGTCTCACCCAGACAGACATCAGATAAGATCTCATATCTTCTCGTCGTCTGGTTGATGAAACGCATCGTAAACCGGAAAAACCGCGTTCCTTTCCCCCAGCTGCGACTCAAAAAAAAAAAAAAAAAACATGAAATGTGTCAAATCTGTCACATATATCATAGTGTTTGGGGCAAATTACATATATTTTGCATTCAAACAAGATTTGTAAATCATTTAGCTGTTTACTATATAAATAGAATAGTAAGCAAGGTGTGACTTTTCATGTTTCCAAAACACTCAAACCACTGCTTGCCTGAACACTACATAGTCATTATCCCTTGTGCTCAACTACCTGGGGATTTGTTGCCCATGTTAAACAATAAGTTCATGTGTTTAAAAATGACTCATAAACTGGTTTAATTTTTTTGTTTATTTATTTATTTTAACATCATTGCAAAGATCTTGGTTAGAGCAGATTCAGTTAAAATATTTTTGGATGAAGAACAAACTTAAAACTTGTCTCTTTTTTTTACCCCATTGTAAGTGAAGCCTGATGTAAAGTTGACGAACAGAAAATAATTATAGTTATATTTGCTAATCTTGTACCGTGAGGTAACCCAACCCAAAATTAATTACATTAATTTTAACATTTTGCATTAGAAACATAAAACAGTGTTTGTTTTTCTCTATGGTTTTTCTTGCCTTAGGTGCAGAAATGAGCTTTTGCTGGACAGGCAACTATTTTTTTTAAAGTTCCTGGTTTTTGTGTGCACTTGCTTAGTTTTTTCCTCTTACCTGCAGGCTTGGTACAACGATGCGTAATCATCCAGAAAGATGAAAATGGCTTTGGACTCACAGTCAGTGGTGACAACCCAGTGTTTGTGCAGCTTGTCAAAGAAGGTAAGGATGACTCCTAATCTGGAAAGAAAGAGAAAGCAGATGTTGTTTCGGTGACATCTTCTGAGCTCATTTGCTTTAGTCGTGTTTTGGCCTCTATTGTTGGAATGCTTTTTTAATGCTTATAGATTGAACTGGTAATTAGGACAATTATAACTTTATTGAAGGTGAAGCATCAGGTCAAGTACGGCTGTAACTGCTGCTCCTTTAGACATATAAAACAAATGTCTTAGGTTGGTGGTGACTGATGGGATTTTCAGACATTTTTATTAATAAACTGCAAGAACCTGCAGCCCGTTATTTTACTGGAATCTTTTAAAAATAATTCAAATAAGTTTTTGTCTCTTTCTAGCACCTTTACATGTACTTGTGTTACAACAGCAAAGACAATTTTGCAGATCAATAATCTTGATTTTGCCAAAACGACCACATATCAGTTTAACAACCACTGTTTACTTAAACTCTATTCTCTGTACGTGTGACATTGATAGTTTCTGAGGTTTTATTTATTTCCACTTATTTTAGATTAACAAAATGATTTTCTTAATGATAGGGTTAGGGTTTTTCAGTCCTGTGACTTCAGTACATATTTCCATGGTGATTTAAACCTGGAAACCCCACGTTTGTCTTTGGTTTACAAATGACTCCAGGTGTACGCTGCTGACTGCGATGTTAGACGTGGCGCTTGTAATAACCTGTCTCGTGCTCAAATCCCTTTCTTTGGGTGGAGCCGTGAAACAGGTCCTTCTTGTAACATAACCACTGTTATGGTCTTCTAAAATAGTCACTTTGTCTGTCAAAGCAAAGTAGTGCATTCAGTGGGCAGAAATTGAGCGTAAGAAATGTTTCAATGCCTAACCCACAAAAGAAGCTATACACTAAAACTCCTAAAATAATGTCGAGTTTTTTCTATTTCATGATTTTCTTGCCTTTTCCATTACAATGTTTTTTTTTTCCCTCTCTTGTAACATCCAGATGGAGCTGCAATGCGAGCAGGTGTTCAGACAGGAGACAGGATCATCAAGGTAATGGCTTCAACTTTTTTATTATTAGCTCTCTAAGCTACCATCTCTGTCCTGCACTGCTTCTAAAAATGGGGTCTTAGACTGCCACCTTCTGGTCAGCCACCATTTCTCCTCTTTTGGATTGATGAGAGTTTAATATAAAGTGATGTAGTGGAGCTTTTACTTAAACAGTGTTTTTGTGTAATTGTTATCATGTCAGTTCTCACTGGTTTATGTTTTGCTGTCTTCCAGGTCAATGGGACCCTTGTTACACATTCTAATCACATTGAAGTGGTGAAACTAATCAAATGTTAGTGTCACTCCAAATATTTTTGATGTTGTTTTTTTATGGAGACAAATAAATCCTAATCTTTTCCTTCTTATTGTAGCTGGCTCCTATGTGGCCCTCACCGTCTTGGGGCGCCCTTGGGCTCCCCCAGATCCCTTTAGCAGAATCAGAACCTGACATGTTGGGTGTCAGCATATCTTCTCCAAATTCTCCGGCAGCTGAACGCCCAACCAGCCCTCAGGACCAACTCTGCGCCTCACAACAAACATGGGTACAAACGAAAAATTGATTTTTCACACAAAGTTCTGTTCTGTTTTTTTTTTTTTTTTTTAGTTTCCTCTTCATCTGGTGGATTTTGCTTCTGTTTTTAATTTTTGTTATTTGTTTGCAGCAATACTGATATATTTTCTCTTTATTTCATTGGTACTTGATGATAGTTTAATATAGTAACATGTTTCCCAACTCAATAATATCGTAGTGTAGGTTTTACTAAGGGATGGTACATCTGATTAGTCATTATTGAAACTCATTTTCAGGAGGAAAACAACAGTTTCTGTGCCCACAACACAGACTTCTTGCAGAAGAAGAGAGAGCACCAGGACCTTCAGGTTAGTGTAGTTTGGCCTCATTGCATTGATTTTGTGAATTTAGTAACAATTGTATCTTATCCCATCTTTAAGAAATCACGTTTCCATTTGCACAAAACACCTCAGATAAATGTAATAATCAAAGAATAAATGTGTTATTTTTAACCTCCTTTGGAGATCAGAGGTGGAGATGTGATTCTTAAATATTGATATTTACAGCATAGTGCCAAAATAGTAAAACTATATATATTTTTTTCTTGTTGTAGATTCATTTGAATGACTTGCTGTTATTGTCGTTGTTTTTTTTTTTTTCTTTTCCTCTCATACTGTTTATGCTGGGAAGGAGGAGTATGACCGGAACCCCTCCCCCAAACTACTGAAAGACATCCAGGAAGCTAAAAAACACATTCCTCAGCTGCAGGGTCAGATCTGCAAGGCCACTGGGACAACACAGGTACTGACTTGCAAGTTCACCTCACAGCGCAGGAAATCCACAAACAGAGATTTGCCAGGAATATCCAGCTGACCTTTATGTATTTTTGTGTTGAGTGTTTTGAGTTTAGTCCAGACAAACATTGTTCCTAATCCCATCAGAGGGATTACATTCCCGCAGTGGGAAGTCACTCTTTTGTGTCTGTGTGACAGATTATTTTCTATTGTCTTTTCTCATCGTGTTTCTCTCTTGACTTCTAGTTTTGATTTTATTGAGAATTCATGTTTATATAACTGATCATCGAATGATGCACATGTTTTTTGCCTTTAATATGTATTGGTTTTACATTGTTGGGAAAGATTTAAAAAACATTGTTTTTGTTTGCATGAATCTTTAGAAGATTCTCTCAGCTGGTGATGCAAATGATGGGAGCGTACTAGAAACGGAGCATGCACTTTCCACCAAAGGAGACAGCAGCATAGAGATGTCCTGGGCTAACAATCCTGTACGTAATCACCGTAAATGAAACAATGCAACCTACTTAAGCATTATTCCTCATAATAAATAAATGAATAAATATCATGAATGGTTTTAATTCATTTTCTGAATGTTTTTGCGTTATCATTTTGGAAATCAAAAAAATGTTTTTTTTTGTTTTCTCTTTCAGTCATCTCGCATGTTTGGGTCGGGATCTTCAGATAATCAGTATCAGAAAGAGTCCTACTGTCCCAGCCCAAAGAGCACACCCAGGAACAGCTTTAACTCCTGCCACTCTCCAGAGGCAGAGGACCCCACTGATCTGGTATCTGCACTCCTTCAACTTTATATCAAACTCCTCCTAATGTTTATTTAATCATATATAGATATTTTGGTAAATACTGTGCATGTTAATGCAAGGTGGGGTGTGAGGATCTACATGTGAGACCATCCATTTTTTTCCTGCAGAACTCCTTCTCTCCTACTACTGTCAGTAGTCCCTCCTCTTCTCGGCTTGCCTCCCAAATCATTGGAGCTGAAGATGACTATTTTGGCTCAGACCATGAGCAGGTATGTCTTTTTTTGATAGTTTTGAGAAGAACTATTTTTCAGAGCAACCATCTCAAGAAGTGCATTTTTTTAAACGTCGTATTTTTTTGTTGTTTTGTGTCTTAGACAAACGGCCAGTGTAACAGCTTTAATAGTATTGAGCAGCTCAAGTCTCGCCCCGCCCACCTTGCAGCTTTTTTGCATCACGTCATCTCTCAGTTTGATCCTGCTCCTGTGGTAAGATTTACTACAGAAATTATTAAATCATTTTGTTATTATATTAACCTGAATTACTCATTTGGGCCAAATTTCAGGCAACAGCACCTAAAGCTAAAGGGAGTTGTAAAAACAGAAAGTTATCCTAAAAATTGACTTTTTTTTAACATAAAAAGTCTGAACTATTTGGCAGATTGGCATTTACTGACCAGGTAATTACTGAAAATATAAAGATCTAATGCTAAATTAGAACAGAGTCGATATTTGATATTCTTTGCTCAAAAATTACTTTGTTTTAAGGTAACGTCTCTGGGTTATAAAATAAAATAACAATAATTTCTGCATACATAAAGGCACTTTCGAGTGATTAAACCACAGTTGCCTTTATCAAGTCCCTATCAATATAAAGATCCACTCTGATAAAAAATTAAATGAAGAAAAAAATATGAAAAATTAAGTTGAAAATTGAATTTGAAGTATTTCATTATTCAAATTGTTGTGAAACAGGAGCAGACAAAGAATGCAGTTGGAAGAAGATCATAATTGTTACACAGAATATGCCCTGGGCGGGCTGCAATGCTCTGCTCCATTCTAAAATGTCCATTTACAGACAAATAGATCCGTGAATGTCTTTGTTTTCCTCATTCAAGCTGGCATCTGGCTCAAAAACTGTACAGCTGGATAGCTCCAATATTTCTCGCCATTTTTGTTTCTCTGGTAATCTTAGGTTGGAGATAAGTAAGATAACAGGAAAGTGTGTAAACGGTTCAGTTATGGGTGACAGGAAGTCTGGGAAGAAACAGTCCTGCCCACAACTCTGATGAATTTCTTACAAGTTCCTGCTGGACTGCAGAAGCTATGTCCTAGCAAACGACACAGGCTTTTTGAGGCTAAAACCAGCATAATTATAATTAGAAGACCACTGGAAACTATTTTAACAAAGATCAAAGATGTTTGGAGTGGGTCTTTAATAATCAGAGGAGTTTCTAATCTAGGTGTTGTGTTTTCAGCTTTGCTACCTCTACGCTGACTTATTTAAACAGACCAACCCCAAAGAGACCAGACGGGTGTTCATGGATCTCAATAACTTCTTTATAGACCGGGCAGCGGTAAGTCTGTCTTCATTTTCCTCAAAGTTTAGCGGTGTTTGGGATCTGTCCATTAAGATTCACACAGCACATCATGAATCAGAGTTTTTAAAATATTTGAAAACAATGTTGCACAGAACAAAAATGTAGTTATTTTTTTTCCATCTGCAGTCTATAATAGTTTTCACTTGTTGGACTTATTCTGCAGATTTACAATTAATAGTTTTATGTTACTAAGAAAACTGATGAGATATTTTATTATGGGTCAAAGTGAAGTATGTTTGACCCAAACCACAGATCTGCTTGTTCTCGTCTCCTTTGTTAAGAATTGTGTATAACATCTGTTGTTGCTTTTTCACTTTTTCAGAATTTAAAAGTTCTTGTTCCTGAATCCGTTTCCTCTGATCTTGGTAAGTATTTCCTGCTGTTCTTATTCAGTTTGGCAATTATTTTGATCGTTCAAGTTTTCTTGTTATCTACTCTATACTTTTGAATATCGCTACCTAAATAGAACCTTCGTAACCCTCGTGCTATCCTAGATATGTTTACATTAAAAGTGGGGGCATCTGGAACCCACAAGGCAGCATGCTGAACTTTTTTTTTCCAAGTATTTTTTTTCTTCACTGGTGTCCATGGGAGAGTAAAAATCCTGTCCACTTTTGTCCACATTTGTCACAGGAGGGATCACACATCAATGTAAGGGTGGGGTCACCTGGATAGCACGAGGGTTAAAGTTTAAACACCTTCAAAAATCTGCCTTTAGAATGAACTTGAGGCAGTCTTTTAAATATTTGGTGCATCTTCTATTTGCAGATCGGCGACGGATGGAGCTAGTTCCAGAAGAAATTATCAGGCAACATGTTCAAACACTGCAGGACTCTCTGCTCCCTGAAATTCAGAAGAACCTTGAAGATTTCAGGTACATTTAGGATTTGAATTTATTATTTTTGGTCAATTTAAAATTTCGGTTTTTGAATTTGGTAACTATAATTGCAATTGCTGGGTTTGAAAAAAACTCAGTTAACTTTTGCTTTTTTTTTAATCCATGCATATTTAGTTTCTGGTAGTTAAAGTTTTGTCATTTTTGGAGCAGTGTTTCTTGACAGTCATTAGCGTAGCTCATTAAACCCTTTTTTTTTTTATCTAAGTTACTGTTTTTTTTTTAATAATTTACTGATATTTAGATATAAGATCTTTTAATATTGTTGTGGTGGAATTTATTTATAGACCAAATATGTCTGTTTGGAACTTATAATTACAATTAGAAGGCTACCTGCCACTCTTTAATAAGAATTTTTACATCTTTAGCCATGTAGTACTTTTGTTGTGAAAAACTGTATTGATGAACTTCCTCCCCGGTTGTAGGGCTTGTGTTAAAAAACAAAAATGGCTGAAGGGGTGGACTTGACACCTACAACATTTGAAAGCTTTCATTGGGTAGAAATGAGTCAAACTGGGCTGTTTGATGATCTGCAGGCAGAAGCGAAGTATGGGGCTGACGGTGGCAGAAGCTGAACTGACCCGACTGGATCAAGAAAGAGTCCGAGATCGCGTCACCCTGGAGCGCGAACGTTCATACGCCGACAACATCATCACCAAGATAGAGGAAATTCTGTAAGCAGAAAATGTGATGGTCAACTTGTCATATGCACAAGGAAGAAGCTTTTCAAGACAAATCAACTTTTTTTCTTTTTTTGTTTGTTTTCCTAGATCAAGCACTCAGACCACAGAGGAAGAGAAAAGGTAAGAAAACCTTGTGGTTTAATTCAACTCCATTTCTTTCTTTTTAACATTAAATAATCGAAGCGCCGTCTTGTGCTGAATGCTTTATAAAAAGTGAAGCAAAATCACTACTTTCTACCCAAAACAATAAGTGCTTCCATTCCACCTCTTTCAGTTTACAAATTAAGACAACCAAGCAGAATCTGGAGAAAAAAAAGTCAGATTTATGCAGTGTGTTGATATTAAATTATTCAAAAGTGAGAGTGATTGAAGCAATCTTGTTAGAAAAGCCATATGTTCGCCGAACTGCGCAGATGGTTTGTGTGGAAATTGTATGAGAGAGACTGGTTTGACATATGGTGCCAGTCGCAGTATGGAGGGTTTGTTCTCTTTAGATTGCAGTAGTATTGTTCTTTGGCTGTTATTCTCCAGAAAACTGTCAAACAAGTGTTGATCTTTTTCTTTAGCACTGCAATTCAAGATGTTATCTATGCATACATGAAGCACCTTGGGGTGAGGGCTCGGGAACCCCGCAATCTGGAGTCCAAATGGGGTCGAAAGAGCTTTCTTCCTAAAATTAAGGTGATTTAAAGAATTCTCACGTCACAAACTATTAGTTTGTCTTTGTCGTCATTTGTGTAACTCTATTTTGCTCCCTGTTTTTTGAACTTCAGAAAAGCATGAAGGCAGAAAAAGATGGAGACGATAAAGTTAAAAAAAGCAGGTTTCCCATTCTCGGACCTCAGCGCCGACCCAGCCGTATTGAAGCAGGTAGTTAAGGAGGTTAAATCCAGAAATGTTTACGATGCCAGAAAATTGAAGACGCTGTCCGTCTCTCTGTATCCAGCAAGCAAAGGTCAAGACAGTCGCCCCCGACCTCAGAAACAGCTGTCCCAACCTGCACTAGGAACAAGCGAGCAGACGGAAGTCGGTCGTCTCAGGGGCAGCCAATCAAGCGAAGGCTCTGAACTCACGCACTCATTGTCTTTAAACTCCTACTCTCCAACCAGCACCACCTACAGCTACGACACAAGCCGGGACGCCGAAACCGGTACGAAGACTGATTTTAGAACCTGATCAAATCATATGATAACAATATGAGAAGGTTTCTGCTGCACTTGATTGTTCCACATCTAAAGCAAAGATCACAACATCTCTAATAAAAGAATTAATCTTTAAGGTAAATGTATTAATTTGTGACAAAAGCAGCCGCCTGCATTCTCAGGGTTTAGTACCATCAATGGCTATAAAATTTCAATACAAATGAACATTTTTTGTGCTAATGATTCTAATCGGATGCCTTCCTAATTCAGCCTTGCTGTAGGAAAATTCTCAAATGTCTCTTTTTACAAGTTTCCACAAATCAGCAACTTTAATTGATTGAATCTTCGTTCTCTGTGAAATGTTTGCGGCTGGTTTGAACTTTGTGATGAAGATTTTCCCTTTAATGTCAACGTGGAGCTAACAACTGGACACTGGCTTTAGCTACATTCGACTTTTAAGTTGTGATGGATAAATTAAGCAAAATAAAAGGATGTAGCCATCATAAAACTGGTATTTTCTAAATATAATATAAATGTGAATCCATCATTCCTCCAATTTTATTATCTGCTTGTGTGAAACAATTGAGTCCTATATAAGACAGAGCTTCTCCTGCTAACATGAGAACAACTGTCTCAATAAGTCCATATGTCGAGGAAAACTCCCTGGTTCTGTCTATAAACAGCAGCTTTATGGGATTTTTTAAGTCAAAGGCTCTTATTCAGTTTCTTCACTGACTTTTTTGTCCGTGAAGAAACTTTCCAAATATGTTTTATCATTTAATTTTTAATGGCTTTTAAACATTGGGCTACTAGCTTAGCAATCCAGGTAGCCATACAGTTAGCCACTATAAGTCACATGACCAAGATGGATGTTGAGAACAGAATCTGTCAGTTTTTCAATATAAAACTTCCTTCGGGAGCAGAAAATAAACTAAACGAAAATAATCCATGTTGGCGTATGTTTTTCTTTGTTTGTCTGCGGTCCGGTACTAACTGACCCACAGACCACTAACACTGTTTTGGAATATAAAGAAAATCTTTACGAATAGGGACGATCAGCCTTATATTTAATACATTGCACCGCACCAGATCAGCATCAGACCATTGGATCATTTTCACAGGATTATTATTATTTTACTAACGTACCTCAGTGAATTAACTAAGCATTGCTTGTTTGCCAGCTGGAATGACGACACCGGGCTCTTCCAGACTCAGTGATGGCCTTCCGTCGGACTCCTTGGATGGTTTGTCATATCCCTCCTCACACTTGAACTTGTATAACCTGGACCAGCTGCAGGAGGACGACAGAGAAAGCGACAGGTGCAACCACAGACACATTCGATCATTCACACGTTTTTCTAGCTTTGTGTGATAACGATATTGATCTTGACGTTTCTAGAACTCATGACGGGACGCCAAAGGCTATCATAAAGTGAGCATGTCTTTTAATTAATCAAATTTAACAACACTTTAAACAAGGAACCAAGACATAACTAGTCGATTAAAGGTTGTTTTAAATAGGCAACTGGAAATTGATACCCCCCTCTCTCTGTTGCCACAGACTTGAGGGATTGAGTGCAGCTGATGTCCAGAGTGAGGACGACCAAGGTACAGACTCTGAACACGATCCTCCAAACTGGCAGCAGCTGGTGGGGCGAGACGTCCTTGCAGGACTCAGTCCTCATGAAATTAAAAGACAGGAAGTTATACACGGTGAGGACACACCCACACTGACAAACTCATCAGTACAATTTCAGCATTGTTGGAGTGTTTAACAGAGCTAAATGCTTTCAAATAAATTTGTTCTTGAATGCAAAGACAGTGCAGTCAGTTATTAGTTTACAGATACACAAATGTTAGAATCCACTACAAGTTACTGCGTCTTCTTGGAAAGGATCTGCCATCTGAGACGAGTGGTTTTCACTGTGTTTGCAGAGCTGTTTTACACCGAGCGCGCACACGTGCGCATGCTGAGGGTTTTGGACAATGTTTTCTATCAGAAGCTTTCCAAAGATGCAATACTTCCCCTCGCTGACATCAAGAGCATCTTCACCAACCTCGGAGAGGTTCTGCAGCTGCACGGTAAACCGCACGAGCACGCCACTTCTGAGTCATGCATCTGCACGACCGCCTTTGGAAAAGAAAGAACTGGGTTTTAACTGATCATTGGTGCGTCTGTACTGTATTTCAGCACAAATCCTGGAGCAAATGACAACTGTTCGGAAGAGAAATGAATCCTCGGTAATTGATCAGATAGGGGATGATTTGCTGTCCTGGGTGAGTTGTCAGTTGTATTTTTTTTCCTGAATAAACTTCTTGATGTCTGTGGTTCCAACATAGCTTCTATGGAACATAAAATATCTTTTTTTTTTTCAAATTGTTTTTCTTTTAATGTAGTCGCCTTACTTGCATTTAGACAGGTTTAGTCCAACAAAAGAATAAACGACATCAAAGTGGACATAAGTGATCAATATGGAACCTTGTTCCTCAGTAAACAGAAGACATCCTAGATTTGTCTGACATGGTTACATCTCAAAGTCATGTGTGATATATTCAGTGAAAAGTGCTCCGACATCCAATGATAACCTAGACTTAACTTTAGAGGGGGAGACGGAGGGAATAAATTTGTTTTAGGGGTCTATCTTCCATTTACATTTGTTTAGCTTAAAGGACACGAGCCTGGCTCACTTCAGCAAGTTTGTTTTATCTTTTCTACGGTTAAATGAAACGAGAAATTGACTCGCCAAACAGCTTTGACCCGCCCCGACTGAGCCTGTGTGCACCTCTGCTCTGCTGTCCCCGGGTTTGTTCGTTACAGTTCAGTGGTGCAGAGGAGGAGAAGATCAAACAAGCAGTGGGGACGTTCTGCAGCAACCAACCGTTTGCTCTGGAGATTATCAAGAACAAGCAGAAGAAAGACTCAAAGTTCACATCCTTCATTCAGGTACAAACATTAAACACACGATCGTGCACAGAAGGTTGTGCGTTTTTCGGTAGATATGGGGGTTTTGCTGTTAGTTTTGGCTCCCTTCAGCAGAGATCTGTGCAGACGCTGAGGAAGCTGCAGTGTAATGAAGGAGCAGGTTTGAGACTGAGGGATGGAGTCCACAGGGCTGGTTAGCTCACTCAAGAGCTGAATTGACTCATCAAGTGAAGAGTCTTATGTATTTTTTGTTTGCTCACAAAAGAGAAATAATAGAATAAAGATGCACCTGAAATTTGAAAAGGATGTTTGAGGTGATGCAGACACTGATAAGAGAAGAACCAAAAGTTAAAGACCCACTCAATTAAAGTTTTTTGTGTTTTTAACTTGTTCTTTGGACATTTTTCTGAAAATAGTAAACATATATAAAGAAAATTGAGCTTAAAATATAATATTTTTAAAATTCAAATCATTGTGAATCAGGGGCAGATTGTGCCATTTAAAAACGCTTGTATCAGCGATGTCGGTGCTACAACTTGACGTATCTACTTTCAGAGAAATGGAACCATGAATGTCTTCATTTTCCTCAACTTAGCTGTCTCAAAAGTATACATCTGGATTGCTCTGATGTTGCTCTCCATTTTTGTTGCACCATCAACGTCATGTTGGGAGTGTGAGGGCCTGTAAACTAGCGAACTAATGCTACTCTGCAGCAACTGCGACCTAGAAAACAACGCAGTTTAAAAAAAAAATATTGGCTAAAAAAGAAGAACTAGGAACATGTTTAAAATAGAAAAAGATTTGGACTTTAAAGATTTCTTTTTTTTGTTTTTTACTTAAGTTGTACATGTCATATGGCCATTTAGATGCAAACTAACCTATCAAAATTCTTATTTTTAGGTGAAATAAAAGTATTTTCCAACTGATAGAATCCAAAGTAGGACTGTAAGGACTAATCGATAAATCACTTTCAATTCCTACAATCTAACTTGACCGATTTATCTAAAGGAAAGTTGTTAATCAAATTGACTTATACTATTAAAATTGTTTCAAAATGAGATGAAGCAATAATTGATGTTAGAAAATACCATTTGGATTGAGGGATGGCAGGTTTATTTTAGTATAAAGTAAAAACGACCAAGTTCTATCACAGAGGACAACAAACACGTGATGGCAGCAAAAAAAATGATCAACCATGTGACCCTATGGTGTGGTATAATGTTCTAATAATGTTCCATTTGTATTATTTTGATGTGGAAAAGCAACAGTGAGCTCAACTTTCTTAGAATAACATGTGAATTGATTTAACAGTTCTTGTTTACTTGTTTGTTTGTACAGGTTTAATTTACACTTGATAATCTTGCGATAAAATACAATGAATCTGTAAAACTTCACCTGCACTGTTCTGTATTTATCTCTGGGTTTAATTTTTGACTGAAGATGTCCTGGATTTTAGGTCAGTGAATAGAATTGTTCAAATTAAAGCAGTATTAATTATGACTTGTATCGGGAACCACAAACTAAAATATGAATTGGATCGTTGTCAAAATGATGTGTTCCATCCCAATCATAACTGTTGAGTGAAGCAGCTCTGTGTTTGTTTGAATTCAAACCGTCTTCTGCTCCACATTAAAAAGAGCAAAAAAAAATAAATAAAATTCAGCAGGTAACATTAGGTTCCTTCCAGACAGCTCCCAGCTGAAGTGTTTTGGCACATCACTAAGAAAGAAGGGTTCTAGACGAACCAGGTCATATTCCTCATTCGTCCTGGAAACTCTTCAGTGAAAAAAGCTGCTGTGGCAGCTGTAAAAGTTTAGGGATCTTTGCTTACTTTCTCAGCTGAGCTGCAGATGAAAATAAATGCTGAATTCTGCACGTATTTGTAGCATTTGTTTAAGACGTTAATGTAAGAGGGAATGATGAATGAGATAAAAAAAAAACAGGATTTCTGTCTGTAATGTGTCTTTAATATATGGAAAATCAAATCTATTTCTGAAGTTATGAGTTTTTAATTTGCTTTTCCTGTTATGAAAAGATTTTTCTCTGCTTTTCAACCACACTTTGTTCCATTTCTGCACCGTCCTCCTTAATTGTGTTTGGTTGTGATTTGCAGGAGGCGGAGAGTAACCGACTGTGTCGCCGACTGCAGCTTAAGGACATCATTCCTGTGGAGGTGCTCCGGCTCACCAAATACCCCCTGCTGCTGGATAACATTGTCAAGTACACAGGTGCTTTTACTGTGGCGTGGACTCTCACACCTGCATGCATTTACAACAGCGTATTATTACTTCACAAACAGGGTAACAACACACAGAAATGACATTTGTTGTAGAAATTTTGTTTTGGAAAAATAAGCATACTCAATGCGATCAATTTCTGCTTCTGAAAATAGGCAGTCTTACGTTCAACTGAAGCAAATCTTTTTCAAACTGCTTTTTTTAAACCTCATAAGTAACACTTTATTTTTATATTTGTAATTTTGTTCTTTACAAATGCAATAAAGCAGCCTCACTTTTTGCAAATAGAGAAAATAATATTTATTCAGTCTTGCATTTGTGAGGTTTTTTTTTCCAGTTCCCCTGTTCGCTTTGAGAAAAATCCCACTTATTGGGTTCGGCTTTTCTCTCCTTTGATATTCAAAGCTCTTAGATCCTTTTGGGGAGTTGATCCTCAGAGGGAAATAGTTTGGTCTTGACACGGGTAATCATGCATACATCACAAAAAAAAGCTTTAAAAAAAAAAAAAAAAACTCTGAAATTTGCTTTTAATCACCTGAATGTAAAACTGACCTTTTGGTTTAATTGGAAAGTCTTGTCACCTACAGACATAGAGATAAAGGGGAGAAAATGCTGCTGTGGTTTCTAAAAAGATAGCGCTTCTCTTTGATTTTTAGGCTAAAATGTTATTTTCAGTGACGATAGTGTGAACTATTTAGTACAATAACCACGACCTCTCTCTGTCTCTCGCTTTATCATTATTTTTGGAAGTGATTAATGGTCTAAGGAGATCTCCATTTCTCACTCATCTCACTTCATGTTTTAAGATAACTCTGTTATTTTTCAGACAATGCTGTGGAGAAGGAAAAAGCCAAACAGGCAGCAGACAGCTGCAGAAAGATCCTCATTCATGTCAACCAGGCTGTGAAGGAATCTGAGGACAAGCAGGTCTTTTTATTTGTCATTCCGAAGAGTTCTTCATCTTTATTCTACCATTCATGTGCTCCTGTGGTGATACTTTCCAGTTTTTTAAGTCTTTTTTTGTGTCTTCCTTCCTACTCTTCCTGTAGAAGTTGGAGGACTATCAGAGAAGACTGGATCTGTCTTCTTTAAAGCAGACTGACAACCCGACCATCCTTGAGCTAAAGGTGACGATTGTTTACACCATCAAAATATACGCCTAAAATTAAAGACCTATTGAAGAAAAACCACTATTCAATATCTTGAAGCTGTTTTTTTCATATTCTCCTGATCTTCATCCATCAGAATCTGGACCTAACCAAGAAAACGATGGTCCATGAGGGTCCTCTATTGTGGAAAGTGAACAAGGACAAGACGATTGGTTTGTTCAAGTTTAGGCTTACAGTCCAGTTTTTAAATCCTGCAGAGAAAACACTCGTGTTTCTGTTTCCCTCAGAGCTCTTCACTCTTCTCTTGGAGGACATTCTGGTTCTGCTACAGAAACAAGACGAGCGTCTGATCCTCAAGTGTCACAGCAAAAACCTGCCTGGAACCACAGATAACAAACAGATCTTCAGCCCAATCATCAAACTCAACAGCGTGCTCGTGCGTTCTGTGGCAACGGGTCAGTTGATGCTCGTCACAGCTATAAAACACAGCTTTTTTTCAGAGGGTAAACAAACAGGTAAGCTGGAGGCTGACTCCACCCACAGCCGAAATGTGAAAATCAAGTCGGGGTGCGCCTGGAGAACAGGACTGTTATCATCACTGGAGCTGCAGATCACGATGTGGGACATATGAAACGATATTAAACTTGCATGGTTTGACCATTCACGAAATTCAACTGTAATACATCGAGTTGTTGTAGAGGGCAGCACACAGATACTTTTTTTTTTTTACTATATTTTCAAGAATTAAACAAAATTAATTGAATTTGTCAAAAATTTGGCAATGACCAATAGACATCAAGTCTCCACTCTTCTCTCTCTCCCGCCAGACTTGAAGTCCTTCTTCATTCTCTCAATGTCGGACAGCGGCGCCCAGATCTACGAGCTGATGGCACCCACAGTCACAGATCAGAAAACGTGAGTCTGACGGGCTTATTTGTTGTTAAATCGAGTTATTAAGCCGGCTAACCGTGCTCCACTTCATACCCCCCAAGGTGGCAGAGTCTGATCTCACAAAGAGCAGATCCAATGAAAGTCAAGCCTCACAGCGTCATACCGTTACCTCAGTCTGAGTATGCAGCTTCATATTCCAGTCAGACCGGATTCCTCTCAATTTGAAGTTGTGTTAAATAGAGATTGTGCTTGTTTGCCAGTGGGGAGAGAGACGGCGTGGAAATCATCACAGCAGGAGTTTCTAGGCTGAGTAGAGACCTGGACCGCACATCCACCGGCAGCACTCAGTCAACAGGTAACCCAAGCAGCTCTTCTCTGCACCTTATCTGCCCCTCTTCCAGATATAAGTCTTTATCTTGTTTTTTGTAACCCGGTATCTCAGATAAAGAGAGCAGTCCCGTTTCTGGAGGTGTGCTGCAGAGATCCCTGCCTGGTGGTAATCCGTTTGAGGAGGCGAAGGAAGACGAAGAGGACAATGGAGAGGAAGGCTTCGTCGATCCAAGACTTCCTTACCAAGTTGCAGAGGAACCCAGAGAAGGAGACTCGTTTGATGAGTTCCCATCGAGGGCGGATGAAGCTCTGAAAACATGTAAGCAGAGCAGAGGAATCAGATCATAGTTGGGTGTGCTGACAAAAACCAGCTGTGTCTGTCTTCCCAGTGGCCGCATTAAAGCAGGTGTTGGTGACCCAGCTGATGTCTCAAGGAGCGGCTGAGCAGACCAAGCGTTCCACGGGAGTCCGCCTCCTCAGAACCACCTCTCTGCGAGACCCCAATAGACAGCCGCTCGAAGGTGATGGTCCACAACGGCTCGGAGAAGATGAGCTCGCAGACGGAGGACCTGGGTCAGGACCTGGGGTCGGGGGACACCGGCTTCTTCGACTCTCCCGACGACTACGGTGAGCTGCTGGTTTGCTGAGAAGTCTCCGCTTTCACAGGCACGGCACTAACACAGACTCATTGTGATTCCACCTGCAGGTTGCTTAGTCCTGGGGGGCTACGGTGGTCCGGGGGAGAGCAGCACTGACGATGACATCTTGGCGTCCACTACAGGGAAGCAGCTGAGCACCTCGCGAGGCTGCGCCGCCGACTCTGGCATCAATTTGAGGTTCTCCTCAGCGTCCCAGGCTGGCAGCCTCTCGACGTTCAGCAGGCAGGTGCTGTCTCACCTTCGAAGTCTTCAGACCAATCTCAACTATTTGAAGGTATGGACATTCCTCCTCGTTGCACTGTCAGCAAGGGAGTGAGATAGATTCACGCAAACTCTCCCGTTTCTCCTCACAGGAGGTTGAGGCCAAGTACAATAATCTAGTACGCCAAAGGCCGGAGAGGTCAGCAGCAGACCTGGATGGAAACAAAGGTATCTGTGTTCCTGCACGCCATATCGTTTTGTCACAACTACCCTTACGGGTGGATATTGTCCATTTTCCCCCCCAGAAGTGGGTATGTAGTTGCAGACAAGATGGCGCCCACACATCATTAGGCAGACGCGGAAATTCCACAAGATTTCAGAATTGTACCACCTTTCAATAAAACTTGTAAATATGAATATACATTTTAGTGTGCAAGATTAGCATAAAACGGGGCCGGTATGCAACACTTTATATTAGTAATTTGTGTCATATAGGTTAAAGGAGATTTGAAGTGATCAGCTGATTCATTGTGTAAGACGTTACGGAAGGTTTTGACACACACATCTCGGTTGTAAAGGTTTAAATCTGAAAACTGAAAACCAAACTAACTGCTAGGAGTCACCAGTTAAATATGTCTTTTTCGACCAAAACAAAAAGGAGAGGGACCTGGTTGCAAGAGTCATAACCCTAACCGTAACCCGGCTCCCGTGTTCCTCTAGGGTAGGAGTCTGCAACCTTTAATCCTAAAAGAGCCATTTAGTTTTTACAGACCTGAAAAGAAATGAACAACATTTTTGTAAAATCTATTTATTAAAAAAAAACTCAAATCATTTAGAATAACCCAAGTTTTTTTTATATAAAACACACAACTCTAAATCATTTTAAATCACATTTGTTCAAAACTTTAATCACTTTAGTGTAATTAACTAAAATAAAAAAAAAAAAGTTTAATGACTAAAATATATTGAAATTCAAAGACTTATATTAACAAGAATTTCTGAAAATATTAGAATGTTTTTTTCTAATAGAAACATGTTTTTCAAGCAGAGATCTGACCTGACTAATCTCATTAGAAATGTTGTCTAGTGAATTCATTAAAGCTAAAAGCCCTTCAAATAAAGAAAGCTAAAGAGCCACAATAAAGAGATAAAGAGCCTCATGTGGCTCCAAGGGCTAACATCTAAATGGGATCCTGGTCCGACAGCCAAATACAATATTTTTTTTGCATGTCATGAAATAAAAGGAGAAAATAAAGTCTATGGTTTAATGTATTTAATTAAATTTTGTATTCATTAAGGTAACACACATTAAAAGAATAAAAAGTAGGTAACATTTGTCTTTGAAACAGGCTCTTGTGAATCAAATCTAATCGACTCTGGAAGTTGTTATTGATAGCCAGCACTAGCTACGTTCCATTTTCACGGCGGTTCTTAAGGTGGCCTAATTTCTTTTTTCCCTCTCTCCTCAGATAAAAGATAGTGTGGAAGTCAGCACCAGAACTTTTGGCTCTGGTTCCAAAGAGGAAGAACCGACGCGCCGTTTGTCCTTCCAATTTGTGTCCTGGACTTTTCTGGACATCCTATAAGCTTCTTCTCACTGCTGAGCTCAATTTGTTTTCATCGCCACAGAGAATGAAAGACTTGAGTGTGAGCAAAAGTTCAAAGGGAGGATCCGTCTGTGTGATGCTGCCCCCCCCCCCCTCTCAGCACAAGGCAATCAGGAAAGTGGGATGGCGCCAGAACCTCGACTCCTTCTGCCAACAAAAACCCATTTTCCCTAAAACAACTTCTTGCAAGGAAGAGAACTTATACCAAAATGTACAAAGTTGTATGTTTTGTTTTGAGTATTTTATATATATATACACACACACACAACACATCCATACACACATATATATATATAAAACACACAGAACAAGAAAAGGAAGATTTTAAGATAATGTATTAAGAATTTTTTTTTTTTTTATCCCAAGATGTATTTATTTTCTCTCATTTCATTTTTTTAAGTGTTTCCCTCATTGCTTGCATGCTTTTGGTCGTGGACTTCCATTTTTTGGCTGCTTGTCCTGCTTCGTGGTCGGTGTGAGCGCCTCCTAGCGTATCTCTGATGAATAGCAGCACTATATTCCGACTGACAGAGGCCAGATTTTCACCGGTAAGGGGACAGATCCCATCGTTCTGAAGCTATTTGGAAAACGTTGAGTCTATAATTTTAGATTACTTGTTGGTGTGGTGTTAACTAGAATGAAGAGTCAGTAGGCTCTGATCTGGTCCTGTTGCATTTCCGTGCCGGCTCCTTCATTCTCTTTCACACTCCAGGCGTGCTCTGCCTCTTTCCTGCGACGTCTTTGAGTGCTATTCTCTCTTTTTTTTTTTTTTTTTTTTGGCCATGAGCATTTATGGGTGCCGTCTTTCCCTGGTTCCAGGCTGCCCATTAGCTGTCATGCTTATGTACCTCCTTCCTCTCTGTCAGACTCTCCTCATCTGCCCTCTTCTCCTCCTACTGGAAGCGGTGTGTCACACCTTAAGACAGAAACACCGCTTCTCTCTGCTTCTGTTGCAGCTGCCTGATATTCTAATAATGCAATGAAGTTTAACATATACTGTACAATGATCAAGTTTAAAGTTACGCATAACTTTAAGAAATAAATGGTGCCATGACACATTCATGAGGGTTTTTTTTGTGTGTTTTGTTCCATCTGCGGTGGTTTCTGAGATATCAGGTGGTTACGTAATGCCAGCATGATGCAGGATGACACAGCCAAACATTTCTACACGCACAGTTCTCTGCGGCTGACAGGTTCAGTGATGGAAAAAACAATTGAAGAGCATGTCTCCCTCTTAAATCAAAAACCTGTAAAACTATGATGGACTGGGAAACTGTAAAAGAAAAAATACCATTGTCATTAAAGTTTATCAGAGAAACTCCTTTGACGTTCATTTTAATGAAAAAAAAATTTGTTAAAATGCTAATAATCAAAAATGTTAAGAATAAACTGGATAGAAAAAGACAATTCACCAGACAGATATAGAAAAGATGCTGGAATAATTAATTTTCTAATTCAAAGAAATGCTTTGTTAAAATAATTTCTGCTCACTGTTGTTGCTACATACACTCATCAGCCACTTTATTAGACACACCTGTTCAACTGCTTGTTAACACTAATTTTAATCAGCCGATCAAGCGGCAGCAGCTCAATGTATTTAGGCATGTAGATGTCAAGACGATCTGCTGCAGTTCAAACTGAGCATCAGTAAGTGAATTTTAAACTGCTGATCTGCTGGGATTTTCTCTCACAACCATCTACAGGGAATGGTCAGAAAAAGAGAAAATATCCAATGAGCAGCAGTTCTGTGGGTAGAAATGTCTTGCTGATGTCAGAGGAGAATGGACGGACTGATTCCTGCTGATAGAAAGGCATCAGGAATTCAAATAACCACTGGTTACAACCCAAGTCTGCAGAAGAGCATCTCTGAACAAACATGTCCAACCTTGAGGTTACAGCGTGTCACTCGTGCCACCAAGGATGAAGACGGTTCTAAAGGCCAAAAGGGTCCAACTAGCAACTGGCTGGTAAGTGTATGTCTTATGTGTTTAAGAGGGTGAAACTTATGTCAGAATGAGTTATAAAAGGTGAATCATATCCCTAATAAAATTTTTATAACTTTCTATTACAAAAATATAAACGATCACATGATCATTTTAGCCACAAAAATTAACATTTAGAAATACCTTCATAAGTATTTCTTATACTTTTTTTTTTTTTAAATAAGTTGTGGGGGGGGGTTGTGTTTCTTGTTACAAAATGATATTTGCTGTGTTATAACATGTTTCTGCACTTCCCTGTTGACCAATCTTCTCAAGATTGAAGGTCTCATAAATAGACACACTGCTGTGCTTTTGTTTCTGAGGTTATGATCGGTCATCCTCCTACATGTTTGCATCCCCATGTTAAGCTAAAGAGGTCTGGACAAAATAATTAGTCTGTAAGATGCAGTAAGCTTTCAGACTCGAGCTTTGAATAAAAACAAAAAAGCGAAGAAGCTGGAGGCAAACCTATTGAGATGCGATTTTTACTCCACCTACTTATATTACATTTAAAGGAAAGCTCCAAATTTCACAGACAAATTGATTTTATGTTGCAGTGAACTTTTTTCTTCCTCCTTTAAGACACCACTCCATTGATCTTTCCCCTCCTTCTCCAATAACAGTAGATTAAAACTATGATTTATGTTAAATTCCCCCCAAAATGTTCTGGCTGGATGTCACCCTCTCAGACCGACAATAAATCAGTGATTTGGCCCTAAAACAGACGGTCAAGTCGGTCTGGCTTCAGTCGAATTTTAACCTAGGATGTTTAAAAAGAGAACACGCTAGCGATCAAATCACACTAAATGTTAAGAATCATTTTGACTGAATTAACTTTGAAGCTGCAAGCTGTTGTGTGTGTGTTTGGCTTCTTAGAAGATTTAAATGACTTCCTCCTAGTTAAATGTCAAGAATCTGGGTTTGACCTTAACAGTACGGAATGATCTGCAGACGTGAGGCTGCATTAAATGTCAGGGTGATGAGTGGTGGGGAAGAAACCAGAGCACGTTTAAAGAGTTGGTGACCAGCAGGTGGCACACTTCCCCCATCAAAGCGCCAAGTCTTTAAAGACCCACCCTGAAACCTGCAGTGACATCAGTGTTTTAAATAACCCAGAATGCCTCTGTTCACTTTTTCTTTTTTTTTTACTGAATAATTCTGGTGAATAAAATGTTTCCCGCTGGCCTTCACAGGGCTAATCTGTTGTTAAGATTTTCCACAATTATTGTGAATTATTTTGTGTGACTTTCTCCTGGTTCACAGCTACCTGTTGTGTTATGAATGCTGATGGGATCTTTTTCTTTTTTTTTTTTTTTTTTTTTTTTTTTTTTTTTAATGGTGTTTCCAAGAACACAACAGAAGCTCTAAATGACGCATTCCCTTTCATGCTTTCTTTCTGGGTTTGTGTGACAGTGAGCGCACTGCGGTGAAGCACAGAGGAGAGGGGAGAGGATGTGTTATGAGGAGACAATGAGAAGCCAGCCAGGTTAAAACGGGGGTATTGGTAAAGAAGAGCACGAAAAGAAAAAAAAATAATAGGTTTGAGGTAATAGGAGGCAAATGCTTAAGAGCTGGGATGTGGAAGAGACACGGGGAACTTAGAGATGGAGGAAAGGGGACAGTAATTGATTCTCTTTTCTCCACACCTGTCATCAAGGTAATTGGAATGGCAGATTCAAAGACAGCAGTGTCAGTTACTTCAGAGTGTTTCAAGGGAGCAGTTTGCACGCGGCTCAGATGAGCTTTTCCCTTTTGACTTTTTGGCTCCACAAGACCGTCGGAAGATGTGAGAACCTTATGCTTTTGGATTGATTTTGCAGTAGAATCTCAACCATAAACTTGTAATCTTCATGTTTTCACCAGTTTTAAGCCTGATGACTGTCAAAAGGCCTTACACCCCGACAAAACTGGTGTTTTCTTAAGAAAATTAAGGTTCAAATAGCATATATGAGTGTCTTTATTCAAATCGTTGTGAATCAGGAGCAGACAAAAAAAAAATGCAGTTTAAAAAGGACCACAAGCTTCCTGCTCTGCTCCATTCTGGTGCATCCACTCACAGACAAATAGATCCATGTTTGGGCTGGCATCTGGCTCTAAACTGTACAGCTGATTGGTAATGCTAGTTTGAGGGTGTGAGCTGTAATCTAGATGAAGGGCGAGCAGATCTGCAGACTATTTGCACTAAATGGTGTTTGGTGCAAATTTTTTGGCGCCTGTTGTTTTGCAATGATTGTCTTCAACACGTGTCAAAGTCAAGGCCCGGGGGGGGGGGGGGGGCGTAGCGTAATTATATCTGGCCCTCCAAATCTTTTATTGTTATCAAAGCCCGACGTTATCTTGCGCTTATTTAGAACTTGTATAAGTTTCATACGTATATTTTTAAGGAGATTAAAATATTGAAAGTAATTTAAGGTTTAAGTTAATTCTGGAATATTATTTCTGCCTTTTTTACTATTCATATTTATGTTAAAAATATACATTTCTAAGGTTAAAAACATTTAGTTTTAGTGTGCTCAATAAATGTTAATCCTCTTCGGCCTGAAAGTTTTGGATTTTGGCCCCCTTTGTGGATGAGTTTGACACCCCTGGTCTGCAGTATCATCTACATGCATGTTGCACCCTCCAACTCTCCTTTGTACATTATTGGTTGCGAACTCATTTATAAGTTTCACCGTGCAGTTAATGATTTGTTATTTTCTTGTTGATGGATGGAATTTCGATTCACTGTGTCTTGCACATATGTTGAATTAACAAAGCTTGAACTTGAACTAAACCAGAGCTCTCACATGTGGGTGATGGGAAGGGGGGTGGCAAAATTCTACTGCCACTGTGCAGAAAATGTCCTACAAAACTTCTTCTTTTTTTTTTTTTTTTTTTTTGAATAATGCCTAAAAATGGAATAATCATAATTAAAGGGTACTGGAAACATTTGAACAAGAGATTAAAAGATGTTCGGAGTGGGGCTTTGACTGAATAAATGATATTTGACAGGGAATAGCAGTGTTTTCAAGATATGTACATATCTGAGCACAAGTGTCAATGCAAATGTGCAAAAATACATGCACTCTTGTGCCTTAGTGGACTTTCTCATCAATATGCCGTTTCAACCATGAGCGCATTTATTACCATAGGTGTTATATATTTACACGGCGTCCTGCCAGTCTGCAGTCAGTTCCTACCTCGCCTCACTGTATACAATTAGCCTGTTTTTGTTGCTGCTACAGCTGGCGCTGTCAGCCAGTGAGAGATTCAGTTTTGCTGCCCACTTGAAGCCTTTGCTCATCAAGTCCTGCATCGAGCAGCAGCTCATTTTCCATCAGCGCTGCATTTTTCCCATTTGTCATAGTGCTCTGTTCATTAGTATTCATTTGTTTGCGCTGCATCCATAAGCCGCTGGTCTTAACAATATATCACTCAATCACCAGGGTGAGGTTGTTTCAGGTCAAACTGAAGATCAGTCAACAAAATGACTCGTTTTTCCCCTCATCACGCTGCACCTCTGGGGGAGCATTACCAGCAGAGCCATTGTTGGTTTAAGATAAATCAGCCTTAGTTGCAAAGACAAAAAGGTGTAGGAGTGGGGGAAATGCACAAAAAGATGTGAAAATCTGATCGGTAATTCAAATAAGATCTGAGTTTTGTGTTTGGTTTTTCTTGTAAGCTGTGTTAGCAGCCTTAAAGGTTCCATATTTATTTTTTTTCAGTCCAAGTCTGTTATCTCCAAAGGTTTTTAATCACTGGCTGCAGGACTGTGTTTATTCCAGGCATGTCAGAGATGGCAGTGGGGTTCATCAACATGTTCACTTCTTCCAGTCAATTTAAGAATCAGAACTGAAACTCACATTTATGTCTTTTTGGCTGAGGGAGAAAAATGAGCGCTAGAAGAAAACTACAACCTTAAACACACAAGGAACATCTGATAAGGTACATGTTCAAGCAGCAATCAATATGTGATTGAATCTTCATAGTTTTGTGTTAGTTGTGCTTTAAAATGATGTTTACATTTTTGGTCAAGATAACACATTTTCATTGTGGTTGTCTTATTATTTGAACAAACAAGAGAACTGGACTAAGTGAGCGTGACGTCACTTACAGACTGACTTCCAGCTTACTTCTTCCAGCAAAATGAAGCCAGTTAAGTCGCTATTTATTTGGGGGTGTTCAAATCTACAACCCCAGAATCTTGTGCCCCAGAAGTCTTTGTGAAAAACTAATGTTCATTGATCATTAACTGTATAAGAGAACTGGAATTAGTAAGCTTGACATCATCCATCAAAATAACTTCCAGCTCCAGCGAACTGAACCTAATTAGGTCTTTTTTTTTTTTTTTTTTAAATTCGAATCTACAATTCCGAAATCAAGTGCCCTAAAAGTTCTCAGAAGTCTCAACAAAAAACTAGTGTATATTAATCACTGACTTTATAAGAGAACTGGACTCAGCGCGTGTGATGTCTCTCATTAACTTACTTCCGGCTCTAGTGAAATGAAGCCAATCAAAGCTGGGATGTTTTTGGGGTGTTCGAATTTAGGTTTCCGGAATCCTGTACCCTAAAGTTTTCCCAGAAGTCTCTGCAATAAACTATCATACATCAATCATTGACTGTATAAGAAAACGACTGTGATGTCACACATCAGCTTAATTCCAGCTCCAGCGAAATGACGCTAATTAAGTCACAATTTTATGGGGGTGTCCTAATCTAAAATTCCAAAATCCAGTGCCCTAAAAAATTTCCAGAAGTCTCTGCGAAAAACTTGTGTATTGACTGTATCAGACAACCGGACTGGGCTAGTGTGACATCACTCGTAAACTCACTCCCAACTGTGGTGAAATAAAACCAATTAAGTCGCCACTTTTTTGAGGTGTCTGAATCTACAATGCCCTAATCTAGTGTCCCCCAAAAACTAGCATACATCAATCACTGATTGTATAAGATAACCAGACTTAGCAAGAATGACACCACTCATAAACTCAGATCCGGTTTCGGTGAAATGAAGCTAATTAAGTCACCCTTTTTTGGGAAGTGTCCAAATCTACAATTCCAAAATTTTCAAGAAGTCTGCGAAGAACTAGCATGCATCGACCATTAACTGAATACAATGAAATGCAACATGTCAATGAAATGTTCAAAGTGGGGCCAGGAAGCACCACATTCTTTTACTGAGGCATCTGATTGGTCAGTTTATAACTTGAATAACTTGATATTAAAAATAAAAAATCAGGATTAGCAAGAAGATGATAAAAACAAACTATCAGAGTAGGAATGGTTATGCTGATAGATCAAATGACAGAGTGATATCTGTTTATTTCTCGAAACAAGTCTATAGGATTTTGGCTTCTCTGAGACAGCAGATACTTCCTGTTTGGAACGCCGGGGGGAAGGGCCACTCAATCCAGTTCTCTATATACAGTCAATAGAACCAAAACTCACTAAATTAGCGAGTGCAGACCACAATGCATTGTGCTTGATCGATTTGTCATTTATAAATAATGTATCCAAGTGTTTATCATTGTAACTTGGCAGATTCATAAATAATCTTTGTAAAATATTCATATTTATTAGGTTTGCACTTTGGAAAAATGGTGACATCAAAGGGTTAAAAAAAAAACCCAAAAAAGTAGTGACCATATGTTCAGGTTTCATCAGAATCCAGGGCACTAGATAGTCTTTTAGGGGTTAGGATATAGTGAGGGAATGTAGACGTACCTATTAATACTTCAGCTGACAGGAAAATGGATTTCAAAGATGAGATGAGCAGAAAAATGGGTTTAAGGAGGACATATCGTTGTACCAGAAGCAAAGCCAATGCCTGAACCTGTCCATCCTCCACGTTCTGTGGGACTTCCTCTATTCTTTATTTTTTTTTTGAGCTATGCAGTAATGGATAGCCACCTGTGGCTTGGCTTGGCGTTAACCCTGTCTAATTACCACGCTACCCTTTGATGGAGTGTCTGGGTATAAAGCTTCAGGCAGGCCAGCTGGCAGTGAGCTTCCTTGTTCACTCTGCTGTGAAAGAGAAACCAGCGGGAGCTTCGCACAGGCGCTGAGCTGTGACCTGGGATCACACCCGCGCTTCACGTACCCCACAGGCACGGCAGAAATCAATGGCGTTATTGGCAGCAGTGTTTCTGCAGATCTTGGTTGAGCCGCCCTGGCGCGGCGAACTGATACCGCCTCCGCGCTGCCAGGTTGGGTGGGCAGAGAGTGGTTTTTGTGTCCGAGACCGCGAAAAGACTGGAAGAGAAGAGGGCGATACGATCAGGAGTGGAGTCGGAGTGAGATGTTAAAAAAGCTTAAGTGGGCTGTTTGACATATGGCTGGAGTCAGCTACTCTGTGTTGCCCTTCGGGCGTTTGAAGGCAACGGATGGAGCCTGCTGCACTCCTACCAGTGCAGCGTTTTGTCAAGAGTATGAATCAGTTAGTAATGTTTTCAGTAGCATATAGAAAAATACTGACACAGTCTGTAGAGCCTGCTGCTATTGTTGCATCTCTGGTGAAATCTGTTAGGGGGAGCAACTTCAAATAAAGACCTTTTTTTTTCTTTATTTTTATTATCCTGAAGCAGCTGGTGAGTTGGTATTAATCCTAAAACAATTTATAATGGTATCTGGCATCCTCGCTTATTTTAATTTTCACGCCGCATAATAATAGTCATGAGTCACAGTGAGTCATCTAGGAATCACGAGCCTTTGATTTTTATTACATGGAGCATCCTTAGCTAACCTAATTGTGCAATCAGTCTTTGTGAGCGAATGCCACATAAACAGCCTTTTGTGGTTTTGTCTACAGCCCCCAACCCATCATTTCACTTTGCTGTTTTATTATGAACCGCTGATACCCTAACGGTGGGCTTGGCTAATATTTTAAGCATGAGCATGAATTTTAAATGAGCTTTGAGGCTGTTTTACATTGACAAAATGTGTGACGCTGAATAAAAAACAAACGAAAATGATAAACAGTTGATAGTTTAGATCCAGAGTGTCAAACTCATTTGGTTCAGGGGTCACATTCAATCCATCAGATCTCAAGTGGGCCGGACCAGTAACATAATAGTAAATAAAAGCTTTGGTCAACTTCTTGTTATCTGTAGCTTTTTTTGGTCCATTTTTCCTAGAAAGCTCTGTTTATATTTATTATTTTTGACAATATTTTGGTATTTGTGGCGTCACCTGATAATTTTTATAGCAACTTAATAGCATTGACACTGACGCGGTACCAAAATGCATCTTACACAGGTTTTTTTTTTTTTTTTTTTGTTAAAGCTTTTTTAATAAAGAGCAACAACAGTGTGAATTCAGAGGGGAGATAATACCAATGTATACAGACCTTAACGTTTAGTACATAAACATCAAATTCAAAAAAGAGCTACAGTTTATTTAAAAAAATAACCTTTCCAATGATTGTATTTTGTTGAAATTGCCTTTTTTGTTTTAATTTGTTTCATGACATTACCATTTTGTATCGTTTCATGCAAAAAGTACTGAAAATTAGGTTTGGAGTTTGATAATTTCCTTATGTGTATATGAAATTTCCCCCCAAAACAAAATCAGTTCTTGTAAAAATAAAGTCCTTGTCCATGCTGTTATCATAACAGCCCAAAATATCTTGCCCAGGTGTGGCGTGCGGCTTGCAAATGATACGCTGTTTATTTCTTGATTTCTTCTAATGCCGGTTTTTCTTTGCCTTTGCTTCCCCTAGTGGCAAAATGGGTATTGCGGCAATTTATTTAAATACCATAATGGGCTAGATAATGGGCTAGAAACACACTTTTTTTTTTCAACATCCTTATATATTTTTCTCTTCATGACTTGGCTGGATTAAACAATTTGGTGGGCCGTATGTTTCACACCCCTTGTTTAGATGTGGGGTGTCCAAATCGGGGTTTTAAGGGCCAGTTTTCCTGCTGCTGATTACCTGGATCAGGTGTTTAGCCAATAATCAACGGCCTGAAAGGCCAAAACTTTGGAGCTCTAGCTCTGTTATGACAACACCTTTGTATCTCTTTACTCAGCTTTTAATCCTCCATCTGCATCTCAGCACTTCAAGTAAGAGAGGTTACACATGTCTGTCGGAGACTCTTTTAGAGATGCTGAGAGCCCAAACCCGTGTCAGGTGATTTAATCTGCCTGCCATGCTCCTGCAGAGAGCTGATCAATAACAGCTCCTCCACTAATTCCAACATCAGGAAGGAATGAATCTACCTTTAAGAAAGAAAAGTCCAAGATAGTGACAAAGAAAGCAACAGCTCAGCCTGACTGAAATTGAAAATGACTCCTGTTTCAGTTGTTATCCTCTCCTCGGGGCTGGAGGGGCACCCCTAAACGAATCATTTGGAACAAATATGATGGTCTCTTGCCGTCAGGTTTAACTCATCTGACAGCATCCAGCTGGCTTTTGAAAAGGGCACAAATTCAGTGGACACTAATAATCCCCAGTAAGGCCTGAAACTGAACTGCCTCTCAAGACCTATCGGAGAAGAAGTTCACTAAGGGGCTCGGTGGAAAATTACTCTTGTCAAGGGGCCCCGCAGATCCACCTAAAGCGCCTAACAAGGGCTGAGCTTGACCTTTGTGAGGAAGTAATTGAGAAACACCTGCTCAAAAGGGGTCCGAAGACGCTCACTCTTCATTTTTCACCTTGAAAATGACATAAGAGGATGCTTTTATCTTTTAAGCCTAAAAAGCATATGTGTGTTTCTGGTGAGAACCAACTTTTTTAGCGAAAGCTGCTTCTTAGTGGAGGTCATGAAGCGATGGTGGCTTCGATGAACTCGCCACAATACATAATTAGAGTCTACCGGTGTAAATCCAGCTTTATTGGCAGGAGAAATCTTTCAGATGTGTGCCGTTTGACTTTTAATGATGTCAGGAGAGCTGATTGACAGCAGATTATCTGAGTGGTGGAAGAAACGGATGTGTGTTAATCGCGACAGAATTTTACCAAATAAGGACCAAGTGTCCCCTTCAGGTGAAGGGAAATGGGTGCTGCACGAGGGAAGACAAATCCAGCAGCAAAGCTACGCGTGGATCAGATAAAACATGGTGATCGAAGGATGCAGATGTTTAACAGCGAGTGAAGGAAAGGTTCTTCTCGTGAAGGTCGACCCAAGTAAAATGAGCAAAAGCATCCGAATTTATAACATTTCTTCATCTACATCAGTTTTTATTGTCCATACATATACTAGGGGTCTACAACTTGAGGACCCACATGCAGCTTTTCAACCCTCCAATGTGGCTCTCTGGCTTTGAAAAAAATGTACACAATTATAAAATCAATGAATTAATTTTTTTTCTTTGGTTCATTTAGTCACTTATATTTAGATTTTTAGAGTGTCGGATGACAGAAAATGATGGTAAAATATATAAATCAGTGTTTTTTTCACTCTAAATTTATAGTAGCTCATGATGTTTTTAATATTTAGATTCTTGTCAATGTTGCCAAAAAATCAAAAACAGAAAAAGGATGAAAGCTCACCAAAGTTGTAATGGTAGAAAATACCAGATTTGACTTGGTTTTCTCACAGGGTTTGACGCAGAGTGTATTTTTTTTTTTTAAAGAACTTGCAAGTGTTTAGCTGTCAAAAGAAAATTAAGTTAAAAGGATTAAATATAGAAAACTTAAAACATTGTTATAATTCAATTAATGCAATACTGAAAAGCTTCATTTTGTAAATAAATGACTTAATAGGCACATAAAGTGTGTGTCTCTGAACACTTAGACCATTAAATATTTCTCAAATTAATCTACGTCTCCTGTTTAAAGATGCTTTGTGTCGAGGCTTCAAATCTCTAAAAATACCAGAATTTTGGTCAAGTTTTACAATCTTCAAGATTGGTTGCTGCATTTTTTTTATAGAACTAAAAACCATCTGACTGAAAATGGATTGCAGAAATAAAATTATATGGAGGACCTGACATGATTGATTTTGTATTTTTCTAAAAAAAAAAAAAGGCAGCTTCATAATTGTTGAAATGTTTGGGTTTTTATTTTAAATTATGATTAAAATTTATATCATGTATTTAACAAAAGTTTTAGTATCATCCTTGAAAAGCAGGGACCTTGAAAGTTCTGGAGACATAATTTTGACCTGGCAAAAAATAAAAATAAAAAAGCAAAAACATGAGAAATTGTAAGACTTTGTGCACTGCTTAATCATTTTCCCGTCATAAACTGTGATTTGAGCTCCTCAACAGAGCATTACTCTCACTTAGATTTTCCCGCTAGAGGCCATCGCTCGTTTCCCTGCTTAGGAATTAGTAATGGAAAAATTAACAGCCCGTTCGTTCTCTTCGGCTGTGCGCTGTAGCTCCTCTGTTTGCTGGACTGATTGTTTGCTTTGGGAGGCAGAATTGTCCAAGTAAAACATATAACCTTCGCTCCATTACAGCCAACGGCAGCTTTCACAAAATGGACTTAGCGACTGTAGTACAGATTTAGGTGGCATCCGGTCATATAAATGCTTGGAGAGCATTACAAAAAGTTAGACATCTAAAAAAAAAAAAAGTATTTTGTATTATGTTTCTTCACTCTTCCATATCTCTGCTCCATCCGCTCTCCTGCTCCTTTATTTCTTATTGCTGTCCTCTGATTTCTCCATGCCCACTGGAAGAAAGCCAGAACCATTAGCCAGCTGTCAGTTTGAGAGACGAGGAGGATCCATCCCTTTAGCTGATGCAAAATGAATATCACCACTTGGTCACACAATTCACAGCACTGCGGGACATTTGGGGACGGGAGGTATTGTGGCTCACGGAGAGAATGGCGTCCTTGTTTGTGTGATTGCAGATGGACACCGGGCTCAAACACCGACACGAAGCTGCCGCACCAGTGCAGCAGTTACATGATTCATGGCTAATGAATATGTACCAGCTGGCCATCCCATGTCTGCAACTGTGCCGGCTCACAGGTGAACCAGAGGTGCTGAACCTTGGATGGCTGGAAGTTGTAAATCGGCCTTTAATGCAGACGGCTGTCAAGGTGAGGGGTACACCATTCGTGCACGTACGGGTTTGCATTGATGAATGTTAAGGGCTTAACATTTATGCACATAAATTCATGCATGTGTCACATATTAGGCGCCAGATACCGTAGATAATTCCCAAAAGGCTATAGCCATCGTGCACTCTAATAGCTGAATATCCCAAAGGACAATGAAATAAACATTGACCATCTGTGCTGCATGATGCATTTTTTTGATGATTTACTAAAATTACGATATGATAGATGTGCGTCACGACAGCACAAACATGTAAAATTCTCCTACAGCTGTCATGTTTGCTGTATATGTATGATCAAACTGATGACACAGAGAGTATGCCAACTACGACTAGAGAAGAATCATCTCCAGTGTGTTTCTACAAATGACAGAAATCTCAAGCAAAACAAATTACAGCTTCATTATTCATTCGTGAAATTACTGAATTAATAAATTCTATTATTCTTCTCATTACATTGTCAACCTGTGAAGATTTATTGCAGTTTAACTTGCATTGTGTTTACATTAACGACCCAAAAGTGCTTCTACATTTGAAAAAAGCTCAGGGGGAGACAAAAAAAAAATCAGTATTTCAAAAGAAGAGGAGACTAAAAATCCTTCTTTTATTTTTTATAACACATTAAAGAATGATATCTTTAAGTTATTGGTGCCAATACTTGTTCCATGAAATATGAAGTGTAGTTCTTTCATCATCTTCTGTCGGCTCAGATTTGGTTGAATACATTTTTAAAGGGGGTGCGTGGGGGTGAAGGTTGCTCCGCTTCATGTTACCTATAGAGACACCGGGACTGCTCCTCTTGATGCCTGTTCCTGAGGAGGGGGTCTTCTGATGCCCCTCACATCTGTTTGGAACCTACAGGAACTTGAACTGTGTTGGGTTTGGGCATCTGGGATCTACCCTTTTGAGGAGGGGTGCTGTCAGGATTCTGTGTTTTTTAAGTTGTTTTTGGTCAGGTCACATGCTCTGCTATGTCAAATTTGTATATCTCCTCATGTTTTGTCATGTTTAAGTTTAATTGTTATTAAATGTAAAAGTTTCTGCCACCAGTCTCCTGCATTTTCAACACATTCTCACTTCCAAGTAGTCCCATATTGATGTTTGGTTAAGGTCCCCTCCATGTCACTTTTTGACATTTTGGGTTTCCCCAGCTTGTTGTTTTTTGACATGCTGGCTTTTTGAAAAATTGGGGGTTCACAACCCTCGGGACGCAGGGCTGGATGTGGTACTGGGCGCGGTACTGAACGCAGACTGGTCCTCGGGATGTGTCTAGTACTGGTACCCTAACCCAGTACTGATGCAAACCGGATTAGGATCCCGTTGCGATACGCGTCCCAGTACTGCACCGGTTCTGGTTCGCGGCCCAGGGGCTGAAGACCCGTGATTTAATGGGAATAGCCAGATTGTCAAAAAACGACAAGTTGGAGTCTCCCAAAACGCTTAAAAGTGACGTGAACGAATCCTTAACCAAACGTCAATTTGTGACGACTTGGCGATGAGAATGTGTTGGTTTTTTTGGCCCTACACTGCCAGTTCCGGACACTACAGGAAACTCCAGCTTTCTTCCCGCCATGAAAAACATGCTATATAGGTTAAGTAGTGACTATATAGCTTTATTTCCGCTGAGCGGTCTGGTGCGATAAGGATTGGCACGGTGCAGTCCAGTTAATTCTGGCGAGTGCTTCCACTCAGTTAAGCTTCAATTCCACTGAGAGTATTGTTTCAATGCGCACGCGTGGTGTAGATTGCTAGCTTGTCAACAACTAGAAAAGTAACAACAATGGAGTCATCGGTTTGCAGCTCCACCACAGACCAGGCCTTGATATTTTTTGCAGGCATTTTCAATATAGACTCATGACCAAAAGAGTACGCAGGAAACCGCAAAAACCTAAATGATTACATTGGATGGAATGTTGGAAATGCTATCTTAAATGAGCGCTATATTGGCTTTCTAATGTCGTCGCTTTCTGCCAATCAACGAGTGGCTACAGTGGCTCCTCCGCGACCGTTGCGTTCAACTTTTCATGGCCAACAACCCAAAGGACCCGATTGTTTAATGGGTTCATTTAACAATGGAAACGCTCCAAATACCTGACCAGTGGAAAGAGGCTTGAATTGCCCCCAGATATGCATGTGAGTGTGTGCTTGTGTGGCCTTGCAACAAACTGGTGACCTGTTCAGGGTGTACCCCACCTCAGCTCCTGCACCTCCGTGACTCTGTAAGGAATCCAGCAGGTTCTGGATATAGAAGAATGGACATTTAGGATGGTATAAAATGTGACTCGAGCCGCTTTCATACTTGGATGTTCTCATGGAAAACTTATACTTGGAATAATTACAGGTTTGGTTTGTTTTCACGTACGGCGCTCTCAGAAACGAACTTACTAAAGAGAACCAAATTATCACGCAGTTGCAAACGCTGCTCACTTGAGGGCGATGCCAGGGAGGAAAACAGGCTAATCACCTTAAACCCTGGATTCTAAAGTCCTAATAAGTGTCTTTACCTTCTCTCCTACATCATGTTTACTCTGTTAGATATTCTATAAGACATTTTTTTTACTTTTTCCAAGAGTTTTTCTGCGTGTACAATGTCTAAGACGGTTACATTTAGTTCACCTCGTTCTTTTGAGGATCAGTAGATGTTCATCCCGCACCAGAGTTCAGACTAAGCTTTCACACTCTCCATAAAAAGCCAAACCAGTTCATCAGATGTGAATCCAACCTGCAGTGTGAATGCACCTATATTTTTAGTCATTTGAAAAGCCTTTCCCTAATTTAGTCTCCTTTCATAAAGCCTTCTTTCTTTTGACTCTATTCACTCACAATTCCTCTTCACAATAGTTAGAAGCCAAATTGACTCAGAGTGATGAGCGGTCTCTAGATGTGCTCAGCAGCCCTTTTACCAGTCAAAAAAAATCTCAGGCCGTCGACGGAGGAAGGAAGCCGATTCCAGGACATCTGTCGATTGAATATTGCTCTTAATGTTAATGAGAGAAATTGCTGACAATCCTTGTTCTGATTTGTCAGTGAACTTTATTTGCTGTTGGTGCACTTCGCCAGGCTCCTTCAATCAATACACCAGCAGGGATGCACCCACTCCCTGACTTCAGCATAATATGTCATCCACTATGAGCTGCAGCACACGTCCTTGTTTGCATCACAGTGAGGTGACTGTACCCTTGTCCTGCCGTTTCTGCATCAGCAGTCTTATTCACATCCATCCCACTCGCATGTGGCGGCAGTTTATTTTGGATTTAGGACTTTGTCAATAAAACCTCTAACGGGGGGGAGTGCGCTGTCTAATTACAAAACGGCTCTCGCTCAAATCCAGTTTTTTTGGGGCGCTACGTGTAAATACAAATCAGGTCCTTCCTGGGTTTGCTTACAGGCGAGACGACGGCCGGCTGAAGACGGCGCTGATGGAAAGCCTCTGTTTTCAGATGACAGCGTTTTCATTCAGCCTCAGTGATTGTTTCCACTCTAGCAGTGGAACTTCACATGTCCTTCAGTTTACCTTGCTCTACTACATTCTTGGCACTTCTCAGTGTGGCAGCTTCTCAAATCAGATTTTCAGTCACGGTTCGGGATTGTTGTGCTTTTTTATGTCATCAATGCGATCCACATTTTCAAAGTCTGCTGACTTTTTAGTTGCTTCGCTGCACAGTAAATCAGCCACGTTCAGTCCTTACTTGGAACTTACTTTACCCTCTGACCCATGGTTAAAAAGTGTTACTTTTTTTACCGACTATTGGATGTTTTTAAAGTTTGACAGAAAATAAACAAATATTCTGCATGAATGAAACCTCTGCTGCAACAGGTTTGGCTCTGGATGATCAGGATTAGCATTCCTCCCTGCCTGCTGACACAGACTTCATTTCCTTCTTGGATCCACAGCTCCTCTGTTGCGTCTGAACTCCCTCATCTTGCTCCTCTGTCATGAATCTTAACCCAACCTCTCCCAGCATCATTTCCTTCCATCCTAGGAAACATAGAGACCTCCTCTGCCTCCCTGTTCCCCCTGCACTGATCAGGTGATGACACAGCAGCTGACAATTGTGTTCCAGAAGAACTCAGCGGGTCCAGATGAACTCACCCACAGACCAGTAATACAGCGTTTCCCCCTGAAATAAAAGAGAGCAACCGGTTGTTCACCTGGCTGCAGAACGCCGCATGAGGACAGAGCAGGCTGCAGGTTACTCCTCTGTGAAGCTTGAAACCCTCCAAACTCTGCAGCATGATGTGGCATATTCATACCCACACGCTGAGCAGCAGCATCAGAGCCACGGATTCAAAGAAACTGAGCAAACTGATCAAGAAGGATGGCTCTGTGCTCAGCATGACTCGAGGGGCCCTGGAGCTGATTGTGCAAAGAGGAGGCTTGCATAAGTTGCAAAACATCCCGGACAACACATCCTCTGCACCATTCGCTGTTGAAACAATTGAATATCTTCATGCAGCATGAGCTGCTGTAGTCATATATGTTGAGCTTAATTTCCCTTTAAATATACTTACAATGTTTAAAGGACTAATAGTGTGAGGTGACGTGTCTCTGCATGCATCTTGAGCAGGCTCGTGACCTGTCCAGCTGCAATGGGGCCCCGACTGGCGCCCTACCAGGATAAAGGAGGATGGATAAAGCCACTCGGATGGAGCGTCACATCAGAACAGTGTCTCCACTGGAGGTGGGATGTAGGACAGGACCCGGGAGTTTAAAAGCTGGCAGTGGTTTAGATGACTTTGCCGACTTTGACTCGGACGCCCCGGACAACCGAAACGATGCCGAGAGACGAGGCCGGAAATCTGAATGCTTTGGTAGAAGAGAATGTCACAGAGCAAAAGATTGACCAACAGCCGAAAAGCACAGAGACAAAAATAAAGACCTGAGTGGCAGTTGCAATATGTTCAGGAGTAAAGGAGAAATAGCATATTTATTCATCTTTTCATAGGAATCCACAAAGTGAAAAGAACATCAAAATAAAAAAAATAAAGCATCCCTGCTCTTCTGCTTTTAGCTGACTTTTCCTGACAAACTCAAACGCCCTAAAAGTCACTAACAGATAAAAGGAAAATGCTGCATCTGAAGGTTCAGGTTTAAAATGGGTTCAAACATGTTTTAATACACACTTTAAGGTGATTTTTTTCTGAGGCTTTTACTTTGATGAGACGCTCTGAAGTTTTGAGGTCATCAGATCTGAGAAAAGTTTTCTCAGGAGGACTGCATTCCGTACAGTATTACATAAATGTCAAGCACACACCTGGTCAGATAATGGCAGTGAGACGATGTTGAGTTCATGGAAATGGTGTCTGAGCGTTACCAGAACAACACATGAAAAGCTGCAGTTTTCCTTTTCTCCTCCAGACACCGATGGCTCATTTTCCTTCTTTTCCTAATTGCATGTCTGAAGGTTTCTTCATGGATTGTGTTATCAGAAGGAAAAAAACCTCTTCACATGCAAGATAATAAGACTGGTTTAGGCAGTGCATTTAGAGAATAGGAAATAGCCAAACAGAAATTCAGCTTAGCTTTGTGTTTGCACCACAGGGCACATGAAAAATTAATATCCGCTCTCAGTCTGCACCACTGGACACAAATATCCTAATACATTTCCATTCTGGCCACATATCGAACATGGATGATGACCGTCACATCACTGACTCCCACTTAAAGCATGCTGATGTTGTTCTTTGTCAGTAATTGATCTTGAATTACTTAACACCCAGATCCCCGTTTGGCTTACAAATCACAGCAGTGATGATGTGCAGCAGCATGAGGGCTTTGTTAATGACTTGATGCATTCAGAGAAGCCTATAATTCATTACATTTCTGGCTGTTAAAGGCATAAAAACAAACAAACACACCTGCAGGGGGTGGGATTTTTAAAGAGCTGTCCAATTGAATGTGACTTTTAAATCTCACCTTATTTATTTCTTAAATCATCTATTTGGTTCATTTCTATGTTTTTGTCAGAGTTGCAATCACCAGGAACACCTTTGACATTCACAAAATGGGACGGCTGTGCAGAAATTGGATAAATCTTTTTGCTAATGTTTTTGGAAGGGACTTGTGCCACACATATTCACTGACCCCCTCTCCACCCTCTTGTGTGTTGGTCAAAAGGAGGAGCAGCTCTGAAGAATAGCAGACGTGTGTTTTGGGCAGCTTTGGCTCTGGACGTGAGCAGATTTTTCACTTCTTAGCCACGGTTTGTGCCAGACAGTCCTTTGGCAAGACGCTGCTCCACAAGTCCTCTTGGCTGGTGGTTCATCACTTTGCATGGCAGCTCAGTCCTAATGAAATAAAAACCCAAGTTAAAAGCCACTGTTTATATTGCAGGCGATTTACCACCTATTAGAGTGCACTTTTGTTCCATCTATGGTGTCTACTTTGCTTTGGTCTTTGATAAATTGCTCTGTTGAACTAGATTTGCGAGGTATAGTTATCTTAATGATCAAAGGAGCCAGGTGAAGGAGAGCAAGCAGATCACAGGTTCTCTACCAGACAGGGGCGTTTAAAGACTAATTCCTGGTAACTAATTGGAGAAAGGATGTTTTTCTTGAGATAAAAGCTTTATTAAACTGAAGAAGTGATAAATTTGAACCAAAAAAAAGCTTGGAAAAAAGGAAGAATATGGTTTTTTAAAGGGTTGACTTTGGATTAAAGTTTTTTTTTTTCTGATTTATAAATGGTTTCTCAAACATACTTTAACTATATAAAAATATTCAAATCATATTTGATACACATATTTCTAAGACCTCTATCTCATTAACATTTAAGTTTTAAGATTCCATTTGTTGTCATTTCACACATACACTGTAAAAAGTAAAACATTGGATCAATTAACAAAAGCTCTGTATTTTATCTTTAAAAACATTACATTTGATCAAATTTAATTTTTAAGTTGAGTAAACCATCAACTCAAATTTTTAATTTAATGAAAACTAATAATTTTAAATGCAACAAATACAGAGCTCACATTAATTGATCAAATGTTTTACTTTTTTCAGTGACGTATTTGTAGAGGAACATTCAGCAGCAGTCTCTTATGAAAGAGTTGGATGCGTCTGTCAGTATGCATGTAGCAGATCTTTGGGTGGTGTGGAGGCTGGGGAGTCTATTGGGTTTTATACAGTGTGGAGTTTTTGAGTGCATGAGGGGGGCAGTGATGTACCACCATCACCCAAAACTTGCCTCTAAAATCTTTTGTATATAACTTGATCCATATTTTCTTCCCTGTAGTTCATCGTCATTCCACTAGGGGCAGTAGAAGGCCTTTCTCCTGCTCAGTTCTATCTCAAAAACACTTCTGGCGGGTAAAGTTTGACTAATTTTCAAAAATGTATGGCAAAAATGAGTCATCTGTTGGTGATATTTTTAAATGACTACTTATATTAAAACAATACAAATTTGTTGATAATTAATTATTTATAATATAGTTACATCATGTTATAAATGTGTGGATCAAATTTCAGACAGTGGCTAAATAAGAAGCTTTCATACTGAGCTCTCAAGTAAATATGTTGCATCTTAAACTACATAGAAGAAAAACCTTATTAGATCACCCAACATATCATAATTGGTGCTGTTTATATCTAATTAAAAAGAGGATTTTGCAAAAATCTTTTTTTTTTTTTCTTTTTTTTTTTTTAGTAGGTTTCTTCAAAAGCATAAAAACATTTTAGCTACCCAAAATGTTACATATCTGTAATTTATTATATGCAGTGGGCTCTACAGGGTTAAATGTAGGGGTGAGTATGTTTGTTTCTTCCCACACCTTTTCAAGCAATCAATAAACTCTACCAATTACTATATTTATGAATTAAATATGACATAAGTGTGCCTTTGTTTTTGTTTGTTTTTAATTGATCAATTAATTTTACTATTCTGTAATGACTTTGAAAAGTTGAGTTTTTTCCAGTACTGTCCACATGCTCGAAATAAACTAACCAACCGATCAGCCAACCAACCAAAATTTTCCCAAATTTGTGTTTGTCTTTTCAGAATGCTGCTCGGCTATAATTTTGATATAAGGACAACTGAAAATTGTATCACATCGTGTCAGTTTCAAAAGAGGAGGATGACTCCAAGCTAACTCACAATCTAGCAAATCAGTGCAGTACATTAAATTGAACATATATGATACTATGCTATTTTTATTTATTTATTTTTATTTATTGTGTATTATTGTACCTCTCCTCATATTGAGGAAAAGCTTTTTGAATGCATCTGTGTGATTCCAATATTTTCCTTTTGGGGATAAATAAAGTTGTTTGAATAGAATAGAATTTCGTTAAATGTGATTTTCCTCTTCTGGTAGTTTACATGCTGTTTTTGTTGGATAAAACATTAAGAGCTGCAGAGAAAATCATAATTATTATTTAATTTTCTAAATAATGTTGCATGTTTCCAACATCCCGGATGCTGAACAGAGCAGCAGAGGCTGCGCGGGAACACCTGAAGCTCCATCATTTGTTCCAATGATCCCCTAAAGCGAGCTGGACTTCTCCTCTCTTGCTGTTCTGACAGCACTTTGTCACGATTTCACGTCAGTTTTACGGCATGGCTGGTGGGTGGATTGAGGGTTGGGAGTGAGCCGGGGTCGTGGAGGCATTACTCACGCAGTGCGCGCACTACTGTCGTGAGTCACATCAGCCTTCACCTTTGGAATGATTTATGTCTGACCAGATGTTTGTGATAAATTGGGTTTATAAGTGGACTTTGATTTTATTCCACTGTTTTAGATTGGAAGAATGACAGAAGAAGAAGAAGAAACCTCATCAGTGGATCCTCACTGGGAAGAAAATGATATTTGGAGTGATTGTGGCACACAAAACTGAACACAAAAGTTAGATCCAACATATTTTGTGCATAAAGATACATTTTATCCATCTATAGAACGGATCTCCCTGTTCCCTCTCCTCCTCCTCATCCTCCTCCTCCTCCTCCTCCTCTTTGGGTCTTGTGAGGAAGGACCGAGCATCCCGCTCTGTCAGTGTGAGCGCACAAGAGCCGCGTCCTCGTCTTGCGTCTCTGCGGCGCACAGCTCCGCACCGACGCGTAAAGGAAGCTGCTCCTCGCTCCTCGGGCTGTTCAGTGTGTTAGCCAGGCAGACAGGCAGGCTGGCAGGGGCTGCTGGTTCAGAGCCAGATCCCCCTGCTTCGCTCTCCCCTTCAATGCGCCCCCCGCTGTAGCAGGGATGCTGTCACCGGCGCACGCCACGATCACCTCCGTCGTCAGAGGATTCGTCAGATTCTGAAGTGGTCAAGACTTCACTGGAGAGGAGAGGGAGAGAGAGAGGAAAAAAAAAAGGAGAACTCTGTTTCGGTGGGAAACCCACTGATTTCTACTGGAGATAAAGTGGAGTAGGATTTTTGTCCTCCCTTCCAAACTATCGGATTTGGATGTTTTCTATTTATCGGCGCTACAAACCCACGAAGAGAGGAGAGATTCAATCATCCAAAGACCAGATTTAGCTGGACAGCCGCTGATCTTATCCGCGTTTTCATCTGCTTTCTGTCCAGACTCTCGCTGGTGTTGGTGGGAGGTGCGGATGATCCACAGAGCTGGGGAGGAGAATTGACTTATTTTTTTGGCTTTCCGATCTATATGTTGATGCTACATTTTGGACATTGAGGCACACTTAAAGTGAAGGTGGAAAAATCCTTTTCTAAAACAAGGAGTCGAGGTTGAACAGGTAAGACAAGAGTGTCTTTGAACTTGAAATGTGCAGCGTTTTCTGTGCGTAACCGGCACAGACTGCGTCAAAGCGCGGAAAACCCCAGGATTAAAGCGGCTCTGCGTGAATGAGAAGTTTACATTAATCTTATACTAACATGTGTGATTCGGATTATTCTAAATAATGCATTTCTGTGCTCCACAATGCCAAAATGTTTTTTTATTTTGAGATGTTGGTGAAGGTGCGCTGTGGGCGCATTGTTGCATGCTGGGTTTGTGTGCAGCACATCACAATCATGAGTTTGTGAAACGTCACACAACCGTGACATTAAGTCACAAATCAAGTGCAAAGTCATCAACCATGAGGTCATTAGGTCACATTTAGATCTAGTAATCCCAATCAAAGTTGGTTAGCTTTTTTTCTTTTTTTTTTTTTTAATCTTCTCTTTTTTGTTTATTATTATCATCTAATTCCAAGCAAATATAAAAGATAAAACATGACGTTTTCATGCATCAGGAAGCCTCATTTCTGGCACCACCTTGTGGCTCATTGAACTCCTGTTGTTTGCTCCACTGGTGGCATCCACAGGTTGATGTTATTTATAGCCCCCCCTAGAAGAAAATCCTTCTTATTGTGTCATGTCGTCAGTGTGATGTGCTGTGATGGAAAGGAAGTGACTTATGCAAACTAATAACCCCAAATGTGACTTATGGATATGCAGCCTGCACTCTGTCCTTCTACACTCAAAACACTCACAAACTGCACCTGGATTGTGCGATGCTGTCAGCTGATTGCATTTTCATCAGCAGGAATGCAGGAATGAAGGCAGTTTACTTTCCTTCTCTTGTTTGAAGGCTCAGGATGGAGTCGGCTTCATGTTCATGTTTTTTTATTTTGGCTTTTATTGAATTCTGGCAGAATTCAAAGTTAAGAATCAAAGCAGCTGCTTGCATAAACAGAAGAAAATGCGTTTTTAAAAACAACAAAAAGGGTGTGGAATACTTCGGTGTGAATAGGTCAAGTAAAATTTGACTAAATCTGCTCTGTGATTGTTTTCAATACATTTACTCCACTTTGAAGGGTTGCAGATAGAAGGAAACCTACACTATGTAGAGGTTGAAATAATACAAATTTCTATTTTTTACTAGAGCTTTCAAGTTATATCAATGGGAGGATTTTCTTTTGTTTTTTTTCCAATTCTTGCGTGATAACATCTGCTTCAACCTCATCCTGCCATCTCCTCCATCAAAGTCCTGACATTCATCACAAATTCTGTTCCACCAGTCAGTTCAGTCGATGAAATTCTGAAAATGGACCCATAAAGTGCAACTTTTAAATATTGTATATTAAATATAACATTGCTATTTTTGTGTTGAGGATCTGTCAGAAAGAAAAGTAATTTAAATATAAGCAAAAAAAGTACCAAACTGACTTTGAGTTGAACATTGAGATGAACACAATAACACACAGCGCTTCGCACCATAAACATTTCTGGACATAATTTAAGAAAGGTAATACAGGTGATAAATAAATATCAGCTTCTCTTCCTCCCACTCCCTTTCCAAATCATATTTATTGCTTTTGCATTTTATCTGTTAAATAATTGCACACTAGCTTGGAATAAATCACATAAATGAAATCCCCATTTAAAAAAGAGGTACAGATGCATCTCGATGGGAAACTAAATTCAACTATTGAACATGACTTGTTTTTTGTTTAATTAAAGCTTGGGAAAGTTTGTTTTTCACATAAAAATGAAAGTACCAAACAAAACATCTGTGGAATCAATAATAGGTCACATTTAAGATCCGGCCTGGAGTCTGGGTTTGCTGAGAGTTTCATATCTGAGGGTCTCATGTCCCTCAGATACCAAAAAGTGCATAGAAAAACACAATATATTATTTAACTTCATTTATCCACACTCTAATATGTTTTTTGTTGAATGCTCTTCCTGACACTATGTAAACCCTCTGCATTTAGCGGGCTTGGGACAGGCACAAGCAGGAGACTAGTTTGTGGCCTGTTGTCTTCTTTTTTTTCCCCTTCTTTTCATGTCTGTCTCTGTATTTGTTCATCTGTCTGTCTGTGGGTCCTTACTATTTTAAAAATTATTTGTTGTGGGATTATTTTGGAGGGCCATTTTATGAGCAAAAAAAAAAAAAGTTTAAGCTACAGTTTTAAAGCTGTAAATTTACAAGAAAAAGTTTTAACTGTTAAATTAACAAAATGAAGTCGTATATTTATTACTTAAAAGTCAGGCTAAATTTCTAGCATTTTTTTCTTGAAAATGTATGTGATTTTAAAGTCATTAATCTATGACTTAACGCTGTAAATTTATTTAAAAAAAAAAGCCGGATAGGTTTTTAAAACAAAGAATTTCTAAACTTTTTAGTAACGCAAAATCAAATAATAATTATTAGTGTAGCTGGCTTTCTAGGATTTGGTGTTGGTAATGTTTAATTTGTGAAAGAATATGTAAAAATTAATATGTAAAAGAAGGAACGCAGAGATGCATGTTTGTAGAACCGCCACTTTATTCTGCCCTCTTGTTTCACCTCCCAGAAGTCCATTTGTCCCCTTATATCACGTAACTGTCATGTGCAGAAGGAACACCACAAGGGGAATGGCAACAGAAGCATCTCCACCTCCGTAAAATTTCTCGTAAATTTACTGTACAGAAATTTGTAAATTTTTGAGAAAATAGTAGTAAATTGACAACTTTAAATCTCATAATAGTGATTTTAATTTTTTGTGTGGCCCCCTAATGCCGGGTTCACACGTGAGGCGTCGTGAAGCAGAGTGCGCGTGGAATCCACTTCACCTCCGCATATATTTTTGCGATGGTCGACAGACGCTTCTGCTCAGCTGTGGTTATTTAGATAATTAATTTGACATCATCTATCTGACTTGTCGCCAACTGCTCTCTGCCTCTCTCTTGTTGATTGTGTTTTTAGACATCAAAACTACACCTTCTGATCTGTAGTTGACCCACTACATTGATCTGTGTGTGTCTCAGTGTCTGTTTGTTTTTTGTGTGTTATTTGTGCGTTTAGTGCATTTTCATCTCTACAGTCTATTTATATGTAGAAATACGATCGCATTTGTCAATAGCGGTACTTAATTGTGATAAATATATATCATGTTGTGAAAATTGACCTAGATTTTCTCGTGTTTCTTGGCGTAACTTGCTCCCAGGATTGACACAGACTGCGCAAAAAAATAGACCAGATGCCGAAAATAAAATCGCTTGTGTCAACTACACAATGTTAACAAGGGCACCAAACAGAAGTGGACTGTGTTCCGCGGCGCTTCCAGGTGCGGCGGGAACCCGGTGTAAGACTCTATCTTAATTTTTTCTCATTTTTTTTTTTTTGTAAATTGTGAATTGTAAATTTTTGCAGACCATCACATTTGAATGCCCAACCGGGGCATTACCCCAACCTTCCCAGCTTTACATCCAACTAGGATTAGAATAATTTACCCTTCTACCTTTTTTGTTTACTAACTTTAAAACAACCACAAACCTAGTCAAAGGTAAAAAAAGTGAAGAAAACAAAGAGATCTCTGTATGGAGGCCTGTTGAACAAAATGAAGGTCATACAGGATCTTGCCTCAAACTTGACTAATCTATGCAGACATATTTCAACACAATCCTGATCATCATTAATCCGTGATTCCTTTAGCGCAGAAGTGAATTAACTCGTGTTTACACAGAAATGTGAATCAGGATTCAGCTAATACTGTTTCGGGGTTATCTGATAATCTCCAGTGATCTTTGATGCAAGGCTTAAAACACCGAAGAAGCTCTGAACTTAAATGTCACTGGTGCATCTCGTAGTTTTGGAGTTCCTTTTTATTCCCTGTTTGCTTTCATACAAATCCTAATGTCAACTTCTCAGCCTAGTTAAATTTCTGGGTGAGATTTCCTCACTTATGCAGCTCATAAGAGGAGTCAGGGCTTCTGAAAACATGCTTAGAATATCTAATTCTTTTTCTGCTTCAGAGTAGAAGAACAAAGCTTTTCTTTTTTCTGCTCTGGACTACTTTGTAATTTACAAAATTAATGGTTTTCTTTTGAAAAGCAAAGGTGATGCTTGGTTTCTTTTCCTGCCATAATATCCACTTGTAACATCAAACAGAAAAGAATAAAATAGCTTCATTTGTGGCTGAGCTTTCACTCTTTACACCACCTGCTTCACTCAGATATGAAGAACTGACATGAAAGATGACAAAGTTAAAACGTGTGGAAGAGGAGACTAAAGTAGTTGAATCATTTTATTTGTGCTGTCCACTGACTCAAAGTTTGAATCACTGACATTTTTTTTTATGACATGTGTGTTTTTAATGACTCACTCCGATCATCTCTAGATCTATTTTCAAAGTGTTCCCAGTTGTCTTTTATTTAAGATTAAGCAGTTTTTCCACATTTTCTGGGACATCGTTTCTGCAGAGCGACAATATTCTTTAGAAATTCACCTCTGAGTTGCTCAGTTGGCACAGAGTAACCCCGCCCCCACTTCCCCTCCCCGTCACTGAGCGCTCTCCGTTTCTCCCACCAGCTCACAGCCCCTCCCACCCCGACCTTAACAAAAATAGCAAGCAATATTGGAGCAATTCAGCCATCCAGTTTTGAGCCAGATGGCACTTTAGACAAGAAAAACAAAGACGTACATGGATCTATTTGTCTGCAAGTGGATCCATCAGAATGGAGCAGAGGAAGGAGCTTATGGCCCACCAATTGTATTTTTTACAGAGCACATGTGCTCTTTTTCTGCCTGCAGTTTTTCATCTGCTCCTGATTCACAATATAAACAAGAAAATACTCAGAAATTTGAATCTTAATTTTCTCTATACATGTCCTTTATCATTAAAAAAAATCCCGCAAGAATATTTAAGAATTCTCAACATAGGTCTTTAAGGGTTAAACCAAGGATATAATATTTGTGTTGAGTCATGATTTAATTATGAAACACACTAGAACTTTAAATAACTAAGTCATGCAGGTCAGTCTCTTCTACATGCATTTACACAACAGATTGTCTGGCTAAATATAACAAAAAATTGAGATAAACTTTTTGTCACAACATTTAATTGGTATTTAAAGTAAAAAAAAACCAAACTTTTTTGTCTTTTTTTAGGGAGGCACTGGGTCTCATTTTTAGAGTCTTTGGTATGACTTCCATGACTTTCCAGTCTCTGGCCGTGGACGCTCTACCACAAGGCCACTGAGCTAAAAGAGGATTATAAATAAACCTATCATGTAACTTTACAATTGTTAGTGTATCCAAAAAGTTATGCAATTGTTTGTCATTTTATGCACTTTTGCTATTTTAGTTGTGAGTAAAATGAACAGATTTCAAGTTCCGTCTTTATCCAGTAATGATTTTGCAAGATCACATATTGAGAACAAACTTTTCTGCTTTTATTCAATTTGAAATAATTAAATAGCCATAAAATCTATCTTTCCATCCATGAAAAAAACATTTAAGAGACATTTTTATTGTACTTTTAATGAAGTAAAAAAAAAAAAAAAAAAAGTCTGCTGGTTTAGTTACAGACACAACAGGGCAGCACTCCCCAAAATTATCTGGAAATTACAAATAAACAAAAATATGCAAAATCTCATTACAGTAAAATTGTCATAACACTCTAAATGCATTTTACTGCATCCATTTTCTGAAGAACAGTTTTTAGAGAAAATAAATAGTTTTTACTTTAACAGTCAATCACATGGATAAAGACCAAACTTGTCAGAAAACAACTTTACTGTTTACATAATTGGCATAAATTAGCACGGATAGCGACTGAGGAATCAGCATCTTTGTGCTGCAATACTTGTAATTCTCAGTTGGGCAATTGAATTGAAATCCCGTGTTTACCCCTGTTTTGCTTTAGTTCCCTCAGCATTGCTAATGTGCTCAGAGTAAATATGGAAAGTATCGGCTCTCATGCCTCTTCTAATAACTTTTGCTGCTCTATTTTATATTCTGCCATCGTCTGGACTAAATTGAGTTTTTCTTTTTTTTTTTTTGTGCAGAGATAAACAGTTTTTGAATCTATTCAAAGTTTACACTTCAGCAGTATGCTGCCAAGTTATCTCATTTTATTCTAGTAATCCTGGCTAAAAAACAGAGGTTTCTTATATGAGAAACTATGTCAAGTGCAGTCAAGTAGAAGTACATTTTAATGAGGAGAGTGTATCTTGTGGGCTTCATGTAATAAGGGAGTGCTGTGCGCATGATTTAACGTCTTTCTTGTGTTTCATACTTTTGGGGGAAAGAAATGTAATTTTCTCATATGGTTACGCTTGCGTCGCACGTGTTTTAATCTCTATTTTCTCTGCCGTGTGCGTCACTATAACGACATTTGGTTGCTTCTGGGGGTTTCTCTGTTAGCGTAGCAGGTTAGTTATCATCGGCTTCTCTCTGCTTCACAGTGAGGGACCAAGTGAAAATCATTATTCCTTAACAAATACTCTTTTTTTCTGTGAGGGGGATGAACAACCCTGTCGTGCCTTGCATCTGCCCTGCGTCATTTAGCGGGCTGTCACTTCAACTTGCTCGCACTTACAAATTTAGCATGAATTAAATGTGTTTTTTTGTTTTCTTGGACTGGAAGTTACTTTGTCCATCTAAAGAGCAGGCTTCCGTCTTTCATCCTGACCGCCATAGGTCATGCTTAGCATATTTATTGAGCGCATACAGATTCTGAAATGTTTCCTTCAAGGTGAGGCTAATAATGTCCTTCACATGATAAACACAGCATTTTTATGGCACTCGGTATGCCGCTAACACCGTCTACTTATTCCCTTGTAGCACATTTTCATTAGAGAACGCTGTTCAAAATTAAGGGGTTTTATGGCTTTTTCTTGAGGGGTGGATTTTATATTTATTGATGCTTTTTTTCTTGATTCAATCCTTTTTTTTATCAGGTTTTAGCATTTGTACTCTTGCAATTTTTGAGGAAATTAGTGGAAATTAGTATGTCGGCCTTCTTCCTGACGCGTGTCAAAATTTTAAGTATTTTTCTTTACAAACTACTTTTTTAACAACTAGAAAGTAAAAGCACAGCTGTGTTGGGCTAGTTTTAGTGGTTGCTTGTCACACATTTTATGTATTCATTCATTCTCATATATATTCATTTTTTTCGCTCACTCACTTTTTTCCCGCTTCCATGGAATTTTTTTTAAATTTGTAAAGCTACACTTTTGTAGTACAGGTGTTTTTTGAAAAAAAAAAATAAATAAAAAATAAAACTCACTCATTTTAGAACTTAAAAGAGTTGAAGTAGCATAGTTGTAATGTGAAATTTCATTATTTTTGAAGCTGTGCAATAATACTACAAAATCATTTGGATGACAAAAAACAAGGAATTTGAGATATAACTTTATTGATCTCTATCAGCCAACCAGAGAGCCACACTAGCTCAGATGGCTGAAAAAAATAAATAAAATAAAGCGCACACAAGCTCCAACCTTTGCTTTCATCTTTATTTTATAACAGACATTGTGAAGCCAAAAACATATCATGTTTTGTGTTGTTAACCTGATCAATATTACATTCTCTGTGTTCAGGCGTGTTACACATTTCAAACAAAAAGACCCAGCTGGCAAAACAGTTCACATTTCTTTTTATAAAATATCCTTGCAATTTATTTTTTTTTTATATTAGTGTTTCTTTTGTTTTATTTTTAAACCCATCCATCCATTTTTAAACCCATTTTAGTCCTGTTCGAGGTCACGGGGTTCTGAAGCCAACCCATTAAAGGCATGTATTGGCAAAGGTCTGGCGATACAATATGTATCAAGATATAACCAGAAACTGTATCAGAACTATATTTCACTTTTTTTTTTTTTTTAATTAATCAGTCTGAGTGTTTACGTCGCCTTTGTCACGTCTGCATCTGTCCCTCCGTAACCCTTTGCAGACGGACTTGTGTAAATTGGGCATAACTTCAAGGTTTTCCCCATGCTGCCATTTACAAAACAAAGTATTATAATGTCAATGTAAATTTGAATTTTGCTAAGGAGGAATAATCAAATGTTTTAAAGCTTAAAGTCCATTTAACATTAACATTCCCAGTGGGGTTTTAGTTAGGACTGTGACGTTTTTAACAAAAGTTCCACATCCTAAATGTCTTAAAAAGCTATTTTTCCTGTTGATCTGAAGCTTCTTTTTCCAAAAATTCCTCTGTGTAGGCGTGGCTTATGGTGCTGAGCTGCGAACCTCCCCCCCCCCCCCCATCCCTCCCAGACATGCTAGCGAGACACGCACTTTGATAAACCCCTGAAAAATGCCACACATACATGTTAAAAACTCAAAAAACATGATTTTCATTGGAGGAGGACTTTAAGACAATTTATTCTAATCATTTTTTGTTCCCACACCTCTATAAAAACCAACAACACATAAACAACGCCCTCTATGAGGCTAAACCGTAACTAATAAAGAAAATCCTTTCCCCAACATTAAACAGGTTGAGTGTGGAAGAATCAGCTAGCATTCACCATTGGTTGTAAATTAATGCAAAAACAAACATTAAAGTTATATAAAATTAAGATTGTATAGTCTGAAAAATCATGGCATGGCTCGTTCAGGTCTTGCAATAATGAAGATAATGATACATGCAGCATCTTTTTTATGGAGCTGCTTTGTGCCACAAGAGCCAACGCATCAACCTCCAGCCGCTGACAACCGGTTAGATACTCCAATATTTCAAGGCACCATTACTGCGTGTGAATTGGCCACATAACTTAACTGCTAATTAGCCTTTTAATTGTTTGGTTCAACTGCAGAAGACAATGCTGTGATTAAGACTTATCTCGAGACACGACGCCTGATAACGAGTGACCTGTCTGTGCTTCCTCAAACGGAGCTTCGTTTAGCTGTTTCTCTTCCAACTGCTAAACCACAACTCAAAGCGTGGCTTTTTTTAAAGGTGTCGCGCACAATCGGGTAGGAGGCAAAACACAAAGACTAGAGATGAGATTTATGGATTACAGTGAAAGAAGACCTGCAACCAGTGGGGGTTGGAGCAGAAGATGCAGATGACCGGGTCAGCTATAGATTCACTGTGGTCCTTCCTGAGGGGAACAGCTAATATATATGTGGAGCATTTCTGCATTTTAAATTACACATTTGTGAATAATTGTGTTTAAGGCTCTTATTTTCGAAGTAATAGATTGGATGAGGGATTTCAACTCTCCAAAGTTATAAAGGTTGACCAGCTACAGCGTATCCGTCCATCGCAGTGTAAATATTGGATTCAGAAGCTGGAGAGATGGCCAACAGCAATGAAAAGACGACGAGTCGAGGATGCTCTTGCTTAAAAAAAAAAATCTGAATTCAGGAACAAATAGACAAACTCGACAGCCTCTTGTTGCTTTGACATATAACATCTTCGTGGCACTGAACAATACCAGGTCACAGCACACAGTATTTGTTATACATGCGCTTCCTCATGGGCGCATCCTTTGTCACCCTTTTATAACTTCATACCCACCTGTGTGCACTGTGCGCCTTCAGGATTGCTTCATCTGTCTGTCAAAGATGATCCATATCCACTGCGCTTCTTGTCACATGTAGAGACAGTGATAGATGAGACGAAAAATGTGTGCAAAGCAGCCCGTCACATACGGAGCTCTCACAAATGCGATAGGTGGTCATGAGAAAAGAAAAAAACCTTGATGGATAAACCTCAAAAATAGAATGCTGAAGTTTACGGCTTCATGATAGATGTCTGTTATTAGAAAAACTCTTAGGCAGTAGAACTTAAATGGTATTAGGAGGGTCTAATCAAAGTGGTGATTGATGAATTCCTATGCGAAGTGGCCAGAATGAGCGCTTTTTAATGCTTTAAATGCTTTAAATGTCATGTATTAAGTTAAATGATGTGAATGAATTATTCTTCCGCCATTGATTTCATAAGCTGGAATTGCTGTTGGCAGTTAATTCACTCACTCGCAGCAGTTTAATAAAAGTTAATCCTGTTAGATGGCTCCAGAGCAGACAAATAGTATTGGGTGTCTCCCTAATGTGTTTCTGGTCAGCAGTTGGACTAAGAGTCTCCTACCGGACACTCGTGTTTAGCAAATAGTCAGAAATACTGTTGCTGTGGGTGATTGCGAGGATAATGTTTTTATTAACCGGTTGAATTCTAGTACTTAATGAATGTCAGTAACTGACTAATTGCGCTTTTGAATACCTGAACCAAACTGCTACAGGTCTGCAGTATCATAATGTGGACGGTGCTTTTTATAGGAGGGTTCTGAAAGGGTGACCCAAATGTTACTGACTCTGGTTCAGGTTCTGGTAACTCTTGCTGCATGCATTGTCCTTAAAGGGGCCTGTACCCTGCTATTCTTTTCTTAAGCCTTTCAGAGTAAATCACATCTATATATATACTACCTGAAAGTAAGACGCCTTGATCTCTGAAGCTCCGCCTTTGACTGCTTGTGGGTGCCGCCCATTTTTATGACATCATCCTAGAGCCATTCCTTGGTAGAGTGTCTGTGTTTTGCCCATGCAAACAAACAACATTCGAACTTTTGGAAAGATGGATGTGATTATTGTATATCTGCCTTCAGTAGCCTGACCATTGCTACACTGGTTGTAGCGATGGCTGGGGCTAGCTGAGCACCACTAGCTGATTGGAGGAATTGGGTGTTCGTGTTAGCCTGGGGGCAGTGCTGACAGCGCAGACTCTGACATCAGGTTGTTTTTTGTGGGTTGGAAGGGGCTGGTGCTCAGAGCGCAAGTTTAACCTTGAACAGTAAAAGAGTCATTTGGGCTTGTTCTCCAAAACCTTGAAGGAGCCACATAGTCTTACTTTAGCCTTTAAGAATTTGGATTTGCATTCACGACTGTCTTTTTAAAATAATAAATATGAACTATGTCTATTTTTTTTGGCATGAACAAAATAAAAAATATAAACTGAACATCTCTCAATTTTTTTTTTTTTTTTTTTTTTGACAGAAGCTTAAATAACTTATTTTCAAAGTAAAAGATGCTCTGTGCCAAATGGGATCATGTCAGTGCTGCTCTGGGCAGCTAATTACCAATGTTGTGCAGCATTAAATAATATGTACTTTTAACTCATAAAAAATCATCAAGCTTTTTACCAAAGTTTTACATTGCATATAAAATATGTGCATTCTGGAGGTAGTGTTGAGCAAACAAGACATTTACATAGTTTATCATCTATGTGCACCTCAGCCATCAATTTATGGATTTAACAAATTTTAATTCAATAAAATCTAGCTAAGTAATCCTTACTTTAAAATATTGTTTTTTTTTTCTTTTCTTGATTTAATTTTTGTTATTTTTCCCTTCTTTGTCCTCAGCAGTCTTACACTGCTGGGTTTCGTCAACATGACTGGATCAGAAGTCTACCGGACTTATTTTATGTTTGGTAAAAGAGCCACCATGGAGACATAAAAGAGCCACATGTGGCTCCAGAGCCGCAGGTAGCAGACCCCTGGTATTGGCCTTTAACTTCCCAACACCCTTCCATCTTACTTGTCACACAGTGTATTGAAAAATCAATTCAAAACAGTGCCTAAAGTCCCCCCCCAATCATATTTTGACCTCTTGTCAAAGCATTCCCAGTGGTCAATTAATTATAGTTATGCTGTTTTTTATCCAAAAAAAAAAAAAAAAAAAAAATCAGTTGGTCATCATAAATTTGCCTTTGAGGTATGGGCAGGACTTTTTGCATGAAAATAATCCTGCATGGATATCCCATCATCCCTTTGTTCACACTCTTTCCTCCTAGCTTACAGCATCTTACAACCCCAAGCCAACATCACCTGAGCAAATATTAGGAATTTGATGGATCTATTTGTCTGCAAGTGGATGCTTTAGAATGGAGCAGAGCAGAGAGACTTTTGCCCGCTCATTTCACTTGCTGCGTCATAAAAGAGTTTTGTCGAATCCCATTTATAATTGATGTTTGGAACACCAAAAACACAGTTTTCACTGGAGTGGGTCTTTAAATAATATTTATGGTGACTAGCGTGACTTGACACGTGTCCGAAGTATTCAATACAGATGTCTCTTGTTGTTCTGATCTGATGTAATAGTGATGTAAAGCAGCTGTTGGCTGCGATTCTCTGAGATCTTAGCAGTTTCTTGATGCTTCTGTTTGTTTTCCTCACAGATTTGTTTTCCGTGGTTCAAAATGTGAAGTAGGAAGTGAGCTTAGGATTGTTGTATTGTCAAAAGGTCCGGTGACACCTATAATTCAGCTTGCTTACAAAGCACATAACTTTTTCTTTCTTAACACCTAATTGAATCCATTTTGCCATCTATACACTGTAGAATTACACTTTGAAAAACACCATAACACTGATGTTTTGCGGCTTGCAGAGTGTTTTCTTCAGGGTATACTTTACTTTTCATTCGACAGACATAACTCTGATCTACCGACCTGGAAATTTCCTCCTGTGTTTCAAGCAAACTTTTTTTCTCTCTGCTTTGGCGTTGCTGCAAGTATTAATCTTGGAGTTCAGGCTTGGAACTCTTCAGCGTATGTTTTTAACTGAACAAACTGACATCTCAATGCAGGCTGACACTAGAAAGTGCTTTCTGGGAGTCAGGAAGGTTTTTTTTTAACCACCTTCTCCACCAGGGATCAGGTATTAACTTCTTCTGTCTGCCACATCTCGGTAATGCAGTAACTCTTCCTCTAACTTTGAGTTTGAAAGCTGTGCATCCACTGGATCCAAAGAAATATGCAGTTTCTTTGCAGATTTTATTAGACAAATCTTATTTATTGTCTGTGTAAGACACAAAAGTGTCATCTAATAAAAAAAAGAAAGCTCTTAAAACAGATGCAGCTGTGGATAAATAAAACAAAATCCTTATTTTTTCATTCTACGCCAACACATAGAGTGTCTGGACCCTCGCCTAAATATAAGTTAGCACAGCAGCTTAGATTTGGTTATTGCAAATCAGGACGGCATTAAAACTCTCACCAAGCGAAAGATATACAAGCTAAATGAGCAACCTTTGCTCCCTTTAAAAAATGGAGCTTGATTTAGACTTTAAGTTTGACAAAATCTCAAATTTCACTGGGAGACTTTATTTTAAAGAGTTTTATACCCAAGCATTTTACTATACTATGTCTTAAATATATTATAGTAGACACAGCAACAAAACAGGTAGTTCAAATAATTGGTATTTGGTAAAACCCTTTAACAATGTGGAGAAGGTTAAAAAAAAGTGACATAAATAGTGGTAAAATATACCGGTCATGTTAAAGGAATGAATTTCATAAAAAATTGACTTCAAATAAAAAGTCTCCCTGTTCTCTTTGTATGATTCTTGTTGCCATGGCAGCTAGTCCCTACCTACCACTTTGTGTCATTCTGGTGATGAGCCATAAAATCCAAGTTAATGCACTATCCATCACTATAGGAGCTCTTTGCAATTATGACCTGTCAAGTTGTCAGACCTTGCCTTGTCGTTCAGTTAGATCACTGGATAATGCATACACAGAGAATGAAGCAAAGACACCCAAACAAATGAAAACCACCGCATGAGTAACTTTGCTTACACTGGGAGGACTTCATTTTAATGCTTTATGAACATTGATGAAAAAAGGTTTTTCAATATGCTTTCATGCTTTGGGTTCAAATAGGATTATTTTCTACATTCATGATATTAAATTTGAAAAATTGAACTATTTCCATTCATGATTTAACAGTTACAAAAAAGTAATTACAAAACAAGCAAAATTTAAGCTTATTAATGCCAGTTTGAAATGTACGATTTTATTTGAAATACAGTAGCTCAGGTTTAATTACATAAAACAACTCTTAAAAGGTCATGTGAATTACAAGAAATTCCTGAAATATTAAAAAAAACTGTGGTAACAAAGCATCCAGATTGATGACTTCATGTTTGATAAAAATGGGTTGTAATAATTACATAAAAAATTGATTTACAACACAATATTGTTTTCTTGATGTTCCTCCTGAAGGCCATTCTATTAATCTGTCTCACTTTGACCGCTTGTCTCAGTGGTGCGTGAACAAAATGAGCGTTGTTGAATTGATCCTGGTACATCTCTCCTAAAGCTCCCTCATCTTTTGAACCGGCTCTCCACGTCCTCACGTATTCCCTGGCCGGCCTGTCTGCTCCGCCAGCAGCCCTGTACTTCACTTTGATTTGTGAATGTGAATTTTATCAAACGTCAATACTCTTTTGAATCATATCCAAATGGGTATTTTATAGTTCTGCAGACAAGAAAAGAGCTACTGTATGTGTTCAACGATGTGCCTCAGAATTACCGCTGTTCGCCTTTGTTTGAAGACTTAGAACTCTGATCACCTCTCGTTAGTGAAATTGTACAATGTTTTCTTTGTGTTTTATTACTTGAGCTGAACTTTTTTTTTCCAAAGTTCTGCCCTTTGATATTCGTTTTCTGCAACAAAATGATCCAAGTTTTCAGAAGGGGGCCTAATGTGAAACGGTACAGTTTCTTTTGCAGATGTTAACAACTATTTGTTTTTAGCTTGTTTTGACAGAAAAGCATCAGTTAGACAAGTAAAAAAATGTGCTTTTGCAAAAATAACGTGTTCTTTTTGAAGGCTGCTTCCTCTGATTTTCTTTTCTTCTTGGTGCAATTTTCTATTCCCTTTTATCATGGATTCTGTCCCTTTTTGGTTCGTCTGTTTTTTCCCCAACAACCAGGTCTTCCATGTTTCATCACGCTTTATGGAAAATGTTCATAACTTCTTGTCCAAAACTTATTATCATTTCTTTTTTAGCAGTTTTGGAATACTGTAAGAAATAAAAAAGAACACTTGAGTCTTTATTACAGGGCAAGATAATGTAATAAAAATGTAGTTTTGTGTACATTTCTTTATCTAAATTGTGTGTTCAAGCTTTATTGATTTAATTGGGAACAGTCAAACGTTAAGTAAAATGTGAGCCTTCCCTAATTAAGAAACCAGCTTTCAACTTTTTATTTCAGTAAGACAATAGAGATATTGTCTACTGTGTTAGTTTGCTGTCCCATAAACTTGCTATGAATTGACTATAATCTTTGCCAAAGAGTTGATTGTGTGGGAGGTCATGTCCAGTACGATTGGATAAAGTTTTTCTGAAACCTTGAATGACTAGAGGTGTTCAATAGGAAACTAGGGATTTAAGTGCTCCCTTGTTATTTCATAATTCACCTTTTGCGGTCTTGCTGTAGTGCATTTTTTAAATGGGTAATTGTGCATGCTTTTTGCAGCATGGCTGAAATGCTGTGACGAGTAAGGTACAATGTATGGCTTAATGGTAGAGGGAGGGAGGTAATTGGGGCCTTGAAGAAAGAGATAAGAAGTGGTGGCTGTTAAAAGAACATGTAGACACAAACAGTTCCAGATGCAAAACTCCAAACAAGTCCAGGTATAAATCCTAAACTGTTCATTGCATAAAAGCCCCAGATAGGTCATAGTCGAGACCCAAACAGGTCCTGGTCAAAACCTGAAACAAATCCAGGTCGAAAACCCCAACAAGTCTTGTTAGCTAGGTAGAAGTCCTAAACTGGTTGAGGTACAAAATTCCAAAGAGGTCAAAGTCGAGATTTCCAAACAGCTCCAGGTATAAATCCTAAACTGGCTATGGTACAAAACCCTCAAACAGGTCTAGGTGAAAACAAAAAAAAAGGTTCATGTATAAATCCTTAACTGATCATGGTACAAAAAACTCCAAACAGGTTCACGTCAAAACTCAAACAACTGCAGGTCAAAACTCTAAACAGATTCTGATTAAAACCTCAAACAGGTCCAGGTGTAAATCCTAAGCAAGTTCTGATCAAAAGCTCAAGGTTGAAACACCACACTAGAGGTTAAGACAGTAGCACATTACACTTTGGCACCAAGAGACTGATGGGAGAGGAATATATAGAGGGGGCCACAGCGGAATCAGGAGGAGGAGGGCTGATGCACAATTTAATGCAAAATGTGCAAACTTGTACTTCTTTGGGCACCTGATCGTATCTGATCACAGTTGCTAAATGGTATTGGCCTTGGTTAGTCCTTGGATTACAGACTATTTGGGACCAGATGCTGTAATGACATGGTGATGCTTTCCAGTTTTTCCATGTTCACGTTCTGGTAAAATGCAGAGGATCATTCCTTTAAAAGGCATTTATCATATAACTGGAGTCAAATTACATGTGTAAATAGTGGGTTATTCACTTTGGCAATCACCAAAGGGAGGAGCCTAAAGGAAAATAATTCCTCTAATGAAAAGTTTTAAATGCTTTTGTCAAAATATCATATTCTTGTCAGACTAAAAGCTTGTCGTTTCTGCTAGAAGTTTAAAGCAACTGTTTCGGGTGATACAAAGTCAAAAAGAGTCTGTGCACATTTCATAAACAACCTCAAAGAATTTCTTGTTAGAATCATCTGTTTCTCACTGTAAAGACTAAAGCCTGTCATTCTTGAAACACTCCTGTTGCATTTTAGCTCCTTCTCATCTTTCCTTGAATTAAAGGGAACCACAAAGCCTTGGAAGGTCACAGCCTTCTTTTGATGTTCATGAAAATTCAAATAAACTGCTCCCAATTTATGCAAACATTTTAATAAAACGGTTTTTGAGCCATGGTGAAACTAATGAACAAATGACCTCTTTCTTTAGATCAACATGCAACCCTACCCATAGCTTTTTTCCTCTTCTTGAAATGATGGAAAGCACCAGTTTCTAAACTTGATGACATTTGTTCAAGAAAAGATTTTGAATGATACACTAATATCTATGCTTTTCTATTAAAAGAGAAGACAATTTTCCTTACTAAGATTTTCAGCACCAGAACTCGGATTATCAAAATTTACTGCAATTCCTGATAAAGTAAAACAGGACACGTCATAAAGAATATTTTCTTCTAGAGATCTAAGTTGAAAATAAGTATTTGGGGAAACTGTCAAAGGAACTGTGTCTTACTTCAAGGGGAAAACCGAAACATAGTTTAGGATTCAAAAACTTCTTGTCCAAGTCCAGCGTCATGAGCGTATATATGCAATGCCTTAGTCCCATTTGGGGTTGACCCATATGGGTGCTGCTGGTTTTTGGCTTGCCCAGGCCCATGAAGGCTCGTAGACAGGAGCAGCTGCATCTTAAAGGGAGCACAGGTGTGTCTTGCAGTTCCCTTGAGGCTTGAAGCGTAGTTTTAGAAGCTAATTTTTCTTTACCAGTTCTGGTATTGCCTGTTCGTCCTGGGATAGGATCTCTCCCTCATGTGGGAATCCCTAAGGTTTCTTCGTTTTTCCTGACTCAGGTTTTTTAGGAGTTTTTCCTTACCGAGAGGGAGGGTCTAAGGGAGGGATATCCAGTTTATTTAGTCTGTTTAGTCTTTAGATATTTTTTCATATTTCATGACCACTTTTTTGCATCTGTAAAATTACTTGCATGAAGCCCAATGAAGGAAAATTTTTGTGATTTTGGGCTATATAAATAAAATTGAATTGAATTGAATTGTAGAGCAACAAGGGACGTCATGAAAGTGGATGTACCATTGTCAAGCATGTGGTAGGTTAATCTTGAATGCTGTCGTATTTGGCCCTTTCACTGTACTCTAGTCATTAATGAAGTGTGCCTAGTGACCTCTTACTGACCACGCAACAAGACTAGGATCTACTTGTGGTTTTTGTACCATGATCAGTTTAGGATTTATACCTGAACATGTTTGGAATTTCGACTTGGACCTGCACAAATGCTGCACGCATGTAAGTGCCCGTTGGACACCCGTAGGATCTCCTCATAAACTACACTCTGAGTTTGGCTACAAGCAAGAAGCGCACAATTATTACTTGAACGGCACTAATAGGTTTCCTTCTCAAGGGTTAAAACATCAAATTCTGTATGACACACCTGCGTATCACCTATGTCACTCTCAGACAACACGTTATCGGTTAAGTAAGTGTTTGCTACAACTTGTCGCCTGCCACATTCCCATAGAAAAAAATGTATGCAAACATTTCTGCTCTGAGAGATGTATGATCTTTTACATTTTTTGCGGGTCACCTGGGTGCCCCGTATTTCTGCAGACAGCCCATATCCACCCATACGGCCAGTTGTGACCAAGGCATTAATTTGATTGATAATTATTTGTGCTAAAACTTTTAGATCTTCAGTAAATCTCATGTGACTTTTATGTCCTTCTACTATTGTGGGGCCATGAGTACTTGCATATCTTTACCTTTCAACTTGATTGACATGCAAAGCATTGACGAGTTATGTCCTAGGTGCAAACGTGGAATGCCCTGGCCCTGTTTTAATCATGTTCTCCAGACTCTGGTGCTTAAGAGATGCATGGTGATTGTGGTTCAAGGAGAACGGCCTTGCACATGGGCCTTGGGATTATGGCTCTTCACTACGCTGTCTGGGGGAATGAATGCATTAGTATTCAGACTGTAGCCTCCTCGGGGGTTACAGAGTTACTGGAGATATTTAGAACAGAAAAGAGAGGCTCACTCCTCAGGGAACTCGAATCAAATGCCACAGGGATGCCTTAAAATCTGTGAACTTATTCTATTCTGATGAGCAGATGGGGAGTCTGGATGTTAATGGTTTCATAGATATGATGAGCTTGCTTGACCTCAGGACTCACATTTTACTTCATTTTAAATACATGAGTGGGACAGATATAAACTGAAGTGATATTTCTCTGTAAGTAGAAGGGTTGGTGATGATCACACATTTAGAGCAACTTTTAAACGGGAAGTAAAAAAGCCAAACTTTTTTTTTAACTATTTTTGCAAATGAACCCATATTTATCATTTTTAGTGGAATTGCATTCTAAATAGTATCTCCTCATCTATTAGTGTTATAATTTTAAAACTATATGTCATAAAAGCTTGACCGACTTCATTTGCTTTTAGGTGAACTTGAGAGACAGGAAAATATACATTGGAAATGTGTTCAAGATGAAAGGAATGAATGAAAGGCTTTATTTGTATCAGCTTCTATGATTGTGTGTGAGCTGCAGTGGTATTGTGTACATTTTTGACAACTTTAAAGGTAAAGATTATTTTAGCCAAAAGGTATGTGTGTAACTGAGTGTGTGTGTAGACAGGCCCCGCCCATTCCAGATTGTTATTTAGACCTGGTTGTCATAGGATGTTACTACTCTGTGTTACTTTCTTTGTTCTCTTAACCTCACTCTTTTACCCCCCCCCCCCCCTCCTCTCCCCCCTTTGTTTCCGTCCGGTCCAACGAAAAAAAAAGAAAAAGATACAACATAATTAAAATAAAGTTTAGCATGAAATACAACAGGGGTTTATTAAGTATAAACCCCTGTTGGGACAATAAAATCTGTCCAACGCAAGAGGCTCTCAGCCCGTATCTGCTTGCTCAGCTGTTGGACAGGACAAGTTAAAAAAAAAAAAAAAGGAAATGTGTTCAAGCACATACTCCCCAGCCAGAAAGGCCAAATGGCCCCCATAAGGTTTCAAAGTGGTGGAGAATGTTGCCCCCAAATGGGTTTGTCCACAGTTTCTCTTATGGCCTCATCTGTGTTTGCCCACATTTGCTGAATTGGGGACTCGGTGGGTAGGCTCGCTACCCTAGCCAGCCGCCTGGTGGACTGCGTAATGTGCTAGCAAGCTCTGCTGTATCGAGCTTGAGAGCTCTATTGTAGCAAGCTGGAGCTCAGCTGTCCACCAGGCAGCTGGCTAGAGTAGTAAGCCCACGCACTGAGTGCCCACTCAGCCAATGTGGGCAAGCACAAGTGGGGCCACCACGGCAATTGTTGACAAAACCCATTTGGGGCCCTCATTTTCTACCCACTTTTAAACCATATGGGGGCCACTTGGCCTTACTGGCTGGGTGAACGTGGGTTTTTGTATGCCCTTGTAGCATACAGTGTTCACACTATACTGTCGTCACCTAATACTAGCACATGTACTCACAGTTGAAGGGGCTTGCTGCAAAAGGTTGAAGTAGTCCATTCTCATTAAAATCAAAGAGAAAAAAAAAAGATTTTGTTAAAGATTTTCATTAAAAGGACAATATTTCGCACTCTGATTTTGTTTTTAGTTTGCAATTCTACGTCTACTTTGTAGGTATGTCAAAATGATAGACAAAACTGTAAAGTAACACAAGTAAAGTTGTGCTGAAAATAATGATGCCATACAAAGAAAGATTAACAGACTGTAAGGTAAAACTATAAAGGTAAACTCAATAGCAGACAAAACGGCCAATTATTCCCTGGACTCCTAAGGTTTTCGGTGGGATGCTTAGGTCATTGCAGCACAGACTCTGCAGCTGATCAGACAATGTCTGTACTGATGGCAGCAAGTAACGCCCGCGCAATAGAGATCAAATACGGGACGCAGGCAGTGGTGAGGGAGGTGTCGGCCGCCCCAGAGAGCAGCAGCCAATGCTTGATGAAAAAGGAGAGCACAAGAGAGATGCACGTCAAGTTAAATATGTGACATTAACAAAAAAGAGGAAAATAGGAAGATGTAATTAAAGTCAACTTTAATTACCATGACAGTTTCGATGAGTCAGTGATGAGTTTTTAACTCAATCAGAAGCTCAGATTCCCACGCTGAATATGTGCTGGCCTATGTCTCAGTAATCTTCGCCTTTGCATTCCAAAGTATTCCCATGTGCAGAGAAGAGCTGCTCTCTTTGTTGCCTTTGATGGCATTGACGCCTCCTTGCAGCAATAAATGCAGCTATTATTGGGTAAAGTTGTGGCACATTCACCTGCCGTTCAGACGTGCAAAATTTAAACGTGACGATACGGCTGCTTCACATTTGATATATCACATTGCTTATTTTACATTCATGTATTTACATCCGTCCTTCCCCTTCAAATTTCTTTGACTGTTCTGCCAAAAACATCAATATTCCATACATTTTTTAAGACAACCATGCTTAATAGATTTGTGCAATTTGGCTGTGTAACACACAGAATCCAGTAAACAAATCATGTGCATTCACATGTGTATCACACACAGATTCTCATCTGTTGACCGCTTTCCAGTTTATGACTTACTATTGTGTTTCAAACTGTAGTAACTTGTTACAATCTGTGACACTACTTTATATGAAGTGATAGACGGAATATGCCTTGCTGCAAGAAGTTATGGTTAAAGTGTTGACTGTTTTGCAGTGGTAAATATGTCAGTTTGGCGGCCCCAGGCAAACCCTCCTCCAAGGAACCCTCCTCTGCAGTTACATTAATTGTTATTTTTTTAAATGCTTACGTAGTGTAAACCTTCAGATAACTTTAGATAATTCAGATAATTTTAGCTTGAGGTAACCAGAGAATCTTTTTATTATTGTCTTGATAAAAATAAGAAATAAATCATAAGGTTCTAGAAAGACTGTATAAGAACTTGTATGGTAATGTATAAACACGAGTGTTTGAAGGTGGAGACATTTACAAAGACTTTTCATTGGAAATGTTTGGACATGCGTTATCAAAGCTAGTAGTAGATAAATAATATAGAGTAGATAAAGTAGATAAATATTCAATCCTAAACACATTTTGGATTCTAAAATAGCTTTTATGGTGCGCTCACTGTTAAATCCATTAAAAACAAAAATTGCACTGAAAAATATCTGTGAGACAGCATAAGATGAATTGTGATATAGTGAAGGTGTCTTTTATAATTTCTTAATTATTTTGGCAGTGTTTTACTCTCTGGCATGGAATTATGCAGAAGGCTGTCAATTTTGCTTATTTCTGTTGCTGTATATCCATACCACCGCCTATGTAATTTAACCAAACAGTCCTCCAATATGGGATCTCACATGTTAGGAATTTACAAAAAGTGGTCAGTTTTCAACCTCAGTTTGTGCAGTTAAATCAATTCACATAAGCTGGAACCAACAAATCAGGTTTTCACCTGGAGTTGCTAGTTGCAAATATGGTTACGTGTCTTGGCTTTTCCCTATTTTAATTGCAAATCATCAAACTTTTTCTCTTCTATTTTTTTTTTTTAATTCAGTTTTTGGAGCATTCTCCTCATCAAATAGACACACTATGGCTCAAAAGTTATCTGGGATATGCTTTGTTTTTCTCAAATATGCTGTTCTAGCCTTCATAGGCTTGTGGGTTTTGAATAACTGCAGCTTGTTGCCTTCCAAGGGGGTGTTCCAATTAGATTGTAAATTCTACTAAAAAACTTATATTATCTGTACACACAAAAAGTGAAAACCATAAGTGTTGCTGAAGTACTAATGCACAATTTTACCCAGTGTTTATGGATGTTCTGCTTAACAGGCTGAAGTACTAATAGCCCTCCTCTGACTTTGAGTGGTGTGTTAAATAGCAAACAATAATCAAAACCACATAATGGCTTTCCACTGTCCTGACTCGTGCTGCATGCGTTTGTCTATCTACTCTATTCTTCACAGCAGTAGAAGGCAGCAGTGACCTGTAGTGCTTCTTCTACTTCCAGCTGGCTTAAGCCACTGCAGCTAGACTAATGACTGAAACAAAACTGTATTGATTTGAAAACCTTGATCACTCATCTTCAAAGCTTTAAGTGGTCCTTCCCCCCAAAAAAACCCATCTCAGACTTTTTGGCTTGGTAAGTGGCCTCCTGACCGGATCTGCAGATGGGAGTGAGCCAGCTTTTCTCAGGTCACAGCCTGAAGACCTGGCTTTGTTCATTAAAACATCCATCTGTGTATATCAAAGGTTGCTCTTTGTCTCAGTCTGATTGCTTTTTTTCTGCACTCTTAATTTAGTTTTTTTAAGACTACTGGTGTTCAATTTATACTTATTTAAAAGGATGCAAAATATACATTTTTGATCTTGTACAGTAACACACTTTTTTTTGCATTGCTAACTATGGTGACAGAGTGAGACGTAAACAGAAGTATCTTAAGGATTTTTTAAACTGACATTAGCTTTGAACATATTTTCAAATAAGAATTTTACCACATAACTCTGTCTTTCTCAAAGTCTGTTGAATATTTGAGAATTGATACATTTTTAAATATATGTAATTGTTTTACTTTAAGCATTTTGTTGGGCCTGTGATTTAATTTGGAGTGTAAAATAGTTTTTCCCACATGACTCACAAAATGTTACAAAAAAATTATGTCAGTTCATGTTCAAAAGAAATAAGGAGTATTTCAACTAATAGCTATGTAATATGTAAGAGCTTTTAGGGATGATTAAAGCAGCTCTATTGTGGAAAGCTGAACCAAATGAAAGCTTTATTTTGATTGGCTGTCCCTTTTGGTTGTTGGGCTGACTTGACACATTGACATAGGGCCACTGGAGGAACATGGTTGAAAAAAAAGTGCATTAGTAAAACTAGTCACGACAGGCTCTGTGATGAACAAATATCTCTGAAACTCAGGTGCGGACTTACCATTAAGCAAAGGTAGGTGACTGCTGGGGGCTCCCAACACTTGTGGTCCCCCGAGTTGAATACTCTAAATATTTCTAAAGTAATTTTCATTGGTGTAATTTTTGACTGTTAAAATAGAAGAAAAAAATCACTGAAATGGCATAAGACTCATCATGTAAGTGTTTCATCTTCCCCCACAAATCTGCATCAATGGAATATTCCAACAGCAAGCTAACTAGCAGAGAAATACTATTCCAAGAGTTTGAAACGAAAAAGAAAATAAAGCGGTTAAAAAACAACAGTGAAAAGAAAGCAAAAAACATGTTTCTAAGCTTCTAAAAGTGCAGTATGAAAGACAAAACAGGAAAAGGAACATAATTAAAATAATTTAAAAAGAAGAGACTTGAGTGAGAAAAGACAGAAAAAGGACAGGCAGAAAGTAGTTGTTTAAAAAAAAAATAATAATGCCACTCAAAAAGGTATTTTTTTCCAACGTTGAAGTACTTTTTGTCTTTTACCTTCCTCAGTAAAACCTGACAAATTATAGAAATTGCATACATTATAAGTAATGATTTAAAAAAAGAAATGATTAGTACAACCACTGCAGAGGATCCATCTGTTTCCCCTATAGTCTGCCACTGCTGAAACTACACTGTAAAAAGGGAAATAACAGACCAATTAAAAAAATACTGTAATTGCTGCATTTAACATTTATGATTTTTTTATCCAATTAACAATTTAAGTTGATGGTTTACCCAACAAATAAGAGAGCTTTTGTTAATTGGTCTATTGTTTAACTTTTTACAGTATAGAAATAGTTTGTACATTTTCCAAGAAGAACAATACAACTTTTTGATTTTTGTGTTGCAAAAAAAGGTTGGTTTTTTTTCACCCACACTCAGGCTGTGGTTCACATTTGAGATTTTCTAGTGAGCTTTGCTTCTCTTATTCACCAATTTACACAAAATCACTCATAGGCCCCATCTTTTCATCAGTATGCACTGCTATTGTCTCCACATTTACATGCAAATAAGCACACCAGGGGCATTACTGGCATCTCCACCAAGTGAACCACTGCCTTTCTGCACAAAAAGGCTTTTCTCTGAATTCTCACCCAGCACAGAGGCTGAACACAATTATCTTCCCATTCTATTGGTTTGAATCATTGTAATTATTTTTGATGGGATATTCCTAAACAAGCTAGATACGGTCATTTATTAATTGGAGGAAAAAAACGTTCAAAAATGTGAAGTGTCTGCTTTTTAAATACATGTTTTTATTCACGAGTTTTGCATTCACAGTCTGAGTTTTTAATGCTTTTTGATAATATTTTAAGAGAAATATTTTTTAAAAATTGAGTGTAGCTGGTAAAATACATGTTAAAAGTGAAGTCATTTATTCCAAAATGACCTAATTAAAGCCACATTTAGCTAATGGCTTAGCCACAACTGCCCTAATGGGTGGTAACGGGCTGTCTGCGGGCAAAAAAATGGGCAAATCTGTACAAGACACGGCAGGTGGCACAGCAAACGTTCATTTCTTTATAGGGGGATGCTGTGAGTAATGGGTCATAACAAGGAAGGATAAAGTAGGCTAGATGCAGGTGTGTTGTACCCCCCCCCAAAAAAAAAAAAAAAATTCTGCGGACTAATCAAGGGACCTGTAAGTGCTGTTCACAGAAGTACAGACGTGTGTGCACAGTACAGGTTTGCCAATTTTTATTTCACCTGTAGACCATATCTATCTATGAGGGCAACTGGGGCTGATGCTTCACTTCAACTAGAGTTTGGCATGAGGGACAGCGTCACCCTCACATCAGAAGTGTGTGTAACTTACATTTGACTGATGAATACTTCTATATTTACCATAGGCACAAGAATCCTACTTTCTATTTTTAACAAGCCACAAGGGAACTGCAACAACCCAAAAACCCACCACCACCACGCGGGTCAACCCCTCGCACAGGTGCTGGTGCACGTACTAAACCTTAAGGCTGCAGCCCTCGTCTAGACATTAATCTGCTGTTGTATTCCCCAAAAATACTTGTTTGTATCACACTGTTACTTACGTTACACACAAAATATCCAAAAATTGAGGTTGTGGGAAACCAAAAAAATATTTGCTCTGAATAATAATAAGCACAATGTGCCATATTTTTAGTTGACTTGTCTTAAAAGGGCCATACCATTTTTTTCTCAAGCCTTTCATAGTGAACTATATCCATATATATGATCATATATTACTCTTAGCACAATAAGAAAAACAAAGTATTTATAAATGAGATTTTTGTGAACTCTTTTCATTCGCAAAAGTAAAACAACTCAATCTATGCCGCACCGCCTTTCACTCCCTGAGGGTGCCGCCTACTTCATGATGTCATCCTAGAGCCTTCCTCATCAGCATGTCACCAACAAAAAGAGAAACCAAAAAACCAAAAACATCAAAGTTTTTTTTTGTTTTTTTAAATATTCCCATACATACTTTGTGGTCCTGGCTTTAACCCCCAAATTTGCACAGACAGAATGGTGATGGCTGATGGGTTTGTTTTGTGGTGAAATTCAGCCCAAAACTGCAGATAACACCAGATGAACATTTCAGGATTTATTGAAATGATGAGAACATTGTTTTGATTAGCACTGGCTGTAAATGTTTCTTTTTTCTTTGAGATATCATTAATCTCCATATCAAAAATCCTTTTCACGTGCACCTTTCTTTGCTCAGTAATCCACGTTCAAACCAGCTCTGCCAATTCGTCTCTCCCTTCTCTCCACCAGGTAATAGTCTGTTCCCTTTGTCCTGCCGTCTTCCCAATATCTTCCATCTGCTTGCATCATTCTCGGATACGTTCAGGGTCCACCCCAACATGTCATGCAGATTCTTCACCAGAGGTTTCTTCACAGTGTTTCTCTGCCATCACTGAACTGGCTAACAACACCAACAACCAGCGACTGCTCGACTGTGAACGAGGTGGGGGGGCTTGCGAAGCTAGCTTATAACCGCTAGCTTTGCGGAGAAAGATTTTGTCTTTGCATGATGCACATCATTTTAGTGTTTTCAGTATAAATATATATATATTTAATTTATGAGGGTGCAACCTAATTAAAACTTTTTTAAAATAAAAGAAAAATGCATGTGATTTGGGCTGCATAGTGGTGTTGTCAGCTTTCTGTTACCTCACAATAGGAAAAGTCCTTGTCTAAATCCAGACTGGGTCTTTTTCTTCCTGAGGTTTACACGTTCTGCCTGTGCTTGTGTGTGTTTCTTTTGGGTGAATGTGAGTGTATGGGGTTATCTAAATGTCTGTTGCCCGGCGACGCCCTGGAGATTTGTTCACCATGTACCCCGTCTTTTCTCAGGCGATAGCTGGAATAGGCTCCAGCAACCTCTGAGCCCCTGATCAGGATAAAACATGTTTAGATTAGGAATGGGTTATAGATGGAATGTGATTTGATAGGGAGTCAGAATATTGTCAACTTCAATGGAGTCATAAGAGAACACATTTAGATATAGAACAGTGTTTAAGACGGTGAACACCACAGACAGTGTTCTTTGCAGTCGATTGATGACATTCATCGTGAACAAGAAAGATTTTAAGTCATAACAAAAAGTACTGACTAGAAAAAAATAAATGAGTGTTGTAAATTCTTTTCTGCCACATGATGAGTATTTGTGTCCCTAACTGTAAATAGGTCATTACAGAGCCACACAAGAGGGCTAATTTGCTCAACTCCAGGCCTTGATTTGAATCTTTGATTAACCATCAAACCTAATTACTTCTGATCCAGTAGTGAAATATTAGTCTAATCATTTTTTCATCAGAGTCCAGGCCTGTACCTTTGCATAAGCTAATAGGCTTTAGCCCTAAAATAGAAAAGAGCGGGTGGAATCACTGTAAATGCACACTAATTCTTTTTCTTTGATTTTCTGTGAGTACACATGATGTAGGAGAATTATGAGAAAGCAAGCACGTTTTCAGTTTCGTTCTTCATCTAAACACCTTTTTGGATGTGTTATGTAAAGCTCTTAAGCATGTCTGAGAGCAGCTTCAGTTGTTGCTTGGAGTACATTTGCAGTTGTCCAACATAACACATTCCTGTCTATTCATAGGATCCATAGGTATTAAGGTTACTTTCTGAAAACTTTGAATTACCTCGTGTATGAATTATGCAACCACATAAACCAACTTTGCCTCTTCGCATTTACTGACAGACAAGTTGGAAATATTCCTGGATCACAGCGTGGTGGTTTCAGTCGGCATCTATTTTAAAAATAACTGGTGAATATGTCACAGACGGCTCTCCTATATTTCACAGTCTGACATATACAGGAAACATTTTCTTTCACTCCTTACAGGTGTAGTTGATTTGTTGCTCTTGTGTTTATTGGCATGAGGACTCAACAGACATAAGTGAGGATTATGAACAGAGGCTGGGAAGAAAAAGAGGCAGCTGGCAAAGAAAGAAGATTGTGTTTAGATTGTGTCTGGTTGACGGAGAAGCCAACATTAAAAAGACAACACCAGTTTTCCCGGGCTGCAAAGTGCAACAGTTGAGTGTTTATTGAAAACACAAGTAAAGAAAATACCAGTTGTAGTTTATAGCAAGGGACCTCGTTCCAACACTTAGCTTCACTCGCTTTATTGATTTGTAATTTTTCATCGTTGTTTGGTTATACGAACATGTTGAGGTTTCTCTTTACTTTTAATTCACTGATTTTCAATGAAAGAAAACAAACTTGAATTTTCATAGTGAAGATTTAAAGGCTTCCCCCCCCCTCATTTTAAAATCTGACCCCACATGTTTTCTATATGTGAAAACTACATACTGTTACCAATTAATTAAAAAAAGCACACAGTTATGAGACAATTATGTTCTTAACAGCTAATTATTGAAGTAAAATCCCTACATTCAGAGGACATGCTCTTACGTTATCTTTTGACAGTTGTGTTAATTTGTTCTTAATGTAAAAACTGCAGCAAGTGTGGAAGCTCTTTAGTGGTAAAACGTGTCAATGTATTCATCGGGAAAAACACTTTTAACACCATTCAAACAGACATTAAATGTAGGAGGAAGACGGTTGAGTATTTAGATATAAATATTGAATAGTAATGTAAATAGGATGCAACACACGCTGGAAGAAAGTTTAATCATAGTTAACATTGTCTAATTTTGGCTTTTGTTGCTTTGATCTCTTCTTAAATTTGGAATTTATAATGTTTTACAATCATAAAAAAAAGAACAAAAAGACACATGTCAAATCAATTTTTTTGTGTATTCTTAAATTAAGAGAGAGGCAACTGTGTAGGTGCTGCTTTTTGTTCATGGGTTGTGAAATTTGTAAAAATAGTGATTTGATTTTTATTTGCTGGGAGTGCACGGTGAATTTTGGTTGAAGGATGCTCAGGGGAATATGATTATTCTCACGAGAATTTGAGCCTTTTATGTGGGCTGCAGAATTCGCTAACGAGGTTGCAGCAATTAAGAAGTTCACGGTGGAAGAAAAAGCTTTGGACTCAAAGAAAATCTTTTCTTGACGTTTAGAAATGAAGCATCTTCTATGTTTATTTTGTATTTCATTGTATTGTTTTGTCTAGTTTTGTTTCCTCAAATATCTTATCATGTTTCATTTATAGTTATCACAGTGTATTGAGAGCAAAGATAGGAACTGTAACCCAAGAAATGTGATGATGTGCAGGAGTGCAAATAAATGATCACTGCAAAAAAAACGCCGTGTTGTTCTGAGAAGAATAATAAAATTAATTTAAAAAAAAGTCCTATAGCCAATTTATTGTCCAAAATATGCTCTAAACTTTGAATGGTTGGAGTAACCTTCTATTACAGATTTGAATAAACAATCTGCCTTTTATTTCTACAGAAGACAATTTATGATTTTAAAAACTTTATTCAAATTGTTCTGCAGAAGTTTCCTTATATATTTGAATATTTTAGGTGTTTTATTTTCTCTTTTCTGTTCAGATCATAACCTTGATGGCGTTGGTAGAGATTTAGAGTTGGACTGGAAACAACATTTTTTATTTTTTTCACCATCTTCTGAATGTTTTGGGTCACCATCTTGTTGTAGTTTGACCCCCTGACTAACTACACAAATCCTAGCAGGAATTGTGTGGCTATGGAGAACGCTTTTGTAGCCTTGCTTGTTCAGCGTGTCTCTCTTGCTATACAAGTCACCAACCCTGGAACACAGAAAAATGCGGAAGTGCTGTGAAGAGGCACTGAATGGAAGATTCAGTGCCCTTGTTAACCAATGGCGTAGTTTACAACAGACATGAAGCGCCGCCGTCCTCTGTGGCCGGTTTGCGCAGTGTAGTGATCGTTTTAGAAGTCTGGTCTATTTTTTGCGTGAGTCGCACAATAAATCCAGTCAATTTTCAAAATATAACCAATTTGTCACAATGAAATACCGCGGTGGAAGAGTGTGATCAAATTTTTGTATCTAAACAAGTTGTAGAGATGTTAAAAAGCACACAAACACAACAGACACTAAGACGCACACACACTCACACACACACATCAGCGTAGTGGGCCGACTTCGGGGCAGGGGTGGGAAGGTGTCTGATGGAAAAAAAAAATCTCTAAATAACCACTGTGCAGAAGCACAGATCAACTGTCCTGGGAAAATATGCTTCTGTGTGAACTTGAGGTTTAGCGAATACCGCGCTCCCTCCGCCCACACACCCCTTCACAGCGCTTCTGTGTCCGGTGTGAACCAGGTGTCAGAGCAAGTGGGATGGGATGTACTCCAAGGCAAAAATATGAAAGGTGAAGTCTTAACTAATCCCAAGCAAAGTAAGAAAAAGTGCATTCAAAGATAAGGAAAACAGTTTAAAGATTAATAAACCAAAGGATTGCAAGGACCCACAGTGTACTGACCACATTACCTCCTATATTGAAGCCACGCTCCTCCTACTGGTCCATTTCACCATTAAAAAAAAATCAACTTTTACACATCTATTTAACATAAAAAAGAGGGAAATGGGAGTGAAATAACACATAAGTGTAAGCCTAATTTTTGCTCAGGCACTACAAACCGTCCATTGAAACCTTGTTCGGGTCCTTTACCATCACCCAGCACCAGGAAGCACTGCGGTAAGACAAGAAACGTGCTCACTTATACTTAAATAGAATGAACACATTTGAATCATCTATATAAAGAAGCAACCCCTAACTGAACCATGTTTGTGTTTGTGAGAATTAAAGAAATAGCACAGGAGACTTGCTATGGTGTTGATTGTTAGTGGGTGTTTGCACCCACCCAACTTGTAGACGACCTGGTTAACAAGTGATAAAATATTGTGTGTAGCGTTTCAGGAGATCTGTCACAATACAAATGAATGCAAATATTTAATTCAAGTTTCGATGTAGGGTCACGGGGGTCACTCGGGTGTTTTCCTACCTGTCTTGCCACTTTCCTCAGTGCCAACCTTATTTAGATTTTTCTATTTCAATGATGCTTCCACACGTTTCCTCTTTCTTTGTGCTCTAGTGTCTCCAAGCAACAACAAAACTTTCCAACAAAAACACGGATGTTAAAGGGTATCCATAGCAACAAATGTCACCGGTGTCCTTTGTGGAAATGATTTAGGTGGGTTTGGTGGCTGTAGAACTTTTATCCACCTCGTTTTCTGTTCAGTTTTATGCCCATCATCGCCTATGAATTTTCTCAAGCGGGATTATATTTAGACGGCTCTCCATAATAAGTGTAAGAGGCAGATTTGACTATAACCTATATAATATTTATAGATGTCTGAATATTGTGCATGGAATGCCACCAGATGGTTAACGCCTCTGTTTTTCCATGCCTGGGTTTTATCATTTCACACAGATTTATTAGCACTGTCATAATGAATCACTATGTGGAGTCTCTGACTATTGGCTCTTCAGGAACTACAGTGTGAGGTTCAAGAAGGAAGGAAGCGAGGGAATGATAAAATATTATTTAAAATTGATGGAATAGGAAACCAAGTGGGGTATATATGAGAGAAAGGTCAATTTAAATGTTAAATATGCAAACATTATTATGAAATGAGATATTTATATCTGTGAACCAAAGTGACTACAAATATTTCGGTTATTGGTGCAGTGAAAAAGTGTTGCCTGGATATTAATGTTTAATGTCTGTCCTCTGTCTCATATTTGCTTATAAAAGACTTTTCTAGATCACTATTTTCTAGGAAGAGTTTTGGCGTTGCATTTTTAAGTGCAGTGTATTTTTCTTGTTTAAATTTTGTGGTGTAACATGGCTGTGACAGGTGCTGCAAGGAGAATGAGGCACAGAGGGAAGGTTTGAATGAATTTCTAATGTAAGAGAAAGACGTCTAGAACAATTTTTTTTCGGGCTAAAACAGAATTTTTGAGAAGACGGGAGCACATATCCAGCAAGAAAAAAAACGTCTTCAGGTTTTTTTCCCCTTTGTCGTGTGCCTAATACTTTATGCATTACATAGAAAAGAAAAAAAATCAGTGTGTCACCGAAGTTTTTAGATTAACTTCTGCATGCTTGTATCATGGAATATCCTGGAATTACAGGTTTTTTAGAATTTAACACAAAGGAAAAATAGATTGTTGCAGAGAGATGAGTACAGGTTCTAAAGGTTATATGTTTTTGTGATTTGCATATATTTAACTATGAACAGTACTCTGATGCATTCAATCGGGGGTCCCCAATCCTCGAGATGTGGACCGATACTTGTCTTAAAATCCATTTTTATCACCAGGCCTTTGACATGGCAAAAGACTTTGCTCTGCTGGTTTGTTTTATTGTTTTAGCTTTGTTTTTTATCTGCTGTTTTTATGTAAATAATCTATATATTTTATATATATTTATATATTTTTATCTGGAATTGTTTTTAACATTTTGGTTCCATTTTTATTGGTCTTTGAACTCATAATGTGCAGCACCTTGTTTGACCGAGGTCATTTTAAGGCGCCTTATAAATCACATAAAGCTGAACTGAAAACTTGTACTGGTATCCTAAAAGTTTGACGTCTGTCACCGTGTCCGGTATCGTATCAGGTACTGTGTCCTAAGGGTTGGGGACCCCTAAATAATTGGCAACAGCCTGAACGTCTAAAAACGACAAGTTGGGGACACCCAAAACGTAAATAAATGACATGAACGGGTCCCGAACCATACGTCCATAGTTGAGAGTTAGAATGTGTAGTAAAAACAGACCCACTACAATCATCTTTAGATCTATTTTAAAAGCATTTCTTGTGGTCTTTTAATAGCGATTATGGTGTTTTGAGACAAAATAAAAAAAAATCTATATTGTTATCTAGGACATAGTTTCTGCAGAGCAGCAGGGGTTCATTAGAAATTTGCTTCGGAGTTGGGGGTGGGACGGTCGGTGAGGAGTAAGCCTGCACTGATATCCCATTATCCAGTTGTTTAGACTCTCACCCGCTAGCTTACAACACTTCACAACACCAAGCTAACATTAGCGGTGCAGTAAAAACGGCGAGCAATATCAGAGCTATCAAGTGGATGCATCAGAATGAAGCGAAGCAAGGAACCTGTGGCCTACCGCTTGTAGCTAGTACGTTAGCAACTACAAGCGTCTACTCCTGATTCACCAAAATTTGAATAAATAAATACTTGGAAACATAGTTTGAATCTTAATGTATCCTCTATAATGAGGAAAATATTGCAAGAACATGTAAAAAACACAGTTTCGTTGAAGTTTGTCTTTAAGTAAAATAGTCCAAATGGAAAAAATGCCCAAAAAAAGACACTGGTTCCATGAGTGGTCCAGTTTATGTTTTCTTGCGGATATCTAATTTCAACACAGCTGAGCAAACAGACAGAAAACCCACAATTAGAATCATAGTACTGCATTGGGAAAAAAGAACTAAAACAAAAACATTTGGCTCGTGGGTTGCTTTCTCTGAGGGCCATTTCAAACCATTTCTTCCCATCAGGGGGTTAAGTGTTATGAGGACACAGCGCAGAGGTGAGAGAACAGCGCCTGACCCAATGATTCATCTTCCCCCTACACATGCAGTTTGTGAATTGTGTTTAGACGTGCACCGGCTAAGCTGTGAGTGGATGGACAAGGTGACCCGTGGTGTAGTTCAAACAGCTAAACAACAGCTTGGGGACGGGGTCCTGCCTGCCTGACTGGACATCGTTTTTCTCCATTTAGCTCCATCTCACACCTGTAATAGGATGGTCGTTCACATGAATGCTCTCAGCTCCGCTGGGATGGAGTCATGTTTTGCGCTCACACGGCTTTGTCATTAACAACAGCCAGCAGAGTTACAACACTTTTTGCCGGATTGAAAACTTTCAACTAATATTTGTTTTGGCGAGTGCAGAAGTGAGGTTATTTATTTATTTATTTTTTTAATTTTTGGTATAATTTTTAATCGCTCAAAGCTGTTGAATTGGGTTTAATACTCACATTCAGAGTTGATTAAAGGGCTTAGGGAGAGAAAGTTATAGAGCAGGAAAGTTAACATCTGTGATGTGAGTTTGGGCTGCTGCCATTCAATTGAGACGCAGAGTTGATCATTCTTCCCATTTTGGTGCACTGACATGAACTTTCTGGATCGATGCCCTGCCCGCTTCTACTGAATATAAACAAAACAAAAATAATACAAAAGCTCATAGAGAGGCATCCCTAGTTGGATGGAAAATCTGCTTATTGAAAGCTGGGGCGTTTTCTGTTTAAAGTAAGAAAAGACAATGATTGAAACTGTGAAATGATAGGGATAGTAATTTATAGGGTCTCATCTCGACATATTGAAGATAAAATTCATTTTGTTGGTGCAGAAAAGGCGGAAAAATTCTTTAAATAGGCTTAAAATAATTCCTGTAGATGTGCGTGAAAGGCGTTTCGATTCCTTCAGGTTTGTTTTATCACAGTGTCAAGAAGAAAATATTATGTTTTGCTATTTACATTTTGTTCAGTCTGAATTTTTTTTCCCTTTGCCTTAAAGTAGAAACAGACTCCAAAAACACATTATGTTGCTCAAATTATGTACAATGGACACAGAGACAGAGGTCCCCTTTGGTCTGGATCATGATAACTTGTATTGGGAGAAGGTGGAGGAGAAAATCCTCAACCTCCATGGAAAGTTCTGAGATGAAACTGGTATCACTTTGCTCTGTACCACTCTGAAGACGCAGAGTGACTACATTACCTCAAGCTAACCACACTGTCAATCACCGATCCAAACCCCACCTTACCCACGCTTCTTCAGTTTTACTTTAATTGAATTTGTTAAAGTTTAAGGAATTCTGATCGCCTCTAAATGTCTAGAAGAAACTCAGCTACAGAAATAAACATTACACACAAATTTGTTTGTCGTTTCTTGTTCAGAATGGGGCGTGAACTTCAGTGGACAGAAGCAATTTGATTTTAAAACAATGTGCAGAACAAGAATTTTGCTCGGTCTGCCTCAGGGACAGACAGAAAAAGCTATAATGTGAGCCAACTAATATGTCTGCAATGGCAAAGAACGATAATAAACACTCATAGTTGTTGACTTGAAAACAGAATATACATTTATATGGAGGGTACAAATTTAATTTAAGGAAAGGCTCCCATTCCTTTGCGCATCATAAAACATTCCCCCGCAGCTTAAATTTAGAAAAGCAGTTTAACGAGAAGCATGGCTCAATATTACCAATGTCAGCCCCAAATAAAAACTTTATCAGAAATAAAACTTTGAAGTCTACTTCTAAAGGTAGCGAGGCTGTCCGCCTCCAAAACCCAAGCTGAGAGCTGTTTCCCTGAGAGGAGACTCCTGGAACTGAAGGCTTTGCTCGGTGGAAAGTTAAGAGAATTCATTTAGGGATGAAAGAAATAATGTATGTTTGAATGTCAACTTGCTCCTTTCATCTTTAACACACAACCAGAAATGAAAAAAGTGGGGGGAAATCTCACAGCTAGCATTGAAAATGTAAAAAAAAAATCTAAAATTACGTAACTATTATATAAAAGTGGACTGGTGTCATATTTTGTCAATATGTAGTAGCAGTTGCTTTTTGTTGCCCATGGCACACCATGTGTATTGTGCTCCGTGTTAGCTCTGGAGGCTCAAGGACACACCCTGGCTTTGTATTACATTATTGATTGAATTGACAGGCCAGCCACATTTCCTCAGAGACTTATTGTACATTATACCCTGACAACGTATAAAGAAGAGGTGATTTGTGTGTTTATAGTGTATGTGATGCAGCTGGGGTAGTGTGCACTTCTGTCCCCTTAAAAGGGTCTGGACGACAACAGAGATGCGATAAATGAGGGGAAAACTTTGCCATGCCACTGTCATCAGCTTGAGTTATGTCCCCTAAGTAATTGCCAACATGCTTTAGCAATAAATCATAGAAAAACACCACTTGATGAATCATTTTTGTACACTTGTGTGAGGTGGTAGTTCATAATAATTAAAGTCACTGTCTAAAGTCACAGTTAACACCCTTTTTATATGCCTTTTTTACATTCCATTTTACTTCTTTTTTCAGTTATTTTTGATGTATTAGTACACATTTTCTTTTGTTGCTCTGTCACCCACTATTTGGTAACTGCCTAGAAAGAATTTCGTTGATGATTATAAATCGTGTTTAGGAGTCAGAGAATGTGCTGGCATGAGTGCATAAGACCAATTAGTTCTTCACTTACTGTTGGTTTTGCTCTGGCCATCATTTACTTCCTCTCTGTCTTTAGTACTCCACAATTTGAATTCAGCATGAACCCAAAGAAGGAAAAAAAGGAAAGCAAATGAGCACTAGACACCAAGCATTTGAAACATTTTAAATAAAATATGTCCAAATAATACAAATAACAACAATTAAAATGAAAATCCTTCTGCTTTTCTGATTGCTGAAACACAAAAACTGTGACCTACATACTTTGACAAGAGGAAAAAAGTTTTTTATTTTTTGTTTGAAATTTCTTCAACACAAAACCCAAATAAGTAATGCAAAAAAAAAAAAAAAATCACTATAGCTTTTGTATTTGGTTAGTTCAGCACCCAAGACCTGCTCTGCAACACATTGGTTGTGTCTGAAATCCCTCCCTAACCACTAAACACTAAGAAACTATATAGAGCGGGATTTCATAGTGCCCTGGATTTTAAAGGCAATTCGGACACGATGCTCACTATTTTTCTTTCGCTTTTCCAAACCCTGTATATGATGTCACAGATTTCCCAAAGTTAAAATTGAATCAATACAAACATTTCACAACATACATTTATGACTCTACTGTGTTCTAATGGTGAAAATGTGGATAGTTTGTTAGAAAAAAAAACATTAAGAAAAGTTTTTTTTTGTTTGAAATTGTTTGACAGCAATGCATTGTGGTCTATATTTTCTAATTTAGTGAGCGACGATACATGCTAGTTTTTCGCAAAGACTTCTCGGAGATTTCTAGTGTGCTCGATTTTAGAATTAGTGGATTTAGACAGCACTATAAAATAGCTTTTATAGTGTCGAAAAGGCACTGAGTCCAGAAATAGAACCCTGTTGAACACCAAAACAAATAGGAAAACAATAGGAAAACTACCCAGTCACTAAATCATAAAAAATTTTGAAAGAGCTTACTGACGTCTAAAGAAGCAGCACCCTCTCTTTCTGAACAAGGGTTTAAAGCATCCCTGTCCAAGGTCAGTTTACTGCTGTTAAACACCCACCACCCCCCTTCAGTCTATTTAATTTTCTGTTTTGAGTCTGCTAGTTTCCACCAGGAGCCGGTGAAGCATTTATTCTTCCTCATCTCTCTCCAACCATCTTCCCATCTACTATCTCTGTCACTACATCAGCCCCCCCCCCCCTTACATCCTACCAGCTCTTTCTGTTCAGTGACTCAATTACATCACCCTACTAAAAACCGATATCAATGTGTGTCGCTAAGATCAACCACAAAGTCCAGATTTTCATTATAGATATGCCCTACATATGAAAGTATTGTCAAAAAAATTTGGTCCATCTATTTCTCCATCTAATGCTGGAAGCCTAAATTAATTGAACGGTGGAATGATCAAAATGTGAGGGAAGCGAGAGAAAAGGAGAGCTGAAAGGGGCATTACTTGCAGGCTGCAGACTTCCACTTACATTTTCCCCTCGTCAGCGCTGCCAATTGACATAGCCTAGCCAGTTGCTGCTGATGGGGCTCAAAGCGAATGTAGTGGGAGTGTAGTGTCACTCCTACGGAGAGGCAAGAGAAACAGCAGCAGCAGCCTCTGATTAATTCTTGGGCAGGAGCCACTAATGATTTATTTATTTGTAAATTACAGAGTGCTGAGGGTGCTGGGCTCCATTGATAACAAAACCCAAGAGCGAGGGTAGGTAGGATTTGAAATGGAACCGTTGCTCCCACCTCTCTGTTTGTTTCTATGTCTGTTTGTCTGTGTGACGCACAGACAGAGAAAACAATTCATCTTGAAATCCAATAAAAAAAAAAAAGAATGAGATGGTAGTTTGACTTCTGATAAAAGTAGTTCCTGCTAAAGTAATTTTGTGTTTTATTACCTTCCTCACTTAGTGACCTGAGATGCTTTGTTCAAGACATGAACTTGTTATTTTCAGATTTCTAATTTGAAATTAAAATGATTCAGCAACTGTTTGACACCTGTGTATTTGAACATCTGCTTGCTGCCTTTGTCTGAAGCAGAATATGACTTTGGAGCCCGGAGTGGGAGATTCTGTCGAGACTCATTATTACAGACTCTTTACACACTTGAAAGCACACAGAAAACACACAGCTCTTGATAGAATTAGTGGTGATCAAAATACTTTGACGTGATGCTTTCTGAGGCGATGGCTCTGTCTTTGGTAAGCCAACAAGAAAATTAGGGAGTCGGGTTGTTAAGATCCTTGGCTTTGTCTGTATTAATTCAGTGAATCTGGAACATTTGACATCAATTGTGTTTGGTCTCTCACATGGACCCTTTTATACTGACTTTTGAGGAAAGAGGTGCAAAGAGGACCTTGTAAAAACACCTAGGTGTGTGAAATTTTCTCTCAACATTTGACCCATCCCCTGGGGGAGAGGTGAGCTGCAGACACAGCTGGGCTCGGGAACCATTTGGTGGTTTAACCCCCAAATCCAACCCCTTAGTGTTGATTGTGAAGCAGGGATGCTCTGGGTCCCATTTTTAGAGTCTTTGACTGGGCTGGGATTTGAACTCCTGACTCTCCAGTCTCAGGGCAGACACTCTACCACAAGGCCTCTGAGCTGAAATTAAATAACTATTGTTAGAAAGGAAGAAGGAAATATATATGAAGCAATTATATATATTTAACAGTGTTTCAAATGTAACTCATCCAGATTGTTGTGTATAACTATTACATGACCAGTTTCTGAGAAGCCATTGTCCAGAGTTAATTGTGTTCAAAGAAGTGCTGCCCTTTCAGCGATTCCTTAATGGAGAATATCACAGTAAAATCAAATTGGAAGAACATTTTTAATGCAATCCAGTCATTGCTGTACCCCTCTCCCCCTGCTTTTCACTGAGCGTGAGACACATAATTGTAATTGGCATAATAGAGTCACACTCCAACTTCAATGACAGCTTATTTAACCAGTTGATGTAGTGACCAAGTAGTCCATTACAGGATGTTCAGAGAATGACTGGTTAAAGAAGCAGTAGAATAGCAGCTGAGTGGACATGAACAAGTGCCATAAACACACTGGATTATCACTAAGCTATTTTCCAACTATTAAAAGTATGTCCATATTTTTTGGAGTATAAATTGCATCTCTTGCTAGGTTTGGCTGGGAGTGCGGCTTATATGTAATATTTAAAAAAAAACAAAAAAATGACAACAAACAAACAGTTGTCTGCGGTAGCCATACCGCGCCCACGTCGCACCTGAGTTGTAATGGTTGCAGTGGGAGTCCGGGGTCACCGGGTTAGGGTAACGGCACTGGTCTACGTCCCGAGGGTTGGGGACACCTGATTTATTTGGAACAGCCAGCACGTCAATAAACGATGGGTTGGAGACGCCAAAACGTCAAAAAGCGACACGGAGGGGACCCGAATCATACATCCATATATAACAATTTGAGAGTGTGAGTATGTTGGCTTAACTGCTAAATTTAGCTTCATCAAACATAAAAACAATTTTTTGCATATTTTTAGAAAACAAAAAGTCTTGTCTTCTCTATTTATGTGGAAACCCTACAATGCCTGCACATGCTCTTGCGTAAGAGCAACAATCTGGTGAAAGCATTTGGTGAATTGTAATTAGACTGTGGGGGGAATGTAAGCAGATCTTTTAACCTGCTGGTAAGTGGAAGGATCTGAACAGAGGCCTAAACACAGCAGATGCCCTCTTTGGCACTCTGATTCAGGCTTGTTAATTTAAGCCTTTTGGTCATAATTCAAAATCTCGACAGCCAATCGTCTTCTTTCCTCTTGTGCCGACTCTATTCACCCCTGTAGAGGAGAGTCAACCCCTTCTTTTGCTCTTCCTTAAAATGCTCATTCTGGTCTTGCTTTTGCAAAACCACAGCACCATCCCACTCACTATTTGTGTGTATCTCTATCCTTCAGCTCTAACTCTGAGCCTTTCTTCTTCCTTCCTTTAGCTTTCTAAGCATTCTAAACAACAGCGTGTGCATGTTTTAAGATGAAGGTGAGCCTTTTTCCTTCAGTTTGTAAAAAAAAAAAAAAAAAATGTTTTTGTTCGTTGGAGGGTTGAAAACTGCTCAACAAAACATGAAAGTGCTTTTAATTAGGAAGAGAGTGCCAGGCAGTTGGAGGATATAGGTGTCAGCTAGAGCTCTTTCTCTGAAGAGCTGTCGGTTTCTTGAAACCCACAATATTAATTGACTTTACTGGGCAAATTTACTGTCCCTCAGCAAATTACCGTGCGCTCGCAAATCAAAAACGGTGTCCGTGGGAGCGTCCAGTTCTGCGAGCGGGGTACTAAAACCGTGGTAATTTATAAACAGACCTGCTTCTTGCTCATCTCAGTAATTACCGGATCAGTCAAAATTATGAAAGACTTGCCGACGAAGAGACTTATTGATAATCACAAGTCTGTAATTCACAAATGGCTTGTTGCTTATTTCCCCTCAGGGTATAAAGACACGTGCCTGATTAGCTCTTTCGGCAAAGCGTTTAAGATGGCTTTTGACATCTTAAATGGTAAAAACATTTTCACCATTGATATTATATCAGTTTAAGCTATCCATAAAAATCTAAAAATGGCAAATCTCTAATGCTAGACCAGAGATCTGCAATCTTTAACGCTAAAAGAGCCATTTAGTTTCTTACAGACCAGAACCCAAAAAGAGCCACTAAAAGTGCCACTTCATCATTTGAAAATTCACAATATTTATGTTTTTGGCAATTAAGTATGTATTTATAGTTTTTTAAATATTGCAATAATTGATTTACAATAGTGTCTATATGTTTCTATGTATCTAACTTTTACTTTTGAGAGCAGCACACACTAGTTCCTTTCAAAATAAAACCCATTCTGTGTTAAAAAAAAAGGTCTTCCTGCTGCTGCAGTTGTCCTTAAATTAAAAATGCAAGGCAGTCAAGCACGATATTTTTTATCATTACGTATTTTAATCTAAAGAAAGAATGGCATTTTAGTAAAATCTATTTATTAAAAAAAAAAAAACTCAAATCATTTGGAATAACCTGAGTTTTTTATTGTAAACACACAACTCTAAATAATTTTAAACTACATTTGTTCAAAACTTTAACCATTTTAGTGTAATTTACCAAGATAAAAAAAATACTTATTTGACTAACTATAAATTAACAACACAAATTAAAAAAACTTTTTAACAGAATTTCTGACAGTAAATTAAACGTGATTTGCTTAGTTGCTTGACATGTTAAAAATTTCAACAGAAATGACAAAACGTAACTAACTAATCTGTTACGTATTTAATTACTAGCATTTTTCAAGTCCCTGTCCCTCTGAGTATAGTTTCCGATCAGACATGTGGAAGACCTACTCTGATGATAATAGTATTTATAACAAGTTCTTGTCGTATTTTTCCGATGATGAAAGACATACTGTATGTAAAGAACATTAAGCCTAAAATTGCATTTCTGAGAATTTCTTTATTCAAGTTATTGTGAATCAGGAGCAGACAAATAACTGCAATTTGAATAATATTGAATTTGTTATACGTTATGTGTATGAAAATACGATGGGCAGACCACAAGCTCTCTGCTTTCTGGCTCCATGACTGCATAGCTCTAATACTGCTCATCGTTTTTGTTGCACCAGTAGTGTTAGATTGTGGGTTTTGGGGCTGACAAACAGAAATTTCAATTGTTTATTTGTTAAATGACCACTGGGACTGCAAAAGACTAATATGGATGACAATTGATTATTTCTGTTACACCATGAAATTTTATTAACCCTTTAACACTGGAGCTCCAGTGTTTATGTTCTTTGATTTACGTTAACTTTTTAACCGTTAACACGATCAATGTAATTCCAGCAGATTCTGAAGGACAAAAGGGGTTTGCATCGCTTTTGTCCTTCAGACCACACTGGAATTACATTGATCGTGTTAACGGTTGAAAAGTTACACCATTTTAAAGATTTTGTGTTTAAGCGTCACCGGGAATACCTCAGGAGTAAAAGGGTTAAATTGAATAAATAAATATTTACTTATCCATTAAAAAGAACAGACTTAGTCACAGCATGTAACATGTAGAAGTCAGTTTTCTGTCCAAACATCAAGCTGCTGCACTTTCTGAATATTTGACATTTTTAAGGCACATCTTGCTTATGACACCAATTTAATGTGGCATTGAAACTAAAACTCGCCCTTCGCTAGTTGTTTATTTTGTAGTTGAAAAGACAAGTGTTTTCATTTAGGATGTAACTATTCGTCATGAATCAGTAAAAGATTAAAACTCTTCAACATATTCATTCGATGCAGAAAACTGCTAAACAAATGCCCTTATAACTACACAACCATCCTCGTGTTTAACTGTTAATCCTTTACTGCTTTACTTTTGACCTTCTCACAATCATTCTTGACCCAAAGTGAATGATTTTATCTTGTTGAATATTTTTATCTAGCAAATTATGAGATAAATGAAAATGTGATTGTATGCACAATGATTCAATTTTGTTTTTTTAAACTTTAATTCAAAAAGTGCTTGTTTAGAAAAATAGTTATAACTCAGGAATACATTTTCTGTCACCCGGATCCTCCTAACTCCCACAGACTCTTATGTTCTTCATGAATTTTTCTTGTGCATTAACTTTTTGGTATTTTTAGATAATTCTGTGAAGTGTTTTATTAAATTTTGTTTTGACAAATAATCTCCACATGAGTCAACGATGCAAACATGTAGAAAGATTAAACTTTTGTTGTCAAAATGTTGAATATTTTTTTCGTGGTATAAATTTCTAATCACATTCGAGCTGTTGCTGGGTTTTCAAACTCCAGATAAGCCTAGTTTTTCTTCAGTCGTCAAAGGTTTGCAAAAAAAACAAAACAAAAAAAGCCTTATTTATTTGCAAAGAGTTTCTTCTTTCTTCTCTTCTGTATCAAATGCTAAAAAAAGATTTCCTGGAGCCAGTAAGAAGTGGAATGATAAGTCAGTATTTTGATCTTTCCAGATAAAATTTGGATCATGGTGATTACTGGGTGTTCTCACAATGTGGGTGTGCCTTCATCAGTCTGTGCAGACAGGACGCTGATTGGGTTCAAACCAGTGTCACGTTTAATCGAGTTGTGCAGCAAATTAATATCTGCCCAGATAAGTTCTCTGTTAATGGGTCCAATGGGTCCATGCACCCACACATATATATTTTTTATAACCTTGGTTATATGCAAACTACTACTTTCACCATGCATATTAGAATATCAAAGTCTTGAACTTGCATGATACAACCCTTGAGAAAATTCTAAATTTGGTTTTAATACATCCTCAAATTATTTGTCCAGAATGTGGGTGCAGTAATTTGTCATTATTTCCAGGACTCTAATGTGTAAGAAATCATTTATACACATGTAATTGATCTTTAGAGGGGAAAATAGCAGTGAATTAAATTTAGGACAAAGTTATATGACATTTATTTACAATCTAACTTATCATAAGGAACTTGAAAATAAAACTTTTTATTATTCTTAGGTATTTAGTCACTTTAAATTACTGTAACAATTAATCATTAGTATTTGAGTGCAGAAATAAAAAAAAAAACTTGTTTGAACACATCTAATCTACTAAGAATAGAGAAAAAAGAAAACCAAATGATAAATATGTGAGCTATGCAACTGGAGGGCCGTGTTAAATGACAAACTCAGACTTTTATTTATTAGGTTGTTCAGATTATTTCAAGTCAAAAGAGGGGGGTGTAACACTAACAGATCTGTTTGTCAGGCCGTTAAAAAGCTGTGTGTCTTTAGTAAGTAATGATGCCATTAAGGCAAGTTCATAGTTTATTCAGAAGAAAGACAAAATGCCTTTAATAAATGACGCATACACTCAAAAGCTTTCAAGTTGGAATTTAAACGAGCAGTTTTTCCTGAAGTATGCCTCATTTGTCTTCCTTAAAATAAGCTTTTTTCTATCGAGAAGCTTTTGTGCCACTGACCCACACCACGTTCACGTCACCTCCTTGGGTGCAGCGGAGACTGCATGTGACCTACTTTCTGTCGATTTAATTACTTGCAGGTTATCAAAATTAATGTCTTTAAGAGGAAAGTGATTGAATGGAGGAAGTGGGAAGGAGGTGGCTGGGATATTGTTTGTGGCACCACAAATTTCCTGTCCTGTCAGACAATCAAATACGTCAAATGCTTGACCTGTCACAAGATCACGGTGATTACTAAGACTGGGCATGCTGCTCTCAATCAGTCATGCCTACTAACAGTCAACTGTCAGCTGACAGGCCTTAGATTTTCAGAGTGGAAGAAAGCAGGACTCCAAGGGTCATCAGACTTTAAGCGCCCAGTGATGCAATCATCCGATTATTGGTCCCTTGATAACATTTTAGGGCAGCAGGTATGCAAGTGGCTTCATTGTCTTGGTGTCTGGTGGCCACTGGGTCGCATTCCATTTGAATTTTTTTTTTTGCTGTGAAGACAGCAGCATTTTGACAGCTCTGAATGTCAATCGTAGCGATCCATTCATGCATTTTCTGAACCCACTTAATCCATTTTAAAGTCACTGGTTGCTGGAGCCTATCCTAGCCCCTGTTGGATGAAGTAGGCGTGCACCATTGATTAACTGCCAGTCCGTTCCAGGGCCAAAAAAACAAATACACTCATGTTAACACCCAATTTAGAGACAATAAATGTCCTAAAGTTTGTTTTTGATTTAATCAAAATCAAACTTTATTTCTCTAAGATATACGGTCACATATCCCAAAATGCCACAGTGAAGTAAGTGAAGATCATTCAGAAAAATCGGCAGGTGACTGCATGGCAGCATTTGTGATCGGGACGTGGCTGTCGCATTCTTATACGCGGTGGCTGCTGAGATTTTCAGAAAAAGTGAAACATTTATGGCAACTGGTCAACTTTTTGACATCGGTAAGTGAACATCTGGCCACATTTGGAGGTTTTGAAGTGGCATTCCAGTGACAGACAGGTGGCAGGAAGGCAGCCGCACAATTATTGACTGATAGGGCGTTCTCCAAGGTTTGCAAAATTGTCTGATGATGCTGTGCCGCCGTCCCACTGCGACAATCCGATTGTTGGAAATAAATAGATGAACATGTTGCTTAAATGAAAAAATCTGTGTTTTTAATTTACATTTAAAAATCTCCACAGAGGCAGAAACGCACAGTTCCTTCAGTACTGAAAGGAGGCCTCTCTGTGTCACAGACACCTCAAGTCTGTCTATGCATTTGGTTCTTTTATAATCACTATTCCCCACACCTTTTTTCCTTTTGATTCGACTCGTTTCCGTCACTGCTGTCAATTTACAATAATTTCGCCTCCACCCTCCTTGTGCTTCATTTGTGTCACATCAACACCACAAACTTGTCCTACCTGGATCGTCTATGTTATCACCCACAGTGTGACTCCTGTTTCCAGACATGCTGTCACTCTCATCCTGTTTGATTTCTCTTCCCTCCAGCCTCATTATAAAAGGTTCTCTGTTTCTTGCAGCAGGGGTTAGAGCTCAACATGCCATGCGTCTTGTGGCATACAACTCATTAGGGTAGAATAATCACTACATTGCAAAAAGAGTTCAAGAAAAAGTCAATTATGACATTGATTAAAAACCCTCCGAGGTGTTAACGTCTCTGCGTGAGTTTGGGTGTTTGTCAGAAACAGAGAAAAATATTTAGAGAAGGAAAAAAAATGGAGCGCAGCTTCCCCTTTTACTATGGAAAAACAAACATGGTAATACTTGTCAAGAAAAATACATCTTGTTTAAAGGCCTCTTCATCGTGACTCTGTCTTCCAAATAAGTCCAGCTAACATATATTTACAAGTTTCATCCAGCGCTAAAGTTTACCTCATCTGCATGTGCAAACAGGCCATGTTTGCACATGAGCTGTTAAACAGTATTACATACAGATAATGATCTACAGGTGAAAACACTTTAAACATGGAACATCTAGGTGCAGGAAGTTACTCTTTTATCCATAGGTTGCAGTAGTCCCTGGTGAGGTAGCCTCTGTTTCATTAAGATTTCTATTTTTTTTTATCTTTTCTTGAGCAGCTATGCAAACAACAACAACAAATTGATGTGACTGAAAGAAGTCCAAACTTTTTACATTTTTCTTCTCTGTTAAGTGAAAAAACCAAAACAATTTAAAAGAATATAAAATGAAGAAAGAAAACACAGATGATTTACTACTGCTTTAAACAGCATCTAGCATCACTTATTTTATCCTGGCAGCACACACAAAGATGGAATTCTTCTGATTCTTCAACTTAATAGCAGAAATTCTACTGATTTCTCTTTGACACCACTCACCATTTCTTACATCACATCAGTTTTCTCTGATTTGCACAGTCGAACCATAATTAAAAGACCTCTGAGAAGACTAAAAACAAATCAAAATTTGATTGGAGTGGGACTTTAATGGTGCATTCAGACAGGATGCAATTCATTACGAGTCAATGTGCAGACACAATCGGAAGTCTTGTGGTGTAATTTGGGCGTCGGCTGTGGCAAAGTTGACGCAGCAATCAGGAACTCAGCTCTGGGCACCTGACATTTTCAGTAACGCGATCAAAGGGTAGAAAAAATGCATCTGGAATGGTCATTCAATCCAGGGGTTTTTGTCCTGAACCTCCATGGATGTTCTTATCCTGCTGGGGAGGCTGGGACAGTCTCAGTTACTGTTGGGCAAAAGAAGGGAGACACGCGTGATCGCTCCTGCTAAGCAAGCCAACTTCCCGGTGGAAAGCTTAGCAAGTTAGCGAGCTCCGCCACACAGGCTCCACCAGAACTAGTGAGCGCAACCACCCAGGGTCCGGCAGAGCTTGCAAGGTTTCCAAGCTGCTGGTCTTTGGGCAGCGGAGTTTATAATCGGCAGTTTGCTGCCAGGCAGATGAAGAGCCGCCGTGGGTACTGTCATAGCGGGCATGATTGTTCTGGCTACATGAGCTTATGATGTTTTTCTTTTCATAAAAAAAATAATAAAATAGATCCTTCAGTTCCAGCTCCCATTAAAAGAGTGACGTAAACCGCACCAGGAGAGACTGAATGATCTGGTGAACCCAGACATGGTGACATGTTTGATGGCACCTCTACAGAGCTCTCCAAAACGTATAAACCCAAGCTAGTCGTTCAACATTATACATGTTTTCCATGATGTGGCAACAAAGGAAGTTCAGTAAAACTTTGGCAGTTGGGGCGCTAAGGTGTTGAACGGTAAATTTGATGCTCGTCAGAAGAGAGGCGGCAGACGCCAATTTGTAAATGTAGCATTAGACAGTGTTGCCTTAATCAGGTACAAGATCTATAGATATAAGCAGAGAACATTTTCAAGTCGTGTAAAAAAAATGTATGAACTTGAATTTTTTTTTTTTGGCAATATCACATTGACTTTTTCATTTTTATTTATTTATTATCATCATATTTCCAAGTGGATGTGTGACTGCTGCTCCAATGAGATTCTCTCTGCGATTAAGTCTGGTCTCTGGTGGCCAATCCATGTGTGAAAATGATATCTCATGCTCCCTCAACCATTCTAACAAATTGAGCTCAACGAATCCTGCCAGTGTCATCTTGGAATATTCCTTCTCTAACGTGCCATCTGAGGAAAAAAAAGAGGTGCTCTGATGGACCGGTCTGACTATGCAGCACGCTCCATTCTCTGACTTTTTTTTTTCCCATTCATAGCTGGAATATTAATGACTGTTGCTCTTGTCCTGTTGCTTAAGTGCAATATGTCTTGGAAGCTATTATAAATATTTTACAGATAAAATGAAGCTGAAGAGCACAAAAGTGCTTATTAACAAGCTCTCCAAACACCTGAACTGCTCATTTTAATTTTGATAAAGTGCTTTAATTAATGAAAATGTACTAAAGCTCATCACAGCATAATCAGACATCATTAGAGCATCCGGGCAAAGGTGAATGTTTCCTTTCATCTTAAAGTACATCAGCTTTTCCAAGTGCACAAGAATACACACACACACACACACACCACACAGAGGCCATGCTTAGATAGCCAGAAAGATGGTCAGCAGTTCAAGATTTTATAGGGTCAAGAACTGAAGTAAACTTTACTGTGAATAATTTAAATAACTTTTTTTTTTTTTTTGTTTTTCTCCATAAACATCCTAAAGTTTGGTGCTTGTTTTCCTTTAGAACTCATCTTTCATATAACATGGATGTTTTCCCTCAGCTCAGACACAGGCACATTCATGGATGCATGGAGAGTTTAGCGCTAATTGTCGCTGCAGAGCTTGTTGACATTCACACAGTCACACTAATCCAGCTGAGATGTGCCTGATGTGGTACAAAGCTGAAGGGCCTTCCAGATATGAGTTGCAGTCACGTAAACTCACAGAGCTGGGACGTCGGGTGTGTGGATGTGCAGGTGTTTATATCATCATGAAGGCATTATCTGTCTCTATGCGTAGGCCTGCTTCGACTTAATTACTATTTGCATGTAATTGCAATATTAATTTCAGCCAGACAGCAGTGTGGTTACACACGGATCGATTAAGTGTTTTAGGGTCCCTTTCCTTAACAATGGATTAAGCTTTATTTCACAATGTGCATTTCATTACATCTGAACAGGCGACAAGTGCATGATGGATTACAAGTTGTGGTTTGTGCTGTCTTCACTTAGTAAACTCCAATTTTTCAAGGTCTAACTTAATCTTAACAGCTGTTTGTGTTATCCTAGAATATTCTGTTGCACAATGATCTGCATAAGTGTACGTTTTACAGCTTTTTTAATGAGCTGTGTCTGCATTTTCTTGAGTTTTTTTAAAGTAAAACAACGTCCACAATCTGGCAGTAATGCATCAATACATCTACAGAATTTGACCAAGATGCTGAAAATTTTTGGTATAAATTTAAAATATCGATAATATTTTGATCTAACCCGGCTACTGATGGGGGAAGGCAGTTTTTACTTGGGACAGGTCGCCAGTCTGTCGCAGGGTCACAGTCACACACACAGTCACTCTCACATGCACAGCTAGGGGCAATTTAGAGTAACTAAACCACTCCCACATTGCACCTTAGCTATTTCTCACTAAATGTGAGAAATATGTTTTTTGTTTAACCCTTGTGCTATCTTATGGGGTCCAGATGACCCCACCCTTATATTGATGTGGGATCCCTTCCTTGACAAAGGTGGACAGGATTTTATGTCTGCCACAGATATCAGTGAAGATAAAAAATCCTTGAAAAAATGTCTTGTGGGGTCCAGATGACCCCACTTGTAATGTAAACATGACTATAGCACAAGGGTTACAACATGTTCATAATTTGATTATCAAAAGGCCAGTGTTGTGAAAATTTGGGCAATGAGACAAAAACTTGTTTTTAAATGTGGTATATCCATTTTTAATCCACACCCAGCAGCCAATCAGAATCCAGTATTTACCCGGGCTATGATATAAAACATGCATGTTTTTGTCTGCGTTTATACACAGTAAACTGACACATTTTAAATTACAATAACCTTCTGTTGAATGTTTAGTTGAATTTGTCATTCAAACCATATGACCTAGAGGTGTGCAGTCATAGAACATGGAAAAAAAAAAGCTGAATAGACACATTTGCATCTGTGTCCTGCTCCTGTCGTTTACAAATTGCAGTGGTGGGTTGGTACGTGTCCCGAAGGCCTGCATCTCCAACAGACCTGTAGTTCATTTATAACTTTTTTCTGCTGTGGTGACACCCTGATGAATGTTACCAGCCAACAGCTGCTGATGCCAAGCAGAAGAACCACACCGAGTCTATTTAAAAATCAGCAGGAAGTGTCATGTTGCCATTCATGTCACCTTGTATGCATCTGCATTCATCAAGACCCCGGGCTTCATTTTACCCATGCTATATTGACCGGAGGCACTTTATATTTTCAAAGAAGAAGCCCTTTCTTGAGTCTTTATTGATAGTTTGCACTCAGTCTTATTAAGAGTTCCCCTAGTGCCAGTAAGCCTTCTCAAGGCCTTATTCTTATACACATTTAATGAGAACACATTAGAATATCAGAGCACATTTTCAGCGAGGCTTGATCTTGCAGTCTTTTCTAACTGCTAATCATCACAGAGATCTCTCAAAAAGCCAAATTTCAGATTGACTTTGGAAAGGCCAGTGGAGTTTGGTCTTTTTTGTAGATTCCTTCAATGCTGTAATATAGAACTAATGAGAATCTTGAGTCTCTAACGATGTAATTGAAGCCAGCTCAAAGGTTTCAATGACTCTGGATGTCACTTTACATTATGGCCCCTTAGTGGGTGCACACACCCACACATCTACACACGTACATCGCAGAGCCTCATTGAGCAACTGGCACATACGGACATTGGTCTCTTTCCTGCCATTAACCACATACCTGGAGTGCTTGGCAGTAGTAATGATGCTTGACTTTAGCACCCACTGACTGGCTTCGAGTGCCAAGCATCAATCTACCCAACAAGGCTTTAGCAGCTGTATATGCATATCTTACCTTTTAGCTGGATCTAAAGTGATGCTGAATGTGTCTAACAGTGTAAGTAATTGTTGTGTCAAAGGTTGGTTATTTCACTGGAGGTGGACTTATCGGCTGATACATTTTTCACAATTGAAAATGAAAAAAGTGGCAAAATCTCACTCAAAGTTCCTAAAAAAAACCAGTGGGAATCCAACAAATAATTTTATCATCTTTTTAAAATTCATCTTAGATTGGACTGCATCATGCACTTAACTAATTTCTTTTGGTTGATTAGACCCTGGTGTTTAAGGGAGGCTTCAAGAACTGGCATGATTAAGAAGTCCAGCAATTTTGTACAGGCTAAAATATTTCTGATTGTTTCTAATAGCTTCATTTTCTGTGATTATTACAAACAAACTTCTTAAAGACCCACTTTTTGGTGTTTTAACATATTCTTTTAGCATTTTTCTTGAGATAAAGGAATAATATAAAATAAATTTGAATTAAAAATGAATTTTTGAGCATTTCTTCATAAAAATTGGGATGAATCAGGAGCAGATAAATAAAGTTGTTTGAAAAAGCTCTCTTTTGTGATGCAGCAAGTGAAATGAGCGAGCCAAAGTCTCTTTGTCCCGCCTCATTCTGATGCATCAAATTGCACACGAATAGATCCATTAACGTCTTTGTTTTCCTTGTCTGAGTTTGCATCTAGTTCAAAACTGTATGACTGGATTGCTCCGATATTGCTCGCTATTTTTCTTGCACCGCTAATGTTAGCTTGGGGTTGTGAGGGGCAGTAAGCTAGTAGGAGAGAGTTTAAACAAAAAGATGATGGGATATCAGCAGAGGCTTACTTCCACCCCAACAGTCCCTCCCACTACTCAGAAGCAGATTTCTGATGAACTTCTGAACTTATCCACACAGATGTTTTGATTTTGCCTAAAAAAAAATCATAAAGGACCATTGGGAACAATTTTACAACAGATCAAATGTTGATTGGAGAGGGACTTAAAAGGTTCATTGATTGGACAGCATCACTTTTTCTTTGACAAACTGTACTCAAAAAACCTAGTCTCTTATCAATATTTTGGCAGCTTTTATGTATATTTAGAACGCCTATTTCTTATTTGGTTTATTATGGTAACATCAAAGCAGACACACTGCCGTGGTTCCACAATGCTTTTAGTGACAACTAATTTGCAGCAACTGTTTCTAGATGGGCTTTTAGTACAGAATATGAATTTGTGAATAAAATACTGAGTGAAGGATTAATAAAGTGGTGTTAAAAAAACAGTTTGAAACACAAACAGTGATTAAGAACAATGAAGGGATAAGAGCACACAACCATTCGACCTGTTACAATATGTGCAGGGCTGCTGCTGGCACAACCAGGACTTTGTTCAGAAAAAATGTTCAAACTGGTCACAAACTTTAGATTGACGGAGAGCAGATTCTAAAATCTGTGCTCATAATTCCAGCTGAGGCTGGTGACTGCTGCAGCTCTGCAGTTTACTTAACCTGTGCTATGGGATTCAGATGTGTGATCCCTCCCATAACAAAGGTGGACAGGATTCTATATCTGCCACAGACACCAGTGAAGGTGAAAAAATCCTCAGGGGGTCTAAATGACCCCACTTTTAATGTAAACATGCCAAACGTAGCACAAGGGTTAATCCTTAAGTGGTTTGGATCCAAATTCATTCTAAACATGTACTAATCATCTTTGAAAAACAAACAGTCGGAATCTGACAGAATCTTCCGACTCTCTGGATGACGTACCATAGCTAAACAAATGCTATACAGCACTAAGCTCAGACATAACTTGATTTATTATCTTTGATATGAAGTTGAATCCTCTGTCAGGGTTGGGAAGACCAGTAGTAAAAGAGTTTTAACAGTAGCGCTTGCTTTCAGTCAGTAATGGGGGTTACCCAAAATCAAGAAAACCTGGCCTCACTTATATCACTGTGTGTGAGTTATACCTTAGCTCTAGTTCTGTTCCAGTTTTGGTATTTTCTAATTACAATTCACCTGTTTATTCTGATTTAAAATAGCCACCAATACATTTATTGGTCCGACATAAAAAAAGAAAAAATGAACATGTCGGCTGATGGATTGTCTTGGACATTAATAAATCTAACCTTTCTTCAGGAGAATAAATACTTGATTTAGGGTGTGGAGATGTCATGTTTCAGGGTCATGTCAGCATTGTCTGTCCGCTTGGTGTGTGGGAAGGAAATCAGATTGACAACAAATCATTAAAATTGTTTTTCCCAGCTAGTGTGAGTTCATATAATCATTACTCAGATTGGGATTTATTTGAGTATATACTGCAGATGTTTCCAGAAAGATTTCAAAGCTCCTGTTGTTTTCTTAGCTGACACATTTTATGCGATACCCTTGGAAGTTCCTTTTTTCTAAACTTGTCAAACTATGTTCTTCAATGTTAAACTAAGATGTGAAAGACCACATACTACATAACATAATTGTATAATTTGATCAGGTTTATTTGAAAATCTTAAATCCATAAGTGTTTGAAGACTTCTTATTCTTCTTCTTACGCATCAATTATCCATCCAATTAATGGGAATAACTCTTAAGGACTATCACTTTACTGTTGGTCATGAACCTTTAAAAAAGAAAAACCCTTTTCTTAGATTTTATTAGTCTGTATTCGGAAGGGAAACATTTGGTTCTGGAACTGTAAAGTAAGCCAGAGTTCGTTTTGCCTGATAAAAACAAAGTTCCAGTCTGAATATACCCAACCAGATGCTGGTCCTGGAGCAGGAACTACTTTCTGACCCATCTTTCGACGTGGTCTTGGTTAGTTTCCAATCAGTCAGAGCGTTGGTTCGCTCTGAGTTACTCTCAGGCAGAATAGGCTCTTTACTCTAAACTGAACAACTGAACTAAAATAGCCGCCATAGCCAGGCATTACGGGGTGTAAACAGAGTAGGACCCATAAGCTGCAGACAATGTGAAGCAACGATGAGATGCACCAACTTATTGGGATGCAGTCAGATAAATGAGAGGCTCATGAAAACAACTTTGATTGTGATACAAATTGCTTCTCAAACTGTTTTCCTGACATATTATATGTCATAAAATCAGTGTACCTTCATAGCAGTTTGGTACAGCAGCATGCCTCTGCTGTACCAAAGTATCAGCAAAAAGTGTTGAACCTCATGTTGATACAGGCGTTCAGAACTGGTCGGCAAAGTGTAAACTTTAAATGAGTGAACTATCCCGACAAGGATTGCAAAGCATAAATTCCATAATTCTTTCTCTCATTGCTTTGCCCCACCCTTTTAACTCCTGGCCAATGGCTGAAGAGATCTTTTTTTTTTTTTTTTTTTTACAAGCTTTGGTTTGAACCAGAAATGTCTGATTGAAGACGGTCTGAATACAGACCAAATACAAGGTTCAGGACTCTGTTTGGACCAACAGACTTTTCCAGTCTGAAAACACCCTGAAAGTCAGATGTACGAGTCACCTGAACCATCAGGGATCAGTCACATCAGCAGTAGTGACAACAAAGGCCCAGAATCAATTGCGCATCTAGTTAGAGTATAAAAGCAAAGTACAGGATATTGTTGCTGAAATGTTTTTGAGTCCAGAAGCATCAGCCTGCTCGCAGTCCCATGATGTATTGATCTGGATCTAAGGAGGGCAAAGTACACTGAAAAGTGATCGTGCCAAGGAAAGTTCAGATGTAAAGTAGCATTAACTGTAGCACTTCAGTATTATTTGACTTATGAGATGCAAGTAACAGTGATCTGAGTGAAAGAAAGACCCATGTCAGCAAGGTGAGCAACAACTGAGGCTGTTTTTTTTTTGTTCACTTGGAATGCTTGGTTTGTTGGTTGTATTCTTTGTCCCAGATTATTCATCTCCAACATATAGCATTGCATTTTTGTTGTAATGAAAGTAAACTACAGATTACAGCTATTCAGGAGTACATGTAGCCCCCATGGAGCCTAACTAACTGGACAGAGCCATCACCTACCAACGCATATTATCTATGGTTGGGCAAAAAAGGAAACTAGTATTAACAGAAGCTGTGGTTATGCAAGCAGTCAATATTTAAAATTTGAAATTTCACCGTTCCTGACACTGTCCGTCAGTGTGGGGGACCCAAATTTAATTCATATTCCAAGTATTGCAATTACATCATGAATTCTTTTTAGAACGAAGTCTGCAAATTGTATAAGTGTTGAAAGCAATGCCTTACCATGAGATATTACATGTGGCAGGGCAATTTCCATCTCGAGCAGGAGCAGCCCCTGTAGTGTGACGTTTAATTTTCGTGTGTGATTGCAAACGATTTTTTTTTTTTCTGAAAGCAACTCAGTCCCCAGACTTTGTCAAATTAGCTTTAGAAAAACTGGCACCTTTTCCAGAAATTATGTGGTAAATATAGAACAGTTACCAAAGCTATGTGTATATTATGACTCCTCTCACATAATTTCTGACTTTCTCTGTGTAGTGGGAAGAAAAGTGGGCATAAATCACATAAGATGTAAACCCTCTAGGTTGTTGATTGCTTGAAACATGCATTTCATGAGTCCTTGATTTGCAAGTTGTGAGTGGCAATCTCAGAGAAAGCAAGTTTTGCTCTATATGTGCGCTCATATTATCGGCAGTCGCCTCTGTGCTACTGCACTGCCCTGTTCCAATTCATTCTTTTTTTCCTATCCAATTTTTTTCTTCTTTGTGCCATGACACAGACAGGAAATAAGTTTCAGGGAAAAGAAGCAGCACCCTCCATAGCAACTCATTACCCACTAAATAGCACCAGATTAATTACAGTGACAATGACAGATGGCTTCTCACTGGATCCCTGAGATGGGACCCAAGGGATAGAGAGAAACATACCGGTATTAAAGGAATTTTACTATACTATTATTTATTAACCTTTTTTCCTGCTAAATACTTGTTTTGATTGGGGTTCATAACACAGCGATGTATTCTATTTTCACTTCAGCTCAATGATTAATTTTATCCAGTTAAGTTACTGTGGTCTAGCTGACAAAGGTTTTTGCAATAGGGGTTTTTTCTTTCCAAATTATTAACATCAGCAAAACACCAGGCTATTAATTTTTAATTCTGCATTGCAAATGCACTATAAAATATAAACATCACACGCCAAGTTTTCAGATAGTTGATTACTGTGATTTTTATTTTGTGTTGTTATTTTGTTTGTCTTGGCTCCACATGGGGCGGCAGTGGTGCAGTTGTCAGGTGGTCAACCTCTGATCAAAACATGGCAGGTTTGTTTCCCACCTTACCCATCTGTGTGTCAAAGTGTCCTTGGGGAAGATACTAAACCAGACATTGCCTGTTGTAAGGTTGGCGCCAGTGTTGGGCAGTGGAGCCATCATCAGTGTGTGAATGTGTGTGTGAACGGGTCTGTGACTGTAAAGTGCTTTGGACCTTTGAGGAAGGTAGAAAAGTCTTAGACAAGTATACGCCTATTACTATGATATATTTTTAAGCAAATTCTTTAACCCTCATACTTTCTTATGGGGTCCAGATGACCCCTCTTTTATGCTTAGGAGAGCGGAAGGGCTAAGGAAATAGATCAATAATTGATACTTTCCACATGCCCTGCCATTCTGTTCATCGGGTAGGCGGGGCCAGTAATCGTAATCAGAACCTGCCAGGTATTTAAGTTCGAGGAGGCCTCATTCAGTAAGGCAGGGAATAGAGCAGGTGCGAGCTGGGCTTAAAGTTGAGATTTTTGTTATGCTGGTTTTGTTACGTTTTTTTTCCGCAGCACTCTCACACTGCCGGCTTTTGTTATTTTAGTTTGGGGTTGGACCTTGGTAGTCTTTGCAGGTTTTGTTTATTTGTTTTCTTTAGGTTGATTTTGGTTAGGAAGACCTTAGCAGAGAAACTCAGATAGTCGACATAGCTGGTTCAGCAGTCTCCCTGACTTGTTGTGGTGTCCGAATCTACAATTCAATGCCCACTAGATTGACAAATATAGACCACAATACATTGCATTGACCAATTTTTTTAATGCAAAAAAAAGTTATCTATTTTTTTTATAAACCATCCAAATTTAAATCTTCAAAACAAAATACATTGGATTTTTAAATAATTTCATATAATGTTAATATTTATTCAGTTTTTATTGTGGGAAATCAGCTTTGTCATATTGGCATTTTGAAGAAAGTAGAGAGGATGGTGTTTGAATTGCTTTGAAAATCCAGGACACTAAATAATCCTGCGCTATTCAGTTCTTTAGTAGTTGGGGAGAAAGGAGGAAATTCAAACACAATCTAAGGTTACACCTGAATTGAAGGATCTTGCAGTGACCCATAAAGTTGGAGATATCCTCAGAAACTTCACTCTTTAGTTGTGATTTGGTTCATTTTAAAAATGTTTGTGCATATAAACAAAAAGATTACCTGCTCCCTTTGGACCTGTAGAACTCTGTCCATGTGTGAATATTTTCGTGATACCTGCTCTTTCTTAAGTTAAATAAATGGGAATATTTTGATATAGAAGGACAAAAAAGTGAAGTTTTGGTGTTTTGGGTTAACTGTAGATACATATATTTTTTCTATTCATAGATGCTCCCATCATTTTTCTTTCAAATACGTTTCCAGTCAAGTGTTTAAAAATCTATGGGAAACAGTAAATGAAAAAAGCCAGAAGAATAAAATGAAAATATCTGGGGTAACAACAAGACACAAATCAAAGTAGACTCATAGTTTTTTTTTTGTTTTTGAGTGAAGATGAAAATGTTTTATTTTCTTTCATTATAGATAGATAGATAAAGTTCGACACAGTTGACGTATAAAATTGTCTCCTGCGTTTGTATTGTGTCAGCAGTTTGCTCCGTCTTTCCACTATTCAATCTTTTGCGGAGTAATTCCTTTTATAGGAAATGATGGAATATGTGAGTGAACAAGTGAAAAATATTACAGGCTGTGAAATAGAACACAGTAGTCAGAAATACAATGCTGCCGACTGGGCCAATCACAGCTTCTGCTGTTCATGCCGATATCACAGATATTCACATTTCCAGCAAGATGCATGTGAAGGTACAACAGGAAGTTTGCAGCTGTGGTGAGGCTGATGATATGGATAAAAAAGCTGTGTTCCTTCATTATTGGGACCAAGCTCATCACAAAAAAGCGAAATTAATTATAAAATAATGAAGAATTTACTTAAAAAAAATGATAGGTTCATTAAAGGTCAGCAAGGCAAAACTCCACTGCAGGAAACTAAACATAAAAAACAGGAAGTATAAGTCGGAGGAGCTAACAAAGTCATAGCAACAAAGAAAAACAACATATGTGAGTCACTTTGGAGTATAAGTACCACTGAACAAATCTGCCAAGCAAGGTGTATCCCATTCACATCAAATTAGATTCATATGAAAATTCATGTTAGCTCTCTTTTTCGGCACACATCAAATTCAATACATAATGCTTATCTAAAACTGTGTTCAAAAACTAAATGTTGGCGTTACATATGGAGAAGCTACCGTCACATTTGTAGCCTCATGGCTGAATGGAACCATTGGCTGTATATGTCATTCACATTGCATTGAAGACACGGAGGATGTTGAGAGATCAGGTTTATTTATTTTGAAGAGATCTACAAAGCATTGGTAAGCACATCCACCCATGTCTGGGTTCATGAGATCACTCACTCTGTTTTCAGGGCGGTCTGCATGTGCCGACATCTGAATGTTGTCGCTTTCAGCGTTATTTCTGTTTCTCTGTAACATAGTTTCATGACTTGCTGTCCCACATTAGTCCAAGGAAGAAAAAAAATATAAACACGAATAAAAAGGTTTTATTGAAAATAAGAAAAATATAAAAAGAAGTTCAGGAGGAGAATGATCAAATTTTCATCTGTCTGTTTTGGATGGCACTTCTTCTGCATTATTAGAGGGAAGTCTTTTCTCAGTATAAGCCGCATCTCTGGTGAAAATATGAAAATAAATAAATAAATAAATAAGCCAGCTCTGTCTACTGCAATAATCTATTTATAGGTGCTATATGGATAACATTAACCAAGTTTCATCACGGTTATTGCCTTACTTCTTTTCATCCTTTTAAAACTTGTGTTCTGAAGGACAGCATTCTTTATAATGAAAATATTCTCTTGAAAAAAACTGATTTCTGTGGAAGAAGTCTTCCTATTCCCCTCTTGTTGCTGAAACACCTTTTTTTTTTTTTAGTATACGTGGCATTCAAAAAAGTAGATTACTTGAGAAAACCTGATGTAACCTGGTTACTTTGGAGTACAACATGGGCGAGTCAGTCAAACATTCTTCAAATCTGTCTTTTTCCGTTTTGCTTTTTTTTCTCCTCTGTTTTTCGTAGATCACAGTAGCTTGACGATTTCAGACAAATCCCTCTGAGGAAACTGATAAAACAAATACATTTTCATTTTAATAAAACTTCTTGATTAAATGAAAAATGAACACAGTAAACATGATTTTTCATTTGACTAAATTTTCTAGAAAACATAACCCCAGCGTGCTCAGACGCCTTGTCCTTTCTTTGATGAGGCATACCTGTTAATCCACAAACCTTCACGCTTCATGTTTTGCATGCCTCAAGTCATATTTCTCATAAGTGTGTTTCCTGTTAGACACTAATCTCTTAGAGATTTTCTTTTTTTTTCTGCTGGCTTGAATGCTGTTTGGCTGAGGGGATTTTCGTTAGTCCTGCTGGCACTGTTTCAACATTTGTTGTGATGAGTAACCATGCCAATCGAGGGGCTGTTGACGTGAGGGAGCAGCTGATTGTGCTTTTTTTTTCAAAGCCAGACTAATGCTCCGAATAAGACCCCAAATCCCAAACGAGCTGAAGAGGAAGTACTGGAGATATGGGACAGGAACAAAAAGAAATATGAAGTTAAAATCATTTTTTCCCCTCTATCATTCCCATCATCATGGGGAATGTCAGCTTTCTGTCAAGCAGAATAAATGGCTTCACTGCCTTCAAGGAGAAGGGAGATGAGACTGATGAAAGCCGGAGGAAGCCAATAAAATGAAAATGTTTTATAACAGGTTCAGCTCAGAAGGAATCTGACTATTTTTCCTACACATCAGGAAACCTTGAAACCCCCACCTGCTTATATACACCTCCAGAAATCTGATAAAGAAGCAGCTGAGCTGGAAAAGGCCCGTACGTGCAGGCGCTGTCAGTGAACTTCTGGAGGGTTTTAATGCACTTCTTCATCCGTTTCCTGGTTGAGGATTAGGTTCCAGTGCTGGGCAGTAAACCCCATCGTGTTTGGATCCAAAGACATTTCGCTGACCTCAGTAAGTAGCATCTTAGAGGAACTTCTATTCTAGATCAATTTCTATACTCACAACCTTCAACTAACATCTGTAGTTTAGAGCTAAACTTTAATCTTTCTACACCTTTAATAGTTTTATTGAGATTTATTTTTAATGAATTGTTCTCTTTTTTTATTAGGTCATTCAAAAATTTTTTTTCAGGACTTGTAAATTCTTTATATGACAGTTTGGATTAGTACACAGCGGGCACACAGGGCAATTGGCACTTAATAAATGGTGGAGTTCACACTGGACAAGCAGGACGTCCAGCAAACCTCATGTTCTCATGTCAGAAAACTTGGTGCAAAATGTCTAAGCTGTGCACATTTTATGAATCTTCAAATCTTTTATGAATCATGATCAAGTTTCTAACAGTTGGCACTTCCATAAATTAGAAAGGGCTCCATCCAAACACCACTACCTAATGCGCGTGGTCAGGTCAAATCAAATCAAATGTTATTTGTATGGTACTTTTCCAATTCATGTTTTAATTTACAAAGCACGTTCAATGGTCACACTTTCTGTACAGAGTCTAACAAATGTTGTAGAAACCTGTGTAGTAATGCTTGAATGTGAGAGTTTTGAATGTAGAAGCCCGGAAAGCACATATATTTTATGTATATATATTTTAATTATACCTTTCATTGGACATAATCGCACGTTGCTGAGGGCGATATGAATATACCTTGAGATGTTGTCTGTTAGCACAGGACACACTAGAGCACACCTTAGCACAATAAATACAGTTTAAACTCATCTCAGGTCTAAATAGATGATTTTGTGATGAAGACATGGTGGACCAAGCTGATCATCTCTGTGCTGAGAACAATCTTTTGTTCACAGTACAGAAATGGTGGAAAAGGGCTGATTTTACGTAGTAAACAAGATTTATTTAAAAAAGAAAGAGGCAGCCTACATAAAATAGGTCACAACAATTTGATTATAGATAAAGCTTCAGTTCCAAAATGCATTCAAGAATAAGAATCAAAAAACCCTCTAAGCAAGCTGAATTTTTGTATCAGTCTAGAAAAGTACACCAAATCTGAGTCACTGTGTCTGTGTGAATATACACATAAATGATTCAAAATCTAACAGCTCGTTGAGAAAATAGGTCATGACACGTTTACCATATGACAATTTTTTTCCCTCTTTTCACTCCTGACCCAAACCAACACGAGTTCTATTATTCCACAACATGGAACCACTTTATTTTAAGTGAGTTAAAAACCATTTGCTTATGCGTTCTTTACTTTTTGGTAATGTTATGCATATGTAATGTTTTTCAACACCAATGAAAATCGTGTTTTTGGTGTTTTGAATATGTGATTGCAGCATTTTTCTGATGACGGAGGACATATATAGAAAATAATTAAGATTAAAATTGCATTTCTGAGTATTTCTGTATTCACATTGTTGTGAGTCAGGACTGGACAAACAATAAAACGTTGTTGGATAAAAACTTGTAGCAGTGATGTAGAAACTGTAATTAGGAGGCCACATGCCCCCTGCTCCTCTCCATTCTGATACATCTGCTTGTAGATGTATGTCTTTGTTTGCCTCATTCGAGCTAGCATCCATACTGTACGGCTGTAAGTAAACCATCACTGTCATCAGTTTAATTTGTTTCCGCAATGTAATGATTTAAAAAAAATGTGATTTTTCTCTTTTAAAGATAATAATTAAACGCTATGCCTTGTGTCTTTGGTGTTTTTACTTTATATTGTAAACATTAGCAGAGCACCAAAGTGAAATATTAAGATAAGTTGGGGGTGTGAGGGGCTCTAAGCTAGCAGGAGAGACTGATGATGGGAAGTGGGGACAGGCTTGCCATAAATCCAGCCTACAACTTAAGTGGAAAAAATCAAATGAATTCATGCAGGAACTGTGTCTTAGAAAACGACACCTTTTTAAAAAAAAATCCCCCCAAAAAAGCATAATAATTAAAAGACTACAGGAAATGTTTTTACAATACTGGAGTGGGACTTTAAAGAACAATCAGCCGATATTGTTTGTTGTATTAATAAAGCGAAGGATCAACCAGTTCTCTGATTCCCGGAAGCCCTACAGCCATTTCACTGGTCTATGATAAATAACAAGAGATTAAGCATGTCTCTATATTTCTTGTGAAATATCATGTCAAAGGAAAATAGTTTTCCATCTTGATACAAGGTTAGCTTTGACAGTTTCTGAGAGTTCAGGGCCCGTTTCTACCTAAGATAAAAACGCAGACCATGCAAGGACAAATCCAACTTCAATGGAGCGCTGAGTGCTCAGGTGTCAAAGAACAGCAGAAGGTAAGAAGAAATTGTTCGTGTTACATTTTAGAAGGTCACTCTGCTCTCAATAGGTAGCATCACTAATTGTTGTAATCACGCTTTTTGCAGCACGGAATTGTAGCCTGTCATTTCCAGTGTAATTATAATTGTAAAGGTTTAGCAAGACATGCAGTCGTTTCTAATGAACGGTTTGCCTTTTGTGAGTGATCAGGTGCCGTGATTCATCTCTGATGATGTTTCCGCTCAAACCTTTTTTCATTCTCGATAGGCACAAGACACCTCCATCTTTTTCTGTCACAGGAGTAATCTACAGAAGAAGTTTCTCTTTTACACAAATTGCACATTTTTGGCTCGTTTTCCTCCAGTGGGACATCATGTTAGAAAGTTCAGCCGAATTTTTTCCATAACCAGGACTTTAAAGAAGTCACGGTGTAGGAAAAAAGGGGGCACCCTGAGTTTAAATAACTCGATCAGCTGTTCATACAGTAGATGTTTTGGAAGGGGAAAAGAAATATTTCATGAATCAGTGTACATGATTGAGGTTTGAAGTCGGCCGAGAGCATGCTGGGTGCCACAGGAAGAGAAGCAGCTGAGGGAAAGCGGTTTTTTTCTCTCATAATAAAGTTTATAGATTGAAATGTAGCAGCAGGAATTTTTCCTCACATTTACAAACAAATACAATGTTTACCCATTTTATGTTGGAGGAGGACAACAAGAATATGAGATATTTTTGAAGAAAACAACTAACCACCATTTTCAACTTTTGCAATTTTTACTTCATGTGCTTTCTGTGGATATTTTTCTGTTTAGTTCTTTTAGACAGCGTTCCCTTACATTTTTTTTAACCCACTTTATCCCTTTCGGGATAAAGGGCTCCCAGATCTTAAAATGGCCACTTTTGGGCGGTGGCGGGGTACCCCCTCAATAGGTCGCCAGTCTATCACAGGGACACACAGTCACACCTATAGGGACAATTTTAGCTTATACCTTTCAGAGTGGCCTTTTATTGTGGGCAGTCTAAGGCACACCTGTGCGTTAATCATGCTGTCAGATCAGCATCTTGATGTGGCACACCTGTGATGTGGGATGAATTATCTCATCAAAGCAGAAGTGCTCACTATAGCGCATTTAGACATATTTGTCAACAATTTTTTGAGAGAAAGGGTTATATTGTGTATCTGGAATGAATTGTAGATATTTAAGTACATCTCATGAAAAATGGGAGCAAAAACAAAAGTGTTGCGATTATATTTTTATTGAGTGTATTAAAATTAGACCCAATCTGAATTCTTCACTTCTCCCTTCCCCTTCATTTAGCGCTCCGAATGGAATTTATGAAAAATAGTGTCTCATAATTCGGACGTCACTTTTGTTCAATGACGTCATCAATAATCGCCAGTCCGGCAGCGATAACGTGGAGCTTCCAGCGCTCAAATATACATAACATCTGTTTTATAATTTTTAAAAGTCATTCTACAACAGAGAGTCATTACTTAGATTTTAATATAAACCCTTTATGCTTCAGAGCTAACCCACGTGAAGAAAAGCGCCTCTCAGCGCGATGCGGTTTACCCTCGCGACAGAGGACCTTGTAGCCATCCACTTGTTGGCGCGGATTAAAAAAAATAATAATTCCGCATACACTTGCACTAAAATGCCCCATCAAATGGAGGGGAAGGGAGAAGGGAAGAATTCGGACCGGGCCTTACAAAGGAAGGACACAAGGAGGAGCAAGTCTTATCTCAGCCACAGCAGTCTCATTAGCTCCTACTGCATGACCGCGGTGAGTTCAAGCACCCTCAGACAGACAAACACCCATGTTGGAATCTTCACAAAAACAACAATTTACACTGAATTTGGTGGAATTAAACAATTTTAACCAAAGCACCTGCGTCACATGCATGGAGAGAACATGAAAACTCCACACAGAAAGGTCCCAGCCGAGGTTTGAACTGGGGCCTTATCGCTGCGAAATCTCTAACCCGTGTGCCACCTCGGAGCCCAATCAAGTTTTCTTCATGTTGAAGTCAGTACCTCCATCGTCACACACAAGTGAGTCAAATTTGTTCTCTGCACTTGACCCATCCCCTCAGGGATCAATGAGTTGCAGTGACAGCCTCACCCAGAAGCCATTTTAGTGCTTTAACCTCCAATCTACCCTTTTAATGTGTCACGCAGGGACACATCGGGTCCCATTATTGGGGTTTTTGATATGACCTAGTGCTAGTCCCAGGATAGGCACTCCTCCTCCAGACCACTGAGCTGATTGTTCATCTTCGTTTTTATTCCATCATCAAATAACATTAGCTATGCCAGGACATACCTTAAGAATTTGTCATTTAAAATGAATAACCGTTTCTTGCTTGTCTTTATTATGATGCCATAACCCATAATCTCAGTTTGGCATCCAGTTTCCTTTCCCGTGTAATGAAAATTATTATGACAGGTCTTTAAACGCGCGCAGGGTTCGGCTGCCGTTTACGGTCCGCTCCTGTTCCAGCGGGGAGTCGATTGGAGGGTAATGAGCATTTCAAGCGGAGTGGCGGAATGAATGACACAATCGAAGAGAGGACGGCACAGGGGAGAGCAGAGTATGTAGGTGACATGGGAGATTTTCACGACTGTCTGGAGTATATTTGACCTCTGAGCATTAATGCAATTAATATTAGACAAGGAAAAGGAAAATTTTTGCATTGCTTTGAAGTCAAAGCTCCTTAGTCCACTGCTGTCTTTTGTAAAAATAAATAAATAAAACTGCTTATATAATCCCAATACTGTGGTGTAGAATTGAGATCTATGCTTCGATCCTATTCCAGTAATGGCATCCATCTACTTGAGCTTATGCAAATGTGGGGAAAATGAAACATTGGGCATTTCAGGCAAAAGAATTATTTGTTCTGGGGAGTGGGGCCATCTATCACGTATAATGTGGCTGCGAAAATCTTTGCGAGGTTGAAATTTCTTAGACTTTTGCTTTTGTGGGAGAGTCAGCAGAATGTGAGGTTAAAACATTTCCCATCTATCCCCCCAGTCTTTCAACGTTTTCAACAGGATATAAAAAACAGCACGCCATCATCGCCCTGAATACAATTACTATGGTGGATTTCCCCACAGAAGATTTCCTTTAATGGTGTTTATTCAAATGTTTATGGTAATTCCTGACTTAAAGCACAGGGTTCCTCTTTTTCCTTGAAGTATGTTTTTGACATCCGTCTGTGTGGGTGGATGGTCGCGGTCTGCGCTGCAGTTTAAAGGAGACCTTGTGTGATGGAGGCTGCCTTGAATGGTGCAATAGAATTTCAGCAATTTTAAATTGAAAATAATAAGGAAACACAAAGCTGAATGCTAAAATATCAAGGATTGCGTTGTGTAAGAAAGTGGGATGTATGCTTAATGTTACACGTGTGATTGGGTAGTAGATAAGAGAAGCAGAGTACAGAGAACTGGAGAGCTCTGTGATAATTTGCTTTTGCTTGTAGGTTGTGGTTCAAGATAATGGCCCGTTAGAGAGGAGAGACCATTCTTTATCAGCACTTTGAGATGCAGGGGACTCGGCCTTACCCCAGATGACAGCGTTCTTCTATCGCTCCCTCTTATGCCTCATTCTCATGCCCACACAAACGCACACACACAAAAGGATGAAAAGGAAGTGGGTGAGGTTGAACAATTACAACAATGTTAGCGCTGTCTTTTTCTCGCCCTGCTTTGATAATTAGATTAATTTGTGATGTTCCTCAATCACAAACTCCCCACTCGAGCATCATTGCTCGGGGCTGACTTGAGCCTGATTAAATTCAAGGCACTGATTAGTTGGAATGGTTGTTAAAAAGAAAAGTAAAGCAAAAGCAGCAGAGACGAGGGAGTTGCAGTTTTACTGGGCAAACAGGCTTGGAGTGTGACGCTTGTCTCTTCTGTTGTCATCCTCTTTAATCACGATGGTGAAGCTTTGAAGAAAGCCAGCCAGCTGTTCCAGTCAGCAATGGAGGGACTTTGTCCATGTTCTTGTGGATTTGATTTTCTGCAGTTTACAAAGCATGTGGGGTTATAATTCCTGCTTGAATACGGAGGGTGATATCCTAAGGCTCAGTGCTGGGCTTGTGTCCTGTGATATGTGCTTTCAAGATGTTCTGCTGTGCTGAAATCCCACTGCAGATGCCACAATATGTAACAGCTATCAAAATAGCGAGTAGGAGACGATTCAGATATTCATTGCTGAGGCTTGTTTGTGATTACCATTGTACAAAGTAAAAAAACCTTTATGACATTCTCTGAGTTTATCTTTATTAAACTATTAAACAACACCAAGATCTATGCCACTAAAACCTATCAGCAATGAAAAATCAAAACATTGAAAAAAATATTTTGGTTTTGGAAACATTTGTATGTTTCAGTAACATTATTACTGCGTTTAACTTTAGACTAATAGAATGTGCCAGTGGCATGCAGTCAGTGGAGGCAAGTGAGGCATGTCTTCACTAGCAAAACATTTCTTAATAAATACACAAATTAAATAAGATTAACATACTTTTTCATTATTAGAAGGAAAAATCCACCATTATTTATTGGAAATGTCTATTATACGATTTACTTTTTTCTGTGTGGGTTTTCAAGATTTCTTTGGTAAAAAAGTTGCGAGATACACAAGAACTCGGCATGTGAGGCAGTGGCAGCTGGTGCCTCCCCGTGCCACTGTTTCGGTCTTTATCATCATAAAAGACGGTTTATTTTTCATTACGTCATTTTCAGATTTCTGGCCACTTATACCATCACATTTATGCCAGTTTGTGACTCATTTAGTCTTTTTATCTGCTAAAAATGTGCACTAAAAATTCGCCAGGTGAGGCAGGCAGTACGCCTGGCCCAAGGCAGAGGACGCTGGTGAGCCCGGAGAATGTGACGCCATGGGTAAAAAAATAATATAGTTAGCGGTAGCATGTCAAGTGCAGCCATGTAGATATTCTTTAGTATTGTTTAACATCATTTTATTTAGGATTACATGCTTAAACTCAGGAATTGTGGAGACACTGGCAGTGATCTTCAATGAGACAGACTTTTAAAGCTGAAGAAGGAAAAGGGAAACTTCAACAAACAGGTTTTTTTGTGTCTTTCTTCTAAAGGAGCGGTGCACTGACTTCCTTTAGAAATAAAAGTAAAATGTTTTTGGTTATTTTTTTCAGTGCTACAGTTTGTAAATGGGAGAAAGTTTAAAATGAAATAGTAAACAACACACTTAACCGTTGTCAATCAAATGGTGAATAAGCTACTTTGTAGGTTCATATGTTTGTAAATCTGAGTGATAACAGCAGCCGTGAAACTCCTCGTTCATCGCTGAAATATGCTCTCATGGCCTTCTTCTACTGCATCAAATACCTTAGTCCCAACTGCCCTCATGGATGGATTCAGGCTGTCTGCAGGCGAAAAATTAGCTAAGTTTTCTTCATACTGCTCCCTTTCATTTCCTCAGAAAAACAATACCTTGTGTTGTTTTAATGTATTATGTTTATGTTTTTGCCTGTGGAAATGAATAAATGAAATGAAATGAAACTTGTGAGGAGCACACAGGTGCTGTTCAAGGGACAAGTTTGACCTTCTTGCTAGCAGCCTGGCTGATAGAAAGTAGGAATTAGACAATCAGAGTGTAGTTTGTGTGAGCATATGGACACTTATGCATCATATGCATCATACCCTATACGTCCAGCATTTGCACGCAATCAGTAAGATGCCAGCCGGTAGGTGCACCTACTAATGACTTGAGTGCAGTGTAAGGTTACCATATCACAACATCACCGGTACGTCATAAGTGCCTGTAACTCACATATTCTTTACAAAATACGTCATGATACACTTACCATACACATTACAAGGGTAAGTTCCATTGGTATGACATCTCTTGAAGTGGGGTTACAAGCCTCAAGGAAACCGCAAGATGAACATTTGCTTCCTTTATACACCTACTCCAGTGAAAATTGTGTTTTTGGTGTTTATGTGTACTTGTAGCATTTCTCGTAATGGGGGACATATATAGAAGAATCTAAGCATAAAACTGGATTTCTCAGTATTTCTTTATTCAATTTGTGATGAATAGGGACCAGATGAATAAAATGCTGTTAATAAAATAATAGAACTGTATAAATCAGAAAATGTCTTGCTGTGGCTTACTTCTACGCCAGCACAGGTTTGTGATGAACTACTGTTGCTGTCGAGAAATTTTGTTTATTTAATTTTGTTTAAAAACGGCAAAATCATAAGCAAAAGCACTGGGAATGCTATAGCAAAAGATCAAAAGACTTTAAGATGCGACAGCTCCTGTTTCCAACCCTTTTAGGGGCCCAGACAACTCAAAAACCCACAGCACCCATAAGGGGGTCAACCCACCGTATAGATGGATTTGACTAAGGAAAAAGGAATAGAAATGTCCTTTTATTTATAGTTTTATCTCCATTAAAAATGCTATTTTTATCCAGAGAGGTATTACAGGAAAGTGACATAATAAACAGCTGAAAGATTAAGTGACTCTCTGCAGTGACTGACAAACAATGGAGTTTAGAAAATTTTACACATTAGTTATAGAAAATGTTTTTTGCCTTAAATGTAAACTACAGGAACTTTTGAGTCTCACTGAACAAAGCCAACATAACCAATCATCCTAAAAGTATTGAACTGCTGTCAGTTTTGTCCGCCTCTGAGGCCACGTTCACACCGGCACATTTGGTCCTCGTTTGATCTATGAACGTTTTGGAGCAAGGAGGTCTGGACGCGGCTTATGTGATTATGTCACCTAGTGGGACCTCCTTTTTTTGTCTTCTTTCTAGTTGTTTCCCATTTTATTTAGAGCTTGTTTGGGCAGTACAGCCCCCAGATGAGAAGTTGTTTGAACTGCGTGGAGTTCACAAGGGCCGAAGAGACATAGATAAGACAATCCAATGAAAGAGTACAAAAGGTTTTGGCTTTGGGCCTCGGCACTCTGGGGGAAGTGTTTCTGAGTGTGGAGCTGGTGATTTATATTTTTGTAGGACATATGGTGGTGGACGCCATGGAGTTATCAGGAAATTAAGAGGCTTTATAAGACTGTGCATAATATTTCCAGCATTGTTGGGGTGGTTGATTTCTTATGTTATGAGAAAATAAACAATTGTAAATTATTGTCAAGAGTCAACATTCCTTGAAATGTTTCATTGTTTCAAGAGTTCTGAAAAAGAAACACTAAGACAGAAATGTAATAAATTTATAAAATTGACAGTGGCAAACATTAAATACGGTATTTCAAAGTTCGATGTCTTGGAACACATACTAATCTGACTGAAATTGTCTTGGTTTTAAATAAATTGACTGATGATCAAACAGTCTGTACCCTACAATCCATGATCTCCATTAGAACCAAATTCTAACCCCCTTTTAACAGAATACTCCTGGGATTTCAGAAAAAGTTTCATTAGTAGAATCTTATTAACAGCAGTGTATACCGTCTTGCACATGTGAGATGATTTACGAACGGCTATACAGCGTATTGATTGAAAAATACATTGATACCCTTTACTTCGCCATTACTTGTCAAGCAGCCATTACTGGGGATTAATGAACTTGAAAGGCAATTGGGTCGTATGTCGTACATTGTTGGGCTTAGCTTTTTAAGATGGTGGCAGTGAAAAGGCAGGATTTTATAGTAAATCTTTGGGCTTTAAATGGGTGAAGTTTGACTAATTGCACATGAAAGATTTGTGGTTATATCTGCAACTCAATAGAATATGAAATTCTATTTTATTCATTTGTGTCAGAGCTTTTATTGCCATTTTTTACCCCATTTGTCACAAAAGATTTAGATAACTTCTATAAACCAGTTTATACAATTTATTATTTTTTTCCTTAATTACTGTCTGTCTGATTATATCGAATAAACAATCACAAACAACAGTGCATTCATCTTATCATGTTTTTAGGCACTTTAAACACTCCACAGCAAGAATCTGCACTGACAGACATCGCAAGTTCTGGTCTAATAGGATGTCTGACTCCAGTGGTGATGTGCATGAGAGTGAAGACGAGCATATAGGGGAGAGAAACAGCTTAGCCGTCCATGTAGGTAAAATTGCTGTGTGGCCTGAGGTGAAATGACAGGGATGCCCAGTGCGCAGCTGATTTGACAGTGGTTTTAGATCAGCCGGGTTCTGAAGCGCAAAGCCAGACATGACTGGCTGTCTCACAGAACGGATGATTGATGGCGACAAACAAATTCTAATTTACAAGCCAAATGAACCAAGTCTTGCTCTCATGTCAGAACACGCAAAAAGATGCATCAGTGTGGCGACTAAAATACAAAGCTACTTGTTAATATAAGACTTAATTCACTTTTTTCTTCCTAATTTAGTAATATCCTTTTCTTCTGTATCCTTAAAACCATGCTCTACAGGAAAAATAAATAAACCTGACTACATTTGGTGTTCGATGAGGATCTATTGTTCACTTCCTTTATCACCTGTTCATCAAATCCTCCATCGATGTCTTCTCTCGTCTCATTGATCTTGTTCTGTCATTGTTTGTTTTGCCAGCAACTTGAGGCCCAACCTTGACATTCTTACCTGGAGTCAGTCAAACGCTTACAACAGACCTTAGGCAGCTTCAGGAAAGCAAACTGAAACATTGATGTACTCAGCGTTATGCTACAATCGCCTTTCCTACACTCATTTCCTGGTCAGTGATTTGTTTATAGAAATTTCCTGCCCCTATGTAAGGAAAAAAAAAATTGGTTACAGGCTCAAAAAAGGAAATTAATTCTGAAAGAAGACATTATTTTTAACTCTGTGTGAAGGAATCCATACACTTCATATTAACTTTGAGTTGCAGATCAAATGTTTCTCTTAGAAGCTTGGACTCCTTTTTCCAAAGGCAAAACAATAACAACAAAGACTTGAGAAAAATGTGTGAGAAGAAAATATGTTGGCTGAGAAGAAGATGAGATAAGAACTCAAAAAAGGATTATAGGGAAAAATAAAAAGCCAGAGCCCCAAGGTCATCTGATCCTATTCTCTTTGAGATTATGACCAAAATGATAAGAATCAGACCTAATTTAGGATCCATTTAAGACATAGATTAGAGAGCAGAGACCCAGAATTTTATGAATCATTTAACAAATCGCAGACGCGGGACAATGAGTCAGAGGTCGGGTCAGGAATCACGGTAGATAACCTGCGATGAAATAATTCATGCGGGATAGAGAAGTCTGTTGGATTTGAAAAATAACAAGACTGCAGTGAGGTCAGGTGAACAGATTTGGCCCCAGCTGGTAGAATGTAAACCAGCAACACCTGAAAATTGTCTGACATGAAGTCTATTCTTGTAGCTCACCTCAAAAACTGATACTAGAATTGCTCCAAATGAGTTTACAACACTCCAGAATTTTTATTTATAGTTATATTCATAGATATATTTATGTCTGAAAGCAAAATTTACCTGTAAATTAATTGAATAATTATAAGTATGTGAGTAGATTTACATAAAAAACTTTCATTTACGTTCTATTGGTTACTTTTTCAGGGACTTAATAGATTATTAAGTTTAATTTTGTATGGTTTTGTGCAGAAAGAAGCTTGTTGTTGCTTATTTTCACCAATTCAATAGTTCATAGGGCCACGTTGATATAAAAACAAGCAACAGCCTGAGATGTCAATCACAGATTCCCTTTTGGACATGAATGCTTGACACAATGGATCAGACATATGGATATTGTGTCATTTATAGAGCAAAAAGGCAGCTGCATAATTGGGATTTAAAGCACAGTTTTGTTAACACATGCATTCAACTTATCAGGATCAAGGAACGGGCAATTGTTAATGAAAATGTAATGAGTGGATGAAATATTTCCCCATGAAGCATGTGCAATATTATTTGACAAAGAGATCATTGATTTTTGAATCCATGAAGGCCAGCCAATGATTAGTTATAGTCAGAAAACAATTTTTCTCCCTAAATATTATTACTCTATAACATAATGTGCAGTTTTCAAGTTTGGTTAAAATTAATTAGAATTTATCAGAAAAGCAAACTTAAAAAACATGTAACTAAACAGCACATGGTTACACCAATCCACAACTTCTTATAATTAAGACATAATAGATAGAAATATTGTACAGAAATAATCAAGAAATTATCAATAAATAAGCAAATAGTACAATAGATATAATCAAGCAATTTCAGTAAGAAAGGAAAAAAACAATGAATAATAATCATACAATAAATCATATCTTTTTAAAGGATAAATTCATACAATGAAACACATGCTGTTATATTGATATTATAATTGCTATCAAACAAAAATAAACATATTTGCACTTATATGTGCAGTACACACACAACACATTTAATCCATTAAATATAATGAGGATCAAATAGTTTGATTGATAGCTTGAAATTGAGTGGGAAGAAGCAAGTGTATTACTTTTTACATAACTTTGTTATTAATACTTTGTCAGTCCAAGTGCAGATTTATGATCATGTAACAAAAATAGAGTGCTTGTTGATTATCATTAAGTAACTAATAATTTTTAATGGGCAAATTTTTAATAAAAACTAAATTTAAATTGCTTGATTATAAGCATTTCTTGAGCATACAATACAATCTGAAAGAGTTTAGCAACTTGAAAAAATGTTGCTGGGGAAATCAAAGTAGGAAAAACAGTCAACTAAACTTGGTTTATCTTCTATTAAACCAGAAGTTTTATCTTTTTTTCTGAGAGGCTTTTTTTAAAATTTAAATTATAGTGGTTCTAGAGCTGGTTTGTATAGTTCAAGGAAGAAGGTGTTAGGAGAACTAACAAAAACTTGAATTGGGTTTGGGTTGTTGTGAGTCCCTTTGACCTTAATTAATGTGAAGTTGGACGCTTGTTTACACTCTGTGGCCTTGCCTGCTCCTGTGGGTGAAACTAGTTGTTGGGTGTTAAGAGACCGCTGTGGACAGATGACATGAGTCCACCGTTTTAAGACAAGATTACTCTTCTCTAACAAAGTTGGCTTGTTTTTACATCTTTTTATGACCATCCCTTCTCTCTGGCAAAGATACAGACTTCACTGGCCTCAAATGAGTGGTTTGTGTCTGGTCCATGTTGATAAAGTGTCCTAAGCAACGGTTGCTTGATTTCCCCAATGTACTGTTTGTTGTCGTCTTCCCTGCAGTGGATGCTATAGGCTACAGGACTGTTTGTAGCCAAAGTTTTGTCTTTGGGGTAAACCAATCTCTATCTTGAAGCGTTGAAGTGTTTCTTATGCCTACTCATTTGAGGAACTGTGGACAATTCCTTTATCCTTCAACTTCCACTTACCCTTTGTATGCTGCCTGTGAGATTTTTATCCCTCTATAAATTAAAATCCAGGCAGCCACCGGACATGCTGCCAGTGCCCTTCATCCTGATGGTAATGTCTCATTAAAGAGCAGTTATTGTTGTCATTTTGAGTTCACTGAATGCAAATGGTATGAGAAATCAACATAAAACGAACACACCTGCAGACTGCAAGAACAGACAGATGTGAATCAATATTGGATGTTTCATGAAGTGCTGTGGGCATGTGGCTCGTAATGATCACAGAAGTGCGCAAATTGGCGTATGGCACAAAAATTAATCACAGCTTATAAGGGAGAAGAGAGTAGAAGCAGGAGAGACTGAAACTCATTCATTTTGATGAAGGCAGTACAGTACGTGGAAACTGAGCTGTAGCCGTTTTATTAGAATTACTCAGATTTAGAGTCAGAGATGTATAATCTAAAATAAGATAAATCTGAATAGACCTTGTTTGTTTGTATGAAATTTTGACTGAACAAATATAATAAAAAGATTATGGTCAATAACAGGTCCAACTTTAGAAGCAGTGCTGATGAAAATGAGAAATTCTCACATGTTTAGCAGTAAAATTCCAAAGGAAAAAAAGCTTTGAATTGCAAGTAACCCACTCTGTTTTTACAGCTTAATCTCAGTGATCTAAACAGCTCTTTTAAGGTCCAACAGCATAAATCAAGTTGAGAATTGGACTTTAGACTACTAGAGCCCATTGATTCCTGTCTTTCCTAGCTATTCAGTTGTAAATTTCTTGGTGTGCTAGGGATGTAACTTGCCTAATAGCAGAACATCAGACGGTTTTTCAATTTTTAGAAAAAAAGAAAGAAGGGAGGACTGGTGAGACGCAAGTATTATGTTGTTTGGATGTGGAAATGACCTCCAGTTCTTAGAAAGTGCGTGCTCTGTGACACAATGGCTACTAGGGCTTCTTAAACCCAAACTACTACTAACTGTTTTACCAGCTAGAATCAGGTTCTCAGTCTTGGTATGAGCTTTTCCTTAACCTATTAACTCAGTTGAAAGTGTCCATTCACGTCATAGAGTACATATTTACCCCTTACAGTTTGTGTACTTTTCTTTAAAGGCTGCTACTTTGATTTGTCTCTATCATCTTTGACTCTTATGTAAATCATTGGTTGTCCTTCTGTGTCCTGATTAAACTGGTTCTGCTTGAGAAGCTTTGAAAAGTAACAGGAGTATGTCTTTCAATCAAAATAATTTCTTTCTGAGAACTGGTTGTGTTCCATCTGCTTACACATATGCTCTTGTTTGGTCCCTTCTTGAAAAGAGGAACATTTGAGCTATTTAAAAATAAAAGAATTCAGACTTTTTTTCAAGATTTATGAAACCCAGATGGGCAAAAGGGTCTTATTACATCTTGGTTGAAGATTTTCATCTCTCTGTGGAGTGCCTCAAGGCTATATTTTAGACCCACTTGTGTTTCCTGTTAAATAGCTACACTAACATTATATTATAAGATGAGAATCCCATTTTGGGATTTGCTCTTGGTTTGTAGATATATTTGCACTTGCAGTTTTTCCCCCTCAAGTTTTGTTGGTTGGCTTGAAGGAGTAACAAATGGAGAAGTCCACTTGCTAAATGTAAAAAAATAAGTATTGTTAGTCTCAGTCAAAAATCCAAATGGGACAAAATGAGAACATCAATGCTATTGGTTGGGAATAATATAGAAGTAAGCTAACCTTGATGTTGCTCAGAAACTTTCCACAGTCCTAGGGTGGTCGACCTCTGATCACAAGATTGCAAGTTCAATTCCCACCATATGTTGAAGTGTCCTTGGGCAAGACACTGAATCCCACTTTGCCCCTGATGAAAGGTCGGCACCAGTGTTCGGCAGCAGCATTGCCACCAGTATGTGGATGGGTGGATAGGAGTGTGTCTGTAAAGATCTTTGGGCGTTCGATGAAGGTAGAAAAGCACTAAACAAGTATACATCATGTACCATTCATGGCTTTCTACCTTTCTTCTGAGGTCCAAGGTGCTTTACAGTCAGAGTCCCATTCACACACACACACACACACACACTGATGGTAGCTCTGTTGCCAAACACTGGCGCCATCCTCCAGGCAGAGGCAATTTGGGGTTCAGTGTCCTGCCCGAGGACACATGGCATGTGTTAAAAGAACAAGATGAGTACATTTAGCTAAAATTGCTTATTGTTCTGACTTTTCTTCACTTTAACAATTTTTATTAAAAAATTTTGAACAACCTCTCTTAGTTGATCGCACCAGCTGCTCAAATATTATTGGAGTCCAGCATCAGAAATGTTTTCATTCACTTGTTTTTTTGTGTTTATTTACAACTGCCAGATCGGTAGCCTTTTTACATCTATTCAAAACCTTTTCAATGGCTTTTGGTCCAGTTATGCAAAAATACATTGTCATTTGTGGTACACACAGTTCATTTTATTTACATCAGTATTTATTATTAGCTTTTTTTAAATTATTGTATTTTTCTTAGTTATTTAATTTTGCAGATTTAGGTTTTTCTTGTTTTGTTTTTGATTGTGTACATCATGATTCAACCTTTAAAAGTGGTTTGATCAACTGAAGTTGCTTCTAAATGTGTTGTAAAAAAAAGCTTAAATGTTGAAATCAAGATTAACTTCTTGACAGATTTTAGTGTGTAAGGAAGTTATTCCATTGTATGCAAGAACGGCATTTTAAGGGACATTTAATGATCATTGTTTCTATTGAGCAAATCCTGTTTTTTGTTTTCACAGTCTTTTGGTCAAGTTTAATCAAGATAATCATCTCTGTATTTTTAAATATAGGTACACAAACAACAAAGAAAATAACCAGTGACAGAAGAAAAGACTGCGAGAAATATAGGATTATGGATACTAATAATATCTTTTTGTCTCAGTTACATTCAATAAATAATGTAATGCAAATATCATATCTGCTTTTGTGTTTCTATACTTTTTTACATAAGGATATTTTTTATGTTTATTCATATATTTAAAAAAAAAACTTTAGAAGGACTAGACTTCAGATTATTAATATTATTTAATTAATTTTATTTATAGTAAAGCATTTTGTTCCATATTATGGATTTCCAAAAGCAATTGAAAAAGCAAAATTAACATGAAAAGCATTAATTGTTCAAAGCTTTGTTTTTCACCTCAAAATTCTTTGAGATATTTTTATGACAACATTTCAGACAAACCTCAATCAAGAGGGTGAATTATTGAAAAGACAGAACATTATCGCTTTAGAATGGACATATTTTTGGTCTGCAACAAAAAGATCACTTTGTGTTTTTTTTTTTTACGATTTCATTGTCTAAAATTGTCGTTTTGATGGATGTAGAAAAGGAATCAGAATCTTATTGCAGTGACTTTTCTTACTTTTATGATTGAAAAAACTGTTGCCTGCAGGACAGTCATCAGCAGGGTTCTTTCCGACAGGTTCTGCAGTTTGCAGAGTGCTGCCGGCTCTCATGAATCAGAGGGAAATTATGCACACACCTGCATACCCATAGGGACAAAAATTACTCTCCAGGTCATGCATTATAAATCACCATGAACAGCTGTAGGATGTACAAACACTTGTTGTGGTTGAGAAAGGTTAAAACCCAACAGAAGTCAAAGACATGCTTTGTGATTCTGGCCACCCAGGAGACTGAGCCGCACAAGAAACGAGAAAGGCTATTTTCTCAAACAGTCAATGTTGCTCCAAAAAACATTCTCTATCCTTTTCTTTTAAATAAATAGAGTCCAAATGAAGCACATATTGCAGTTTGTTGAACATTCATACTACAGCAGTTCAAGCTTTGATAAACCAACATTTGTTTTGTTCGACTTCATCCAACTAAATCTTAGAATCTATCTTACTTGTTTTGTTTTTTCCTTAATTCCAGCGCTAAATGTTATCAAATGGTCAGTATTGTTTGTTTTGTCTCACCTTGGGGTCTCACCGGGCAAACGGGGCATCTGTTGGCCACCAGAAACCAAGCAAGAGGGAATTGTGTGAGAAAGTGTGTGTGTGCAGCTGCTCTTTAGTGTGTCTAGTGCAGAACTGATTTAGGGCCCCAGGCCACAGGAAGACGACTGCTCTACACTCCAGGCACGTCTGTGAAGCTAGCAGCAGAGGAAGCACTATTGCCATTCAGCAGCGTCGACTGCAGACGCCTAAATGAGTCTGTTCTGTCCTGCAATGCCCAGCGTGGCAGTCCGCCACTTACTCAGCCTCTTCAGCTCCTAATATTTCCACCCCCCTCTCCTGCTGCTACATTCTGTCATGCTGTCCATCCTTCCATTCTCTGTCTCTTCCAGTCTTGCCTTTCAAGCATCACCATCTTAGTGTGATTCTTTCCTCCACACTCTGACATTCCCTGTCTAGCCATGCATTTAATCCATCTGTCACTTTTTCTTTACATTCACAGTCCATCGTATCCACTCAGTGTGCTCTGATTGGTCAGTGTCCATTTATTTCAGGCTCCGCACTCAACAACTTCACATGAGCTTAAATCACTGCAGGCTCCGCAGACGGCCTGCTTTTCTCTCCATCTACAAGCTTTAAAGGACCTACATGATGCAAAATCAACTTTTTTGAGCTTTTAAGTATATTGTAATGTTCATTCCTCATGTAAATCACCCCCAAAGCAGTATTTTGATTCATCCTGAATTTCTGAGCATTCTCCTAAGCACTGGCCCCTCCCAATCAATGAAAATGTATGGTGACATCACAAAGTGGGGATCCGCCTCTTCCAGGAAGAGTCTTTGCAGACAGCACCGCCCCCAAACTAACAAAAACAACCACTTTCTAAACGGAGCTAGCAGTGATCAACAAAAACGTTTTCATTTCATATGAACATCCATCTTTGCAAGAGCTCGGATGTTGCTTGTTTCCGTTGGAGAAACGCAGACATACAGCCGAGGCCGCTCTGGCTTGATGTCATGAAATGGACGACAAGGCGGAGCTTCAGAAATTGAATTCTTCCAGTAAGGAAGAGAAGAATAGCACGATATAGGCCCTTTATACTAAAATGAAAAGCATTTGACTAAATAATGGGGTTGCTGTTTTTGCATTGTTTTGCTTTTCCAAACCCAGTCACTAAATCACATTATCATTTTAAAGAAAAAGTCTGAAAAAGACTTTTCTTCAATACACTCACTTTTCCTTGAGCTTCAACTTCGGCAACAAACAGGGTGGCCACAAAACCCTTTTTAACCGTCGACTAATAGCTGATGATTTAATCCGATTTGTTGACTAATCTGGTCATTTGTGAACTGGATTTAAAAAACACATCTTAACCATCATTCATCAATCAACTTGAAGTGTTGAAGCTATATATTAACTAAAAATAATGACAATTAAGATGGTAGTTTGTAAAACCTTTAATGAATCATGCGGCTTCTTTCATTCATTAATTTCTGGCATTAAAACAAGACTTAAATCAAATGAGGTTGGCCAATCTTAATCAAAAGCAAAATAAAAACCCACAATTATTTTTTAAAGCATCAAAACATATATTTAATAAAATATATTAAATTACTCTTCAATTATTTTATCAGTCAACGTAGTCATTGTCAACTAAGTCTGGCAGCCCTAGCTACAAATTCTGCATTTTATTATTTTTTGTTTTCCATCAACATTTTTTGCCAATCCTCATGCCTCTCTCTATTTGGTTGTATTGTAGAAATGATTGCCCATAAAATAGATCTTGGGTTATTATTTTTATTATCACAATTTCACTTAATATACAGTTATTCCTTTCTTTCTTCCTTTTATGAATTTCATGACATTGGTTTCTTTTTTTTTCCGTTTTGTTGTGTTGATTTTCTGCAAAAGACCTAGAATTGTCAGTGAAAAATGTTGACAAAAGTGTTCCAGCAAGCCAGATTAATAAACAATAGAAGGATTATAAGCTTTGGTTTTGATTAAATCTGTTTACCCGTCTGCATATGATATTGAACCTCCGTGTAACCTCGATGTGGTCTCTCTCCCAACCCACAGTACGGGTTGTGAGAGAGACCTTGTTGTTGTGCATATTTGTGGCGCTCCAGTAATGTTCTTAATGTCCCTCTGGCACCTGGAGGGTGATGGAAGCGGTATCAGGGATGGTGTGCTGATAGCCTGTGAATTCTAAAAGCTTTATCAGTCCCCTGCAGCCTGCCTGGGCAGCTTCCTGCCACCTCCTGTGGGTTGCATTGAATATGGCTCTTCAATTGGGGTCATGGCACAAGCAGATATGGCGCTTTATTCCTTCATACCTCAAGGCAAAAGAGACAGAGGTCACATTATGAACAACAGCTCCAGGTTGGCAGATTTGACCACAAGCTAATTGACAAGAGCCTTTACAACAGAAACATTTGAAGAAAAAAAAAGAAAGGACGTACAATTTAAAGATATTTCATCCTTCAAATGCGACTAATTAAATATTTTGTCTGTAGCTCACTTTCAGAGGATTTCTCGGTGGAGATAATAGTGTTTTTCTCCTAAACTGCAGCCATTAAACCTTTGACAGCTTTTTTCTTGTACTGCTGAATCATTTGTTAGGCTAAGCTTTGCTTTTTCGTTTGAAAATGAAATTTAGAGATGCAAAAAATGCCAAATAGTTACAGCTATGGCCTAAATTCTGATGATATTTTTTTGCTTTTCTTCAGTTTTCCTTCAATGCAAACAAGAAACTATTTGTGGTGGCAAGTCTGACAGGGTTTGTCACCCATTATGAAATTCCCTGATATATATATAAAAAAAGAGCAGCTTCAAAAGAATGTCAACAACTGATCTTTTCCTTTGATACTGAGCTTAAAACAACATTTTGGAGCTTTGGTTTGCTTGTAAAATACAAGATGTTTAAATACTTCATCTCCTCCTAAATGGTTCCTGATTTAAACAAAAGATGTTGCTTTAGTTTATTGTATTTTGTGCTCATATATCAGGGGGAAAGGTTGATATAATGAGCAGGTAAACTTGGAGTTCTCTTTTTGCTTGCCTTGGCTTCAAGCATCTTCTAGCTGCTCATTTTCCACCATTTGCTTCATCTCCCAGATCACCAGTTGGGATTGATGGCCGTGCCAAGGTACAACAGGAAAATCTATTCCGCTCCCCTACTCCATCAATGCAGCACCGATTTTCTAATAAAACATGAATTTGTGCGTCATGTGTTATTGCTGCTCTGAAAATAATATTTATAAATCAGTGACTATGTACTCCAAAAGCTAGTGACATTGAGAATAGAGGTGGGAATCTTGAGGCACCTCATGATTTGATTCAATTCAGGAGAGAACAATTCTATTACGAAACAATTATCAATGTATCCTTGATCTGCAGCTTTACTAAAAGACACTAGACCAATATTACTTACTTTTCTCCATCAATATGCATTTTTAAACTAAGGCAACATGAGTGTTTAGCTTTTATTGAGAACATAAAAATTCTGTCATGAAAAATGTTTTGTTTGAAAATCAAAAATGTATCACAGCATCAAAAAGGAAAGTTTTAATGAAAGAAATAATGTTGCGTTTTATTATTAAATCAGCTTTAATGAAACACTTTTTACCTCATGTCAAACAAAATACATAGTTTTTAGCTAGACCCACATTGTGATCTCGCAAATTTGTTGTGTTCCCTACATATTACATTTTGGTGTGACATACTTACACACAGCGTGACTTTTATTCAATTGTCCCTCGACACAATGAAAGCCAAAATACTTCCAAACGGTGGATTTAAGTGAAGTCTAAGTCGGTCAAATGACAAGATCTGGAAGGTCAGCCATGCTTGTGTGTTTTTCAAAATTATCACAGTGTTAAGTTCCAACTTGTTAATTTTACTTTGAATCATAAACATTTTTTGATTGATTATTTAAATTTATAAAATGATTCAGAATCTTTAATGGATCATAATCTAACAATCACTTTATAGTCTTATAATCTATTATCGTTCCATCCATCATTCTAAAACTGTATAATCACGTTTAATACAGTTTTGTTAAAATGTAAAAATAAGCCAAAGGTAAGTTAGAAAGTAAATATGGGCACAAATTATTCAAGTGTGAATGGGGACAGCTTGAAGCTCAAAAGATGCAGCATGCAAGGCCGTAGGAAGAACAGACACTGGGCTACTGAGCTGTGGGCTTTTCTTTCGTTCTGCCAAATGCAAGCATGCCTGCAGAAATCTGAGGGTCTTCAGACAGGAAATGCAGGCAGTGACACAATTCCACTTACTCTTCATTCATCTCTCTTGCAATACTGCAACTGTCTGCAAAATGAATCCATTTGCATAGACATATCTGGTATGATTTTTAGTTCTTCCTATTGAAAACAACAAGGAAAACGAATAATATAAAAGGAAAGGAAAACATTTGCATTTGCCTCACCTCTCAGACCAGCAATTAAGGGTGATATTCTTTTGTTGTAGTCACAAATAATTAGCCAACTGACTGGCTGTAGGAATCGTGCACCGACATTATTAGACCTGATTGTGGCGGGGAGCAGTGTGTGACCCGTGGCCCTTTGATGCAGGTTTTTCCACCTCTTTCTCTGAGCTTTTGTGCCTCCTCACTACTTTTAGATGAAAGCCACCCCAGACCATAACATCATTAAGAAAAGAAAAAAAAAAACTACTGTCTTTATTACCTGTTACTGCCATTACTGCATGTACGGGTGTGTGGACTCTACTTCCTTTTATCATTTAGTGGTAGACTGTTTTTCCTCCTTCCTGAACAACAAAGCTGTTACAGTAGTCTAGTAATGCTGCTGGGCTTTATGGTCTATTTATCAATTCCATCTTTTTTTTCCTTTTGTTCTGTGAAAATTTAGTGTGAATGTGTTTTATTTACTTTCTGAAGTTTTATATGTTCAAGTGCCATCAAAACTACAAGCTAAAATTTTTGAGCAGGGAGACTAATGTAACAGGGAAAGCTCATGCTGGACTAGTTTCTATATCTGATCTCAATGTGGTCACACTTTGAACATCAGAAGTCACGCACATGCTCCTTAAAGCTGCGTTTTGTTGCACAAAAGTACCCCGTAAAATTGTTCAGATTTACAGTAAAATCTTAAAACCTGATTTAATCTGAAGTAGAAAAAGAATAAAAGAAAAAACATGTCGGAAATTGCATCTTCAACTTACTGTGTTTAAGAAAATGATTTTCTGTTTCCCCGTCATAAAACAACATTGAGTTCTTCAGGTCAAGAACAGCTTTGGCAACTTTGTTACGCTCTGTGCTCTAGCAGTGACTGATGTGCTCTTTGACCTGCTCGGCTGAATTGATGTTTACAACAATCTGACCGTGAAATTTCTAGCAGAGATTAAGTTACATGAACCATGTTAATGCAAAGCTGGCATCCTAACATAATATTGTGATCAAATTCACAATTTTTATTTCAACTTATTTTGGTTATATTTGCACTGAAAGGGCTTAGATGCTTGATTTTTTTTTTTGTTGAAAATGCTCTGGCTAGTAGGTGAGGTGTGCCCTAATATATGTTTGAAATGTTTCCATCGTGCGGCTACGTAAAGGCAAGTTTCTCAGCAAAATCGGCAGCTGGGTGTGTAACGGCATATGTAATGTAAGACAAATGTAAAATTTTACAATGACTTTTTGAAATGGTCAATGGCCGCCTGGGTAAATGAAAAGGTTGTGAGGCAGCACTGTGATTATTGACTGATAGGAAGAGGTTCTCCAGGGTCCCCAAAATCATCTGACGGTTGACCGATTTCAGACCGCCACCCTCAAGCCGCTCGCCTGCCGCTGTCTGATTATTAGAAATTGTATGGTAGCAGTGTACTCGACGACGGGCTGTTGACGTAGACTGTAAGCCCGGCGATGACCAGGCGTTGATCTGGCAATCCTGGCCACCGTGGATCCAGATGGGGAGACAGCATACATGGTGCATAAAACTCATCATGGCGTTGATAGCACCACTCCAAGACCTGCGTATTGATGAATTTTGGCTGATACTGAGAAGAAAACGAAGAAGACAGAACACTGTGTTTTCTTGGGTGGTTTGTTGCATAAGTATTAGTAATTTTTTTTAAATTGTCAATATTATAATGTGTGCTAAAAATCGGAGTTGCGAATTACCAGTGGGGCTGGCGCTTGATATGGACTGATGCCGTCTGGAGACATTTACACATTGTCCAATCAGAGCCGCTGCCTGCTGGTCATCCGCCCTGTGGCCATCCCCAAAATTTCGAAGATGCTGCCAATGCCTCCCCATCGCACAGTAGCAATTGTATTTGTGACTGTAGCATTAATAACGTCTAACTGAGTGATGGATTTATCTCTGACTATTTTGTTTCGTAAAGTTTGCCATGATGTAGTTTTGTGATTTTTTTTTTTTTTTTTTTTTTTAGGTTTTTGGCTCATTCATCTGTTTCACTTTCAATTATTTTGTCTTTTTTGTCTTTTTTTTGAACATTTATTAGCCCCTTGAGTCAGTTTTTCTGGCCCTCTTGGGTCCATTCTACACATAACATGCTAAAGAACAACATATTTTCCACACATCAAAAAACTGAAAATCAAAATTCTAAAAGTTCTTTAAAATAATAATAAATTGAAACTAAAACATTTTTTAAAAAGACAATTTGCCTCACAAACTTGTGTCAGCCAATTTGTTTAAATTTTAGTTGAGCAATCCCAAAAAGTATGAGTAAACTACTTCCTAAAAGTCATGAAATTGTTGTTTCAACGCAGTTTGAAACCCTTAAATTGTTCTTCTTTATACTCAAGGGCAATAAATTCCAGGCAGCAATTCTTTATAAATATTGGATCTCACCAAGGGCAGTACACATTTCTCTCTGTAACAAATCGCATTTTGGAATTATGTTGAGTGCTTTGAATGAGCTGACCTCATGCTCTGAATATTTTATTTCCTTTACTTTAGCAGGGTAGTTTGTGGGGAAAGGATGAAAACAGTTCAACTTCAATAGCAGCGCTGCAAGATTTACCCTGTCAAGTAATCTGATTGATGATGTCGGATCTCATGAGCGACTTGTCACCGCAGTTTGAGCCTTTTTTGTGGTTGAGTGCTGACACGTCATGTCCCTGTGATTTTTGCCCAAGGGCTTTCTTTGTTATTTTCATATGTTCTAAAATAACTTGAAAACAACTGCATGTTGTTGTTTTTTAAGTATTTTAGAATTGACATTGAAGTGCAAAATGTTAAAATCAGTTTTATTTCTCTTAACAGGAATAAAATGTCTTTAATTATGAGGCTAAATGTTGACATCCTGACCTTGGGGCAATAGTTGTTTGTCTTAAGATTTTAGAACATTTGATTGAATCACGTTTCTGGTATTTTTAACTTTCACTTATTAAAATAATAATTCTCTTACATTCATTATATAAAGCAAATCAGATGTCACGTTCTGCTTTAAAATCAGCTTCTGTATTACACTTTGAGTCTTTGTTATGCTATGTAACTTCTCCCCAGAGCAGTTGTGGACATTCTTTAGTTCTTTCATATCTTTTTACTCAAGAACAAAATGATTTCTACAGTAAAATTAACCATTCACTTTGTATCATTATGTATAAAATAAGCTATTTTCTTTTATTATGCATCAACATGGTTATGACTTTTCAACTCTTCAAAGTTTTCAAATCTACGTTCCCATCTCATCTCAAACTCATAATAGAGTTGAAATGTGTTTTTTTTCCAATTAACTCGATATAATGTTTAAAAAAACTACTTTATAAACAAGATGATAACTAATTTATGAAACACCAACCTGATCTCACTGTTAATCATGTTAAAAAAATAAGTGTTGGGAAGAAAATATATCAGCTTTATTTTGCAATGCAATGTGCACCTTGTCAGGCATTATATTTTACATAATATACTTTTCAAATGTATATCCATGTTAATAAAACTATTTTCTCCAACACTCATATTTCGAATGTGATAAAAAGTCACAGCAGATTAGTATTTCATAAATTGGTTACAATCTTGTTTCTAAAGTAGTTTTATTTAAACATTGTAAATGATTACATTGAAAATTTACATCTATTTTGACTTTAATGTCAGGTTGAGATGGTGAAGTAAGCTTGTGATGTTTTAAAAGCCAGAAAGAGTCACAAAGTCATAAGCATCTCAAAGCATTATTAGAAAAAAAATATTTTAGTATATATTGTTCTATAAATAATATTATTTAGAAAAAAACATGTTTTGTGACTTCGCATGGACATCAAATATAATATATTATACCTTATCCACAGTATCTTAAAGGCTGGTCAATGCAAATATTGTCCATCACAAATTCAGTCCATGCTGCAAAAACGTTGGAGACCGCTATTCTGGAAGCTTCCTGTTAGTCTCCATGGTTGTGCTGATGATGCAAAAGTTACTGTTTCTAATGGTCAGACTATGCAGCGCAGTGGAGTTTTTAGTCCTCTGGGCGATGTTTAATAGGAAGTAGGTTCTTTACCTTTAGTTTGCTCTACCAGCCTGGAACTGAGACAGAAGAACGGAAACGAGGAGGGGACAAAATGGGGGAAATGAGCTGAAGGCTGGAGGAACATTGAGCATTAATATCATTTTAGCTCAAACTTTACACAGCATATGTCAGCACTTCAAAACTTCATCCATTACTTTATACTCTATTTTTCTTCAAGAAGGAAGAACTATTTGATCTAACTTTATACACAAAAGATACTCGTTTTATCCTTAAAATCTTAAATTATTGACAAGGAGATGAACAAGATTGTGCTTAAAGACATCCATATGCTCATTTCTCACAGGACGTTTCTGTTGAAGGTTATTTAGAACATTTATGTAGTATTTAAGAGGAAAAAGAAGATGGAAGTTTTTCTGAAGACACTCTACACTAGGTTAAGCATTCTGCTCTAGAGCAGATGTCTCACCACATTGTTTAGCAAGAGAGGAAGTCTTTTCCCGGGAAGCATTTCACATCTGCTACAATTAATTAAATGGCTATTTCTGATTCTGTGGTAACCTGGGACAAGGATTTTGGTGTTTTGTAGTGATTAGGTTGTTCTCTTAGGAGCAGTTTAATCGTTCCGTGACTGGGTGAATGGGTGCCTTTAAATTGCAATGACTTGAGGTCAGTGTTCATTGTGTAAGTGACATTCACTTTCTTCTTTGCTTGGAATAGGACCTTCAAACATTTTGTGCTTAGTGCTTTGAAGTGCTGTAAATGCCAATGATTTTTTTCTATTAGAGCAAAAAAAAGTACAAGTTGGGAAATTACAGTGTTGTATATGTATAAAGTTTAAGGGAGGGTATCTGGCTCAGGAAAGGATAAACACTAAAACATGACCATCAGCAAAATGGAAGTGTGAAGCCACGGTTTACAAGGCTGATTTTGACGTTATTAGCTGTTGGATAAATTACTCATAAGCCTTGAATGTAAGGCTGAGGAAGCGGTTTCCCAGCCTGAAAGGTGATTTTCCCTTAAAGCCCATTGTTCAACATATCTATAAAATGTCATGCTCATTTTATAATATTTTAATTATTACAAACTGAGCTTTCAAGCATATTTTGATTTTCTTTGCAGTTCTATTAAAAAATCAAATTCAGAGGTACAACAAAGGATTTGGCAAAGCCTGTAACACAGTTTAACCTTCACTTCTAGATCTTTAGTTCTAGTGTTGATGTTTTTTGAACTACCGTAACTCTACAATTTTATTGTATTGCATTTCTCTCTATTTTTAGTTTTTTTTTTTCTAATTGAATTAAATTACAACTGTTTACACAATTTGTGTAATCCCAATGGACGCTGAAGAGCAAAGAAGGCAGCTTTGTAATGAAAGCTAACTCTTTAATGGACTTTTCTTTGTTATTCAAGACTTTACTAATGTATAGTGTTGCATACAGTATCACCACAAAGCAGCTTTTCTACATGTCAGACATAAATGTTCAAAGAGTTACAGTAGTTCTAAGAGCGTGTGTTATTTGCTCCAGTTTTATAGGGTTAGCCCTTGTTCTATCTTAGGTATGTTGACGTTGGGGACTGGGGTCATCTGGATCCCATAAGATAGAGAAAGAGTTAACTGAGTTCTTTTTAATATCAACACATAACACTTCCCTCCTGCACTGTACAGGTTGGTAACTCCTACAGGGGGTTGCAGGTTTTTGGGTTGTCGGAGCCTGTGGAGGGGTCGTAGAGAGTCTCGACCATCTTAAGAAACTGTGTTTCTTGCAGTTTCCTTGTGGCTCGTATGGTTGCCTCAAGAGATGTCATAAAAATGGGATGCAGGACTGTAGTACGTGTTGTAGATGTATCACAAAGTATTTTTAAGGATACTTTAAGTTACATGCACTTATGATGTAAGAGTAAAGCTGTCGTACGGTGCCATCCCGCCACACTCTAGTTGTCAGTAAGGTGCGCACCAATGTCGCTGCTGTGTGTAGGCCGCTTGTTTGGACTGTCGATGACACCGTAGCTGCTCTAGCAACTTTCTATGCTGTGCTTTCCTGCACTTTTGGGATTGCAGGTCAGTGACAAGAAGAAGTTGGATAAAGAGGGCTAGCTCTGTCCTGTGCTGCCTTGTGGATTCATGACCTTGTGGAGTAGATGTTCACAAAGCTGTCGAGGATACGGAGCAATCCCTCTGACTCCCTGTATGAGACAGTTGGGATGATAGGGAGTTCCTTCAGCCGTAGACCACTGCACGGGGGGCAAGAAGACAGAATGTTACATTAGGCTTTTTTTTTTCCCCAACAGCAGTCAGACTCGAACACTTGAACTGCTTAAATCACACCAAATCTGCTTTTATTGAACACAATCGTGCATCCAAAGGGTTCACATATTTTCTCCTGCAGCTGTACATCCTCCATCATGAAAAAAATGCGACCAGAACATGTTAAAAACACACAAAAAACAATTTCTATTGAAGTGACTCTTCAAACATTATGTGTTTGTCAGGACAGTAGTCTCTTGGTCAGAAAAAAACGAAACATACCAAAGCTGTGCACCACCATACATCATTTTGGCTTTTGTTTTAACAAAATGTTACAACTTCCAGCACTTTCATTTCTAACTTTGACTCTTGAAATATTTTAAAGTATTCAAATACATTTAAATGTAATCACTAAAATAAAACTGTCACAGAAAAGAACATTTAAGCAGTACATGTGAAAGAGACTCGTAAAGTGGTGACAGCTTGCATTATTGAACATAAATGGTTTCTAGTTGACAGTTTGTGTAATTTAGAGGTAACATTACGGTTTGTTGTCCTGACTATGTTTTCATTGTTTATCCACACTGATTTATTTTCTTCTCGCATTTTAATTGCACTGATAGAAACAAATGCATTCATGATGCTATTGAAAAACAATTAAAACTGATGGTTTGAATTTGTTTGTGTCTGACCTTTGTGACTATTGCGCATGGCGGAACATGCAGCATATTTTCATTTTGACCCTTGGAGACAAAAAGTGAAGCATCCCTGATTTAACTGAGAGCTCAAAAAACTTAAATTCATGCATTGTGAACCCAATTAAAACTCTGTATGTTAAACAGCACATATCTACAGCATTAAACAGCATGTCAAAGAGAGTAAAAACGTTCCCAAATTAATAGGTTTTGCTGCGCTAACCATTACTTGGTTTTATTCTCTTTTTCCACTCAGATTTGTGTCTCTTGTTTCTCTCCTAGAGTCACCATCAGCAGCACCACCAGAGCCCTCCTGTGTGTCCATGTGTGCACACTCTTGTGGGACCCTTCACAATATGTGCATTTGAGATGAGAAGAAACTAAGTGGCTACAACAATCTCTTGGATCATCAGCCTCTCGTGCTGCAGCATGAAGAAGAGTCCCACACTGCTGTAAATCAAAGGTAGGTGAGGATGTTTGAGAAATCAGCGGGCCCTCTTCTGCTTTGTTGATTGACACTATGGCTGGTGAGACGGAGAGAAAGAAAATGATGACTGACAAAGAGTTTAGGCAAAGGTCCATCTGCCATCTGTTTGCTGTAGGATTGGGGGACGGAGGTCTGTCAGCTCCATGTGTGTGCAAAAGGGAAAAAAAAGGACAAAGTTGATAGAAATGCTGCTAGTGGAGAAATCTGTTTTTCCACTAATTGAGCATCTTACTATGTTTATTGAGTCCAGCTTTTAATTTACTGTTGCAAACATAGGGACTTTTTCAAACCTAGAAATTCCGTAACTTTGGTGACAGAGCAGGTGCTGTGCAGCAGGAAACCAGGGGAAATGACAGTCCAGCTGGTATAAAGTTCTGGTTCAGCTCCTGTATTGCAGCAATTTGTCTAGCAAAGCTATAAGCAAGATGTAACATTCCCTAGCCACTATTAGACTTTTCAATTGCTTAGACCCTTGAGCCTGTGAATTTAATGTACAGAATACATTTTTCTTTAGATTCATGCACAAATCCATGTTAAACCTTTGTAAGAACTGTTCTTAAGGGTGGATATTGACAGTCTGCAGGTTAACAATGGGTAAACCTGTACAGGCCACATTCATGCACTTAAACAAAAGGACACATGTTGTTTTCTAGGAGCCATGCTCCAGCCATGATACTAGTTTCAATGATTGCTGGTTGATTTGGGTGGTTGGTATTACAATAAATTGTTGTATAAGTCTCATTGCCATTGGTCTTGCTGTCATGATGCAGTTGTTTCGTCTCGAATGATCCTACCCAGGAAATAAGAGGGCACTGTCGATTGTGGCGTGGCATCAAATCAGCCTTATGTCTGATTTTCACTGGTGCGTTTGGGGTGAGTCATCAAATCTGCTGTCAAGACTATGTAGTTGAAATGTCAGCGTGTTCCACATTCTTCTCACTTTATTCATTTAAACCCCAATCCCAATTTGGCATAAACATTTTATTATATTTGGTATCTTGACTTATCATTAGTTGGAAAAAACAGTGAAGCCCTTTGTGCATAGTATTTGTTTGATACATTCATCCTACTCATAGGTCAACTCTTCATCATGTGGTCTATTTCTGACTTGTTTGGTACTGTGCATGAGAAGAGGTCAACTTCAGAATCTCTCTCTCAATATGGATATTCTCATTCCATCACTGCAGCAAGTAAAAAAGATCTCAACATGATTTAGTTGATGTGTTTTCATTGAAGATGTTTCACCCTTTCTCTAAGAGGCTTCTTAAATCTGAAATGTAGTGGTACAATCCTCCAAAATACACGACTCAAACTATTGGTTAGGAGAACAATAAATCAATAAAAAATTAAAGTAGTCTCAGGTTGTTTTGTTCTTAGCTGGGGTGAAGTGTTTCAGCGTCAGGCAAAATAGAACCCAGGAGCAGGAAGGACTCAAATCCAGATAGACAAAAAATCCACTTGTGAGGAGAACAGTCTATAAAATTAGTAAACTTGCTGTAGCATGAAACCATGGATCCCAGAACCTTAACTAACAAAGGAATTTTGCTGAGGCCATAAAGATCACCTCCCCCCCCCCCTTTCAACAGGCATTGGTCTGCACTCCCGTAACACCTCTCAGACTGGATGGCAACAGACCCCCGAAACACTTAACTTCCCCCGCAAAGGAGGACGTTGGTAATCCCAGGTTACCATGACAACCAGCCACTCTGGAGCCTAACCAGCCATTTTGATTTACAGGACGTCCAAAGAAGTGCATTCCATTGAATAAAGTTCTTTTGAAGCCACAAGAAAATGTTCTCATGTGTTGACATGACGTTCTACAGATCCTTTGAAAAACAGGCCGGAGACATCACCAGACTGGATTTACAAAAACCTTTTAACCCCCCATAGACTCCCCAGACGTTTTATGTGTATTCTGTGTTCTCTGGTATCGAAATGTTTTCACTTCAACATCTTTTACTGGTAAAAGTTAACTAAAGTTGTGCATCTTTTATAAGAAGGATCTGGCAGGTAAATAAGAAACGAACCAGAGGTCTTATTTTATTTTATCCTTCGTTTCTTTTTGGATTTTGTTTAATTCTTCTTATCTTGTGATTACTTTCCAAATGTTGATGCTTATTATTATTTGTTTTCTTTCCAGCATAAAGGGGTTTCTACTTATGAGACGAGTTGATTAAAAAAGGAATTAAATGTTTCTTTATTTCTTTAATGTGGTAAGAGAGTTGGGCTATAAGGCTTTTCTCTGAATACACACGCACACGCCCACACAAAACACCCCCACAATTAGGACCCCACCCCAGATTAGGAATTAACAAGCCTATTGGAGTATGTTAATTAGATGAGGCGTAAGACCGGCCCAACTCGTTTCTGATTGGTCATTTTCAGGGCCTTTGTCCCTCGCACGTTCAAACTGTAAGTCAGTTCAGGGATGGAGTTCTGAAGTCAAGGAGAAAGACCTCTCAGAAAACAAGGAGATAGCTTCAAGCACAAAAGATTTTTGGAGGGAAACTGAACAGAGAGAGCTCAGAACAAAAGAATTAACTTCTAAGATTTTAATAACTTCGAGATGAAAACTTCTGTGAGATTTTTCCATCTTTAAGATTAAACAAACCGAACCGTCAACCTTTTTACGTTTTATGCAATTTTAACTTTTCATTTTTCTTTCTAATTTTTATAAGTGACAAAATAATTATTAAGTTTTTGTAGCCCGGCCAGCTTTGAAAACTTTTAATTTAGTCGCTAATTTTTGGAACCAAGCGTGACTTGACCACTTGAGACTAAAAAAAACCTGGACAACAACCTGAATCTTCCTTTGGGGACAGATTCTAACTTCAACACCTGGCTGACTTCTCGGGAGAAGAGCAGCCTCTCAAAGCTGAAACTAAAGAGAGGCCTTCCTGTGCTCTTTGGAACCAGAACCCACAGACCGCATGGTGAGAAGACTTGCTCCAGCGTTTTACTGTTTGTGGTCAGAGAAACATTTTCCTTGATTTAGAATTCAACTAAGTAATTATTGTTTCAATCACCAGAAGGACATTTATCTCGATTTTATTAAAACATTTATTTTGCATTAGATCAGACACATCAGACATTGTAGTCATACACCTTCAGCCCATTCACATAACTTTACTTTGTTTTAAATTTCATTTTATTTCTCTCTTCACGTATGCATTTTGAACAGTATTAGAAGAAGTTCTTTCTTTCTTCTTTTCATCTCTGCAAAGTATAATCAATGCTGTGCTTTCACACTCAATAATCCTTCTTGTTAATCCCACTTTTATGCAATAAATGAACGTGTATAAGAAGTCGTTGTTCTGTCTCATAATTCCATGGTTCACAAAACGTCCCTTCAAAGGTAAAGACACTCACGTTTCCTTTTGGATAAGTAGACTGATAAATTTGAGTATTACTTTATTAATTAGAAATAACAACTAATAATTAAAGTGATAATTTCCTCTTGACGAAGGTGGTGCCCCCTACAGGTGAATCTGAGAATTGCAGATTAATAAACTTTATAACTTTGACGCAGGTCTGAAGGCGAATATCACATATTCAACCCTTCACATGGTTGTTAATTATTAGCCATTCATGCTACACTTGCAAATCCCAAGAAAGTCCCTGTCAGTTTTTGTGCAGATCACTGAAAGCAATTAAAGCATTGAAAACATTGCATTTCTATATCCCTTATTTTGAATACAGAAGAAGCACGTCTTTGAAAAATAAAGATGAAAGATTCTCACATCACATAATAAAATGCACAACATATTGCAGGCTGATAAACATAGACGTTAGACAGATGAAGCAACTTTTTGAGGTTTCCTTCATTAAATGCAGTTTCTCTAACAGAAAAGTCTGGTACTAAAAAGGACTGTGGCTTGGTGAAAACCAAGATAAAAAGCTAAAAAAAAAAAAAACAAACATGAAAAACTGATCTCCTTCTGTGAGCAAGACAATGTAAAAAACAAAAAAAGGTTTTGAGCATTTTTCATCATTGCTAAATCTTTTTACATCTCTAAGATAAAACATAAGCTGTTTATTGAACTATAATTCTGCAGTGTGAGCATGAAAAGGGATTACTTTGAGATTTTTTTTTTTTTTTTAGCTAGGAGGTTTTTGTCCATCCTTGTAAAATGGGCCCATAAAATCATGAGTCTTTTACAGTCTCCCTTTGAAATGAGTTATAATAAACAAGCTAAATGAACTTTTGCCTTCAGAAACTTTATCTAACTACCTGGCAATTTAGAGATGATCACATTTGGTAGAAAAGTTCTGAACTAAAAATTGCATGAAAGAGCTTTCACTCAAGTCCTTTCTTTCATTCTCCTTTCAGTGACAGCCATTATTACTGTCAATCACTTAATTTCAACCATTTCTGTACTAAATTATCCTTTTTCACACTATAGTAGTTTAGAAGATCAAACATGGTTTTTCTGTGAATTTAAAAAAAAAAAAAACTATGTTCTATTGTATATAAAAAGGAGATTGTAGCCTACTTAAGCGAACAAAGCTGTGTCTCATAGTCTGGAGTGGAGGTTTTTTTTTTTTTTTCATAAAAACTTTTTATCAACCAACACAAGAACTTGATAATGAAAATCCAATACATTCTGACTCCCAACTCGTCATATATGGACGTATGGTTCAGGCCCCCTTCGCATCACTTTTAGACGTTTTGGATTTCCCCGACTCAGCATTTTTGACTGCTCCCATTAAATCAGGGGTCCCAAATCTCCGGGCCGCAAACCAGTACCGCTCCAAGGACCTCTTGGTACAGGACCACAGAGGCTAATCAGGATTCCCCAACCCACAGGACACAAACTGGCACCAGTACCCTAACCTGCTACCGATTCCACGTTCGGTACCGTGTCCTGAGGGTTGGGGACCTGTGATTTAATGGGAATAGCCAAAAAACGACAAGCTGGGGACACCCAAAATGTCAAAAATTAACACAGAGGGGGCCCAAACCATATGTTCATATGACGAGATGGGAGTGAGAGTATGCTCCCATTTCCAGAGCAACACCAAAATCATGTTTTTGGTGTTTTTAATAGCGTTTTTCCTCATGATGAAGGAGATGTATTTAGAAAATTAAGATTAAAACTGTGTTTCTGAGTATTTATCTATTGAAATTTTGATGGATCAAAAAAAGCACCACTTAAAGTTCAAGTTTTTGACACGGCGACTGATTTGGGTTGGAGAGGAGATGGAGGCGGGGTTACCGTGCGCCAACTGCCCTGCCCACAACTTGGAGGTGAATTTTTAATGACCTCCTGCCAAAGTGCAAAAAAACATGTCTTTAAAAATGACATAGGCTTTTTGATTTTGGCTATATATCGCATAATCATAGTTAAAAGACCATTGGGAAAGATTTTACAATTGATAGAAAAATAGACTTTAACATAGAAAGAAAACTATCAACCAAAAATGCATTTTAATATATTTCTGCAATATTGATTTTTCTTGACCTTAATGCAGTGTTTCTTAGGAGATAAAGTCAGTCATCTGTAGATCTTGAAATCCATGTTTTTCTTGTTAGTTTTGTACATAACCAAACATATAATGGGTACAATATCACATTTTATAATAAATAAATGAGTCATTTTTAGCTTTGAATTCCAAAATAAAAGCTAACCATGATAAAACCATAATAAACACTAGTAAAATAAGTCATGTTTTTATACTTTGAGAACACAACTACAAATTCTTGTGCAAAAATGACTATTTTCCTCATTATACTCGTGGGTTTCAAACAGAACTGCACCTGTTTATGCAACATTTAAACAAAGAAATATTGGAACAAAGAAATATTGTGACAGTAGAAAGTGCTTCACAAGATTGAAAGGGCTTACACTTGCATAATAATGCTTCAAGAGTAACATTATCATATCACATACAGCAGTGTTGCATCAAACCAAAACCCTTTTCTGATTGCAAATAATTTCCTTGTTGTAAGAATGTTTCTTAATGTTTGATTAATTTAATTTCTTACAAGAAACATACATTTGTGTGATGAGCAGAACTCACTATGTGGGTTTTGTCCAATAAAAGAAAAGCTAAATCTTCTCTTTAAATACAAAACTGTTCAATCTACTATTGGTGTTTTTTTGGTTAGTTTTCTGGTATACAAAAAAAATAAATAAAGTGGTTATTTGGTGCATACTAAATCCCTGCTTCTTTCTTATTTACACAGTAGAGCATTTAGGGATCTGTATCTTCCCTTTTTTTTTAAACGTTTTTTAACGTTTTTTAACGTTTTTTAAATGCTTGTTTATGCACAAGTAAGAGGCAGGTTAAGCCCTCAGAATATAAATTCTGAAATCATAAATAGAATACAATGTCCTCTTGACTTGATTGTACCAGAAGCTTAAGGAGCAGGTAATTTTAGCATGCAATACCTCCAATCACTTTCACTCTCTTTAACTTGTACTTGATCTAATTTCTGGGGAGTGCAGATATCAGTTTTTCATAAAGGGACATACTTCATGGGAGGTCCTTCCAATGATATACATGTAGTGTTCCCATGTATTCCCAGAAGATAAAAGAAAAATACAAATGTATCCATGTAATGTGTTAAAAACTCTTGTTTCTGTGGGCAAATTTATGCTAAACTGTGATTCTTTCTCTTCAACCAACTTTTATTGCATTTATGAAAGAAAAAAAAAATGCCAGCAGCACTAGCACACATGCACCCACACACAACCTGACGGTGACACACAAAAGCACAGAGAAAAGCTCAAGAAGAGGCATGCTTGTTGCTGTATGTTTTTGCAAGAAGCATAAAAAAGGTTTCAGCTTTTCCACACTTGTCTCTTCATATTTTCTATGTGACACATTCACTCCATCTTGATGGACCGTTAGTGAATGTTTTGACTCTCGCACTATAAAGCCTGACAACGTACTGTTTGAAAATGGGTAAACAGAAGCACCGCCCAGCGACTGAAAGGACACAACTTAGTGGTGAGCAAATGCATTTGCAAATTATACACATCTGCTTCCGCCTTGAAAACCTTTGTATTAGCTTTCAAACTTCTGGCAATCTTCTTTACTTTCTTGTTCTGTCTACATCCACTTAAAATTTGCAGTAAAAAAGTGTTAAAATTGGCTGCACAAAGAAATTAAGAATTTTAGGAAGGTTTTTTAAAATCAAAAAGGAAATGCAAGACTGCTGCATCGTTTTCACACAAATTGAACACAATAAAGTTACAGTAGATTATTTGTTGAACCTAAATGATAAAATGGAACACACGATTTTTATTTCACTTCATTATCCAAGTAATTCTTAAAAATTAAATCCAGTAGGTATTTATGTTCTGTTAACTGAGATTTTTTGAAAATACATTTCTTCCCGCTGATACAAAGCGATCCATTCATTTTCAGATGAGGAGTTGAAGCTGAAGTAAACATGTTGCATATCACTGCTTTGGTTTTTAATTTGACAAATCCGATAGATGCATTAAGGAAAACTCACTATTATTGCACATCTCCACTTGTTCAAACACAAGTCTCCAAAAGTAAAACTAAGCTCACAGTTGCACAGCAAAGAGCAATTTAAATTCATGTAATGGGAAACACACTTTGCATTTCTGTTCCACCCTACTACACCCTCAGGTGGGTTTGGTTTGTCAGGAGTCCAAATGAATGAAATCTTAGTGCGTTCTACAGTGAGCGACTTTCTCTAAGGCATCAGCTAAAATCTGCGACTGACAAAATTTGACTTTTTACAGACTTTGGCTCAGATGAAGTAGTTTGAAGAGATGGTTTCACATTTATTGCCTGCAAATAAAATTTTTGCATAAGATGAAAGTATGGGGTATCACTGTGCTGCAGATGGTATAATATAGCCTCTCAGTAGGAATCAGCCTAAGCATTCTCTTAAATCTTTCTTCTCTGCACTAGTGCAAACACTGAGCTGGTTGTGGTCATTAACTGCCACTTCATCACTTGCGTTTGCAGGACTAAAGTAAAGTTCTCTTTTCCAGCTCAGCTGAAACAACATCTTTTGTCTGATGAACTCCATCCCATTTCCAGAGCAAGTTATGCATACTTCACTTTCCCCCGCTCGAGTGTACTGTAAACTCGTGTGTGTCGTGCATATGTTAAATGAACCATTTGTATTTGTGTGTTGACTGAACCCTGCCTCAGGCTGCTCCTGTCTTTGTTGATGCTGGGCCCCCTGCCTTTTTCCTGCCTCCTTTCCCTGCTGCTCCTGAGAAGTAGAGATAAGGTGCACTGATGTTTGTCTATACCCTGGCAGATTACTGAAGCAGACAGGTACAAGGACTCTGGCAGATGGTTACAGTATATGTGAGGCCAAGGTACAACTTGCTCTGAATGCTTAAACCTGACCAGAAGGTCCGGTCGCCGTCATCATTCCACCACACTTCTATTTTCCAGGCTTCGTTTCTCAGTCATCTGTGGATCGGAGAGGCAGACATTTTTTGCAGATTTATTCTTCACATGCTCATGAATGAACAGAACCATGTCGGCAATTGTTATTCAAAAGCAATCGGTCTGGAAAGTAATGGCATAATTGATATATGCAATGGCAGTTAATTGGGTAAATTATACAAGGCAGATGTTTAATGACCAGAAAATATTGTAAACATGAGCCACATATTATTATTTTTTCATATTACCATATTCTCCACATCATAAAGTGGGCCTAAAAATCTTTGTTTATTTTACAGTAGTGCACCTTATAATCCTTATATTTTGTTTAAGTTCTTGTTGATATTGAAGGGATTTTGAGAGGTATTCAGAGGATTCTAAATACGCTAGCGTGCAGTCGTGTCGGATTATGGCCATTTTGTAATGCTATCCAAATCTGCATTTCCAAAATTTAGTGCCCTAGAAATTTCCCAGAAGTCTTTGTGAAAGACCAGTGTGCATTGAACTCATTACATTTGTGAATATCGACCACAAGGGATTGCAAATGGTATATTCCTCACCTAAAGAATGAAATTTATGAGGAAACAAGATGGGTTCCTGTGTCATTGTTGCCCCATCAGCTATTATGACAGTACTGTATTGTGTTCATGCTCAACTGAACAATTATTATATAAATATATTACTGCATGTATGGAGTTTTTTTTTTTTTAAGAAACATTGCTAACAACAGTTTTCAAGTCTGTTTTTATATGTAAAAACTTGTCTCTTAAATATTCACCCTTACAGCACTGCGCTGCAGGGTATGATAAAAGGAAAAAATAGTTTGTGTAAAACTCCCTAATTAGTCCTTTTTAGTTCAGCAAAGAACATTTCTTGAGAGAAAATTGCTGTATCTCTTACTTCAAACTTGGAAGAGAGGGAACCAAAAGGCGAAAAAGGAGCTAAAACGGCGTTTGTTCGAGGTTCATACTGTGTGCTCGAGAGATCTGGGATTTCATCTGCATTATACCTTTGTGCCTCGGCAGATTATCTTCTGAACAAGTACAGAGCTTCTCCACTGAGAGAGAAGCGGCTGAGAGAATTAACGGAGTTGATGTGCCGCAGAAGGAGAACAGACAGTGTAGACAATAAGGGATTAAAAAAAAGTTTTCCAAACTGTGCTTTTTTTTTCTTAAAATGTGTGTTATGCTGCTACTGTGCAGAGAGTTTTATCAACCATTAGGAGGGTGACATAAAAAAGCTTCCAGCTTCAGTGCTTTTGTGTTATTTAAAACTCTGAACTTGTTGATCTCTTCTGTTTGCTTTGGTCCTCATTCTATCTTCAGTTCAGTTGGAGCTGTGCTTTGATCGGTATTTTTGAGGAATATTTTAACCATTGTTGGCCACTTTGTGAAAAATATGGGGTGATTTTGAGGCTGCTGGCAACATATTAAAGTTTTATTGCACTTTACCATGTGACTTGTGCATCCAACTCTATAAGGGGAGCAAAATAATGAAAAACTTCATGTTCGAGCTGCAGCACAAAGAAATGCTATAAATGACAAAAAGATTTCTTCAACCTATAATACAAGGCAGTACTTGACAGCATCTACCACATGTTTACTAAATGGAAAGTTGCTGTTTCAACTACAACTGAATAGCATTTTTGAAGACTGGTGCTTTGGGCAACTCTCAGCTTGCAGTGAGTTGCAACATGTGCCTAAGACGGTTGACATGTATAGCAGGTAAGGTATGGAGTAACTCAAACAGTAGTTTGCTGTCAAAAACGAGGGAATAATTTTGTTTGATCTCATTGAGTGTGAGGAAACTGCTATAACTATGGCGGTTTGTGGTAATCCTGTACACAAATGGGCCTTCAGGTTGAAAGAGAACTTCAGCAATATGCTTGTTACACAGCCAGAAAGCGAGGGTCCAACACTACAAATGCCACTGCTATTTCTAAACGTTGAGTCATTTTTAATATCCAGCTTTGGAATGGAAAGTTACTGTCAGATCCAGTTGGCTTTCATTGAATAAACATGTTTTTTAGTGTAGGACATTTTGAAAACATCAGCCTGACTACATGTTGCTACAATTGGGCAGATGTAGGGCAGTTGACCTCTCACACATGGGTGGGCAAACCTGCGATCTTTTCAAAGTGTCCTTGAGCAAGACACTGGACCCTACATTGCTCCTGGTGGTTATAGGTTGGTGCCAGAGTTCGGCAGCTGTGTGTGTTAATGGGACAGAGACTGCAACACCTGATTCACACCGGACACAGACTGGAGGCCACTCCTATTCGGCGCCCTGGTTAACCTATGTTGTGGTTCACACCAAATGCGAAGTGCCACAGTCCTTCCCGCGCTGGGTTGTGCACCGCAGCGTTTGTTTTGGCTTCTGGTCTATTTTATTTTAGTTATTTGCATCAATTCTGGCAGGAAGTCATGCCAAGATACACAAGAAAATCTGGTCAATTTTAATATATAACAAATTTTTTCACAATAAAATACCACTATTGAAAAATGCGTCATAAGTAAAGAGATATAATAAACACAAAAAGCAAACAGACACACACACAGATCAACATAGTAGGCTAACTACGGAGCAGGGTGGGGGTGGGTGGGGTTTACGGTAGGTCCCTGATGATGGCAAAAGCTCTAAATAACCACAACTGAGCAGAAGCACCTGTTGACCCTCGCGGAAAAGTACGTGTCTGGTGTTAACTAGACGTTAAGCAGATACTTCGTGCCCTCCAACACACAGCTTCTCAGCACTTCCGCATCCGGTGTGAACCAGGTGTAACGTGCTTTGGGCCTTCTATGAAGGTAAAAAAGCGATAATAAAGTATACACCATTTACCATTTACATTGGGGGCAGGTAGTCCCTGTTAAATAGAAATTAATACTCTTCACAAATTATTCCAGTATTGGAAACAGATGAGAATAAAATACAGCAGGTGGTGAGAAATGGTGGCCACAAAAAATGGTTTAGAGATGTGCAAAAAAACAAGTGACAAACAGCAAATTTAAAAAGAAACTAACATACAAAGAAGCACACATCTTAGAAATAAAGAATAGTGGGAAAAGTAAAGAGAAAGTTGGATGATTGAGGAACGTTGGGAGTTTTTAAAACAGCACCGCACTGAAAGATCAGTAGGAGGAAGAGAGGCTAGAGGCTAAGGCTAAATCCTCTGGTGTGTGGTGAGGAGTGGTTGTGTTTCGGCTTTTTGTAGACATTTTCAATCTCATTCACAAATTGGAAGGACCAGCAGTCACAGTCACACTCAAACAGGCGGCCGTCTTGGATAAACTGCCTGATGGATGGGACCTCTGTGCTTTGCTAGATCCAAAGATTATGAAATAAAGCTGGTCTGGTGGGGACGCAAAGACATTTAGGATCTAAAATGTGTTCATTTTTAAAAAAGGTCATCACAACAACTTATTATTACGCATGCTTTTTAACTGAACATTTTTCGAATTTTCTTTGACATCATGGCTTTTTGCATTTTACTTTATAGTATAAATTAACCTTCTAAGCTATATTGTTCAGTCTTTCGTCTGTCAAAACTTTTTAACCATTGACACAATTATTGAAAATCCAGTGGATGCTGAAGCTAAGAGAAGCAGTCTTGTGCTGATATTCAACACTTTACCGCAGGGTTCTCAAACTCAATTTAACAAAGGGTCTGGCTTAGGCTGAGATGTATGGGGTTCCATTTGTGCCAAAAGATAGGTTTTTGCGTCCACTGTCGCCACCTTTGGTCCACTGGCTATGTCTATTGAACAAGTTTTATCAACATTTGTTATGTCTATGTACTACTAAGTAATATCTTCTGCGTGTCGTTGTGAAATGACAGGAGCTAACAACGCTAGGAATTGTTGCTAAGGACGTTTCTGATAACCAGATCGATAGTAAATGCAAAATTTTAAGCATAAAGCAAGCTGAAGCATCACAAAGCAAATACAAATCTATTATCAAAGGAAAGTGGACATGCAGAAGATATTGCTTAGCAGATATTGAACTTTCATATTAAGGCAGGGGCGACAAAATATCATCATGGGGGCTGCAAATGGCCCGCAGGCTGCCAGTTTGAGACTCCTGCTTTACAGTGAAGTTCCTATGCAATCAGCACAAATCAGCTGATTCTGACGCAAAGAAAAGTGGCAACATTTTACGTTAGGTTTGAAAAGCCCCTTTTCTCCGTGTCAGAATCAGCTGATTTACGTTGATTGCATAAACGGGTCAAGATTTATAGTAGGTCAAAGATCTCATCTCAACACATCTCTGGTGTTAAAGAGCTAAATCTTAATTTTTTACCTGCAGTTTCAATATTGTTTTTAGAATCACTGGACTCTAATATACAAGCAGTGCTTGTACTGACCTGTCTTTATCCACAATGCAATAGACGGAGTTTGGATGAATGAGCGTGTCTCCTGTGTGATATTTCCATTCCTCCTTTTAGCCCTCTCTGTGCCATGAACAACTCCCTCATGACAGCACAGAAGGAAAGCATATGTTAACGGTGGGAAGACAATTTACCATTAAGCAACCCCTGCGTCTGCTCGTGAGTGACTGGTACTTATCAGAGCTCCAGAACACTAATCAAAGTTGAAATGGGGTCAGTTTGAATTAAAGACTAACTAATTAAAATGTCCGGAGTCCATGCCGGCCTCCTTTACGTTTATCACTTCAAGCACAGCTTAGAGAGAGACCGTTGTAAGGCCAGAAATTAGAGGAACATGCTTTGAATCATCTGATACACCACCGATACCCTCAGTGTGCTTAGTAACAATCCCAGTCATCTTCTATGCTATCTTAAAGTAGACCCCAGCCCCAGCCCTAATTGATTCTGCCTGTGTTTGTTGAGTTCTCCCTCATAAAAAAGAGCCTTGTAATGATCCACACAATTATTAAAGTGCACCAACGTGTTTTATTTCATTATAACTCAACTTTTTGTTTAAAAATACTTGTTTTAATGGGTCTTAATTTGTATTCACAACAGGCGTGTCAGTCAAGAGTTAACTTAGTTTGGGCGGACATTGAAGCTCCTCTGACACGGCGGATCTGGTGTTGACCAAACAAGGAAACTGATCTGTTTGTCTGCAATGTGAATGCAAAAAAGAAAATAACACCAACAAATTATATGCTGTTTTTCTTAAACTTGTGCCTCTTTTTCGATTTTTTTCTTGTGGTCAGTGATTATTATGTGCAGCACGTCTGCCTGACATGCAACTGTTGCATTGTGGTCTACTCTTGAGATTGCAGTGTAAAAGCAAAAGGCACCAATTATTCGGAAATCACAACAGCAGCAAGTCAGCCAGACGATCCTGGTCTGAAAGTAATGGGGGAATACAATCTCAGAAAACAAACAAACACTAACATTCTTCACTGATACATTATTTCTTTAAAGAAAAACATATTAAGCATTTATGTTTCATCAGTATATTTGGGGGGATTCAGTTGTACACAATGTCATGCCACAGAACTTCAAATAAGTCACCAAAATGAAAAAAAATGTGTTCCAAATTCTTAGTTTTTCCTTTTTTGGGTTGCTATTGAAGATTCGTCAGTGGTTGAGTGGTTGTTGCTCTCACCTCACTGTGAGAATATCCTGGTTCAAATTCTAGCTGTGTCCTTCCTGTTTGCATGTCTTCCCTGTGCACGCCTGGGTTTACTCCGAGCACAATGACTTCCTCCCACAGTCCTAAAACATTCTTAATAGTTTAATCTAAGGGTGAAAGAATTCAGACTGAACACACTTGGTCCACTTAAAGTGAGCCACAGTTCTTTTTCCCTAATAATCAAACACATTTTCATTTTGAAAACATGCAAGCCATCACTGATTTGAGACCAAAACCCGCTCTGGGACTCATCTTTCGAGGTGGTCTCAGTTTGTTTCCAATCGGGCTGAACTTCAGTTTGCTCTTAAATTTCTCAGTCTAACTATGAACCGAGCTAAGACCGGAATAACTGGACCAAAGTGTGAAGTAGTAAAAAGTGTTGAACCTGGTCGTCATACAGACGTTCGAAATTGACCAGCAAAATAACGGTTGAATAAGTGAACTATCTTGGCAACTATTCTTCGATTCTTTGATAACGATTCTTCATGAATCGATTAAAAAAAAAAAAAAGTTCAAACTCGTCAAAATGTTAATCGGTGCAGAAAATTAAAAAATCAGTTTGTTCGTGCCTAAATTTAGAAATGCAGAACAGATTATATTTTTCCATGCAGGCTTGCTGCGAGTGTGTGTGCGTAGTGGACAGGCTGTGCGTTCTTCATCTGCGCTTCCCTCCAAGGAAACTCAGAATTGTCTCCTTTTAGTAGTTCTAGTTTATCAACTCCTTGCAGCTGTGTCTCATTTTTCTCTGATTCTAACGCAGGAATGATTCAAAAACTCTGAAATGCCTGAAAACAACTATTTTGAGACAAGATTTATTTGACAAGTAAACAGTTTCCATGTATTAAAAATTCTGGCAACTTCAGCAATCAAAGTGAGAACACCTCCAAAAATTTGGTTTTAATGTTGCTCTGATTATTCAGGCCAAACACTCCACGGTCCCATCTGTGAATTGTACTTTGCTTTTGCACTATAAAGTACCTTGAAATGCTTTTTTCTAACCTCCCATAGGATGAAAACACTAATTCTTGGCAGGTTGTTAACACAAACCTGAAAGCTTTAGAACAATAAATTACGAAAACTCATGTTTGGAGACAAATCTGCTCTAATGCTGATGATTCAGCCATTAAGGACTAATCATCAGTAGTTTAGTTTTTATTTCCCAAATTTAATTATCTCATTTGTCTTAGTTTCTATTACAGAAACAGCATCATAAAAAATGTTATCTGTTGTCATGCACGTAAAATTTGATTTGCCTTCGACCAAAAAACATTAAACTCTCATGGTTTTCTTTGTATCACTGCATTTGCACACGGGCACAAGTCGACTTTTTCTTTTTCACCAGCTTTTATCCACGGCTGTGAAGACTGTCACGGAGAAAGAAATAAAGCATGCAGTAGGGCATCCATAAAAGCTTGTTCTGCGTTCTGCCTCCTCTCACTTTGTCTTTGTGGCTTGGCCTTTTCAAATCTCTCATTTTCACAGCTTGCTGGTCAACAAAGACTCTGCGGGTGTTGCTGTGGGTTTGCTTGTTTATGTGCACGCTGCAGTGGCACGAGCATTTGAAATGTCTCATTTGTGATGGAGAGGCAACTTTTTAATGAATCACATCCTTTCACCGACTGGGAATTTGTCTGAAAGGCTTAAATAAATGGATGCATTTACACGCAACTATGATAGAATAGAATCTACAGAGCCTCTGTGAAGCTTGTATTTTTGGTGGTTTATATAACTTTTTTTTTTAATTTTTAAATCCCTGAAAGTCCCACTCCAACTAATTTTTATCTATTATAAAATCATTCAAATGGTCTTTTAATTATGATGAAGCCGTTTTTAGCCAAAATATAGCCAGCAGTAGTCATCAGAAATTTGCCTGAGTTGTGGGCGGGACTGTTAGTGCAGAAGTAACCTTATGTTGATTTCCGATTATACCTTTGTTTACACCTTTTCCTGCAAGCTTACAGCCCATCCCAACCCCAAGATAACATTAGCGTATAAAAAAAAGAGATAAAGCAATTTTAGAGTAATCTAGCTGCACAGTTTTTAGCCAGTTCAGATGAGGAAATGGAAGACATTAATGGATCTTTGTCTTTACAAGTGAATGCACCACAGTTGGAGCAAAGTCAGACTTTGGCCTGAGCTTTTCACAAAGATGTGTTTTTTTTTCTGCCCCTGATCCATAACAATGCAATTTATCTTTAAATCTTTTGTATATGTCCGCCACCATGAGAAAAATGCCATAAGAACATGAAAAACAAAAAAAACAAACACAATTTTCATTGGAGTGAGTCTTTAAATATCAAAAATATTGTTTCAGAGCAATACCTTAATAAGGCCCCAAAATTGAAAATGGTTGATATAAAAGAGGAAAAAAAATTTGTCATGTTTTTGTAAAAATAAATAAATAAATAAATAAAAAGATAATGCCTGAAAATCAAAGTATTTTAATTATTGTTATAATCATCCTAATAAGTTAAAATGTCTCTCATCCTGAGTCATTCTCAATAAGCTGCACACTGATAGTTTTTTTTTCCCCAGATTTTACCACTTTTCCTACTCTGCATCTGCTTTTGCTCTTTATTCTTTGTTGAGAGGTCCATCCAATGACAGTGTTGGGTTCATTATCAAAACTTCATTTTGGCAACAATACTGACTAACTCATTTAGCTGTAATAGGATTTTAATGATCTGATTGCATAATGTTGTTGATGCGTTTAGTGTCCTATGCCAAAAAAGGGATAAATCATTGAGGCCTCTTTAAACTGTTTTATTGCAATCATAGCTTTCATTTATGCAACACAGAAAAAAAGATACACTTTTCAAACTTTCATACCCCCCCAAAAAAGAAAAAAAAGAGGTCTGACCTAATTAATGACAGGTCCTATACTGTATTGTTTTTTTATGTCCTTCATGTTAGGTCACCTTCCAATCATCTATTAGAGGTGGAACAATAATGATGAGCAATATTGGAGCTATCCAGCTGTACAGTTTTGAGCTAAATATCAGCTCAGACAAGTTAAATGAAGACGTTTATGTATCCATTTGTCTGCAAGTGGATGCATCGGAAAGGGAGTGGAACAGAGACTTTTCCAAACAATGTTTTTTTACCTACTCCTGATTCATCCTGATTTAAATATATAAATACTCAAAAATTCAGTTTTAGTCTTTAATTATTTTATAAATGTCCACCATGAGATAAATGCTAGAAGAAAATATTAAAAACACCAAAAACACAATTTTCATTGGAGTGGGTCTTTAATCATGCATGTTAGCATGTCTCAGCTTGGGTGATGGGGTGCCGACTGTCACCATAAGTTGCAGATTGCTCTGAATTCTTCTTCTAGGTTTTTTGAGCCATATTAATGTTCTTTGCAGCACCGCATCCCACAGGAGGTTAATTTATTTCCAGTGTTTTTTAAATGAAGACATTTTTGGTGGCAAAACTTGAAGTTAACACTCATCAGAATTCTTGGTTACCTTGGAGCATTTTAAAATTAAGGGTTTTTTTTTTCCCCACTTTTTGCTATTATGCCATTAGTGCAGTTAGTTGCTAGTATGCAGTTTTGAACAATTAATCTTTTACTTAGTTTTTCCGCTGCTTCCCTTGGGACTCTTCTCAGCAGATCATCTGCTTCCATCTAATTCTGTCCTCATCATCTTCCTCTCTCACACCAACCACCATTTTTCCTCCTTAATTACTTCCATGAACCTTCTTTGGTCTTCTATTTGGTCTACCACTTCATCATTTTTTAACCAGCATAATCCATGTCCTTCTTCTCAATGCGTCTAAACTACACATCCTCAATCCCAACTTGTCATATATGGACGTATGGTTCGGGGCCCCCTGTCACTTTTTGACATTTTGGGTGTCCCCAACTTGTCATTTTTTTACATGCTGGCTGTTCATCTTTAGACATGCCATTACATCATGGGTCCACAACCTTCGGGACGTGGAATATCAGACGTGGAACCGGTCCCGGGTCTGATGCATTTTTTCCCTCTCTGTGGCCCGGCACCAAGCGGCCCTCGGACCCCTATTGGTACAGAGGTTGGGGAATCCTAATTCAATGAGAACAGCCAGCACGTCAAAAAAAAAGAGTTGGGGACACCCAAAATGTAAAAAAGTGACGCAGAGTGGGTCCAAACCATACGTCCATATTTGACGAATTAGGAGTGAGAAAACTTTAGTCCAAACCATACCAATCTTTAAAACCCGTATTTATCTCCAAAACATCTAACATAAACTGTTCCCAATCCTTTCGACTCCCAAAGAGAACCTCAACATCTTCAGCTCTACCCCCAGCTCGTCCTACCCTCTCTTTCTTAGAGCCTCTAACCTACAACCTGGCTGCTCTCACCACAGTCTTCAAAACCTTTCCTTTCATTCTTGCCGACACTCCTTTCTAACACATCCCAACTTAACACCTTCCTGGAGCCATTCCAACCTGCTTGCACATGCCTCTTCACTTCTTTCTCACACTCTCCACTGCTCTGTACTATAAGACCTTAAGTGCTTAAAAATCCTCCACCTTCTTCACCTGTAGTCCCTGTAACCTTCCAATTGGGTCCCTGTCACTCACACAGATAGTTTCCTGCTGTGGCTGACCTTTATTCCTCTCTTTCTCAGATCACCTCTCTAGGAGTTCTTTGGGGTGTTCCCTGCTTTCACCACAGATCACTATGTCATCTGCAAAACATCATGACCCTCAGAGATTCCTGCCTCATCTGTCATCTGTCTTTCCATCACTACAGCAAACAATAAGGAGCTCAAAGGTGATCCTTGGTGGAATCCCACGTCCATCTTGAATTCCACCGAAAGAACATCTCCCCACTGTCTTACAGCTCTCATACTGTAGGTGTCCTGTACAACAAACCTCTTTGCCTCTCCAGTCTCAGTAAAGCTTTTCCCCCACATTTTCTCATAAATGTTATTAATATATTCCTTACTAGAAAAAGTGGATTAATCCTATGATTCTCAATCATGTCCTTCAAGTTGAGGAGTGCCAGTAGAGAAGCGTTTCCTTAATAGCTTCAAAGAATGCGATCATTACGCGGTCACCGTCTGTGACAGAGGCTGCACCGTCACTTTGTGTAATCATTTAAGTGTGTTTTCTCTCTCGTGGCGGAGTTTTTTTGTTGGGAAGGTGTCTGAGACTGACACTGAAAGCGAATCACTCTAATGAGATACCATGGTGCTGCGTGGAAATGATTACCTTGGGAGGGAAGGCATTAGATTGATGAGGGCAATCGCTGCCTCCTTTCATGAGATGCACCAGCACCTCCACCACCACCACCAACATACCATTTAGGCAGAGACAAGTCTCTCCCTCTCAGCCCAAATGACCCATAACATTTCCTCGGGGAGGTAAAAAGAGGGAAATCTGTGCTACACCACCTTAGCCTCAAGTGGCTAAATCAATTTAAGCTTTGTGCTTCCTACTAGAGGTTCAATTTCCTTAAGTCATCAACCATGGCCTGCCCCTATGCATGTTGATCACTATGACAACCTGATGTTACCCCACACTACATAGTGCTCTATTTTCATGGGCATTTTGAATCTATTTTTTTATTTTTAGTACAACTATTTAATACTCAATGCTGATTTATCAATAACTGAAGGCAAAACTAATTGCAGCTTCTTTCCATTGACTGTTTTACCTGGGATTCTGAAAAAACTCCCAAAAAGTTCAGACTCTCATTAATCAGGACTTAGTTGATTGCGTCGCAGGACAGCAGTGATCCGGAGGGGGAGCTTCTGGAGGTGAATGCAGCAGGAGTTTAATAGCTCAAAGTAGAAAAGTCATTAAGGCAGCAGATTACAGCGGCAGTAACAGTAGCACTTGCTTTGCTCCTATGGAGTAATTAACCAGTTTGTGTTTGAAACTGAGAGTGGCATTTTTTTATATTTATATTTTAGCACATTTACATATCTTTTAATTGGCTTGTAAACAATGATGATGGATAAATAAAACTTTTTTTTTTTTTAACATCGATATAGATTATGGTAATGAGACAGATAAATGTCAGTATCATTACTCCAAAGATTTATCAGCACTCTGTTTCACATGGAAGCAGGAATGATGGTTGAGGAGGAGATAAGGAGGGAGGAGGAGGAGAGGAGGAGGCAGCTGATCCACGTGCTGGAAGCAACCTGAGAATGAATGAGATTGTGCTGCCGCTTAATTTTCAAGACCTATACATTAGAATCTCACAGGCACTGAAGGAATGAATAGAATTGTCATATTTCAGCATTTCATTTCCGGGTAAAAAGTCTGAGGACTTGTGAGTTTCATCTGTCACACTAAAATAAACTGAACAGTCAATTTAGACTTCTGCTCCCAGTTGAGTGAAGACAAAGAAAGTGAGGAAATATTAACTGTATTTAAATCGTATATACCAGGTAGACACTCAAGGTCCCTCTATATCAATTTTTATTAAAAAAAAAAGTTGTCTTTAACAAGTTCTTGCTAACCCTTTTCTTAATAATTTTTTTTTCCCATAATGCAAGTTAAAAAAGTCACAAACTGACCAATCAGATTCCTCAATAAAAGTAGGTGGCCTCGTGTTGAACCTTTGAAGAGCTAAATTGACTAATTCGCCTGAGCCCACTTTCAGTGGAAGGGGTGTGGCCTTCCTCCATCCTCAATACTGATTGGAGAGACTGGCATGGAAATTGGAATGTAGACCAAGACCAACACAGAGCCATCACGGTTCACCAAAGACGTCTGGTTTCAAAATGACAATATTGATGCTGTGGAAAATTTTACTTTGATTGGAACTGAAAGCAATTCATATTCTATGGGGGACGTCTCACTCTCTCAGACAAGGTCTCTACATCGAGTCAATGACTGCCGCTCACCGCCCCCCTTTGTTGGAGGTCAATTGCAGAGAACAAATTTTGCATACCCACATGTATGAGATAACTACAGTACCCCTGAAGGGACAGAAGTAAAACAAGATTAGTTCTGATTTCTCATAAAAATGAGAATGTATTTGGTGTGTGCGAGAAATCTGGTAATGTACATAAAGTTTCTGGTGCACGTAAGGAAGTACTTGGTGTACGTAAGAAACAAACTGTGCACACATGAGACCTTTTCATAGGACATTACATGAGCTCTTTGACTTTTATTTTACATTTGGATTTACCTACAAAGACATTGCATCTCTGCTTGTCTGGTGTCAGGATTATGTTATTTCTGATCGTCACCTAAAACCAGTTCTACAGTCAGTAGAGTATTTTTTTCCTCACTTTTATGTCTCTTTGAGAGCTCAGTAGATGACTTGTTTGACTAAGTTTCTTTATTTTATTTATTTATTAGTTTAACTTTGTTTAAAATATATTTCCTTAGTTCCTATTATATGAACCTGAGTGCTGACAGGAAGTGTCCCTCTATATTATTTTATTCTGAAATTACTTCAATCATATTCAACATTATGCGGTTCAAGCTGACTTTTTAGGGAACTTTGGAATTCCTGAAGGTCTTTGTCTATTGCAGTCCTGTTTGATCTCAAAGTGTTGGTAAAGTGAATCAGATGGTAAAAGATGCTGGTTTTACAGAGGTTGTCTGTCCTGACTGCACAGGATCTCATTTGGCATGCTGATGCAGCTCTGGAGAGGCTCCTCTGGGACACCATGCAAAGCTTGACTCTAGAAAGTGATGCTTCAGTCTCTTAAGTGTGCTTGCTCTCTGTTGATACTTCATACAATACAGCCTATGGTTTGAAAAAATTCTGCTTCAGGCAAATCTTCACATGAAATTTTCATTTTAAAAAAAGTCTTCATGGAGCTCTTGTAATCTCTTGAATATCACAAGTAGATAATTGGTTCAGTAATCACCAAAACCTTGCCTCCTTTTAAGCATGCATGCATTATTATGGCTTTGATTTTGTTTAATTTATTTTCACTGATTTGATTCAAAGTCAAATATTCATATTTCTGCTATTTGGGATAACTTAATTATTGGAAAGTTAAAGTCTATTTTACAGGTAGAATGGATAACTTTGGAAGGGCATTTTGTTATGAATGATGCTCTATGTTTAGCATGAAAAGACAGTTTTCATAGAATTTATTTTGGTCCCAGTTGAATAGGTTTATGAATTTAACAATTTTTTATTACACCTTAATTATTATTAATTTATTTATTTTTTCCTGACTTGATGTCAAACTAGTCTGGTTTGTATGTATGCTTAAACTGTAATAGAGACTTCATGTGTTTCAAGGACTTCAAGGATATAACTGCATTCATTGCATATCAATATTTTAAGGTTCATTCATTTGGAAAAACCTTTTTTCCTTAGATCATATAAGATATTCAGTCTAAAATATAATTACTTCAGTGTTTTTATCTTAAATTTGAATCCATATTGTCTGCAATGAGGGCATTAAACAACAGTTTTTACATTATAATTATTACCAAGGATTTTACAGCTTACTAATAACCAGATTTTTACTTTACCTTGAAAAAAATAGGTACAATGGATTAAAAACTAGGTTAAGAAAAAAATATTTTACATAGTTTTAACATTAGCAGACATTCATATCATATATTATAAATACGTTGTATTGTTAGAATACATGAAAGCCACAAGTTTCCTAAAATCTGAATTATATGTAGGAATGTTGTTTATATATCTCATCACAGGAGACAACTTCCATCTTCATCATTTTTTTTTTACTTGTATGTTAACTTTTAGTCACATTTGATAATCCTGGAGGGAATTGCATTGTGTGAGTGTAGTTTTAACTGACCTTTATCCCATTGTGTTAAAACAGCACTTGACTGATTTGGCCTTTTTCTGTATACATTTGGAGAATTGAGCTTAGAAATCCCTATTTAGACGATAGAACAGTCATTTTTGTTAATTTGTAAAAGAATCAAGCAGCAAGAGAGGAAAGAATCTGATAAGTTCAACTGATTTATTTCCTTGAACCCCTGAATTTCAGTAAATTGCATCAGCCGCAGATTCTGTACATAGCCATTGACACTTACGCTTGTCACATTATTTCTGAAGCCGCATATATACCCAAGAAATCACAGCAATCAGATAAACAAATGGGCTCTGATCCTTATATAAGTGTAAAAAAGTTTTTTATTTCCTCAAAAAACAGAAATTTGTTCAGATCTTTCACTGAGTCATGTGACAGAATATTTTGCATATTTCAGGTGTAAATATATAATATAGATCTACAGTCCATTAATCTTTGTAGACCATTAACATTTTTATAACATCTGTTGCCCTTTCTCTTTATTACTGTTCTAACAGATACAGTTTTCAACTTTGAAGTTTAATTAATTAATTTATTTGAACTATTGAAAAGAAAATGTTTTTTCTTCTGATTTCTTACATCAAGTTCTTCAAGTTTCAGATTTTGTAATTTTTAATTATTTAGTAATTCTTCCAACTATAAATGGTTAAATGTCTGTAGTTGTTTTGAACAAAAAAAAGTGATCCATAACAGCTGATGTGTTAATTATGCAGTGCAGTTATTTTTGCTCTTAAAAACATGTCATGCATCAAAAAATCATTTTATATCTTACACACATACACATATACTTCATCCACTGGCTACAAACGGTGAGGAAGGGACAATGAACTTGTGCCAATGCAAACTATTTTTCTGGCTATAGTTATACATGTTTGAGGATGTTTTGAATTTTAAAAGCTTCCAAGTCTGTTTCAACACATTCTGCTTGTTTTTGGTAGTGTAACAACATGAAGCCCAGTCAGTTCTGTCAATGTTGGTCTTACATTGAACAATCAGCTGGTCTCATTCTGAGGATCTTCTCAAGTTTGTCAAGTTTCTTTACCACTTTCCATTCTTAATTAATACATCTCATACTTTTATGAAGGCATTTTTTTTTTACTTCACATTGAAACTATTCAAGAGACATTTTGTATTTATTTATTTTTGCTAAAAACTACTTCAGCAACTTAATTTCACATTTTTCCAAATTTCAAAGAGACTCTGGATCTCCTCGTGCTCCATTGCTCTCATTTTTTTGTGGTTTCTGCAGTGCTTCATTCTGTAAGTCCACAGCTGTGATACTTTTTAAGTTCATTTAAAAAAAAGGCTGATGACATTTGCAGTTAGGTAGAATCAGGGACAGTTCATATTCACACCATAAGCGAACCAAAGTGAATCATACCGAGTCAGTTTGGTACATATCTGCTTGTTTTGTCCTTTTTGTGTTTTTCATGGTTGTTTGTTTTTTTTCATGAAAAGGCTTGAGTTTAATAACTTTAATTCAGCTAGTATTGCCCATAGTTCATAAAAGCACTTCATAAAAACTTCAGATTAGGCCAATAAATACATGTCAAGGTAAATGGATGAATGTTAATTGTTGTCCTTAACTTTAAATTTATCAAGAAAAAAAAACAAAAAAACATTGCTTTTCATTTCTAGGCTGTAATCTGTGCCAGATTCTTTCTCCTTTGGGTGACAGCCAGTGACCTCCAGACATAAGTGACCATTACATAAAGTGAACAGTATAGATTGCCAATATTTAAATGAATTTATTCAAACACAAAAGCTGAATTTGAATGGGTTCCCTATACCCTACATTTAGCCCTTATACCAAAGAAGTTAAGTAGAAATAAGCTATAAATCCTGCAATAAATAGTTTTTTAGTAGTAAGGGATTAGGATGGGAATTTGGACACAACCTGAGTGTTTTCAAATTTAGACTCACTATTGCTTATTTGCTTGGAAAATGCATAACATTGGTTTGATAACTTTAAAAAATCAAGTTTAAACTAATTTAGGTGTCACTGTGATTAATAAAATATTTACATTTAAGTGTAAACTTCTGCGCTTCAGAGAACACAACTAAAGCTTGAAATGCCCCAACAACTAAATCCATATGGAAGAGTTTGGGGTGTGGGGAAGCACTTTGGATTTAAACAAAGTAGTACAAAATGGTAAATAATATGATTTTTTTTCTTTTTTGTAATTGCAATGAAGTAGATTATTTAATTACATTTTCATTTAAATAGCACAACTTAAAATGGATAGCCTCTTTACACACATTTCAGAAATGACTGCTGAAAACTTGCAGAAAAGTGTCTTCATTTGTGTGCTCACCCAGAATGTTCTTAAAAAGAATTTTCATTTGCCAAAAAAAAAGAAAAAAACGTCCTCTTGTAAACAAAGTCTGCGCAACAATAAAAAGCACATCAAGTGGCATGGCAAATGGATATTCCCATAGAAAAACAGGGAGCAGAGTGTCTTTTCTGCGGGAAAGACATTCTATTTTCGCTCGCAGTGAGCAACAGCGTCCATGCTGTGTCAAACAAACTGCCACCCTTTTGTCCCTCCATCTCTGTGTAATTGCATCCTGGACTCTTTTCCACACAGGCCAGATTTATTCTGGCTGTGAGCCTCAGCAGTGCAGCACTAACCACATGTCCTTCTTGCTCACCTGACACGGCTCATTCCTCCATCAGTGTGACACCCACATTCCGCCATGGGGCCTCTGTATCTGGCTTCCTACACACATACAGATTAAAAATATATAGATAAGTACCGGCACTTTCAGAAGTAACTACGCTCATTGCATTAGCCGCTTCAGGCAAAGTGTGATACGATGTGCATTTTGCTAGTAGCCCTGCAACATAAAGAAGAAGGCGATGGTTCAAGGCAGTTTGGCACGCTGCTTGGCAGCAAGAAATGGAATCACCAGCATCATATATTTCTATTTTTAGTATTTGGCATGTGAATTCGAACCCACAATCACATTGTTATGGACCAACATTGTCTGACTGCAGCTTAAAAACATTATTTCCAATTTAAAGATGCTATCAGTTATTCACTTTTATGGCTCACCTCCAGAAGGATTAATTCTGTATGGACTACAACATTGCTGAAGGTTTCATATTAAACTGACCTCTATCTTATTATATAATAATAATATATTAATGCCAGATTCCTGAGTTTCCGAGGCGAACATTGCCGTGAGCGCCACATCTTTGAATACTGTTTCCTTCTTACTCTGTATCTGCAGATTGGGATTTCTCCATCAGTCTTAGACTGTCTTCTTTTGAGTCGTGTCTGATCTTCTCAATGACAGGAAATGCTTGGTTCTCTGATTGAAGGAAAGGATGGAAAATTATAGTTACAATTCTTAAAATGAACAATTAACTAAAAAAATCAAGGTTAAAGAGATCTTTTTACTGAAAAACATTGTTTATTTTATTTGCATATTTAAACTAAGATGGGAGGATGAGCCTCTTGAGATGCAACATCTCGTTTTCAAGAGGGTCCTTCATTAAAAAAAAATCTGAAACACAGATGACAGATTAGAGTATAGAAAAACAAAATAAATAAAAAAAAGCAAGCAAAAACACTCTATATAGAAATCAAGTACGCATAACACATACACAGGCTCTCAAACCCAACCCCTACCTAACATAACTTTCCAAATATTTAAGTAAACACATTTATGAGAAAACAAAACTGAAAAAACAAGAAGACAAAAAGATCACATAAAAAATAAAGATAAAGATATTTGGCAATAAATGAAATATTCTGAGTTTAAAAACAAAGACTAATGTGTTTAAAATTAATTAACGGAGATTTTTGAAACAATAACAAAGATGTAATGGATCATAGAGATAAAGGATGAGTGTTTCAGTTATTATGAGATTTAACACTTAAAAAAATGTTTTTTATGTCGCGGAACAAAGAAAAAACCTGGTTATGATGGTGTTGTTATAATGTGAACTGTAAGGCACAAGGTACTGTTTCAAATGGAGAGGAAAACCTAAATAGATGCAAAAGCTAAGGTTCTGTCTTATAAGAATATTATTCTGTGAACATGAAAAACCAAAACTGTTTTTTCAATATGCAATGCTTGAATCTGGTTTAACTGAGTTGTAGTGTTGTAATTAGCATTTTGAAATAAAGTTAGCATCTTCTCTTAACTTATCAAATTATATGATTTTGGATAACAATGTTTCGTGTCTGCCAAAGCTCAACATGGATTTTTTTCAAAATTGACCTTATTATCATCTTAACTATAAGAGTGAATATAACCAAGAGTAAGAGTTAAATGTATAAAAAAATGAAAGGGAAAAAAGAGATAACTGGCAAAAAATAAATGTTAATGCAAAGTGGAGGTCATCGTTTCAAAGAATGGTTCACTTTTGCTAAAATAACAGAGTACTAGGAAAACAATACAACTACATTAGGAGTTAAAACAGTTGCTGTGAGAGTTTCAAGTTAAACAGTCCATAAATGAGTCAATCTGATTGAAATAATTTAGAAATCATCTAAGCTTGGAGGAGAAAGTTTCTGATTAAAAATCTTAAGTCCAGCTGTCATGACTCATGAAAAAGTGTATTCAGTTCTCTTTGTTTAACCATGTCTTCTTATCCTCTAAGACACGGGTGGGCAAACGTTTAGACTTGTGAGCCACAAAGGGCTCTCAAATTTGACAGAAGGGCCGGACCATAGGTAGATATTTGATTAAAAATTACTTTTAGACGGAACATTTTTGAGTTTTTATTCAAAATCTGTGACTTTTGCTCTCATTTTAGAGCCAAGTGCACTGATGGGCTTATGTCCCTCTGGGAAAACTCAAACTTAGAGAAGGGCAAAATTCATGTGATGATGGAATAATCGGAAAAAGGGCTGTCCGACTCCAAAAACACGCATGAACTTCGGAAAAACAAGAAGTCTTCTAACCAACTAACTCCAAATGAATTCAGAATAACTTTCTGCACCTATAGACAACGGCCAATGTATTTTCTATGTACCATCTAGAGCAGCAGTCTACAACCTTCAACACTTACAGAGAAATTTGAGTCAATTTTTTACCGTTCAAAACCCAAAAGGAGCCACAAAGGCTCCCTTCATTCTATAAAAAATGTCAATGCTACCATTTTGATAAATAAAAATTATAATCTTTTGTATGAATGAAAATTAATCAGAGCCAATTGTGACTCTCGCTGTATTTCTCAACCCATAAGCCGCACTTAAATATTGAATACAGGATTGGAATATACCATCATATCCCTTTTATTTAAAAAAAATGCAGAAAGTAATTTACCTTTTAGTGTTTCAATGATTTTTAATATCCAGTGTGATTTTATTATTTCTATTGTAAAATCCACTTTTACCCCATGTGTGAAAAAATTTTATACAATTACTTTTCTTAGCTAGAGCTAACTTTAGTCCGAGCATACCATTATATTAAACACCATTATTTGCTATTATTTCACATGTACATTTGATCAGTAAAACTAGGTTTTATAAAGCCAGTGGGGTTTCTTATTAACATATTTTTACCCTTCCTTCTGACAGAAGCACTTTACACTTTCCTTGCACGTAATCTATATAGTCAGCACAATGGCATTCAAACATTTTCTCATCTGAGTCTAATTACATATTCCTAAATAATTTCCATCAGAAACTAGTGCTACATAAAAAAGCACATGCAGCTCTAAGAAGGAAGCTAGATTAAAGGAGTGCTCCATCATTTATGCACTCCTCACTTACTCTGTGATGCCGTTAGGTGGTCTGGCTGTTGTCCTCTGAATGTTTATTAGTTGTGGTGCTCTGTTGCATTTCAATGCATTTGTCAAAGTTTCCTTTAAAGAAGCTGCGTTCCGTGCTGCATTGAATTAAAGGATGGGGGTGAATTGGTCTGAGATCATAGCTGATTTTTGCTCAGGTGGTTGATCAGAGTTGAGTATGCATCGTAAGCTCACTTTAAATGCCCCGATATGAGAGGGCCTGTACGGTTTGAAACGGCAGTGTTCCTGACTGCAGGCTCCATCATTTCACAGTCTCTGCTTTCAGATGTGTCGTTTCAACATTGTGCGTTTTGAAGTCTTTTGTAGCTTTGAAAATGTAGAACACGTCACACAAAGGAGTACGAGACAATGACGTTTTCTGTGAGAAAGAACTCATTCATCCTTTAGTTGCACACACTTTACTATCTTCCAGTTTAAAATGATGACGATAATCTGGCGCTATCTACAGAAACTATCAATATTTAAAAAGTCATTTTGCAGCTAAAATATAACATTAAACAGTAATCTTTTGATTATCCTAAACATTTGTTTAGTTCACATCTCTTTTTTTATACTTTTATTAATAAAAACAATAACTATCACAGCCACGAGGCAATCATTTGATGTTTACAATATAATTTTTGTATTTTTTGCTTGTTTTAAACACAAATCACAATATGATAGAGTAGAATTTAAAAAAAAATAAAAAACCTTGTTTTTCATAACTTAAATCAAGGATTTCTTATTTTAGTTTGATGGAATCACAAGAAAAAGTGTTTGATCATCAAAAGTCTTATAAAGTAAATTTTTTAAATTTAAAGACCCACTGCAGTGAAAATGGTGTTTTAGGTGTTTTTAAAATGTTCTTGTAGCATTTTTCTTATGATGAAGGACATATATGAAATAATTTAAAATTAAAACTGTTTCTGGGTATTTCTTTATTCAAATTGTGATGAGTCAGAGCAGATGAAAAAAAGGTGTTTCAAGAAACTCAATTGTAACCCTTTTCTGATGACAAATCGATCAATTAACATATACATTTAACAAAAGTTCTGTAATTTGTTACATTTAAAATTATCAGTCTTCATCAAATTAAAACTTTGAGTTTATTCTCAACTTAAAAAGGTAATTTGATAAAAGATAATATTTTTAATTGAAGATAATTACAGAATTTTGGTCAATTGATCTTATGTTTCACTTTTTTCAGTATACGTTTCCTTGTCTGAGCTGCCATCTGGCTCCGTACAGCTGGATGTTTCCGACATCACTCGCCATTCTCATTGCACCGCTAATGCTAGCTTGAGGTTGATGGAGGCTGCAAGCTAACAGGTGAGAGTGTAAACAAAGGGATCATGGGATATCAGCAGAGGCTTACTTTAACGCCAACAGTCCCACTCACAACTCAGTGGAAAAGTTCTGATGAATTCTTGCTGCTATGCCCTAGAAATTGACATGGGTTTTTGGATTTTGTCTAAAAACACCACATTCCGTCAAGAAGTCGCTGCAGCAAATCAGCTTTTTACTGATTGCAAAGGTGGTTTGGCAGAGAGTTTTTATGACCTTCCTGACACTACCCTGAATTTCTAAGGTACAGGGAGACCCAGAAAGGCGTGTCTCACCGATGGACCCACACTGGATTTTTGGCTTATTGTGCCCCTGGCAAGCAGACCCAGGTTTCCTGCACACCAGTTCTACACATCACCAACGCCTTCTCGCCGCTGCCTAAAAGCACCACAATCAGAACTTAAAAAAAAAAAAAAACATTTGGAACACTTTTACAATATATCAAAACATTATTATCCATTCATTATTCCTGTCACAAGGTTGCTGGAGCCTAACCCTGCTACTGTTGGGTGAAGGGGGTTATACACTGGACAGGTTGCTTTATTTTTTTATATTTAGGCTATTACAAGCAATATTAATTGTATGGAGAACAGATAAGGATTTTTTTCCTGATCTGCTTAACTGTAATTGTGTTAATGTGCCGGATTCCTTCCCAGACATTGAGGCTTCATTACATTAGTATTCGCAGATCAGATGCAGGTCATCGGCAAACAGCTGGACGGAAATGAAGAGTGACATTTAGTTTAACTGCGAACGACAACATTGATTTTTCTGCTCTTACATGTGCTGCGTCGATGGTGGTCTGTTAAAAAATTGCTCATAAATGCTGTTTTAAAGTCCATCTGTTGATTGTCACATTGCATTTTCAGTATGTTTTCTTGTAAACACCGCACATTACTATTGCAGCACGTTACTTGTTATACATTTTCTGGGATTTAGCTGTTGGCATTTCAGAAGTGCAACTGACCCAATGTGATCAAGAAATTCTCTTGAGCATCATTAAAGTTGAGCCTGAGTTAAAGTCATTTGCAATGATGCCATAAACTTAAATGATCCATGATTTCAGTTGCTTTTGCACAATTAAAGCAGGTAATAACATATTTAAGCCACTCTTTTTTTTTTTTTTGCCTGAATGCTATTTTTTGTTGCCAATCAGAGATCTAATTTCAATGTTTTTAATTATCTCCAGGCACTTGTCATATCAGACAATTTTTAATTCCACCAAATTGCTTTGCATACTTTCGTCCACTTGTTCAGTCACTGAGATCAGCAGAGGTTTACTTAGCCTTCAGTGGGTGAAAGGTGAGACACTTGACCCCATGTAGGTCAAGTTTGGCTGTATAGATAATACTGCTGCTGATCATGAGCTCTCTTTATATCTAAATATCACAGTTAAAGGAAAATGCTACAGCTTTCTATTGACACTGTGATGATGCTTGATTCTACTTGTGATTGTGTTGGAAAATAAAAACATAGGTCAGCATCGGTTAATGTTAATTGACAGTTATATTTCACTAATATACTGCTACAAAAAGATGTGTAGCTCAAAATAACTGTTGACATCTAAAGCATGGAGAGTAGACTCATTACATGTTTATTACGACCACTAATGGCTGCAGGATGTTTGAATGTAAAAAAAAGAAATAGTTGTAGCAAAAGTTCAGCATTCTTTACAAACGTGTTTGCAGCAAAACACAGTGGACTTGTGTGCTTCTATAAATTTGTTGAGTCCGGGCCTCTAACTTGTCCGATACTTTGCAGGCTTTGGCAAATAAAAGTGCTTTATTGACAAACTGAAGATTGTGTTGTCCTTTTTCAGCACCCTGGCACCAGTCTCTGCTTGAGAGGCCTGGCCAACAGCAAAATATAGTGTGCAGTAATGTTATCCTTTAGAGCCTCTGATGCTTTGGTGATAGGGGCGACAGTTGCTCAGGTGATTGAACAGGTCGGCCAATGATGGAAGGGTTGGCTGTTCGATCCCCGCTCCCTCCAGCTAACTGTAATTGTGGAATTGGGCAAGGCGCTTCACCCTCCTTTCCTCCAGTGTTGCGTGTGAATGTGGCTGAATGTCCCACTGATGGTCACAGGGGCAGTAGGGCAGTCTCAGCCTGGTTCACACTGGACACAAACTCCTCAAAGCGGTGCGGAACAGAGTGAGTCCGGCGTCTACTCTCTCCTGCAATTCACACCAGAGGTGCATTTTTCCGCGACAGTCGACAGGTGCGTCGGGTAAAGCTTTTTTTGTTTTTGCCATCATGTGTAAATTAATAACCTAAAAATATGACCCCATGTTTATGCTATGAAGAACTGATCTATGCCTCTCTTGTTGTTTTTTTAAACCCAAAACCCATCCCTGTGCCCCGCTCCGCCGTTGATTCATGTGTGTGTCTTTGATTGTATGTTTATTTCCATCTCTACAGTCTGTTTTGATACAAAAAGTTGATCGCATTTGTCAAACTGTGTTTTATTGGGAAAAATGTGTTCATTTTTAAAAAATGAACCAGATTTTCTCATGCATCTTGATGTAACTTCCTGTCAGAAACGATCCACTGACCAGACACTGAAACGACCCGCTGTACGGCACGACCCTTCCGCGGTGGACCGTGTCGCTCAGCGCCTGGTGTGAACCACACCACAGGTTAATAAGGGCGCCGTATTCACACGCTTCCACGTCCATTGTAAACCAGGTGTGGCTACACCAGTAGTTTACAATCACCATGTATGAAAGACGTTGAATGGATAATGGATACACTTTGTAAGCACTTTGAGCATCTGGAAAAGTGCAGAGATCTAATCCATTATTTTTATAAATATTTCCCGAAATTCCACATAGTTACCAATCAGAATAGTTTGCTAGTCACCAAGTTAACATTATATTTCAAATAGGGCTGTCATGTATTTTATTTGTGCAATTAATTGATCATGACATGTAATTAATGAATCTTATTGACCCATTTTAAATCAAACCTATAATTACTGTCATATTTTGAGGTATTTCATTTCAATTCATGACATTGTGGCCTAGTAAAAGATAAAAAATATAATTAAAAAAGTTCTTTAAGAAGTTTTCTTATTGTAACAAATGTCCAACCTTTACTTTTACCCCACAAAGTGGATTTTTTTTTTCAATTTTTGACAATTACGAAAAAAAAACAAAAGAAAACAAGAACAAAGCATCCAGTTCAAAATGCACTAATTTACTACATAAAAAAGTTGGATGATATTTCAGAGCAATTCAAAAAATATTTACCACAGATGACTTTTAACACTGTTGACATACCTTATTCCACCCAATAATTCATGATAACAAACACTTCATCTGGCTTTATGCCCTGCATAATAAATAACAGCTGTGGTGTCGTGGTTTTGTTTTTGGATTTGTTATGTAACTATTACAAAGTCGCACATTGAGAACATCACAGCTGCGATTCTAAGACCTGCATGGATTTTCAGCCAAGTTCAAGTTAAAAAGTTTATGTTAATAAACAGTTGGACCATCGTTTTTTTTTAAATATTAAGGAACACAACAATAGTTACAGATTAATAAAAGAACATTGATTTGAAAAAAAAAAATGAAAGCAGTAATTTATCTCTTATTAAGTAACCACAATTAAGGAGATAATTTGACATCCCTATTTGAGGGGTCAGTTTTTAAAAAGGGGAATGGGAAAAAGGGCAAACTTATCCACATTCAGATGGTTTTTGGGTTTTGTTAATATATCTTGGAAATAGTTTTTATATACCAGTCTGTTGTAAAAGACTCTGGATGACTATGTCCAGAAACCCCTCCATACATGCTTTTTATCGCTCTTCTGCAAAATAAATATTAGGTCAGAGGTTGCTTTTTGTGGTTTTGTTGCCGTTCTTTCCTTCATTTCATTTTAACTTTGAAGACAGTCATCCTCTACTTCAGCAGCTCTCGTCTCCCCACACGAGATGGGCAAGAAACGGTTCGAGCGAGAACGTATATCTCGTCTTGCAGAGGAGAATATGTGCAAACACTCCCACATAATGCTGGTAACATTGTGTTTGAAGTAGGACTTCAATTGGACACCCTGAACAGTGTGGAACTCAATATCCCACACAGTGCAGCGCCGCTCCCTCAGATCAGCATTCAACCACTTTCCCATGTGACCAAAGCTTGGAAAGATTGCAGAGCGCTCGTAGATTTATGCCGAGTGAGGAGCAAAGCCAAACATTTGGTTGTCACAACATGAAGGTTTCAAAGTTTATTAGTGAAGTCAGGGGATTATTTCTTGATTCTCTAATTATGTATTATAGAAAAATGTTTGGCTCTGCACAGATGCTGAAAGACGCTTTTCTTCCTGACATGTGACGGTTTTATACACCCCATGATTAATTCAGAATAACTGAGATTCAAATTCATACTCTCCCTACATTAAAATAAAGACATTTTATGCACTTGGATTTGCATTCAAAGTTGCAAAAACTTCACAACCCTGGATCTAGACACTTAAGATTATCACAAAATGTGTGAGGAAGTCCACATTGTAATTAGTCATTAATTAATAAAACATCATCTGCTTGTATAAGTAGATTGTAATGTGTAAACTGTTATGTAAGTGAACTGCAGCATTTTCAAAAAATATTTTTTTAAGTTCCATTTGTTGCTCTTCCTCTTCAAAAATAAAAGTATATATATATATATATATATAAAGATCTGCCACTATGTGAACAATCTTTTTTATTTGTAGTATTGCTTTATTGTGTGATGTCCCTTTTTACCATTGATATATTGATGTCCTTGCGCATGACCTTTTTCTCTCCTCTCCAGCATCACAAAGTCAAACCTGTCAACATGACTTCCATAACAATGTGCATAAATCAATAATTATTTGAGTAAAAATCTGCTTGAGAAAACACTAAAATCCTTGTTTTACAACCGTGCATCGTTTCTCCTACAATTCACATGAATGCATAACATATGGCTCTCACTATCGTAGTGTAAAAACACATGTGCAACAGCACATCAAGGCTGTGTGCTGGTGTGTGAGTTAATGTACATCTGGGAGAGGCGGAGAGTGATGCGGGTCATTGAAATGTAGACAGGCATTCAGGCAGATGCTGCAGGAATCAATCCCAGTGTAATAGTTTGCAAGATCACAAGAAAGCCGGATTTTCTCACCTTGACTTGCTGTGAGACCCTGTGGGATGTTAAAGAAGCTGTAACAGAGATTAGTCATTGTTTTGCTTTTCCATTAAAATACAAGAACAATATTTGTGCATGCCTGTTTACACATTTACATTGGAAAAATATGAAATAGAGGAAGGTTGTGTTTGTAAAAATTAAATTAAAAATTACATTTGAAAGACAGTTGAATACATTTCTTGACGTTGAAGATTTTGGCTAAATCAATATATGAAAAAAGTACAAATGAAACGCTGCTTATAGAATAAATTTCAACCCCTTTAACAATTTAGTTAATTTTAGACCACCATAAGATTTTAACGTAATTCCAATTAATTCTGAAGCTAAAGAAGGCAGCCTTGTCTTGTATGCAACACAATAGCAGCTGATTCAGTCATAGAGAAAAGCAGCTTTGCACTGTTACGTTAGTATAGTGCAGGGGTATCGAACTTAATCACACAGGGGGCCAAAATCCAAAAAAAACATTTTCAAATGTTTCATTGCTCAGATTTTAGTTTAATAAAAGCACTACAGAAACGGCATTTTGCTAATAATTTAGGCATAAATGAAAAAAACTCATTGTAAATTCTCAAATACATGTGTAATTGCAATACTGTTTATAAAAGTAAAATAAATACCGCTTGCATTCCGCACTTCCAAAATTTTACACAAAAAAAAAAAATCAGCATAAATAAGATCAGAAACATTTAAATTTGAAGTTTAGAGAGCAGATGTGGCTCTCTCTTGGTGATATAAACTGTCTTGAAGTGAGCTGTCTACACAAGAGCTTTTTTGTGCCTTCACAGTGATGCTTTATCCAATAAACGGACTTCCGTTGCTGTGAATCCCCCTGACACCTTTTACTCTACAGTGCTGACAAGGTAACATTACCTCAACGGAATTTGGGGAGAAGCAGCAAAACAAACGGCAAATGTCTGCATGAAAACTCTGGTATACACTCTGAAACAACCACGCTGCATAAACAATCCCCATCTATGAAGCAGTTTGGATCGGATACAGATAACAGCTCTGTCCCACATGATGTCCTCTCATCTCTGAGGGTGGACAGAGATTACAGCTTGACTTTTTCTCAATAAGAAATCTAACATTTCTGTTTCCTTCTCACCCACCAATGCCTTTGACAGTTTTGTTTCATTCTTCACACCCTCTCCGCTCTTTATAGTGGGCGGACAAAATTGTTTTTAAAGCTCAATTGACCAGCACTCAAAGACGGTTCACAGGTAATTATTGCAGCATAATTACAAACAGATGTTTTCTAAAGTATGCTAAACAAACACAAATAAATCTAAATATGACAGTTCAAAATGATATGAAATTCTCTGAACCACTTATAACCCTCGTGCTGTCTTATGGGGTCCCGCACAAGGGTTAATAGATTTCAGTTCTAGACACCTATAGAGACCTTAATGAACTAAAACTGTGCCAATAGTCATCCTGTTTCTTCAAATCACGTTTATCATTTTTGATTGATCTGTAAAACCCTTAGATCAGACGTATCACTTAACCATGAAACTGAACTGACAGGTTTGAATTGGTGAATAAAAAAAAAAAAAAATTCCATTGAGCAACACAAAGGACTAACGAAATATATTTTTTGTCATATTTGACCTAAACTGTTTGCACTGACCTTAAGAGGAAAATCTAAAGGTTAGCCTTCATACAGCATTTTTCTTGGTTCAAAATGAGCAGTCTTGGTAACATTGAAACTGCACTTTAAAGCAAGCAGACCTCCTAAAGAATCTACAATCTAATACATCTTTAGTTAAAGGAATTGTAAGTGTGAACAGACTTCCACATTCAAGTTAATGCACATCAACACTAGGAAAATATGCCTGTTCTTAAAAATATTTATTTAATTAAAAAAAAAAAACTTGTTTTCTTTTACTTGTTTTATGTACACACTATATTAAAGTATTGCCAAAGGTGATCTATGGGGTTCAGGTCAGGACTCTTTGCAGGTCAGTCAAGTTCATCTACTCTAGACTCTGTCCTCCATATCTTTATGGATCTTTCTCTGTGGACTGATACACAGTCATGTCAGGAGGAAGGGGCCACTTCAAACTGTTCCCACTATGGTTGGGAGCATCGAATGATCCAAAAAATGTTTTGGTATCCTAAAGCATTGAAAGTTCCTTTGACTGGAACCGAGGGGCCTGGCCCAACTCCTGAAAAACAAGCCCACACCATCACTCTTCCTCCACTGAATTTCTTAATCCAGTCTGAAATGTACAGTTATCCTCCAACCTCCAAACCCAGACTGGTCACCCGATGACCAGATAGAAAGGCTTGATTCATCTCTCCAGAGAAGACGGCTCCACTGCTCTAGAGTTCAGTGACGGTGTGCTTTACACCCCTGTATCCGACGCTTTTCATGGTTTGGATGCAGCTGCCCGGCCATGGAGACCCACCCCATGACGCTCTCTGCGTACTGTACTTGGACTAATCTGAAGGTCACGTGAAGTTTGGAGTTCTGTCTATGCAGAAAGTCGGTGACCTCTTCAAAATCCGCTGACCCCTTTCAGTCAGTTTACGTGGCCGGACACTTAGTGGCTGAATTGATGTTGTTCTGAAACTCTTCCATATTGTTATGAAAGAGTCGACTGTGGAATATTTAGGAGTGAGGAACTTTCACCACTGGATTTGTTGCACAGGTGGAATCTTATGACAGCTCCACACTGGAATTCACTGAGCTGCTGAAAGTGGTCCATTCTATCACAAATGTTTGTAAAAACAGTCTGCATGCCAAGGGGTTTGATTTTATACACCTGTGGCCAGACCAAGTGGTTAAGAACCATGATTCTGATCATTTGGACGGGTGAGCGAATACTCTTGGTAATATAGTGTATACAGTATGTATTACGGATACACGGTGGCGCAGTGGTTAGCGCTCTTGCCTCACAGCAAGAAGGCCCCGGTTCAAATCCTGGCTGGGGGATCAGAAACACCAACTGGGACCTGTGTGGAGTTTGCATGTTCTCCCCGTGCATGCGTGGGTTCCCACCGGGTACTCCAGCTTCCTCCCACCATCCAAAAACATGCTTCATAGGTTAATTGATTACTCTAAATTGCCCCTAGGTATGAATGTGTGAGTGACTGTGTGTGCGAATGTGGCCCTGCGACAGACTGGCGAACTGTCCAGGGTAAACCCTGCCTTCGCCCATTTAAGCAGCCGGGGATACTCCGGCATCCCCGCGACCCCGAAAGGGATAAAGCGGCACGGAAAAAAAAAAAAAAAAAAAGAATGAGTATGTATTACATTTAGTGATTCAAAATGTCTCTTATCTGTGGTAGAAAAAACACCTCTGCTGCAATATTTGTCCTAACACTGCTTAGAAGTCTATTTCGGGGGGTGGTTGGCCTAGTCATGTCAAAAGTCTTGAGTTTGGTCAACCCACATACAAGTCTGAGCAAAGCAACGAGTCTGTTACTTTTTATCCAAGTCTTCTTCATAATTTTCCAGTTTTCTGACACAGGTCTGATGAAGGTGAAAGTCAATTAAGTAACTAAAGCAACATAATATGGATTTTAAAAGCTTAAAATGCTGAAAAAAGTAATATAGAAAAGTAATAGATAGGTAGATATAAAAGTAATAGATAGGTATTTAATTAGAAAAAAAGTTAACATTCATGCATCTTTACCAAAACAGGACTGAACCGGAGCATCAGTAATGACATACTCTGAAATGTGGATGAACACTTTGTGTTTGGAGCTGCCAGGAGGTGTAGAGGCGAAGCTGAAAGATAAAGAAACAAAGCTGCAGTGTGTAGGTGGTACCCACGCACCCCAACTAAGCTTAGCTGGTGTTGGTGCATTAGCCACAGAATCAGGTTAGGGCCAGTTAGTCTGAAATCTCTTAGGAAGGGACTGATCAAAGACAGGGTAAGGGCCACAATACAGCTTACACTCTCTGAGGCAATAGTGCAAAGAAACATTTATGTCAGCTAACACAGAGAAACGCAGAACCCACATGCTTCCCCGGCTTCTATTGATTTGCTTTCTATGTCTCCCCCCATTTTATCCACCTTCACTGTCACAATACAGCCATTTCTCTGTGAGCATTTCAGTGTTCTGGTAGTCACTTTAAAACTTTGTCAATGTCAGTTTGCAATTCCTTTACTTTGGTGATCAAACTCCACATTTGGATTGTTGGAAAAGTCACCGCCTTCCACATACTATTAGTATTTGAACAGAAGGCTAACATTTGTTGATGCATATGGATGTAAAAATACTGTTGAGTGTTTTGATCACATAGAAAAACAGGTATCATCCCTGAGTTGTAAAGAGGTTTAATTAGTAAATGTTTACTTTAATAGTTAACAGTTGCCTGCCCTTTTAGTTGTTTTCAGAACAGTGCTTCTATAGTGCAAACTGTGTGTTTTATCCAGGTTTTGTTGTAGAAAATGTCTAGTAACTTCTTATGGAAAATGGCAATTTGAAGCCTGACATAGATTTTTGCTTCGTAAATAGCACATACATTCATGCTATATTTCTGTGCCTTAAAAAAAGAACTAGATGGATTTACAAAATGGGCTGTTTCTGTGTGTGAGTTCTTTTCTGATTGTGTGTATGATTCGTGTGTGTCCTCGTGCATGCATGCGCTCACCCTCGGTGTGTGTGGCTGCACACATCCTTCATGAACCTGCCATTCATTCTGTTTCCATCAAACCCCAACACATTTGAAACTGACAGGTAGCTCCAAATATGTCAGGTCCAATGTTTGATATTTTTCCATTTATCTGTCCATTTCTCCTTTAATCACTCGCTGTCCTGACACACTGCTGCATATTAGGGTGCTGCATGTGTGTTGCTAGGAGTCCTGTCACTTGTCGACTCTTTAGGGCTCTTCAAAATGTCAGATGGTAACATATGATGGGGGAGGTCAAACGATCAGAAGCAAATTACCAAAGCTTTGATGTGTGCTGTTTTCCTTTTAAATAATGTGATATGGACCCATCAGTCAAAGGCAATCACAGTGACATTTAGCACAGAATGGACACCATTTAGAGCCTCTGAATGGACAATGGACTGGATACACTAGACCTTTAAAAAATGGGGTACACATATCAGAATAAATACTATGGATTAATTTAATTTACTAGCTTTGGTTTGGTAGAACTTAATATTTTGCCCATCCGTATTAGAAGTACATTGTGGTAACGCAAACTTTTATAGTACAGTACTCGCAGGGTATTTAAGTGGTATTTTCATAGTGGTTCTTTGTACCTACTGGGTACTTACAGTGTATTTAAACTGTACTTTTTAATGGGACCTACTGAGTACATGATACTTGCTTTGTATTCCTGTGGTACCATTTGGTTCATACTTATTTGGTACCTGTTGGGTTTTTATACTGTGCACAAAGTATTTTTACACAGTACGTACTGGGTATTTACATTTTGTGTTAATGTGTCTTACAGTACTTACACATGTAAGAACAAGGTACGTACAAAATAGTACCTTGAAAGTACCAAGTAGGTACAAAAAACTGTCATGTGAGTACTCAGTAGGCCACATTACAAAGTACAATGTAAATACACTGTAAGTACCCAGTAGAAACAAAAAAGTACCATGTAAATACCACCTAAATACCTTGTAAGTACTGTACTGTAAACAGAAGCGTTACCCTTAAAGGCGCAGCTGTTGCAGAGGATTTTTGCTTTGTTAAGTGGGTTTTTGGTGGGTGGTGAGTCTATGTCAACACTATAAAAAAGACCCTTTATGTTAAGATAAAACAAAGTAAACAAAAAACAAAAAACAACTAACCTCCAAAAAAGTGTCCTTGCCCACTTTTTTTTAACTTAAATCAGTCTTTCTGAAACCCATCTGACCCTTACACAGTGACTGTGATTTACTTCTGTTTCATAGCTGTCTTCTTCCTAATTATGTTGCAATCTTTCATTGTAGCTGTGCGTCACCTAAAGTAGTTTGCACTGCAGTGCATGCACTTTTTTAAACAGTCCATCAGAAAGAGATTTTAATGCCAAATGTTTTTGTCCTAATTTAAATGCTTTGATTTCATATGACTGGTTTCCTAGCAACTATTTTGTGTTTGCAGTGTTTTATTTATTTATTTTGTTTATTTAATTTTCAAGAAGTGTCACGTTCAGTTAGAGATGCCATTCCTTATAGCAAAGATGTGGCTACGGCGTACATCTCCATGTGTGTCCTTTCATTGTTCTGACAAAAGGAAGAATGCAATTCGTGGGCCCTTTAAAATATCTTGGCATTTTCGACTCTAAAACAAATGGAGAAGTCAAATGGAGAGCAGTTTTTGGCAGCAGTTTCACTGCAATCTATTCATATGCGTTGCCCTTGTTGTACAATAATTGTTTTTTTGCAGTGTTGGGGCGTCAGGCAAAAATGTAAAGACATGCTAAGGCACAGACAGGCATACTTTCAGTTGGTGGGGTTGGACCGTACAGGGGGGTATCCCAAAAGAGGAACCCATTAAGGTTTGACAACAGCTGAACCGAAACACCTGCTGGTTCTGACTTATTTGAAAAGAAGTGTTTTAGAAATGCATTCAACTCAACCTTCTGCACATAAAGCTAATTAAACATTTCACATACAAAAATACCACCCCAAAAATCCATACTCAATCTTAAAATGAACAAAACACAACAGTGTAAATGTGTTTTTCTGATTAACTTTGAGAGAACAAGGATATGATATGAGGTTTACTCTCAAGCTACGGATACACTCGGCATGTGATGCGCATTCAAGGACACGCTAAAGGTGCATTCTTGAATGTGTAACCCACGGTGTTCACACTGGACAAGCAGGGAGGGGCTGTTTACTTACCTACTTTTTCTTCTTGTACTGTTTACCAACTCATGTCTGCTACCTACGGTTGGAAGAGGCTCGGTGTGAAATGTCAAAGCGCTATGAATCTTGTGAATCTTTTGCCTATTTTCTAAACCACTTTATCCCTTTCAAAGTCGCGGGGCGGCCTGATCCTAACCCAGCGATTTCTGGGCATAGGCAGTATACTCTCTGGACAGGTTGCCAGTCTGTCGCAGGGCCTCAATCAGACACCCATACACACTCTCATTCACCTGTAGGGGCAATTTCGAGTAACCAATTAACCTATAACGCGTGTTTTTGAACAGTGGTAGGAAACCAGAGTCCTCAGGAAAAACCCACACATGCATGAGGAGAACATGCAAACTCCACACAGAAAGGTCCCCTTTTGGTGATACTGTTTCAAACCGGGAAGTTTTGTGATGGTGGGCTAACCGCTGTCCACTGTATAACCTGTACTCTCCAGGCTTTTTCTTTCACTACCTTATTCCAATATATGGCAGAGTTATGGTCATATGATTCCAGGTCGGGTACAAACCCTGATCGCTATCCTCCATGATCAATTTTCAAACAGTTAGCAATTCAGTGAGCGAAAAGGGACGCCCTCCATACATCTACCAAATACGAGTCCCTGATTTGTCAAAATTTGACCTGGATTAACCTTAAACGTGCGTTCATTTTGTATGTAGAGCCCATTTGAGTCCACACATGGGTTGCTGAGGGCTGTGTGAATGTAACTTAAAACTTTTCTGTTAAGATCATGTCATCTGCTTCTGCTGCAACTAGTTACAATAATTCTCACCACCTGCTCCAACCAACATCTACACCAGAGGTGTCCAAAGTCAGGCCTCGAGCGCCGGTGTCCCAGACTTGTTCCAATCAACCTGCCATTAAAGTTCCTTACTGGCCAAACACACCTGATCCAGTTAATCAGCAGCAGATGAAGCAGGAGTTTCTGGAAAACCAGCAGGAGGCCAGCTCTCGAGGCCTGGATTTAGACACCCCTGCCTACACCCAAGTTCTGAACAATCAGTGTGGAATTGTGTCTTACCATCAGGGTCCAGCAGTTTACTTGCCTTTTTTTTTTGGATAGGAGATCCACCTGACCTCTTGGCTGTCAGCTTCTGCAAGTCAGTTTGCCTTCTTTCCCGCCTGTTTGCCTGGATTGAATACATTTACTGAGTATGACCTGGTCCGTATCGTGAGACTGAGGAATTGTGGTGTAGTGGAGTGTGTTTCGGTAATGAGAGCAGACAAGCAAAAAGAGGCTTTATTTACTCTGCTGGGTTTGATGAGGAGATGCCTTTCCCAGCACCCGTGAAGCTTTCTGCTCCTCTTACATCAGGGCCATTCTTCAGCTGCATCTTCTGCTCGTTGAACTGAGAACATTCATCTCTACAAGTTTGTTCTTCTCTATGCCAAGAGGAAGGAGGCAAAGGCCAAGAAAATGTGAAAAGGTAGTCAAATATAAAGTTCAATCCACTTCCAACAGCTTTATTGTTTTTGAAAGACATTTAAAAGTGAAGCTGCCCACAGTCATACAGTGACAAAGTTCTATGTGTATAAGGAACAAAATAAAATTCTGAAGTGAATAGGTATAATTAAATTAAGTCCAGTTTCAAATAGAATGGTTAAAAAAACTGTGTTGAGGAGCTCCTGATACAAAGGTTCTATTCCTTCTCTGTGTTTTACAACTTTTATAGTAAAGTCTGTGTCCTGGGGGGAAGCCATTGAGATTCAGAAGACAGAATCTGGGAAGAAACTCTTGAAATTCTCAGTCCTGTTCTGAGAGTCTGTTGATGACACAACTTTATCAGGCATCGAAGAGGCTCATTTTTGTGCAGACTTTGAAAACTCTCAGCAGAGTTGAGTTTCAGTACAGAGAGAGAGATTCATCCCTGTGAGTGCAAGAGCGGGCTATTACATTTCCAATGGAAGTGCAGTAGGAAGCGGAGAGAATACCCGTGTTGTTTGCAAATGATTTCAATTTTGGGAGTAACTACCGTTGTCTGTGTTCCTTTAAAATCTTTAGAAAACGTCCTCAAGTAGTCCCAACGCTTCTTTGTGTGTTTTCAGACATTTGGTTTGCTTAAAGTGAACCAGAGTTTGTTTCCAGAATTAATCTAGTAAACATTTTTAGTCTGATTACACCCAAGAAGATCCTGGTCCAGGATCAGGAACCGCTCTGGCCCAACTTTAGAGATGTTCTTCCAATCAGAGTGAACAACTGAATCGAAATGGCCACCATAACCAGGCATTATGGGATGTAAACAGAGAGCCACGGACAAACGTAGATTAACAATAAGACACAGCAACCCAATGAACTGTAATCAGATTAATGGAGGCATATTCAAATAATGTTTAACATGATACATAATCTATATGTCAAAGACACTTACCGGTCTAGCTTCTTGGGCGTCATTTCCTCAGTAGCCACATGGCAGAAGCCGCCGCCGCCGCCATGCCAAGCAGCAAGTAAAAGTGTGTACCTGACCTTTATACGGACGTCCAAATTTGGTCAGCCATTTATAAATCTCGAATAAGTGAACTATTCCAATAAGGGTTGCATAGCATAGTCCTTCCATTTTTCTTTCTTCCTGTCTATTCTTTTTCTTGTTGCTTTGCTCTGACCTTGCAGTTCTTAGAAAATGACGAAAGAGATCATTAGTGATTCAGGTGGTCTGAATACAGACCAAACACAAGGTTCAGAACTTGATCCTGGCAAAATTATGCTGATTTGATCTGCACCAACAGACTTTTCTGGTCTGAATACACAACCCAGACTTTTATCTCCATCTGTGAGAGGAGGTCACAATTATCATCAGTTCAACTAATGTTCAGATGAAGACACGGTTCCTCACACCACTCTAGAAAGTCCTTCTGTGGTTCTTCGGAAGAGACAAAACAACTCTGATTTCTGCTAATTTAACAATGTGATATTGCTGCTGTGCAAAGGATGAACAGGAGTGGAGAGAATGGATCCTCACAGGGAGCCAATGGAAGGAATGATCTGAATTATTCACCTGCAGTGTCTGTAGGTTAGAAATTCAGTTAGTCTGGGAATTAGTTTGAGGTTCATATATTGTGTCAATTGAATATTTTTGCAAATGTTTATCTCCTTCAGTGGTGAGTTGCACTACGCTTCTTGGGCTGTGTTTTTTGGTCTGCTTGTGCTTTTTCCCCTGTGTGATGCTGCCATGCAGAAGAAGGAAGTCAACAAGAAGAGGAAAAAGGGAAAATTTTAGAGGAATTAAAGGAATGATGTGAAGGAGAGAGATAAGCTGAAACTGGGGATGAAATGGTTTTCTGAAAGGGATTTGAAAACAAGAAAAGAAGTAGAAAATGGAGCAAAAGCAGGGGAGAAAAAATGGAAAAGGTGGCTGGCATTGATATTCTGTTGCTGCCAAGTGGAACCAAGCATGTTTCAGCTTCTTTGCCTCTTATTTTGTGATGAAACTCCAGTTGCTGTAAATGAAATTTAATCATGGAGAATTTCCACACAGGTGAGCTGTGACATTTCTAAATAAGCCTTGGTATGGGAGCACATGTATACGCATATGTTCCTTTTTCTGTGTGGACGTTTGCATCAGTGTGAATTCATTTCTCAAATCTGCTTTTTTAAAAATGTGGATGTATCTTTGGAAAAGTTTTATTTTGTCCCTAAACACGGAAAACAGTTTTCTGCAAACAAATGTTTTGTGTGAACAAAGTGATTTTTATTTACTTACACATCATAGCTGGTACCATTTTTTTAACCGCGTCCTTTATTTAGAACTTAAAGTCCTTTTTGTCAAAGTTTATAAGAGTCATGTCTGTTTTGGCTTTGTTCTTTGCACCTCGTATAATCTGTTTCGCTTTTTTTTCTATTTTTTATAATGATTTTTACCACCTGGGAAAATGTTCTGATTGTTTCTTTGCGCAACAGTAAATTTGAACTACAATTCAAAACTAGTTTATCCAGGTCATTTTTTTACCTCAAATATTTCCTGTTTCCAGAGGGAAAATGTGAGTTATTTTCTTCAAATTGCACTTGTTTATGTTGTTGAACAAAGTGCAGCAATGACTTTTCAGTACTTTTGCCTTAACAAATAACAAAAATCCATTAATCCATTAATTTTCTGTATGTTTTATCCTTTTGAGGCCTCAGGTGAGTAGAACCTAATGCCTCATTTTATGTCAAACATCATAACCTTAATCTTTACAAGTAAATGAGTTGTAAGCATACATTTATATCTGCCTGAAAACCTATATAAATAAAGGGCCACAATGTTCAGCTTTAAAGGAGGAGCTGAACAACAAGACGACAGGTCAAGTGACGCTGAGGGAGAGTCAAATTATAATGAAATAGAAAATATAACATGAAAACACAACAGTTTCATAAAAAAACATTACATTTTGCAATGAAATAAATAAAAGTAAAACATTTTCAACAAAACACAATTTCCAGAAATCAAAATGAAATGTTAAAAACCAAAAACATCAGAAAGAAACTGGAAAAGGTCAGTACTATATGACATCTCTGATTGGCTGATAACGTTTGTCCATCGTTTCAATTTGGCATGAAGTGAGACTGGATAAGCTCTATATAAATCTTTTATAAATATGCGGACATTGAGGACAGATTTGAAGACTCAAACCTGTATCTGCTGCTTGTGGTTTCTTATTTCACTTGATGGTAACACTATATAATAACTACTCACAATAAAGCATTAGTTAAGCATTAGTTGAATCTAATGACTGAAAAAGGCATCTAATTAATGAACTAATAATTCTGCTTATGTCACCTCTGCAATATTTTATTGTTTTATAATATAATTTTGTGTGATTCTGACACTTGTGATCCACTTTTATTTATTTTACTGGAAAAAATGTTATTGTTATTTTTTCTCAAGTGTAGCTTGTTACGTTTCAATTTAACTAGTACGAAAAGTTTTTTAACTACATTAATTCATCTTGAGTTACAACAAGATTAGAGGTTTAGAAATTATTTAACAGACATATGTCTAAAAATGAGGCTGTATAATTATACATTTATAAGGTTTTTCAAATCATTTACTAACACTTTTCTAAATGAGCTTATAACTTAAATTAATTTTTAATGAATAAAGTCTTAACATACTATTGATAAAACAAATATAGTAATCCTTTTAAATCGAGAATAAAGTGTTAATAACGCATTTAAGCTACGTGCTAATGAAGGAGTGAGGATTTATAAATGATTAATTATGTGTTCCACCGTGCTTAACTGATGCTTAAAAGTGCATTGTTATTATAAAGTGTTACCCATTTCATTTTGTAATTTTGTAATTTTCTTGAAATTATTTATGAATATATTAATGACAATTTATTTATAAAGCACTTTACAACCGCTTGCAGCAGAGCAAAGTGCTTTACAATAAAGAAAGAAGAAAGTTTAAAAGTAGACAAATTAAGAACTAAAATATGAAAAAAACAGCATAAAATGACAGAAGGAGTCTGCAGTAAAAGTTAAATAAGAATACAATGAAACAAATAAAAATAAAATAGAATAGAATAAAACAAACTGCCACTGACTACTGAGCATTAAAAGCCATTCTAAAAAGGTGTGTTTTCAAACAACCTTTAAAGCTGGTTAGGTCTGATATCATGCACAGTTCTGCTGGTATACCATTCCATAGCTGAGGGCCGGCAACGGAAAAAACACGGTCCCCTGCTTTTCTGTCGTGACCTGTGCACCTCAAGCAGATACTGATTGGTACACCTTAAAACTCTGGAGTGGCTCTGGACATTTATAAGCTCAGTCAAGTAAACTGGAGCGAGACGATGAAGAGCCTTAAAAACAAACAGTAAAAGTTTCAACTGAATTCTAAAATGAACAGGGAGCCAGTGAAGTAACGTCAGTACCGGTGTGATGTGTTCTCATCTGGATTTACCAGTTAACAGTGTTTCTGCTGCATTCTGGACAAAACGTAGATGGTTGAGTAATCGCTGAGTGACACCAAAGTACAGAAAGTTAGAGTAATCTAAACAGGAGGTGATTCATGGCGTGGATGGATGTTTCTAGATCGCTGCGACTCAGGGAAGGTTTAGCTTTAGATCACTAGATTAGTATTAGTAGATTTAAATTACTTTTGTTTTCCAAAATATTTCCATTTCATGATGTCTGATTTTTCTGAAACTTTGTTTTGATTTCCAATGTTTTTTTATTTTATTTTTAGTATTTTTGCTTTTTTATCATCGTCATGATCTTTAAAATGTTTTTGCGTTCAGTGATTTGTTGATGTGGTTTCCACCACTTCATAGGCACTATAAAAAAACCCAGCAACAATGTGATACAACTAATAAATATTTTTACTTAATTTAAATAATGTTTCCTAATGAGAAGATCATACATGTAGCAACAAAAGGCAATAGTTGTAAATTATTCCTATTTTTGAAAACACTCACATTTCTAACTGAATTTTAGGTTTTCCAGTCATATCAATCCTGGTGAATATTTAGGGGGTTGGAGGAAGATCCATCCCAGCTTTTGGACACCCCAACAAACACCAACAAAATCAAAGAGCAAAAATCATGGATTGAATTGGAATTTGGTCTAACTGAACAGGTTCAAAGCAACAACAGCTTTAAAAATAAAATACTATAGATTTGACTGGGCATTAAAATCCACTCTGAGCCCAGCATGGAAACTCCTAAAAACTACTGTTAAACTCGGAATGGATGAAAAATGTCTTGAAATCTTTGAAAACGTTCAATAACCTGGCGACCCTGTTGCTCTGCCAAGAGATTTAAATAATGCATGGAGGCCTTGCCGTGCCATCCTTGAAAACGATGCAGTCCTTATCTTTAAGACTGAAGTCGAAACAAATCTATCAATCTTTCTGCCGTGTTATGAATACAAATATATAATCAAGTGTGCAGAAAAGATTCAGCATTCTGCACCACATCACAGGCGGCTCATTTATCAAGAAAACATCAGTATTGACGTTTAAAAATCGGAGTCACCGGATTACACTGGTGTGGATGATATTGTAGATAAGACTGCGTCTCTGTCACGGAGAAAATCTATTTTAATGCACAAAGTAATCAGCAGGAGATGAAAAGGTAAGCAGTCAACAGATAAAGGCCGAGACAAACTTAATTGAAAGATGTTTACTGATTCCTGGACAGGAGCTCATGTATACCACTAAACCCCTAAATCTACCATCAACCTCTATTTGCAGTCTGAGGGCTTTAAACAGGAATACCAACATTTACCAAAATAAGAGCACACACTCCGCAAAACTGACTCACCGACAACTTCACTTTTTTCCCACTTCTGTTTTTAATCTTTCATTAAATTAGCAAAAAAATTCAACAAGTCAGATGACAGATTATTTTTAACAGTTATTTTCTAATATTTTCAAAATAATTTATTCTACAATCTAGCCTGTATATGTGTAAATATTTTTTTTTCTTATTCTAAAAAAGAAAGTTTAAATTCTGGCCCATTTTGCTTCATAGCCCTGCTCTGATCACCTTTTGATCTACTGTAAAAGAATTTCCAGCTGTCTTTTATTATGATTAGTGCTGTCATGGGATTAATGTAATTGATCTATTTTTAATCGAACCTAATAAATACATTTAAATGTGTCATTTTGAGGTATTTATTATTTAAAATTGTGACTTTGTAGCTCAGTGAAAGATCAAAATACTTCAATAAGGACAGATCTCGAAAGCAGAATTGAAAGATTTAATTGTGAAGCATTTAACAGTGAACAGTGGGCATTTTACATCTTGATGACCTTGGATCTAGTAAGGAGACGCCAAGAGGCTGATGGTGGTTAGATGGACCGTGCTGAATTGAAGAGCCTGGAGGAGAACAGGCTTGGAAGAGGGTTGGCACAGTGTCTGGAATGCGGAAGAACAAAGTTAATTGAATTTAAAATCTGGGATTTGATTGTGATTGGCTGTGAATAAAGTAAACACTACAGCTATTAGCTTAGAGTGGAGACCAAGTGATGACATAAAGAGTGATGAAGTGATGAGGTAGATCTTCCGCATTGAAATTGGGTCAAAGCTTCACTACTTTAAAAAGGTGGCTTTATGAAGTTTATACTTATAACATCAATAACCCTGAATCAAAATGTTAAAGTAAAATATGAAATCACTTCCCACTTTTACTTTTACGCCACCAAAGGGAATGTTTTTCAATCTTGAACAACATGAAAAAAGCAGAACAAAATAACCGGTTCAGAGTGCTCTAACCCTTCAGTTATCCTGGACATTTTAATGTTGGGAGTGGGGTCGTCTGAACCAGCAAGAACAGGGCGCTGAACTTTTTATCTAATTGATTTTCACTGGTAAAAAAATGACAATATTGCACATGGACGACATCACAGCATGTGCCGCGTACAGTCAAAGCGATTCAGATGTGTTTTCAACTGAGTTTAAACGAGATCTTAATGCAAGTAAACAGCTGGACCTTTGTTTTTATATTAGAGAACTCAACTATATTTATAGGTTAAAAATAAGATAAACACGATAAAAAAAGTCAAATTTGTTTATAATTCAATTGCAATTAATGCAATAATCCTTTTTATGATAATGCCATTTTTTAGTCAAAATCGAGATTTGAGGCACACGCCAGATCAGACGAAGAAAACAAAGATGTTGTCAAAAAGTGAATGCATAGGTAGCTTTTGCCTTACCATTGTATAACAAGAAAATAATTTAACAACCGTATATTTTTTCATTGGCTCTTTATGCACAACAATTAGAATAAAGAAATAATAAAAAAATGCAATGTTCAGCTTAACTTTCTTTATATTTATCCTCAGTCATCAGAAAATTGCCTCAAGAACATGATAAGAACACAATTTTCATCTGAGATATTTAACATCTCAGACATTTTCTCATATATTAAGATTGTATGAATGAAATGAAAAGCAACATCGGAAGGCACAAGGAGAGTTCATTCTTCCTGCAGCCCCTGAAATGATCGATTTTTCTGTTTAGCTGCAAGAGAGCTTTTTCTTTTCACACTTTTAAGTTTTTTTAGAGGCCTTTTGAAGGTCACCCAAGTCAGTTAAATGCTACATGTTTTTATACTTTTCTTGTTTTTAATGTGAATCACTGGGTTTCTTTTTATTCAATTTCTTTTTATCTCAAAGCTGCACTTTCCTGATATTGGAAAAAGAGACCATTAAGTTTTCCTTTATTCTTAATTGGACATTTACTATCAAAAATGTAGTCAAGTGTGCTTTAGTACTGTTAATAGGAGTTCAATCAGCAAGCTTTCACTCAATATTTCTTTGTGAATATAAAAAATACTAAGGATATAATAAAGCTGAAATGTTTGAAATGAGTTTATAAAGCTTTTATTTTGTAAAGTTTGAATAATGGCTTCCTCTTTTTAGTCTCAAAGTACCTAAAAGCACAATTTTGCCCATTATGTATACAATTTTTAGATATAATCAGCTCACTGTTTAGAAACTAAAGTGAACTTTTTGATAGAGACTCTAAAATACATCTTTTTGAACAAAACTTTAAAAAGAACATTATTTTCTATGTGCGTAGAAACAGCAAAAACACATCTTTTAGACAAAAGGGCAGAGAGGAGTTCAGCATTTGAAACAAACTGCAGCCAAGCCCGCTGGCAAGCCTTCACTCCGTCAGTCAGTCCTGAGCTAAAATAAAAGACGGAAAGAACAACACCGGCGAGCAGTCGTTTAAATGTTTTAATTAGAATAAACAGCCGCTCTCATTGCAGGAAAACAGGTTCAAATGTTTTTAACATCCTCTCAGAAAAAAACGATTACTCAGATTACCCTCCACTTTGAGACAATTTATGGTTTCTTCATGGATGCTCGCCAGGCCAAACTTTGAATTCCTTCTGGGCGGATGCTCCACTGCCTTTCTTTTTCTTTTTTTATTTTTGAGCATTTGATTACATGAATCTCACTATGGAATTACAGACTCAAACTTTAACTTTAAGAATAATCAAAGTTGTGTAAATAAAAAATAACGGGTTTGTGAAAATCAAACAAACCACGACCCACTATCCGTGTGTGAAAACAGTTTCATTTATTATCACTTTAGGGAAGACAAATGGAGGGAAAAATAACTGTGGGAGTGCTTCATCATAACGTTTGACAAAAGTCTGGGATTAGAGAGAGTCTTTATTTTCGCATTAATCCTCCTGCTCAGCCCCACTGTGAAAGAGCTGTAAGACTTGAGCGCCTGTAGACATTTCACATGCGTCTGTAAACACCAGCTGCAGGCACAACGTCGCACAACACTGCTGGAGCAATGCTGAAAATGAACTGGCTGTAATTGGATTAAAGCTACATTTTGTTCTATGCTACATTTGAGGTCAAAATTTTGAGGCCCAAATGAATGTAGGCATTGTTTTACTTTATGATTAACACAATTGTTAATGACTCATCATAAACAAAACCTTTTAAAGAATTTGTCGGTGTGACACACGAGGATTTTACATACAGAATGTTATCAAATTTGAATTATTTCCTGGTGCTACTCAAGCTGCAGGTAAAAACTTACTTATCCATGAAAAAAATATACACAAAGTGTATTTCAATTGGTTTACATCATTTTAAAAATCACCAAAATTAATATCCTGGTGTGTCTGTTACTGTCCCTGAAGTTCCCCAAGAGACCAGACTCATTAGAAAATATTTTGTTTTATTGTTGCATTTCCTTTGGCTTATTTGAGCCTCATTACTACAGAGCGGTACGATACGATGCCGTATTTTGAGCTTTTTTATTGTAAATGTCATGATTCAGTGCTTTGGTTTTGTCATGTTCTGTTTCCCCTGTCAGTCTCACCATATTCAGGTTAACCATCCACAGCTGTCTTCATTTAGTTAATCAACCTCAGTGTATTTAAGTATCTGGTTTTCAGTTCTCATTGTCAGGTCATCTGCTCATCTATGTTCTGTCACCTCACTGGTTTGTGCTCCTGGGTTTTTTGTCATGTTTAAGTTACTTTAGTAAATGTTTGTTTCTGCCACCAAGTCTGGTCTCCTGCATTTGGGTCCTTCACCACAATCCCTGACAGTAAAATGGACCCATTAAACAGTTCCGACTCGAACTCTTGAGGGCTCCCATCCTTTTTCAGTCCATAAAATAAGGGGATGAGATGGTTGTTGCAGAGCCACTGCTCTCATCCATTGATTGGCAGAAATTGACGACGACCTTAAAGCACAAAGCGCTAAGCTAGTATTTCCGTTTTCCTCTATATGATAGTATTTATCTTAGCTGCCTGCAATCTTCTTTCAAACTACATTACATTCCTATTAGACACGATGTGTAACATGCAACGCAAGAAAATGGTGAGCTGTTGGATGACCTCCATTGTTGTTGCTTTTCTCATTACAATGACGCAATGACACGCTAGCGGTCTGCACCACAAAAACAAACAAGCAAAGCTTTGCTAAATTGAAATACTTCCCAAAATGAACTGGACCATACCACTCCTTACCAGACCGTACCAGAGTAGATTTTGTCTTTGCCACAACAATCATTACCGTATTGATTTGTCCTCATTAATGCCCAAAAGCATATTTCCGTTTTTTCACCTTTATTACTACTTTCTTAAAGACCCACTCCAATGAAAATTCTTGGTCTTGTTGCATTTTTCTCATGATAAAAGACATTTATAAAGCATTTGAAGATTCAAACGTTATTTCTGATTATTTATTTAAATTGTGATGAATCAGGAGAAGATGAAAAACCGGTGTTTGAAAAAGCTCTCTTTTGAGATGCAGCAAATGAAATGGGCGTGGGGCAAAGTCTCTGCTCCGCTCCATTCTGATGCATCCATTTGTGGATACATCCATGAACGTCTCTTTTCGCCTGAGCTGACATCTGGCTCCAAAACATAAGGATGCATAGCTCGGATGTTGCTCGCCATTTTTGTCACACCGCTAATGTTAGCTTGTGGTTGTGAGGGGCGGGAAAGCTAACAGGAGAGGTGGACAAAGGGACAATGGAATATCAGCAGCGGTTTACTTTTGCACCATCAGTCGCATCCACAACTCTGATGAACTAATGCCGCTCTGCTGAAAAATATTATTTTTCTTTTTTGGCAAAAAATTGCATAACCATAATATATAAAAAAAAATCACTGGTCATGATTTTAAAATGGATCACAATTTCATTGGAGTGAGAGTTTAAAGTTACTTGTAATTAGATTCATCCATCCATCTTCTTCAGCTCATCCGGGACCTGGTCGTGGGGGCAGCAGTCTAAGCAAAGAGGCCCAGACTTCCCTCTCCCCAGCCACTTTCTCCAGCTCTTTGTACTAGCAACTTGAAATTATATGTTTATCTAAATTAAAAATGTTCATTTGTATTACTCCAGTTATGGATTTGACTTTTTTTTTATATGGCTTTTTTTTCATCCCCTTTCAGCAAACAGTCTTTCTGTCAAACTCATGATCTGTTATAAATAAGAAAATAAATGAATAAATAAATAAAATAAAACCTGCAGTAAGTGATGGCAAACAAATCCCAACATAAGTTTTTTTAAAGGCACTGTTTGTCCTTTGACACCATTTTCCATTTAAAACTTTGTCCAACACTAATAACAAATTATAAATTCCCTTATGGAAAAAATGGTTTCTAAGTTTGATTCAAAATAGTTTTGTATTTCTTAAACTGTTATTAAGACTAGGGGTTTTGTTTGGGCTCTGACTGAGCTTATTCCTATTTGCATTCAGTAAAACAGCTGAGAAATGTATTTAAACTATCAGACTTCGACCTATAGAATAGGCTTTACTTGATATATTTTACGTTTTTTTTGTCAAACTAGTTAATTTTGAGCTCATACTGTACCGCCTACACATTTTCTGTAATGGTAGTACGATGGTAATAATGACTAATTTTGGCTATTATTACTATCATCAGTGATTTTGTTGAGTTTTGTGGAAAGACACTCACTTTAAGCTGGGCCTGCTCTGATCAGTGGGAAGCAGCTTAGAAAGGATGAGTCATTTCTGGTAGGAATAGAGATGAGACCAAAAACCTCTGAGGTTTAAGCTAAAGATGTACGGAGGAAAAAAAAAAGGAATTCAGGAGGAAGTGATAAAAGTCATTATCACACACAGTATCATAAAAGACAGGCTTTTTGGGCCCAGAAATCTGATGTTCCAAAAAAAAAAAAAAAATCACTAAAGGTATCTAAAAATGCAACAAAAAAAATCAGACAAATAATTCTATGAGTATTATTTGCAAGAAATTGTGTTTTCTGCATGAAAGGATGTATTAATGTATTTAATGGAATGGACCAATAAGGAATCAACAAAACAAAAAGTCACTGTTGTGCTCATGAGCCAATATCAACTTTTCTTTTCAATCAGCAGAGACTTAGCATAAACTATAAGAGCAGTGATGTATTGATGCCAGACAATGACGTTTGAGATTAAATGTGAATCCTATATTTTCAGTTGCCATCATGAGTTGATGACATGTTTATTAAAATAAAGAACAAAAGCAGAATACATTCAAAAGTAGCTTGAGAGAATGGCTCAGGTTTATTTAAATGCTCTGGCTTTTATTACTGTATTCAGTTTCAAAGTTTGTGAAGCTCCTTATGACTAAAACTGAGTCATTTTAGAAAACTGCCAAAAAATGATCAATTGACTCACAACTAAGATATAAAAAAATGTATTAGGTAAACAAGTATTGATTAGAGCTTCATGTTAAAATGGAGAGAAATACATTATTATGAAGAGGACTGTGAACAGCATTTTTATTTTGATTGTCTGGAAATTAAGTGTTGTTTCCACTGAGCTCCCTGTAACTGGTTTCAACTGGTCTGGAGCTCTTTGTGGGTTAATGTAATGAGGCATTCATCAATTTGTTAATAACAAGGTATTTACATTTAACATGTTTAAAAGTATTAAAAAAACTTAATTTAGTATAAAAACCCATCATGACCTTCAGCCAATCAACAGATTTGAACAGTGGTTCCACCCTAACCGGTCCGTTCCATTTTTCAATGGGGCTACAACCAACTGGGTCCAAAAATGGTACGGTTCGGTCTGACTTCAAAGATCTGTTTTTATAAAAGAAATGCTCAAAATACCGGCCTGTACCGGACCGGACAGTGGAAACAAGGCTATTATTTCCTTTTTATCAAATGATTTATGAGGATAACTACAGTCATAAACTTATTTTGTCATTGCTTTGCTCTACATTAAAACATAAAATGAATTTTTACTTCATTTTCTCTATCATGCTTCTATTTCTTTTTAATCTTTCTTTACTAAAGAGACTGATTTTTAGTCTTTTCAAATCTTGGTTGAAGTATGTGGTGACCTTATGGAGGAAATAATATTTTTCAATAAGTCTTTTATACTTGTAGTCCATTTTTGCTGGTTCAACTACAGACTTTCGAGAGCCTCACTGACTTTGGCTGGGTGGGCGTTGGATTGGACCTGTAGTCGGCAAGTTTGAGACCAGATTTGATCTGAGTTTGGTTTGTGTCAAAAGGACAGTCAGTGTAGAAACCTCAGCCCACTCACATCAGAAGTTACTTGTCATACTTGATGCCAAAAGTAAACCCAAACCATACCACAGTAAAATTAAAAACACATTTTTTATTTCTTGATTTTAAATTACACTTGTGATTGGACCGATCCAGATCAACTCATCAGCAGAGGATAGTCTTTTTGAACCAGTCTTCTCTTTTTTTTTGTCAAAAACAACTGTATGTCAGAGTCTTTTTTATTACAAGAGAGTAATGAAGCAGAGCATGACGGATGCTTCGTTGAGTTTTACCACTGACTGACATGTTAACCGTGACAGTACTTCACTACATGAAGTCTGTGAACAAAGAGCTTATCTATTTCATCTTTAATGCCGGACCAGGTTGATAGGATATTGATGCCGGCTCATATTTGCACAGCCTCTGATTTCTCTGACTTCACAGAAAACCTGAAAAAGAATTTCTCGTCTGTTCTTCTGCTCCTCAGTCCCTGAAAGTGCACGATCATCCAGTTAGTCTTAAATGTTTACCAGTGTGAGTAAAGCGGTGCAGCACAGCTGCTGAAGGAAAGCCTTCGACGTGCCCATCACACTCTTGATAGGATCAGCTCATAGCTTTCTGTCCATGTGCGAGTCTACATGCATGAGGGGGCAACATTAACTCATCTTTCTAAGCAGTGGGACTAACAATGAGCCCCGCCTTTTCATCCTTTCCCACCCGTTTCTTAAACACCTTTGTGTCATTATTTTCCTCCCTCCTCGCTGCCGTTGCTTCTGATTCTCCAATCCTCACATCTCTTCTTCTCTTACTGTTTGATTCCACCTCAGACTTTCTCCATCTGCAGTTTTCTCATTTAAAACTTCAATCTATCCTTCCTCCGTCCCTTTGTAGTTCCCCCTGCAGTGGTTTCTAATGAGGCTTTAAAATGAGTAAATATGAAAGATGGCCTGATCCCAGAAACCATTAAAGGCTTTGCTTTGGTCAGACCTGATGTGTTTTCCCAAGGATGTTAAGGTTAGCGAACTAACTACTTCTTATTCTATAGAAATAGAGTCTGACACAGATTTAACAGTGTGTGCGAGTTTCAGGCATAACTAATGTTGTGATAGAACTGCTGTTTTACTCCAAGGTCAAAGCGCAGCCCATTAAACAGAAAAGATTCAATAACTGTTGGCTCTGAGTTTATGGATTTGCAGTCATTCCTATACGTTCTGAATCCCTATAAAAACTTCTCTCTTCCCTTTGTTTCGTTTTCTTTTCTCTCAGCTGAAACTCCAAACATCTCTGCTGCGTCATTAACTACAGCATGCGCAGAGCAGTAATTAAACAGTGTAATCTTGTTTCTGTAACAATAAACTGCAGCATCTGTAGCACATATCCCCAAGAAGTGAATCACTGTGAAAATTATTACAACATTTGCTGAGTCATTGCAAAGGAGCGTTGCTCTGGAGCTTCACTGAATTATGTGCAGGTCCCTCAGGATCTATTGCTGCTGTAAACTACTTCTATGTACTTCATATCGATAAATCAATCCTCCTTTGGTGGACTTATTGCCTCTTTAGGAATACTTTTCTCTCTGTCATTTCAAAAATGTTCGAGTGCACAAGCCGGTGTGGAAGCATTTGAGAGCGATTATGCAAATCTGACATCTGTCATGGGCTTTAAACAAACAACTATAAGGGCAGGGAAGTCAGTCTGACGCCAAAATCTATTAGAACTCAGCGGGCTTCAGAGCAAGTTACTTTCATTGTATCAAGAATTCTGTGGGCATACAGATGATTTCCTTTCTATTTTTATTTCTACCCAGTTTCACCTTCGTTTGAACCAGATCTGCAGACATGAGAGTATTGATAAAACTGGTCTTGCTTGGACTTCTTTCAAGTGTTGAAGCGTTTTATTTTTTTTTAGCCCGGTTTGTTGTTGTGATAGCCAGTGTAGCTTTACACAAATTTGACTTGATTCACTTTTTAGCTATAAGTGGCTTTATCCAACTCATGTATGATAACAACAGTGACAGGTGAGATTAAAATGACAGGTCACATTTTGGTAATTTGGAATCATCCCATACTACCCCGCACCCACACATACACCCGCACAAACACACAGATATAGAAACAAAAGTAATAATAACAAAAATAATAATAAATCATACATTTTAGACTGTGGCAAAATTCTTTTCAAATCAAATCAAATCAAATCAAGCCAAAACAAGCTAAACAGAATCAAACCAAATCAGTATTTATTTATAAAGCACTTTTTAAACTTAATATAACACAAAGGGCTTTACACCCAAATAAATCCTGTAAAAATTATAATAATGTTTAACACCCCCCCCACCCCCACCCCCACCCCCCACTCCCATCCCACACATTACTCCAATCGTTTTCCATAACAGAATTGCTCTTTACTGACTCTCAGTGACCTGAACTAAGTCCTTCTTTGGGGTCTTATTCCAAAACCTTGACGGATATGAATAAGATTTAAAAGACCTACATGTGCACGTTGAGGTAATATCTGCTATAGAAAGGAGAGATAAAATTCTTTTTTAATTCCCATAAAGCAAATATTGCAAACATACTTTTTTTTAAATTATTTTATGTTTTTGAAGCATTTCTTGTTTGCTTCTGCCTTTTATCTTTTGTTTTCCAACAATTTTTCCAATTCAATATTTTTTCCAAAATATTCCTTGGATATTAATAGGCAGCAGAAATTCAGTCATGTCAAGTTTTCAATTTTTTTTTAATTCATGAGATGTCAACTTAAATTCTTATCATTTCACTTTTAAGAAAAAAAACATTTTCCTTTCTCAATATTTTCCATTAATTTATTTTAGGTCTTACCTATTATCATATATACTTTATCCGTAGACACACCAAGTATTTTTGATGTTTTTTTTTTTTTTTATTTTCTTCATATTAACATAGTTGAACATGGTTCTTTTTAGCCTTTAAGTTAAAAGGATTGTTAATATATTCTTTGTTTTTATTAAATAACAATGGCATATGAGGACATCTGTGTACTCCTAAAACAAATCCCAGCTCTGACGTCACCTCCATTCGGAAGTGAAGGTCACAGACATGCAGCTGTGAGATGGGCTCAACTCTTGCATGTGTGTGTGTCCAAAACAGTATAAATGAATGTAACCATTGTCTGTCAGCTCCTTGATTGAAAGTCAAAACTTCAAAAGATTTTTTTTTTTTACTTTTAAGTCCTGTTGAATGTTTTGTATGTCTGGAAGACGGGGTATTCCTATTCTTGCAAGAACTACATGTTTTGACTTGGAAGATTAATTTTATAGTTAATATATTTAAATACACATTTTTTTTTTAGCTACATATTTCATAATATGCTTTTACATTCACATGTAAAAGGTGAAGCTGCACACATGGTGCAGGGTTAGCATTTCACCTCTTGAGCCAGTTCTTCGACCGAATCCCGACTGGAACCTTTCTCTGTGGGGTTTGCATGTTTTCACCACATATGAGTGGGTTTTCTCTGGACTTTCCGGCTTCCTCCCACAGTCTAAAAACACACTTCTTGGTGTCTCTAAATTACCCCTAGGTGTGAATGTGTGTGATGTCATGGTCTGCCACAACCCAGTGACCTTTTCAGGTCCTGCCTTTGCCCAACAGTATAGCTGGGTTGGCTCCATCAAACCTGAGACCCCAAAAGGGATTCAGCTGGTTCTGAAATTAACTTTTAAAAAGAGAAATGGCTCAAACCTTTATAACAGTCCAAATTTGTGTTTATATTTCATGGACTGTGTTTTGAAGCTCTTAAGATCAATGTGAGTTGTCAGCAAAGCAAGCCTTCATATCAGTGTCAATACTTGCAGTCAATTCTAGTTTTCCTACATTTTCAGTCATGTTACAAAATTAGCATTCAGTGCTCACTGTTTTGGTAGCAAGAGACAGAAAAAGAGTGAAGTTTGAAAATGCGTTTAAAATAAATAACTATGGCAAAAGTAAAGCTAAAATTGAATTCCATTTAAATATATGTTTAAGAACTCAACATAAAAGGAGTTTGTTAGCAGTAAAAACCACCCCCACCTACAGCAAAGTCTACACTGAATGCTTTAAAAAAATGCCTGTGTTGGAAAACTAGCCATTGTTCATTGTTTACAACAAATGATTTTGCCGTCTTCTTGCTGTGCTGGAGGCCAGGTGTAAGATGTTATCACATTACCAATACAGTTTTATGGAGGCTGTCAAAAAATATTTCTATTTTGCAGGCTTTACGACAGGTTTTTGGACAGGCAAAGTAAGTCCAATGCCTCTCATCAGTTCAACTGCAGTGTGGATGGGTGGGGATTTTCCTCTGAACAGAGCAGCCACGCATGCTAAACATATTCTGGGTTCACACTCCAGCCAAGCCGAGTGAGCAGGATGGAGCGTATTCTTCTGTTACGGAGGATTTCCAAGAGTTCTGTTTCAGGTCGTTTTTGAGGATCATGCCAAAGACACGCTTAAAGCCATGGCAGATGCTGCACTCCCGAGCTTGCTGTGTGTGTCTGTGGCATTCGTGCATGGCAACACACTCTATAGCTGGCTGTTAATGAGGGTCTCTTAGCACAGAGAAGTTTAACTGAAGCTGTTGCAGGCAGACAGAAAATAATAAAACATTTAAAAGCTCTCCACCTTACCACATTCCCACCTAGAGGAGATCCAGCTTCAACTTAACCAGCCAGTAAAAAGACTCAACAGGACATGCAGACGTGCTTTATTAGCAAGCTCTGCATGCTGCAGCCTTCGATTGAAAGGAAGCTAACTTTGGGAGTGTAATCCTTTAACAAGGAGCTCCCATTTTAAGTGCTCATTAGTTGGACCTGCTGGAAAAGACCTTCTCTATCTTCGGCGTCATTCAATGAATTAACTTGAAAAGCAAGATCCTCTGATGCATTAGTGTCAGATGTCGCTTCTACTGTGACTGTTCTTCAGAGGACAGTGATAAAAAAAAAAAGGGAAGATGGTCTTAGCAGCAGTTGGTACAAGACACTTCAGTAGCATGGAAGCAAAACCTCTTCTCAAACTGCTGACCATATGAGACCTGCAATGTGGGGGGAGGAGTCACTGGACTGATAGACCCCTCCCCCTGGTGGTCCTATCAGGAAGTGGACATTTGTTCCAGAAACTGAAGACTTCTTTTGAGAAATAAATAGCTATTATTCACTTATTTCATTTGTCAGAATAGCCATTTTTACCTCTGTATTTTTAAAAATTTCTTAGTGATATTATTTTGTTTTCAACTTTTTTTCTGTCGTGCAAGTTATTCAAGTTATAAATTGACCAACCAATTATGTGGTTCATGCTGGCCCCAACGTCAGCCGCTCAACATTTTATTAATGCTTTAAGTGTTGTCAGCCTGATTGATGCTGGTGGTTTCCAAAGAAATGATGACCGGCTCGGACCAATCACAGCTCACTGAACATGGCGACGTCCTTACAGCAAAAAAATGTCGACTGAATCGACTTTATTTCGCAATTTGTTTTCATCGTTGTTTTCATTTCCAAACTTAATTTATTTTAAAGATATTTTTTCTTTATCGCCAGTTATTCAAGTTATAAAGTGACCAATCAGATGCCTTTGCAAAAGCATGTGCCTCCAGCTGGCCCCGCCTCCAACGTTTGATTGACCGATCCCCCCGAACCGCTTTCGAACAAGCCGGAAATAGCTCACTCATGATTGATTGACTGACAGGACTTTCGTCTGAGACCGAATCGCTGTCGAAGGGTTGATCGTTTGCAATATGGCGGTAGACATACCAGGAAGTGATGGTGAAGGCTCTGGCCTGATTTCGCAAGGGCCGAAGGTAATGCATTTTCAAGGGGGGGACTTCAACCCTTGCTATGTCCAGTTCTTAATAACGGTCAATGGTTGGTGCCAGTGTTTCTTTTTTTTTTTTTTTTTACAGAGTATTAAAAGCACAACCCTGTTTGTGAAAAGGTCAAACTTACAGCCACTCAGGATCCTTCTGCTTCGAAATGACAGTGTTACCTTCCACTGATGTCTGAAAGAACTCTGGCTTCTATAGGGTTTGGAGTCGGCTGCTTCAAAACTATTCCAGGTGATTATTTCTGCAGCATTTTTTCTGCACAGCTTCTCTCTATCATCTCTAAGCATTGCCCTTGCTGCAGGTTGATATGCGATTGTTATCCAGTCAACTGTCCAGGGTGGATAAATAGACTGTTTCAGATGATGCGCATACACACTGAAGAACCCCTTCAAAAACTATGCAGCTTACTTTCTACAGTAACTTCTCTCTCTCTCTTTCTTTTTAGTTGCTTAGAGACGGGTGGTTCAAACAGCAGGGTTGAAATAATTCACTAATTACTAACTGACATGTAACCTTAAGTTTTGCACTAATATCATAAATCTGGCACGTTTGGCAGAAAGCCTCCACTATCTATTCTCTGTAAGTGTTTAACTGCTCTGGCAACACTCATCCCACATTAGTAGAAGTGCACTCCACTCACTGCCCACTGAGATTAGCCCAAATTTATTAAATTAATTTGCTAGAGAATGTTCTTCAGCTTCTCCTGGTTAACAATCAATAAACCAAACTTTTGCCTTGAACTGTCAACAGGCAAATGAAAAAAGGGATGGTATTGAAAGACTAAATAAGACAAAAAACGAGGATTAGTCTCTACAGCTTCTCAACCTCTCCTGCACTGGAGGTTTGTAACACTTTTAGGAAGGAGCTAGCAGCATTCCTGCAAATTGACTTTCAGTTGTGTGTCAAAAGCAGGGCTTTGAGTTATTCTGAAAACAGTTTGGGAGCGTCTGTAGGCAGACCCGCCCAGTTCCTGCAGCCTCCTTTTCCACGACCGTGCCTTAGGCGGGCTGTGCGCTGCGAATATTGGCTGTCTCAGATGAAAGACGACCAAATGGGAAAAAAAAAAATGGGGAGACTTTGATCACAGCTAAAAACAGTACTTCCAGTCCGGACAGTAGGAAAGGTTCAAAGACCATTGTTGTCACGGTCTTATGAGTTGAGATAGCTGTCAGAAATTTCGGATGATGTGTCACGGTCAGGTACATGGAGGAAGGCCTGGAATGCAGGACGAACAGAAGAGGAGGAGGAGGAGGAGGAGGAAGGAGGAGGGAGAATACAGCCCTTCAGATAAGAGAATCCAGAATTGTGAGTCACTGAGCTGAAACCATGACATATGTGTACGTTAATGAGACTCGTGACAAAAACAGGTGGGATGAATGGAAAACAGATCGCAAAATCTGGCCCGCATGCATTGATTAACATGGGAAAGTTAAATGAGATCTTGATCATTTTACTCATTTGGTTAAGTCTTTAAGAATCACAAAGAGGTTACCCGAGATACACGTGTCGCTAAACCAAAATGTGACTGGGTCGGCCTCTGTCCTATACGGAGTGAGCGGGATGGCTGGACAGCCATCTGATGAATGTGGGAGTGGTTTTGATGTGCGTGCTACAAAAAGTGTGAAAGCAAACGTCTCATTCATCAGTGACAAACCCTGGAAAAGAAAACATTCCCCGCAAATATCGCCGTGATTGAAGTATTAGAGGGATCTCTGGCTACTACCTAATTAGGAAAAAAGCACAAGAGGGCCTGGGGTCTTTCAAGGACACACAGAGAAGAAAAGAGATTGACAGCCAGACTGAAATAAAGATTGACTTCTTAGTTACAATGTGGATGAAAGCACACTGCTGCGATTAAACCCTGTGAGGCTCTGAGACTTGTTTTTCTGTTTGTTTTTACACTTTTTTGGTCTGACTGTTCTACTGTGTATAAAAAAAAAAGGTTCAAGTTCAATTCATTATCTCCCTCTCATCCAGAATTGGGTTGCGAGGGCAATAGTGTTTGCATAAAAAGGATTTTAAGGCTCATGAATACAAAGCCCTTGTCCACTGGGCTGTTTAGGAGAATCTCTAAATAAAATCTGGAAAGAGACGAGAGATGGTTCAGGTTTTCACAGTTCCAGAATCCTCCCACTTCTCCTTCGTTCTCTTCTTCAGTTGTGAAGAAAATTGAAATAAAGAGGAGAACTCTTCATCTCCCTTAGACAATACCTTCATCCGTTCTTTAAGCTGTTGTAACTTTTTTGGGGTAACAGGCCAGAGCCTATCCTGTCTACTGTTAGGTGGCCTCACTTAGGATCACACATCCATATGTAGCTATGGACATTTTAAACTTCGTTTTTACTGAGTGATCCGGTACGGTCCAATTCGGTGTTTTGAGCATTTCCTTTGTAAAATTGACCCATTAAAAAGTACCGACCGTACCTCTTGAGGGCCCCCATCGGTTCTAGGTCCAAACGGAATTGGATAGTTAGGGTAGAGCCATTGTAGCCACCTGCTTATTGATAGAAATTGATTAAGACACCAAGCTAGAAATTCCCTTTTCGTCTTTACAGCGATATTCTTCTTAGCTTCCTGAAATCTTCTTTCAAATAACATTAAGCTCCTGTTATACACAATGAACCAAAAGTAAAGCAAGAAAAAGACGAGCTGCTGGATGACCTCCACTGTTGTTGCTTTTCAAGTCGTCAGACTACAATGACACATTAGCGGTCTACACCGCGCATGCGCCGTGAAAACAAGCCGCTCAGTGAGAACGAGGCTTTACTTAGTGAAATCGCTCGCCAGAATTAAGTGGTCCGTACTGTACTTCTCCTTACCAGACCAGCACGTTACTGGACCGTTCATTGGAAATGGCTTTGAAATCGATGCATGTTTTTGAACTGTTGGAGGAAGCAGGAGCGCCTGTAAAAAACCCAAACATTCACGGAGAGAACATGAAAACTCCACACAGAAGATTTGAGCCAGAGCCTTCTTGCTGTGAGGTGAAAGCGCGAACAACAAACAATCCAGAGATAGAATCTAACCCCAATATCAACATGATGTTGTGGATACAAATCCGTCTCGATAGTTTAAACGAACTGCTCTTATGCACTTCTGTTTTGTATGTCCTACTGCAGATTCATTGTGTTCAGGCTCACAGTACAAAAAACTGGATGTTGTCCGTGCAGCCATCAGCAAGGAGGCGGTGTACACTGTGGACAGGCCAGCTGTCCATTCAGCTTATGGCTGACAAACAAGCATGTTGTGCACAAATGTGCCACTTATCACAGCAGTCGTGAGCATCTAAAATTCAGTAACTTTACTTAAAATAAATACACACCCATATTTTTTTAGAGAATTTTTATTTCAAAAGGTAGTAATTACTAACAGTAATTAATTCACACAAGGCCAAAACACTGTTTGACTCGAGGTTTACTGCTAGAATACAAAAGTTATGTGACAGCTTAAAGACTTACTCCAATGAAAAACATCTTTGTTGTGTTTTTAACATGTTTTTGTAGCATTTAATAATTCTCATAATAGAGAATTACCATAAAATACTATACAATTAAAACTGTGTTTCTGAGTATTTCTAATTGTATCGGTTCAGAAAATTGGATTCTGGAGAAATCTCAGACTATTGATGCAGACTGACACAGGCGTGTCAAAGTTTCCTCCTGCGTACACCTATGTCTACTACTCACGCTTAGGTGTGCGAGACATGAGGAGTGCTCAAAACTCATGCTGTAGCGAATTGCAATTGATCCAATACTGCTCATCATTATTTATGCACTGAGCTCGCGTGTGAGCGCGCATACAGAGCTCTTCGCAACAGGGATGGGGGAGGGGTCGCTCTGTGTCAACAGTCCCGCCCACAATCCAGATTGTATTTTTAATGAGCTACTGCGTCTGTGCATACAATATCTCATAAAAATTTCAAATAATTTTCAATTTCAGTAAAAAAAAGTTGGTTGCAGTGGGACATAAATACATTAAAACACAACTAAATTGAATACACTGTAAAAAGTGAAGCGGATAAATAAAATAAAAAATGTCCCATTAAAATTATTAGTTTTCATCAGATTAAAATTTTTATTTGATAGTTTTCCTTAACTAAATAACTTTTTTTTAATGCAAGAAATTACAGAGCTTTTATCAATTGATCCAATATTTAACTTTTTACAGCGTACATTTGTTTCTGTTTGTAACTTTTTCTCCACCTTGAGCTGGACTTTAACTTCCAACTAAGAAATAAGGTACAATTAACTAGATCTATATTTTTTATTCCACTGCGCACCACTTCTCAGCACCACTCTTATTCCCATTGGAACAATGCTTGAGCATTGTAGTAAGCTCCCACACTGAGCTTCACTGCTTCAAAACGTTGCTGCATCTCCTGTTGTCCCATCAACCCCATGGCTTTCTAATTCATTTGCTCTTAAGCATCAGTGAAGTTTTTTTTCTTTCTTTCTCCTCTGTCAACACCCCATTAGCTTTTATTCACTGCATTTGTCTTGTGAAACCACACGCATGCAGAGAACACCGATGCAACGACAAATGTACCGTGCAGTTCGGCCCTTACAGCTGTTAAAGTGGAGTGATAAGTTGTTACAATTTGGAGGGGCATTGATTATAAAATCAGGCCGTCTCCAACTGGAAGCCGAGGCTACCACACTTGTGTTTCTGCCTCCTTTTCTGTTGCCCTTGGTGTTGCTGTTGTGCTCCGTGTGATTTAAGAGCTTCCATCCTCTGGAGTCAGTTTTCGGCCATTAAATACATTTACTGGAAGGACTCATACGTGGCACTTCACAACACATACAGATCAGGGTCAAATAAGGAGCAGTTTGACCTCAGTCTCTGCTCACATACAGTCCCACACATTATACACAATGCCAGTCTGAGTAACAAATAGAAGATCTGAAGTCTGCCAGCGGAGAAGGACAGTGAGACTGGGAGATGCTCGAAAGGAGAGATCAGACGAGCCTTTCCTCCACAGCCGTTCATCTTTTATTCAGCCCTGCCCTTTCGCTCTCATTCTCTCTTCCTTTCATTTCTTTTCTTTTGCCTCATGAAATTTCACTGATTTCTAGATGTTCTCTGGCCACTTGCAAGGTTATCCTCTCATGAGTGATTTAGTTTCACTGGGCCTTTTGCAGGAAAATCAAGGAACCAATCAGAGACGATTGTACGATTGCAGGAGCTCCTTTTATCTGATTGGGACTAGTGATTTCTTTGTTTATCTAGAGTTTGTAGTTTAGACGGGGACAAGTTATGCAGCTAAATCATACGCATTAGAGAAACATTAGTGCATACTGTTGCCTATAAACTGAAGATTACCTGAAACCTGATTTCAGGTCAAAGCAATTTTATAGAATGAGGATTCTCCACATGTAGTGTAATTTCAGGAAACCTGGCAATGGCTGAGGTTAAAAGAAGAATAAAAGAATTGAGATTGAGTTGTGCTGTCTGTGTTCCTTGGAAACACTTATTATGCATCATGTCTGACTTTAGTATGACTTTTGATGATCTTAAGCAAGTTTTGGGTGCTTTTCAAATCAAATGTTAGCTTGACTTATTGTGGTTCAAGTTTTTCTGCATGCATGACAAGAAAACACAATAACGTGTATAATAATCTGTGCACATGCATTAACAAATCTGATGTATCATGAGCTTAATTCTGAGGCTGTTTGCTTGTTTTATGGGTGTTATAGTGGCTGGACAATTCTGACCCTTTTGAATTTAAAGTTTCTCAAAGATTAACATTTTTTTTAAACAAACACAAAGCTTTCTGTTTGTGTCGGTAACTTATCTTAGAAGACTCAGTCAGTAAAATTGAAACCACTTTTTGTCTTCAGACCCATAACCAAACCCAAAAACTTTAGGACCTTAAACATTCAAAGATATTTGACATTATTAACTTGTCCTAATTTAACTTTAGTCTTGTGTTAGGGCTGGCACTGATTTTTTTTGTTTTTAATTGCATAAAAGAATAATTTCAGAAAAACTTATTCCATCAAGGTTTTTTGACTTTTGTCATTAACCTTGATTTTATCAAAGTTATTTTTTTTTTAATTCTAAAATGCTCTGTTTTGAATGATGTCCTCTCTGGTATAAAGGTCGGTTGTGACCTGGTTATATAAAATAACATTATAAAGCAATAGTTGGAGCCAAAATTAAAATCATTAGTGGATTTCAGCCAACACACTGACCTCTTACTTTCTCTTCTGATCATGTGAGCTTCAGGGAACGCTCATCTGTCCAATTTAGTTGCAAAAAAAGCAAAACAAAGAAACTCTGTTAAGTCCAGACACACAAAGACTGTTTTAATAGTGATTTATATCATTTTTCGATTTGTTTGCATTGTTGGTTGTTTGTGTTCCAACATATTTGGACAAAAGTTTTATTGCTGACAAAAAGTATTTTTGCATAATATGCATGGGTCGAAACTGACCCGTAACACATTAGACGTTCCTGGAGTTAATTTTAAATATGAAAAAAATAGATGGAACAAATTTATTTCAGAAATGTGTTCTAAACCCCAAAACTTTGTTTGATTTATATGATTCTCCTGAGGTTATTTTTTCTTTTTTTAATTGACATCTAGAGGTATAGTCATTTTTTAAATAAAAAAAATAATAATAAAACCAGCATTTCCATTTCTTATGGGAAGTGACAAAGAATTGTATTTGAAATGTTGGAGCTGTAGAATTGAAGTGAGCCTTAATTTTTCATTCTACATTCAACTTTGAAAAAAAGGATCAACAGAAATCTCAACAGTTGGCTGTGAAACTTTTCGTCTTCTTCTGTGTACAGATCAGGTCTCTGTACTGCAGGATGCACCTGAGTGCACCTGTACTAGACAAGCTATCATCAGGAGACGGACTCTGACTTCTGCCTGTGCAGAGGTCCCGATGGTCCTGCATGTGCCTGTGATGAATGCAAATGTGGCTTCAGGACTGAGACCTTGATTCCTCTTCTTATGCTTATGGTATCCTTTAGGGTGGTCTCTGGAGTGTTGGTTAAGCATAAAGATTTTACTGTTTGCAAAATCTAAAAGGATGTAGAGGCCACATGGTAATTTACAGACTGCCAGAATGAGTGTTGTGCTTTATTTGGATCTGTAGTTTTATCTTGAAAAGGAGTCACTTAAATATAACAGCAAAACATTTTTAAGCTTTTTAAGGGATTTTCAGGGAGCAGGTTGCAAATAAAAGTTCAAAAAAGCAAGAAATGAGAAAACTGACAAAGAAATGCTTGTTCGATATGAGGAGTCTAAAATCCAAGCAAAAAAATAACAGTTTTTTGACATATATCATGTGGAGAAAGCCTTTAGTCTTAAGGGCTACATACAGGATTTGACTTGCAAAGCCCACCACTTTTTTTTTTTTTACTTAAAAAAAATCAATCAGTCTCTGCATTGTTCCTTTTCTCTTTCCAACTTCTACAAAAATCCACTTTCTGCCTGATCCCATTTCTGATGATGTATCCGCTGCAGAGCAGCAAAAAATAAAATCCATGTTATTTTACTTTTTTTCTTTCCTGACCATTTCACATCCGCACCAATAACTGTTGGTTGGGGCTGCTATCACTGAATACAATCTGTTATATTCATGCTTACCAACTGCAGCATCACTGTGTGTTCCATACCTGTTGTAAGTAGATGTAGAGTGAAGGAATTAAATGACTATAATCAAAGGAATGCATTCACTGGTTGATGCCCCGTAGGTGTGTTTGTGGAAGGATATTTTCCTCTGTACTTTTAGGAACATTTTTAAAAACTCAATTGAAGGCAATGCATGTTCAGGAGTTTTATTTATGCTTCATTTGCTTCGCTAAATAATTTAGGATTCTCTTATTATGACTGTAAACTACTGCAGTTTAGCCTTTTAAAGCAAAGCAAACTGTTCCACTCAATAACCCCCCAAAAGCAAAGTTTTTTCAAGTTAAAAAAGCTAAAACCATTTTAGACTCATTAATTATAAACATGGATGATGAGCATAGAAAGTGATTTTCTGTTAGCTGAAGCTTGAGCGACCCTCAGAAATCCTCTGAAAATGGCTTGAGCTGTTATTATATATGAATATAAATAATGTTTTCACAGAAAACATCTCGTACATTGCAAATAAATAAAAAAAAGTCAAGGTCAGATGCAGATTTGATTGGACAAGAACTTAATAACATGCTACAAATGTCATGTTTATGTAATGTCCCACTCCAATCATCTTTTGATATATTGTGAAAGCGTTTCCAGTGGTCTTTTAAGTATGATTACATCGTTTTTAGTAAAAAATAAAGTGTCATTTTCTTGGAAATTTTCTTTAGAGTGGCAGGGGTTCATTAGAATTTTGCCTCTGAGTTTTGGGCGGTACTGTTGCTGTGGAGCAACCCCGCCCCCCTTTACCTGAGCTTGATTTTTTTTTTTTTTTTTACATACTGTATGCCCTCCATCATGAGAAAAATGCCACAAAAAGACCTTTTTATTCAAAGTGGTTCCTTAGAGCTCATCGTATTTTTGGTACTTTGGTCTTTTCATCTTTTTCTGCAGGGTTAAACGGAGCAAAAGCCCTATAATAATTTTCCAATATCAATCTTTAACATGTAAAATTCTGTCCTCATACACTTCCCGTGATGAATGACACCATCCCTTAAAAAAGTTCCCTGTATGTGACATTACTTGTTGCCCGGAAAAAAAAGGAAACCCTCCAAGACAGCTGTTAAAATGGGACAGCCTTGATCACGTCGCTGTGACGCAACCAGACTTCAAATTCAACCTTTAAAGGATTCAGCCCCTAAATCAGGACACAGCACATATAGGTCAAACAGCTTCCATTGGTTCTGGATAGCCCACCTGCTGTGGAAAGCATCACACTTTCAAGAGGTTTCTTGTTGCAGAGCATAAGTGCAGGTCAGGGTTGTGCAAAGAGAGCTCTCTAAAAAGCAAGCCGCATTAGCCCCCTAACATCAGTTTGACTCAATAGTGGTAAGTCCTTCAGTTCTGCACATGTTACACCAGCTGGCCCTGCCACACACAAATGGATATTTGTGTACTTCTTTTCCTCCTTACAAACCCAGAAAGTGGTACTCTTGGAAAACCTTTTGAGACCCTGAGATTTCTGTCATTATTACCACAAAATCATTGCTTTTTGTGCAGGCCTGCTAACCTAAGCACCAGTAAGCATCAATTAGCTTGTGTGCTTTCAAATAAAAAAAAAAATATATGTAGTTTTAACTGGAGGCCAAAATATATGTTCAGATGTCTGGAAGTTTTTTTTAATTTTTTTAACAATGTCTTGAGATTATGATTTTATGTCAAAGAGGAGGATGGCTACTCTTGAATTTTTAACTTAAAAGTTTTGTTTGGTAACATTTCATCCTGACAAATTTGGTGAATCATCAAAAAAATTCTACTTTGGTTCATCGTGTTTTAATTGAATCCAGGCCAACATTTGTTTGGATCTGATTTTTTTATCTTGAAACCTTTCATATTGGAGCAAAAGTCATACAAAGGGGATTCTTAGGCCGGGGTTACTTTGGCATCAAAATGGTACATAAATTTAGCCCTTGTAATGCGGCTTTTATCAAAAAAAAAAAAGGTGTCAGACATCCCATCATAGAGGCCAGAGATTTAGTCTTTCCATTAGTGAGATTACAGAAAAGCAGAATATCATGGAGACCTGTTGGGGATTTGAGCATGGACAAAATAAATGACTAAAATCTTTTTCATTAAGATGATAAAATAGCTCAGGCAAGGGATGTGCCAGAGCCACTCTAGTGTGCTCAGATCACCTGGGATTTATAATTTTTGCTGATTACAGAAAACACTGTTATTAAAGCTAATGGACAAACTTCTGGTTAATGGAACATGATACCCATTGCTGCGATCACTTATACAACTGCCACTGAGCAATCTTCAAGATTAGCTGCAGCCACCCAATCGTTTTGAAAATCGTTGACATGGTCATGAATGCAGACTCTGGCAGTCTGGTGGCCTGCAGTGAGGCAGGGATGATGTTTTTCTGTTTTTTGCCCAGAATTGGGTAACAAAGGCTGATCAGCAAAAATACTTTTACTTTAGATGCATAACACAGTTATCTTCCTGTTGTGTCTTGTCTTAAATAAATTCCAGCTCGAACAGGTGTTTGTTACTTTAGACGGAGCTCCTTTAAGCCCCCCCAATTGAATTATTTCCGTGGGAGAAATGCAGTCGCAGCCACAGACTAGGATGGCGTCATGAAATGGCCGGCAGCCACACACAGCAGGAGGCGGAGCCTCAGGAATCGAGTCATTTTACTTCAGGGTATGAAAAAAAACTCACAAAAAATAACTAATATTTCATAAAAATTTGTTTTCAGTAAAGATAATATATGATCCTATATTTGGACATAGTTCTCTCTGAAAGGCTTAAGAAAATCATGGTATGGCCTTTTTAAAGACTTTTCATTGGAGGTGGTTTTTGAACATCCGTTTCTGAACGTACCATTTAAGCGGATGAGCATTGTGTTACTTTTTTTGAGTTTCAGTGTTTCTTTTTGTTTTATTGCATACTTTGAACTTGTAGAAATCAGAACTTTGACTTTTTTAATATAACTTTAGCATTCAGTTTATTGACAACCTCCAGAAGCTGTGAGCTGCTCATTATCCTGCCTCGATAGGAATAGCTGTAGTGTTTGCCCTTTTCCTGAGGACAACTGATGTCTGTCATATTTTGAGGAGTACTCACTAACAGCAGATGAACTCAAAGTATCACCCAAACAATTTAAGAGCTGGCCTATACTTAATACATCCACTGTCAACTACTGTATGTCCTTAAGTCTCTGCTGAGTTTATCATCTTTGTGTCCTGTTGAGGCATTTTCAGTCGTTTGAGCAATAATCAATGAAACCTCAAACCAGCAAAGTTGAGAGGTCAAAATATCTCTTCAGGCCATTTAATACAGAAAATGATAAAATTCTGATATTTTGATGTGGTGAAAAAGGGGTATTTAAGCTTTTTTTAACTATAACATCAGGAGCAGGTTGAGATTCTTTTTTTAAACACGTCAGACCTTACTTCAAATACAGGTTAACAGCCTGTGATGTTAAAAATCCCCTTAGATCTTACATCATTCCACTGTTTTCACTCATTAACAGTGATTTGCAATGCTGTTATGCTTCTTTTAGATAAATCCCAATTCAGCAGAACGTGAATTTATGCTGATATACGAGTCTCATTATGCATTTAACTCACATTTGGTTCCAACCGTCAGCTTGTAGGTCCATTTTCAGCTGAATTAATAGAGTCTTTGATGTGGCTTTGACAGTTTTGACATTTGAATTGTGTCAAGTGTTGCTTTGGCAAGCCAGACAGCTGTCAGATCAACCTGTTGTGACAGTTGTTGATCCGCTCTTGTGGAGCCTTATTGACAAAGCGAAAACACCGTTACTCTCAGATTGTGAGTGTGTGCTCAGGCCTCAATGGTGTTGATCAGTGTAATTAATGGCGATGCTTGAAATTAGAAAAAAAATGTATGCCAAGAAAGAAATGTACTCAGAATATTTTCCAGCTGTAAGATAATGTGATCCATAATATTTAAAGGTTAGAAAACACTCTCAAAAGCCTTAATTTTTTCATAAAAACAACATTTCCATAACCTGAAGCTACTTATATATTAATTACCTCTATTTATGCTTTCATTGAAGCGATTTTGAGTGGTACACAGTGCTCTGTCAAAACTTTGATTTCAGTCTACTTTTTCCTATGTTGCAAACAATATTGTGTATTATTGTAAATATGCTAACGTGGCTAACATGTAGGGGTGTCAAACTGGGATTTTTTTTCTGTCACTAAAAAGGTTGAGAGTTGGCATAGTCACAGTAACGTTTGTTTTAGTGGGATCAGTTCTTTTTTTATGTGTTGCAAACAAGATTGGGCATTATTGTAAAAGCAAAAGCAAAGCGTATTTACAATAATACGCCAACATTTAGCGGCGTCGTTTTGTATTTTTTAATGTGTTAGTAAAAATGTGTATGGACTCTGGCAAAAGTTGGAGCGGGTAAACTGATAAAAAAGGATCTAAGCTGCCATATTGTCAATGTTTCCCTGCAGCTCTGTTACAAATGTGTCTTATGGCAGAATTGTTTGTGTGACGGATTTTCTTTATTGAGAATATTTTTTCTTGAGACTTTATGCTACATCTTGTAGCTAATCATGGTCATTGTGTTGTATATGTTATTTTGCTTCAAAAACCATGTTGGCCAATTAGCTCTGTAAAAACAAGAGTAACTTTTTGGTAAAATGATAGGCAATGGGTTTCAGCACACCTCTCAGTAAATTCTGAACTCATCAATTATTCCTGAGAATGTCAAAACAAAAATGGTTGAAAAGAGGCAGACCCTATTTTAAGAATGATACTTTATTGCCTCAGAAAGTGCATAATTTATGTGAAAAATGCATCGTTTGAAAGCAGATGAATGTTTGAGCTGAAAGATGGATTGAGAACTCTGAAAATGTTTGTATTTTTTCTGCACGAGGTATCCCAAAAATTCTCTCTGAAGACAGGAGCTGGTTCTTCCTTTGAAAGACACGAGAAGGACTTTTAACTCATTCTCATGGTGAGCCTCAGGGTGTGTTTGGGGCCGCAGCTGAAAAAAGCCTAACCCTACAGGTGTGCCAACCACCTTAGAGGAAATCTTCAGTAGACTAAGTGTACTGGAGCTCAACTGAACAAAAGAATTCAGGGAGCCAGAGGTAACCCCTAATTCAACAAGAAATTGTACTGGTCCCAGGCAGTCTGAATCTTCAAATCTTCCCATCAGTGTTGTTTGAACATGTGAAGCCATTTATCACAGCTACTTTTAAGGACTTATAGTGCTGATATAAATCAAGAGATTATAGTTCAGAAAATGACCTTCCTATTATGGGTTTTAATAAAAAGTCAGTGTAGACACAGTATTATGAGACATATCTGTCTGCCCCTGCTTGGCCAATGGCATTGTCAGTGTAGTATAATTGGACCCCTTTTTTAAGAATGTATGCAATATTTCAAAGTTATCTCTGTCATTTTTCTTCCATATAAATAAATGTATGCTGTCTCTTGAGTTGTGATGCACATATTTTTCCAACCCAGTTCTGTGCCAGCGCAGCAGCAGAGATGCAAATCATTTTCTGTTTGTGTCTCACAAATGAGAAACTTAACTGGAGTTGATATGATGGACTTAAAGTGCTGAAAAATGAGGACAATCGTTCAACTCAACTTTTATTTTATCCCTGAACTGAACAAATTGGAATTTGTCTTGAACTCTAATATGAAAGGGCTGATTTCACAGAGGAGCTATTAGTGTTTCAGAGTGCACCATCAGTCTAAAGCTTGACAAGGCTATTGTCTCTATTCGGGGGTGATTTAGGCAGCAAAGGCTGGTGTAACATGTAAGCGTGCATTGACACTGACAGGTTAAAGCTTTTTTTAGACATGTTGGAACCACTTTTTCGTATGTTATTTTTGGTTTAAAGTTTTCCTGCTTTATATATGATAAAGCTGCCAGCTGTTCAAACACAGTGTGCCATTGTTGTGTGGAATCAGGTAAGCCTGAACTCTAAATATATTCTTTTTACTATTTGACAATTCAAACTTCAAGTGTAGAACATCTTGTCATGTCTTGATATGTCACAGCGCTCATATGTTTATTAGTTTTGTGCCGGCACAGGAGAAAAAAATAACAAAAAAACATCTTGTTACTGAGCAGCACTCCTTTAATTTAGTTTGTCCAAATGTGAACAGGCCTGTTAAAGGTAACAATGCGAGAAACAATTTTAAGTGATCTTGTAACTTCAAGATTATATTACCATACAATACAAGTATTCAATCATATTACACAATTTAACAAAAATGTTTGGTTCAAAAGTGTTAAAAATGAAACCCATGGTCTAAAACTGAATTTAATGTGAACAAATTACTGTTAAAAATGTAATTCACCAATTACTACACACGATAAATATGATCAATTACAAAGTCATAAGTAGTTTAATATTTTAATAACTGATCTAAATGAGCAATAGTTTTTAGTTATTGATTATTCATGTTAATTTAGAATTAAAACATTTTTTATTAATAAAAACAATGGAAGTTTTCACAAATGTTCTCAATTGGCATTTAATGTACATTTTCTTCTGTATTTCCTTATTTGTGCAAACATTTTAATTGTCCAGTTTTGTAAAAAATAAGTTATTTTTAATCTTTTCATCAATTGACAAATATGAAATAATTACAGGGTTTTGTGATTTGTTCTCATCATCACCTCTTAAAGAATGTCAACTGAGATAAAGATACTTTATTTCTCATTATTTTTTAAACATAATATTTAATATGAAAAAAATTAATTACAGTTACATGCACGCAGGATGACTTCTTCACACGCTTATATATAAATTGACAGGTGCAGTTACACAGCAAGCTGGAGTCGTTTTATAATTAATACATCAAATAGTCAACCACATGTAGCAGCCTACACTAAACAATAAGTGCATGACCCTAATGCTGTGACGACTGCACTGTTGTTTAGTTTGTTTTTTTGATGTTTTCTTGGTTCTTGTCATGTTGTTTGCAGGTTTTGTTTTCCCTCTGTCTCTCTCTCTCTCACACACACACACACACACACACCAAGTTCATGTTAATTACCCACAGCTGTGTTCACTTAAGTTAATCATCCTCACTGCTTATCGAGTTATCCACTTTGTCACTCTTTTTGTTTCACGTCCAGCTTTATTTATTATACGTTTCTCTAATTATTCTTTAAAAAAAAAGAATATTTCAAATAAATTGTCTGTTGTGGGTTATTCTTAGGACATAACTCTATGTATATAATGTTGAGATATGGCCAGTGATTATTATTTAAGGGACACATTGGTTTGTTATTTAAAAAACAACATTTTGTCCTAAATCTCCAAACTGTCTTTTAAAAGTTTCACTGAATGGAGCTTGAAAAATACTGAGATATATGCATTTAGTGACAGTTTTGATTAACTTCCTCTCTATTTCGAATGAAAACAAACACATTTTCTCTTTTTATTTGGACTACACTCTGGAATGTTGAAAGTGTTACTTGACCTTTTCTATCTTGTACTATTTTTAGGACACTGTGTCTAAGAAGTATTTTTTAGCTTGTTAAAAAATTGGAAATTTTACTTGAATCAGGAGATTTTTTTTTTTTTTTGAGGGCCAAGTATTTACTCTGGCTGCCCTGGCTACTCTTGGCATAAGGTGAAAACAGCATGCATTCACAATAGACCACTGTATCCTTAAATCCACCCATTCCTTTAGCTAGAATCCTCAGACTAAAAATTACCAGCTTTGATAAAACAAGAATTGAACTAGTAGTCAATGCAGAAATGACTCATCTAAAACAGACAAAGTGTCTGAATGAAACTAAAACACATTTTCCAAAGGGAAAATTAGCCTAAGTACTTGTTTTTGTTGTATTATGAGAACCATTACTGGTCACTGACCTTACGGGAACTGAAGGTCGTGTACGGACAGCTGACTGGTCATTGTTTAAACACACGTACAGTTACGTTGCAGGCTCTCACTAAAGGATTTAATTGAGGGGTGTAGCTGTGGTTCAACCGAAATGATGAAAAAAGGTCAAAACGAGAAAGAAATAAAATAATCTAAACTTGTGGTTTTCTTTGTTTAAAAGCTAAAAAAAGGATAGATCCTGGCAAGACTTTATATAATAGAACTCTGACAGCACATGATAAGGATAAAGCAGGATTTTCTATATTTTGACCTATTTTTGGCTTTTGCACATTAATGTTAATATGAGAAAGCTTTTACCAAACAGCTGCCAGATTTTACGTTCAACAAGACAAATATTCATCACTAAGGATGTAATTTACCTTTTTTTAAATAAAAAAAAAATATTTTTTCCTGTCTCTAAGGTCTGCTAATATTGCAAGACATTGTTAAAACTTCCATCATAAACAACAAAACTGCTTGGAATAATGCATTTATTTGATCAATCATTTATTCTATTGATCAATATGAAAAAGGGCTGCTGCTTTCTAACATTGGATACTGAGGAGAAATGTGCCTCTAACTTTACTGAGTAATGCACATTTTTATAGTCTGTTGAGGAAATAAAAAAAGAACTTCAGTGACACGACTCTTCATTGTGTAAGGATTCAATACTCGACAGATCAAGCAGATTATTCTACCATTTAACAGATATGTAGAATGCTGACTCAGGAGAGGGCCATGTTTTTTTTTTTTTTTTTGTATCTGTAGCTTTCTTAGCCTGGTTATTCTTAGTTTTCAGTGATATTTTTTTTAAATTTACTTGTTTTTCCTGTCAGTTTTTCTTTATTTTTTTTTTTTTACATGAATTCTACTTGTCAACAACTAAAACTTATTGGTCTCTATTTGTTGAGGGACATTCTTAGACAGTATTAACTGCAAATGTATTTTTTTTTTTAATTATTCTTATAATATCTGCTCATTGTGATCTGAATTGTATGTTTTCAGAAATTCTTTTTGCTTGTTGAAAAATCTGTGTTCTGGTTGCAGTTTTTTTAGTTCCTTTTTAGGGTGTCTCCATTACCTTAATGTAATGATTGAGCTAAAAAAAAAAAAAAAAAAAAAAGTGACAAGATGTCACTGTTAAACTTTAACTTTTCTCAAAAGTTTTGCATTTTTTGGGGGGAGTTATTTTTGTTTGGAAGCTCACCAAACCAAATGAACATAGAGCCTTTTCCAGTCTTAAACCTTGACTTTTAGGTTGAAGTTTGATGCTGTTTGGGAATATCTCATACTCTATTGCCTCACTATGACCTTCTTGAACTCCATGCAACAATTTCCTTGTGGCTCATTTCAGCAGCATAATGCTTCATGTCAAAGAACATCCAATGCCAGATCATTCCAGGCTACTTTACTGAATGTGAACAAAAATCTAATTAACTTCAGTGGCCTCTACAGACAACATGTCTTGATCCAATAATGCCCATTTAGGAAAGTATGGAATGGGAAATTTTGCTCTGCAGCACAAATCTTTTAGGTTTATTGTAAGTGAAGCTACAGTAGTCTATCAAATGATGCAATCTAATTACTGCATATAAATAAGCTTGTTTTCAAAGAGTATACAGTATTTTACTGCATGTAATAAAATATTAGTGCTAACAATCTAACAATACTCTGATTGTGTCTCTGCATGAGACTGAAGGGCAATGTTATTATCTAGAAAATGCCTATCACTCCATGCAAATCAGGGTCTTTTTATAAACCTCAATTACATAACTGATATTTGCAATTAAATTAAATGATTATAGTAATTACAATCCTAACAAATAACATACAAATATAAATAACTGTCAAGCTCTGGTCCTGAAGTACAGAAATTGAAACTTACCTTACTTGAAAAGTTTCACTTTTGGAACAAAACGAGAATGTATCTCTGTGGGTTTGACTTATATGGTTTTCTTTTTAGTGTCAAATGCTTTACAAATGCAAATGACTGAATGCGTATGTTTTCCAGGTGGCTGTGACAGGGGCACACCCGGGGCAGGACCCATGAGGAGTCATAGAAGATGCTCACAGTCTGGGCGCTTCTGCTCTTCTTAGCCATGTTGGTGAGAAGCACGTCTGGCGGCCCACTTTCCTTCAGAATAGGTACATGTCAATGCATACATTGCAAAGATTTGAATTTCTATAAAGTGGTCTTTGTCCAGGATTTTTTTTTTTTTTTTTTTTTTGGCTTTGAGACCTGTGTGCATTTTGCATTTTGCTTTGCTTCTTTCATACTGATTTAGGGATGTGTGACTAAATATATAGTTATTCAAAAAAACTGTGAATCCATGAAGTGTATCTTTATTTTTACTTCAGTTATTTATCTATCCATAACATCAAATCTATTTCACTAATCTAGATACCTCAAAATGTTAAAGTTCTAAACATCATTAAGAATTATAGAATACCTTTATTTCTTTAGCACCCCTACAATAGCTAGAACTTTAATTGATCCCACAATGGGGAGATTGATTTGTTTATCATGGCAAAAAAAACAACTAATAATAATAATTATTATTATAATTATAATAAACAGATTAAAAGATAATAAATAAATGTAAAATACAATAAACCATGCTGGGTATACCCCCCAACCCACACATTGACTGTATATAGAGAACCGGACAAAGAAAGCAAACCATCACATGTTTATGGTCATTTGAGAGTCACTAAAATTTCCCAAATGGCCACTTTTTTTTATCCTTGGTGGGGGTGGGGATGTCAGTGAGCCAGAGTCACTTCTCAGCTTGAAAGCTGTTAGATGATTTACACCTCCCCGATTCTATCCTGAACGCTGAGTGACCAGCAGGAAGCCATCAGGCCCTATTTTTGTGCTATTTGTATGGATTTGAGCCCATTATCTCACAGACCCAAGCAAAGACGTAACCACTTGGCCATTGAGCTGGATTTAGTTCCATTCTTTCCTTCAGTTAAGACTTCCTTTATTTTGAAAATGATGACTAGTTATTCTTTAGGACTTTATTTAGGTTGAGAGATTTAATCTGACACAAATATATGTCTATAAATGTGTGCAAAACCCTCAGTTTCCTTTTTTACTGTTTCAAGAGAAAAGGTGGATGTCGACTTTGAACAAGTTAAAAATTGTATCTTCAGGGAACATTTTTTTAGCAAATCAGGTCTTCTCACTCACAGGTTTTTCTTTTTCTGATTCTTCTGTTTTCACTGTCACAGCAAAACCCCGTCTGCATCATTTTTGATGCATCAAAACCATTTTAGGGATTTTCTAATTGTAAATTAATTCAACTTCAAACTTTTTGCATGCAGTACAGATACAGGAAAACCTAACAGTTGTTTAAAGCTTGGTGATTTCTTGAACACTGGCTTTTATTTTGTTGCAGAAGCAATTCTACAGCAACACTGCTTTGTTTTGCTTGTGTTGAATCAGTGATGGATAATTAGGTGCATGGCCTATGTTCTGTTTCTCTTCTGATGTGCTCTGCGCACAGCATCCTTTTCTTCTTCTTTCAGTTCAAGGCACAGGTAAAGACTCCCACATGGACATTTCAAAGCAAAGGGAAGCACAGAAACAAAGACATACTCCCCAACGTCGCCACAGAGTCCCTGCCATTTGTGCTCCCGGAGATGGTATTTAACATGGCTGTCTCCCGAGTCCAGTCTGGACGGCGTAATGTCACTGTCTGGCCTTTCTATTAATGTATCCGTCCCAATAACGGCAATTCTCTTCCTTCCAAGCTGTGTTTAGGGTGAAATGAGGGCATTGTATTGTTGCCATATCTGTTGATGGCACAAACCTGTAGTCTAAAATGGACTACTGTTTGTTAATGAGGTGACTCATGTTAGTTAATCTTGTCAACCAGAGATGTTCACCTCTGGTCCCCTCCAGCAAATGTCCTCCTTCTTGTCTAAACAGCGTCTTCTGTAAAAAAAAGACTAGTAACTTAGCTGGTAATCAACTTACATTTTTGTGAGGGCAACATGTTTTACACGCTGCTACTTTTGCTAATTTGTCGAAAAAAATGATTCCCAGCTCACATAATGACTGTTGTAGCTAGTGGCTGTTTTGTCTTAATACAGCTCTGAAAGCTGTGGAAAATAGTCAGAACAACACCGGCCTTCATTAACAACCTTGCTGTCAATGTTTTGCAAAGCCTCCTTTCTTCAGTCCAGAAACTGTCTAGTTCATTTTCAGTGCAAAAATATTTTCAATATTTACCATTGAATGGTAAATAAATATATATATTTTTATAATTTAAATGTGTTTTTGTTTAGTTTATAAAATAGGTTAATTATGTAATTAGTGAAAAATTGTGGTATTTAAATAGTTCTATTTTTTAAAAGTCTATTTAAAACATTGATTTATTTATTTTTTTTCTGTTCTTGCAGACACTATCACAAATTAATGTGTTGGTATCTCAACTTAGATACATTTTTTTTCACAGTTTCACAAGCTTTAGTCTGGCCTGTACTTGTAAAGTTGAGACTGGGGAGAAAATCATGCAAGTTGGCCAAGTAAAAAATGGAAACAACAAATATAAAACACAATTGTATTTTTTTCCTTTTTTTTTTTTTATTATAAGCAGGAACCTCACCTATGTGGCTTTCTCTTTTCTTGTTTTGTACTGACATCATTGTATCTTGATTTACAGTGTTCAGATTTTTACATGGTAAACTAAATGATTTTTACCTTTAAGGGTAACACAACAGGACAGTTGAAGGCTGATTCCACTCTCAGTCCAGATCTGATCTGAGCGGTGGAGGTGTGGCTTGGATCTGTGATTGATAGTGTTAGTGAGGTTAGCTTGAAATATCATAGTCACCCTGGGCAAGGGTTTGTCTTTTTGTGGAGGTTGAGGATTTTTCTCCTCCAGCTTTCCTGAGGCAGGCGCTCATGGTCCAGACCAAAAGAGACCTGTGTCTGAGTAGTAAAATGACGCCAGCATTATAAGCTAATAAAGGCTAACATATTAAGCAAATAATCCCGAGTAAAAAGTTCATTACAAATCCATCCCCAAGATGGAGTTTGCTGGATTCAATGTCTACTGCACTCAACTTCTGTTCCCTAACTTCCAAGTCCACTGGAAAGTTGTGCAAGCCAGTCGATTTTTGACAACTGAAAACAAAACACCTACGAGCCATGCTAAAGCTAACACGATGACAACCGACCAGAATAATAGATGGGTGGGGCTTTTATACTCGAGCTGCAGAGCATGATGACGTGAAACCTCTGAAATAAGGGGGTACTGACAAGAGTTAACCAATTCAAATGTAACACCTCTTTTCAAACCTGTAGGGGGCAGCACACTGACATTTTTAGACAATAATTTCAGGAATTTAACAGGTTTATTTTGAACGCTCAAAAACGTGGTAATGACCAACAGACAGCACTTTTAAAACCCCATTTATAGAGGTCAACAGCCAAAAAAGTTGATTTAGTGTTTGGTTAATTAAATATTTACTGTATGACAGAAAGTATGATAAAGAAAGTTCATATATCATCAACGTGGAAAAAAACAACAAAATGCTTCTAGTTAAATTTCCATATCAGAAACCAAACATTGTGTGTTACTGATACATCGTAGGTTTTTATTGCTAATAAAGTTAACATTTATTCATTAGTTAACAATATTTCTATTTGTGAGAATACTAGGTTTCGTGTTTTTCAGATTTTTTTTTTAATTTCATCATTTGTTAAAGATGTAAATTCAGCTACATGTGAGTGACTTATAATGTAAAGAGAATAGTGAAAATGTTGCTACATTATTTTTTTTTTTTTAGTAAGTGTATGTAAAATACTGCCAGAGAGCTAAGGCTATTTCTTACTGTCCCACATCTTTTAACTTAATCCATTTTATAGCATTTTCTTCATCTTTTTCCCAGACATCTTAAGTCCCTGTCAAACCAAAGTATTTTTTTATTACATGAAGAAAAAACTTCCCAGCTTTCTGACCCTGACTGTCTCCACAGGTAGAAGTCAGACAAATCTATGTGCATCTTTTGCTCCCTTTTTCCGCTCTCAGCAGGCGGCCTTGATAGCAGATCCTTGGTGGGCTAAATTCATTTTACTTCACTTTGTTCGTAAGAGTTTGAGGCTGAGATGTGCTCCTTTGGGACTGGCCTTGCTGGGATTTATAAAAGTGCGAGTTTAGGAAAACATCAAGTTTAGTTAGTTGACGTGCATGTTTAATACATTTTGTGAATATGTGTTTTCTAAAGGTTCTTTCACACCAAACGTGATTTGCCAGACAAATTTGCATTCCTCGCCCCTCTTTCACCACACGGCAAAATCACTTCCCGCCGCCTGTCAAAAAATGTGTTACTGGCGCAGCGGCCGCATGTGGGAAAAGCTACCAGCTTTGTCTGCGCATATCTAACCTTAGAATGAATGGACACATACAATGTTGAGGAATAAGGTTAATTTATTGTGGAGAGTTCTACAAAAATATTAGTAATTATGTCTCCATGTTTGGGTTACGATTATTATTCAAATATTTTCCCGGTACAGTGGGCTGTGTCTGTATGACAGCCACTTCCACTATGTTTCTGTGGCTGAGCTTGTAGGCTTACTTTGTATTAATCCAAGGCGGAAAATAAAATTAGGAAACCTTTTTCTTGATCTAGATGAGACCCGATGGCACCCCCTGCAGCGTCTCTCTGTCTGCTGGCATATCGAGTGAGTGAGCTCCACCGCGGGAGAGAAAGCTGCCAATCTGTCCAGAGTGAATCCCGCCTTCTCCCAAAAGTAGCTGGATGAGCTCTTCAAACATGCGACTCAAACGGGTAAAGGAAAAAGATGAAAGTTCTGGACAAAAACGCTCGCTTTGGACTATTATTATACCCGCTGATCGAGTCACTGAAAATGTCACGTGACAAAAACTGAGTTCCTGATTGGCTGATGCGACGTGGCGACCTGTCAAACTTCAGGTATTTACATTTTGACCAGGCTACCCAATTCGCGCCTCGCAGCTCAAATCAAGCTGCTGGCAGACTTTCACATCTGCAGGGCTTCAATTCACCTCAGAGCAGGGCTGCTCATTCCTGGTCCTCGAGATCTACCACCCTGACTATTTTCCAGATCTCCAAGTCCTGCCACCTGCTGATTGGCTCAGTCAGATGTCTCCACAATCTGATTGAAAGGACACACCTGGTCCAGGTAATCAGCAGCAAGCAGTACAGGGAGAGCTGGAAAACAGGCAGGGTGGTAGATCTTGAGGACCAGGAATGAGCAGCCCTGCCTCAGAGAGTACCTGTACCATTGATTAACATTGGAGCTGGCCGCCTCTGGTTGTGAGAAAATTTTACATTCGAAAACCATATTATTTTGTCAGACTTAAGCAGCAAAACTGATTTGAAATATGAAATAATGTTTTTCACAACAAAGCCCAACCGGATTGCCATGTGCCCAACAGACATTTTTTTTTTTCGAACAAGCTCTATAGAGGCTGAGATTGTGTGTTCGCTTGTTTTTTGTACATGTTGGTCAGCAGAATTGAAGCCAACAGACAGACTCTAATAGTGTAATTAGCCCCGCTGAGGTAATACCCACAAGTCAGCAGCCCCATACTGTCAAACCCCTCAGTCCTGCACTCACAGTGACTTATTAAGGGTGGCTGCTGTAGCCACCGCCGCTGAGTCATTGTGCCCTTGCCTCCAGTCAGGTTCACACTGCCCTCATTTGAACTGATTCTGGACAGCTTTTATGAACTTGTATATGCTGTCGTTAAAAGGATGCCAGATGTTTTGGTAAAAGTTGTTTAAAAATTTGATGGATTACTTTGAATTACAGTACATTTATTGTTTAAAGATAAATTAGGTTCTCACAAAAACATTTATAATCTTCTTTTTAAGCTTGATTGCATTTGATCAATGATTATTTTCTGGTACTTTTCTTGATAAATGTAAGGCTCATAGTAAAAAAAAAAAAAAAAAATCAATTAATTAAACCAAATTCTAATGCAAATTGATCCAGTAAATCCAGGGATTGGGCGTATCGATCAGATTATCAAAAGTAGGGCTAGGTTTGGCCAATAATTTCCAAGATTTTTTCAATTTGATTCACCAGAGCGGAACCATTTGATCCAGATTTTTTGCAATTCTTTTGATCCACTCAGTTCAATTTGATTCAAATCAATTTTGAGTTTACACATTTGTTTAGAAATACATTAATAATCTATAGATATGTTTTGAAGATATTCACATTAACCTGTAACAGTTCACATACTGTAAAATATAGAAGTGAAATTATAATAATATTGTTGATACCATACAGTGTCACATTGAATCTCAAATGGAGAAACTCCAACAATTGTTCTGCCTCTCCGGGGGGTGTTTCAGTTTGGCCACTAGGTGGTGACCGCGTTATAGCTTTACACCTTATTCCAGAAGAATAAGAAGAAAGTGTGATCAAAAAACTATTCAGACCACCATGGTTACTTTAAGAAGATATTTCCTACAAAAATCAATGCCTGTGAGTTTATAAAGATGTTCATTTCTTGGATATTGGGTCAACTGAGCGTTAGGCGTCTTGTGGGAAATCCCATTATACATTAGCATCAAGCTAGCAGACTTTAGCATTATGCCTTTAGATCAATCTCTACTTTTTTGGATCGATTTTTGATTTATTAAGCTTATATTGATTCAGATTGATATATCGATTTTATCTACCCAGCCCTAATCAAACTGATTCCAAGATAAAGTAATATTGATACTACCATGATGATATCTATGCTTTCAATACTTTTATCGCATTTTATTACTGCCTTAATGTATGCATGTATATATGTATGCATGTATGTATGTATGTGTTAGTGTTTTCTTTTGATTATTATCGCATTATGACATTATTAATGTGCACGTTCTATATCTGATGCATTTTCAGTTAAAATTGAAATAATTAGTTAATTAACATTTGTTTATTGAACGTCTCTGTCTTGTGTTTTATTATACATTTAATCAACATTACAATTATGTATTTTCAATTTTTTCTAAAATGTAACATTTTTAGTATAAATATCGGTATTGGTATCGGTATTAGTGATACAACCTCTGTAATTACTCAATATCAAAACTCCCCAGTATTTCCCACCCATAGTAAATACAGTGTAAAATTCAGTGCAATATTGTTTCAGTATTGACACAAACATAATATATTTAAAGTAAGTACAATTTCAACATAACCCCTGTGATTCTAAAATTCTAAACACTGTGTTGACCTGGAAAGCAACTCTTGTGCATTTTTACAAGCAAAAATGACTCCAAGTCTTAGAAAAAATGTGAAAAAAAGTAAGGTTAGGCATCCGCTTTAGGGGGTAATGCACTTTTTTTTTAACAGCTAACAGAATAAATGTCATTGCTAAAACATTGTTTTTTTGAAAAAATACCCACCCTAAAATTTAAGGGAAAAAAATCACAACTTACCTTCTTTTGGCCCAACCAGGTGCTATGGTGGATATCCAATATTATCTGAGGTCAAAGAGTTGATGGTTGGCAGGTCCTCGTGAGTAATAGATGCCAGCATGACACGCACTCTGCTCTTTAACAGATGTTTAAATGGACATTTTGAGCTCTTGTTTTGCAGTGAATGCTTCATGGAATCATTTTAAGTGACCAACAAAGATGCTCTTTATTAAGACGTTAGGAAATCAATTTGAAATTAGTTGAACTTATGATGACAATTTTTTTCTTTTTTTTTAAGGTTGGACTGGACAGAAATTTCTCCCAGTTTTTTCAATAATAATAATAAAAAGGTCATAGCAGTTACATAACAAGTAAGAAGGGCTGTAGCTGCTTTTGCCAATAGCAACTGTCCTAATGTTGTCATTGTGTTTAACCTTTTAGCGTTGGGCTGAATGTTTTTTGGTTTAAACAAACAAGCTCAGACGATAAAGAGCAATTAATTGCTCTGTGATTCGGTGGTGTGACGATATGCAGACATGTGTTGTTGGAGGGGTTTATTTTGGTCAGCATCTCCATGTAGGTGACCATCTGCCGGGTCTATTTTTTTTCCTTAATTTAGTCAGATTTCAAAAAGATAATGAAGACGTATGAAGCCATAATTTTAAAGCAGAACCTGTGCCTCTGGGCATTAAAAATGGGCTCCTTTGTTACCAAAAAATGAATCATCCACCTCATTTAAGTGTGTACTGAGGCACAGGACTTTGGTGGAGGACTCGTGTGTTTACAGCACAGAATGGAGTCCAAATACACGCTGAGACAAATATCACCCTGAGGCTGAAACAGGGAGAGTTTATGATTAATCTCTGAGGTTTTAATTACCAGGGCAGGTGCTGGGACCGGTCGTTTTGTTAATGGCAGCAATGGCAGATAGGAGCGATGTTATGCAATTATGCACACTTCTTTACTCCAGTGTACTGCATAAATTAAGCAGTAAATCAGATAAGTGTAACCCATACATAGATGTGTGTGTGTGAGCATGTGTGAAAATGTGTGCTCAATTTCAATAACAAACCTTATTTACACACAAAACTCAATGTCCTTAATCAATGTATCCTCAGTGGAGTTAACAGAGACAAATTCAAATGAGTCTGCTCATTTTCAAATGAGCATCGGCACTTCATATTCACTCTCCTATACTGTGTGGTTTGCATACATTTAGAAAATGGCAAGATTTCAAATCGGTCATGCTGCAGGATGGCATTTGTGGATGAAATGTTGTTCCTGTCAAGAAGAAGAATATTTCTCTCTCTTTTTTTCTGTCCAGCAGGAAAAAAAAACAAAAAACTGCAAGCTAATTACATTCTTTCTTGGTGATGAACTAGTTTCACTGTTAGAATAAAGGTTAAATGCATTTGTAATTGAAAGTTCCAAGTGTATATTTACGGAAACCCCCAAAACGGATACATTTGTATAGACTCGTGACCCCAGCAATTATCATTAGGAGAATACCTTGTGGTTGAAGGAGGGCTAAGCAGCTTCATTTGTATTCCTGCTTGATACTACAAAGACAGTTTAAAGTTCTTTAATTCTAGTAGATGGAACAAAAGGAAGAAAAGGAAGTAAACAAATTGAATCAACCATTCAAAAATGAAGGGCAAGAAAAATAATCAACAGAAGGCATGACAGAGTAAATGTCATATGTACATATGTATACATACTATCAGCTTCTGTCCACATGCATGTAGATAACAAAACAAGCGTTTATACAAATACACTCAGACAATCATGCACACACTCCACAAAAATTGAATTCATTTCGACACGCCTTCACGCCAAACTGTGCACATGTACAGACAAGCTTGAAATTATTTATATACCCAGTAAGTTTACACCTTCTGTTTTTCTTGCACACTTTTGCTGAAACATTTTAAACAAAACGTGAGTGAAAGCTGAGATTGTTCAACGTCTTGATACCCTTTTGGAGTCGCCTGCGAAATTTCCAATCCAAAAGAAAGATTCTAAGTAAAAAAAAAAAAAAGTAACCTTGAATTGAAATTTTCACTATGAATAATTTTATGTTTGACTACAAGAACCTTCCATTACTTATTTGTGAACATATGTAAAAAAAAAAAATCACAGAACAATACATAAAAAAAGACTTACACATGAAAAACACCACGTGTAAATTCCCGTCTGTTTGTACATTTTGGAGTAGACACACCTAGTTCATCCCCCCTTTGCATTATTTTTAATGCTATGCTAATGTTGCACAATTAGGAAAAAACAGATGTAACAAGGTTTTATACCTAATCCCTATTGAAGACAATTTCTTGGACATTGTTAATTTCTATACTTTGTGTCATAGCAGAAGTTAGCATTTACAATGCATCATAGTGCTGTGGATTGTTGCTTCGGCGGCAATCCAATTTGATTCATTAATCAAACCACAATTCTTACTTTTAATGTTTGTTGCTATGTATATGTCTTTTTTTCTGGGTGTATAAAAAATAAAAACGTATGTGTAAAATCACCATCATTTATACCTTTTATTTAGAACAGTAACACAGAATGAGCCAAAATGATAAAAACAGATTTAGATTAAAAATATTGAGTTATGGACTTTTTTTGTCAACCATCTGGTTAAGTTCAGCAGTAATAGAAACAACAAAAAGAAAACATAAAAATTGGATCATTCAAGAACAAGTTATGAAAATGTTCTCCACATTTTTTTCATCATCAAGGTTCTGCATCACTTTACCTGCTTTGCATTCCCCTATGGTGCAAATTTGGTATAAAAAGTCACTTTTTTCTGCAACAGAATCAGTTTATTCACATTGATTCCATCCATCCTTCAGCTGTGCAGTGCTGTTAATCATTTCTCCGCCTCAGAATTCGCTGAAGTTACGTTAATTGCATTAACTGTTAAAGAGTCACCATAATCAAAACAATATAAACACTGGAGCTAAAGCTAATGTTGATTTAGTTTTTTCCAACTTTATTCTGCATTTCAGAGAAAAAAAAATACATCAAGATTTGCATCCCTTTAACATTTCACACCAAAACCTCTTCTAACTGAGTACATGCATTAGTAATGAGTAGCAACAGACCTGTGTGAACACCATATACTGTACCAATGTGGATTCAATATTCCCACGTTCACCGTGTTCCTAAATGCACCACACATCCCAGGTATATATAAAGCAGTCTGGGGCATGGTTTAGGTTTTGTAATCATAGAGACAAGAAAAAAGACATAATCAACTGTTTGTTTGCACAATCATGGAACCAACCACTCCATGCCACTAAGGTTTGAACAATGGTTCTAACTCGGGCATTTAATTGGACTGCTGTCCTTGTCCTAGTCTAGATTGGAAAGCTAGTCGATTTATTGACCACATGTCTGACTGCACTACCATAGGTAGCAATATGTCCCCAATGGGTTTGTCAGTATTTGTCTTTTTTCTATTGACCCATCATGCCACTTAACAAAGAGATGGAGCACTTTACCAAGAAGCCAAACTGGCTTTTGTCCAGTAGTGAAGTTGATTTAAAATAAAACATGATGTATATATTATAAATGTCAAAGATTTTTACTCCATTTCTTGATTAATCCTCTCTTTTTCACAGAAAATAGGACTTTGCCTCAAAATTTCCCCTTGCATCCAACTAAACACAAATATTCAGGAAAAACAAAATTCAGCCGTCGTTCTCATGTGTAAATTAGACCAAGTTTTATTTACTTTGATTTTTGGATCAGCTGCCATGTTTAAATGTATTTTATGACTTCTCTCTTTTTTTTAATGCCATGTAAGCTTAATGACCAAAACATTTGCCAAACATACTTCCTTTTGAACCTTCCTTGCTGTGTACGAAAGCTTTTCCCAGTGTTTAGTTTTCCTTGAAATCACTTCAGATAGAAGCAAAGATTTGGTTTTGCACTGTTTATCTTTAATTTATCCCACATTTGCATCCCACATCTCTGCCGCTTCTCCCACACAAACACATCCTGCCTTGAACAGTTTTCATGGCACTCCAGATGTTGGCTGTCCTCTTCTATTAGGGTCACAGTTACACAGCAGGATCTTTTTAAACAAAATTAAATGACATGATTGGATTAGTCATGATTGATGCCCGCTCAACATTGATTGTGATAGTATTGAGCCTTTCTCGAACCGTCTTCCATCTGCAGCATGTGTCCACCACTGCTGCGCCAATGCCTTTAGTCACAAAGCCTCCAAACTCATGTTGCCAAGGCTTACTGTGTAAGCTCCGTAAACTTGTGCCAGTGTTTCCACTTATGCCTTTGTGTATAAAGTTGTTTTCTTTTTTGCAGCATAAGCACTGATAAAGCGTTGCTTTTGGTCCTGTAGTCAATCTTTTGGCAGTTAGTGGGGTAAAAACAGCTTTTTGTTTTGATTAGGGCAGAAACCCACACACAGCATCAGTGGTTTGCAGCGTATGAACATAAACAGACGCATGCGTTTACCCGCTGAGCTGCACAGCCAGTAAACCTCTCCTTCTGTGAACTGATTGTTAGACTTGTGCAAATACGCTTTTATATTCAGATTGAGCACTGCTGTTGTATATCTACACACACGACTTCAGCTTTTGTTAACAAGACAAAACAACAAGACTAAAAGTCACATTACCAGTAATTGCATAATTTTCCAGAAGGCTTTAATGGTAGGATTTTCTTTGAGCTTTAGATTATTAAGTGATGTGCTTCCTTTATTTACTGATGAAGACACAAATAACACATTTTGGTCTTTAAATATAAGTCTAATTTTCACTCAGTGGGTTAGTTGTTAATTATATCATTTAAAGGTTTAAAAAAATAAACATATGAATTTTGAGGATTTTAGAGACTTTCTTGTGCACTCTTAAACCAGAATGAACGCACAGGGGCCCCAACACCAGAGAGCATGGAGGCAAAGGAGAGTGAAAACTCCAGCTCAGCCAGAAGAATAGCCCCACCGCCGCACCAGGGGGCTCCACCCCCGGAAAGCCCACCCCCAGCCCCAGATGAGTAGCCCATCACCCCCTGGGAGTTCGAGGGGCCTCTGGTCACAAGCAAGACGGCGCCCGAAAAAATCTTTAGTCGGAAGCGGAAATCTCGCAACTTTAGCTGGTTGCACAAGTGGAAATTTCCTAAAATTTAGAAAACCCTTTGTAAAATGATATTTTAAAAACTTTTCAGAACTATCAGCTTTTAAATGCAAATAAACTGTAACTATCTAGCAGTTTAGTGTGCAAGAAGAGCTTCATATGGGACAGAGCACGTTAATCGTTTTATGTCTTTCAAGTAAATATTAACAAGTAGTCACATTCGTATAACTACACCCGTTTACCTCTAGAGAAAAAGCTGGCTATGCCGTTTTATTCTCTGTGAATCTTCTGAATCACATAAGCAGTTATGGTATGTCAAAAGGTCCAAAGCTTAAAACAAGGGGTTCTGTCGAGGACTCCCAGCCTATGATTCTGCGCTCAAATGATGTTTTGTGGCCGGCTCCAGCATGCGGAGGGAATATTCAGATTCTGCCGCCATTTTTTTTCTGTCGCCAGATTTTCTTAGAGAGTTCTTGGAATCCCCCACCCCGACCCAAGGCACGAGCCAGGACCCTCCAAGGGAGACTCAGTCATGTTCAAGTCATATTCAGTTCCCTATAATATAAATTCCAAATTGTAAAGAAGCAGAGCTTATTTGAATAAAACGAATTGAGACTCATAGAAAATGTGGTTTGTAGTCAAAAATACAAATGTCATCCCAATTGCTCCTAAAAGAAAAAAAAGGGAATGTGAACTCCATGCGGAAAAGTCCCAGCCAGGATTCAAACCAGACCCTTCTTGCTGTGAGGCGAAACTAACCACTACTATTTTTTGTGAAATTTGTCATTTGATGCACCATTCATTATCTTATGAAAAGCTGTGTTGTCTGAAGCGTTTTGCTTGTTGACCATATTCTTACATGATAGGAGATGTAGCAGAGCTAAATGAACTGGAAAATATTCACAGAAAAAGCAAAAAACACAAAGAAAAAAAAACTCCAAGGCCATCCTGAAGGATAGGATAACTCAGGGAATTGATATCACAGGTCTTACTGGTTTGTAGTTTCAGTGAATAGAAACAACTTGATGAAAACAAGAGTAGATACCTTTGTTATGCATCACCTGTTCATGAAGAAAAAAATACCACATTGTACATTACCAAACAACAACTGTTACGATCAGAACAGACAGATGATAAGAGTTCTTTATTAATCCTGAAGGAACTTGTGAATTCATTCATTGCTTCAAAAACACAAAAAGTAGGAAGATGTTAAAAAGGATATTAGAAATATTAAAAGTAAAGCCATATTTGTAAAATCCACTAAGAACAAAGTAAAAATGAATAAAAGTGGTTAACCATCCAGTCCCCCCATCTCCATTGAAAAGTCTTATTGCGAATGGTTTTTCAAGATGGCGGGCGGGATGCCTGCATAATTCACTACTCCCAACAAAATAGCAAACTAGACTCCTAAAAATTCATTATTAACTGATGGAGAGAAACAATCAATGAAAAGAGGAGCAGAAACCAGAGGGAAAAATGAAAAAAAACAAGACCAGATGAAAGGAAGAAATGTGGATAAAGCCAAAGAAGGCGGAGACAAACTTGTTAGTGCTAACCAGCTAGCTAAAACCATGCGTTGTGACCTCGACTCCATTAGCAAAAAAATCTGTTACCCAAGAGCTGACATGAAAAGTCTTATTGCACTTTATACGAAGGACTTTCAATCCATTCAATTTCCAAATTTTCTTATTCCATTTGGGTGTTGCTGGAGCCTATCTCAGCCACTGTTGGGGTACGCCCTGGGTGGTTCACCTGTCCATTGCATGTGTTACAAAATTAACATTTAGTAAAGGTAAACCAGTTTTCCAGCCCTGTCTTTAAGAGAAAACCTTAGCATCAATTGCAGCTTAAGTGCTTCCTGTTCCAATTCAAGCATCCCTAACCTTAAACACGCAGTCAGACAGCTTTGTCTGATTATTGTTTCAGCTGACTTAACGCAGGCTGCTTGTGTCGGGAGGTAAGATGTTGAAACAGTAATCAAACATATACTAATTTTTTCACCTATTTAAATTCTCAATCAAAATTAAGTGGTTTTAGTAAGGATCCTATCTTTTTTTGAAAAGCTGCATAGACTTAATACAACGAGCACCAAGTTGATTTTCTATTTCTGAAAACATTATTTTTCTATGCCAATGTTAATTGAATAATAAGTAAAAATAGATGTGAGAACTCAAGTAGTTGTTTTTTTCTTGTTGCAATTGCACTTTCATCTCGATCAAAAGCCTTCTCCTAGTTTTCCGACACTGTGCATCTACAACAAATAACCAAGGTTAAAGGAGGGACGTAACACTTTCACACACATTTAAACACACAAACCATCTTCATCGTGTCATTTTTTTTGTCCTTCATCCAATATTGACATAAAGGAGAAAGTGAATCAAAGATGGCAACAGTCACAGTTCAATGCTCACGTCATTCCAGGTTGAAGCTGAATTCTCTGTTAGAGGTAATGTGCACTTTGTCCTTGCTGTGTACGGAATGAGACCACTTATGCTCCTAGACAAAGACATATGATGATACAACACTTCGTTCCCTTCACAGCCAAGCATGAGACAGCAAACGGGGCATTTTAGAGCAGAATCCAAGTTTGTTTTAGGAACTCATCCACTTTTCAAATCTTGTTTGTTTGGTTGGGTTGTTTACAAAGGGGAGAGCATTAAGGCTGAAACAGCAGCGAGACAGACTGCTAATTAGAGACTCTTCCTGAACATGGCTTTCATTTATATTCCCCACATGCATTTTTCTCGAAGACTCTTTCTCGCCAGTTTTCTAAACTATGACTCAACTTCAATGTGGTTACGGTTAGGAGGTATAAATACACTGATAGGATCAAATCTGTCTATTTACATAGAATATTCTGTTTCATGAAGGGTATATGGCTGACCAGTTCTCAGCATATTATATGGATAATTTACAGCTCCATTCTCATTTAACCTGTAATTCTTCTGCTCTTCATTTACCAAAATTTCTCACTTCTCAAGGTCAGCTTCCAATTAGAATTTGGACAACAAAACTTTGGAATTAATTTTATTATGCAATTGTTGTAAATGAAGTTTTAAAAAGCATTTAATTTTTGTTTCGCACTGAGTTTTCCCTCTATTTGCTTGAATATTTTTTGTACAAAAATTTACTTGTTTGACAGTGAGTCGTACTGTCTTAAAAATGTTTTTCACTTTTATCCCAATAGTGTTATTTAATAGATGAGATGTTATTTTTTTCTGCCAATATTTGGATTTTATTGCTGTTTTAAGACAAATCTTGTCACTTGTGAACTTCTAAGATATAAATTGGCACTTTTATCTTTAAAAACCTTTGGAATATACACGTTATATGACCGATATATTGATTGATTGGTTTATTTCAAGCACAGATTATGAAAAATACAAGACAAAACACAAATATTTTAAACTCATTACAGAAATGATTAAATGCATAATTTGAAATAGAAAACAAACAAACAAAAAACACTTATGTCACATATGGTTCATTAATTTTCTAATATATTAAAGTCAAGTAGAGTTTGATTACTTGAAAAGGAGTGAAAAGAGGCGAACATATATAATCCCACCTTTACTTAGTTACCTCATTTTACAGTTTTGCATATTTATGTAATCCGGTTCTAATTAGATCAAATGCAAGGTTTTTTTAATTTTTTTATCCCAATAGCAAAGTGAAGTGCTTGTTGATCATTGATTGATCTCATTAAAATATGATTTCAGTAAACAGTTAGATCAATCATACCTTATGTAACACAAAATGTATCACTCATTGATTATCATCTAAATACATACATAATATTTACATGATTTTTTTTTGGAGGCTTGATAATGCCTCTACTGCGTTACAATCTTTTATGAAATATATTTAGTCATGCTAACAACAAACACAAATAAATATCTTCGAACTTTTGACAAGACATTGCACTCATTTCACATCTGAACACTGTTAGCAGAATTGAATATTATTTACAATTTACATATATTTATGTTTTTGGACATCTGTAAATACCTAATATTTTGATAGAAGTAGCAAAAAAAAGAAACAAAATAATTTTGTTCTATTTTTCTGGATCCCTATAATAATCAGGTAATTATTGATCCACATTTGACAAAAGTGTTTCAATTAATTAAACTTGATTGAAGTCGCTTGAGAGATACATTTATTGAAGCAACAATATCTTCCAATGATGGTTAAGCATTCACATGCAAGTGGTTTGGATCTTAAATAAAAGGAAGATTATGTCAACATTTAATGAAAAGACAAACAATCCCACTCCAATCATCCTATTCTCTATCATTTCCATTGCTCTTTTAATTAAGATTGTGCTGTTATAAGACAAAATAATAAAAAATAATAATGAGTGTTATTTGCTAGGTCATAATTTTTGTAAGTAAGCCTGCCCTCATTTCCCATCATTCCTTTGTTTACACTATCTCCCACTAGCTTACAGCCCCTCCCAACCCCAAGCTAACATTGGCGAAGTAAAAGGAAAAAAAGGCGAGCAAAATTGGAGCTATCCATTGGTGCAGTTTTGAGCCGGATACAAACTTAGACAAGGAAAACAAAGACGTTAATTGTTTGCAAATGGTTGCATCAGGATGGATTGCTCCATTAAAGTCACTGCAACAAGCTTTTACCAACTGCAGAATTGAATAAAGAAATACACAGAAATGCAATTTTTCAGGTCAACCTTTTTTATGTATGTCCTCCATCATGAAAAAAATGCTACATGAAAATGTTTAAAAACACTCAAACCAGGATTTTTTTTTTAGTGGGTCTTATAAAATGTTTTACCTTTAGGTCTCTATTGTGTAAGGCAGCAAATCATACAATAATTTATATCTTTAATGAGAACCTAAAAAACGTGATTCACTCTATTGCATTAATCAAAAATTAATCTCTTCTCGTGCATTTTTAAAATTATACCCAAGACCCCCAAAGTTGTTTACTTGTGCCCTTTCTGGTTTGTCAATTATTATTATTTTTTTTAATCATTTAGAGAATGTTTGTGCGTTTTTTATTTTCAAAATTAATCAGAAGCCCATGGCATTTATGTGCTGATTGTTTGCCAGCATGATTTAGTCTGTGCAAATTTATGAGGTGTAGCTGCAGCCAAACGGCAAACTTGTCTAATGTCTGCTGAAATAAGATGAAAAGAAAGAAAAAACGTCACTGACTAACAATTTTAGAGGTCTTTTTGACATTTTTTTTACCCCATCAATTCACCGCACAAGACAAAACGCCAACAATTTTTCATTTCTACCAAAATGGGCTGAAACAGTGGAGATGGAAATCTTTCAGTTTAGAGCTGTGGCCGTGCTGTTTTCTGATATCACGCAGGGCACAAAAAAAGATGCCACATGGAAAACTATTCGACGTTTATAACCAAGGGAGAGATGTTTTATTTGAATAGCTTTTTTCTTACTGAGAGGAAAGTGTTCACAAAGTAATTCAAAACTGTTTTTAGCCATGAATCAGTTGTTGGAACCAAAGGAAAAAGAAAACTAATCCACCAGATATAAAGCAGTCTCAGCAGAACATAGAAAATGGTCCCAGAACACAATAAAACTTAAGGGTGTATTCAGACTCATTCAGTTCACTTCAAGTGTTCGTTCGTTTCCCCTGATAATCTAGAACAAATTTTTCGTCTGAATATGTATCTCCAGCAGATCCTGAACTGCTCTCTGACCCTTCTTTTGGGATGGTTTTGCTTCATTTCAATAGGCTCCGTGGTCGGAGCAGAGCACCTGGACCAAACGACCACTGTATCTCGGGCATTACGGGATGTAAATATAGTAGAAAGGAAGCAACTAAAGCTAAACGTTGAGCAACAAAGAGACACGGCAACTCTGTTGTGGTCAGATGAATGCTGGATCATTAAAACAACTTTAACGTGATGCACTTTGCTTCTCACACAGTTTTCCTGACAATCTTTATGTCATGAGCATTTATCAGCATACACTCTTAACCGTTGTCTCCTCATAAACCACCTTGCCACATGCCTCTGTTTTCCAAAGTAGCAAGTAAAAGGGTTGACATTGACAGACACTCAAAATCGATCAGCGAAATATCAAGTTTGAATAGGTGAACTATCAGCACAAGGATAGCAAAGCATAGGACTTCCATTGTTCTTTGCTCTGACCTTGTATTTCCTGGCCAATGACTGAAGAGATCTTAAGTCACATCATTTTATTTACAAGCTTTGATTGAAGACAGAAATGTCCAGTTGATGTCAGTCATACGGACCAAATGCAAGGTTCAGGACTCCATCCAAACCAGCAGACGTTTCCAGTCTGATTACACCCTGAGATCATATAAAAGAGAAAACTAGAAGTGTTTGTTGGCAAGAGCCCGACGACATGATACTCAACCAGATACGTGTCTCACGATATGATATATATTGCAACATATCCCTGTCTGTAATGCTGCTGTAATTTCCCCACGAATGAAGGGCTATCTTATATTATATTATGTCTTTGGACTGTACCAGAGGAATTTTTTACATTTTTTTGGGTATGACTTGAAAAAACTCTACCTGAATATTATTTTTAATTGTAATAAAATGGTAAAACTAACTTTATTTCAGCAATCACAACGTTAAGCACTACAATTGAATACTCATACTATGTGTTTTGGTTTGATATCGATCCCAAGTAAAAGCTCATTTTTACATGTCTCATGGCAACATAAACCACAAGGCTGACTGAACATTTAACACAAGCTGGTTCCTGTGAGATGTTGTTGTTTTGGTCACTGTGTAGAGCTGCTCAAAAAGGGCTCAGTGTGCTGCCAACTAGTGGTCAGGGATTTAGGTAGAAAATTAAATAAATAAATAAATATAGTCTTGTCAGCCTTTGAAATCGATACAAAATATCGCTGTATACCGCCATAATGATTTTTCCCTACACCCCTAGAGAAAGAGATATTTATTCTTTCTCTTTTATTTTGAGTAGACTGAGCATTGAGGGTGAACTGTGTGTAATGACTAAACTGCATTGCAGTAGGTGTAAGTCTTCTGTTCAACTTTTTTGGGCTTCTTTGATGTTGAGTTGTATCAAATTCCCAGCACTTGTTAACGGTTATTCCCCTTTGCTTTCCTGAAACAAAGCATTTTCTCAACTAGAGCCGCTGTATTTATGAGATCTTTTTTTTTTCTCACTCACAGTTGAGTAAAAGCTCACAGTTTTCTATAGACAACAACATGGAGTATACAAAATGGTTAGAAGGTGGACCCACATCGGTCTTTGTTCTTTTGGATCTCCTCTATCATCAAGGGTTTGCTCAGTTTCACAAAATGGATCAAAATTTTTTGAACTGCTTTGCCTTTTGAAACTGAGCTGCAACCGCTCACACTGATGGTATATAAATGTAAAACTAATGGGTTTGGGCTTGGTTCATCACAGACGGTTTGAGCAGGAAAGGCTTTATTACTGCAGAGAAACAGCAGTAATGGCTTAGATTAGAGTATTGATGAAATATGCCTCTATGCTATGGCCCTGCAGCTTTATCGACCTAACCTATCAGTTGTTCTTTCTCCCCTTCTACCCTTTAATGTTTTTTCCTCCTCTCACTTCTGCATATAAACTATGTTTGCAAAAAATAAACCAACTTTTGTCGCTTTTCTTCCTATTCCAATTGGTCAATTCCTCTTGCACTCCACAGCTTATCACTGTTGAACTGTGATAAGTAGAGTGTTCCCTTCAATGCAAACACCAGCTGCCGCTTTTCATCGGAGACTTTCCTTCAGCTGCGCTTGCTCTCTATCTCAGCTTCTTTCCGTGTGCAAGATTCCAGCCTGTTTTTGCTCAAATTATCTGAGCGACAACAACATAATCCCTCTGAAAATGGGAAAGTGCTTTTGATGTATGGACAAAATGGATGGCCCACCAAGATGAAAAGTATTCTGGGTCGATTTTCAAAAACAAAGCTGTCACTGCTTTGCATTTCTCCTGAGTGTGTGGCTTTGACTCCAAAAGACAGAGCGGAAAAACCAAGTATGATGGCGCAGGTTAAACATTTTGATCCTGTGCTGCATCTTCAAGCAAAAATCTACTAGTTCTATAGAAACTAGTGAATGTTTTGCTCTTTTTTTATCATGCAGCTTTTACTTGAAGTCATTAATAAACAGTTGAGAATAAATCCTGTTGTGTCAGTTGCTTCTCATTGCAGATCAATTCACTCTTTGCTTTAAAGAGCAGGTACAACTAAGTCTAACATGGAAACCTGTCTCCTGTTTTTCACGCTAAGGTTTTCTTGAAGAATACGTATCTACATCCAATTTGATGTGATCTAAGAGAGTAAAATCTCCAAAGTAAAATGAAGAAATCTAATTATTGACATATTCACTTCTCAATTCTGGTTTATGGTCATTCTGATCCTGACCCAGTCGTTCAGGCCATGAAAGGATATAGAGCTCCCAGAATTACAAACTCACAGCATATAGGCTCAAGCCAGAACCACACGAGAGAAGTTTTAAAAGTATCTCCTTTTAGAGAGAGATATAGCGAACCACCTTGACACTCTCTTCTGCCCAACTCTCAGTCCATTATGCTTCACCTTTGATCTTGGTACACAGTGAAGAGTTTGGCCAGCCTTCAGAGCCCTCCTCTTCCAGCTGTTGCCAGGCACTCCGCCGCTGAAGTTGCTTGGCACAGCCAGCGCAGTTGCCACCTTTGCCGTCAACACCACCTCTGGCTAACAGATGTCTGCTGCATATTTGTGTATGCTGGGATTCAGACTATTGTAGCGCTCAGTAGTTTTAATGTCAAACATGAAGCACTAAAGTTTTTTTTTATTGAATATTCAACCTTAAAGACATTTTTTAAACTTTTTTGTTGCTTTGTTTTAGCAGTATGTCTTGGAAATTTCTCAATAAACCTGTTATGCCCATTTTAACATTTGCATGTGACAGGTTGTTGGATGTGCAGCAGCTGAATAAGGGAGCGCACTTATTAAAACTTGCCAGATCTTCTCCAACCAGATGATTCTGGTTAGAGAATTGCTTTTTTGTGTTTTTTGCTAAATTGTATTAATAATAGTAATAATATTTGCTAATTAATATTATAATTGGATTGATGGATGGATGTATGAATCATCAGTCTTTGATAGATCATAACAGCCTGACACCTCAGTGCTTTGTATATTAGGATACATCACTACGGTAGTGCATTTACTCCCCAACATTTCCTGCAGATGAGCCATCAAGGTTGACTGGTAATTTTCAGCAAACTCCCAGAATCTAGTTGTACTCTAGTACTCCCCATTCTGTGTGTGTTTGTGTGTGTAGGAGGTACATCGTTGGGTTAGATAATAGTGCTTCATGTCAGACATTGAAGATATTGGACTGTCATTGGTGCCAGGATATCACATTATTATCTCTCTGCATTGAAATAATTTTCATGTGGGAGTTATACCACTGCAGCCCCCCCTCCCCAAATGATCCATGCCACTGTGTTAGTGCAGCAATTCACAGAAAATGTTCTCTGTTCTGTCAACACAACTTCCATAAAAATGATCTAATTCCATGAGGGTACTGGGTAAATTCACCCACAGATGGAACCCCACTTGATGTATTAAACAAAATACCATGATGATCCGCTGTGTGTACATTTTCAAAATCCTCCTTGCCAATCTCAAATAGCATTTTCCTTAACTTTAAAATCTAATAAGAATAACATGTACGGTTATTTTTGTTATGGCTATCTTATATTAAGCAGTTGTGACGGGGATGAGGAGGTCTTGCTGCATCACGTATACATAATTCAGGAGAAAACACACTTTATGACTATGGACAACATTGCTGGTGCCTTTCAGTAATAAAAGTAAGATGTCATACAGGTCAGCTCTTATATTTGTGTCTAAGTCAGAGGTGCAAAACGTGGCAAACTTGGTTCAACATTTGAATAGTAGTTAAAATAATTGATCATTTTGCAATACAAGCACCAAATTTGGTACCGATGTATCTTAGAGTCCCCTCATTCTGAAAAACACGTTAGCCACGAGAAAATCCAAGATTTAAAAATATATGATATATGTGATACACAAAGTTTAAAAGGCCTATACCATCCTAAAATAATATATGATCATATATATGGATATACTGTATTTTCTGGACTATAGGGCGCACCTGTGTATAAGCCGCATCTGCTCAATTAAAAAAAAAAAGAAAGTAAAAAAAGAAATACAAGCCGCACTGGGCTATAAGCCGCAGATATCTATGTTGAAAAATTAGATATTTACTGCATGTACAGAATGATTTTGTACATTAATATACCTGTCGCCTTCAGCGTCTCACCATAGATTCATTGACGCTAAGCTTGCATGCAGCAGCGCAGTTTCCCTCCTACATAGCAAGCTCGATGGCCTGCAACTTAAACATTCCATCATACAAACGTCTGGTGGTTTCCATGATGAAGGGACCAGGATTTGAAAATAATTACCAGTTAGTAATTTGTCTTGCATGTTTTATCTGCTAAAGAAAAAGTAGGGTATAGGCTACACTTGTTTGAATTAATTTTTCACGTGTCTTATTTTTTATTCTAATTCCAGTTAGAGCGCCTCCTAGTGGTGGAAGAAAAGTCAACTCAATAGCCGCACCTTTGTATAAGCCGCACGGTTCAAAACCTAGGAAAAAAGTAGTGGCTTATAGTCCAGAAAATACGGTAGTTTACTCTGAAAGTCTTGTACAAAGTAGGGTATAGGCCCTTTAAAGTTGGCATGTTGTGCACGAACCGCCCCAATTGTTGAGACTGGAGCAAATAGACAATGAATATTTTTGTAACAATTGAGTGTGTGGCAACCGTGGCAACAAATGGTCGGCATTTTGGATGGCTTAAACAGATCTGCTATTAAAGCAGCCAAAATTTTAGAATTTTGGAAAGAAACCAAGGACTAGCTTTTTAGATGAGCTTGTGGTCCTTCACCCTCATACTAATAGCATCAATTAAACTAAAATACAGTGACAGATCCAACAAAGGCTTCTGGACAACCTTGCTAACAGTGTACAGATAGGGATGCTGTTTTCATTGTCCGACTCACTGCATTATTATCTTGCTCTACACTGAATCAATTGACAGTTCTCCCCGTCTCAGTGTGTGTGAGTTAGTGCACGAGTCTGTGGTTTTCTGCCTCTCGCTCCGGCTGCCTCCATTGCCCATTCCTGTGCCGTTCAGGGTCAGCGATAGATCGTCTCTCTTTGTATTTCTCCTTTTCTCCTCATCTCAAATTACAGAGCACCCGGGAATCACCATGAATCACCTTTTACTTCCACTCACCTGAGTCTTGTAGTGTCCCTGGATCTTTCACCTTATCAACAACACATTTCAGCAGCAGTTTCTCCCACGCGTGTTCTCCATCCCCTGCATGTTGTCCTTCATGTATTATTGTCACATGCACTATGCACTTACCATCTCTTGACACAGGTTGTTATCTGTGCCGTCAACACACTGTGTTTACCCAGGCAGATCCCTGGAGACCTACCAGTTACATTGTTAGCTCTTCTTTCCTGTTTAGCAGAAAACTGTTTGACTGTAAAAGCCTCTGTGCACCAACAGAGTGACATCTCCTGCATGTGAAAATGATCTAAATGTGTTGTTGTAGCATTAGATGATCTCCAGATCCCTAAGAGTCTCGGGTCATATTTTTAGGCGGCAGTAAAGAGGACTTCAGTAGCACACAGGTGAAGAGCCGGGCAGAAATGGAAAGACAGAATAATTGCCTGCTGAGCTCTGCGGCTGGAATCACATTGCATGGGCTCCAGCCGTTATCTTTAAGGGTTATTGAAACTCAGATGTATGGGGACACAAGCCATAACAGCATACTACTGTGCCTGCTCCTGTTCTCATTGAAGCTTTTTTTTCTTTTTTGGTAAAGCTTTCAAACCTCACAGATACATCTGTGCATTCTCTAATCCAAACTTCAATATTCATGTTTATTTTTTACAGCTATTTGTCCCTCTAGAAACCTTTCTGTTCTCTCTTCCTCTCTAAACCGATGCTTCCAGACCCATCTTCTTATCTTTATATTACTTTTAGAGTTCTTTTGGGAAAGTGACAAGAATCTAGTATGTCTGAAGCACAAATGGAACCACCTGTAATATCCTGTTCAATGTAGATAAACTTGGCTTATATTGTGGCTTTTGAACTCATTGTTTTAAACTCTTTGTTTGCTTCAGGCTAGAGCTCATTTTCTCTTATAGTCTGCTGTTTTTCGGCTGAAGTGAATAATTTTGTTTAACTTCAGTGCAGAATAAACAAATGTGTCCGTCCGTCCAGCCATGCATCAATCCATCCATCCATCCATCCATCCAGCTAAACAGAATAAAGCAAACAGCTTGTTTTTTGGTTTTGGTTGAAACAGCAAAACAAAGGAAGGAGAAATGACTTAAGATCTAACTCTCCAGGGGCCCGTTTCAAGAAGCAGGTTAAACAAATTTGGAGTTCAAACCTGAACTCAGAGTCAGTTGACTCAAAATTTGCAAACTTAGAGTTTTCTGTTTCAGAAAAACTGAAAAGAGTTGATTCAATCAACTTGAAGTTGTTGAAACCAGAATCAGGTGCGAGCGTCGTGACCATAAAAAGCCCTGATCAATGGAGATAAAAACATTACGATTCACCATGGCAACAGGAACAAACACCTTTAGGTCTTCATACTTCCAGCGATGGAAATTGATGAGTTTCGTCAAGCATATGCCGACTAACGAGAACATTTTCCACAAAAAAGCAACACAGCTGCAGCGGTAAAACAGAGAGTGCCAGAGTTAATGTGTACGTCTACATTTGAATCATTTCAATTCAGGATAAGGGCTAAATTATGTCAAGATGTCATAATTTCCATTGTTAAAGGTTTAAAATTAGGAAAAGAAAACTCTGTATTATTAACAGCGAGTACCAGGAAAAACTCGCCATTTATAATATCGCTCAAATACAATTGAATTGGGAAACTGCAGTCATTCAACCAGTGTCCTCAAAATCCTCTGCTGACGTGAATAACATTCCCTCTGAATTAATTCAGCCTCCTCTTCTACATAATCCTCTACGAATGGACATGTCATTTTGATTTATGCGAGGTGGAAACGTGACATCTCTAACGTGAATGTTCTCAAAATGTTAATGAGGAACTCATATTTCACTTTAAGAAGGGGCGGAGACCGCAGGGAACTCTAAGTTTCCTGACGGAAACCTGCTCCAAACCAGGTTTTGTTCACAGATTCAGTTGCCGTAGTGATTGATTCTGAGTTCAGCTTAACCTGCTTTGTGAAACGGGTTTGGTTTTGCCCACTGTCACGGGTTTAAGTTATCTCCGTTTTTGAAACCGAAAACTCAGAGTTTTACTGAATCTGGAGTTCACAAACTCAGAGTTTCAACAAAACCTGCTTCTTGAAACTGACCCTCGGGGTGGCTACCACTCCTCCCTCACTGCTAAGAGGCCACGGTTTGAGTCCCAGCTGGGTGTTCTATGTGTGGAGTTTAGATGTTTTCATTCTACGCAGATGCATGGGTTTTCTCCATGCACCCAAGCTTCTTCCACAGTCCACATGCATAGGCTACTTCATTGGTTGATAAGTGAGTCTAAAATGTCTCCTAGCTGTGTTTATAAGTGTTTGGCCCCACAATGGACTGACTAACTGTCCTCCTTCACCCTGAAGCAGCTAAGAAAGGTTCTTGGTATACCCCCCAACCCAAACCCCGGTGACTCTGGACAAGACAGCGCGGAAGTAGAACATGACTGGATCTAATTTCTCTTATTTTGAAAAAGACAAAACAACACCAGAGAGCTTGTTTGTGTCTGTTTGAGACCTACTTCTGTTTAAATTCAATTTCCAGTCATTAACAAGAAAAAGGAGACCATAAACATTATCTTGTGTTAAATGCTTACAAAATTAACCAGAAAATGATGTGATATTCAGTGGTCGGTAGTCAAAGCTAATATAACGTAATTGCATTATGTTTGTGTTAACAGAGAGAGCTCCGCTGTTTACCAAGATCTTGTGACCATTAAATATTTCAATTGAGCATGTTTTTGATGACTCACATGTACAATGCATGTAATTCTTGTACAATTCCTTAGGATTTAAGGTCATGTGTCTGAAGTAAATTAGTGCCTTTGTTTTTGGGACAGTCTGCACACAGTTTTTTTCTCTTGAACAGCAAATTTAACATATGTTACGTAGCGTTAAGATGTGGTGAAAGCTTAACCGAGTCTGTGTGACAGAACTATTGCCAGAGAATGTAGCTCAGGTGCAAACGAGTTTATTTATAGCTCTTAACAGGTTTTTATACAAATGCTGTATCAATGTTGAGCCTGGATGTCTTGAAACATGTTTTATAACCAAAATTGGGTGTCAAATAATTTCAAAAAAATCTCTCATGAAGTGTTTTTATCTTAATAAACATACAAAATTCATAAGTTTAAGATTAAATAACTAAGTAACAAATAAAATACATATAATCTCAAAACAAAATTTATAATTTTACTCGTTCTATTCTTTGAGTTTATAACTCTAAAAGCAAGATCAAAAAATGGTTTTGCCTCATTACTAGTTTTTATGTCTTTGTTAGATAAACTTTTTTTTTGCTGTCTGTTTCTTTGTACAGTTTCCATGCAAACCAGGCTAAACAACTGTACTAATCAGCTAAACATTGTGCCATAGTGGCAACTTCATTCTTCATCATCTGCCCAAAATAGTTGCATATTTCCTTTTTTGCAGGTATGTTAACAACAATGGCAACACCATTGTTGTTCAGAGAAACAGTGATGTTGCAGTTAAGAGCCTTTTATTTTGAAAAACTTCATGAAAGATGTTGACAAATTAAAATATCTATTAAACCTTACTTTTACAACTGTATTTTCTGAAATCCATTCAGTTAATTTGTGAATAACTTGAAAACAGTACAATTTATTATCAGTCTCTCTTCTCCTAATGAGATCTGAAAACCCAATTTTAAGCATAAAACAAAAACAAATAATCCAACTTTTGTTGTTTTTTTTTTAATAATTAAGAAAAGCTCTTCATTTTATTTCTGTTAAAAACAAAAAACAAGGAGTTTTTCTCATTTTCAAAAAACTGTGAAATCAAACAACTACAAAGTACATCAAGAAGTATACGACTGATAGCACTGTAGATAACCTTCTTAGGCATGGAAAGAAGAGAAAATATAATGAAAAATTATAACAAAGGTTTGTTCAAATGGTGGATAAAGAACCTAATTAAGTTCCAAAACAAATTCAAGCTGATACACAAACAACAATGAGGGCCCGCAGTATTTGTCACCATCTGAAGTAAAAGGAATGCTGTGATAGGAGGACAACCCTGCTGATACAAAGGCATTGAAAACAAGACTGGAGTTTACCAAAGCCTCCATCTTTCTGGGAGAACATGCCATAGACAACTGAGACAAAAGTTTTGTTTTTTTTTTTTTTTTGAAAAAGACATCAGTGCACTGTTTACAAAAAAAAGAAACAAGACCTTCAAAGAGAATAAACTGATTAATTAAAGAATATCGAAGCACAGAGTTAGAGACCGGTGTCAAAAAGCAGCTTCTCCATTTGACTTCATGGGTCATCCAGCAGGACAACGATTTGAAACACACTTCAGAACCCTGTCAGAAATGTCCTCAAACAAAGCACTGTTCTGACATGGCAGCAATGAGTCCAAATCTGACGCTCATAGAGAGATTTCAAATCAGCAGTTTGAAGAAGATTGAAAAAAGGGATTCAAATCTCCTGTAGAGAATTGAAACAAACTCATTTATGGTTACAGGAAACACCGATTTCAGTTGATTTTTTTATAAATTCAAATATGAATTTTTGTCAAAATAAAAAAAAATAATATTAGTAACAAATCATGATAATTTCCAATATTTTCTACTCATTTGATCAAATCATCATCAAGTTTGCTGGGCTTCTTTTAGGACTAAAACAGGCATGTCCAAAGTCTGGCTTGTGGGCCAAATGTGGCCTGTGTTCATATTTCCACCGGTCTGCAGGCACCCATCACTCATAAATACATGAATAAATAATATGCAGACTCCAGCATTATCTAGAAACGTTGTGTACGATTTCTTGATTGGGGTTGGCTAAATTATATTTTAAGTCTTTGTAAACCTGTGGCAACACTGGCCCTTCAACACATTTCACTCCTAACTTGTCACATATTGACGTTTAGTTGGAGATCCACTTTTTGATGTTTTGGGTGTCCCCAACTCGCCGGCTGTTCGTAAAATTAAGGGTGCGTAACCCTCGGGACACCATACTGTATTTGGTCCAGTACTGGTACAGGTAGCATAACCCGGCACCAGACGCAGTACCAAACCCAAACCTGTACCAGATGCAGTACCAAGGAGCGAACTTGTACTGGGTTAGGGCGCCGGTACTGGGTGAAGGTACCAATGCGCTACACATCCCGGTACTGGGCCGGTTCTGGTTTTACGGCCTGGAGTTTAGGAATCCTTGATATAATAGGGAACAGCCAGCATGTCAAAAAATGACGAGTTGGGGACACCCTAAACATAGATTTTTGACATAGAGTCCCTAAAGGGTAACCAAACTGGACAGTTACCCTTTAAACAACTGTCAATTTGTGACGAGTTGAGAGTGAAAATGTGTTGGACTCTTCTATGACGCTTTCTAGCTCATTTGCAATATTTCAACTGTAAATAAAAAAGCGAAGTTGACAGTGAGGTACACCGCTTCCAGGACAAGCAGAAATTAGCATATTTCCTTGTGCATCTGTCAAATATGCCAAGACAATGTGACTGTTTCAAGGAGTTCAATGTCAAGAGGCAGACGAGACATGCAAACTATATGACGAGCTAACAGGGAATGAACACTGTGGAGAATTGACAGTAACTTAGGTAAAAAATATGTGTTTTTCTATGTAAAGAAGTAAAAAATCCAATAAAATGTTTATTGAATAGTTAATTTTCATTTAATATTATTCAAATAGGTCAAAGAATGTCAGGCTGAACGGTTGACCCTCAAACATTTAAACCTCACCACATTTGGCCCTTTTTGCAAAAGGTTTGGACACCCCTGTCCTAAGGTATTAGTGCAGCATGACAGAAGAAAAAAAATGTCTTGAGCCACATGGTGCAAGACAGAAGTGACATTAGAAAAGTAATGAGGAAAACAATTCATTAGTATATGTTTGTTATTACTGGTCTAGAACTAGATCTTATAGAAATTTGGTTTCCATAGATCTTAAGTCTTATAACACCAACATTGTTTCAAGAACAACAGTCCTCTGTCTTCGGGCAGTGCTACCCACACGCCACACGACTTTTGTCTGATCTCTGCCCGGGCTGTAGAAATGGTGATGCAAAGTCAATATTTCATGTGCAGTGGCCATCACTCATACTGGGATCATTGGACCACATGCCAGTATGCATTAGAGAAAAAGAAATAGAGGAAAAGGATGAGACAGAGTTGGAGGGGGAGACTAGTGATTGAAAGCAAAGGTTACTCTTGTCCTTTTCATGTGGTGGATTACTGTATGATGTAGCATTGCCCTGAAGCAACAGGATGAGCAACTAGCCCCCTTGAGTGCTCTCAGCCCATTGGAGTAGCTGAATGTCAGACCATTTCCCTGGACTGTCACATCAAAGAGAGCCACATGGTAATAATGGATAGCAGGAAAATGGTGCAGTACAACAATCTTTGTTTTTTTTTACTTTCAAGACCTTTTCACCACAGGTTTTGTGTGGTTACGTGGTCCAAAACACAATCAACTTTTTTGATTCAAAATCTTATCTAACTTATGAAGTCATACTCAAGGATGGATTTGTTTGCCGTGGGCTAAATGTCATCAGGCATCAGCTATGCTTGTGGTTTAGCTGTTGTCGACTCATGTGATATTGCAACTCGATATGGAATCTTTTTTGATTTCGAGAAGGAAAATTTGAGATTTATTTGCAGCTACCTTAGAATTTAAATTCTAGTACTATTAGTCAGATATCAAGCACACTCATCAGCAGTCAGACGATTGCTTTATCGTCAGTAATAGTATTTTCCCAGAAAGCTTTGCTCGCTTTTTTGTTTCTGAACTATCGCTGCTGTCCTTTTCTTATCTACATGTCCACTGGTCTTTCTTGACTTTCCAGACAATTGCATGTCAGGAGCTTTATCTCTGAGCAAGTCCTGCTGGGGAGATATACCGGCTGACAGGTAATGACACCCACTGAGAGACGGGATTCCCGCGGGACGTACAGCCTGCTGGCCCCGCAAGCAGATAGGCAAACCTGCCTTCGAATTTTTTTTTTAACTCAAGGAATGAAACAAACAGCATAAATGTTGTGTTTAATTGATTTGGCTTGCTTCTTAAAGTTATTATTGAGCGGGTTAGCCTTGCGCAAAAGACATTTCATTTTCGACTGTCAGTCGTCTTATCTCGTGTCTGTCCGGTTTATCAGATTATTGACGTTCGTAGCAGGTGTTATCTCTTCCTTGTTTCATACAGTTAGTAAGTTATGATGTTTTGTCTGGTCTGTTACCTATGAAAGACTCAGATGGAGCTGTCATCTTATTTTTCCTCATCGTTGACAAATTAGTTTTAGATACACATTTTTAGATCTCCTAAATAGTATTTTCTATGGAGTAGAAGCTAATGGTGTGATGATGACTTAAAGGAGTTCTAAGTATAAATCTATGCAGATGTGTTCACACTCTGTATGAAAGACAGGTGAGTGTTTCGCAACTCAATGAAGCAGTTGCAATAATTGACAGAATCCACAGGCTTCGCACCTGGCGCTGCCATTTTCCCTCAGGAATTGGAATCCTATCAGATGCTTTTTTCCATAAAGTAGGCTGGGCAGGAGAACGGACTGACTCGGTTCACCTGCGGGGCGTCGGGTTTAAAGACGTTCAGAAGAAAGACAGCTGTTGAAAGCTCATTAACACATCAGCAGAGAAGTAAATGCATAATTCCATTTGCTGACAGGCAAACAATTCTAGATCTAAACCACCTGGAACTTATAAAACTGCTGCTGAACACGCACATAAGAAGCTCATTCACTTACCATTCAGCAACTGTAGAGAATTTTTACTCTTTTTCATGATTTAAAAAAATATCGTGAGGATTTTCCTCTTTAAAAGAAACAATTCAAAAAGTATTGAGTGTTTTACTTCTATTCTTTGTGTGAAGCACCAGGATGTTTTCATTAAACTGCCTGATCGCATCAAATGTGTTGCTCTCAAAGCACAGTTAATCAATTGCCTTTTATAGTAAAGCCAATAAAATTAAACCAAGTGAAAAATTAGCCCTGTGATAAATCAGTTTATACCATTGAATTTGTAATCTGTTTCAATGGGTTTCTACCTGTTACCAAAAAAAGCCTGTTCACTTTTGTCTGAAGCCAAAAATAACGAGTCTTCCTTAAAAATTGAAATGATTTAATAATTTGACACCATCTTTTAATTTCCTTCGTCACCTTGATTGTTGCCGGACCTTTGATAAAGTTCTACTCAGATCATCTTTTGATCTATTGTAAAATTATTCCTTTTAATAATGATTATGCTGTTTTTAGCCAAAAGAAAAAACAGTGTCGTTTTCTTAGACAAAGTTTCTACAGAATGGCAGTGATTTATTTGAAATTCCCTCTTTGAATTGTGGGCGGGGCAGTTGGTTCGGAGCAAGCCTGCCCCCAGTTCTCGCCATCCATTTGTTTATACCGGGGGGGCAAACTCCAATCCGAAACAGAACTTAGGTCACGGGCCAAAAGGGATGAAGATTTATTGAACACATTAAAATTAATTTTTAAAACGTTAAAAATGTAATTTTTTAACATAAATATGAATACAAATAAAAGAAAGCCATTGATCCTTATAACTGATCTCTCAGCCTCCATAATCATAGTGTTGCTTCAATAACATGAGATAACATCGGGCCATTAATAGCAATAAAATAAAACGATCTGATGGGCTGAATATGATCACCCGGTGGACCGATTGTGGCCCTGGGGCCTGGACTTTTAGATATGGGGTTTATATTGAATGAATGAATGAATGAATGAAATGGTTTATTTCAAGCAATCAGGTTATAATACATGAAATAACATCACTTAATGAATCATAAGTAGATCACTTGAAAGGGAGTTGAAGGAAGCGAATTTATATAATCCCACCCCGGCTCGACCATACCATTTTCTCTACATGAATTATCAATATCCGGATCAGGACTTAATATCAAATATTAATAAAGTTTCAGGTAATAAAAGATCATTAATATTATTGATGTAATAGAATATCAAAAACATCCATAGACAAATCATTTATATTAATCATCAACAATAATCTATTCTCTCCCATTAGCTAACAGCCACTCATACCCCCAACCTAACTTTACCAGTGGAACAAAAATGGCAGCAATATTGGTGCAAATTGAGATTTTGCCTACAGACAAAGCATTTGACTAACAAACTTTTTAATTTCAATGAATTTGATGTAGACAGGAGAACATAGAGGAATGACGGATTACCTATACTAGGAAAACTGAAAAAACTGTAGTGCCTGCCCTTAGCCTAAAAAAAGGTGGAGAGGTTAATGCCCAAGAACGGAAGCTTCTTATTAAAGCAAGATAGAAAAATGGGAGGAACCACAATCATTGAACTCTACACCAATTTATAAGATTATTCTACAATGAATATTGAGCAGTGTGGGTAGCCTTTGGACGGATGAGGAAAGCAGCCTCAGGCTGATGGGAATAGAAATGGAACTGTTAAAGGCCAACGTTGGAGCAAAAGCAGCTTCAGTGTGTAGAAGAATCTGAAAGTACCATGGTGTCAACATCCGTCCAGAAGACTGTCTCTCTGAGCTGCCATGAGGGATTTGTCTCTACAAACAAAGACGAAAAATGTAATGTTGAAAGGTCTAAAGCGCTTAAAAAATTACCAGTACATGTATTTATAGCAGATGGTTTATTGATAGGAATCTCACGTTTCTTACATTTAAAGGTAATCTGGGGTTATATCTTGCTTTACCCTTAAACTCCCAACTAAATCAAACAGTACAAATGGCAAATAACTCATTTAAAACACTGATTGTGTGTATTACTCCCCAAGGCAAAACGCAACACAAAAAACTTTTTTTTTTTTGGTAGCTAAAGCACAGCTTTAAATTTGGAATTTAAACCACCGTCCCAGCAATTGTAGGACATCTGTGGCCGAGATGAAATGGTCATACAAAGTGTCATGGGAAAGCCTAACTACTAGTCAGCAGATTTTTAAATGAATCTATTGGTTTCCCATGAGTTTCAGAATTGATTTTAAGAGCTTGTAATAGATGTAGTTTTTTAGATTTCTTCTAATTTACAAGATTAGTTTATAATATAAAAGTCCTTGCAGACCACAAGGTCCTCCAGCTTTTCAGTTGTTTCCAGTTAAAAAAGAAGACTCACAGTGAAGCATATTTTTAATTTATTTCCTCTTTGGATCCAAGAGGACCCAGAGGCTGCAAATATAATCATTTCAAAAACAGGATCAATACTCACCTCTTTTAATTGGTTTTTAACTATTGCTTATCTATTTTCTTATTTGACCAGGATTCCATTTTTTCCAACATTAAATAAGGACAGAGGTTGTTGGTTCTGGTTCTGTGGACCATTTGTCCACATTGGTAATGCCAGCATCCACCTCCTTATGCAGATGGCTCTTCTGTGACGGCTTTCTATGAAGGTCTTTTTTTGTTTTTTATGTGGTTTGGGTGGAAAAAAATGTATTCCTTAATTTATCTATTTCATCAAGTACAATTTTGATAAATTTGATTGTATCAAAAACTTCTCTATACAGGGACTTATGGATTGTATATCAGTGGAATGATTGGTAAAGTCATGGAGGCCATAGTGATTTAGATACTTTTGCTCAAGGTTCATGCTGAACTTTTTAAGAAAAGTTGAATTAAAGTATGTTACATACATTTTTAAAAGGAAGAAGAATAAAAACGTAATGATAAAAACTTTCGTTTTTTATACTAGAACTAAGGACGGTGTTGTCACATGAACACAGGACATTTCATTTTAGATTTAAAGAATATTTACACTTTTACATGTTAAACCTATACAAATTTTTAATGTTAAAAAGGAAGAAAATGAAGAGTTCTCTGGGTGTATTTAGTCTGAATTGAAGATTTTGAAGACATTGTCCCGGCAGAAGCATCACACTCCTGGCAGTCACAGCTGTCAACTACAATGTGAGATGTTTGTCTTTGATGCCATCTGATGATGAAAAATTGGCCAGATGGAGATTTTATGAAAAGGATGACTGTTCTTTAGTATTAAAGAAAAAAATCCATCTGTTTAGTTTAGTTTTTAGTTTTCTGTTGATCACTTCACCTTATTTCTTTTTTTTAGTGATGTTAGTAACATTTAACCTGAATGTCCATTTTGACGCCAAAGTGCTTTGAATCTAAAATGAAATAATTTATTTAACATAGATATTAATACAGATACAGATGATTCAGTTTGAAAGATCCTCTGGACTGAATACTGTTCCTGAAATCTTTTTAATATATTTTAATCTGATAAATTGTACATTTAGTGCTTTTTTTTTTTACATAATTATATCAAAAGATTGACTCAACGTGGCATTAAAAAACGTTTCTACATTTTTTAATTAAAATCTGATAACAATAAAAAAAAGCTCATATTCTACTTAAATAACCATAAAAACACATTTCTTAAAAACCCACACATGGCAAATGCAGCCAAAAATGTATTGATCTCCAATAACATAATCTTAAACTGTGATTTTTGTTGTAAAATCAGAGACTTTGTAAAGACATTAATCATCATGGTCACATGGAAGTGAAAATGTAAAAGAATGACGTGCAAAAGCGCGTTTGATAAGATACTGTCAATATTTGAGCCGCAGTATTTGGTTGGCAGCACATTTTAACTGGTGGAACTTCATCTTTGACTATGTTACCCAGAATGCCTAAAAGTGTAAACAGGTTGAGGATTGGTCAAAGGACTTTAGTTTATTTTTAAGAGACCTGTGACTATTTTACTCACGTCTGTTTATAAAAACCACATAAACTGAGACCTGCTCTCTGGCCTTTGAGTCTGCAAACACTGGAATTCAGAAGAAAGTCCAACACAACAGAACTTGTTAAAAATGAGAGCTTTTGGCTGAAGCGGTGGCAAAGTTCCAGTAATTGGACAAAGCTGCTGCATCGAGAAAAATGTGCAGATTTGATCCTAATTTGTGGCAATTGGTTCAACTTTGCAAAATTCTGGAGGAAAGTAATCTTCAACAAATACAAATTTGAGTTGATTCTAGACTAATTTTAAACCCTTAGATTATTTCAGAGGTCAAAGTCTCTATTTAGAATAATCTGTTGGCTGCTAAGATTTCTGAAGGATTTTTTATGATCTGTTCTCTTAATTGACATTTGTAGCATAGCATTTTTTATTTAAAAAAGGACAGCAATACATTTACGTATAATGAGGCAAGAGTGTCCAGTATGTCACAGCTAGATTGGGGAGTGTTTTCACTTAGTGGTCGTCTTACAGTCTGATTTACACAGTCATACTACATGCAAACATTTCCACTGCAAGCATTGTTAATTATTTTTTACACAATGGAGTAAAAAGTGTTTGCATGCTGTGTCCTGCCTTTACAAATATGTTCATTAGCTTGAGCCTCCCATCTGTTTTTCAACCTCTGACATTTTTACTTTTGTTTTTTATTACACCAATTGTGGCGCAAACAGCTTCAGAATTGTTTCACTGGATGATGCAGCACCCTTATTAACACCTCACTGATGCTAATGTGTGTGTAAAAAAGGTTGACTGTTCAGTGAGATACCTTCTTTTTGTTTATGTTGTTTCTCATTTCACCATCTGCAGCTGCTGTGTTTGCTTCAAGTGTGGTATTTTTGATGTTTCTTCTTCTTTTTTTCCTCCATTAATGCACAAATTGTGGCCTGTCACGCTTTGCTTTTTTGTACCCTTTGCTTTTAAGAGCACATACATGCATATATAAAAGAAAAATGCATCTTTTTGTGCTCTGCAGCATATATTTTAGTATATGTTTTCAAAAAATGGGAAAAGGAGAACAAACATATTCAAGGGACACTTTGCGTTACTTTAATTAGGTGAAAGTCTGTACTTTTGCTACATCACAAAACTTCCCTTTTTTATAGTGTTTATTGGTGTGCTTGACATTACTGGACATAGATACTTGCTGAAAGTTTGGCCTTCTTTCTGATTTTGCATACCAAAAAATTGTCCATCCATTTTCAAGAACCCATTTTATCCATTACGGGGTCACTGGGCTGCCAGAGTCAAATCTAATGTTGGGAAAAGGTGGGGTACACTCTGGAGAGGTCACTAGTATGTGACTCTAAAAAGTGTGCACATTACTGGTGAATGATGCAGCAGGGAATTAAGTGAAGTTAAGTCAGTAATTATAACAAATATTTCTGTCCTTATGATCATGTAGAAATATACACTCTTTGACCAATTTATTAGCCAGACCTGCCCAGCGACTTGTTAACGGCAATTTTCCTAATCAACCAATTACGAGGTCACAATTCAACCCCTTTAGACATGTTAACATGGTTAAGACCATTTTCTGCAGTTCAAATGGAGCATCAGAATGGGTAAAAAAAGGGGATTAAAGTGACTTTGTTAAGTAGCATGTTGTTTTTAGACGGCTGATCTGCGTATTTCAGAAACTGTTGATCTACTGGGATTTTTCCCCACAACCATCTCTAGGGTTTCCAGAGAATGGTCTGAAAAAGAGAAAATATCCAGTGAGCAGCAGATCTGTGATGGAAATGTCTTGTTGATGCCAAGGTCAGAGGTAAATGATGGGACTGGTTCCAACCTCCAAGTGACAGAAAGGCAACAGTTACTCAAATAACTCCGGATTACAAACCAGGTCTGCAGAAGATTATCTCTGAACCAGGTTCCAACCTGGTACTAGCAATGTGTATCTAATAAAGTGGCCGATGAGTGTATATATACTTAGGACATCTCAGTCCAAAAAAAATACAGTGCTAGGAACAGCTGAGGGTGGGGGTGTTGTATATATTTTTTAAATAAATTTTACACATTTGAAGATAAAAGAAACAGCCAGTTTCTAATTATTATTTTTTATTTTTGGCCTTCTGAGGTCTTTCCAAGCAAAGTTTCAAGTCTTAATTCTAGAATCAAAAGGGACACAACGATTACTAAACAGTCACTGCGGGGAATAGTGTTCACCAGTCATCTCTAGGTCTCTTCTTCATCAGTGAGAGCCCAGCAGTACGCCTGCTGTGATGCGGCTGAATGCTCCTCAAGAGCAGACTGCCAAACCGGCTGGTGGAGGTCACACTTGCTGATGATCACTTTATCCAATTAATTTGATTAAAAGCACCTGGGTTTAAATTGCCCCAGCATTAAGAGTTGATGACAGATTATACCCCCCCTCTCTCCTACACTGACTGTATGTGTGTATGGGGGGCATTGTGGTAGCTGTAGGTGTATCCTGCCTGTTTTTCACTCTTGCAGTGTCATAGCTCCAAACTAAACACAATACGTCTATGTGAGTAAAAGTACTTACTCTTTTAAAAGATTGCAGCGGAACTTTTCAGACACATGCTCCTGCTCACATCAACAAGTTGTGCAGCACTGAAAAGCCTCCATCAGCTAGTTGGAGATGCGCTCTTGGCTCGCCGGTGTCTTAAAGCGCTGCAGCTCTGCAGTGCTGGCTGGGAACAAGCTCAAGTGGAGCAGAAATTAGAGTGACATTATGCAAACAATTATTCCCAAGACACATATGCCAACTGCGCACACTCTCAGAAACACTAAGCAAACACAGCAACTCACAAGCGCTCTCCGCCTCATGAGTCCTGTCTCGCAGACGTGATGCATGACAGCTTCTGTTCATTTATTCCCCTGAGTGAAATAAGCCTCACATCATAAACCCGATCATAAATATATCCTACATCTGGATATACTTGGCATTCAAATGCAAAGGGAAATATATGACAGAAGGAGGAAACAGAATTTTTACCATAGTTTGAATGACAAATAATTTAAACCAGAATACAAACTGCACTAGGTATATAATTCATAGCTTATTTTACACATGATGCTATATTGTGCGTGTGACGCGCGTTTAGCATGCTAGCACATGTCCATCACCTACAGCTGGAAGAAACTTAGGCTGAATCTGAATTCTGCCCCCTACCCCCCTCCAATTGTAAGGGGATTTAAAGTGGCAGGGGGTCTCTGAAATTGTTTTTAATGGCTAACCATTGCTGCAGAGGGACGCAGAGCCGCGAGGGTGAACCATGTTGCGCTGTTTTGCGGAGGAAAACTGCGTTTCTTCACACGGGTGTGCTCAGAAGCACAGACGTTTACATTTTAATGTGAGATATTACTTTTGTTTTAGAATGGCGTTTTTTTAAATTATAAACTGATGTTATGTATTTCCGAGAGCTAGCAGCTCTGCGGTAACATAGCTACTATTGATGACATAATAGAGTGGATGTCTGAATCTGTAGACACCGCACTCTTTGTTTAGAGGGCTCAATATAGGGCCAAGTGCATTTCAAGGGGTAGGGGTCCAAAATAGTTTTTTAAGGGATAACCGCGAGGGGGAACCGCGTCGTGCTGTACCGCGGAGCAGAAGTGGATTTCTACACACGGGTGTGCTCTGAAGTAGAAGTTTAAATTTAAATTTAAGTAATGACTTGATGTTTTAGCATGGCTTTTTAAAAGTGATAAAACCAAAACTTCGTGTTTGAGCACTAGCAGCGCTGTGCTAATGTATCTGACTGGCGAATATTAATTACATCAGCAAGTGGTAGTGAGGTCCAAATTTGAAGACACTATTATAACTCTCCTTTTGAAAAGCTAATTGTAGGGGTAGAGGAAGAATTTGGATTCGGCCTTAGTGTGGAATCTCGAAGCGATATAAATATCGCAATTTTTTTTTTTTCCAAGTTCTATTTCAATATATATTGTACAATTCCACCTGGGCGCAAACATCACTTATAAAGTTCTCCTTCGTTATCTATTAACAAATGGTTGGAGCTTCCAGGAAATAAAAGAGATACCATCTATACATCCCTGCCAAATCTTCCCTTGTTGGTCAAAGTTCAGCCTGGTTTTACTTTAACATATATTCAAGGATGTGTGCGTATTGTCCGTAGAGCCTGAAAACTGTCTTAAAAATGTGCATAGATGCGCGTTCACATAGACCACTTCAAGTACATTACAGATAAATGTTGATGTTGTTCATCTTACATACTCACCATCTTTCAATTTGTTTTTAAACAAGATTTGTTTTTACAGCCTCCAGAAATGCTGCCATATATTATATAATGTAAAACATGTTATGTAGTTTCATATTGTCTGTTTAACATCTTGAGGTATTTGAAAATGTTCCATTGAAGAACTGATTTAGTTCGTAGAATTTGCTTTGAATAATTAACATGCTGACAGATTCCTGCATATGTTTTTCTTTTTTCTCTAAATGTCATGCGTCCTGCACCTGTTCCTGTCCTACTCATACAAATAATTGCAAATGAAAAGGCTTTTGCTTGTCAGATTCTTCTATTTATATAGACAGTTTCCGCTGATTTTCTCGAGCTAAACTTTTTCTTTATCTTAGCCTTGACTGGATAATAAATTGTTCTTGAAATGCTTATCAGAAATATTTTCTCTTTTTTTGTTTCAAATACCACACATGCACTTTGCAATGCCGTTGATGGTGTAGAAATTCCCACCTAATGCTTTTGACTTGTTTCCTATTTCTTGCAAACTAATTTTTTCACCTGATCAAAGATGTTTTTTCATTTTCTTCGTCCATTAGTAAACGTACAATGTCTTCGGCTTTCACCTCTGCTTTGGTTTGATGCAAACAAATGAATCAGGACTAAAAATGATTAAACCCTTTCAGAGGAAGGGGTGTCCTGTAATAACCTTAAAAACTTCTAAATTAATATTTACTTTTAAATTGTGACACAGAACAAACAGAATTTTTTTTATTTTAATTTAATTCTGTCTTGTAAGAACTCAAAAGTAATGTCAAGTTTGTATGTAGTTTATTATTACTTTCATTAGTCTAGAAATATTTCAATGACAATTAAAGTTTATTTTCTTTCTTTAACATAGACGTACCATCAGTTTTATCTATGGTTCTTGTTTTTTAAAAGTGAACTTCTAACAAACTTTTAACTCGGTTTAGTGACTTTGTTCCTTACAAAAAAAAAAAAGAAAAGCTTTTTTCTCTTTGACCCTCTTGCCTTGCCTGGTGATTTCTTCTTGTGACATTTGAGGCAGCACTATTGATTGTCGGTGTTATCTGGCCGTGCCATAATGATGCTAAAGCACTGTGTTTAGATGACATTTTGTGCAAAGCCACTACAATCATTTCCTCTCCCTCGTGTAGTTTGGGTTTAGTTTAAAGGTAATTTTTGGAAATATTTTATTTTGGAAGTCACTTATTACTTATTAAGTAAATTGAGCTTTTATTTAAAAACTGTAAGATTTGGACAATAAAAATCTATTGTTTTCTTGAATAAAAGCATGTGAATACAGCTTTGTGTGAAATTGTGGCACTTACATATTGAGATCAATTAATGAGTTTAAATCTGACCATTAGCATGTGGGAATAGTTTTTATAGCTGGAAATAGAAGCACATTTGCTCTACTACAGGTTCCCTGGTGAAGTCTTTTACCCTTTTAGTTTATTTTTTAATGAATTCAGAAGTGTGGTTTTACCAGCTCCTCATTATAATTACTAAAGTCATTTGAACCAATTTTAAAGCTAAAACCACCAGTTGCGACCAAAAATGAGCTGAAACTGTCAAACTTTGATACAAATTCCTCGACTCAGCCTCAACATTCAGCTTCAGATTAATGAGACTCAACATCTCGGTCCACTCACACATTATTATAGAAGACTGTGGGCTGTAATTATATTATGTGACACCAGGAAATCAGTTTCTTGTCACCAGGTCTTCGGCGAGCAAGGTTTTTCTAATTATATAAGGTAGCACCTCCGCTTCCCTCGGTAGTTCACACCACAGGGCTTTAGGATGAGATTGATTAAAGCGTAGAAGCAGCAATTTCATTACCATGCAGTCAGACAAGCAGACAGATTGGTTGGGGTAAAATTTGCAGTCACGCTGCTCCAAGTGAATAAAATAGCTATTAAACAAACATGATGCATTTTGCTGTAGACATGCACAAATATCCCTGTGTGCGTCCCGGTATGGGTGTGAGCTCACACAGGTGTGGGTTCCTAAAAATCTACATTACCAAGGAAAAGCGTTGGATGACTCGTTTTTCTTCATAGTAACACACAATGAAATGAGTGAGATCTGTTTGAGCGGACAAAAAAGGAATTAAATTTGAACTGTTCAAGAAAATTAGCTATAAGGCTGTTCTCATCTTAATGTTTGTTTATCATGCTTTTTTTATTTTAATTAAAAAGTTTCCGGTACAACTAAAACAGTATGAAGTTTTCAGACTTTGTGGGGAGTAGAAGTCCTAAATGCAGAACACAAGGTGTTGATCAAATCCAGTTTTTAACCATTATTGCGTTTTTATTTTGTACTTTAAGATCAAACTTTTTTAGATGCAACGTTAGCAACTTGAAAAAGAACATCCAATAATCTCCAATCTGTTGAGATGCTTCACACCCCTCCAGGGCCCCCACTTCTCGTGGGTGTCCTCCTGGATAGGGTGGGCGGCCCCTACCTCAGTCCTCCCAGACTGTTCACGTTTATTCTTGTGCATCACTGTTGATAGTAATCTGGGGTCAAAATAAGCGTTTTGGCAAAAAAAAAAAAAAATCGGTTTCGGGTCAAGGTTTCACTGCACCAAAATCTTAGTAATGACGTAATGAGGGTCTCTGTAGTCTATTAATTGTAGTTTACTAAAATTTGAGCTGTAATCCATTACGTTACTCTGTTACTGACAAAACTGATTATATTACAGTAATTCATTACATTCAGTCCTACCCACAACTCAGAGATAAATTTCTGATGAACTTATTGACGTTTTGCAGAAACTGTGTCCTAGAAAACCACATTGGTTTTTGATTTTGGCTGGAAACACCATATTCAAAATTAGAAAACCACTGGAAATGCTTTTACAATAAATCAAAAGACGACTGGAGCAGGACTTAAAAGACTCCTAAAGTTATTACCAGACAATGTCAATGTGTCACCTCATGTCAAATGTCAAGGCACCAATGTGATCATAATAAGAATACATTAAATATCCGATCCTGAGCGGGGGAGAACGTCCGTTGTCAATGGAGTCATCAACCACGTGATCGGAAATTGGGGTCGATCATATTGGATCGGGACGGCCCTATTTTCAAGTATGTGTCAGTTTGACTAGAACAGGGGTCTGCAACCAGAAGCTCCGGAGCCACATGTGGCTATTTTATCCCTCCATTGTGGCTCTTTGGCTTCAAAGAAAACTTCTGACTTAACTGATTATTTAATTATTTAATTTGTGTTTAGATTTTGATGTGTCAGATTGGCCTAACTGCTCAAAATGATTGTAAATGGTTTAATGTCAAAGTTGTTTATCATCAGAGTGACATCATCTTATTGCATGTTTATGTATAGTTAAAAAAAAGTGAATTTTACACTTAAAACACTTGTGTTTTATTTTTTCACTAGTAAAAGTAGAAAAAGGATGAAGGGACACCAAAGTCATATTAAAAGAAAATCACCTGTTTCTTGTATTTTAAATAAAGTAAATCTGATGCAATCAAGAGATCTCCTGTAAATGCCCTACTCACCAATATTAACTGCACCCTTTAGTACACACACCTCTAACAGCTCAAAATATACACTCCAACACACACACAAACATTGTTCACGCAAGGAAGGTGGGACCTAGGACTTCCTGTCCCCTACCCCATCCCTGTCTTTTGTGCCGGTCTCCCTCCTGGACCCTGCGGCCTCCTCTCCACGCAGGGAGAGGGGTCCCTGAGATTTAAGGCCTAGAGCAGGGGGTCAAATTACATCAGAACCTGGGGGTGTCCTTGTCTTGGTGGTGCGAGTTGTGTTCCTTACTCTCGAGAACTGGTCCTCTCCGAAAATTCCATCAGTGGGTGAGCCTGGTCAGGCCTTGTTTACAACACCCCTTCAGGGCCCCCACTTCTCGTGGGTGTCCTTCTCCTGGATAGGGTGGGCGGCCCCTACCTCAGTCCTCCCAGACCTCCCGTGGCGGGGGCGGGCGGTTGTCTGGAGCGTGGGGGCGGGTCTCCCTTGGGGGGACCTGGGTGGGGCAGGGGGGTGCTCGGTTTTCCTGGGTGGTGGTGGGTTGTGGGGGCCTTCCTGGCGCGATAGGGGGCTGCTCTTCTGGCTGGGCTAGGACCTGCGCTTTCTGTATTCCTGTGCCTTTCCGCTCTCGGGGGTGGGGGGCCTCTGCAGCTGAATCTGGGTCTCCCTGTGCGGTCCCCAGCCCGGATAAAACATAGAGTTGTGTCTTAAAGGTTGTATCTGGCATAAAACTTTCTGGCAAACTGAGTGGTGGAACCAGATTTTCTGTGGTTATCCATGAAGGGAAACTTTAAAAGATCAACATTCTTGAAATGAACCAATATGTCAAGGGTGTAGGTCACTTTAGAATGAGCTTTGTTCAAACTAAAATATAATATCTGTCTACATTTGAAAGACAGCGTGAGGTTTTCACTTCAAGTCTTTTACTGTGAACCAGCTGCCAAACCAGATGCTTGTGCTTTGTGGACGACTTTATATCTCTAGGAAATAGTGTCTTCGGTCTCCCACATACTTGTCTTTCTTATCTTGAAAGCTTTTATTTCGTGCTCCCTGATGGTGGAATGAGCAACCGACTTTTACCAAAGCAGAAGCGTGCCTCCTCAATGACTGGGATTTGTTAAATATGCAAGTCTTCAGGGAACACCTTCTCTCCTAACACCTCTAATGCGCCTAACCTACTCACTCTTTAAGATTTTCTACCTGTTCTGCTTTCGCTGTTCTTTTTTTTTTTTTTTTTTTTAAATAGTGCACAGTTCCTCTATGGGGTTACATCACACTGCAACAGTTTAATCAAAAACACATCTTTCACTTGAAAAACCTAGTTGCGTGCTTCCACCCTCAACTTTCCCACAAAATTCTGCCCTCACACATTTAAAAAGTCCCTTCCTGCATGAATATTTGCTTTTCTTCAAAACTTTTTCTGCTCTCTGATACATATGTTGCTTGCATGAATGAATTTCTTTCCATTTTGAGTTCTTGCGCTCAAACTTTTTCCGTACGCTGTCGAAACTTCTCTCGCATTTTGACTTTTAGTTCTAAGATCTTCATGAAGAAAGTGTGTCACATTTCTCCCCAGCTTATGGAACAACAGATTTGAGGATGGTGTAAGTGCCTCCCAACGGAGCCACTTGTTTTCATTTGGTTCCCCCCCAAATACAACGTGAGCAAAACCCAAATACTGGATTGTAATTCTGTTCATATCAGTCCTGTTGCTTCCAATTAAAGTCAGTGAAATATAAATCAGTTTAGCGTGGTAATGATGGTTGTGCTTTATTACTTAGGTGTGGACTACATGTGCTAAGCTATTAACATTCTCGTAGAGGATAACTCATTAACTGCATTTTCCAGTAGTGAGGTCCATGACCTTTATATTCACTACTGTATAAACGTAATTTAAAATGAGCTCTTACATGAATGTCACTGAGCAGTATGCTTTATTAGACACTGGTTTCAGAAACAACTTGCAAGATGCAGTTATGAATGTTGATGATTATGCAAAGTGTTAGCTGGGAGAGTTAAAATGGAGAGTGTGAAACTGGAAAGCATCCAAGTACACACCCTTTGTTTGTTACTAAGATGATGCAGTCATTAAACCTCTTATGTATGTGGTAAAATACAATACTAATCAGGCTGCTCCACCGCCTTTTAAACTGCCAAGGGAGAGGAACCAACCATGCACCTTTTCAGCATTTGGACCTTTTCAAAGTGCACTTTGCAAGACTCAACTTCAAAGCCACCGACATACAGTATATTATGTCAAAACAAGGTGTTGACGTCACCTATAGAAAATGCATTACCTCCTTGGCCTTGAATCAGGTCAAATCCGTCACCATGGCTTAATGATCGTCTGCCGCCATCTTGAAATCTGTCAACAACGATTAGTCAGTCTGTCTGAGTCACGTTTTTAGAGGAACTACTGTCACCATTTATGAATGAGCTTATTCAATGTCCACACCCCTTTCACTGAAAGCAGGTTTAGGGAGAATCGGTCAATCAAATGTTCGAGGTCGGGTCAAATGGCACCACATGCTTTTACTGAGGCATCTTATCGGTTAGTTTATAACTTGCTATAAAGAAAAAATATCCTTAAAAAATTAGGATTAGAAACAAGATACTAAAAAGATTTTATCAGAGCAAGAATGGTAAAATAGCTGTCTATATCTTAACAGACGTTTATGGGATTTTGACCATCTTGAACACCGCAGGTACTTTCTATTTGAAACACCAGAGGGGAGTGGTTGATGAGTCCAGTGATTATTAGGGTTGGGCACCGATGGGATCTGATGCGGTTCCGGTTCTACCGCGGTTCTTTGGTTTCGGTTTCGGTTCCCTTTCGGTGCTTATTGCGGTACTTCAGTAATAAAAAATAATGCCTTTATCTTCCTAAATCCAAAGCAGAACGGCTTCAAACAAGCGCAGACTCCCTCCTGCCGTGCAGCTGTGCGCACGTAATGTAAAGCATAATATAAAACTCCGTCTTAAATAAACTTAAACGTCCTTGAAATTTTAGCCTGACATTTTATTAAATTAAATCAGGAATGTGGCATTTATTTGCAGTTGTTTTTGGGCAAAAGCAATATTTTATTTCAATAAAACAAGGCGGAAGATAAATGTCAATCACACGGCTGCAAAGCGCAGCAGATGATGACGACCCGCTGTGGTGGTGGGCGGAGCCGAGCCGAGCTTTCTGGATCATCAGATTCTTTGGAGCATGCGAAGCCGAATAATTACACTTAGCTATTGTAGAGGAACTGAACTTTTATTACTTTAACTTGCAGACAAACTCGAGAACAACTCTCCGCACGCTAACGTGCGCGCGCACCCCTCCCCTTTCCTTTCTCTCTCCTTTTTCTCTGTCTCCGCAGCACGCGCTGCTCTCTCGCTCCTCTCAGAGCGCGCTGCTCCTCACATGCACACGCCCCCCCCAGCTTCGTAACAAGCTGAGATGCAGAAGTTGGAGCACACACTCATCTCACAACAACAAGAAAGTAAATAGATAGGCTGAATCGTAAAAAATCAGAAGGGAGTACTACAAGTGATTGACATGTCCACAGACAAATGAAACTTCAATGAAATTTGGAACCGAAATCCGGCACCGTTTGCAGCCGCATCTTTCGGTTTCGGTAGAACCGCGCAAATCATAACGGTTCCTACTTGGAACCGAACTTCGGTGCCCAACCCTAGTGATTATACAGTCAGTGTATAAGCAGTCATTAAAAACACATTCAATAACCTCTTAAAATGATGAAAGAAAAAGAATCCACTAGGAAGCAGAGGCTTGCACATTTATAGTTGTGGCACATCATCACTTGGTCTCAGATTGTCCAAAATGTGGCTGTAGAGCTCCGACTAAAGCTCTGCAGTTAATCTGTTCATAGACAGTAACAGTAACTGTGACGCTTCATTCATGAGACACGTCACTAGCTGGAGTGTTATACTGTTTTCTGACTATCCCATAGCCACTTCCAGTTATGTTTAAAATGACAGTCATTCTTACCGGAGAATGTCAATGCTGGTTGTACGGGGCATCGTAATCTTAATGTTGGTATCTGGCCTTTTGTCACTCCTGGCGAGAGTTGTATGCGCCAGCGCTCTCTTCTGTTGCCCAAAATCTAAATCCGGCAGGACAAACAAGCCCGGCAGTTGTTGGAACACTCTGAAGTTCTGTTGGACGGCAAAAAACCCAACAGTCCCCTGTCAAGCGAAAGACTGCACCCTTGACTGGGCTTAATTTTAATGTCTTGTTTGCCAAAGGCACGAATCATAAAAATTGACTCCAAGTAGTTTTGACATGGTTATGAATACTGTCAAATATGTAGATGATAGAAATCCTCCAGCTATTTATTCCTCTTGGACTACTGGACTGTTTTTTTTTTTTTTTCAGTCGTATAGGTAGATATTTAGGCGTTTGACTTTTGTTGATCCCCTTTAATTGCCATATATTTATTTCATGGTAACATATGTTATCTGCAATGCAGTGGAGATAAAGTGCAACTATTTAGTGTTAATTTTAGAGTATTCACCTCTAATTTGGACACAGGATGTTAAGGATGTCGTGTCTTTGCCTTAAAAGGACCCAAACTAATTGGACAATCGAATCAAAATCGCAGACAGTTGCAGGCAATTTCTTTGCTTCATCAATATTTAATGGGATTAATAGTCTGAAGTGTGTGGTTTTCATTTGGACAATGCTTCTCCTACACCATTGATTATGCACCTATGTTTACAGCCGACTGGTTCAATTTTACAATACCTCTTCCTCTGAGTAGTCCTTCATCAAAACCTTTGGGAAATGCTGTGTGCTGGTTTATAGTTACTGCTGTCATTAGCAGCTTCTTAATTTTGTTTATTTTTATCACCGGTTAGTTTTCTTTTTATCTTCCCAGTTATACTCATAACGCAGGAAGGCTGAAGCCAAAGAAATGTTCATGCATTAGGTGATATGACCTGTTATTTTCCAATAGGGATGAACATAGATGTATCCCAGAACTCATTTTTTAAAAAGAAGGATACTTCATCTTGAATGAAATTACCTTAAAATAGCTGTGTCCTTTGATAGTTATGTTCCAATTCAGCATATAATAAAAGAAAGGAAATCCAATGCATCCTTTTATTATCTCCTTTAACTGAAGATACACTGGAAATGTCTTTGTCAAAGGAGAAAAGATGATACAAGCCCTCAACATTCTTTTTTCATCACAATTCAGAAGAGAAGCATTAAATGATTTATAGCCAAAATGTATTAGCAGTTTAATGTGAAGAGCTGCAACATTTATTGAGGGACAAGAGACAGATATTCTTTCAGAGAATAAATAAAAGAAACAGCTTCCAGGAATAAAAGAATCAAGAAAAAAAACGAATAAAACCCTTTTTAAAATTCTGGTTTTCATATTATTGTAAATATACAAAACCATCTTTTGGATTGCTTAATATCCGGGCAGGTCCACCTTAAAACTCTTAAATACGAGTTTGTATTTTTAAGTTAGCACAACTGATTGTCTTTGTGTCAATGATTTCTAAAAAAGAACAAAAAGAACATAAAATTCTAATATGTTGATACTTAACTAAAACAAAATTAATTTTTCATTCGAAATCTGTCGAATAACTTTAGCCAGTAGATTAGATTTTGTATTCATTGCAATTTCTTTGAAACTTTTTTCCTTTCTGGAATTTAAGGATCAACAAAAATCCAGATCTGGTCTTTAGGAACCCAGATGGACTCAAATAGGGGGTGCTGGACCTCTTTATCCCACAACACCTTTCTACAGAACACTGCACTGAACTATGAGTCAAGCTCTATGCTTCATTGTGGTTAGGACTTATCCACTGCTTTATGGCCACAGGATGCAAGCCACAAAGTGCCTCTTAAATCAGAAGTTTGACTATCGGACTAATTGTTCTTCTCACTCTGAAGTAGACAGTCCCAGAGTGGTATCCCATGTAGTTAGAAGAGGACACCCTTCTGGACCAGACCAGACTCCTTCTAAAGTAAAATCCCATTCCGGTTTGGCAGTCTAGAGGCACTGTACTTGATTCCCACATGATGTCGTAAAGACATGTCACCCAAGACAGGTCTACAACATCCAGAAACTTGGTGCATTCAGACCTCATCTATCCTCGGTCCCTTGCCAAAGAACTCTAAAATTGTTTTCAGGCCAACCTCCATCAACTCCTTCTAAACTCAACTCCTACATGGACAATGAAGAATAAAAACACAGTCCACTTAGTTTCTTGGCACTTGTTGAAGCACTCCCAGATATTAGAGTTGAAGACCCTCCAGACAATGAGCTTCCCACAAGACTCTCCCAATACATTTTGGCTCTTGAGTCTGTCTGGCCTTCTCCTCCTCCAGCAGATCCAACTCACCATTGGGTGATGATCGATTGTCAGTTTTCCCATCTCTTCACACACAGAAAACCAACATCAATCGATTGACCTCCCGCATAGGGTGTCCTTCTACCAGGTGCACTGCTGGACACATGCTCAAGCATGGCATTTGTTATGGATAAATTGTGACTGGCACAAAAACCCAACAAATATTACCACTTGGGTTCAGATAAAGAAGATTGTTCCTCTCGATCAAGACCTTTGTGGATTCCCCGTCACTGCCCGCATGAGCATGCCTGACTGTCTCTAATAGGTACTGCTCTGCCTTACACACAATCGTAGGTCCTTTGCATAAATGAGACAACATTCCATATCTCAATGGTTAGAGTCCAAGCTTTATTGCAATCCAAATTCACATGACACTGGCCCCTAATAGTCGTTCCAGCTGTAAATGGGACATAGTAAGGTGAGCCTATTTTTTGGGCTGAGGCTAGCCAAATCCCGTAGAGAGGCCCAACCACCAGGTCCTCATTTGCAGCCTCCAGCGTTGGACCTTGGTGGCATCAGTCTTTGCGACATAAGATATCTCGTTTTCATGGTTTCCCCAAGGTGCATTTGGCTAAAGCTTTATAGAAAACATCCCTTTAGCAAAATTTGGAAAATAACAAGATAGTTGTAAAGAGTTGTAACAAGAACAGTTTCAAGTCAACAGATGGGGAGCTCAACATTTGAAAACCTTTCAGGCTTTAGTACAAGACTTTAAATATTTCTGGGGACCTGCTGTAGATTGGCCTACCAGGATTTCACTTGAATTACGATTCTTTTTAACATGTTTTTTTTATTTAGTTGTGCAATCACTTGGAAAATGTTACTTAAAATATGTTTTATTTTCTCTGTACTTATATGCAAATATTTCAAATCTAGTTAGACGTAATCCTACAACATTCCACCCACTATTCCTCTGTTTGTTTTTCATGAGTATCATATTTGTGTACCATCACATTTGCATTATTTTCATCTGAACTAGAGTAAACGTCTTTTGATGGATTACCTTTACTGATATTGCTGTTGTTACTTTCCCTCTATACAGATATTGGATTTTAAACAAAACGTGTTGAACTTTAAAACCGGTACTTAGCTCATATGATTATATTAACCTTGTAGGATATTGGAGAGATATTGGCTTTTGTGCACATTTTCCCCCTGCCTACTTCTCAGCTCGAGCATGACTGAGTGGTTAATGCAAAAAATAACTAAGTAATGCCGCTTGTGCCAGGTGCTCCAGTCAGTGCAGTTACTTTATGAACCTCTGATGGATACAAATTATGGTCCAACCCAGTAAAAAAAAAAAAAAAGCCTGATAATTTATAATGTATATATAAAAGCGTATGCCATTTTTATACCTGTTTGACAACTCTGTACATAATTGATGCATGCTGTACATACTTAATTGCACATTTGAATCCTATGCTGCCAAAGTTCACAGAATACAGAGCATGTATACATGCATAATATATCACTGCTACATTTTAATACTGTTTTATGCAGGATTATGATGTGAAATTGCATTATTTTCTGCATAGAAAGACGTAGCATTATAAACATACACTGCCTTTCTAATCTATAAACATGTTCTGACGACTGTTTCAAATTATATCAAATATCATAGGCTGTACTCATGAATAATTTCTGTTTATTGTGTTTTGCCTCTTTATTCCTTAATGCTCACGTGACACACTGATTTCATCTCGTACAACACTGTAACGTCTTTAAAAAGCTGCAGCAGTGACTGGAGTCTCATGTGTGCCTTTATTAAAAACCAAACAACCAGCAGATGTTTTGAGTCGTTTTGCTGCAGTAAACAAAGCATAATGAATAACACTTTTTTCCTTTTTTTCCATGAAAATACCTTGCAGGGTTTGAAAACTTTTGAGGTTCCAGATTTGCTTCACATGCTGAGCCTTATAGAACAACGCCGGTCCCTCTCCAATAAAAGCGCTTACCAAATTATGCAGATTTATTAAGGGAAATACTCTGCCAATGGAGGTACTCAAGATTAATGGCAAGCAGCATTCAAGAAATGTCACGTAAGAATTGGTCACAATAAATCTAGGCGCTGAGGGAGCAGCTTTCAGTAGAATAACCTTTTATTGCAGAAGGAAAAAGTGGATGTGGATTCTCAGATGACTAGCCACACATTTCATACAGGCGCGCCTTCATTTGGTGGCAATCTTTTAAAGTTTGCACTGGAGATAAAAACAGCTTTTTTTTTTATTACCTCTTTCAAAATACGATATTTTACTTTTTTTTTTCCACCCAGCTGCCATCCTTGATGATCCCATGGAGTGCAGCAGAGGCGAGCGCTTGGCCATCACTCTGGCCAAAGACAACATCAACAGGAGCAGTAACCGCTCTACCACTGGCAAGCTGGAGGTGGACATATTCGAACTGCTGAGAGACAGTGAATATGAGATGGGGGAAACAAGTAAGTGACTTAAACAAGCCATGCCAACTAACTGTCAAGGAAAAACAGAGTTCCTGTACGTTTGCTTTACATTTGAATCAATATATATGTGAGGGCATGTCAAGAAAGAAAAAAGAGAGAGTAAAAATGTCAAAGTGTGCTGCTGAGTCCAGTCAGCAGCCACAATAGCAAAAGGGATCTGGTTTTTGAATAAGTGCGCCTGTCATTTCAAACCTCACCGACGTCTTCTCTCTCACCGTCTTGTGAAATGTATTGTTAACAAAATGATAGAAAATGACAGGTATTGTGCAGGAACACTAGAGGTGTTTTTTTTCTTCTTTTTTAATACCTGTTTGAGTCGAAAGGGGTTTTATAGTGGCTAGGCTGAATTTTATCTTTCTAATAACTGTTGAACTTTCACTGGAGGTAATACATTTTGATAAAAAAAAAAAAAACATTTTCTCATGAAACTGTACTTCATGAACGCAAACTCCACAATTACTAGTGCAGCACTTTTTGCGACAACATTATTCAAAATAAGCAGCGACTTGAAGGAAAAAAAAACCTTCCGAGCGATGTGGGGAGATTTTGGCAGTTCCTGTGTCACAAACCTGAGCTTCTTCAAACATCGATTTATTTCTGCTCCTGATCATCACAATTTAAATAAAATAAAACTCAGAAATGTAGTTTAAATCATTAATTATTTTGTCTTCCACTGAAGAAAAATTCTACAAGAACATGTTAAAACACAAAAAACTCAATTTTCAATCAGTGCATGCAATGCAATACACAGGGGAGACAAAGAAAGAGCACTGGGAATGGATGCTCCTGGAGAAATGAAACGTTCTGCAGCCCTTGATGATGATCTAACATCTCTGTGTGCTGCTTTCTAAGATGCTCAGGTCACTGCAGCACACTTTTGTCAGCTATTCAAGCCTGTATCTGTATCCATGATGGCGACATTATTAAAAAAGGGAAAGCAGACATAATTAATGTCAATTTGAATAACTATGATTGGGTCCATATAAGCTCTCAGCTCATTCACCAGAAGCCCAGTAAATGCTATGATGGATATCAGGCACCAAAAACAAAGGTGTGAAACTTGGTCCAAGTTTTAACGGAGATGCAGAAATAATACAAAAGTAAACCAAGGAAGGAACTCATACTTGGGTGCAACTGAGAAAGACTAAAGAGAACCAATCAGTAGTGACCTCCAAACAAAGCCCTTTCTCCGCATAAGACTGATGGGTTTTCTTAAGGAGAGGCTTGTCATCGACATGTCTGAAGGGGGAGGAGTCATCAAAGCTCATAAGTACTTTAAATAAAAATTAATACATATAAATAAAGGTAAATAAATAAAAATGTAAGAACAAAAAAACCTAATAAAATAAATAAATTAATTAAATGAATAAAATTAAAATAAATCAATACAATTAAAATGAATTAAAAATAAATAAACAAAATTAAGAAAAATAAATACAACTAAGAATGAATAAAAAAATTTAAAAAATGAAGAAAAATTTGAAAAATAAAGTCACTGGTTAGTGGTCTTACCTCACAGCAAGAAGTCCCAGCTGGTGGACATGAAACAGAACCACCAACAGGGGACCTCTCTGTGTGGAGTTTGCATGTTCTCTAAGTGCATGCGTGGGTTTTCTCCGGGGACTTGGGCTTCCTCCCATCATTCAATAACATGCTTGTTAAGTTAATTGGTGACTCTAAATTCTCCCTAGGTGTGAATGTGAGTTTGAATGAATGTGTGATTGAGGCCCTGCGACTGACCTGTCCAGGGTGTATCGTGCCTTCACACATCAGTAGCCGGGTTGGGCTCCAGCACCCCCGTGACCCTGACAGGGACAAAGAGGCTAAGAAGATGAATAAATGATGAAATAAATGAATGCATAAATAAATAAATACATAAATTCAAGCTAAATAAAATTAAAATAAATACATAAAATCAAAATTAACTTAAAAAAAGGAAAATGAAATTAAGAAAAATAAATTAGAAAAAAAAATACATGATTTTAAAATGAGTTAAAAATAAGTAAAGACAATAAAAAAAATTACATTAAATGAAAAATAAATTAAGGAACATAAAAATATACATTTGAAATAAATACAATTTAAATGAATAAACAATAAAAAATAATTAATAATAAATAAAAATAAGAAAAAATATAAATATATTAATAATGAATTAATAATTAAAATAAAATAATTAAGAAAGTAAATAAAAATATTTAAATAAATAAAATAAGTACCTGAAAGCAAAATTAATTAAAAATAAGTAAATCAAATTAAGAATAATAAAGTAAGAAAAATAAATAAATACATGAACTGAAAGTAACAAAGGTAACAAAAAACAGATTTAGTCATACAGTATAATTGGCTGAAATAATGAAGAAGGTACACAGGGACAAAACAAACAAATAATGCAGTGCCCCGCCCACTCTAGGAATCAATTCTCCTCTTTCCGTTTAGCAACCTGGATTGATTATTTGGATCTCCTGAGAAAACCAACAGTCTCTAAAGTCCTGAGATTCTCAGAGGTCATTTCTGTCCTCTACATCTGCACGTTACTGCTGCTGGTCCAGTCGAGGAATGCTGTCAGGGCGCCACATTGTTCCTGGTCAGGGGGGCAGTCCTGAATCAGCAGACTCCCAGCTCTGCCTTGGACCTCTGTTTGTTCCTCTCACTGGTTGAGATAACCCCCTGCACATGCAGGCCCAGTTCCACTCCGGAGGAAGATGCTCATAGTTTTTCCTCTCTCAGTGGTCAGTTCCAGAGCCTCTTGCTGTGACTTACAGAGGACTATTTGAGTATAAACCTGAGATCATTTGCTCCCAATTAGTATCCACCCCCCACATATGTTAAGTGAATGATCCCTTTTTTTCATTTATATCTACAACAATTACTGTAAGCAAGACAAAAAACATTTTCACAACAAATTTGAAATTATTGGGGTTTTTTAATAATAATTTGAAAACAAAAAGTTTATATTTTTTCACAAAAAAGAAAAAAAACATGTTTTTTGATTAGGTTTTTACTCAGCAAATGAGGAGACTTTCACATCCCTAAAGCTCTCCTCATCTTATATAATCAGCATGACAGACTGAAGTAAAAGGGCTCGCTCAGCTGCTTAAATGGGCCATAATGAGAGTTTCTGTGATAAATGCGACACTTGAGGTCACACCTTTGACACCAGTAAGATAACCTTTTTGTATTTTATTGCATGCACACTTAACACGTGCCGAGATCACTGCACCTTTGTGGTTTACCTCACACCTCCCTGTTTACTGGTTCAATTATTTCATTTTAATGAAAAGCTTTCAAAATCAATACGACACAGAATGCGTCTTTAGAACATGACCAATAAAACCAGCTGTGATGAGAAACAAGTCGATTGATTTTTCATAAAATACACAAAAAAGAAAAGCAAGTGGAGCAGATTAATTTGTAAACTATGAAATGCTTGAAAAAAAAAAACACTTTTCTTTTTCTGATTATTTTTATTGTGATTACTATGGCCAACTGCCATAATTCCATTTTTGGCAAATCAAAATCTTATAACAAAACAAAAAGAGATGTAAAATATATCTTATTGTAAATACAAGCATGTTCTTGATAGCTTTCCTGGTTAAATAAAGGCTAAATAAAAAACAATTAACTCAAAGCACCTGTAAATTTTCTTTTTTTTTTTTTTTAACTTTTAATGGTCTCACTTTGTGGGTCAGTGGGAGACCCAGTCGTTGACAGATGTCCAGAAAACGGTCATCGACACCTTCCGTTTGCAAAGTAAGCCAAAAAACAAAACAAAACCAAAAAAAAATCCTGCTGAACAAGCTGCTGGTTCACAGAGTGCTGGATCCAATCATAGTAACAGACAAATGAGTGGAAGAAAAAAGCGTGGTTAGAAAACCAGAATGCCCCTGAACTTGAACTTCATAGAAAATATATGGGCTGCTGTCAACAAGAAGATGAGACACACCAGACCCGACAATGCAGTTGACTTGAAGGCAGCTATCAGAGGTTATCTTGGGTCTTACTTCTACAGTGTCACAGGCTGATCGCCTCCAGCCCACTGAGGCTGTTCCTTCAATAATTTATGTAAAATGAGGCTCAGCCAAGTATTAGTTCTTAGAAATAAACAGAGCTTTCACAGGGCTGATACTAAAACAGTTTGATAAGTTCTTTGAAATAATTCAGTGAAAAAAAGTATTTTGTTTGAGAAAGGATGATCAAATGAAACAAAATAAAACAAAATATTTAAATATGTGTTAATTATGAAGAATTATGAAGAAATTATTACTTTTACTTGTTTTAATGGATGAAAAAAAAACAACTAAAAGTTTTTTTCTTAATGACATTAACATTTTTTTCAAATGTACCCATAAACCTGCTTTCAACTATAAGAAAAAGCACAGACCAGTGGTTTACACAGAACTGGATGGATTAATTTAAGTTTTTAAGTTGTATTAGGACTTTTGATATTTAGAAACAGGAAGTTACGGGCATCTTTGGTTGTCACCTTAAATGTTTTATTCAGTTGGATTAGAAGATAATTTTTTATTATAAAAATTCCCCCTGTGAAGGATCCATTCTTTATTGTCTTGCTAAATTAAAGCAGATGGTCTCCAGGCCCAAATCTGTCCATGTCACTTTTTGGCCTCTAATAGCATTTGCAGTAAATGTCAGTGTGCAGATGTAATAAACCGCCTTGATATTTGACACTTTCAATTCATCCCTGAGATTCCAACATTACACTGAAAAAAAAGTCTTTCTGAAAAATAAACAAAATATTCTTGTTTGCTGTAAAAATTACTTTAAATACAGAAAAATGTCCTTTTGAGCTAAAACAATTACCGGTAGTCATGTTTTTTTAAGAATAGTGTGTTCCTGCAAACATATGTATTGAAACTACTTACTTTACATTCAAAACTCTGTATTACTGACACAGAACCCCGGGAAGCCGACTACAGTAATACAAATTAGAATTAGAGTCCCCAAAAGCTTCATAATTTTGTTGTTTTGTAAACTTATCTGCAAATAAAGCTTCACAAGATGCTCCAACACATCTCTGATAAACAGACAATTTTGGTGCTTTTTGTGTATATTTTGTAAATTTCTGACTTTATTTCCAAAATGTATGACTTTAATTTTGTAAATCTGTGACTTTTTCTTGTAAATTAAGTAGCTTAAATACAGTGTAAACGGTGAAAATTTGGATCAATTTACATAAGTTCTGTTATTTAAAATAATAGTTTTTATCTATTTACCTTTAAAGTTGAGTAAACCATAAACTTTGAATTTTTAATGAAAACTAATTTTGAATGTAACAAAATAGAGAACCTCAGATAAATGATCCAATTTCTAACTTTTATCTTGTATCTTAGATTTTTTACTTAAAGTTATAAATTTGCTTCTTTAAAAAATCTAAATTTCTGAGAAAAAAAATTTACAGATTAAAAATTAGGCCTTACTTATGACTTTAAAATTATGACTTATCTTGTAAATATACAACTTTAAAGTCATAATTAAAAAAAACATTTTTTTACTATTTTTTAAATTGCTTCTAATTCCATTTTTACATTACATTGTCAATATACAAAAACTAGAAAAAAAATCTTCAAGATTTTTACACTAGAAGTTTCTTGCTTTTGCAAGCTGGATCAATATGGCCTAAATAGTAACTACTTTCCAAATGAACCTTATTGTTGAGCAAGAATATTTTATATTCCAAATTCATTTTTAAAAACTAGATTATTTTTATTGTATGAGTTTAAGAATGTGTATTATTTATTTAAAACAGGGGAAATGCATAAGAAAATATTGATCATGTGACACTTGAAAAGATGTATTGTGGCAGATTAAAGCAAATTGAGCTCTTTCATCAAAGTCCCTTTGAAATGAATTATACTTTATTAATATCTCATGGATAACTTCACTGTGGAAAGTAAGAACAGGAAAGTAAATTCCTCATCACTGCCTTCCAAAGTCTTTTTTTCCTTTTTTTTTTTTGTACTTTAACAGATATATTGATTATTACCATAATAACACCAATATAAAAATATTCAGGTGCAGATCAGTTCCTTGCTTTGATTTTCTTGGAACCTTTGTAGGTTTAAAAAAAATGTAAAAAAAAAAAACCTCTTTCCCTTTCACAATATCAGACACTTTAGCTGATTTCAAATCGTAATAGAAAAAAAAGTCTCAATACTGCTGGAAATATTGTTGCTGCTCCATGTTAATTAACTAGAGATTAACTTCCGATGATAACTCTGGGCATGTGGATGCAGGAAGAGCGTGGCTAGTCAACCAGAATGAACAGACATTTATTAAACATAATGAAAGTACATATGCCTTTTAATTGTGAACGTACTCCTAATTTCATTTGTTCAATTCTCATCTGAATATGTATGTTCCCTCCACAACCAACGCTTGCTTTGCTTGTTTCTTTGTTTCTGGGTTAATTCCTGCCTGTCTCATGTTCAGTGAATCGGTTGTATTTATTACAATTCTGCATTTTACTTTCTTATTAATGTCCATGTGGATTATTTCTCCTGTGTAAACTAGATCACAGAGTAAGATTGCCAATGGCAAAAGAAGAAAAAGAAAAAATCTTGCCCGATGCATTAATTAAAATGCTGGGTGGCATGAAAACACCTTTACCACTGACACAAAAAATCAATCCAAAATGATTCTATCAATTCATTACTTTTTTTTTTTTTTTTAATTCTCGCATTCTCACATAATTTTATTTTATCCTGTTCACAAATGATCTCTTAGTTTCTTGTGTGCACCAGATACTTTCTACTACTTCTTTGCTCCCATGACCCTTTAGAGGGGTGTCAAACATCTGGCCTACGGGCCACATCCGGCCCGCCAGATGGTTTAACCTGGGCCAGTCATGAAAGAAAAAAACTATAAGGATGTTGAAAAGAAATGCAAGTTTCCATTCAAACCCATTCCTGTGGTAAATTATGCTATTTAAAGAAATGGCTGCAATGCGCAATTCCGCCACTAGAGGAAGCAAAGAAAAAACAACAGAAAGATCAAGAAATAATCAGCATTTCTTTTCAAGGGCGTGTCACGTCTGGGTAAGATGGAGTTAAGTCCCCTGCCAGCCTCACCACTGTTAAGTTGCTATAAAAGGTGTGACACCACAATTACCAAAATGTCGTCAAAAAAGATTATAGAAATAGCTTTACTAATAATAAGTGGTTAGGCTACCAGATTGTTTGTGGCATTTTTTTTCAAACAGAGAAAAAAGCAAAACAAAAACAAAGCTCCAGATAACAAGTTGACCATAGATTATTTTACTTTTATGTTTGTTTCGTCCCCTGTGGATAAACCTGGTTTGGGTGGAAAATACAAAAGGGGACAACCTCGACACTAAGAAGCATGAAAGGAACACAGATTATTAAATAAAAGAAATCTTGTGTCCTGAAATGAAAGACAAAAATGAAATAAGTTGTGTGCTGGTTCAAACAAAGAGACAAACCAAAAGGATTTGGAAACTTGCCCAAAAACAATAAGTCAGGAAGACTTTTGACCCAGCCATGTCGACCCTCAGAATCAGCAGTCCCCTGCGCCAGGCGCTGCCTAACCAAAATCTACTAAAGAAAACAAATAAACAAAGCCCGCAAACTAAGACTACCAAGGTTTAACCCCAAACTAAAATAACTAAACCCAGCAGTCTAAGACTGCTGAGGACAAAAAGGTATGAGAGAACAAAACAAAGCAGCACCTCACCAACGTTAACCCAAACAGCTCATCAGCCTGCTGCTCTGCTCCCTGCCTGCCTTGTGAGGCCTTCTCTGTCTTTCCACCCACTGCCGAAATTTGAAAATCCAGTCAGTGGGTGGGGCTTGGGGGCTGGACTGTTATCATTACTGGAGCTGCAGATCGTGATGTGAGTCTTCGGAAACTTATTTGGTGTGACTGTTGGGGTCGTAAATATATGTTATCCTATTCTTACTTATTTCCTTTACCTCTTATTAGATGCGTTTAAGTTCTCTTTATTGTGTTGCTGAAATGTCTGGATCTCTAAGCTGGAAGTGGACAACCCTGCGCTGCTGATAAGGAAGATGCAGCGGCTGAGCCAGAGATTAGCAGAGCCAGTAGAAGTTACAAGGCCTGACGATGATCACCTAGTCAAAACATGCACACACAAACTTTTAAATGTGTTTTTTGACTTGTATAAGAAACTGATTTGAGCCGGTCTCAGCTGACGTTCTTTTGCTTCCCTTCCCCTTAGCAACTGAGACCAACCTGTAACTAGGGGCGTGTCTGACTCAATAAAAATGCACGGAGGAGAAAAAGCCTGGTCGGAGTTGGCTGAAAGATTGGTAACTGAACAGGCTTTTGGCCCACTCTCCTTGCAAGTTTTAAACTTTATAATCAATTCTCTGTGTCTCTCTGTGCAGGTTGTTTTTCTTTACAAATGTTAGAGCTTAAACCTAACATTTAATTGGTCCTTCGAGCCGGATCTCCAAGACACCTGATGGTTCCAGCGCGAGAGTGAGACCCAGAAAGTCTGTGGCCACAGCATACGATCCGTTTCCAGGGCTGGCCCTCACTCGCGGGCTGGGACCTGAAAGTTGACGGAGGATCCACGGACACAGAGAATTTGTGAGTAGAGTCTTATTTAAAAGGAATGACAGAATGAGAGATTCTCAGAAGGAGAATTAAAACAAAACCCTGACAATTCTAGACACTATCAGGTAAAATAGAGCAAACAGTTAAAGTCCGCGGGAGGAGTAGACTCCCCTAGTTTTACGAACTAGTTAAATTCTACGAAGGGCGGCGGCGTCCTCTGTGCCTCTGTGAAAAGAAGAATTATTTCAAACAGTTAAAGTCCGCGGAGGAGTAGACTCCCCTAGCTTAACTAGTTAAATTCTACGAAGGGCGGCGGCGTCCTCTGTGTTGAAATAAGAAGTAATAAGAGAAATAAAGTAAAACAGCGCGCAAAAAGTGTGAAAGTGTGAGACTGTGAGTGTGATTGGAAATACAGATACCATTAGGTATTTGGATTTCATCAAATCAACAAGGAGGAAATAGTGACCTTTTGTGGATGCACTAGGCAAGAAAACTCCACCTCTAAGGTTGAAGTGAGTTTTACCACAGAAGGGGGTATTAATCACTATCTTGTTGAAAGAAAAGCTTCCAGTATTAGAATACCCTAGGTATTAACAAACTACTGGAACCAAATTTTATTCAAAATGGGAAGGGGCAAAGTAAACAATAAGTCCTTGAGACATTACAAAGATTACAGAATAGTAGAAAATGAAAACCCAAATGCGATAAAACCACTTCCATATTGGATTGATCAATATAACTTTAATGGTAAGTTCAACTGAAAAAATAGTAGAATTACAAAACAAAATAAAACAAAGATGCAAACATAAACAAAAACAAATGGATAAAGAAGGATTTGAAGAAACAAAAGTATGGATAAAATAGCAAAAAGAGGGAAAATGGAGAACGTAAAGCCAGGCAGAAGAAAGAAGAAAATAAAAAAATAAATAAAAAAAAGAAGGGAACGCGAAAAGAAGAAAAAGAATGCAGAAAGCAGGAAAAGATGGGATGTTCATAGAAGAGAGGATAATGAGTGTTCGGGTCCTTATGCTGCTACACGCAGACAAATGGAGCAGGCAGCAGACGGAATATTTACAGCAAATGCAGATGGTCATCCTTTGATAGAATTACCTAATCTCAGAGCAGGAGAAGACGGCGTGGAGCTGGTGATTAGAGTGTAAGAACATGGACTTTAAGTGTTATGATTAAGAGCAAGAAAGGAAAAAGAAGCAAATAAAGCTGAAGTGTTTTTTCAAGGTCCAGATGAAGAGGAGGAAATGATCTATTGCTTATACTCTAGAGGTAGAGGTCGTGGTAGAGGAAGAGAGAGAGAGAGAGGAGGCCGTTTGGGCCTCAAGTTAAACGCCCCATAGTCTGTTGGTCCTGTGAAAAGAAGGTCACATGGCACGGGATTGTGCAAATCCCACACCCCCTACACATCAAACAGCATGACTAGCATGCTCTTACACACCAGCTGATGCTCCAAGTGTTGAAAATAGTTCCACAGAGAAGAAGTGATTTTAATCTTAGAAGACTTGTTTTTTGGTGAAATGAGCCTCTCCTGTTATTATAAGGCCTAAAACAGAGCACAGACCGAGAATTAAACAATATCTATTGAAGCCAGATGCTGTGGACGCACAGCACCCTGTAATCAATGATCTGTAAAAAGCCGTGTACTGATGCAGGACTTGATTGCTGTAAATAATGCTGTTATTCAGAGGTCACCCTATGTGGCTGATCCTCACACCTTGCTTAATTCTTTAGACCCAGAGGCCAAATATTTCACAGTAATTGATATAAGCAACGCCTTCTTTTCTATACCAGTACATAAAGATAGTCAATACTAGTTTGCATTTACTTTAAGGGTAAAAATACACCTATTCCAGATTGCCCCAGGGCTATTGTGAAAGCCCTACTATTTACTCCCAAGTCATGGCTTCTAGTCTGTCATCCTTCGAGCCGCCGTGTAACAGCCAGTTACTCACCTACGTGGATGACATATTAGTAGCATCAAAAGAGAAGATGAATGTCTTAAAGATACATTAGCACTGCTAAAGCAGTTAAAGAATAATTATTTAAGGAAGTAAACATAAGTTGCAATTATGTCAAGAGAAAGTGAGATATTTTGGGCCCCAACTAAGTGCAGAGGAGAACTATTCTAGAAGAAAGAAAGTTGCTATCCTACAAGCTCCCAAACCCTTAACAAAGAAACAAATGATGTCATTCTTAGGATTAACAAACTATTGTAGAAGCTGGGTTCCAAATTATGCAGAAATAACAGCTCCATTACAGCATTAGTGTATACGAAAGAATTAAAAAGTCAGATAAATTAGACTGGACCCCTGAAGCGGAAGAAGAAGCAGTCTGTGACATAAAACAAATTATGGTAAACAGCAGTACTTTGCCTTACCCGACTAAAAAAAAAAAAAGAAGAAAAGAAAAAAAAGGTTGATACGAATGGTTGATTGCAAAGGTCATTTTATGACCTCTGTGTTAACTCAAAATGCATAGTAGTAAACTCAGACCAATAGCTATTAATCCACTAAAATCACAGCCACATCTAAAAATAGAACGCTGTACAGTTTTGAACCCAGCCACATTAGTTCCAACAGAAGGTGAAGGCTTATCACATCACTGTGAAGCCCTTGTAGACAAAACAGCTAAAGCAGCAGCACAAGGGGAAAATGATGTACTGCAAGTAAAGGAACTGATTTAAATGAGATATACCCAAAAGCAGAGTATCCTTTTAAATACATATGGATTTTATAGAATTAAACAAAAATAAAGGAAAAGAATATTGTTTGGTGATAATAGATTCATTCTCTAAAATGATAGAGCTCTTTGCTACTGCTCATCCAGATGCATTAACGGTTAGCCAAAGCCTTATGTAAGATATGATTCCAAGAAATGGTATACCTGAAATAATCTACAGTAATAACGGATCTCATTTTTGAATGATGTAGTTTTTAAAATAGGGACATGCCTTTTATATTAATCTAAAAAAGAATTACTGTGCTTATCATCCACAAAGTGCAGGACTGGTTGAAAGAATGAATGGAACAATAAAGAAAAGACAGATTAAGGAAATGTATGGAAGTAACAAAGAGACCATGGACAAAATGTTTGGATTTGGTAAAATTATATATAAATATAACAAGCACGAATGGATTGGTTCCATATGAAACCTTGTTTGGAAGACCCTATAGATTACCTTATTTTACAAACGAATGGGAAACTGATGATGAAAGTACTTTAGCAGACTATATGAGAAAGATGCTACAAAACAGCCAAAACAAAATCAGACCAGACTAATGATGATGTCACATCTTCTGTGTTTTCACAGGATAGCCAAATTAGTCGAGCCAGGAGACTGGGTTATTATTAAAACAGAGTAAAAATACATCACCACCACAGATTAGTGGAAGGCCACAGAAATCTGAAGCTCTCCGACAGCGCCTCCAGAGCAAGGCCGACTACAAAGGGGGCTGTGAAACCATAGGTTACAGTCGTCTCAAACCCGGTGAAGATTGTCCACAACTCTGTGCAGGTGATAGGGGGAGGCTTCAGGACCCTAGGCAGGATGTTGACCCCAAAGCAGCAGATGGTGGTGATGGGAGTAATTCTTTTAGGAATGGTAATAATAGTTCCTTTACTATATTGGTTTGAACATAAAGAACTGATGGAAGATGTGACACATACCAACATAAATAATAATAATAATAATAATAAGCTTTATTATAAAGCACTTAAATTGCTATACAGACCCAAGTGCTGTACAGAATAGGATAAAAACATAGATTTAAAGTGCACATTGAAATGTTTATAAAATTACACATGTATTTACAGAAAAGGCACAGGACCTAAACTGGGATTAATTAAAAATATGTATGTTGAAACTCTTGAAGTGAACATAACTTTCAAACCTCTGTCCCGCAGTGACAACTGGTGGTGGTGTGGAGAAAACAAGCTGTATGACAGACTGCCTGACAACACCACAGGACATTGTGCCCTGTGAATTTATTACTTCCTGTTTCTATAACCCACTTTCTGTTGCAGACTTTCTGACCTGACGACAAGAAATTAACTAACCAGGTTCTTGCAGGTTTCGAGTCATCCATCTGTCCGTGGTGCACCATTAATAAAAATGTTGATGAGATAGAACAACGTTCACTACAATGTTCAGAGATTAGGCAATTAAACAAAGGCAGAACACTGCCGTCCCGGGCGATTTTCAGCTACCTCACTTATGGCTTTCCAAAGCAGAATGGCTGTCGACACGGTGCTGTCACAGCATGGAGGAGTTTGTTCAAATATTTGGTGATCAGTGTTGTACCTTCATCCCAAACAACACTGCAGCGGACGGGAGTCTCACCAGGGGCCCTGGAGGCCTCCGAAACTTTGAACAAAATGATGAAAACACTCAGGAGTTGATACATCGCCCTGGGACGGGTTTGGTGAGATGTTTGGTAAAAATAAAATTGGTCATGCCCATTTTACTCTCTTTTGCTGTCTTTGCAGCCACCCTGACCTTGTGTGGATGTTGTTGTATCCCTTGTATAAGAGCTCTGTGCACCAGGATGATTGAAAAAGCCGTTGACCCACAGGTGTCCGGGATGTATGCTCTCCTGCCTCAGACTGACAAACCTCATGGTGAAAATGACAACAACAATGATGACGAGGATGATGTTGATAATTATAACTTTCCAGATTTGTTTTCAGCTCCAGAACCCAGCTAACCACCCCTCTGAGTGTAGCATTTTAAGTTATGACAATGATGCTGTGGCTGAAAATCTCCAAAAGTGAAGTGGTCATGTGCTGAAATAAAATAAGCAGAAAACGGAAAAACAGGGGGGCGTTGTTGGGGTCGTAAATATATGTTATCCTATTCTTACTTATTTCCTTTACCTCTTATTAGATGCGTTTAAGTTCTCTTTATTGTGTGCTGAAATGTCTTGATCTAAGCTGGAAGTGGACAACCCTGCGCTGCTGATAAGGAAGATGCAGCGGCTGAGCCAGAGATTAGCAGGAGCCAGTAGAAGTTACAAGGCCTGACGATGATCACCTAGTCAAAACATGCACACACAAACTTTAAATGTTGTTTTTGACCTTGTATAAGAAACTGATTTGGACCGGTCTCAGCTGACGTTCTTTTGCTTCCCTTCCCCTTAGCAACTGAGACCAACCTGTAACTAGGGGCGTGTCTGACTCAATAAAATGCACGGAGAGAAAAAGCCTGGTCGGAGTTGGCTGAAAGATTGTAACTGAACAGGCTTTTGGCCCACTCTCCTTGCAAGTTTTAAACTTTAATCAATTCTCTGTGTCTCTTTCTGTGCAGGTTGTTTTTCTTTACAAATGTTAGAGCTTAAACCTAACAGTGACCAATCACAAAATTCTACTGTAATACCTCAATTCAACCTTTAGGGAGCAGCACACTGATGGTTTTTGACTATATTTTTAAGAATTAAACCGTTTCATTTTCATTTATCAAAAATTTGGCAATGACCAAAAGACAGCAATCTTAAAGCCCCATTCATAGAGGTCAAATGCCAAAAAAAAGTTTACCCTTTAAGTACCTTGAAAATTGCCAATTAAGATCGTTTGCCCCACCTCCCCACGACTGAATCAGAACAGGTGCAGTCTTAACATTCGGTTGAATTTGAATATGCCTCTCCTCCTTATTATGAACTTTACTATTGTGTTTTTATAATAATTTTTAACATTTGACCGTGGACAACAGGTGAAAAAATAGCCACTGGGTTAATTTAATATTCGTTGCCCCAAAGAAATAAATTAAATTGAAATAAAGTTAACTTTTAAAGGCAACAATAACACATATAATCACAGATGATTGGAAATCTTGTTAATTTTCCAGAAAGAATAACAAAACGCACAGATTTCCTTCATTTAGCACCAGTTATTTCTGATCAGCATCACGTCGAAGTACAAGAACTGCCAGATCATCGTTTCCCACGATGCATTGTTTTGTAGTCTTCAGGATTGCTTGAAGCCAACGTAGCACTAGATTTCCAGCTGCACCCATGATTTACAAGTAAAGTATGCTCAAAACTCAAAACCCAGGAGACCTGCGCAGCGCTGCGTCTGCCTGCATGATCTCGAACACACCTAGTGTTACTGGTCCGGCCTACCTGAGATCAGACGGGTTAAATGTGACCCCTGAACCAAAATGAGTTTGACAACTGCGCTTTGGAGGCTCCGTACTATGAGGTTATCTTCAATCAACACGTTTTCTGAAGCCAAAACTGAAAAGTTGGAGTAAACATTTCAATTGTTTGAAATCCTCCAGGATACATTTAACAGACTATACTCAATGCTGGTTAGAGTCAGTAAATGAAACCAGTACCACAATGACCAGCAGCACCTTGCCTTCCAGTTAGGTAAATAATTCAGTGAAGTTATGCAGACAGGTGCAGATGAGTGTGTATGTGTGAGACTATAGTGTACATGTGAGCAGACATCTGCATAGTGTTGTTCTTGTAAGATGCACTGTATTCATGTCCTACAGGCCCCATGGGTGACTGTGGGGATTACTTATTAATCATTCCATTCACCGCCTGAAAATGCTTCTGCTTTGCCTTTTTCACACGCATGACTGATTAATGCTCTGCATTTGCTCCAGTAACCAACTTCCAATGACATGTACTCTTACACTAGAGAGCGGCCCACATCTGTAACTCTTTCTACCTCACATATTAGCGTGTGTGTTTTTATTTAAAGTCAAGGATTATCAACTCAACACAAGAGCCATTCTCTTTTTTTTTTCTCCCTGCTTGAAAACCTTGTGTACACAAGTCAGACTACTCAGTTCTACTGAAATGCTTCTGTCAAAAGATATGTTTTCAACTTTAAATCCTTTAAATCAGTACTTGTACATGTCAAACTTGGGAAACAAGAAGAGATGTGTGTCACTTTTGAGGATATTATCCTATTCATGTGCAAATATTTCAAATGCCGGATTTGAAGTTTTAAGCCTCCAGATATCTCTATTTCTGTCTCCCCACTTCTCTCAGTGCCTGTCATTCTCTGACTTTGTCAGACTCTTTTTTTCTCATATTGTGTCCCAGTGTTTGAACGTGTTGTATTGATCTTCATTTACCACTAGTTAAGCTCTGAGGCAGTTGATCAACCCTCTGACTAATTTTCTGCAACACTAGTTTAATCGTCCTTGTTCTAGTTAAAGAAGACAGTCGGTTTAACAGCTTCTCGCAGAGGGCTGTTGGAAATGTTTTTGTGCCTTCTTTCAGCAGTCTCACATTGTCTCATTCTCCCCCTCTGTTCCCTCTCAGTGTGCCAGATCATGTCTAAAGGAGTGGTGGCAGTTCTTGGTCCTTCTGCCAGTCCAGCGTCCAACTCCATCATCAGCAATATATGTGGAGAAAAGGAGGTGAGTTTCTGCAACCTCCTTGCTATCTTCCCGTCAGCTGCTTTTAGTTTGACTGTACGTTAAAGATCCACTCCGATCATCTTTTGATTTATTTTAGAAGCGTTCCTAATTGTCTTTTATTATTAGTTATTCAGCAAAAATAAGGCTTTTTCTTGGACTTGGTTTCTCCAGATACGCTGTAGTTCTTTAGAAAATTTGCCTCTAAGTTGTGGGTGGGACTGTTGGCATGAAGCAACCCCACCCCCCTTTCCCGTCTCTCTGTTTGTCCAGCTAGCTTACAGCCCATACCCTATCAATACCCGATTATTTATATATATAGAGTCAATTTCTGATTTCCAAGCAAATAATTTCCTGTTTTGGATCTCATTTCATTTTCTAAAACAGAAAAAATAAAATTGCTTCCAGACATTAAACGTGAAAGGCTTTGTGTGGCCACAGAGCTGCCCTCCAGCAAAAGGGTTTCTGGCTGATGCCGACTGTGTTCCCTAAAATTCTGGGAAATTGTGTATCTTGTCTTCAGTTCTCCGGAGCCCGAGTGCTTCTGAGCTGTACAAGACTATGAACTGGCTTTAAATGAATAATTAAGTGCAGTCGTGTTTGGAGAGGGCAGATCTGTGCCAAAGCCAATTCTCCAGTTTTTCTTTGATGTGTGCATCTGCAATCAAAGCCACCCATTGTGGGATTCAGCTTCCTAGTTATTCAATGATCCTCCCGACAAGCAGGCAGTAATGAAAACATCACCTCTGCTGAGTCTGCACTTTCTTACGAACAGGATGGGAAACAATTGGAATCACTGTATCGGAAGCGTTCCGTTCATTTTTTATTCAAGCCCAAACAAATCCCTTTTTTTTCTTCATCACTGTAATTTCTGAAATAAACCAACACGGATGAGTAATCTGTTATCAAACATGAATTTTTAAAGATGTTTTTCCATTCTCACTAGCCATGATGTTGCACGCCACTCGCCATCATTATTTTTGGCCCATAAAGGCTGCCCTCCTGCCTCCATGAATCTGATCAGAAGGATTGCAACGCTAACAGACATCTCATATCCATCCGAGTCTCTGCAATGTCCTCTGCTACAGTACAGCCGGCCGTTCTAATGAGACATCACTCTGCCACCGCCATAGAAAAACTGCGACTCCCTGCTGATAAAAACCTCTGGTGGCGACGACTTGTGGGAGCGACTGCTTTGAAACACTGACTGAGATAACTACTGTGTGAATATTAAAGACCCAGTCACAGGGGATTTCACATTTTTGAGTTGTTAGTCTATTAATCCAATGCAGACGAGGGGCTGATGTGTTGGATTTCGTCCTTATATATTCCTTCTTATTGTGACAGGATGGAGTAATTATCTGCATTGACAAAATACTTGGAAGCTGAGCCAATCTTAGGCTTTTGTGGCAGAAAGCGCAGGGATTATAAGATCATACGATGTCGTATTGAGTTAATCTTTGTGTTTTTTCTTGTGTAACACTTGATTAAGTGGTGATTTTCAACAGGCTGAATTGAGAGCTGTATTCAGTATTGGGGCTATGAGCAGTTATCGTGACTCCAGTAAATTGACGGGAGTAAATATGCTTTGTGACACATGAATAGAATACTTCATCAAGGGGGTTGTCTTCAATAGAGCATCTATCTTATAGCCCGTAACATCGTTCTGTATGTATGTGTCCCTGTTGGTAACAGTATGTTTCCAGCAGGTGTTTTAGAGGTGGGGGATGTAGTCTACTTTTAGGGTAGGGAGCAAAAACCAGTCTTTGCTCACTTTACGGTTGTTTTTAGATTTAGATGTAAGTTGTTTTTGGCGAGAGCCTCTTTTTTTTATTGGTGGTGCACCAATCACAGAGTTGGTGAAACCCGTTAAGGTTAACCTTTTTACCTTATTTAACATTCTAAAATTACATTCAATCCCTTTTTGAAAAAAAAAAAAGTGCTGTAACAAGCTCTTTTTTCACCGTTGTGGGTGGTATTAGAAATGTGATTTCACTTTTCATTTATATCATCCAGGCTCATCAAATCCCCTTTGTTCCTTTTAAAAGCAATCCAATCCAATTAAACCGAATTCAAACCCATCTCTAATATATACCTTGAAGTCGTAGCTCAAAAATCAGTAAAGCTTTACGAAATGTTAATTCCTAGAGAGGAAAAATCCAAATTTACACAAGCTTTTTTTTCCAATATTTATGATGAGATTCTACAGTAAATTCTCCTTTTTTAAAGTTCAGTAGAAGGGTTTTCTTGAATGTTTGAAAACTTATCCAGATTGGATAGGTTTTTATTATTAGGTTTTTATTTATTATTATTTTTTTATTATTATTTGTTTTTATTATTATCCATATAAAAAATTAGATTAAAGAAATTGGACTAGTAAGAATATGTTAAATAGAATGTAGTAAGCAGAGCAAGAATGGTTATTCTGACAAACATAATGTATTCAGTGGGTATTTCCTATAAGTAATTTGATGGGGTTACTGTCCAGTACCTATATATAATCAATGATTTCCATTGAGAGAGCAATACATTTTCTATTAAAAAAAAACTCAGACAGGTGTAAATTTAAATTCTAGTGTTACACCATTTGAAAATAGTGATTAGGTCCTTCATTTCAGGCTGAGGGTGTGCAAATCAAGCCGACTGCTGGAGTTTTGTATGCTTTTATCCCCTTTTCCAGAAAAAAAGATCGGCATGTTCTTTTCCTGATTACTCTAATGAGCTAAAGTGAATGATGATCACCACCAGCAAAACGTTATGAAAGCCATTTGCTTACTAATGTTGCAGCGTGATCGCATCAATGTATTCTCATAGGTTCACCTTTTAAGATGCAGCAAATCCTTTAACAGAAAGTAAACCCAACAAAGATTAAACTCCATTTTTCATCAGAAAATTCACATTAATGTAATTAAAGATGGAAGTTGGGCCTTTCAAATACAGTTTTGCTTTTTAAAAACATAGACGCTATGAAGCATGCTGATTTACTTGACTGGTGTTAATAATAAAACAATATAACCTTGACACCACAGCAGTAATTATTTAGTGAAACTGTTTGTCGATCGCAGTGGACCTGTAAAATTCCAGTCTATGTTGGATCATAAGATAAATGGCTGAAGGTTTAGCATGAATTTCACACAGCCGGTCTTCCTGCTGAGTGGGATCAACTAGATGCAGCCATAAATGACAAAGTCGTCCGTAATGACATGAGCAACACTTTTCTTGTTCTAAAACACGAGCTCATCCAATAGCACAACAGAAAAAAAACAACAACCCATTTGGGAAATAACATAAAGCTTCGTTCTATGCCTCGCTAGCAAATGATCTTCAGCACACCTCTGTGGACCGTTCAGAGGAGAAAAACAGCAGAATAAGCCCGGTTGTTTTGCAAGAAGAGATGAAGCCTTTTACTTGACGCCTTGTAAGCTGCGTTCACTCCAAACGCGATTTGCGCATCAGGGGCGTCCGGTTTAATGTCAATGTACAGATCCGATCAGAGCTACCGCAGCTCAATTTCAGCATCAGGGACTTCCTGTCGATGTGGCAGCAGCGCCTTTTGGAGTTTGTGGTGTATTTTGGTCATCGCAGTGCGTCGAAAGTAAAACATTTGAAGCATCATCAAAGAAGACGCGTCTCATCAACCGTCAGGGCTTTGGCCCGTGATGTGTTGATGGTGCGATCAGCAGGTTCAGTCAAAAACCAAGATGGAAGAGCATCTGATAGTTCTCCTCCTGAACTTTGTAATCTTTCTTTTTTTCATTGAGACAATAAAATAAAATAAAATCAATCTTTATTTATAGAGCACTTTTCATATGAAAGATAACACAAAGTGCTGTACAACGAAGTAAAACAAATGAAAATAAAAAACAAATGTCCTCTAATTTTATTTTTATGTTTTCCCTCCTCATGCTAATGCTGTACACCAGTTCGTTCAACTGGGCCACAGAGAGATGGAATACATTTTTGGATAAGAGTTCAGCTGCACGTCGATGATACAACATGAATTTGACACGTCAGTCTCGTTCAGTGTGAACGCAGCAGAGCACCAAAGATGTTGTCGCCGACACCTAAATAAAGCACATTCTTTGACATGTTTACACAATCCACATGAATCAGCTGACTCTGATGTGAAGAAAGGAAACTTTTAATACTGACTTTGCACCAATATGCACCACACTAATTGCATAATGGTGCAAAGCTGTTTTTTTCAGGAAAGGAAATAGCTGTTTTATATTGTTTGCATAAGCACAACACTATAATGAAGCCTACAATGCATTCTAATTCATAAAGAATGCATTACTCCAAATAAACACCAAAAGTACAGAGAATGCCTAATAAGGAGTTACCAGATCCATAACTGGTTTCCACAAGTGACTAATTCTTCCTTTATTAATTGTGAAAACATGTCACCTTGAATGGAGCTTTTGAAGAGGACGAGTGCATCTGTGTGTCATTACCCACTGCTGTGCATACCTGAAACGGACCTCCTAATCTCTCACGGTGAGTGAAAAAGGCCACAGATGCCGGCATCACAACGCCTCCTTGCCTGAGACAGCAGCAGCAATATTGCAGCTGACAGACCCCACTAGGTGATCAGCACATCATTTTCTGCTCTCTATAAATCACTGCCTGGGCTCTGCTGCTGCTTGCTGCTACTGAGGCCATTTCCACTGAGGAGACAGACAGGGACTGAGTCCATCTAGGTTTCACACTAATAGGGACTAATAGAAATCTCTGCCAATGCAGTGAAAGGGCTGAGTGTGTGTAGCAGGCTGGGTCCATCTCACACACTGCAGTGAGCAAACCTCAGACTCTAGATTTCAGAGAAGGGCATTCTAATATCCTCTAATAGGAAGCATTAGCTTGGGCTTTGGATAAATGACTCCTGCTGCTTCTCATGTGTTTCCTGGCTTAGATCCCTGAATCTTGGATCGCCAAATCTCAAGCTATTATTTCTTTAAAATCTTTATTGTTTCCAAAAACTCCTGTTGGAATACAGTAAAAAAATGTTTCCAGTTTTGGTGATCACACTTTCAAATCTTCTCGCTTTCTTTCATCCCCCCTAAAGGATGGACAATAAGTAGACTTCACGTGTGTCAAATATTCATGAATATTAATATTAATGTGATTTCCAGAGATTGATTTGATTGAACAAAACCATCAGCTTGTAGGGGTACAGACAGATTACACTGCTGCATTTGGGGAAGGTGAGCTGGAGCTCTGCAAATAAACAAGAAAGCTGACTGGATGAAGGTCAAGGGTCACTGAAGCTCCACAGAAAGGAATTATTACTCCTGTGTAAATAAAAATGGCCAAAAGAAGATCAGTAAAAAATAAATAGTGTTTTAACGGTGTGAACATTATTTGAAAATGTAATTTATCTTCATGGGGATACTATAAGATCCCTTCCTTCCAGCTGATGCAGAGTTTTTTTTACTGTTTCATCACTACACCCGCCAAAATGATGCTGAAAACTAATTCCAGGTCTTTAAAATAAATCTTTTTCTCCATTTTTTTTTAATCTAACTCTGCTTCCCAAACACTTTGGGAGTCAAGCATATTTGCTATGATTGCTTTATTAGGAGGAAATGAAGTGGGATTACTGCACACAGCCAGGGAGGAGCGACTGCTGACACCATCAGAGAAAACCCCAGCCACAGTTGATTGCTTGTGAATATTTTTGGGGAAGAAATCTTAAAACATTAGCACAGCAGATGATAGCTGAAGATATTCAAAAAAAAAACAAAAACAAGAACGATTTTGCAGCTCTGTTGATTCAGTTGTGTCATAATTGTGAAGTAGTTTACTCCTTCAAACCTTAGGGTGCCACATTAGCGTCTATTCAGTGATTAACAAACCCATGCTCAGATTCTCACCAGCAGTGTGTGCAAGAGTGTGTGTCCTGAGTCATTAAAAAGGGTGTGCTGGCAACACACTATAGTCTGGAACAGCTTTTTGTCACTTGATGAGCCAACTAGTCAACCTAGCAAATCTTTACTGCCCAGAGACTGCTCTCGTTTGGCTTAGCTCACCGAGTTTTCCTTCAGATCCAGACCACGCCCCTTTTCTTACATTAGTCAAGCCGAATAGGTTGATATTCCAGATAAATAATGCAGTTTGTGGTACAAGCATTAAATTTTCCATTGATGTACCTCAGGATTCCTTCTTTCAGAAAAGCATGTAAAGCCACGAGAATTATCAAAAATGGCGGCCATTTGTAAAGATAGCAGCCAATGAGATATATTGCTAGAGATGGCACATAGGCTTTTTACTGTTGTCCAAAATACTACGTCATATTTGAATGGTATGAAAACAATGAGACATGGCTTAGGAGACACAGTAAAATGACCATAAAGGCTTCATTTTGGTCCAATTTTAAAAGGGAAGAAACTTTGATCATCACAGAAATAAGTCCCAGGTCATAATATCGAGGTTTTTTGTACAAAGTGCAACAAATGAACAACATTTCAAACTTTTCAATAAATAGCTACGTTACTACATAGGAATCGCAATGATGTATGGTTGTGATTTTATTCAAATTTACACACAGAATTAGGTTTACATAAACTCCTTGGTGTGTGTTTATAAAGTGGTCTGTTGGTAGCTGTCATCACTGCAGACCGCTTGTGTTAGTTATGGGTCGTTCCCCGCCCGGAGTAGGACAATGTGGTCTGAGCCGACTGAGAACAGTGCAGCCTAGGGCTCCGGAGCAGTGAGGTCCAGGTGGCGTTTGCTTTAAAGCACGTAGCGGCCGGGACTTATTATCGAGCTGGTCGCGACGTAACGCCACGGTGTGAATTAATTCGACAGGGGGCAGCAACACAAGGCTGCGAACTCCCATTCTATAAGTGGATCCCACCCAGGAGGGTAAAATATTGAAAGTTATTTGAGGTTTAAGTTGATTTATTCTGGAATAATATTCCTGCCTGTTTTTATTCATAGTTATGTTAGAAAGAAATATATGTTTTTAAATTTTTGAACATTTAGTATAAGAGTGTTCAATAAATGTTATCCTGTTCGGCCCACAACCTAAGGTGTGTTTTGGATTTTTGCCTCCATGTGCGATTGAGTTTGACACCCCTGCTCTTTCAGAAGACTCCGGCACCAGCGCCACAGCGGGCAGGCAGTCTTCTTTCACACAGCACATTTCCCAGTCCACCCACTAGACCAGAACCCGCACTGGACTCTTCCTTCCCCACTACTGAGGAAATCCTGGTTTTCTGTTCTGTTCTGAGGTCGAACCACGGTCATCCTCCTTAAAACGAAAAAATATTTATGGTCCTGCCAGGAAATGCAAAATCTAAAGCTGGCATTGAATTTGAATAAACTACAAGATCAGCCTAAACGTTTATTATTCTTAATCTCCCTCAAATGTTTTCTATAAGTTCTCCTTTATTAGCTGACAGTAATCATTTTTCTTGTGAAAAGTTACATTGTTGTTTTTCCAGCTGTGTTTGTACAATTGTAGCACAGCAATAAACAGGAATCTATACCATTCCAATATGGCGTCTATCTTTACGTATGCAATAAGCTAGCATGCCACCTCTAGTGATAAAACTCGTTGTTGGCAGACATTTGTAAAAATGGCATACACTCAATTATTACACAAATATTCAACATATATTTTTGAAACTTGTACCACAAAATGCACAGTTATAATAACAGCTCCATTATGATGTTCTACAAGTGCAAAAGTTATTCTCTGCTCGTTAAATTCACCTTTTTTAGAATGATTTGTAAGATTAATCAGTGCAATATAAATATGAAGAACACTTGTCGCTGCATTGGTGAAAGTCACAAGCACATTTTGGGTTTTCTTTAATGCTTTGTCCTAACTTTTATTTGCTTCCACTTTTCCTGAGTTTCTGTTCAAGCTGCGTTCAAAAACAAGACGAATTTTCCCGCAACAATCTCTTGGCGGCAAGTCTGGGAATCCAAAATCTCATTTTCTGCATGAACAGGATGGCATCTATTGTTCTAACACTCAACGCATTCATCATTTTTTATTTAATGACATTTTAGTCATCAGAGGAATTTGTCTGCCACTTGCCGTGTAAACGGCTCTCTTATTATCTCCAAGCATTGATATCAGCGTTGTTTATAGATTGGTTAGAGTTTGGATTCCGTAAAAGGTCAGCTCCTTCCAATTTTATAAATTAGATAGTGAAAGTCTTGATTATTCATTAATTCATTTACTATGTCGTTATGCCATTCTCCTAAATTTAATTTGTTTTTTTTCTTCATATTCGTCTTTTTCCTGGCCCATTTCCTGATACTCTGTTTTTTTTTTTTCCATTTAAATCCCTCCAAAATTTTCACTTTCCTGCCATATTCCTTCCTGCTAACTCTCCTGCTGATATCAGCAACAAATAAGTAGCAGCTCACAATCCCTGGCTCTTAAGAAAACCAATAGTAACAGTAGGGGAGGTAGTACTCTGATGTCTGTTGCTCCACTTTCTTCGCCTCTCCCTAATTCCTCCATATTGATTTTACAATAAATCTGTAGGTTAGGATTCACATTAGTGCCGTTTTGTTTAGTCTTATGCTGCCCGATCCCTCAACCTCTCCCAGTAACGTGCCTTTAAAACTACCATTTATAATTTTTTTCTTTTTTTTTTTCATTTACTGCAGCTGATGTTGTTTTGGCAGCCACATTACAACTCCTGCAATATAAATGCGATCATCCCAGAAGACTTGCGATTCCATAGCTATTGCCAGAGGTTGTTTCAGCCGCAACCTTCAGTTTGATGTAAGAGCAGATCTGTGTTTTCTGCGATGGTGCACGCCCGGCAGAGGAGCCACGTCAGACAAGTGGATGTAGTGTGGAGTGAAAAATTGAAGCTGCAGCTCGCTCAGAGCCAAGTAGCAGCAATAAATACCTCTTAAACTGCAATTTGAATTGAAGTTTTTTTTTTTTCGTGTAAGCCTAAACTCATAAACCACAGAAGTACTGTTGTTTATTTGTTTTGTTTAATGCTTACATTTTTTTGGATTGTCTGTTGAATCATTTACATTTAAAATGAGACGTTTTTCCGTTGTGTTCTTCAGAGTTGACCACACTCACACATGGAAACACACAGGAGGAAACCCAGCAAAGATTTCCATTAAGATTTGGTTGCTATCCGCAGTTCTGTGTGTATATTATTTGTTTGTGTGCAGGGGAATTTGACGCATTAAATTTTAGACTCAGAAGCGAAAGTAAAAACGGTTTAGCGGCAGGTGCTGGGCTTATAGTTCAGAACTATCATCGTTCTCACGTTTATTTCCCTCACTGGACTCCTAAAGAGCTTTTCTATTTCCTTCAAATTAGAGTATAAATCTTTAGTGCTACTTAATGAGCAGTCAGTATATACTGGACTAAATAGCTGTTTCCCCCTTTAGGACAGTTTAGATATTATCTGTTGGGACATAGAATTAGTGTACTTAAAGCTTTTATTGCATTAGATTTACTAGAAAATATGAACATTTGGAAAATTGTTCCTTCTTTTCTGGTGTTGCAGGAGTTTGTGAGCTCTAATGTAAATATAGTGCTAATTATCATCAGTTTCTCTAAACTTATGCCAAGGGACTATTTTGATTTAAAAAAAATCACTACATTGTTATAACGTGTCTTGTAAAGAAAACAATCCACAGACATTTCAATTAAACAATTAAAGTTTGTAAATGCCTGGATGCAGCATTTCTTTCCCTCTTTTTTTCAAAACTGTTTAACAAAAAGCTGTCTTTAGCTGTGTGTACATGTGCAAAATGTTTTTAATCTGATCAAAGATCGGATTAGTATTTAACCGTGCACGTGAGCCCCCCAAAAAATGTATCGCATTTGATCCGGATAAATCCTTTTGACATGCGCAGGAAAAGGCCATAGAAGAAGAGTAGGGGAGTTCTGTTGTAAACAAGCAAAGCTGTGGTTAACTTGGAGAAGACAACCTTCTAAGATGCCTTTTTTTTTTTTTTTTTTTGACGTCATTTTCTAAATACATGCGGCCAGTGCTAAACCCTTTTCCTGGCCATGCAAATCAGAGCAGGTGTGTACATGCACCACAATCAGATCAACAATCGACATAATCCATCTCAAACAGAAGGAAATTTTCATCCGAATGAGTCTGATTGGGTCCAGAGTATTGTGAATATGGTGTGATTACATGAAGCATTTTTATACTGATCAGGCTTTTAATATGATTACTTATGTTCATGCAAATGCAGATTTTTTTTTTTTTTAATCTGAAAAGGTTTAAAAAATATTATCACAGAAAATAATAGTTCTACGGTTTTCATAAATAGTCCTTAGAACCTGAAAAGAGAACTTTATTTTATTATTCCATCCAAATCCAGTAATTCTTTCTTTCAAGTCTAAGAACAAATCCACTTGTTCTTGCATATAATGCATAGTGGCAGCGGAATCATGGCTTTTTTTATTTTTATTTCTCCAGCTGTCTGAGCACGTCATGAAATCCTGCAGAGACTTTTTTTCTAAAGGAAATGTCAGGGCATCTATGATCTAAACAAACAAGTATTGAGAGAATTGGTGCCTTTAAAGTTTCTTTTAGATGAAACCATGCTTTGTTTTGGGTTCATGGCACGTCCTGTTTACAGGCTTTTTGTTTTGCCCCCATTTTATTTTTCCTTTGTTTTTCCAAGTTAAAATTTTGGCTGTTTTAGTTTTCTCCCTCAGATATTTTTTTTGTTGCAATCATTCTGCAACTATTCTGTATGTTGCTAATCTAAACCACCACCCCATAGGCTTATGTAGTAATAAGTGTAAAATATTGCTGTTAAAATTCATTTTAAGTAGAAGCTGTTGAGTAACATCAGACTCTTTCAAAGTTAAAACACATGCTCAGATCAAGAACTTAAATTTAGTACTTCTGAAGTTGTTGTCATATATGGAAAAAATTGTTTTTCTTTGACTTTCACTATTTTTTATTGCACTTTCATAAAAATAAAGTTAATTTTTTTAACGCAAAGCACACTCTTGAACTTGGCAGGACTAAAACCAGGCTGTTTGTAATAAAATTCCTGTTTTGGATCTGTTGTAGATTGTTTCCCCAACAGAATTAAACAAAATTCTGGGAGCTCTTGACCTGCAGAAACGCTGGGCTTTTTGCCGGAAATCCAACACAGATATGTTGTCAAAATCCTTTATTTATCAAAGTGATGCAAAGCGTAATGCAGAATAATTTCCCCCACAAGCTGTTTGTTTAGCATAAATCAAAGGAAGAACAGCAACTTTAGGCACAAAATGACAAAATTGATGCAAATAATGAAGTAGTAATTTAATTCAAATTATGAGTAATACATGACGAGGAAATAATTTGAGGCTTTTATGTTGATAGCACAAAGTTATGCACATCTGTTAGCACATTAGATGAGAGGATTTGAAACCTTCTGTTCGAACCTGCTCACACAGGATCCCTCTGTTTAGCCTGCCTGTCAACAGACAAAGGTGCTTCTTTGGTCTCTCACTTGTCATAATTAGAATATTGCCGCTCTTACCTCTTTTTAGCCTTCGCTAATCTTTTTTCCAAAAATACTCTTGATCTTGTTGTAGACCAAAATAGCACCAGCAGTAAGCGCATGAACGTTTACCACTCGGTAGTGCCGTCTTTTCATCTAATCGCCGAGATGACTGCAAGGAAAAACAGAGCGAGTCCCAGGTGAGCGGAAAGCAAAATGTATTTAAAATGATCAGAGTGTTAAAGCACAGGAATGTGCTACAAATCTCTGTGTCGCTTTGTTTTTATAATTGTAAGCCCTGACAGGTTTCTGAGGTGTGAAAAAAAGGAAAACCCAGCTCTGCTACTAATGAGGAGAGACAGTCAGAGTCGCATAAAGTTGGACTCAAGTAGGAATGTGGCTTAATAGTAATACCTAAAGCGAAGTAGATAGTTATAAAATATTGACTCAAGAAAAGGTAAAATTGTAACCTAGTGATATATTTTTAATTATTCAAATCAGACTAACTAAAATCAACCAGATATTTATCATTACCTGTGATAATGAAATTGTGAATGATGTAAGCTGAATGGGGCCACTGAAGATGCCAGAGCTGATAGCTGAAAATGCCGAAGCTGAAAACTATTAGCTAAAAATATTAGCTAAAATGCCAAACTAGCCAAAAACTGGAAACATGTCTAAATTAGATAAACATCTAACATAATGTTAAAATACTAGCTAAACTCCAAATTTGCCTAAAAAACTGGAAACATGTTTAAATAAGACAAAAGCATATAGCTAAAATAAAAGCTTAATGCGACATTACCCAAAAAACTCAGTTATCGCTGAACATTTTAAAGTTCAGTGGTGTATCTATCTGAAAATATTTGTGGAAGTTCACAAGTTTCAAAGTGCGCCAAGTTGTTGAAGGATTTGAGAAATTTCTTATGCATTTTCTATGTGGCAAATTTCTCTCAATATTTCAAATTCTACAAATAAATGTCTAAATGTCCTGAACAAGCTGAACATTTTGATACTAAGATTGCTGAAATCATTAAAAGTGTAATTGAGTTTTTACACACCAAAAAACATTCGAAAAGTAGCAGGAGAATCGCTGAAGTGTCAATGCTGTAAAGTATACAAATAATTAGGAACAGTCATATTTCAGAAAATGAGAAAACAAATTAGCATACTACTGTATAGTCTTTTTGTATAGTCTTTTGTGTAGAATAAATCATAAAATCTAAACCAAACATAAAAGCAATATAAATGTCAAATTTTTTTGTCACAAATGTATAGTACAAATCATGGAACACAGACTTCTTTTTTGTAAGTACATTAAAAAAACAAAAAAATATATCATCTCTTCCTAAAGTTCTACTTCAAGTGTATTTTTATCTACTGTTAAATTGTTCCCAGTGGTGTTTTAATGATATTTGTTATGTTTTTTGCCCAAATTAAAGTGCCTATGTTGTTTCTGAAACATTTTTTTTCTACAGAGCAACAGAAACTTGCCTCTGAGTTGGTGGAGAAGCTAGCCTCTGCTAATTTTCCATCATTCCTTTGATACGCTCTCTCCCGCTAGCTTGTAGCACCTCACAAGCCCAAGCTAGCATTAGCATAGAAAAAAATTAGTGCCTAATATCAAAGTCATCCAGCCATCCAGTCTTTAGCCAGATGGCAGCACAGGTGAGAAAAATTAAGATGTTAATGAATCTATTTGTCTGCAAGTGGATGCTTTAGAATTGTAGTGGAGAAAGGCAGACTTTGCTCTACTCTTAACATTTGCTGAGTCACAACTCAAAATTTTTCAAACTTCTGTTATTTTCTGTTCTTGATCCAACCCACTTTGAATAAAAAAATACTCACAGAATACAGTTTGAATCTTAAATAATTTTAGATATGTTCTCCATCGTGAGAAACATGCTACAAGAACATGTCATGTTTCAGCGCTTAGGTTTTGCCATCTTCTGTTTTCCCTGTCAGTTTCACCATGTTCAGGTTAACCATCCACAGCTGTTTTCATTTAGTTAATCAACCTCAGTGTATTTAAGTGTCTGGTTTTCAGTTTCTCATTGTCAGGTCATCTGCTCATCCACGTTCTGTCACGGCACTGGTTGGTTATCCTGGTTTTGGCCTGTTTAAGTTACTTTAGTAAATGGTTATTTTTCTGCCACCAAGTCTGGTCTCCTGCATTTGGGTCCTCCACCACAATCCCTGACAGAACATGTCAAAAACCCTATATCTATTGGAGTGTCTTTAAGCAGTCTAAATGCTTTAAATTTATGTTTTTGATTTATTCTAAAATTTTCAAACATTTATCAATCAACTGTATCGCATCATAATGATGCCAGCAGAACTTGGCATTGAAACTATGGCCCAATACAAATTCTTCCCTTCTCACGTGGGTGTGGTCTGAACCACAGAAGCTTACATTTAAATCTAAGTAATGACTTTTTGGATGACTTTTGAATGACTTTTTAAAGTAATAAAACCACTATTGTTGTGTCTGTTCACGCACTGGAAGCTCTGTGCTAAAGCTAGCGGACTGGTGATTATTTATGACATCATTGAACAAATGTCACGTCCGAAATCTTTGGCACTATATTTTTCATCACCCTCCATTTAGAAGGATACATGAAGGGGAACGGCTAAGGGGAAGGGTAAAAGGAAGAATTCGGATTGGGCCTAAAACTTGACTTTTAAAAATATAAGGATTGAAAAATACTGCTAGCATTTTAAACCACAAAGTACATTCAATAACATTAATATTCCTTTCAACGCAACCTTATTTAGCATTTTTAGTCGATTACTTTTCTCTTTTTAGAGGCCATTTTTATTTATAAGATATCAGCTTTCTCTCAATTCTTTTACTTTCAATACCAAAGCTGGTATTGTTACAACTTTTGAACGGGCGGAGTCTGAAGGCTCCCTTCTCCCTTCCTCTTAATTTAGCCCTCCAAATGGAGCGTTATGGAAACATGATGTCTCAGATTTTGGACGTCACTTTCGCTCTATGACCATAGTTGCCAGTCAGCTACACTTTCACTGAGTTCCAGCACTCAAATATACACAACAGTGGTTGTAGAACTTTAAAAAGGTCATGCTACAACAAAAAGTCATTACTTACATTTAAATGTAAACCTCTTTGCTTCAGAACACACCCACTTAAAGAAAAGCGCTTCTCTTTTTCCAAAACACCAGTTTGGGAGGAAATTATGAGTTCTAAAAACCCATAATGTTTTCTGTTAGTGTTTGTAATCAACACAAGTTGACTCGTGAAATCAGTATTTTCAATCGGTAAATTCTTGGTATCAGGGTTCTTTAACAGGCTCCCCACATTCATTTGTGCCTTCTGCTTGAAACTAACTGCCCATAATAAAGAGCCTAACAGTGTCCTAAATCATTGTTACTTTTTTTTTTATAAAGAGTTGTTCTCCAACATTGAGCAGTGGAGTAAGGAACAGGCTTCTCTGGAGTAAAGGAACTTTTTTCCTGAACTGGCTGATCAATGAGATAGAGATCTCATGGTCAATGTTCCAGTCTCCTAAAAGGCACCATGGGATGCACAGCCCACTTCATCTTTATCACTGGTCTGCCTCTGCTCTGACCGCAGGGACCTGATGCAAGCTCATTACGAGCACAAATAGAGATCTGGCTGTAGGGGCTGAGAGCAGGACGAGCAGTGCGGTTGGGGGCGAGATTGTTGATAGGTCGGCACTGACGCTCTGCCTCACTTATCTTCGTCATCTCATCTCTCTTTTTTTTTTCTCTCCTGAGATTTTTTTTTTTGCCTTTTCTGAATGCCAACAGCTGGTCTCTCCAATCCTGCGTAAACCTCTTGGTTCAAAAGGGGGATCAGGTTGCCATTCTCGACTACCACCTGTGCTCCTCCATTCGACGCCACCCTCCTACACACAACCCCAGCCAGCTCCACTCTGGTATCTCAGTCTTGGCATCACACTTGCTGACTGATGGACAACGTCTCCAACAGCATCTGTTCTGTAAAGCTCAGTGGCCAACATAATTCCCTGGCTTGCTTCAGTCCAGGCTCCAGACTCTGCCATGCTCTGATTTTGGCTAATTTTCTACAACTGATTATCTACATTTTGATTAGTCATATATGTATGCTGGTTGATTGTGAATGAATCGTATTCCCTTGGCTTTCGCAGAGCCTTGAATTCAGTTCACAGAAAGAGCAGCTGCCATCCTCTTGGATGAGAAGCCTGTGTTTTCAAGGACAAATCAGCTCAGGACAGCTTCTGTCAAGCATGTGTTATGTGCTAATTGATGGCCAGGTCAGTGTGCAGCAAAGTAAATGAGTCACTTCAACACTGCAGATGAGCAGAGCTAATACAAACATAACTACAGCTGTGCTTCATGGCATTCCAGGACCTGTAAAAGTTGATCTATTCTTTATTAAGCAAAAAGTGGGACTCTGTGTCCAAGCCAGCAGATGTGGTATCTGATTATACCTGCTCTCTACATGTTACTACCAAAACAAACCTATTCCCACCACCTTTGTTGCTCCTGTTCCATTCACAGTGTTCAGGTAGCAGCATGACTTTAGGTTTTGTCAGCTCAACACACAGGGCGTTCTCATGCTTGCTGGACTGGACAGAAGGAAATGAGTTTTGGGTCTCCTCGCTAATGCTCTGTCAGATGTAAAACACCTTTCTGAAATTACATATTTTAATTCAAAAGGCTTTGGAGGTAAATGGAATGTACTTTGTTTTTTTTTTCTTTCTTTTTGTCTGGTGTTTAATCGAAGCAGTTCAGAGCGCAAGCTCTGGGTAATTAAGGTAAATATTTTGTTGACTGTTGTAATTGGGTTGAGGTATTTTTGCAGGCGAAGAAAAGATTGTTCATTTTACCCTGCTGCTCACTGTGTGTGTGTGTGTGTGTAAGTGTGGGAGTTGTGTGTGCAAAGCCTGTGTCCTGTGAGAGCTTTCTCATTAAACGCCTGTCAAACCTCCGTCTGAAGGCCTGCCAGCCTTTCTGTCATAGCGCACAAGACACACTCACATACATATACAAACGGACAAGAGCACACTTCCAAGTCAGGGTGAGCAGACGTGGCGAGCAGCTGACGCGTCATTTGCAGGCCTGAAAAAAAAAAAAAAGGGTGACAGAGCTGGACCGTTTGCAGCTGGGCTGCACAAGGAACTACAACTCAGTGCAGCTCTGAGGGAATTAGTAAAGCAGTTTTGCTCAGGATTACTGAGACTCAAGTCTGTCACATGTATGTACTGTATGTTCAGGTGCCGTGGGGTTTTTGGGTTGTCCGGGTCTGTGGAGAGTCGTAGAGAGGATTCTGGGCAAATTTGGTTCAATTAAAGTGAACCAAAGTTTGTTTCTGCTGATATTCCGAAACCAAATTTCAGTCTGAATACACACAAGGAGACACTGATTCAGGACCAGGAACCACTCTCAGACCCATCTGTCAAGGTGGTCTAGTTTCCAATCGGACTGAGCTCCGGTACGTCTGAGTGTCTTCAGTTTGAACAGACTCTGTGCTCGGAGCTGAACAACTGGACCAAGAAGGTCACCATAGCCAGGCGTTATGGGATGTAAACAGAGTAGGAACGTAGTAACCAATGAGCCATGGACAAAAATGGAGCAACAATGAGACACAGCAACTCATTGAAATGTGATTTAAGACAGCTATTAATCATTGATATGCATAGCTTCTCACACTTACTTTCTTTCCCATTACCTCCTCAGTATGCCTTCACTGTGCCAAAATAGCAGTGAAGTGTTGAACCTGACGTTGATACAGACGCTCAGAATTGCTCAGAGAAATATAAAGTTTGAGTCAGTGAACTAAACAGACGAGAATAGACGAAGTGTAGGACTTCCATTATTCTTGTTCTTGTTCCTTGTAATTCCTGACCAATGACTAAAGTGATCTTTAGTCACATGGTTTGGTTTGAAACAGAAATGTCCGGTTGATGAATACAGACCAAACACAAGGTTCTGGACTCGATCTGGACCAAATTAAGTGACCAACAGACTTTTCCAGTCTGAATACATCCTTAAGGGAGCACAGGCGTGTCACCATATAACTAAAGACGTGTTTGTTATTCCAACTCTGCCACCCTTTTTTCAGACCTGAAAAAGCTTGTGTTATTCCTCAGTCCTGTTTTTGGACCAACACTATGTTTGTGTTTTTCAAAGCTATTTCTCAGTCTTCTTTTTGACAATTGGATGGCTCCTCCTGCATTTTTTTTTTTTCAGTCTTTTCTATTTTACTTTCACATTTTTTGTTTGTTTTCCATCCACTTGACACATGCCTGTCCTTCTTCTGCACTCACCCAGGGAATCAATTATATTTACTCTGAAGCTGACAAATTATTCAAAAGTGAGGTTACCTTGAACTCAAACTGTTTGCCAGAGGCTTTTAGTCCCCATGACAATCTGCCAGTTTAACTAGTTTCACACCACTAGTGTCACAGCCTTTAGCGGATGTTGTACACTGTAAGAAAAAAAATCCAATGTTCATGCACAGATTGGTTATTACAGTGATATCAACAAGTTCTTTTGAAAAATGCACTGCTCTTTGTAGATAAGAGTTAATTACTCCTTGTAGATCGGTGCTTCTCAATCCCGATCCTTAGGACCCGTTGCCCCGCATGTTCAACTGATTTTCCTGCTCCAGCACACCTGGTTCAAAAGGCTGTAATTCACTATCAGGTCTCTGCAGAGCTCACAAGCTGAATTGGGTGCATTGCAGGAGGAGCATATAAAACATGCAGGGCAGTGGATGCTCAGGCCCAGGATTAAAGGAAATTTGCTGGAAAGAGACCTTTTTTTTCAATAAAAGAATTTTTAAAATTGTGACATTTCTTTAGAAAGTGGAAGGTGCAAGTTTAAATTCAATATTGACACACAACCAGATCTCATTAACTCTTTAACACCTGAAGCTTAAACAAATCTTTAATGTACTGGAACTTTTCAACCGTTAACACAATCAACGTAAATCCAGAAGATTCTGCACGAGCCGCTTTTCTCCCTCAGAATCTCCTGGAATTATGTTGATCATGTTAACACACAAGAATTACAGTGAATCAAACGACAAACTCTAGAGCTCCAGTGTTAAAGGGTTAACAATTAAGTTTGGAAAGTTAAAAACTGAATTTGCCACAGTCTAAACTAGGAATGTGCAAAATTTTGACAAGTAGAACCAATTTGGCAAGCCAAAACTACTTTTGAAAACTGTTTTTTTCCTACCGGACATGTTTTAAGCAATCAAAAATTAAGTATTTTAAAAATAAATTTAAATTATCATTGTTTTCTTTACATTTACAGCAATTCAGTTATAAAAGTAAAAAAAAACAGGCAAAAACAGAGCTTAAGTTCATTTTGAAACATAATATGACAATAAATTCTGAATCCTCAAGTTTTAATTAAAGAAAATAACAGAAAAATAATACAAAAGTGCTAAATATGAAAGTCATGGTTGGCTAAGAAGTTTAGTTGGTTCTTGTTTCAGTACGCTGATTCTTTTTCCAAATCATATAAATCAAGAGTCGGGCGATGAGATATGTAGCAATTATAGTGCGTTTTAGTGAGATGAAAGCAAAAGAAAAGTTTGAAAATATCTAAGCTTTATGTGGACACTGCTGCTCCAAACAATTATCACTCTACTAATGACATGAACACATTGTTGGACTCTCATTATATTCAATGGTGTTTTGAATGCAACCGTCTGCTGTTTTCTGATGAAATGCAGTTTAATTCTTTTTTTTTTTTTGGACACATGTATTTAATGATCTTGCCAAAAATGCTGGTGAATTAAAACAGGCTGTAGGCCACATCATTCCTTCATGCCACACTTTAGACATGCCTAGGCTAAACTATTGACATGAATAGAGATGGAAAAACACGGCTGTTACCTCGGGTTCCAATGAAATTAAGTTATTTTAGTCACCATTTTCTGCTGTACGGATTTTGCCTGATGTCGCCATTTTGGGACCAGACAACGTTTGCAAGCAGTGATTGGTCCAAGAAGTGGTCAAATGCTTCAAAATGTTTGAGGCGAGGCCAAGGGGAACTGGTGATTATATTTGGTGATTATAAATACACCAAATGAAAAACAAGCCACATTACCTTCCTTTGCTATGTGAGTCAATGCGTCAGTCACAAGAACCAAAACGATAAAAAAAAAGTACAGCGGTCACATATGCTTGAGTGTTCAACCTATCAAAAAAGCTTTCAAAGGAAACAAATTGTCCAACATTTGTGGGGCCACGTGATAAATAGCATTTTAGCCCAACCTAAAACAATCCGCATTCCACTTTCCTCTCTCTCCTCCTGTCTGTAATAACCATCCTGGGTCTCAAACACAGGTCGGTGTGAGGGTGCAGGCTGGCCTCATACCTTTTCAATCATGGATGATCCTTAGAGAGATGTCCACAACACCAATACTGTTTAACATGAGTTTTTGTGTTCCACCTGCACCTTCATCTTAAAGGAAATTTTAAAAGATTAAAATATATATATATTTATCTCCAATTAAAGAATCATTTTAACACCTACTAGAAATTAAGTCATTGAGAAATGGGAGATAATAATGCAGTGGTCAACCAAACCAAAGTTCCCATCACATTCCACATACCACAAAGCAGCAGCTTGCTCTCGGGACAGCAATAACTATTGGAGCCACTTGATTTACCAGCTTTATCAAGCAACTACTAAGCCGTGTGTTATTAAAAAACTAATTCACCATTTATCAGCATGCTTCTCAAGCTGGCAAACATTTTAACAGAAACATATTGATTCTAATGAAGCTTAATGAAGCAGCCAAGCATGAGAAATTAGAAGATGCTGTGGATCATTTTTCTTCTCAGTGACCTGGAAATTGTGTTTCTTTTTTTTCTGGTTTGTGACTATAGTCTCAAGATAATGTAAAAACATAAAATATCATCTTGTGTAATTTTTAATGTGTGGCTGTAAGCACTGTCTCAAGTAGTGAGGAGTTGAAACACTGAATAAATGTAATGAACACATGCGTGTGACATCAATTTAGTTCAGTATCTGCACAGCCACACAATCTGCTTCAGTTTTTTTTTCTTTTCTTTTAATCGGTCATCTAATTGATATATTGCATGTGCTTGTTGTGAGCATAGAGCCTGATAAGAGAATGACACCAGTTTTTTTTTTTTTTTGTATTTCTTTGTGTACACAATCTTTGTCTCAGTTTAATCCTAATGCATTTAGCCACATACATGATAAAGTAGTTACCAGGGAAATTTGCTGTAAAAAAAAGCATTTAGCACACAATTTCCTTGACAACAGCAAAAGTTGTCACTCTTAAGTTTTTTTAAAAAATATCACAATTATGTGCCACTTAAAGAAGTGCGAATTTCTGTAAAATTACACTGAAAATGATTAAAATGTTTATTTAGATATGCTTTTATAGTGTTATCCTAATATGACAAATTTAGACTGGAATATAATTACCATATGTTCTTCACTACAATAATCTGGCTAAATTTAAACTTTTGTCATGTATAAGGCTCACTAAACTATAAAATGCATTAAGTAAGACAATAAAGTCAGAGACGAGCTCATCAGACAGACTTTTACCGGCATTCACCGTAACTCTAGTACTTGTTTGTGTCACGCTACACGTTAGCTATGCTAGTATATTTACAACATCTGGAACTCTCAACCTTGTTGGGAAACATAAAAAGAGAGACTGATCCCGCTAAAACAAATGTCACTGTGACTAGGCTAACTCCCAACCTCGTTAAAACACCTAAAAAAACACATACACACAGTCTGAAAACACTTCATTTTAGCCGTGCTAGCGTGTTTACAACATCCAACTTAATAGCCAACTCGTAAAAAACAGTAGGCTACAAAAGTAAATAAACAACACAATCGGACACCGCTACATGTTAGGGCTGTTAGCATAACAACCTTGTTTGAGACTCGTGAAAAAGACTGAAATTTTGACAGTGCACCGTGTACCTCTCAAAACGACTTCAACATCAGTAAAAAAAAAATTAAAAATAACAAACACTCCAGATTATAAGGCACACAGTTTGTTTGTTTTAAAGTGTGAACAATTAGGTAGTTCCCTTGCAATTGTATTTTTTTTCTTTTAACCTCTCAGGGGTCAAAAAGAATGAGCTGATGTTTCTGTACTTGTGATTTTAAGTGCATTTGTTGACATTTATGTCTCGTAAACTAGCTGTGCTTGTTAGGTTTACTGAAGTGTTTGGATTCTTTGGTAAGAGTTACAGCAGGCAGCGCCACTCTGCAGCGCTGACAAGGCGTGCAGGGAGTGAGTGAGTGCTGGTAAAAAGGGACAAAAGGAATTAAAGCGAACAGGGAACAGGAATGAGACAGGGATGGTGAGAAATTGTACAAATGAAACAGGGGTGATGAGGATGCACCTGATGGGGGGGCTCATTTCAGCCGTGGGCTTTATTGTTCCTGCCGAGATTTGGGGAACAAGTGGCTGCGGCTGCGGCTGCTTCTCCATCCATCCATCCATCCACACCCAGGGACTTTATTACACCCTGATGGGCAGAGATGGAAAACCAATCGAGGAAATACGGGTGTGAGGATGGAAAGAAATGTATGGGCATTGGGAGCAGCAGAGACAAGCAATCTGCCATGATGAAGGGCCTTCCATTTCTGCACCTCCTCTCGGACCCAGCACATCCTCCCACGTCCTCTTCAAGCTTCACTGCGTTCCACTACAGCTGCCAACTGACCGACATGACACCCGCCACCCTCACGGCCACTCTCCCCGCACGAGTCTGGCAGCGCGCCTCTGTTTTCGTACTTTCATGTTGTGGATTAATGAAACGACTGGTTATTTTGGGAGAGGATAATTAGAGTGAATTTTTGCATCTTTCCACACTGAAATTCAGCTTTTGTTGCTGTGGCCTGGGACCGAAGGCTGCAAGGTTAACTGTTGTGTACTTGACTTCATTTTTTCACAGCAGATACAAGACAGTGTTAAATATGCCTGTTAGTGCCGTGGGAGTGGTATGATAAATTAATTAGAGGCAGCCAAGTAATACAGCTACAGCAAACAAACACTTGGAAAACACTGCGATCAATCTTACTGAAGGTTGTACACCTCCCAGTGGGGATAGGATGAAAGAATTATACATTTATTGATTTTTAATGAAAGCTTATCTGGCTGTTACTCTGTGTCTGATCTTTGTTTTGACTACTGATATAACAGAAGCTCTGTAGGTTTGGGCTTTTATTGTGTGTTAGTAACAATACGTTTTGGGCTCTTGTAACTAAAATTATGCAAGATGTCCCAATTTGGAACTCAAACGATACATGAATTGTAACTTGATGGTTTTTGTTGTCAATACTTTTTTTGAAAGCTTTCTTTTGCTTTTAACATTTTATTAGTGTGTAGCATATACATCTTTCAGGATTTCTTCAGCTTTTCAGCTTTTTTTCTTCAGTTCTCTTCTCGAGAACGGACATTATTCAATACATTTTGTCTAAATTACAGACCCGAAACATCAGACTTTGCTTATAAACAAATTTTGATGGGGATTTGGAGCCAATTGTTGCTACTAGTTCATTCATGGACAAACTATGTTAATTTTAAAAAAGGCAATTTTTGACTTCCTGACTGAAGCACGTTTGAAAACAAAAGGGAAAAAAATCCAAGTGCAGTTGATCAAAAACCACTAGAGGACTAGTAATAAATGCTAGTTTGGAGCATTTCACTTCAATATAAATTACTTCAATTTTACAAGAGAGAAATAAATGTACATAAGTTTCAAAACTTGTTTTTATTCACATTAGTGGTAAAGATTTTCACAAAAAATGTATTAAGATTAGAGCTAGAAGGAAAAGTAACACGTTAAAGCGTTAAAGCTTTATTAAAGCTAATTAATGCTAACCGGCTCCCGTTTTGCGTCGGACGGTTCATGCTTCCACGGCATGTATTCACTTCTGATATTGCACATTTCGTCAGGCACTATTCCACTTATAACATGGTCATTGCAAAAGAAATAACTATTGAATCAATTTTAGTATTTTATTAGTATTGTATTTTATCATGCACCGCTATTTCATACGTGGTGCGGCCCGTTTTCACACTAACATGACAACGCGTCGCCGACGCAACTGCAACAACAACGGAAAACTATATATATGGTGATCTTCAGGAAAGGTTAAATAAGAATCAGTTCATAGAGAAAGTTCTGCTTTTTGTTTAGAAAGTAAGGAAAGGTTTGTTTTGAAGAAGTCTGTCCAGTACATTTGAGCTATGTGACCAGAAGCCAAACAGAATCGAGTATTCACCCGAACTATTAAAGTGCAGCAGCACAGTGTTTGTTTGGGTGTTATATCTATACGTCAGCATCTTTGTTTTCTTGGATTAATAGAGCAGACATAAAAGTCTTCAGAGTTCTGCTTATCTTACTGTTCATGAGTTTTGTGAACAGAAGTTAATCTTTTGAGTTAGAATACTTTATACATTTAAACATTTCAAACAATAAAAATGAAGGAACAAGTTTCTCTGTCCTGTTTTGTTCAAAATCTGCATATTGTCATCTAAAATGTACCTAGTGAAACGTGATTAATCATGATTAATCACATGCAAAACTATGATTAATCTGATTTACTTTTATAATCAATTGACAGCACTAATTAGGATACATTTTTATGAACCAATTTTAATTTCAAGGGAATATTTTCTTAAAAAAATTCTACTCAGATTTCCATCAGCTCAGCTACAGAACAGCCCTCAGGACATTCTGTGTCGGGCTTGTTTGATCAATCTATTGGGTCGATGCTGATCATAGAACTAAAAATTGTCTTCAAATTGCCTTCAAATTAAACCGGTGACTGATGCCGTTGAACCAGTTTGCATTGTGGCATTGAGATGTTTCAAAGTTTCACTCTGATAATTGATCTATTTTAAAACGTTCCCAGTGTATTTTTAGTCATAATTATGATTTTTTTTTTTTTGGCAAAATCAAAAGTCTTGTTAGTTTCTATGATATTTTTTTAGGGTGCTTGGAGTTAATCAGAAGTTCACTTCTGAGTTGTGGGCAGAACTGATGGTGGGAAGTAATCTTCCATTGATTTCCCATCATCACTTTGTTTACATTCTCTCCCGCAAGCTTACAGCCCCTCACAACTGGCTAATATTAGTGGTGCAACAAAAATGTCAGCAAAATCAGAGCTATTCAGCCACTCAGTTCTGAGCCAGATGCCAGCTCAGACGAGGAAAATGAAGACGTTAATGGATCTAATGCCGGCAAGTGCATCGTAGCAGGGTGATTGTTGCCTGTCAATTGTAGTTACAAACACAATTTGAATCTTAATTTTTTTATTTATGTTTGTAATTTATGTCCATCATGAGAACACAAAAAACAGGATTTTCATTGGAGTGGGTCTTTAATGTCTTTAAAGTGAGTCTCTAAAAGTGTGTATTTGCACAGCTACACATTCAATCCACACTTTGAACATTCTGTATGCTTTAGCACTTCAGCCACTAAAGATTGTGCCTATTAGCACCTTAAATTGTGTGCTTTTTTCTATATCAGTTTATCCTCAAAACATTTTTTTTAAAGAACAACTTCAGCTTTGAATTGCCAATCTCAGATTCGTTCATTTGTCTTTGTGTCTCTGACAGGTTCCCTATGTCAAAGTGGCCCCAGAGGACATTCTGAAGGTTCAGTTTCCCCGTTTCACCACTCTGGATTTGAGACCAACCAACACTGACATCAGCTTAGCCGTGGCCGGCCTTCTCACCTTCTTTAACAGCACCACCGCCTGCCTCATCTGTGCCCAGCCGGAATGTGAGTACGACATTCGCACCTTTACACCCCCGAGAATGCTCATGCGGTGTCTCATACGTTTGCTGGTGAAACTCTGGCTTTTTTTTTTATTTTTGTTTGCTATTTTTACCATGTTTTAGCACACATAGGCTTCTTTCAGACTTTGATCTGACAGCAGATGCAAAGATTAACAACATCTCAGCCTGTGACACGCTTTCATCTGCAGCTGCTGCTACCGTCGACAGATAAAACTCCTCGCATGACTTCACACCAACAAATAATGAACTATGGTTACTAGATGATTCTTTCTTAGTAACAGGATTGTTGTTATCTTTAAAGTGATTTAATTTCAGCATGTTCCTTGTCATAAAAATCAGTTTTTTACTTTCAGTTGGGTGTACAGTTCATCAGGCTGCGTGCACGCTCAGAGCCGCTAATGAAAGACAAAAACAATGGAGGATGCAACTGTCTCCAACACCAATGTAGAAGGTGCTTGTTAGATTCTAAAGATACTTGACTGTATGACCTTAAAAAAGCTTATAAATCTTTTGAAGGGAAGTTATTTTTGTAAACAGAGTAGGCGATTAAATCGGGACTTGTTCCCACCCTCTTGAAGACCAGAAAGGAGTAATTACAGATCCCAAGACAAAAGCAGCGTAACCCAGTGACATCAGATGACCTTTTTTTCTAATCACTACGAGGCTTTGAAGACAGGAAATAAGTCTGAGATATCAGCAGTGTCAGAAGTCGGGAGGTGGCATTGAGCCACTCTGAGCTACCTGTCAGTACTTCGTTCTTTTGCCTTTCAACTCTTTCCTCTCATGATGTTTTTTTGATCTTTTTTTAAGGCTCTTTTTTAAGGAAGGAAAAGCAAGAGGATTTATTTTTCAAAAGATCATCATAAAGGTTTAATAATATCTGACAATTAAAATGAACCAATAGCATTGTTTGGAAAACAAATATATTTACATAAATCTATGACATAAACAGATTTTTTTTTGCAGTGGATGGAACTGGTTTGGAAATCAAACAAATATTTTACTTATAAAGCAGATTGACCCATTTTCTTGGCTATGTAAGACCTCCTGCCTGACCTCCTTTGTCTTTCTTTTTTTTTGGTCGTTTTCTCGTTATGAGATACACTATGTCGTTATCACAATAAATTAAATAAAAAAAAAAAAAAAAAAAAACTGATTTGCCGAGATTTCATCTGATCTAAGTCTCTTTATTTTGTGGTTAACAGCAAAAACAGCAGAAAAAAATATCTAAAAAAGTTGTTTTTTCTGTTTTCAATTTATTAGTGGATCTACGCTCCTCAAACACCTTCATTCCATCTCATTCATCACCCCCCCTTCCCTTCATTTCCTTAAAACCCCTGAATTAACGGGTTGATTGACAGATCCGACAGAACACCGGGCCGCGAGTGTCTCCTCATGGTGCAGACATCAACAGACCCAAAATTTTTATTGGACCAAACAAGATGTTGTCATCTCCATAGAAAATGCTTTACCTTCCGCTCTCGCAACATAACGCCAAAGTCGTCACCGTGGTTTCCTGGTCGTCTGCCGCCATTTTGAAACCTGTCGACGGTCCGAGTTGGTCTGAGCCACGTGGTGGAGACGCTGATTGGCCCAGGGTTCTGTCATTTGACTTGTTGTCGGGGGTTTTAGGGAAATAACGGGAGAGGGGATGGTACATGAGACAGCACTGAGGCGTTTGAGGAGTGTAGATCCATTAAATAATTACAATTTTAAAAAATAAACTTTTGAGGAGTGTTTTATTCTGTTGCTTTTGTTGTTAACTATAAAATAAACTTAAACACTTAACTTAGACACTGAAACAAGTAAAGTTTCTGCGTCTCAGAGCAGGAAGGGAGCAAGGGACGCAGCAGTATATTCTTCATTATCTCGTTATCATGAGAAAACACATTTTCTGGTGACAACGAGATAGTGGATCTCATTATCATGAGAAAAAGTGTTTTTTTTTAAGTAGGGTAGGCTATTTTTGGCTTCTGTAGATATGTGTTTCATAGCTTTAAATAATAATCATGTAGTTTTCAAATATTCATTAGTGTAATTCCTTCCAATATAGGCTTAAATACATATTTAACCAACAACAACAGTGTCAAGGTATTTCCACCAAAGCACTACCAGGTAAAAAGAGATCTCCACAAAAACTAATATCAGCACATTCACGCTCATGTAAAATGTCATAAATATTTAATCGTATTGAACATGCACTGCTAACAGATGCTTCGAGGACATACTACAGCAGCGGTTGCAGATAAATCAATGTAAATTAGGGGAACTCACTTACTTATGCAATTCCCTTGTTTGAAACTGAAGGTAAAAACAGGACGCAGCTTTTCCTGCCGTTTCGTTCAGTGAGGCTTTTGCTCAAAGCTGCATATATCAGACCCATCGGCCTTCTTCAAAATTTCGATCTGGGTAATAATTCTGTGTTTTGGCCTCAAATGTTGTTGGTGTGTCTCAGAAGTAAGAAACCAAATCAAAATGTCAATGTTGGTTTTCTGATCAGCCGGTATAATCTTAATGTGGAAACTTCCTCACAGCAGCAGCAGCAGCATTTAGCTGCGACATGACTTTTTTAATTATGAATTATGACGATCATAATTATAACACTGAAAATGCCATGTTTAATTTTAGTCAACCAGCTCCATTAAATTCGACACCGTAGTAAATTTTGTGCTTTAAGTAGAAAGTGAAATTAACACACTCAAGTAATTTGGTTACAATAATAAATGGACGTTAAAGACTTTTTGCTATTATTTATTTATTTATTTTTTGGTGACCCTACTCTACTACACTCCCTTCCTTCCACTTCAGCCTGAGAACTGTACTTTTCTCATATGACTCAGAGTTAAAGAGACTATGGGGAGGCAGAATTGAGAGGAGAGCGTGACATGAGTGGGCGAGGTGAAATGACTTGGATCAGGAAATGGGAGGTGGGAACCACGCTGGAATTATACTTAGGCAGCTAGCAGGAGATGATCCTGGAAATGGACTGCTGTATTGATTGCGTGCTCTCACATGACCTGCATTCATTCAATAGAAAATGCAGCAAATGGCGGCATGCCTAAATGTGTGTGTGTGTGTGTGTTGTGCGGCTGACGGCGGTTTCAGCAATATCATCAGCTGAGACTCATTTGGGTTTGGCACCCGTTCCTCCCTCTCCCACCATCTTCAGTTAGTTGGTCAGTTGGATGCCTCTCGTCCACATGTTCCTGGCCTCATTAATTACCCCGGCCAGTCACAGCCTAACAGAGCTCAGCCACTTCATGAATATTTTTCAGAAAGAGCTCAAGACTCAAGTGGGGAGGAAGATAAGAGGCGAGGGAACATGCGTGCATATGGGTTTGGATTTTTATGTTTTTCATACGTCACATTGACAACATGGACAAAATGTACAATGTGCATGGCTTGCACGTTTACTGGTACCCTGTTTTCACCCTTGTGGGGCTGCTCCTTCATTAGTGTGTGTGTTGGTGCAGCAGTCAGCAGGCTGAAGAAGAACACCTTGAAGGCAATGGGAAACCTAACGTGAAGCTACAGTGCAAAAACAAGATTTATAGGTTAAAAAAGCGTGGATGTGTATTGCATTCAATAAAGAAGGAGGGACCTCCTTTATAATGTATTTGTGTATTTAAGCACAACAGAAACATTTAAAAATTCTTGACGGTTGTCTTTGTTGACCACATTTTTTCTGATTTTTGATAAAAATGTCTTTAAGAACTACAAAGCAAACAACTGACCTCATATGTTCATGAAAGCTTTAAGATGATATGTATTTAAAATTTGAAAAGCCACAATGGGTCTCTCCATGTCATAAACGCATCTGTTCTGTTTATGCGCTCGTAACAATACCGCCAGTCTGTTTGGTTCGTTCTACTTATTTGTAGAAATTATAAATACAGATGAAAACATTGGGGAAGTATTAGTTATTGTTACGTCGTGTGAAGCAGGTGCCAGAAAAATGGGACAGATCCAAAACAGAGGAATCACTTCTTTAAATGGACTTCAACACCAAAAACATCGAGGGGCTCCAACAACTGTCAGCCCGTAACCTGGCAACCGCAGTCAGGGTCTTCAACTGCCATAACTGATAACTCAATCATTAATCTTCCCCCCTTTTTAAGCTGAGTACAGTCAGTAAATAAGCAAAGCCTATCATCTTCTTAAATCTTCTAAATACAGTAAAAATGTTCCTTTCCAAAATGTACACACATTAAGACACAACAACCTTTCAGAACTTCGAGTACATGTTGACACATTTTTTTTTTAAAATAGTAAAACTTATTAACTAATTGTAAACCATAAGCCCTTTTTTTTTTTTTTTTTTTTTACATCACTTATGTATATAGCGCTGTGGTGCTCTAACAGTTCTTGAGAGCGCCGTGGGAAATGTCCACCTGATCTGACACACTTGGAGGATGCTCTCCAGTATGACGACTTGTTGACATGTCCGAGTCCTGTTGCTGGTCAGCAGCTTCAATGTCCCGTCCTTGAATTTGGTTTGTTCTTCAGATGCCTCAGTGTCTTTTCTGAACTCTGGGTCGCAGTTGATCACTGTGTCGTCTGAAAACCTTGTCCGTGTCACATTCTCTGACTTTAAAAGATACTGGACCTGTTTGTTGAGTATCACTCCAGAAATCCACTTGGGCCCTCTCCAGAAGTGTCTCTCAAATACACAGGTTGATCCACAGCAAATCCTCGTTCCACTGCTCGCTGATCATGATAGAACTTTTGCTGGTACTGTTCTTCCTCACGGCCTCTGTGATGTTAGCTTGACAAAGTCCAGTCGAGTTCGAAACATGTCGCTTCAGGAAAAGGTCAGCTGGAGACTGTCCAGTTGCACAGGTTGGTGTAGTGCGATATTGCAGCAGAAAACATGGATAACATGTCTTTCTAAATCAAGTCCTAAGTTTCTGAGTCTTCAAACCTTCTTTCAGTGTGCGCACCGCTCTCTCTGCTAACCCATTTGTGGAAGGTGTCTTGGAGCGCTTGTGAATGTGTATTCCATTTTTGTCAGGAAGGTTTGAACTCTTTCGACATAAAGTTTGGCATTATCTGTCACAATGTGCTCAGGAAGGCCATATGCTGCAAACAGTCTCCTCATTCTTCTGATGTGGCTTGGAGGTTATTTCTGTCATCCGAAACACCTCCATCCATTTTGAATGTGCATCAATCACCACCAGAAAAATAATTGTTGATGAATGGTCCAGCAAAGTCCATGTGAAGACGCTTCCAGCTTTCTCCTGGAAACTCCCAGGGATGCAGTGCGTGAGTGTGTGCATTCTTGCTCCACCTGGCAAACCTCACACTCTCTGCAGACCTGCTCAACATCATTGTCCAGCTTAGGCCACCAAAACATACTTGCGTCCAGGCCTTCATTCTGGACCATGCCTGGATGTCCTTGGTGTAACTCTCTCAAAACAGCTTTTCTCTGTTTGTTGGCACGATGACACGAGTCCCCCACAAAACACAGTTTTGCTCTGTTGACAGCTCATTTCTTCGCATATGAAATGCTTTCAGGTTTTCCTCCACTTGAGACGCCATCCTTCCATGATAAAGCGATGCACTTTTGAAAGTTCTGAGTCAGTTCTTGTAGCTCTGGCTATTGTTTAGCATTGAGAGGAGCTTCCTGAAGGTGCTCTAATATGAGTGCATTGACAGCCATGGAAGCTTCTGCAGTTCCTGAGTCTTTGACATCACGTAATGGTAGACGTGAGAGTCCGTCTGCATTCCCAATGAGCTTCAGAAACAACGATATTATCTTGTAATTGTAAGCTGACAAGATAATAGCCCATCTTTGGATACGTGCTGCCAGCCATGGTTGGAAGGTTTTTGTTTTCTCCAAAAAAGGTAACCAAGGGTTTGTGATCGCTCACCAAATAAAAGATCTCCCCCACAGATATTGGTGAAACTTTTTAACCCCGAGAAAACCAAGGCTAACGCTTCTTTTTCGATTTGCGAATATTTAGTCTCTGCTGGACTTAAGTGCGTGATGCGTATGCAATAGGCCGCTCAACTCCTCCAGCAAAATATGTTGAATGACGGCTCCAATTCCATAGGCTGATGCATCACAAGCTAGGTGAGTGGCAAAGTTGGGTCGTAATGTACAAGCACTTTGTCACCAGCTAACAATTCTTTGCACTTCTTAAAAGCATCTTGGCTCTTTTCCCCAAAACCATTTAATGTCATGCCTTAGCAAATGGTACAAAGGTCCCAAAACTGTGCTGACCTGGTAGAAAGCGTCCATAGTAGTTCACCAGTCCAATGAAAGCTTGCAACTCCTTCACATTGGATGTGATGGCGATGTTGCACCTTGAATGCGTTGACCTTGTGCCCTGCTGGGTTACTCCGCTCTGATCCAGCACATGACCCAAATACTCAATTGTGATTTGTTGAACTCACATTTTCCTTTTTCAGCTGCAGTCCATTTTCTTTCAAGCGTTGAAGCACTTTGTCTAAGTGTACAGATGTTCCTGCTCCGTTCTTCCCGTCACCAGTAAGTCATCCAAGTACACAAACACGTCCAAGTCCTTCATCAAAGTCTCCATAATCCTCTGGAAAATGGAAGGGCCGAACTTATTCCAAAAGGAAGACGATTGTACACAAAAAGTCCACGATGTGTGTTGATTGTTGTGTACTTCTTTGAAGCATCATCCAATTGCACTGTTGATATGCTGATGCAAGGTCATCTTGGAAAACACTTTTCCTCCACTTAAAGACGCCAACAGTTCTTCAATTTTTGGAAGGGATAGATCTCTGTGTCAGCCACTGCATTCACTGTTACCTTGAAATCCCCACATAATCTCAGCGTCTTGTCTCGTTTATTACTGGACCACTGCGCTGCCCACTCACTAATTTTCACTGGTGTTATTATTCCTTTCTTCTCAAGTCTTTCCAGCTCTGTCAACTTGGTTTTCATGGCAAAAAGTAATGCACGGTTTTGAAAAATCTGGGACGTGCATCAGGCTTTACTGCCGATGGTTGCTTTGAAATCTTGAGAGTCCCTAATTCATCTTTAAACAGTTCTTCATGCTTCTTTAACACTTCCTCAACTGTTTTTAAACTCTTGTTTTTTCTGTATTATAAGACTTTTAATTTGCTGCCAGTTTAACTTTATTTTACGCAACCAATCTCTACCACATAATGCTGGGCCATCACCCCCAACCACCAAACACTGGTAACTTTGTCTTTGTTGCTCATAACTTACTGTAACTTTAAACTGTCCCCTAACAGCTATTTTTTGCTTGGTGTAAGTAAGCAACTTAACTTGCGTTTCCTTTAGTGGATTATTTTTAAAAGAGCCTCATAAGCCTTTCTGGATGATTGTTCTCGCTGCCCTTGTTCTATCTCCATTGTCAACATACATCCTCACACAGAATATTTCTCTGTATGTCTAGTGTCAATTTCTTCATCTAAACTGCGTACCTAAACATTCCTAAATTTCTTCATGTCCTCACTGACATATCTTGTATCTTTATATCTACCAGACTTGGCTGATTTCCACTTTGGTTGTTGTTGCTGGCTCCTCTTGCTCTGCAGGCTTTCTTAATGTGTCCTTTTTTCCACAACTGTGGCAAACAGTGTCTTTGAAGTGACAAACATCAGCTGTTGTGATTCTTTCCTTTACATCTGTAAACATCCGTCTTGTCCCTTGTATGGTGCGTTCACTTGCATCTGTGAACTCCAGCGTCGTGATCCTCCCCCTTTTTAAGTTGCTGTGTATCTTTGTCCACTGTCTCCATATTGAGAGCAATTTTCAAAATGCCTCTGCAAAAGACAGTCTGTCTTCTGATAGCAGCTTTCTCTGCATGCCTCGTTCCGTATTCCGCTGACGAAACGATCCCGGAGAGCATCGTCTAGTCCCGCGCCGAACTCACAGTGAACAGCACTCTGCTTCAGTGATGCGGTGAACTGCGAGACCGTCTCTCCTTGTTTTTGGCTGCACTGATTAAAACGAAAGCGCTCTGCTATCACCAAAGGCTTGGGTTCAAAATGGGATCTTAAAATGTCCACAATTTCTTTTAAAGACTTTTCCTTCGGAACCGCCGGCTGTACGAGATTCCGCAGCAGTCCATACGTCGCCGCTCCCACAGCGCTGAGCAGCACAGGCACCCGCTTGTTCTCACTAACATCATTAACCTCAAAGAAAAGTTCGACTCTTTCCACGTAGGCAGACCATGACTCACTTTCAGGCTTGAACTCGTCGATTTTCCCGAGAAAAGACATATCCTCGTCGCCACTTTGATGTTACGTCGTGTGAAGCAGGTGCCAGAAAAATGGGACAGATCCAAAACAGAGGAATCACTTCTTTAAATGGACTTCAACACCAAAAACATCGAGGGGCTCCAACAACTGTCAGCCCGTAACCTGGCAACCGCAGTCAGGGTCTTCAACTGCCATAACTGATAACTCAATACATTACAGTTATATTGCCCTTTTATAAAGTTTTTCTGTTTGTTGTAATGTAGAAAACGAGTTACAGCCGGTGTTTGTTGCATGTGAAGCTGCAGAGACAGGCAGGAACTGTCGATTAAGTACAGAAAAAAACCTGGATAAACATGATCAATTTCTCAGTAACTGAGCTCAAATAATCTCAAAAACATCACCAGTACTCAATATTGTTAAAGACACTCCACAGAAATTCTTAGAACTTGTTCTCTTAGAGTGAAACAGCGTGTTCAAGTATTGCAACATGTTAGCTTCACACTTTAGGAGTACAGCTGTTTTACTGCAAAAAAAAGAAAAGAAAAATTAGAGCATAAACAGAAAAAAAATATGCTGAAAAACAGGGCAAAAATTTGAATGGAAAAGCAACGATAAAACAAACAATATAAAAAAAACAGAAAAAAATTATACCATATAGCATATGTCATCAGTGGTCACCATCAGCACTGGTGCTCCACAGGGAACTGTTCTCTTACCTCTCCTTTTCACCCTCTACACTTCAGATTTTTGCTATAACTCTGATATGTGTCACCTAAAGAAATTCTGAGGCCATCATTGGTGTGAGTCTGGACACAGTGGAAGCAATGGTGGAACAGAGGACTGCATCCAAATTCAGAGCAGTGATGAACAATAACAGCCGTCCTCTGAATCCTGTCCTGGTCAAATAGAGGAGCTCCTTCAGTGAAAGGCTCCAGTCTCTGAAATGTTCCACAGTAAAGCTGAGGTCCTCTTTTGTGCCGAGAGCAATCAGGCTCCACAACTCGACTTTTGGGAGAACAGGACACGGTAACAGGGGTTAATTAACCTTTTTTAATTACACTTTTAGACCAATTGTCGTCATTACATCCTTATTTATTGTTTTAGCTTCAATAACTTTTGTCTTTTATCATGTGTGGGATCAGCAGACCAAATATTTTCCTTCAGGATAATCAAAGTATATCTGTCTGTCTATAAGCAAAAAATAATCTAAAAACAAAAAGATTTTGGAAAAACAGAAAGAAATAATCAAAGAGTTAAAAAAAGTATCTTGAGGAAAAAAAAATGATATCAAAATATGCAACGAGGATTCAGAGGCGTTTAGATCCATATGCAGGCAGGCAAGTTAAAAAGTAACCAGAACAGCCAAGGGCAAAAACAGATGTATTCACAAACCAGAACGGAGTCAAAAACCGAGGAGCGAGACAGGGAAGGAAGGAAAACGGGCGAAGGTGAAAAACATGACAAAGCAATAGAGACGAGAGAAACACTCAGGATTCCTAGAAAAACATTGGACAATACTTTGTAAGGAGCAAAGTTCAAACGAGAGACATGAACGTCAAGACTGATGAAGACGATGAGAAGCAGCTGGTGATGAGACAACTGATGAGAGATAGAGTGAGGAAGCAGCAGAGGAGGTCAATACTCCTGAGAGGACGCCCTCTGGTGGTTGGAGGTGGAGCTGGAAGTCCAAACCCTGACAAAAACATTTGAAAATATATCTTTAAAAAAAAACAGATTGTGTTTCACAAAGTTGACCACAACCTCAACCTGAGTGTCCCGGTCACACACAGACTTGACAGCTTTGTGCTGTTTGTTGTCAAGGAACTCAACAAGCAGATCATACTGGCCAATATTTAGTCATTCCTCAATGTTTTGCTCTGTCATGTTTGTGGATAAAATAGGAAGAATAAAATAGACTGGTGATATCAAGACGAGCACATAAATATAAGGGACGTGTCTATGATATGGAAACATTGTGGCTTTTCAACTTTTAATTACAGATCATCTTAAAGATTTAATGTACAGATGAGGTTAGTGTCCAGCCAGTTTCTTTACTGTGGTCCTTAAAAAAAGTTAGAACAAAATTACAGGAAAAAATTCAAATGAAAAACACCAGTGTTTGTTTTTTGCTTTTTTCTTTTAAATACAGAAAAAAAAATTAGAACAATCACAGGTTTTGTTTTTTTTGGTCTGACGCACTTTCATAAAAACAACATTTACAAACTATGTTTTTCTTTTTTTCTTTTCAGAGAAATTTCTCTGGCATTTCATAAATCTGCTTCTGGCGTACACTTTAGTAAATGAGTGATTTTTAGTAGTCTGTGTACCCATACTAATGTCTTATTCTAATTTCTGGTATTGCTGTTTGTACCGGTAGTTTAAGGTCATTCAACAAAACCTTATTTTATATTGATTTCAGGATCTAAAATGAGGCACTGCTTCTTCATGTGTTGCTTAATGTCGACTGTAGTCGATGGTAAAAGAGATGATTCCTCTCATCAGCAATGTACTGTATGTGTGTGAGAGAAATGGAGCACAATGCGCTGTCGGATAGCTGACACACTTGATGGTTTTCAAGCGTTTTTACAGAACAGAACTTCTACCCAAGGACAAGAGCCTTTTACTTCCTGCGTTTCCAAAACGGGCACAGCATGAATGAAGATCCCCAAGTTGAATCTCCTGCACTCTTCCTGACATGTTTACTCAGAGTTGAAAGCTTTCGCGAGCAAACATTTTTGCTCTGTATGCAAAAGCAAGAGATGGAGGTTGTGAGCCCCCTCTTGAGCACAACTTCATGCTTATAAAAGCCAGGCGGGCGCTGGCTGTGCGCAAATAGCCTGTTGAGTCGGATGCTGTGGCTAATGTCTCCTCTTATGAATGGATTATCTCTTGTCCTTCACACAACTTTAAGAGGTGCATTTGGTGACAGCTGGCAATTAGCAATACCGTCTATCCCTCCCTTTTCTGGCAGCTGCTAGAGCCACATCAGAGATGGTTTAATTTTAGAACTTTTCAAGAAGAAGTTTGCTTCTCACAGTCAGAGAATGTCTTTTTTCCATCTAAAGTTTGAAATGTGTGCAGAATTTCTGTAAGGGACTATGGTGGAGGAATACACTTGATCCTCAATCATCAGCAATATTTTTTTTTCTTCTACAAGGTACTGTCATAACATTCCCATTATATTTTATAAAGGCCATTACCGGTATCTATGGTTGTATAGTCTATGCAATGCTTGCGAGCAGTGAAACAGAAGTTCCCCCTCTTCTTCAAAGTCAACATTCAAACACTAGAGGATGTTTATAACCTGGGAAACTAAATTTATACAAATCAAAGGTAAATCTTTATCATAAAGAGAGGCAAATCTGATGAACTGTCAGGGATGGTGGTGAAGGACCGAAGCGAAGGAGACAAGACATGTTGATGGAAACTTTAACAGTTACTTAACAAACTTAAACAATGAGGCAGTGGCATGACCGAACAGCACAGATGACCTGACAATGAGAACTGAAAAACCAGACTCTTAAATACACTGAGGTTGATTAGCTAAATGAAAACAGCTGTGGATGATTAACCTGAACGTGGTGAGACTGACGAGCACAACAGAACATAACAAACCGAAGCACTGAATCATGACATGAACCTGCACCGTCAAAAGTGAAACATTGGATCAATTAACAACCTTTCTGTAACTTGTTACATTCAAAATGATTTATTTTCATCAAATTAAAGTCTTGAGTTGATGGGTTACTCAACTTAAAAATGTAATTTGATTAAAAAAGATTTTTTTTTAATGTAACGAATTACAGACACGTTTTTTTGATAATGGAGGACAAGTATTAGAAAGGTTTTGGCTCAAATGTCTTTCAGAGTATTTCTTTATTCTGATCATTAAGAACCAGCAGCAGTTGAAAAAAAATCCTGTTTGAAAAAGTCTGTATTAGTTAAGTAAAAACTACAAGCTACACTTAAAGAAAAATAGATCCCTGTGTATCTTTGTTTTCCTCGTCTGAGCTGGCATCTGGCTCAAAAGTGTACAGCTGGATAGCATCAGTGTTTCTCGCAATTTTTGTTGCAACGGCAATGTTAGCTTGGGGTTGTGAGGGGCTGTAAGCTAGCAGGAGAGATTTCAAATAGAAGTCACCTATCAATGTACAGGGGAAAGGGGGTGGGGTTGCCCCGCACCAACAGTCCCGCCCACAGCTCAAAGGCTAATGAACTACTGCCGCTCTGCAGAAACTGTATCCAAGAAAACAGCACAGTTTCATTTTTAATTTTGGCTAAAAACAGCATCATAATTGGAGTGGGACTTTAAAGCAATGCAGTTTTTTTTTTTTTTTTTTTTTAAGGCGGTAGTAACTGTGTATTTCTGATTTTTTTTGCAGTAAAAGAACCACATCATATATTAAAGCAACAACTAAACAAATAAGGTAAATACAAAATAGAACTCTCACACATGGAAACATTCAAAAAAGACTGAATCAAAGTCTCAGATCCTCACACCGCCACTCTTGTGTGGGTTCCAGTAACCATGACAACAAGAACAATCCCCCTCTTCTGCAAGATAAAGGAAGAAGGCATGGTCACTTAGGGTTATATCTGCATCAAAAAGAGTCTCCATCCTTCTGTTAATCACTGATACAACAGACAGAATCCAAAATAAAAAAAAATGATTGCATGAATGGCATTAAAGCATTAAGTCAAGGTAGAAATGATTCACATATTTTTGTCTCATTTTTGCAAAAAAGGTTATCTGATCTTTGACATTTTAGGGTTTTAATAAAGTTTTCTGTAAAATTGGTCCTTTACAAAGGGATGTTTCATTTACTGACACCAAGTTTGCTTTGTTTGTTTTGTGTGTGTTAAGAAAATGATTTAGTTTAAATCTCTGCAACAGAAAAAAACCTAAGAGAGTCTATGTCCCAGCGGTGTGCAAATGTTAAAAATGCCCCAACCCTCAGAGAATCATTGCCTCCTTCACAACTAAACCTTGTAATTTTGTTACTTGAAACCTTCGACACAAAAGCTTTCATTTTGGCCTTTGCTAACTCTTAATGAAGCTGTGGCAGTCAGTCCATTCCCGCTAATAAGATCTGACTGAAATGAATGTTAATGTTTCACTCTTGGCACTTGGGGTGCCTTTTGCCTAATTTATTCTTAGTATTTCTCATTAAATCAACATGTAAATTGTGCTACAGTGTGTGCCCTGCGCTGCATAATAGTCTGACGTAAACATGCCCAGAAACATTACAGGATGGTGTGGTGATGTGGGTTGCAAAAACTTTAGTGATGCTACTTTAGAAGAAAAAATGGAGCGTGAAACATGCCTTGATTTGTTGGACTTGTTTATGGGACTTTTCCGGTGTAATTACATACTGTTTTTGGATTTAAAGGCCAGACAAACCTGTCAAAGCCTATTCAGTAGTTACACCCTTTAAAGTATGTTGTCTCTCTTACAAGACTCCATTAGAAGGATCAGGTTCTGATATAAGCATATCATGTACATTTGATTCAAATGCAGAAAATATAAATAAAACTGAATGAAGACTAACAATTGAAGTGTGAAAATTCTATGGTCTACTATAGTTTTTAAGTTGTCCTGTCAGTCACGTCAGGTTCATGTTGATCCACAGCTGTTTTCATTTCTGTCCTGACAGTATAGAAGTGTCTGGTTTTTAGTTCTCCATTTTCAAGTTGTCTGTTTTTTCATCAGTTTAGTTGCTTTCTTGGTTCTGGCATGTTTAAGTTTAATGATTAAGGCCGTGTCAGAGTTCTGTCTCCCACTCTCGTCACCGGCAGGAGCTCTCTCCAGAATACTGAAGACACTACATCTCCCAGCAACCCCAGTGCCGGTCAGCTGACTCTCATTGCCAATCACCCAAAGGACACTTAACGCCAGTTATTAGGTACAGGGGCAATTACTTTTTCACACAAGGCTTTGTGGGTTTGGATTTAGTTTCTCCCTAAATAATAAAAACATTCATTTAAAAACTACATTTTGTGTTTACCTGTGTTATCTTTGACTAATATTAAAATGTGTTTGATGATCAGAAATCAGAAGCTTTAGATTCGTTGTTCCTCCGGGTCGCCTCCTCCCAAGTGCTGTATTGGGTTTGGGCATCTGAGATCTGTCCTTTTGGGGAGGGATACTGTCAGAAATCTGTAGTTCAGTGAGGTTTTTAAGTTGTTTTTTGAATATGTTATGATTTATCCAGTCATATACTCCATGTTCAGTTACTGTTTACATTTCTGTTAACTCTCCTCAGTGTTTATACTTGAGGATTTCAGTTCTTCATTTCCAGGCCATCTGCTTTGCCTCCAATTTAAGTGTAATTATTAAATGTTTAGGTTTCTGTCACTGTGTCTGTTCCTGACAGTTCGCTTACTCGGGTAGCTTATTCCTATTCTTTTCTTTATTTAGAATCAGTCCCTTTTTGTATTTAGAACTTGCATCATCAACTGTTATTCTATTTTTATGGCAGCTGGAAAAAATATCATGATCAGGGTGTACAACTATAGTTTAATTTTAGAGGAAATGTATTTTTCTCCAGCCATCCATGTAAAACACATGTGTCAAAGTCAAGGCCCGGGGGCCGGATCCGGCCCTCCAGGTAATTATATCCGGCCCTCCAGATCATTTTATTTTATTGTTAAAATGGCCCAATGTTATCTTGCGCTTATTTCTAACTTGTATAGTTTTGACAAAAGATATTTTTATGGAGAGTAAAATATTGAAAGTTATTTAAGGTTTAAGTTGAATAATATTCCTGCCTTTTTATTATTCATGGTTATGTTAAAAAGTTACATTTTGAAGTTTTAAAAATTGGCATTCTGCCACCTTTTTGGACTATTTTGGCATTTACTAAGATTTTTTGGCTGTTTTGGTGTTTAGCTAAAAATTCAGCTACACGCTAGCTGTTCTGGCTAATTTAGGCATTTTTTGTTTTAGTTTTTTTGTCCATTTTGGTGTTTAGCTAATATTTTCTATATTTTCTGGGTAATTAGAGCTTTTTGAAATGTTTTTTTAGGCTGTTTTGGAGTTAGGCTAATATTTACACACTAGCTGTATTGGCTAAACTGTTTTTTTGTTTTTGTTTTTTTTTTTGTTTTTTAGGCTAATTTGGCATTTAGCTAATATTTTAGCTGGCTATCAGCTTCAGTGTTTTTAGCTATCAATTTTAGAATCTTCAGCTATCAGCACTAACATTTTCAGCGGCCAAATTCAGCTTACGCATTCACACTATCATTACCGCAGGCAATGCTATATATCTAGTTCATAATTATATTTAAAAGTTACGGTTTTAAAGTTTTAAAAATTTAGTTTTAATATTCAATAAATGTTTATCCCGTTCGGCCCGTGACCTAAGGTGTGTTTTGGATTCTGGCCCCTTGTGCAATTGAGTTTGACACCCCTGATGTAAAACATTTGATTCATTCTTTATTTTGCAAATTATGAGTTTAATTTAGATTTTACTATGACGTTGTTTTCATATTTATATCAAATGAAATAAAAAGAATGGGGCAGGGACTTATAAGGCTTGGTTTTCATCCTACTTTTGTTCTTTAAGTAGATTGCATGTATTGTGCATTTTAACTGGGAAAAATAAATAAGTAAATAAATAAATATTTAACCGACAAACTGACAGTCAATGTCAGCAAATAACTCGAGAAGTTTTCAGCATGAAGGTTTAAAAAAAAATACAAGGAGGATGTTGCAATTGCTGTGGTTACACTTATTTCTGAAAGCAGGGATGATTATTGGAGCAGCTGAAGTGTAGGACAGAGAAAAAGAATAAGTTGTTTGCTCCAGCATTTTATGCTCCTGCGCTGCCCACGCAAAGTCGTCCCGGCTCTGCTGACACGCTGGCAGTTGTGTTCTTTAAAGAAGACAGAACAGTGAATGAGTTTCTCTGCGATGGAAACCTCCTTCTGCAGAGCCTTCCTGTCTGCCACTGTGAAACTGGAATATCCCGCTGTGACACAGCACGGGGTAACAATCTCTAATCTGGTTGAGCACTAAGGTTAACAGCAGCTTCTCTTAAGTCCTGATTCTCCGAGCAGTTTCAAAAAGTGTAGCTTCGGTTGGGACTTTAAGAAGGACGGCTCTTCTGAGACCTCCACAGAAGTCTTGACATTTCTCTGGATGTAACAAAAGTCCGGCTCCCCTTTGTGGAAGTGGGTGAGACCAAATTAAATCGAAATGAATACAGACTAAATTAAAACATTTCCAAGGATGAGTGAGTGCAGAGAGAACCAGGATGGTCAGATGGAGTCCTTTCATCAGATCTGAAAGCTGTTTTACAGTCTCGACCGATAGCGCAGCTTTTTGTGGCTATTTGTGTTATTTATGGGATGGAGATCGCGCTTAGACATGCATTGAATGTTCTGATACATGGCCTCACATGCACAGTTCTGAAGCGACAGCCATAATGATTACGGAGTCATAAAACCAGGTTTTACTTCAGTGCTCAAGGCTGCATCATGAGTCATGGTGTGGAGCTGTCAGAAGAGCTTTTAGATCTTTGTTAAAGCTTCATCTGTGACTGAAGAGCCTATTCTACATGTCAAGGAACTCATTTTCAGCTGCTGAGCTACACTCTGAAGCCGGGGTTGCTGTTTTGGAGTGTTTATTATGTGATTTGTTTTTTCAGTGCATTTAAGTTCAAATTAATGGAATAAAAAATCCAATGATTTGAAAGTTTAGTAGGTGTGCTTTTAATTTAATTCTGCATGTGATCGTTGTGGGTTGGACTCGATCCCAGCAGTCAGCAGATGAGGGGTTGGACAGATATATTATCCCTTCATGACTCTTTAAGCAATTTTTAATATTTACAAGATGAGACAACTTTCCATATTTTTGCTGTGAAAGCATCCCTCATGCTTGTTCTCTGAGACAGGGCGTGGGATCTGCAGGGAAGGTGCTGCTGGCAGGTTTGGATCCTCTGTCAGAAGCAATAAACACATGGAGTCATTACTTCTACATTTGTGGAAACAAATTTTTAATTTCCTGTTTTCTTCTCCCTCTCTCTCATCCATCAAACTCAAACTTTACACTCAACATAATTGCGATAAACTCTATGATTTTTTTGCTTATGTGCAGGGGAACTCTCCTGATTGGGATAAGGAACAAGTGTCAAATCACTTTCTCTCATAGTTTTAGTAAAGTTTGACATTTTTAATTTGTTTGAAACGTGTGAAATATTATGCACGTACAACTATGACAGCAACTCTATGTACTGACAAAATGGTATAGTTTATCAATTCATTGCTTTTTTTCAAATAAAACCTATATGTACATGCTGCTGACACAGTACTTCACTCACCAGCCACTTTACAGATACACATTTTTTCCTTAAGAATTGCTTAATCCTTTGTAGCATAGATTCAAAAAAGTACTGGAACCATTCCTCAGAGAGTTTGGTCCATATTGACATGACAGCTTCACACAGTTGCTGCAGATTTGTCAGCTGCACATCCATAATGCCAAGTTCCTGTTCCTCCACATCCCAAAGGTGTGGAGGGTATTTGAGTCCAGTGAACTCATTGTCATGTTCAAGAAGCCAGTCTGAATGATGGACATGGTCAGCAACGATACTCAGGTAGGCTGTGGCGTTGTAACTGTGCTTAATTTGTACCAAGGGCCCAAACAACAAATGTTTCCCTTATACCATTACACTTCAATCATCTTTCGTCTCCATTCTGATGCTCAGTTTGAACTGCAACAGATCGTCTTGACCATGTCTACCTGCATGAGAGCATTGAGTTGCTGTCATGGTATTGGTTGATTAGAAATATGTATTCAAAAGATTGGGATAGCTTTTATTATAACACATAGACTGTATGTTTTCACATTTATAATTCTCAATAAGCAATTATTTTATGAAGGAATAACCTGTTTTCAAAGAGAAGACATTATTATATGACTCTAACATCAGAAACCATGTTTTTTTTCTGCAGAAAATCAACTTTTATGAAAGACCTCCATGTGGATCATCAGAACATTTAATATTATGCTGTAATGTATACATGTAACCTGATGTGACCTTCCCTTCTCTAACTGACTCACAGATGAAATTTAAAGCTCTTTATCTGTTCAGCTTTTATCTCTATAGCTCGGATAGTGTGACTCATTAATGTTGCTACATATCTTTTGCAATCTTTTTTGTATAGTAACTATCAGACATCCATCAGAACATCTTGAATGTAACTGGTTAACTTCTGCAAAAAACAAATAATGTTGCAGATTGGCGTAAAATGATTACTGGCTGCCAGTTTGCCAACTAAAACCTTGACTTCATCCAAAAATGAATTAAATCTCAAGGACTCGAACTTGTCTTGACGTATTTTAATTCTTATGAAAAGAAAACCTATTATTTTCCCACAAGGAAAAAATGGCAAGTTGGAAAATACAAGAGTTTTTAGATAACAGAAGTCCCAGTTGTTTTGTGTGCTTAAAGGGACCCATAAGTTTCAATGCAAAAAAAAAAAAGAAAGAAACATTTTTCCTTCAGCTAGATGTTTATCATTTGATTGAAATTGGTTCACCAGAGCAAAAACACATGGTGGCGGAAAAGCACTCAAGTGTAAAAAGACTCCCTCTTTGATTCGTTTGCCGCTAAAACACCAGAGACGGTACGGGCCCTGCGCCGCACATCTCTGTTCCTGTTGTTTGCTCTTTAGCAGCACTATCTGATGCAGTGCACCATCTAATGTCACAAACTCAACGTGAAACACTATTTGATGCCTTGTAAAATTCGGTGGAGTGGATGCTGGAGGCGCGGTATGAGGGTTCTGTAGCAGAGGCTATTTCAAGCTCATCAAAGAGACTCTTCTTCATAGTTCAGAGGAAGCAGGACTGACAGGTTTAGGACACAGCCATGCAGGGAAACAGCAGTCAGGAGTCGGGTCTCGGGAGCGCTCAAACACAGGTAGTCAAGCACAGAGGTGAACGCGCATGTCATAAAACTTACAGATACTGAGGCATAATTACAGAAGCTTTTAGGGATGATGCTGGCCACTGAAGCAGTGCTGCAGGTTGATGTAATGTACCATAGAGAAACTGAAGGAGTGAGCTTGATGACTTGAAATTGCCTCACCAAATAGGTCTCTCAAATCACAGATGAATTGCTCCGCTTGTCATCACGGCCAAACTGATGCTGCATGTTTGTTGACGCCAGATCCATTCTTGCGTCGTTTTGCTTTTGCTTTAAATGGTAATGGCAGGTGGAAACTGCGCTAATGCAAACTATTTCCCAGGAAAGTTATATCTTTGATGTATGACGTTTTCTAACACCAGAAGAAGATGATTCCTAATTTAGTGGGATCTGTCATAAAATGAAGGCTCACTTCAGCTATGGAAGCAGAATGACTAGTACCATACAGGGGTTTAGCACGGGACATGCCGCACAGCGAGAAGTCAGAGTTCCTGCAGGATCTTAAAAAATATTAAGCCTTGAATTTGAAAATTTTGAAACAAGGCCTTAAAAAGCATTAAAAAAAAAGGCTTAAATTTTAATATCATGATCTTAAAAATATATAAGATCTTTTGGAGTTAGGCTGTGTTTTAGTATTTCTTCTTTAACTCTCATTCAGGAGAAGCTACAGGCTGACGCTGCTAAAACTGTGAAGCAGACAGCACTTTATCTCATCATTTTAGCATATCTGTGGTTTTGATTTCTTATCACACTCAGGTAGGCACATTTCTATGCAAGTTGGAGGCTGGTTCGTTTGTTAGTTAGTTTGCAACGGGACAAAAAAGAAAAAGCACAACAAATGATTCATACAGTTTCTGAACACAATCGTGATTGATAGTTCAAGATGAAACAATAATGTAATTTTAGAAGGGAAACTTGCAGCAAATTAATTATTTTTTATTAGTAAAAGTCCTTGGAAAAAAGAGGAATGCTGAGGATAGTTCAAGAGGAAGATTACAAGGGAGAATGAAGATGTAAAAGCTAAAATTAGAAGAGAAGAAAATGAGAAAGGAGGTCCATTCCCTCCATTTATCAAGTTATTTAGTGCAACAATCAATTAAATACTTGCTTTTGTTTTCATCTAATTGGAATGAAATAATATCTCCAGTTGCCGAATGCCCGTACAAATTCATCCATGCTTATAGTCTCTTAATCTTACTTTGACCAACCTCAAACTCTGGATTACCACGCATGCATCAGTACTCTTTATTTGTTTTATTATTTTTTTCTTATTAGTGTCGTTTTGTTTCATTTCACCAAAAGAAAACCCCAGAGCCGACTGTTTACACAAATTTGGTTTATTAGTCGCTGTTGGTTTCACTCCACCAAACTGTGTGTAATGGAGTATAAAGGATTTTCTCTAGTCTTGTAATTGTAATTTAAATTACTGAAATGTAAACTGCAATACATCACGTTACCCTTTTACTGATAAGGATTTTGGTTTTACTTCGTCCGTAGGGCTGGGATTTAGGTAGAGAAACTGGTTTTAATTTTTCTTTAGCGAGGTCTTAAAAAGTCTTTAATTAATTTGAAGAAATGTGTAGAAACACTGGAGAAGGGGCATGTCTCCATGGAATATAAACATAAACACGTACAGAAATGCCCACTAATTCAATATTTATATAAATCTACCAAATTATTTTTTTTTGTATCCATCAAACAATAATAAAAATTAATCTAAAAAGATAAAATATGAATTTCTAGTCTTTTATTTATATTTTTTCATGAAAAGATTATAGCCTAGGACTTAAATGAATAAATAACAATATATAATATGATAATATACAATAAATATCTCTAGAAGAGCTTTGTAATAAATACAGTTACAGGAGAAAATATGTGAACCCTTTGGAATTAGTTGCTTTTATGCATTAACTGGACACACAAATAGGTTTAACAAAAATATGAAAACATAAATTGGTGTAATTTAAGCAGCCAACGTTTTTCTCCATTGTTGTAATTTAGATTGAGAAAAAAATACACATTATGTATCCATTTTGTACAGAAATTGAGGTACTCCCTAAAGGGTTCACATACTTTCTATTGCAACTGTACTTAATGTCCCATTAAGATACATCATGCTGCAGAATCCTGCAGACACAAAGTATCTTTAAAGCAGTTTTGCTTCATTATGGGAGGAATAAATTAAGCAGAACCTTGTGAAAAGAAATAGAGGGCACTGTAATGTCTTAATCAAAGGCTCCTGGGTCATTACCGAACACGCATAGGTGCTGGTCATGGATTTGAGGATTTTTGGTGACTGATTAAAAATCTTTTAATTCAATAAAGTTTCACCACAGGTTCAAATCTTTTGGGTATTTTCTTTAAACAAATATCAAAATTTTATTTCAGTGCCTGCTGCTAACTGTAGGTAATCTTTGATTAAAGAAACAGAAAGGAAAAAACAGGTAGTGGTCATATTTAGCAATTAACTTGCTTTTTCCTTGAAAGACAATCAAAATTCATTCAATACAGACTGTCAGGATTACATTTTATTTGAAACCCCTCTGCTTCATCTAATTCACTGTATATCTGCTGATTGACTTAGTAGACCTTAAATAGTGCAAATCCCTGTAAACTGAAACCAAACCATGTTGGATTTAAAAAAAAAAAATGTAGTACAGAAAAAGTTTAGTCTACTAACAGATAATAACTAATATGCTTGTGGGGCAAATAAATGATTGCTTACAACTCCAGTAGTTCCCCAGCAAGATAACTGAGAATGAGATGGTGATGATATATGAATGAAGTCAGAGAACAAGTAGCTGACATTGCTGAATCTGAGATCCTAACATAACGAGTGTGAAGCTGAATAACTGATTCAATCTTAAAAGTGATATAAGAATAAAGCCAAGAACTGGAGCACACTTAGAAAAATCTGAGTCAATCGTTCATCTTAGACATGAGTGACTGTTAAACTATGATTATATGTTTTACAATAATGTGGTGATGAAGAAGTCATAAGCTACCCAGCAGTCAGGAAGGGCCGCTGATGCAGTGTTGAGGAGGTGCAAAGTGGACTGTCAGGGCCAGTGACGAGCTAATAATGGCAAACACAAGAAACAGGAGAAAAACAGGAGATAAAAGTGGTGTAAATGAAGGCAAATTATTCTCTGCTTTTATGAGATGACACCACTAACGCCTTTTTTTCTTTTCTTCATCACAATTACACTTTGCTAATGTCTTCTCCATGTCTGTGTGTGTTTCTGTGTTTGTGCGTGGGTTGATGTGTTTTTTCTAACCGGCAGGCTTGTTGAACCTGGAGCAGCTCCTCAGGCAGTTCCTCATTTCCAAGGAGACTCTGTCTGTGCGCATGCTTGACGACAGCCAGGACCCAACGCCTCTCCTGAAAGAGATCCGAGATGACAAGACTGCAACGATCATAGTGGATGCCAATGCCACCATGTCTCATATAATTTTAGAACGGGTTAGTGTGCTTCTCTTCATAACCCTGATAGTTACGCACATGCTCATTTTGTTTAATACTCACAATGTACATTCAAAGGAATATTTATTTGGGATCCAAATCACACATATGTCTGGAAACCCTTAATAGGACATAGAAGAAAAAATAGTACCACCAACTGAAACCAGTTGGTGAGCACTAGAAATTAGTGTTTTTTAACTTTTGCTGGTTTCAAGTGCACACCAGTTGGTTTCAGATCTACATCACGTAGTTTCTTGTGCACACCAGATAGTTTCTAGTGCCCACTGGATAATATTCTTATTTGGTGCCATCAAATTTAAAAAGTATTAAAAAAAATAGTACTGGTTTCTGGTTCACTCCAGAGATCTGGTGCACACTAGATAGTACTTTCTAGTGACCACCAGATAGTATCTGGTACCAACTTGATAGTATCTGGTTCTCATCTGACATTTACTGGTGTGCACCTGAAAGTAGAAAACTCACACTATCTTAGTGGTCAAGTGTGTACCAGATAGTTTCTAGTGCCCACCACATGGTAGGCCAATTTTGGTGCCCACCAAAAACAAAAGGTATAAAAAAAAACAGTACCCATAAGATCGTATCTGGTGCTAACCTGATAGTATCTGGTGCCCACTTGACACTTACTGGTGCACACCAAAAACTAGAAGTAAAAAAAAAAAAAAAAAATCACTACTTTCTAGTGCCCACCACATAGCAGGCTTATTTGGTGCCCAAAAAAAAAAAAAAAGTAACAGTACTGGGTTCTGATGGACACCAGATACTAACAGGTGCACACCAGAAACTAAAAGTAAAAAAAAAAAAAAAACCTTTACTGTCTACTGCACTCCAGATAGTTTCTAGTACCTTTAATATAGTATCTGGTGCCAACATGATAGCATCTGGTTCTGGTGCCTACCTGACACTGGCGTGTACCAGAAACTAGAAGTACCTTCTAGTGCCCACCAGATACGTGCCACCAAAAACAAGTACTTTACTTATTTATTTATTTTTCATCTCTCTCCCTTTAAGGGGCTTCTTACTGTGAACTCCATACATATGGATTCTTTAAGCTGTATAGATTTTACTTGTAGTCTTGATCAGCACAAAATGTGGTTAAAAAAAAAAAACTGATCAAAATTCAAGTTTCTCTGCTGCTCTACAAAGGAAATCATGAAAGTGTACAGCATGATCCAAAGAAAACCCAAACAAACTAAGGAAACCTAGACAGTCTGCAAACCCAAAAGCTGCATCCGGAGGAGCGCATTTCCTTTTAAGTCATTTAAAAGCATTGATCATCCATAAGTAAAACATGAATTATTCTGCTGCTTTGTGTGGATTAGTGGGAGTATTAGACTTTAAAGAATAAACTCCTGTTCTCTGCTTCCCAGTGCAGGTCACGTTCAGGATTAAAACAAGTGAAGTGAAGTCAAATTTTTCTTTTCATTAGTCATAAATCTTCTTTCTCTTTCTTCAAACACATCGTTTTAAGTGTAATGTAAATGTCATCTGCAAGAATCATAAAACCCATTCTGTGAGGCATAAGAGCTTTCTGACAAAATTAGTCAGCACTTTATTTGTCAGCTCACTGCTCGCAAGTCTGACCTTTTTGTGCTTCCATTGCCAATGGCATATCTAAGGAATGAAAGTCTTAGAATTTTATGGGGAAAAGACATCTTTGTCTATATGGCACACTTCAGACAAAGTTTATGCAAAGTACTTTATATAATTAAACACATCAGAACTTTGAAATAAATATATTAAATAGGAAATTGGAATGCATGATTAGATCAAATAAAGCAAAGGGTGAACCTAACTGAACAAAATAGAGGCCAATAACAGAATCAACTCATTGGTATACTTTAGTTACAGTGCAGTTATATAAGGGGCTGCACAGTTTGTTTTAAAATTACTTATAAAATAAAAACCTTAGATTTAAATTAACCCTTTCATTCCAGAGTTGTTGCCAGTGAAACCTAAATAACTCACCCTCTTTCACGTTTCTCTTTGACTGATTATGTGATCAAAGTAAATCAGCTGATTCTAAGATGAAGAATAGCACCTTAAAATTCACTTTTTTCTGAATCAAAGAAATGCTTCCACAGTCAAATTAAAAAACCTGACTTACTAGCATTTCACTAGTGTGCCAAGCCACTTTTCCCTGTTTCAGAATCCACTGGAGTTATGTTAATGGCATAAATCGTTGAGAGTTACGGTAGAATGTCAACACTTTGGTGTAAAAGGGTTCATATCTACCATTTAATCACCTTTCATCAACATGCTACAAACGAGGCATAAAAGGTCCCTTGTGGAAAATGAAGTTTATTGTGTGAAGCTGGTCACCGTTTCCCATGCAATTGGACTCATAATCTGACTCTCAATTAGTCAACAGCTGACTGCCTCCCAAAGACCTCAAAGTTATTTTGTGATCCACTGATGAAGATGCTCACAGGCTCACTCAAAAACACTTATTTTCCCCTCTAGCTGAGACATTAATTCAACCCTAACGATTGATGGGGCTCAAACAGGATAAACAGTTATGTTTGTGAGAAGACTGCATCTCTCTTCATAGTAATTTATATGTATCAGATCAATTCATGAATGTCTTTGGTGAACGGCCAGAATCGGCTTATAAATGGACACTAAAGAGGATTATGTTAATAGCAAAGAGCCAAACCCAGTCGGCCAGTCAAGAACTTCAGAGGAACTCCCGGTGGCTAACTCCACAGGGTGGTGCTTTAGTGGGGACCAACATAAAAGATTCTTTGTGACACTCAGCGTCTATATTTCTCTCTTAATAGTGGAAAATCTGTCAAGATGCTTGCAGCAAAAATAATTCCCCAGATCTAAATTTCTAAAATTGCCCATCTCTGTTTTTTGAATACATAGTCATAACATAATGACCAAAAAACACTTTAAAAAATCCAAATGTGAGTTTTAGAGATGGGATAAGGTGCTAACAAACTCTAAGGTGTTAAGAACAGACGCTGATGGTGGACAAATTAGCCAAAAGTGTGAAACAGATTTTTTTTTTTTGAAGAACACAAACAAACATGGAACATCTGGTGACTGAAGGTAAAAAAAAAAAGGAATAAAAAATGGTAATGAGCCTGTTAATTACTCCTGGAACGTCAGATGTTGGCATGCAGGCAAGACATGTCAAATCACAAGTCAAAGAAAGTTCCCCAAATGTCACCTCAGGGGTAAAAATAAAACATGATCCATGAAAAATTGCAGGTTTCTGCAGCAATTAAATTAAAGACCTCATTGAAGATGATGATCCTAAAATAAATGAGCCGACTGAACTTGCTGGAAAACTTGCAGACATTGACTGCTGATAGAGCCATCAGGAAGCAATTTGTCAGGAATTTGTATATTAAAAGAAAAATCAAATTTTCTTAGCTCCAGTTTTAAAGTGCAATTACAGGAGACATTATTGTTGCTGTCTAATCTGCAATTTTAAGAGTAATTGACATTTAAGGTGGTAAACTTTAGACCTTAGTAAAAAGTTTGAGACAAACGAAAAAGGAAGCATTCTTTCTCAAACCTGGCAGATGGATAGCTTATTTAGTTAAGTATGGGACTCACATAGGAAACCAGGGTTCAATTTCCAGGTTGTGCAATGAGCTTCATCCAGTGTGGGTACCTTCTGGTACCGCCTAACTATGTAATCACAAGAGGGCCCAAAACTTGGATTTCCTTGCGCCAGTCCCCAGCCCAGATGAAATACAGGGTTGTGTCAGGGTATCCGACATAAAAATCTCTACCATACCACCTGTGCAATGCAGTGAAACTAACTAACTAAATGTTTTTGTGGACTGACTTGTAATACTCTGGAGATATGAGCAAACTTGTTTGGATCATGCAAGTGGCTCACACGAAATAGCAAGGTCCTAGACTGCTTGGGGAGCCCATAGAGCCAAAATGTTCACTTTTTAAGGCGGGCTGCAGGGATCAGATCTTAGCCAACACTTCTAAAACATACAAGGGTAAGAAAGTAGATGAGACGCAGGCATGTTATACATGTTTTTAAGTTTTTCAACCCCCTCAAATTCCTGCAGACTGTGCAAGGAGTCCGTTAGTGCTGTTCAAATGACAATAGATAAGTTCAAGTCAGGCAAATTTTCCTTTTTCTCCAGTCAAGTTTTTCTCAATGGATTCATCTTCTTTGGGGCATACTTTTGAAAATACGATACCCTCGGAATTGTGAGTCGTATGACTACCAGTTAAAGTCTATTGTTTCCCATCAGAGTTATCAAATATAACAAGTAAACTTAGACCCTTGATGAAGCCAGAAGGCAACATATTCCTATGCTACATTGAGATGGATTTTGGGTCATTTTTGCCTGGCACAAACCTATCTAGAAGAGGGCACTCCTCAACGCTTTTTGCAGGCTCCTTGGATGAAGCCCGACTGCTAGAAACTAGGAAAACTTGGGCATCATACAGGCATTTATGTATCACCTCCACTCATGTGTGAATGCATTCGCATACAGTCAGCAAGGGGCCAATACTCATACCCAACTAACAGCTGGAGCATGGTGTAAGTTCACCATACATTAGCATTACCCATACATCATAAATGCATATGCATAAGAAAACTTGAGGGTAATTTTACCAGATGCAACATACTATTTTTATGATGTCCTTTTTGCCTCAACTGCAAGACAAACCTGCGCATTAGATACAACCACTTCTGTCTACAACCTTCCATGGGCTCGGACAACCTAAACACCTGCAGCACCCATAAGGGTCAACCTTCGTCCTGGTGCATGTGACTAGGGATTTGTTGTCTTTAGTTATGCTAAATTTGTCCATATGTCTTTTTTTTATTTTTAATGCAGCTTTAGTCAATGAAGCAAGCACGGCTATCAATTATAAGCTTTCTATTTTCTTGGTTCTCTGCTCTGTTCAGATAAAGATCTGTCCTTTACCGTTCTTTCCTCAAATGCAAAGAAGAAGAAAACTTTGCATATTTCTTACTCTTCCTCACTTAAGATGCCTCATCCCTCCATCTTTCAGTCTTTTGAGCTTAATATGTCATGTCGAGGTCTTTGGATGGTTGTCCCAAATCTTATGTGGAATTCAAGGATACATGCCTACAAGCTGACAGGCTTGGGTTTTACTGAAAGCTCAGTGATGCAAACCGTGTGCACTGTGACCAAAAAAAAAAACTGTAGCCCACTGACAAAAAGATCAGAAGTGAGAAGGGAAAAGAAGCTGATTTAAAAGGTTTGAAGTGATCGATAAGAGAGATTATAAATCTAATGGTGGTTTTGTTCACCTGGTTTGTATGCAGCGACTAAAGTGATATAAGCTGTCGTGTGACTTCAGTCAGATTTATAGAAGACTTTACTCATTGAATGTTTTGTGGTTACAGACGTGTAGGAGACGTCACGTACCACAGCGGTTCTCAGGGTATTTGGAAGACAAGTTAGGTACCACTGTGTTAAAGATGACTATGGACATCTATGTAGCTCAGATGCGTTGACTATATCCCCTTTATTTACATGGACATTAGACAAGAAGTCTTCATGTCAGAGAAAAAAATGTTGTTAATACTTTTTGCTAGTAAAGTGAAATCAAAGGTTATGAATATCCATAAAGGACAAATTATTACTTGTACAAAGATAACATCTGATCAGCCCACAAAATAAAAAAAAAGAGTTTTCTTTATTATGGTTGATTTTAAAACAAAGCCGTGCAAATAGTCGTATATAAATGATTATCTGTTGGATGGTTTACGACCTGCTCTTGCGGTAGTTGAGCCATTCCTTGCAGAATTTCTCACAGGGGCTGATTGGTCCCCGTCACTGGCTCTACAGGCACAGCAACACGTACACCACCTCATTAGGGGGCAGTATTTGTTCATTCTGTCATGCCTAGTTTCCACTGAGCAGTCCGGTAAGGAGGTGTACGGTACAGACCAGTTAAGTCTGACTTAGCCTTGCTTCCACTAAGCATTTTGTTTTTACAGTGTATACGTGGTGTAGACCTCTAGCGAGTCGTTGTGTCATTGTCATGCAACAACTAGAAAAAGGAACAACAATGGAGGTCATCCAGCAGCTCGTCTTTTTTTTTTGCTTTACTTCTGGGACATCGTGTATTACAGGTTTTTAACGTTTGAAAGAAGATTGCGGCCGCCTAAGAATACCGCCATAAAACGGAATTACTAGTTTAACGCTAGACTAATACTTTCTTATGTCATCATCACTTTCTACCAAACAACGAGTGGATGCATCGACTCCGTCCCAACTGTCCCGTTCTATTTTCTTTGGACCTACAGCGGATGGGGCCCCCTAAGCGGTAAGGGTCGGAACTGTTACCTTCTGTCCACTTAACGAAGGAAACGCTCAAAATACCAGATCAAACCGGATCGTGCTCAGTGGAAATTAGGCTTTAGTCATGAGGTTTGTCACAGCTGGCACTCGCGCACCACAAACCCGTTCTTGAGCTCAGTATGGGACACCTGATATTCTGACAATGGGCCAACACCAGACAAGCCACAGCCACAAAAATAGTTGTACTTAGGGGTCAGATGAACTAGACTAGTGATGCCCCTTTAACATAAAAGCTTCAACTTGATAAAAGTGAGTCAATTAATGGTCTGAAATAGTCAGTTTTCACTTTTCATAGGATAGCCACAAACACATTTATATACTGATTTAAACCAACACTTTGCAGATTGTTTAGTGTGGATTGTGGTCATCAGGTCAGTATAAATCCAGCCATGTGTCTGGTCCAGTTTGTTTTTACACTAGTATTCTGGGATGCTCTGGAGCATAATTGAACTAAAGCCAGTAATCAGACAAGATTTGCTTTGATAATGTTTTTTTTATTAAAAGAAGCGATGGAAAGTTCATCCTAGCCTTCATAACAGCTCCTCGCTGACTTTGATTTAATCAGGGTGTGACATTGTCATGCAGCATACCAATGGATCTCCGAAATTAATTGCTCCACTGAGAGTGTTCGTCAGATGAGAAGGTGTCTGCTCTTATCAAGATGTGGATTTGATCTGTGTGCCCAGAATGGAGCATGAGTTACTGTGACTCAATGATGTCTCAACTTTTTCCCCAGTTACTTCACTCCTAGCTTTCTGATCTCCTCTCCCACTCAGTCTCTGTTTCTTTAACCTCCAGCTTAACACAAGTCTGTGCAAAAGTCGATTCCCGTTTCCTTTTTGTGCTCCGTGTTCTGCTTTTTTTTTCTTCTTTTGCTTGGATTTTGATGTATATCTCTCCCTTCTCTTATTTTCTTCTCTTCAGGCATCTGAACTGGGAATGCTGTCAGTCTACTACACTTACATCTTCACCTCTCTGGTAAGGCACTTTATAATGGTTCAGCCTTTTAGATTTCAGATTCACATCTGCAGGGAGATAATAGTGCTTTAATGGTGGGCTTAAGTGATGAATTAAAAAATATTTTAAAGATTTATTGGAGAAAGATTTGATGGTTATCATTTCATACCATATTGAACACCTAATTCCTTTAATATAAAATTAGTGTTGCATTTTATAATTACTGCTGTGGAAAGGTGGCACTAAGACTTTGATCAGCACAAATGTACAATGTCAATTAAAACATTTACAGGTATTATGTTCTTATTTTTTTTTCTTTTTATGATCTGTTTTCTGTATTAATTGTAATGAATTCATTCATTCATTGTAATTTCAAGCAATCACAACAAAAATGAAAACTAAAGACGACAAGCTCACAAACATATATAATGCAAAAAAATAAGGCAAAATTCATTTTTATTTTGAAAGCAAAAAATATATTTTCTAGATTAGTGCAAATATGACAAGTTCTGTGATGCTTCCCATTACAGTACAGTACCTGCTGGATATTTATATGGTACTTACATGTACTTGCATTGTACTTTTGAGGTACCTACTGGGTATTTACATGGTACTCCCGTGGGTACTTACGTGGCACTTAAATTGTTCCTACATTTACATAGTACCTACTGAGTTTTTATGAGTTACTTACGTGATAGGTTCATATATCTTTCCTAGTGGTTGGTATTTATGTGATACTTTTGTGGTTGCTTTATTACATCTTTCATGGTACTTTCCATATATAAGAGGACACAGAAAGAATAGAAGTGTTTCATGGTACTTGGAATGAGTAAGAAGGTAGTTTGTACAAAGAAGGAACCTTTTATTTAAGACAAAACTGGACTGTAAAATATATTTTTCCCTAATTTCATTGTATAACATGTTACATACAGTATTTAAAGCAGATGTGTGTTTGTGTGTATTATTGGTTATGTAAGGGATAATGCCCTTACGGAGTGTGCATTAGTAGAAAGTAACTCGTACTATGGCAGTCTGAACCATCCATCTTGACACGGAGGACGGTTGTTTCTACGAAGTGCGTTTATTTCTAATAATGCACACTTCAGAGGGCATAATACACCCGAATACAACCTGTGAAGAATACACATATTTAACAAGCAAACAAACATTTAATTTATTATAATAGCATTTCTAGAAGTTTAAACTTATCCTCCACTTAATGACTTCATTTGACTGGAACACCTATTTCACTCTCACGCATTGTTTAAGTGTTTGCTCGGACCTGTCACCCATAACATGGCTGTAGAAAAATGTGGATGAAAATTTTCCCTCTATGGCAGGGATGGGCAAACTTTTTGATTTGTGGGCCAGAAAGGGTTCTAAAATTTGGCATAAGGGCCGGACAAGGAGCAGATGGAAGGAGTGATTTGGTAATGAACCTCATAAACTAAAAAGATAATATGGAATTTTGATGAAAACATGCTTTAATTTGGATTAAAATTCACATATATTCATCTAAAAACAGAAAATTTGGTAATTTTAATTTCTAAATTGTGATTTTTGTTCTCTTTTTGGTGATTCAATGGGTTGATGTTCTTCAGAGGAAAATGCGAACTCAAAGAAATCCGAAAAATCACCTTCTGACTCAGGAAAAAACACACCAACGCCAGAGAAACAACACAAACCAGAAATACAATGAAAATAAACCAATAATTAGGATTTTTGATTCCATGTATTTTAATTTGGAGGGCCAGATTAAGTAGTTCAAGGGGCCACATGTGGCCCCCGGGCCGTAGTTTGCCCACCCCTGCTCTATGGGCTCACTAAGTACTCTACAACTTTGATATTTCCTGCAGGCCACCCTCTACAGGTTTTTCCCACAGACAGAAATCCATAAAGGTTGTTGAAAGTGAGGCCTTAAATATATAATTTAATACTAAACGTTGAGATAAATATTTAGGACCCAACTTCCGTTTTCTTTTTGTTCATAATCTAAAGGCCGCCTTTCTGTTTGCCTTGCACTCAGGTCACACCTACAAACTCCTTACACTGACAGGGGCTTAGATTCAGTGCAGAGGGGTTATTATGAGATCATAATCGTTGTGGCTTGGAGAAAATTTAATGCTACAATAACCTTTACCGATAACTGCTCCTTAATATAAGTTAATGAGGTTCAGAACACTTTCCCCTGATAACAGCAGAGAGGATGCATATCAAGCTGATTTATGACTCATTAGGAGTGGGCTGTCGACATCTTTAGGTTTCCGTTTGCTTTTGAGCTGTTGTTCTTTTTCACTTCTTTTCTTCAACCTGTTAGGGTTGTTTTTGTACCCCCTTTGTCTTTGTGTGTGAATAAACTATTTGTTCGGCTTAAACTACACAGTTTCATGACACATGCAAGAGGATTTTCCTAAAGACCATGCCCACCCATCTCCTTTGTTGTCACAATGACTGTTTCCTTTAGAAAACGACTTTACATCAAGAAGAGGCAGAAGAAACTGAAACATGGGGTTCAGAATTGACCATAACTTTATACTTATACTAACGTAATAACATTCACCATAAGACAAACATTCTCTAAAATATATGAACAAAATTACAATATAATTATCCCTTGTGCTATCTTATGAGGTCCAGATAACCCCAGCCTTACATTGATGTGCGATGCCTCCCATGACGAATGTGGATGACAGAACTTTATGTCTGCCATGGATACCAGTGAAAATCAAAAATCAGTGAAAAATAAAAGTTCACTGCGCTTTCTTGTGGGGTCCAAATGATCCCACTCTCAACGTCAACATGCCTAGGATAGCACAAGGGTGAGTTGAGTTTTCTTGTGATATTGCGCTGCACATTTAGAGTGACTATTTTTACTTTAAAGTAGTTCAGATTTCAATATGGCAGCTTAAAAACACGCAGGTAAACTTTCTGTAATTTAAGATTTAGTATTTACTGATTATTTTCCGTTAAGGCGCATTCACACCAAACACAGTTCGCGCAACAAATTTGTATGGCCTGTCCCTTTCCCTTTGCCGCACAGTGAATTTGCTGCTGTGAAAAGCATACAAAAACAAATGTGTGTTAGCATGATGCTAACTTATCATTGATTTTTACGTAGAGTCGCTAGCGGCTAACATTCACATGGTTTAAATATATTTTAATAACAAAAAACAAATTTGTGTTACTCACAGGTATAAATTCTCTGAGCTCTGTGGAAGAAAAATGAAATGAAGTGCAGTTTTAAGCTCGTTTGATAGACCGTTCATGCTTGTCTTCTTCTTGAACTTAAGCTAAAAACTACAGCACCCCTGCTCCATCTGGTGGTCAAATGATAAAACAATTTCAACCAAAGGTTGAATGTGAAATGCTGGCGTGTCGTATAGGTTTTTAATTTTCCACAACAATGGTACGTTCCATTTTCATAATTTCCCTTATCCCTTTAATATCTGAGGCGTCATCAGTGACGCCTAAACAGAGAATCTTTGACATGCTGTTCATGTGACTGAGGCTTTACCTGGCAGTCTTCTTCTAGCTGAGGCATCAAGTTAGTAGCTGGAGCAAAATCCCACCCTAACAGTCTGAAAACTCTTAAGTTTTATTTTTAAAGTGTTTGATCCAAGTTGATTTATATGTAGATTAAATCTTAATTTGTAAAGAAATGCCTTTTCCAGGAGACTGGCAGAGCTAACAGATTGAATGAATTTCCAGAGGTAAGAAACCGTCACAAATGTAATCTGGAGGCATGTCCCGTTTCATTCCAGGGGCACAGTCTTTCACGTGTAATACTAATCACTTTAAATGTCTTGGTTTGGTAGTGAGATAAAGTATAAAACACTCACATTCTGAAAGGCTCTATTGTGGATACTTTACTGCACCAAGGTTAAGTGCTTAGAATTTGTCTCTTTTTTTATTTTCTGAGTCTCAAATAAACAGAGGTTCACAAAAATATAAAATCTTTTCTGGCAAACTTTCTGAGCTAAATAGGATCTACAATAAACATAGAAGTCTAGGAATAAAAATAAGGATGTTCCCCCTAAAACAACTGGGAGGAGATCAGATCTCATGCAGACCGTTCATACACACAAAAAGAGAATCATGAAAAAAGCCAGTTTCACTTTTGCCTTAATATAATCTACGCAGGAAGAATATATTTAAAGGAGATTCGTGTCCTAAAGAGTCAAAAGTTCACTGATCAGGCTGAACAGGTTAAACTATTTTAAATGAATCAAGAATGACTGTGCAATTGGACTGTACAATTTCACCGTTTTAGTTCTAATAGATCCATATTATTAGATTTATGCAGCAAGGGTAGCAATTATTGAAGAAAAAAAGTATTAATTTGAGTAATGTTTTGAGGGTGTTGCATTTTTTGTGAGTGAGGGGTGAGGCAGAGCTTAAGTGGTTGACCTTCAAAGGTACATGTGTGCCAAAGTGTCCTTGGGCAAGACACCGAACCCCACACTGTTCCTGCATGGTGGCAAGGCCTCCGTTTATGCATCAGTGAGTGTGAAAAGAGTTTAATTAGTAAAACGCTTCGGTCTTTGGAGAAGGACGAAAAGCTCTGTATTCTGCAAATCGGTGCCAATTAATGAAAATCAAGAAAGATTTCTGATTTCCAGAACACATTTGAAATAAATGAAAAACATACTTTTAAATGCTCATGTATACCATCTAAATAGTTTATTCTCTTAACATTTTAGTATTTGAAATATTCTGAGCTGTTCAGCTGTCTTATCACTCTCTAATAGATTGTGTCGTATTAATAATCCCATTATACAAAGGGAAACAGTTTTTGCTCCAGTTTAAAATGTCTGTGTAGAAACCTCAATGAAATGAAGCTAGAGCAACTGCTTGCTTGTTAGTATCAGGCTTGAATCTCTGACCTTTTTAAAAAATGATGTGTTGAGTGGGAACATCCACTTTTGTAGTCTGATCAAAAGAACCTAATCAGTTTGAACTGATGTCAGCAGGATTTTTTTTTTTTTGTGCCATGATGGAAAACGTTTACATTTTTTTTACTCTTGCAGATAAAGTTGGGTTTGAGAAGACGTTAATTGCTAATATAAATAATTTGCAATTTAAGCAGACAGGCTTAACTAAAGTCAATATTACAAGCTAAAACTGTGCATTTACATTCTTAAAGAAGCTCAATGCTTTTTCCCCATAATGCACAAGAGCAGTGACTGTTCTAGTTCTGGGATCTCATCCAGGAAGGATTTTCTTTCAGTAAAATGTTACTTAGTGTTAAAAAAAAAACATACTAATCTGCTATATTACAGATTTTTAATTTGAAAAGTGCATGTCAAGTTGGAATTACTTCATTGTTGCTTTTTATACACAGCAGCCTTTTTTCAATCTATTACAAGATCTACTTTTTCAATTCCTTACACAGTGAGATTTGAAGTGCCCTCTACGTACTTACGTGCATGCATGCACGTGAATAACTATAATTATGTCTCATTCACAAAAAAACTAGAGACTCCACAGACTGAAGAAAATCCGTCGGCATGTAAACTGTAACTGTAGAAGAAGCAGGTTGATGGAGGGACTCAGTCACGGGGAAATACAGTGCAGTGACGTTTGTTTACAAGGAAAACGATGGGGTGAATGGAGGCTCGGCACGGCAGGAGGCTGAAAGAAAACGGAACAATGCTGACTGACACAAAACAAACTGCGTGACAAAGCAACCGAGCTTCAATAGAGAGAACAGGAAAAGGAAATGTTAGCCGGGGTGTGTGAAGACGGTTGCACACCTGCAGCTCATGGAGCTAGGTTAATGTAGCAGCAAACAGGGTTAGGAGCAGATTAAGAAACTAAACTGGAAGCTGCTTTTACCAAAGGCAAAAACAAAAGGGCTGTCAAGTATTGCAAACTGTTCTTCTTAAAGGAAAATCGCCTTGTGATTAAAGTCCTATTCTGATCATCTTTTGATCTGTTGTGAAAGCGTTTCCAATGTTTTTTTGTTTTTTTTTTAATAATTACGCTGTCTTTAGCCTATGAAAAGGTGGCATTTTCTAAGACATTGTTTAGAACACTGTCTGATTTTTTTTTTTTGCAGGACCGTTGGCGCGAAAGTAAGCCTGCACTTACTTCCCATGATCCCTTTCCTTCTTTCCCGCTAGCTTACAGACCCTCACAACCCCGATCTAACGTTAAAAGTACAACAAAAATGGTAAACAACATAAATAAACCCAATCTTGAATCACGTGACGGACCAGGGATTATCTGTGCTCCATTACACCCCTACTGCTGTGCAGCATAAGTCTGCTTTTCTCTGCTTCCAAATCTGCTGGAATTACATTGATCGCGTAAACGGTTGAAAAGTTACAATAGTCGAAAGAACTTAAAGGCTGGAGTTAAAGTTTTAGTTTAAAAGGGTTGAGATAAAGGAGAATACTGTACTGTGAAAACATTCATTTCTGTTCTGAGAAAAGTGTTGTGATTGATTTTATAACCTTAACCTTCTATGAAGTAAAAAATAAAGTTTACTTCACCAATAGGGCTTTATTTTTAGCACATAAATTCCCCCAAAAACAATGGATCACTGTATACTTAATATTTGCAACAGACTCCATTAAAATTGTGTCAACTGAATTCCGTTAGATTCCTAACAAATCGTTGAGGTCTGTGCAAACGAATCACTCTTCATTTACCGTTATTTCAACATGATTCCCCACTTCACATCCTTGCTTTCTGTTCATTGTGCCTCTCTATTTTGTCCAACTATCTCCCAGCTTCCATCTTCCTCCTTTGCTGACACTTCATTTGTATCTGGTCCTGACATCCCTGACTAACGATCTGCCAGACTGCTCGCCTGCCTAATCTGTTTCCCCTGAATCATCATCTCGCGGAGCTCTTCGACACCTCCACGCAGCTCTCATCTCCAGTCGGGACTATTGTCAGAGCCACTTACAGTTTTGATTGCTTTCAGCTCTCATTTTGAGTTTGTTTAGATTACTCCTTTTTTGTGTTGACGTTAATAATTTGCTATGATAAATCTGAAAAAAGAGGAAGCGATGCAGGTTTTTTACCCCTGCCAGTATTAGCTAAAGGCAAACAGATTTTTGGAAGCATGTATTATCTGTGCAAACAATATATTTACTGAACAATAGTGCAATTATTTGGGCATATCTATTTGCATATGAATTATAATGTTCTCTTTGTCTGCTTTACTCATTGATTTAAGTCACGGGTTCTTTGTGATTGAATTTCAAAATTCGAATCCACAAATTCCTATTAGTTGGCAGCACTGATCAGAATTAAAACTTATTACACTTGAGACAGTTATTTACATGTGTTGTTTTTTTAAAGCATAAGAAAAAAGCTATTTTTCTTCCTCTCTATGAGGACCACTTTCCTATGTTTTGAGAGGAAAAATTAGCAAAAAAAACTTAGATTTATAGCATTTTCCATGATAATGTAACTGTGAATGTTTTTAGCTGAATGTGGTCGCTGAAGATCCTAGAGCTGACAGCTGAAAATGCTGAAACTATCTGAAATAGTGTTTAAATATTTAGTTTGTGAGATCTAATATACGTATAAAAAATTGTGTTAAAATGTTGACTAAGAAAGTGTTCAGGAGCAAAATGTGATCTTTTCTTATTTTTTCCAGTTTGTATCCTCAATGGCCCTGAAATGCAAATCACACCAACAAATCACTCAGTGCAATAACATGTCAAATGTTGCAATGGAAATTAAAGAAGCAAAACAAATAATAAACTAAACTAAAAAAACAATGTTACATTTTAGAGATCAAAACACGATTTCAAAAAAATGTAACAAAATAAAAATGAAACTTTTCTGAAAACAAAAGTCATTTCCAGGAATCCAAACGAAACACAACAAGAAACCAGACAAGGCAGGATGATTACATCCACTATTACTTCATGACAAAGGATTTTTGGTTGATGATGGACAAATGTCCATATCAAATAAACGCGGTCCAACCTTTTCCTGTTTTACGTTGTGTTTTATTTTATAACATTTCATTTTGATTTCTGGTCATTTATTTTGGTATATTGTATAATGTTATCTTCTTTATTACGGAAGTCAAAAACGGTAAGTACTATGGAATATCACTGATTTGATGATGACGTTTTTATAAAAAAAAAGTTTGATTTGATTTGTCCATCAACTCATTCAAATGTAATTTTCCATGAAGTAATATTTGATATCCAATCAACTATGTCCAATGCCTACCTTTACCAGTTTTTTTTCTAGTTTTGTTTGTTTAACATTTAATATCACTGGTAATTTATAGTAATTTTTTTTCTATTCCAAAATGTTCAATTTGTTATATTGTTTTATGTCTTTTTTTTTATATATAATTTATTTCTAATTATTTTTTATTGTTTTTGTGATCTTTAGCTTAAGATATTAGTTTTGCACTTCAGGGTCATTGTACTGAACTAACAGCACACATCCACAAGTATCTATTTACATTCATTTCCTGTTCCTGTAGGTAGCTAATGGTTTAGCTTTTATCTAATAATGGCTAAAAATATTGTCATTTTTGTTGTTAATTTGAGTTTGAATTAATTTAATTTAAAAGAGAAAAGTAGGACAAAGTGATTTTTTTGATTAATCTCGATTTGTTAACATTATTAGTGAAAAAAGTGTACTTTTATTCTATTTTAATAGACTTTTATTGAACAATTTAGAACTCTTAACAGCCTCCCTTTGTGAAAGGAAAACTTTATTTTTGAGAGTGAACTAGTTGACATCATCGGATCCAAAAGGTGCACAGATGTCTGTGGGGTTTTGGTGCACGGATACACCTAAACAAACAAGGATATGCACACTCTCAAACGTTCACGCGCGCACACACGCACACACACACACACACACACACAGTGTCTCTACGCTCCATGGCTTCCATCTAAGTGATTTGTATCCTGCCATCCAAGCCTCTCTGCTGCATTGAATAAATCACATCAGATTGGGGAGTGACTCATCGTATGTTGACGGTACGTCTAATGTCATTTGAAGGTTAGATGAGCGGGGGGATTGGGCCCGGCAGCGCTCCACGTGGTTCACTTTAACTTTGGGATATCAATTTGAGTCTTGTTGCAAAGCATGCGAGCTGTCTGATTCTCTCTTAGTTCCACCAAATCCACAAAAACAAAGTCACGCTTCGACACGCCGCGCTTGCTGACACATTTTCCCCCCTCTGAAAAAGCGAAGGCCGTGAGTTCACCCCCCAACACCTCGCTCGACCCCCTTTTGCCTGTTTGTTTTGTTCTTCATGTTCCATTTCCCCTCCACACGGCCGTGATCCCTCCTGTCACTGTTGTCCCCCGTCATGCATCCAATCTGCCAACACTTCCTAACTGTCACTGTCACACACAAGCATAAAGGATAAAACCAAACTAAATAAGCTTATAAACATGCTCTATCACGCAGAAAAGTATGAAGCATCTTGGTCTGTGGATCTACTCCTTCATCTGTCTGCCCCTCTGAGTATTTTTTGGCAACGCTTTAACAAACAAAAAACAGTAAAACTCCCTCCAATTTTCTTTGTAATTGTTTTGTTTTATTTTTATAAGTAGAATCATTGGTTTTATGAAATTACTTTTACTTCTGAAGCATGGCTGATGGGCTAAGTCACTGCTAATCCCTTTTGTTTCAGTGACTCCAATGTGAAGAAAACCTTTGTTCTTGACCAGTTGGGGATTTGGAGCTTTACATGGTCCATGCTCTTAATTAGTCCTTCCTTCATAATTTTGTTTTCTTTTTGCTAATTTCAATGGGATCTTGAAAACCTGCCAAAAGCACCTTCACATGCACAGTCTTCATTTTCTGATGTACTCTTTTGTTTCCCAAAAACTTTAATTCTAACCTAGACCTTTGAAATGAGTTGACTGTACGTCATCTCTTATCCTTATTTCAGGGTGTATTCAGACTGGACACACTTGATTTGATTAAAGTGAACCAGAGTTCGTTCCACAGATAATCCGGAACAAATTTTTTGTCTGAATGCACCCAAATGTTTCCTGGTCCAGGACCAGGAACTGAGCAAGACCTATCTTTCAAGGTGGTCTCTGTTACTTTGGAATTGGACTGCTCCAGTTAGCTTAGAGTTTCTGAATAGGCTTTGTAATCGGGGTGGAACAACTGGACCAAAATACCCGAGTTAGCCAGGCATTATTAAATGTAAGGATAGAGCCATGGACGAACGTGGAGCCATGTGAGGCACAGCAACTCACTGAAATGTGGTTGGATGAATGCAGGCTCATTAAAACAACTTTTAACATGAGACACATCGATTCTCACATTGTTTCCTCAACGTCATCTTCTCAGTAACTGCCTTGCAGCAAGCCTCTGCTGTACTAAAGTACCAGTAAAAAGTCTAGTACCTGACCTTAGCTAAGACGTTTTAAATTGGCCAGCAAAATTCAAAGTTATTAATATTAAGTGAACTATCCCAACAATAACTGCAATTCCTTCTCTTGTTGCTTTGTTCCACAACTGAAGACTGAAGAGATCTTTAGTCACATGGTTTTGTTTACATGCTTTAGTTCAAAACAGAAATCTCTTGTAGACAGCAGTCTGAACACAGACCAAACATTAATTTAGTACTCAATCCAGACTAAATCAAGCTGACTCGGTCCAGACCACCAGCCTTTTCCAGTCTGAATACACCCTCACTCTTTTGTTTTTACACATTCATTGATCATTGTTAAAAACCTTTGGCTTCCTTTCTGCATGTTCACACCTGCATGTTTTTTAATTATCCCTTTTGTGATCTGATGCTAAACCTGAGATTGTTTAGTCATATGAGACTTCTCAATTTGTGAGACGTAATCTGACTGTGGAATAAATAAAAATGACTTATGCAAATTTTGAAAGATGCAATGCAAGTCACAGGGAATAAGCAAACTTCTAAGAGGAGAACACCACTCCCTCAAGGACAGTGGGGCGTTTAACTAAAAATAAACCTCAAATTGTCAGTAAGCTGAAACAAAAAAATAGGGGGGATTTAGTAAAGAAAAAATATGTTAAAAATAATTTGGAAGTGATTTGTTTCAAGCAAAAAATAAAACTAAACAGCAAAAAAATATATACACACACAGATATGTCAACCTTTGAATAACTAATCATAAAATTGATTGGAAAATACATACATCCACATACATTTTAACATGATTCAATCGTTTCTCTTTACCATAAATAGAGACATTAACTCCCATGCATGCAGAATATAACACATGAGACACGTAAATATTAAATAATAGAAAGGAGTTTAAGTATTCGCTTGAAAAAGTAGTGTGAGGAAGCAAACTCATAAAATCCCACCTCACTTTTGAGTTACTTAGTATTACGTCCTGCTGCTGCTGGACCTTTTTCCATATAAATATATATATATATATATATCTTTATTGAGAAAGGAACAATACATATTAATGAACATTAAAACAAATGTAAATATGCCAGATTATATCTTTAGGCTTATTTCCATCTGGAGTCCCTTGGTAGGTTAATGTTAAAAGAAACAAAACAGAGAGAGATAAACACTACACATACAATTATAAAACACAGGTAAAATACAGTATATAAAATAAAACAAATAAAATGCAGAAAAGATTTGTACAGATATAACATTTTTTTAAATCGGAGCTTCCTTTTTAATAGTTTTCTTACTTATGGTCAGTTGTGATTGCAGATCGAGACTGCAAATCATAAATGACCAGTTTTCCATGCAATTTTCCATCCAGTCCTTCTGCTTACATGGCAAGTATGGCTAATGTAACTTAATTGACACCTGCTGGTTATTTAAGACAGAGGAGGCCACGCCAAGACATGCAGGGAGCAGAGGAGCAGGCTGAGGGAGCGGTCTGAGGTCTTAGACTGCTGAGTTTTGTTATCTTAGTATGGGGTTGGACCTTGGTAGTCTTAGTTTGCAGGCTTTTTTTTTTTTTTTTTTTTTTTTTTTTTAGGTAGTTGTGGTTAGGCAGTCCTTAGCAGCGAGCTGTTGACTCCGACAGTCGTCATGGCTGGGTCAACAGTCTGCCTCTCTTATTTGATGTTTGGCTAAAGTTCCAATTCCCTTTGGTTCGTCTTTTTGTTTTAACCAGCCCACTTACTGTTTTTCAAGACAGTTTTTTTGTTTCCCTTATTTAATAAACTGTGTTCCTTTTTTCTCACTGGTGTCCAGTTTTTGTTATGGTCCCATTTTTGGTTATCCCCCTAGACTTGAGCCAGGTCTGCCCATTGTGGCCATATCACTTAGCTTTTTATTTAATTTTTACTTAAATGATCATTATCCAGCTTTAATGAGTTATTTATACTTTCCCAATACAAATTCAGGACATGAAAAAACCCCATAAGTATCAATAAATCAAATGACAAATATGAAGTATGTATTAATTACGTAAGAAGACATTGCAGTATTTCAGAATTCCTTATCAAGATTAAGTACTACAAATAAGTGCTTTGAAAGAAGCATACAAAGAGTTAAAAATGATGAGTGGCAATAACTGAAAAATGACAATAACTTAAAAAAACTTTTGGAAATGTAGAAGTTGGAGTGACTCAGTTTGAAGCATTCTTCAGAGATTCAGTGTAGCTGGTTATAGCTGGAGGAATCAGAGTTGTTGCAGATTTGAAGAAGTCACTGACTGAAAGCTCTCTAGTGCTGAGCTACTGTTGTAAAGAGGATCCTTAATGTTTTTCATAAGAGCCTTTATCTCTCGAAGCATCCTTTTATGAACAATCAGCCCTAAAGGCTCCAGAGAAAAGCCCAGATCAGAGCAAGTTTTGTCCGTCAGTTTGTTCAGCATTCTTTAGTCACTTGTTCTGCTGCTGCTCCCCAACAGGTGTGATTACCCTTTCCACAGCAGGCTTACAGAAAATATGAAACTTCCAGCTGGAATCCCTGAAGAATCCTCCGCACGGCCTCTGTACAACACTGACAAGTCAAAAGCTTCTGCTTCAATAATTACCATTATTCCTACATGTAGTTATTTTATAATTATCATAATAAGTTCACACTGATTTATTTATTTAAACATGTAATGGTTTAATATCTATTCAAAGATGAATACAGTTTTTATTCATTTTTTTAATTAGATAAATTCCTAGAAAAAAAGCTCCAGAGTCAACTGAGGTACAGATTTAGACCCCCACCAAAATAAAATAAAAGAATCTTGTCAGTCAAAGTGCTTCAGAGAGCATCCACTGTGACTCTGGAAATGATTGGGCTTTAATTAATTCTCCACAGCTTATGTAAAGTTCATATTTCCCTGTTTAGACTCAGAGTTTGAGAATCAATCAACTGAGTAATGGAAAAGGTAACAGGCTATGAGGATAGTGACATCCAGACAGAATATAAACTACTCCATCACTGTGTCACAACAAGTGAGTTCAGCCAGGTAATGACTGTGTGTCATCAGCCTTTTGTAAAACTGCATGTTCTCTTGATAAACAGTGGAGAACTTTTGTAAAGACAAGATATCTGCTCCAGCTTGTACCTGAAATTGATTCACTTCTACTGTAGACTGTAGTGCCTTGTTTCCATTGTGCAGTCCAGACCAGACTGGATCAGGCTGGACTGGATTTTGAGCGTTTTCACTACAAAATGGACCGACTGGTACCATTTCTGGTCCCCCATTGGTCATTGGTCAATAGAAAAATGGAATGGACCTGTTAGAGCGAAGCTTCTGTTGTCACACGATGTAACCCTATGATTGGCAGACAGGTTTTACGACAACAGCGAGCATCCGATTAGCGCTTTTCCCAACTTATGATCCAAAGCGAAAGTTTTTTCCTCTTTTCAGCTGTATTCTTCTTGCCCCTGCAATCTTCTTGCAAAGAATAATACATTCTTTACATACAGTATTCTCTTTTATTCACGAGGGCCGGAGACATGCCGAATCTACGAATACAGAAACACACACGACCCCTGTTAGTCGGAGAATGTCTGTTACCGATCTCGTCAAAAACACATCCGATTGTGCTTTGTAAAACATTTCTTGAACAACACTGGTCTATTGCTCAACATAAATAATTGTTTTCTTCTTTTCAATTCAGAACAATAGACTGTTCTGTAACGTAGAAGCTGGCTTCATCCTTCGTAAACAAAACGCTGGATTATAATTATCCTCCTCAGTTATCGTTTTAATTTTCTGTCTGTTTCTGAGTCAGCTGATGCAGCTTCTCTTTTGCTGTAGTCTCACCATTTTGACCCATATCTACGTCATCAGTCTACACCCTGCATGGCCTTAACGGTCCAATGCTCAATGAAAACACTCACTTGAATTGCTAGGACCATTCTAAACCAACCAAGAGGGAACTGGTCTGGTCCGTACTGCTCGGTGGACAAGAGGCATGAATGTACTAGTCAATCCATTAAAAATGTTCCTTGACAAAGAAAAGTTTAACTTTTATCAAAGTTCAATAGAATTCTTGCTCAGGTTTGAAGTTTTAGTAAAGTCTTGTTTCAGTGGTCCATGATTTAAATACAATTAGAAAATAACTCTAAGCAACAATAATATAGTCTTTGCAGTCAGTAGACTGCTGCTGCGGGCCATAAAAATTTCACATTCTTGAGGAAATTTAAGAGAACAACTGTCTGAAAAAGAAAACCAGTTGAGTTTTGCTTTGCTTTCACCCATCAGTAAACTGGAGGTTCTATAGTTACTTTGGCCACTCCAAGTTTTGGCTTAATCCCCCTTAACTTTTTAAATTAAAAAGTTGGATTGATAACCGAGCAGAAGATTTGCAATTTGGTATGTAAACTTATGAGCACAACTGTAGTCATCAATGAAATGATCGAGGCTTTAGCCCTCTCTGTGCTAGATTCACTTTTAAAGTCCGCCATGACAATTTTTTAAAATTAAAAAATATACCTTCCCAGTAGTTTTAATTATGATTATGAAGTTTTTAACAAAATCCCAAAACCTAAATGTCTTTAAAAAAAGCCATTTTTTTATGCTGATCTGAAGCCTCCGTTTCCAACATGTCTTCTGAGGGGGCGTGGCTTTTGGTGCTGATCTGAGTACCCCCCTAATATGATAGGTCTGTGTTTCACTAGCGTAAATCTTCACTGCTGCTACATAAAAATACACAACGAATACCTGTTTTGTAAATCCAGTGTCAATATCTTGAAGACTGAGGAGAGAGCCAAGCCAGGACACAATGCAGAGACACGCAGCAGAGACGGTGGTGAAGCTGAAATCATTCGTTTTTGGTCAAGAATGACGCACTGCCCTGTAAAAGCATGCAAAGACAAACTCCCACGTTTGCACCCATTGTAGAGACAAGGAGGCAAATTTGATGGACCAGGGAAAAATGCAGATGAAAGCAGCAACGAATCTGGAGCTGCGCAAGCCGATTACACCTTCAGAAACGAGGACACAGACACCGAAATCCAGCAACAGAGACATGCAGCCTATAGCTGAGTCACACAGGAAAACGACGTGAGCTGTGAGGGGATTCAAGAGTCAATGATAAGAGACAAAAATCTGCATAATGACACACCTGATGTCATTAGCCAAAAAAGAGACAGGTGTAACAAGTGATGAGTCTGCCAGCAGGAGGTATCCTACCCGGGAGAGGAGAAAACCTGGTTGAGGAGATTGTATAACTGGCAACACTGTCACAGATCTGATTTACAATGCTGTGTAGCACTGCTGCAGAGCATTATGCGGGGTCCTTTACATCTAAGAAAGCTTTGGAGTCAGTTCATTCAAAGCAATTATTCTACCCAAAGGCTAGAAAGCCATGCGGGGAAAGCAGGTGGAACGTGTTGAGAGGTGATGGAAGTGTAAAAATGTCACACGAAACAAAAGTCAACTAAAAAGGTTAATAACTTGAGAGACTCCCTGTCATCCGAAATTCTGTTACACTTAAAATGCTATTAGGATAAAAGATTTGTAAACCTCAGATCTAAGTTTTGTGATAAGCAAAGCATCACAACACTTGTGTGAGCCAACAAATGAACTATGGATTACAGTTAAACATGCACCCATTGAGGATTGACACATATTGACCACAGAGGATCTGAGGGTTTTTGGGTTGTCTGGGTCCATGAAGGGTCATAGAGAGGAGCAACCGGTACAAGGTGCATCTTTAGGGGAGCATAAGTGGGTCTTACAGTTCCCTTGAGGTTTGATGAAAATGGAACGTATGATAGTCATGCGTGTGGAAAGAATTCATGAGGCTACAAGTGAAGCTGTTGTATGGTGTCTTTACGCCACAATCATTAGTTACACATTTGGCACAACTGCTTTACGACTAGAAATGGGCTGTCTGCTAGTGCAGGGCGGATCAATCCAAAATATTGATAGTATTGATCTCAAGTTGGTATCAGATTAATATTTAAGTATCGATAATTCCACTTTTGTTTGAAACTTTTTAAAAAGGAAAATGTACAAAAAAACATTCATGGTGACTAAAAACAATTGAGATTCGGAGGTTCATGCCACATCCATCACATTTACGAAAAATATGGTGTTGGTATTGATATAGGCTATATTTACAGGTATTGAATTGATATTGGATCAATATCCATATCCTCAGTATCGCCCAGCCCTGATGTCTGCAGTCGGAATATGGACAAACCTGTTCAGGGGCTCGCACTCATCACCTGAACATCATGAACAGGCTCTTTCCACAATCTGCAGGATTTGGAGGGGTCTATAAAAGTGAAAAATTGGGTCTGTGTTTCACCTATCTCCTGTCTATTTTCCCTTACAAGTTGTAGACATGTTTGCTACAACTTGTCGCTTGCATCATAACCATAGAAAAAAAAAACTGTGCATGAACGTTTTTGCTCTCCGAGCAGTCTATGACCTTCCTATTTTATGCAGGTCACCTGCGTGCCCCATGCAGGTTTTCCCATTTTTCACCCGCAGACAACCTGTATCTGTAGCCGTAAGGGCAGTTCTAACAAAGGCACACGTTATCTCAGAGGAACTGCATACAAGGAGCTGTGTTGTGGGAAAAACAACAGATGTACACTTTCTCACTCTGCAGTCTATAGTGATGCAGACTGGGCAGGTGACACTACCAACAGGCGCAGGGAATGGTATGAAACTTAGTAAACAGTTTTTCAGTTAATTGAAAACTAAAAAATGGCAAGATGTGAAGTGGACCATGTGCCTTTAGCCTTTATAATGCAATAGTGTATATATTTAGAGCAATAATTGGAAGGAATGGGTGGTTAAAAATAGCCACAGTCAGTAGTGTTTTCAATATAACCAGGTAACAATAGAATTAGCCAAAAATCTATGAGCCAACCAAAGTGAAAACATGTGAATGTTAATATCATATTGGAAGTTATATTGTAAATGAAGAAAACATGTGTTTGCTACATTATACCGCTGGTAGCTCATCTTTGTGTCTACACAATCCTGAAATCAAAATGGAATGACATATCACTGTTACATGACCTACCACCTTCACTGAAACTGCCATGTTGGTCCAAGAGGTCACTGGAAGGTTAATTGCCACCACTCAACTGCATCATACAGCTGGATTATTACTGCAATACAGATGTGATTTGTATGGCAATTTTCTACCTGGGCTGCTTAAGGGCCTCATGTGGATGATAGAAGAGGAGGCTGATGGCCCTCCCTGGAGGCTGACAGCGGGAGTACCCCTAAAGGGGGTGCCAGCACTGGTGCCGAGGTCATTTGTTTAGCAATAAACCGCCCTTGGCTGCTTATGATCGTCAGGGGATGAGTAGAAAATTGAACGGAGTCACTGTTGCGCCATTCCTTGATAAGCTGGGAAGTGCCAAGAGGTGGGTATGGGGGCAAGTAACATGAACATTTGACACAGTTTTGATTAATAGTGTTATTTTTGTTGCTGCGGTTGTTGTAGTTAACAATTATTTATGACAAATATTTGATCTTGCGCCCATTTTTCTAACTGTCTATGGCATTTGTAATTCATTCATACACTGTATGCTGGCCTCTTTACTAGACACACATGTCCAACTCTTCATTAACACATACTCCATGATGATAAGACATCATGTCCTAAAGCTGGAATCAGACTGGTTCTTGAACATGACAATGAGTTCACTAGACTCAAACGTCCTCCACAGTCACCAGATCTCAACCCAATAGAACCTTTGGGATGCGGTGGAATGGGGGATTGACATCATGGATGTTCAGATGACAAATCTTCTACAACTTTGTGATGCTGTCATGTCAATATGAACCAAACTCTCTGAGGAATGTTTCCAGTACCTCATTGGTTCTATGCCACCAAGGATTGAGATAGTTAGGAAGATGACGGCACGCACAGACGCAGCGGCCCGGAGCTCCTACTCCTTCACACTTTTTGTGGTGTTGTGTATCATTTCACACAGTCTTGGCACATTTCAGTACAGCAGAGATGAGCTACTGCAACTGCGCTATGGAGACCTGAACGTCCCTGCCTATGCTTGTTACTTGACATGCTCTCATGCTGCTGCTAGATGAACTGTCTCACACTGGGTCAAATGTTTACACTGGGTTAAGGGGTATTTATTGTTATTTATGATGTATGGAGGATAGATGCTCTCAACACAATTTCATTGTTATTCTGTGAAAATGACAATAAATTTGAATCTGAATCTTCTGAAGGCGAAAGGGGCTCCAACCCAGTACTAGCAAGATGTACCTAATATAGTGGCAGTAAGTATGTTGAAATTATATCATGAACCTATTTGAGAGTTTTCACACATTTTCCTCATTCAATGTAAACATAGGGTGTTTAAGGATGACCCACATACAAGCTTGCAGTGTGTGTGGGCAGCTAAAGAGAACCTGCTATTTTGGTTACAGTGACTGCATCTCCTCATCATGTAATCATGGCTGACATCAGTAGATGATTAATAGAGAGGCATTATTAACAGTATGTAACTGTTGTTGAGGTGGGTTGAGCTGCTTCAGATGCAGGAACCAGATGGGGTGTCAGATGATAAATGGTAGAGGGAAAAAAAAAACTGCTGCTGCTTTGTAATCTTTTTCCTTTGTCTTTGATTTCTGGTGGCATGAAAGGCTTCTTAGCACTTACTGATTTGGAATAATTTGACAAGTTGAGACAGAAAATAATTGTAGAGAATGGAATGGAGCTGATTCATTTATATTATAAGCATCAATGTTAAACACCAAATTCTGAACAAACACCATGGATGATGTAATATCATATATAACATTTGTTGTTTATTGCAGTAATAGAGATACTTTTGTTTGTGTCTCTGATGACATGCTGCCAATGATGCCATGACTCTGCATACTTCAGCAATTCTCATTGTAGCTCAAGAAATATGTTGAATTATACGTCTTCAAGTATTCATTCACAGCATTTAAAGACATGTAATTACTTCAGCCCTAACTGGACTTTAATGATTTTTTAATTGTGTTCAGATCTTTGCTCTTTAATGATGTAGCTTTGACTATGATGGAATATCTTAGCAGACCTTGACTTCTTTTGTTAAGTACGACACAAGTTCTGCACAGTAAGGTGATCTTTTTTTAGATTTTCAATACTTTGAGATTGTATTTGTTGTAAAGTGGTGATAAAGTGAATGGATCAGGATTAGTTGAGTATCTTAAATTATGCTACATTTGGAATTGTTTAACTGTGCAGAAAGTCAAGATAGATGTCAGATCATTAAAGAAATTTCATCAGATGCAGCTCATGTAACGTCTCTCAAAAACCACCCTGTAAAGAAGAAGTGTTTCTGCAAATAATTAGTCAAGTTTACTCAGTTTTTGTGTAGTTTTTTTGCAGCATAAATATAACTCATTTAACCAAAATTGTATCAATTCAATGTTTGACTAGTATGCATGCGTAACCCTTCCGTTCTCCTTAGCTTGTTTACATTAAAAGTGGGGTCATCTGGACACCACAGGACAGTGCGCTGAACTTTTTTTTTTCACTGATTTCGGAGTTTCACTAATGTCCATGGCAGACATAAGATCCTGTCCCCCTTCGTCCACATTTGTCATGGAAAAAATCGCATAACAAAATGTGGTTGGAGCCATCTGGACCCCAAGGAGAGCGGAAGGGTTTAAGAGTCCTCATGTCTGTCAGCTTTCAAATGTAATCAAAGAGGTAAAAAAGTATTGATGCTTTTATACCTGGAGTACTACAATGAAATAAAAGAAATTACTACTTATGTTATTTAAAGCAAACATTAGAAAACTCAAAAATATTTTAAAAATGAAAAGCATTACATCAATGGTAGAGAATGACAGAACACAGATGAAAATAAATTGTTTATAAAAATCCAGTGTTAAAGCCAGGAAAGCAGTGTTTGGGTGTGAAAGAAAACAAGGTTCATTCAAATTTTAAATTAGGGATGTGGAAAATCTCTCTTTTCTATGAGCTATTAGAAAGAAAATGATCAGCTTTGACATATTTTTCCAAGATGTGAATTTTCAAATAATAAAATATATAAGAAAATGAAAGAAATTATAATCACAAACTTTTACAGACATTTCCTGTAACGTGTTATTCATTACATCTCTGAAATTCCCTTTTAGAAGACAATGTAGTATCTATATCTAAAAAAATTGGTGGAACAATACTTCAATTTTTACAAATATTGCTGGACTTTTGACTCAGTATTCTCTATATGCAATACATCTATAGTCAATGTTTATTCTTCCAACAAAAGTTTTTCACTCAAAACAAAATGCTAAAAGGCGTATATTTATGGCGCCCAAAGGGCTTAATACATTCACAGTGGGCATTTATTGTGCTTTCAAGAACCTGCTATATTTGGTTTCACATACTGATGGCAGCTCCACTGCCTAACTCTGGCAACATAACCACCACCTGGGATTCAGTGTCTTTCTTGCCCAATAACCCTCCCACTCATGGCGAGAACTGATGCTGCAGTCTTCTGATCAGAGGTCAACCTCTCTACCTCTGCACAGGCACCATGGTTTCCATTTGACAGTTTAGTGCAAAGATTTGCAGTAAATGAGCAGTCAGATACTGATTTATGCTAAATTAATGGTCCAAGATGACTCCAGAGCTGACAGTCTCTACTTTATCCTACAGGTCAAACATGAGTTCGTTAATAATAAAGCCAGAAATGATCATTTGTTTTCAATCCTCTGCAGAAATGCTGCCAAATTATTTTGATATGTGCCACTATTGAATATTAAACAAAGCTAATCTGTAAACCAAAGCATCTTGTGTTAAGATAAATGGCATTTTAATGTCATGGTCATCTCACAGTGAATTAATCCATCAGAGTGAAGTGTGGTCTATGCACAGCGGCATGAAGGCAAAGACAGATGCAGACCATTTTCATGTCCAGCTCAACAGACTGCCATGGAGAATTTAATCAACAGAAAACTTGTTGAGTCACTTATTCAATTCTACAATTACATTCCAGGTTCATGATAGTCATGACATTTGGTAATGATTCCAATCTGCTTCGCTTCTCCTTTCATCCCTCACTTCCAGAGAGAGTCATAATTAAGAATCCGCAGGAAGCTTCAGAGCTTCCTCAGAATTTGATACAGAATTGAAATGAGTTATGCTCAAAACATTTCATGACTGTTTCTCTGAATGGATTTACAACAGATTGAAGGTGGACTTTGGCCAAAAGTCTTTTCCATGTTCTCTACCAGATGAGAAAATTCAACTATTTGAAATGTAACTCATCTTTAGTTGTTTGATTCTCTGTTCTCCTGCTTTGCTATACATGCACACTAAGAAGCAAAAATAAGAAAACTATTTTATTTTCACATTTTTATAGACAATACATTCACATTTATATCTGAGATATCCAGAGAAACTTTAAAACTTTGTTATTTATGAATCTAGAAGTGTAAGGTACCCTTTGAGCTGCAATAACATTAGTTTGTGTTCTAATAATGCTATCCAACATAATTATAGATCCAACATAAAGAAGGCTAAAAAAAAAACAAGAGAAGACACCCAAAATGTTGTAAGAAAGTCACTCAAATATGAAGCCCCTAAGGGTACATCGTAGTAAAAAACATGTTTGATTCTTTTTTTCTTAAAAATTTAAGAAAACATTTTTCTCTAAAAATTGAAATAAAAATTTTTCAGTTACCATTTGGTGCACAAACTGAATTACTGATTTTTCCCCTAAAACTCAAAAGAAAATTTTGTTTTTCTTTTCTAAGTGCTTACTGGTGTACACCAGTTACTAGCCGGTGAGCACGTTTTAATAACTAGATTTTTGTTTCCTTCAATTGTTAGAATTTTTTGTTTTGTTTTATTTTATTTTTTCACTTTGATGTCCCTTTATACTTAAATCATATTCCATTTTAAATCATATTCGTTGTCATATTTAAATAAATAAAAATTTTAAAAAAGAACCGTGAGAAGGTTCCTTCAGGCTGACAGCTAGAGAACCACCGAGCTAAGACAAGTGAAGAAGTCGTTCTGGGGAACACTGGTTCTGGAGACAGAAACTGCAGTTCAAATTTAACATCACATTAGTTTCTATGTCAAATGTACTGTGTCAAAGGGAACTATATTGTAAGAAAAAAGGCAGCTTTGCCCAAGCATTCCATTTTTTACCACAAAGACAGTTTTGAATTGAAAAATAAAGATATTTAACAACAACAGCATTTTATGTAGACTCAAATGGTTATTTTTGGTGTGAAGATGTTCCCCAAATCAGACATGACAGAGGCCTGCATGGATTGATGAAAACTATATGGTATTTGCAGTTGAATGTGAGTGCTTTGTCCTGAATAACTTGAAAAATGTACAAAGCACTTCTCATTTTTCACAATTAGAAAATGCCCTTGTGAGACAATAGTTGAACAGTTTGAATTGTTTTTTCAAGATAAACAATTGGTTAAAAAAAAGAAATCCACTTTAATCAACTGACGTTAATCAACTTGTTTGCTCACGAATCACCAAATGAGAAACTTTTATTTTTGTGACTCATTTGACATTATATGTGTGTTCTTTCACGCCGCCTCCAATCAGTAGCTGCTTAAGCATCTTATCAGGTCTTTTCTGTTCTTTGATTTTCAGAATCTTTTGATGACTCAGTGAATGAGTAAAAATCTCTCACAAAATAGGAAAATAAACTGTAATTTTATAATTGTTCCATGTCCATGACTTCAAAGACCAACTCCAATGAAAAATGTGTTTTTATTGACTGGTTCTTTGGCTGCGAGTCTGGGGTAAATCAAGATCAGGCAAGCACTCTCGCTGCTACAATTTCTAACGATCAGACAGTGTCAGTGGGATGGCACAAGGGGGCAATCGAAAATCGTCCAATCATAGATGATTTTGGGGATCTCGGAGAACCTCCTATCAGTCAATCCCGTTGCTGCCTTCCTGCCACCTGCCTATCACTGGACCAGACAGCCACTGACCAATGTCAACTTTTAGAGATAAATTGTGCGGTCGCTGTCAATTTTTTACTTTCATGTAAAACCTCTGTGACCACCATGTGGTGTGTAAAAATGTGATTGCAAATGCCACCGTGCAACCTCCTGACAAATTTGCTGAAAACTTGCATTTACATCACCTTGGGGTGGCATTTTGGGATATGTGACAATAGTCAGAGCTGCCATCTTGTTCAAAACTGTACAGCCCGATTGCAGTGATATTGCTTGTCGTTTTTGTTGCACTGCTAATGTTATGTTGGGGTTGGAAGGGGCTGTGAACTAGTGTGTAAACAAAGGGATGATGGGATATCAGCAGAGGCGTACTTCTGCAGCAACAACTCAAATTTCTGATAACCAATGCCGCTCTGCAGAAACTATGTCTTAGAACAGGGGTCTACAACCTGAGGCTCCGGGGCTACATTTGGCTCTTTTACCTGTCCATAGTGGCCCTATGCCTGGGGAAAAAAAAAAATGACAGAGACACTAACTTTTAAAAGCTACTTAGTGAAAATTTATGGTTGAGGTGCTTGTAGAACACCCCTGTTGACACTCCACTAACTCAAGGGGCTTTATGTGCTCTACTATTACTCTACCATATACACAGATTTTAAATTATATCAAAATTTTAGCAAACTGTTTGTCTGATTGCTCTTTTTATGTGTTTATAGAACATGTTTTATGTTGCACAACAGTGTTTATTGACTTTACACCAAAGGGAGTTGCAAAGAAAATTTGCATATTTTTTTATACTATTTTTTTATTAAATCATGAAGCAAAAACAGGTTAATAGCAGTAATAATTAGGGAAAAGGGTGACAGCCCACTCAAGTAGACCTAAGAAACAACAAGAGAAAATGCCATTGGATCCTATAAGGAACAGGAAGTCTTTTATTTTGAAATGATTTGCTTTTTCTTTGCAAATTCCTGGTTTTATTCATGCAAAAAAGAAATATAAATTGTATTAAAAAAACAACATTTCAAAAGAGTGAAATATGACTTGTGGTTCCTACCTGGTTTTGATCTGTGAGAAACAGGCCCAAATGGATCTTTTAGTTTAATAGGTTGCAGACCCCTAGAAGATGATGCAGGTTTTCTTAAATTTTGTCTAAAAACGACATATTCATTATTAATAGACCACTTGGAACGCTTTAACAATAGATCAAAATATGATTAGAGTGAGAATTTAACAGGCCTTATAGCACTGTATCAAACAAGCAAAATTCTACTCATTTTTTAATCTTTCAAAAAGTTGTGTCGAACAAGAAGCTAAGATTGCTTCTGTCCTTAAATGACCATTTAATCCGAGTATCTGTCATTTTGTGAGTGTGAAATCAATTCAAACTGAGATGAGTCAGTGATTGAGAGGAAAGACTTCACTTTGCCTCGTTTTATTCAAGAACATGATGCAGCTGTGTATGCATGTGAATGGGAAGAGTAGGAAAATGATAGAGGAGGGAGTTGAGGTTCATAGATGGGTATCCCACCATCAGATGAATCAGTCCTCTTGAGATCTCATTATTCTCGGCTCAAGCTGACTATATTGTTCCAAACACCAAGTGGTCATGCGTTCAGGCATCTCTACAGGTGAGTGTTCATCAGCAACTGAATGACCCAGAAGGTGAAGAAGGGTAGATCATTAAAAGCGACATGGAAATCCAGCCAAAATTGATGAAAGAGACTTGAGAAAGTTTAAAAGGGAGCAAGAAAAAGGGAGGGGACAGTGTGGGATGTTTTCAGAGGGAACAGATTTGAGGGGCTGCGGCAACAGTTTGTGGCTGGTTGGCTGGAGTCCTGCCTACTGATTGATCTCCAGGTGACAGCTGATGTCACGGGCCCTGAGCCAGGCTGTCATTTCCCCACGCCCCACCTCCACCCTCACAGCCCTGCTCATCTTCGCTCTGTCAGCCTGCCTCTCTTCCCCTGCTGCTTTGTAAGTCCTCTCTGGTGCCAGTTAATCTCTCACCTTCTTTCCTCTGTATTGATTCAAAGTCCTCGCTCGCTCTCCTCCTTCCTTTCTTTCCGTTGTCCCCGTCTCTGTTCTGTCCATTCGCCCTTTTCACCCCCTCAGTGGTGACATTTGCTTCATCTCCAGCTCTCGTTTTTTGGCTTTTTGTCCAGTCTCAACTGTCTATTTAAATCGTATTTAAGGATGCATGCTGTGGCAAACTGCCTGCTGCTACACCTCCGAGCATGCTGGGATGGGCACCAGGTGGGACTTGTTTCAATCGCTGCAGTGCAATGCCGCTGACTTCAATAGACGCTCACATGCTCTCGTTTATACGTGCACTGAGAACTAAATAACTGATTTACTAAATACCTAAAGAGACTGCCGATAGCAGACTCTTGCTCTGTTAACTCTTCAACAAGATGTCATCAGTGACACCTTAAAGGTGCCCCGCGTCTAAAGTAATGAAAATCAGTTTGAGTGGGAATTCATTAAAGACAGGACACAATTGGAAGGTATACGGTATTCTGAATCCAAAATGAAAGTTTTTTTGCTGATCACCACTAGCTCTGTGGAGAAATTGGGTGTTGGTGTTAGAGTGGGTCAGAAAAGAGTCTTCCCAAAAGGGGATGTCTCACTCTATGATGTCAGATCGTGAAGACCTGCTCGTTTTCATGGGTATAGCAGGGATTGCTGTTGAGAGCGAAGGTTTTTCGAGGATTACTCAGAAATACGAAGACGGATCCAAATACGGCTTTGAAGTTCTTTATAGTGAGGAATTAACAATATAAAAGTTTTAAAAAGTTGTTTTTTCAGGATTTGGCCCCTTTAACAGATTTTATATTTTTTTGTAAGTTAACATTCAAGGCCATAAATGGAAATGAAAATTTGGACATTTATGCATTTTGATTAAAAAAAACATGTTAAATTAAAAATCTGCCTTCTTGACCTGCAAAATGAGCAGAAAACTCTACTTGGTGTTTTTGAATTCATTCAATGAGTTTTCCTGGTGTTCTTTTTTTAATCAAACACAATTATAAATGTTATTAAGTAAACAAGTAATTGTAGGCTATAAATAATATTAAATTGATTAATTTGAAGTGAGCTGAACTCATTTAAATTGGATTCTATTAAACTGAGTTCTTCAGTTTAATGATATGCCTGATAAACAGTGGTGGTTAAGAAAAGTCCGCGTAATGAGCTCTGCCGGCACGTGTGTGTTGAACTCAAACACGCTCGTGTGTCAGGTCAGAGGCCTGAAAACCCACAAACACAGTCCATTAGTTTACCTCTGATGTATCTTGAGGATGCTTTGAGGTCCCAATACTTTGGTAAGCAAACATGCATTCCTCTGTTTTTATTGATTCATATTTCTGTGTGTGGCCAGCCACACGTGCTCTTCAGTTCGGTTGTGTGTTGCATTTGGATGCACATCTCTTGGAACAGTATAAACAGGTACCCTTGAGGGGCATGCTTAATGATGGGCTCGTTTGCATAGCACTGACTCTAATAAACTATTAAAGTATGCTTAGCCAGTAATTATATGGACAGCCCCAAATGGCTAATAAAGCCCTAAAAGCCTTACTAAATGCAGATATACATAAAACCAGGATCCTGTATAAACATAAATTAGTACAGAATCAGGAGATTTGTTTTTGTATAAAGAGGGAAACAATTAGTCAAATAGTAATATTTTTTGTCCAGCAGTGACCAGGTACAGTAGGTGGTAAAAATCCCTACTTCTTGACTTAGTAGTGGAGTTGGTTATTAAACTAATTTGTGGAAAAAAAGCACCAAATTTAATCTGGATAGACCTTTAGATCTCCTTTCTCAGTAAAGGATGTTGCCCTTGAGAAAATCCAAGACTTTAAAATATATATAAAGTATACAGTGGTATTGGTAGTGAAAGTGGCCTTTTCACTTTTCATTATTTGTGGTTTCATGTATTCGCAGATTTTTTTTCCAGCCACGTGACTCTTCCAGTTCTTCTCAAAAACGCAGACAACTCGAGATGCTTGTATGAAAATTTTGCCTCCAATTGAGTTGCTGAGGTGTGTGTGTGTTTGATATACACATAATAGCATTCTAATCAAGTTTAAAGACTGGATTTTGTCCATGAACAGCCCATATTGTTGAGACTGAGAATTTGAAATATTGAATATTTTTGTAACAAGTGAGTGTATATTTTATAATTGAGTGTATAAAATAAAATTGAATTGAGTTGAAGTGTATGGCGGCCATCTTTACAAATAGCTGCCATTAGGTGGGTACCCTGCTTTTCTGAAAGAGGGGATCCTAAACTACAGTCACATATCCTAAAATGCCTCCTCGCAGAGACCTAAATGCAAGTTTTTAGCAGATTCAGCAGGTGGCTGCGCATGGGCATTTGCAATTTGGAGGTGGCAGTCGCATTTTTACACATCACACAATGACTGCGGAGATTTTAACAGGAAGTTAAATCTTTATGGCGATTTGATCAGTTTTCTCTAACAGATCACTTTGGTCTGTGGCTACCTGAGCATATTTGGAGGTTGCGCAGAGGTAGGCCAATGACAGGCGGGGTTGACGATATTACAAAATTGGGCGACAGGTTGGAGGCCACAGATCTGTGACAACTGGAATCCCCGCACGGCAGCAGATCTGATTGGGCGATGTGTAAATGTCTCCGGCAGACGGCAGTTATCCATTTTTTTTAAGCTTTATTTAACCAGGAAATCCCATTGAGATTAAATCTCTATTTCTACTGAGACCTTGGCCAAAAGGCATCATCACAAGAAAATAAATACAGGTAAAACAATAAAGTAAAAATAAAATACAATTAAAATGGACAGTATAACAATAATTAAAAGGTTAATATCAGGACCATATCAAATGCCACCATCCACCTGGTACACCGGGGGATATAAAAAGTAGTAGATCTAATCAACATAGCTATTATTTTCATAAATTGGAAAAACTTTAAGGACATATTTTATAATTTCAGTGAATTACTGTACACAATGTAAATCTGAAAGACCAAGCGAGTGTTATCTAACCATACTGGTGCCGTCATCTGACTGAGGTTCAAGAGCGACGACAAGCTCCTGCAGCAAAAGTCCCACGTCCTCTAATTAATGCTTCGCTTTAAACCCTAACATTGTTGGAAAATGTTATAATTGCATTTTTAAATGCTCCAACTTGGAAGTCGCGTCAGGGAAGGTCAGACATCTGTACGGGCGTGTTAGATGCAGGCAGATAAAGTTTACTTACGTAACAGGGTGAAAAAGTAGCAGCCAGAGGGAAAAAAATAACGCAAACACAAAAATTAGCCTGCTGCTGCTGGATTCATTTTCCATGCTGTTACATAACAAAGTTCCAGTAAATGCTGCTTGATTGACACATCTCAGGGTTGTTGTTGTTGTTTTTTTTCTCTCTCTGTAGCTGTCTCTTCAGTGAGATGTCAAAGATTAGCTCAACCTGCTTCTGGTTCGTTGTTCAAACGCAGGCTAACGCATGTCACCCTGTAGAGATAAACTGCAAATGCTTTCTGGTGTGGAAACTGCTTTTGTTATAGAAGGACATCCCCAGTGGGAGGAGATTGGGACATTCAGAGAAAGCAATTATGTGATGCAACCATGGATGGATGTATTTTTACACGTCTGATAGAGAAATTACATCAAATCCTGATTAGGAGGTTTTTGCTTGTAGCCAAATATATATATATATACTAAGAATCACTGAGCTTCTGCATGTGGTCGTGTTGTTAACAGAACAGTTGGGATTTGTTGGTTTCTGTGCGGCTGGCACTGACGATAATAGACCTCCCACTTAAAGTCAGTGTTCAGTGATCTGCCCGCCCCACTGCACTCTTTGTCAGCAAGAGCTCAGCTCAAGGTGGACTGACTTTTGCCGGCTCATCTTGTGGACAGAGCTCCCCCCCCCCCCCCCCCCCCCCCCCACCCTTCTGTTTATCACTTCATCAACTGACCTGAGCACTCTGTGGGAACAACCATTATCTGTTTTGCCAAACAGCCAACCTCATCTGTTTCCCCCTCACTCAGATGAAAAGACTGTTTTTTTTTTTTTTTTTTGCTTCTTGACTTGTTCCTTTTGTAAGCTTTGATGTCTTCGAGGCTCCTGTTTTGCTTGCGTAAATTATGTTTGAGGTCCTTGAGGGCCGATCCCACACTCGAGCTCGACCGCAAACATGCCAGGTGGTCACTTCAAAGGATTTGCAGCGTTAAAGAGCTTGAATTGTTGTTTTTTTTGTACTTTCCTGTTCACATGCTGGAGGGTTTGCCTTCTTGTCTGACATTTCACACAGCAGTCAGTTTAAATTGTCATTGGGAGAAAAATAAATCCCACAGATGCCGTTTATGATGTTAATAAAAGCAACATTTCATCGTTGAAGGATTTGTGTATGTTTTGTGCTCAGTTTCGCACTTAAGGGAGCACAGCATCATTAATAAAGGCTGACTCACCTGAGATTTTGTCCTCTGTCAGGTTGAGAGTCTATTTGCTGCCGAGGTTTTAACTTTATCAGCCCACATGTTACACCTTTCCCGATTGTTCCTTACTGTCACCTGCCAGCCCTTTTCTCCGACACCACCATCTCTGTCATCATTTCTCTACCACCCTTCACCACCTCCTCTTATCTCCGGGCTCCCTGGCCTCACTGACAGGCATATACGGAGACCGGGCTCGGTCTGGCTGTCATAAGCTAGATGGTTAAAAGGGCCGGCAGGTGAAGGCCGCCACCCGAGGGAAGACTGGGTTCTGACACCTCCATTAACCTTCAGGAAACGTCCATCCACTGTCACACCTTTGTGTCCTCTTTTTTTCCTACTCTGCCTCATCGCTCACCCTGTCCCCCGTCTCCACCGTTCCCCGGGCAGTGGAAAGCTTGTCCCTAGAGCAAAAGAGTCAAAATAACCAATGACATACACTTTTTTATGCTCGTCACCCACCCTAGAACGTTTCAGCATAATGTAGGCTTCTCTATCAATTCAGTACAGGTCTGATAAAGTTTTTCATCCCACTTTCCAAGGTTGTACATCACTTTCTCTCCACCTTCATCTCTCTAACATGCTTCAGGCCTGTTGGTTTATCTAACAGTCTGCTGTAGTACGTGTACAGTGACCGGCATGAGATAGAAAAATATTCAGAATGCTTCATTTTCCGCAGTGAAGCATTGCTTAATGAATTAAATGAAGAAAGTGTTAAATTCCTCTTTCTGTCAAGCAGAATAATGAAGGTTAATAAAGAGAGAGTCATGTAAATTCAATCAGACATAAATTTGTTTTTGGAAACACGTGCCTTCTTTCCTCCGACATGGATTTGTTGTCGTTCAAACTGTAGAGGAGCATGCAAATGTGTGACTGCTCACATTGAGGCAAAATAAATGAAGTAAAATGTCATGCGTCTTCTTCCGCTCATCCGGGACCGGGTCGCGGGGGCAGCAGTCTAAGCAAAGACACCCAAACTTTCCTCTCCCTGGCCACGTCCTCCAGCTCCGCTGGTAAGACCCCAAGGTGTTCCCAGGACAGCCGAGAGAAGTAGTCTCTCCAGCGTGTCCTGGGCCTCCTGAAACACCTCCCTAGGGAGGCGTCCAAGAGGCATCTGGATCCGATGCCCGAGCCACCTCAACTGGCTCCTCTCGATGCGGAGGAGAAGTGGCTCTTCTCCGAGCTCTCTCCGGGTGACCGAACTTCTCACCCTATCTCTAAGAGAGCGCCCAGCCACCCTCCGGAGAAAACTCATTGTACTACTAGAAGCGGCTGAAGTAAAATGAAGCCACAAACAAATGAAATAAATAAATGAAGCCAATTTAATCAAGATGTTGCCATGTTGGAATCAGATGACAGTGATTGGTCAGAGTCGGTCTGAGTCAATGTTTCTATGGTAACTACTGTTGCCAATCCGAAGCAGGCTTGTTGGAAGTTCCAGGTGAGGGACCTGGTTGACAAAATGGAGCCCAAACACAACATCAAACTTATCACTAGCCGGAATCAATTGTAGCCGGAAGAAACATTTTTTGTATCTATTCTAGAAGATCTTAACCCTTACCCTAACCCTAACCCGGGTAAGGATAAGAGCGAAAACTTTGTTCGAAGTTTGGTCGAGGACTTCCAACTAATGATGTTCTGGCGCAAATTTGTCAATCAAATGATCAATGCTTTTACTGAGGGAACTGATTGGTCAGTTTATAACTTAGGATAAGGAAAAATTAAGGTACTTGAGAGAGAATGGTTATTCTGAAAAATGAAATGACCGAGTAATATCAGTTTATCTCTCAATAGAAGTCAATGGGACTTTTGCCTCTTGGAGCCAGCAGGTACTTCCTATTTGAAATGCGAGCATGGAGTGGTCACCTAGTCCAGTTTTCTATATACAGTCCATGGTTGTAACCCTCTTCTATCTTTCTGTCTTTCATTGTCTCCCCAACAGGAATTCACTTTACTACGACTGGATGATGTGGCGGACCAGCGAGTCAACATCGTTGGCTTTTCTGTTTTCAACAGAACTCATCCCTTTTTCCAGGAATTTGTGCAAAGCCTCAACCGCTCCTGGCAGGAGAACTGTGATCATGCACCCTTTGCTGGCACTCCGGTGGGTAAAACCCTTGTGCTATCACAAAGAACAAAACACACCAAGTGGTTTAACTTTCTTTAGATATTTCTTATGCATTACATTCACAAAGTAGTTACTGTTGTACAATTTACACAAACTCACTGAGCCAAATAGAAAAAATATACTTTATCTGGATATCTCCAATTATTTCATGCATCGTTGCAGAAAATCGTTCTCTTCAGCTACAACTGTCAAAGGTTGCCTCCCCCTCAATATATGCACATTTCTGTTTTTTTATATCAGCATCAGAAGAAATACAAAACCCAAAAATGTCTCAGCAGTCACCCTTCATCTTAAACCCTTTGAGAAGCTCGAGCATGCTGTGCACTTTATATTCCAGTGAACATCAGTAAACAGCTTGAATCCATGAGCCACTGTTCACATATCTTTGAAAATCGACAGCTGTAAGTTTGTGCAATTACTGACGAATTTCTAAATGTCAAAAAGTCTTGTTCTATTTGTCTATTTAAATTTGACAGGCAAACCCAGCTGTTGAATTGTGGTATCATTTTTTTTTTTATCATTAGCCGATAATAAATGTTTTGTGCAAAATTGTAATTAATGTGATAGATGGCTTCCATAAATTATGTTTAATGTTTATTAAATTTAAATGAATGATAATATATTTTACCATTTCGTTTCATCTATTTATTTTATCTTCTATCTAACTTCAAGAAAATGGAAATGATTAGACTTTTGTTTTTAAATTTCTTGTACAAAAATAGTTTTTAAAATACTTTTTTTTTGGTGTTGGTTTCATTGTACATGTTTTAAAGCAAAAAAAAAAAAAAAAATTTACTTTTATCTGTATTCTTAGTGCCAAACAAATACGTTGTTCTGTGTCTGTTCTTGCTCACTTTCCATTTGGCTTCGCTACGGTTGTGACTGAAAAGTGAAGGTTTCCAGGAAAAGGAAGTTTTCTAAGAATCCAATCGAGCTTTAAAAAACTACACCTTCAATAGAATATAGAAAGTTGATCTCAACATACAAATGGCTTCTACCTTCAGAAAGGCTTTTTTAGGTGAAGGTGGGATAAAGGTAAAAGAATAACAACTCTGATCTAAGTTATTTGTGGGTGTCACACTAACCTCTCCTTATAAGCTGGAGGTCACTGTGTTCCTTTCAGTACAGCACAATAAACGGTTTTATCACACTTGACAAATATTCTTAAGGTGCATAAACTCTAGTGTATAGGACCAGCAGTGCTGAATTTTCTATCCAGTTCAGTTTATTGTCCTTTTGCAGGGTCCTGTACTTTTCTGCTGAGGCTGTGGATCTGACGTGTCTGACGTCCTGGCCCGTGGGCCAAATGTGGCCTGCATTCAAATATTTTCAGGTTTTTGTCATAAAATTAATAAAATCTTGCCCCCAGCACTTTATAAAAACTTTTAAAAGAACTTGTTTTTTTTTTAATGAATTAATTAGTTAATTATAACTGTGTGCATGATTTATTGGTTGTGATTGGCTAAATTTCATGAACTGTTGCAAACTTGTGGCAACACTGTTGAACACTGTTGTGCGACTCTTGTGACACTTTCAAGTTAATTTCTAAAATGTCAACTGTAAACGAAATTAATAGATTTGTTTATTGGGTCAAAACCACAGTGATTGGTACTTCTGAACAAGATAACTAGTTGTGTTAATGTTTTTGTTCAAGTTATTTGCATTTAGAAGTTGAAACTGAGCATTTAATAATTAATAATATGTGCAATTTTAAATTAACTCTGATTTGAATTTTTTTTTTTTTTATGTTTTTTTGTAGATGTTTGTCATTATAAATGTTAAAAGAAGCCAATTGGTTGGCCCACACACTTTTTCACTTCACCAAACCTGGCCTTCTTTGCAAAAAGTTTATATACCCCTGCTGTAGATCCATCCATTGGCCCCTTTTTTATATTCTGAAGCCATTCTGATTGTACATTTCAACCTCTTCAGAAAGAGTAGAAAGTCCTTGTAAGTCAAATAAATTACCATTAAAGTAGGATGCAGGAAATACGACGGAGTATTAGGGTCACCGAAAAAAAAAAAAAAAAGTAATATTACGACTTTTAATCTCGTAGATATACGACTTTAAATCTCGTAAATGTATGAGTTTTAATCTCGTAGATTTACGACTTTTTTCTCATAACTTTATTAAAATCGAGGGGAGTCTACATTCCAGCGAATTTATGCCGTGAACTGAAGCAGACCAACCAAACTGTGAAAAGCGTCTTGGATTTCATCAGGTAAACTGAATGTTTAAAATATTCCAAATATTTGGAAGTTCCTTTATTTGATTTACAGTTTAATAAGGTTTTATTCGTTGATGCTGCTTGCAGGATCTCTGCAGATCCCGTTTATGAAGCGGTCCATATCCTCCAGCTGTCCACTTCAGTCATTTCTTCCTCTGACAGACCAGATCTCCTCCAACTCTGTGATGCTTCCGTCTGAAGAGGACGAGTTTTTGGAATTTTCAATGTTCTTGTGCTAACGTTGTCATTTCCCAATGTTGTTTTGTGTCGAGACGGGACGTTTCATTTGGGGAAGGAGGCGTCCGGAGCTCTGTTTACATTCTCTTTTGGTTTCTGAGCATGACAGAGACATGACGTAAGGTGGAGAAAGGAAATGAAAGATGTAATAAAGTGACGGTCCTGATGAACGTGTATCTCTGAGCTCTTTATTTTACATATGAAACTCCGCACTGTTGTGTATTGAAGTTAGCTGTTTACGAACTGCATTACCCAGAAGGCCAAGCGACTGGTCACATGTTCAGTGCACGGCAAGTAGTAAGCAGCAGATGAGCGCTAGTCATGCACAGTGCAGCAGTATGAAGAGACTGTTAATAAAAAGTCTGTTTAACACAATAATAGCGCCTCTTTTGCTTACTTGAAGATACGCAAGACAACACACGCACTACCGAACCCGGAAATAATTTGATTTTGAATCACCAAAAGATTCAGAATTTCTTTGCTTTTAACACCGATCTGGACATAATCTACACCAGATTCTCCACGTCTTTCATCTTCAAGCACGGCTCTGATAAACAGACAACTTTGGTTCTTTTCTCATTAAATTACGACTTTTAATCTCGAAGATTTACGATTTTAAATCCCGTAGATTTACACGTTTTTTTCTCATAAATTTACGACTTTAAAAGTTGTAAATTTAACCTATGACTTTTAAAGTCATAAATATACGACTTTATTCTCATAATTTAGCAGTTACGACTTTTTTCTCGTAAATTTACGAGATTTAAAGTCGTATATCTACGAGATTAAAAGTCGTAATATTACTTTTTTTTTTTTTTTTCGGTGACCCTAATACTCCGTCGTAAGGAAACAATCACATAGATGAAATCTTGATCAATTTTTCCCAGTATAAATGCCAAAAGAAAAACAAAAAGGCTGCTGTAAAATTCTGAGTGACTTTTCACTACTGACTTTGCAACATCTTAAAAACACATAATATAGATTGCCATCTAGCCAGCCACCAGCAGACTCAGGAACTCATTCTTTCCCTCTGCCATCAGACTCCTAAACAGCTGACAGGAGTCTGCAACAGCAGACTGCACCTTTGCACATCTGGATTTTTTATCATATATATATCATTACTGGACTATTCAGCATTATTAATGCACCTTAATAACTGCACATGTACCCCACTATCCAGTTCTGTCAGTCTCCTTGCACAATAACCGCTGTAAATTGCACAACTGATTTGTAAATATCTTAGTGACTTACATATGCATAGTATGTTTATTTCGTATATATACCTTGTTTTCAGTCATCCTGTAAATATCCAAAAACTTTTTTTTTTTTTTATTTATCTTTATGGCATTCAGAGTGAGCTGCAAAGTAAGAATTTCATTGTACAGGGAAACCAGTTTCTTTACTGTACATATGACAATAAACCCTTTGAATCTTGAATCTTGAATCTAGGGCAGCGCTCTCCTATTTCAGAAACTCTAGCCCTAATTACTAAAAACTATATAGTGTGGGACTTTATGCTGTATTGCCCTGCACCTGGATTTTACAATAATTTGGATCCTACGCCCACTATTTTTCTTTTGATTTTTAAACACAGGATATAACTTCACCAATTCCACTAAGTGGAAATTGAATAAATGCAAACATTTCATGAGGTTCATTTGTGACTCCACTGTGTTCTGATGACGAAAATGTATTGAAAGATTACATTTAAACACATTTTATTTGCAAAAATGTTAGACCGCAATGTATTGTGATCTATATTTGCTAATGTAGTGAGCATCAATGCACCCTAGTTTTTGCAAAAACTTCTGGAAAATTACTAGTTCACTCAATTTTGGGATAGTAGGTTCAGACAACACTACAAAACGGCGAACGCACTATGTAGAGCACAATATACGGCATAGGGAAGGAATTCGGACATAGTGCAAGCATTTAGCATTTGTTTAGTTTATGTCGGGCTTCTGTGTTGAGTTTTGGACTTTAATAACACTGTCATAGTCATAGAATAAACTCATATTGGTCACATAAACAGACCATGAAGTATCCAAAATAAAGAAAACGGACACAAAAAGTGTGAGGAAAAAGAAAGAAGAGAACAGGATGGAACACAGGAGTCATGAGATGATCCTCCAGGAGAACACAAAACTTGTTGGGTGATCGCTTTTGTCTCCACCTCTCAAGCACATCGCTGCTTCCAAGCATTAGGTGCAGGAGCAAGAACAGTAACATGTTGGCGAGCATTTCCCTCATATCTTCGTATCATATGTGCTAAACACAAAGGCCAGTTTCTGTTCCATTAAACAGAAATCCAGCAGTGAAGCTCTTTGTTTTTCTGTCTTTCCCTGAGTACTAATACAGAGTGTCGCTTTGTTTTAAATGTAAAATTTTCATATCAGGATGCAGGGGAAGTGACGATTGGGCTGATTGTAAAAAGGAGATGAGATGGAAGGCTATCTCGCCTGCTGCTTCCGGGACCGCAGCTGAGGAGACAGTAATTGGTACGGTCAGGGAGGGCCAGCTTCATCTGGGATGAGAGCGGTAAAGGACGGAATCTCTCTGAGAGAAGAAGGGAGGGAAGACAGTTTTTAACGTTGTCAGCAGACCAGACTCTTTCTAATGATCTAATAGAATAATCTGGCTGCCACTCCAGGGATGGATTAAACCCTCACTGACCGCTAACCGCTGACATGTTACACTCAGTTGTTGCAGCTTTGTGTGTGTTATATAGATACAAAGTGTTCACCTTCTCTTCCTCTGCTTACACAGCTCTCCTCAGCGCTGCTCTTTGATGCGGTGTATGCGGTGGTGGCAGCGGTCCAAGAGCTGAACCGGAGCCAGAATGTTGGCGCCACTCAGCTCTCCTGCAAGTCCTCCAAGATCTGGGAGCATGGTACCAGCCTCATGAATTACCTGAGGATGGTAAGTTTGCATCTGCTGGACATAATGAAGATGACAGGACTGACTGCTTAAATCAAAGGAACAGGTTGATGTTTTTTGGAAAAACGAACGATTTGCTGTCTCGAGCCCAATGAGTCAGCAGACAGCGCTCGTGTCCCCGCTGTTTTCTTGTCACTTGTGATTACACATTTCTCGTCTTTTCGCTCTAAAACGTCTTTGAGTGTTTATCGTTTTCCCCAGAAAGCGCAGCAGATGGGGGATGATGATAAAGTTTGTCTTAAGTTTTGTGTTTACTTGGCTGCTTTATTTTGCCTATTTTGTTAAAGGGAACAGGAGCTAAACGAGGAAGAAACACAAAACAAGACACTTGATTTCTATTCATGGTGATTTCAGTGTAAGGAACTAGACTGAAATTATTTAATAAAATGAACCAGAATTTCTTTCCCCTGATAATCTGGATCAAATTTCCAATGTGAATACACCCTGTTTTGGGACCAGGAAGTGCTCCCCAGAACATCTTTCGAGGTCGTCTCGGTTTGTTTCCAACCGGTCTGAGCTCTGGTTTGCTCTGAGTTTCCTAAATCTGAATAGGCTCCATTCCAGAGTGGAAGAGCTGTACCACAACAGCCGCCATTGTCGAGCATTATGGGATGTAAACTGAGTTACACAGCAACTCTGAAATTTGATTGGATGAATGCAGGCTTGTTAAAACAAGTATTAATGTAATTCATCCATTTGTCATGAACACTTAGTGTATACCTTCGTAGCTGTCGTTGTCTCAGTATCCGCTTTGCCGGATGCCTCCGCCGTACCCAAGTAGCAATAAAGATTTTTTCCTGACGTTGATACAAACGTTCAAGATTGATCAGCAAAAAATAAAGTTTAAATAAGAGAACTATCCCGACAAGGACTGCAAACCATAGAACTTCCATTGATCTTTCTCTTGTTGCTTTTCCCCGCCCAAGTAGTTTCTGTCCAATGACTGCAGAGATCTTTAGTCACATGGTTTTGTTTATAAGTTTTGATTCAAAACAGAAATGTCTGGTTGACTCTAGTTCATGACCCGTTCCGGACAAATAGACTTGTCCCGTCTGAATGCACCCTTAGAATTAGTCCATAAAGTCTGTCTAATAATTTACTCCCTTTAGTATGCTACATTTGACCATTAAAACCGAAGAGATGTGTTGGGGTCGTGAATATAGGTTATCCTATTCTTACTTATTTCCTTTACCTCTTATTAGATGCGTTTTAGTTCTTTTTATTGTGTGCTGAAATGTCTTGATCTAAGCTGGAAGTGGACAACCCTGCGCTGCTGATAAGGAAGATGCAGCGGCTGAGCCAGAGATTAGCAGGAGCCAGTAGAATACAAGGCCTGACGATGATCACCTAGTCAAAACATGCACACACAAACTTTAAAGTTTTTGACCTTGTGTAAGAAACTGATTTGACCGGTCTCAGCTGACGTTCTTTGGCTTTTTTGCCTTCCCTTAGCAACTGAGACCAACTGTAACTAGGGGCGTGTCTGACTCAATAAAATGCATGGAGAGAAAAAGCCTGGTCGGAGTTGGCTTGAAAATTGTAACTGAACAGGCTTTTGGCCCACTCTCCTTGCGAATTTAACTTTAATCAATTCTCTGTGTCTCTTTCTGTGCAGGTTGTTTTTTTCTTTACAAATGTTAGAGCTTAAACCTAACATTTAAATTGGTCCTCGAGACCGATCCCAAGACACCTGATGGTTCCAGCGCGAGAGGGAGACCCCAGAAAATCTGTGGCAACAGCATACGATCCGTTTCCAGGGCTGGCCCTCACTCGCGGGCTGGGACCTGAAGGTTGACGGAGGATCCACGGACACAGAGAATTGTGAGTAGAATCTTATTTAAAGGAATGACAGAATGAGAGATTCTCAGAAGGAGAATTAAAACAAAACCTGACAATTCTAGACACTATCAGGTAAAATAGAGCAAACAGTTAAAGTCCGCGGAGGAGTAGACTCCCCTAGTTACGTACTAGTTAAATTCTACGAAGGGCGCGGCGTCCTCTGTGCCTCTGTGAAAAGAAGAATTATTTCAAACAGTTAAAGTCCGCGGGAGGAGTAGACTCCCCTAGCTTAACTAGTTAAATTCTAACGAAGGGCGGCGGCGTCCTCTGTGTTGAAATAAGAAGTAATAAGAGAAATAAAGTAAAACAGCGCGCAAAAGTGTGAAAGTGTGAGACTGTGAGTGTGATTGGAAATACAGATACCATTAGGTATTTGGATTTCATACCAAATCAACAAGGATGGAAATAGTGAACCTTCTGTGGATGCACTAGGCAAGAAAACTCCACCTCTAAGGTTGAAGTGAGTTTTACCACAGAAGGGGTATTAATCACTATCTTGTTGAAGAAAAGCTTCCAGTATTAGAATACCCTAGGTATTAACAAACTACTGGAACCAAATTTTATTCAAAATGGGGAAGGGGCAAAGTAAACAATAAGTCCTTGAGACATTACAAAGATTACAGAATAGTAGAAAATGAAAACCCAAATGCGATAAAACCACTTCCATATTGGATTGATCAATATAACTTTAATGGTAAGCTCAACTGAAAAATAGTAGAATTACAAAACAAAATACAAGATGCAACATAAACAAAAACAAATGGATAAAGAAGGATTTGAAGAAACAAAAGTATGGATAAAATAGCAAAACAGAGGAAAATGGAGAACGTAAAGCCAGGCAGAAGAAGAAGAAAATAAAAAAATAATAAAAAAAGAAAGAGAACGCGAAAAGGAAGAAAGAATGCCAGAAAGCAGGAAAAGATGTGATGTTTCATAGAAGAGAGGATAATGAGTGTTCGGGTCCTTATTGCTGCTGCACGCAGACAAATGGAGCAGGCAGCAGACGGAATATTTACAGCAAATGCAGATGGTCATCCTTTGATAGAATTACCTAATCTCAGAGCAGGAGAAGACGGCGTGGAGCTGGTGATTAGAGTGTACAGAACATGGACTTTAAGTGTTATGATTAAGAGCAAGAAAGGAAAAGGAGCAAATAAAGCTGAAGTGTTTTTTCAAGGTCCAGATGAAGAGGAGGAAATGATCTATTGCTTATACTCTAGAGGTAAAGGTCGTGGTAGAAGAAGAGAGAGAGAGAGGAGGCCGTTTTGGGCCTCAAGGTAAACGCCCCATAGTCTGTTGGTCCTGTGGAAAAGAAGGTCACATGGCACGGGACTGTGCAAATCCCACACCCCCTACACATCAAACAGCATGACTAGCATGCTCTTACACACCAGCTGATGCTCCAAGTGTTGAAAATAGTTCCACAGAAGAAGAAGTGATTTTAATCTTAGAAGACTTATTTTTTTGGTGAAATGAGCCTCTCCTGTTATTATAAGGCCTAAAACAGAGCACAGACCGAGAATTAAACATTATCCATTGAAGCCAGATGCTGTGGACGCATAGCACCTGTAATCAATGATCTATTAAAAGCCCGTGTACTGATAGAGTGAGCTGACTCTCCTGTAAATACACTAATATTCCCAGTTAAAAAAAAAAAAAAAAAAAGGCACCCCATCCACAGGATGGAGGATGGTGCAGGACTTGATTGCTGTAAATAATGCTGTTATTCAGAGGTCACCCTGTGTGGCTGATCCTCACACCTTGCTTAATTCTTTAGACCCAGAGGCAAATATTTCACAGTAATTGATATAAGCAACGCCTTCTTTTTATACGGTACATAAAGATAGTCAATACTAGTTTGCATTTACTTTTAAGGGTAAAAGATACACCTATTCCAGATTGCCCCAGGGCTATTGTGAAAGCCCTACTATTTATTCCCAAGTCATGGCTTCTAGTCTGTCATCCTTCGAGCCGCCGTGTAACAGCCAGTTGCTCACCTACGTGGATGACATATTAGTAGCATCAAAAGAGAAGATGAATGTCTTAAAGATACATTAGCACTGCTAAAGCAGTTAAAGAATAATTATTTAAGGAAGTAAACATAAGTTGCAATTATGTCAAGAGAAAGTGAAATATTTGAGCCACCAACTAAGTGCAGAGGAAGAACTATTCTAGAAGAAAGAAAGTTGCTATCCTACAAGCTCCCAACCCTTAACAAAGAAACAAATGATGTCATTCTTAGGATTAACAAACTATTGTAGAAGCTGGGTTCCAAATTATGCAGAAATAACAGCTCCATTACAAGCATTAGTGTATACGAAAGAATTAAAAAAGTCAGATAAATTAGACTGGACCCTGAAGCGGAAGAAGCAGTCTGTGACATAAAACAAATTATGATAAACAGCAGTACTTTGGCCTTACCCGACTAAAAAAAGAAAAAAGAAAAAAAAAGTTCATACGAATGGTTGATTGCAAAGGTCATTTTATGACCTCTGTGTTAACTCAAAATGCATAGTAGTAAACTCAGACCAATAGCTTACTACTCCAGAATCACAGCCACATCTAAAAATAGAACGCTGTACAGTTTTGAACCCAGCCACATTCGTACCAACAGAAGGTGAAGGCTTATCACATCACTGTGAAGCCTTGTAGACAAAACAGCTAAAGCAGCAGCACAAGGGGAGAATGATGTACTGCAAGTAAAAGGAACTGATTTAAATGAGGATATACCCAAAAGCAGAGTATCCTTTTCAACATACATATGGATTTTATAGAATTAAACAAAAATAAAGGAAATAAATATTGTTTGGTGATAATAGTTTCATTCTCTAAAAGGATAGAGCTCTTTGCTACTGCTCATCAGATGCATTAACGGTAGCCAAAGCCTTATGTAAATATATGATTCCAAGAAATGGTATACCTGAAATAATCTACAGTAATAACGGATCTCATTTTGTGAATGATGTAGTTTTTAAAATAGGACATGCCTTCATATTAATTTAAAAAAGAATTAAGTGCTTATCATCCACAAAGTGCAGGACTGGTTGAAAGAATGAATGGAACAATAAAAAGAAAAACAGATTAAGGAAATGTATGGAAGTAACAAGAGACCATGGACAAAATGTTTGGATTTGGTAAAATTATATATATATTATAACAAGCACGAATGGATTGGTTCCATATGAAACCTTGTTTGGAAGACCCTATAGATTACCTTATTTTACAAACGAATGGGACATTGATGATGAGTACTCTAGCAGACTATATGAGAAAGATGCTTCAACAGCATAAACAAAAATCAGACCAGACTAATGATGATGTCACATCTTCTGTATCTTCACAGGATAGCCAAATTAGTCGAGCCAGGAGACTGGGTTATTATTAAAACAGAGTAAAAATACATCACCACCACAGATTAGTGGAAGGCCACAGAAATCTGAAGCTCTCCGACAGCGCCTCCAGAGCAAGGCCGACTACAAAGGGGCTGTGAAACCATAGGTTACAGTCGTCTCAAACCCGGTGAAGATTGTCCACAACTCTGTGCAGGTGATAGGGGGAGGCTTCAGGACCCTAGGCAGGATGTTGACCCCAAAGCAGCAAATGGTGGTGATGGGAGTAGTTCTTTTAGGAATGGTAATAATAGTTCCTTTACTATATTGGTTTGAACAAAAAGAACTGATGGAAGATGTGACACATACCAACATAAATAATAATAATAATAATAATTATTATTATTATTATTATTATGCCATGAGGCTGCAGCAGCTCAGAGATTTAAACAGGTGCCGAGCCATGTAAGGATTTAAAAAAAATAAAAGGATCTTAAAATTAATTCTAAAATAAACAGGTAACCAGTGCAGTGAAACTAAAACCGGGGAGATATGATCATATTTACGTGTTCTGGTTAAAAGACGAGCAGCCGCATGTTGCACTAGCTGGAGTCGAGCTATAGCCGAGGTGTTAATAGGACAAAAAGGACATGACACAAGTAATAAATGCAACGGGAGGAACTTTGAAACTTGTGGGAGGTCTGCCTAAGGTTAAAGACACTCTGGTGGTTAATGACAATCTGACCACAGATGATTGGTTCAGGATTACTACAGGAATCACTAAAACAGATAATAATTGGTTACTGATGGCAGAGGAAGCAGCTCAAGCAGATTGTGTTGTATGTTTAGGACCAAGACCACTTCTTAAAGTAATACCATCCATATTACCTCCAGACTGTCTTTTAAATGTTATGACTCAATCTGTACCTTCAGATAATTGTTCTGTGAGGGATGAGGTTTATCCGCTCACAACAGCTGAAAAGCAGAAACCACTCTTCTCCAGTAAGATACCTAAAGCAAATTACACATGTATTTACAGAAAAAGCACAGGACCTAAACTGGGGAAATTAAATTAAAATATGTATGTTGAAACTCTTGAAGTAAACATAACTTTCAAACCTCTGTCCCGCAGTGACAACTGGTGGTGGTGTGGAGAAAACAAGCTGTATGACAGACTGCCTGACAACACCACAGGACATTGTGCCCTGTGAATTTATTACTTCCTGTTTCTATAACCCCACTTTCTGTTGCAGACTTTCTGACCTGACGACAAGAAATTAACTAACCAGGTTCTTGCAGGTTTCGAGTCATCCATCTGTCCGTGGTGCACCATTAATAAAAATGTTGATGAGATAGAACAACGTTCACTACAATGTTCAGAGATTAGGCAATTAAACAAAGGCAGAACACTGCCGTCCCGGGCGATTTTCAGCTACCTCACTTATGGCTTTCCAAAGCAGAATGGCTGTCGACACGGTGCTGTCACAGCATGGAGGAGTTTGTTCAATATTTGGTGATCAGTGTTGTACCTTCATCCCAAACAACACTGCAGCGGACGGGAGTCTCACCAGGGCCCTGGAGGGCCTCCGAACTGTGACAAAATGATGAAAGACCACTCAGGAGTTGATACATCGCCCTGGACGGGTTTGGTGAGATGTTTGGTAAAAATAAATAATTGGTCATGCCTATTTTACTCTCTTTTGCTGTCTTTGCAGCCACCCTGACCTTGTGTGGATGTTGTTGTATCCCTTGTATAAGAGCTCTGTGCACCAGGATGATTGAAAAAAGCCATTGACCCACAGGTGTCCGGGATGTATGCTCTCCTGCCTCAGACTGACAAACCTCATGGTGAAAATGACAACAACAATGATGATGATGATGTTGATGATTATAACTTTCCAGATTTGTTTTCAGCTCCAGAACCCAGCTAACCACCCCTCTGAGTGTAGCATTTTAAGTTATGACAATGATGCTGTGGCTGAAAATCTCCAAAAGTGAAGGGGTCATGTGCTGAAATAAAATAAGCAGAAAACGGAAAAACAGGGGGGCGTTGTTGGGGTCGTGAATATAGGTTATCCTATTCTTACTTATTTCCTTTACCTCTTATTAGATGCGTTTTAGTTCTTTTTATTGTGTGCTGAAATGTCTTGATCTAAGCTGGAAGTGGACAACCCTGCGCTGCTGATAAGGAAGATGCAGCGGCTGAGCCAGAGATTAGCAGGAGCCAGTAGAAGTTACAAGGCCTGACGATGATCACCTAGTCAAAACATGCACACACAAACTTTAAATGTTGTTTTTGACCTTGTGTAAGAAACTGATTTGGACCGGTCTCAGCTGACGTTCTTTTGCTTCCCTTCCCCTTAGCAACTGAGACCAACCTGTAACTAGGGGCGTGTCTGACTCAATAAAATGCATGGAGAGAAAAAGCCTGGTCGGAGTTGGCTGAAAGATTGTGACTGAACAGGCTTTTGGCCCACTCTCCTTGCAAGTTTTAAACTTTAATCAATTCTCTGTGTCTCTTTCTGTGCAGGTTGTTTTTCTTTACAAATGTTAGAGCTTAAACCTAACAAGATGCTGCAAGCCAGATAATGAAATATCAGATTGATAACTTGAAAACGTGTCATTATGTATGCATTAAAATGTTAAACATTGTTTTTGCATGAGAGGTCAATAGATATAAAAACACAAAAATGGATTACATCTGCGGTTCTGCAGGGGGAATGAAAATCCATCCCCTGTTTTTACATGACTGACTTCATCCCTATAATTAAGAGCCTGTTAGACGTCCTCAGAATGTGGATTAGTTGAGGATAGGCAGTCATGATGGCTATCAGAGAGAGATAAGTTTGTGAGGAGAATCACAAACATGGCAGACGTGTGTCTTCTGAGGGACAGACCAACTAGAAGCTGCCGGCCTTTTGCTGTCAAGGCAGTTTTCGCTGGAGTTACTGCCACATTTGGGAATCAGGAAAACTTGTTATGTTACAAAACAGAATGTTGTTAGTGAGCTACAGCAAAGAGCGATCCTCTCAACTATTTCAGTGATTTTTGCTCTCAAAGTGCACAAAGGATAAAATTTTAAAAAGTTCAAAAATAAAAAAGATATTGGAATGATTTGTTGATTGGGTGCTTCAGTGAGCACTGCCACCTTCAATTCTATTGCAGGGTTGTAAAAATTTTGGATAATATAAATCTCAGACTAGGAATAAAATTGGAGACTACAGCTCAGTGAGCTTGTGGTAGAGTGTCCACCCCGAGACAAATCCATGGCCGAGTCACACCAAGAACTCAAAAATAGGACCCAATGCCTCCCCACTCGACACTCTACTTTAAGGGGTTGGATTTAGGGGGTTAAACTACCAAACGGTTGGACCCATCTCCCCAGGGGGAGACTTAGAATGCCTTTGATCCCTTTATGTTTCAAAGCTGAAACTTTATACAAGTGGTTAAGGGACATTTTTTACACAGATGGGAGTGGGAGGTTGTTCTTTTCCGGTTGTAAGAATTATTCAGTCTTCATGCGTATTAGTGGATGTTTATCTCTAAATGTCAACATAAATTTAAAGCAGTCATTTGAAATTTCCCTTCAAACCGGGTTAATTTGCTCTACTTTTGAGGGAATAAACTTATGTTGTCAGCAGGCCAGGGCAGGAAGTCCTACAAACTTTGAAAAAATAGACTCAAAAGACAAATACAAACCTCTTTATGGTTAAGCATTAGGTAAAAAAAAAAGGGAATTTTATTTTTTTCGGTTTGGTAAATTGAGAAAATGCTTTGATTTTAGGTGGCCTCCACATGAAAAACTCTCTGATTCTAATTGTTATCAAGTTTTATTGGTAAAGTTTAATGTGTTTGCATAGAATGGGCATAAAACATAAAAATGTGTCAAAATACTTTATCATTTATTACATCTTTGAGTATACATTTGTTCATGCAGTCCAAAAAATGCATATTCTTACTAGAACTTAAGCATTTATATTAACACATAGTGTTAATGCCTTCATTAAATTCTGATGATGCACTCTTTAATCTTGCAATTAAAGACGCTTTTCCACTTTAAGGTCAACATTGATTATGAAACTGATATAAAGTCCGGTTTTTAATATCAGAATTTGTCACTCGAGGAAAACAGCAAATAGGGATTTATCTGTGTTCTTTTTGTCATAAATTGAAGCTATTACAACTTTGCCTTCAAATCATAAATCTAAATTTGACAGAAATGATGATTAATATCTGCTGGGATCATAGCTGCCGAGAACGAGGCTGGCAGATTTGGTGGTGAGCCTTTTAACACAATTCTGTCTCTGTGTTTGATAGGTAGAGCTGGAAGGTCTGACAGGCCACATTGAATTCAACAGCAAAGGACAACGATCTAACTACGCTTTGAGGATTATGCAGAACAGCAAGGAGGGCCTAAGGCAGGTAAATAAACCTCCAGCCTTAAAGAAAAAAATCTGACACGGATTGTGTCTGCCTCATGCTACACTTCCAATGTTCCTGCCGCCGTCAGGCATCAGCACAGAGCATTGCAGCTGGAAAATGTTTGTGTGGTAGGATGTCAAGGATTTACATACAAACTGTATTATATTTGTTATGAGATTAGACAAGCTACAGGCTAAAATATGTCTGCTATTGACCGCAGCGGACAACTATCACCTGTCCCAATAGGGCTCTACTTTTGGCCAATGTGACCACTTACTTTAGAGAAGTGAGTTGCACCGCGGGGAGCTGTAATAACATGTTCTTAGCTGACATGTTACAAACAATCTCTGTTATCCTTGAAGCAGGAAAGCTGAGATTCCAGAGGATGCAATTAAACATTCAGGATGCCACTTTGAAGGTAAAATGGAGCATGTTTTTAGGAAAAATGCATTTAACCCTTCTAATGGTTAATTCTGAAATGGAGCATACATAGCAGATGCATATTTGAGGTTGCGACTCTTTGTAGAAAAATCTGCAGTGAACCTTGACAGTGGGATCAAAAGATTTAACAGTGAAACAGGATTTTGTGGAGGAAATGGTCTTTGGCGGTTGGGTCAAAGGCATCTCGCATGCTTGGGATGACCTTGGACCAAGTAAGAGACCCCAGAGCCTAGACGCTTATGGTGGTTGAGGCCAGACCAAGCTGAAGCAAAGAGCCAGGAGAAGAACGGGGCGGAGGTGGGCCGCCGAAATATCTGGAATGCTGATATACAAACTTCTATCAATTCAAAGGCAGGAGTTTGATTGTGATTTGTTGTGATGAAAGTGATCTTAAAGTGAGGACTAATAGAGTGTGGAGTGAAAAATGACCACTCCAGTGTACCTGAAGATCCTTATTGAAGGCTTCACTATTACAAAACAGTATTTCTATAGAGATTTGGGAAATTGTAATGCTTCTTCTCCCAAAAGCCAAGTTCCATGAGTGGACTTTGAGTCACCAAGGCACTCACCTTTGACTGCCATCCAAACCACATTGTACTGTCCCCTTCTGAGCTCTCCTGCACGTGGGCCCAGTAGAGAGCAATCCTATGTCCCCTGGCCCCCAGGCATTCACTTGCAAGCCCCAACCCCAGACCTGGCTCCAGGGTGGGGCCCTGGTGACGCCAATCCAGGCCACGTAGCAGAATCTTGGATTGCACTTGAGAGACCCCAAAGCAGAGGCCCCAGGGAAAACAAAGAACACGCTGGAGAGACTACATCTTTTGGATGGCCTCAGTTCCCTCATGGGAGCTGGAGGAAGTGGATAGGAAGAGGGAAGTGGGACCTTTGCTCAGACTGCTGTCCCCGCAACCCGGACGAGCTGAAGAGGATGGATGGATGGTATTTCTTTTTGGTTTAATTTTGACAAAAAATGTAGTGTCTTTTTAAGATTCTATGTGAAGTCCTTGTCATTGAAAAAAGAAAGATCTATGTAGATCTGTAGTTCAAGTGCTATCTTGAACAGCCTTTAAAATTTGTTCCTTTGGGAAACTGCTCAATGATTTATGCGATATATTGAAATGTTTGATGGCAGAGGCGGTAAATAAACACGTCTTGAACATTGAGCATATTCTATCACAGCAGTTTTTGAAATTTTGTATGTGATCTTTTAAGTTTTGCTGACTCCTTCCCTGTACCATAGTAGGAGACAGCGCACTCCCTCGTCTTGTTCTTAAGTTTTTTTGTTTACTTTCAGTTTGCAAAAGTCTGAGCATCAACATAATGATTTAAAAAACAAAAACAAAAACAAATTATGAGACAGATAATTCAAGAGACATTTAAATGGATCCGTCGTTTGGGTTTTCTATAGAAAACACTTCACAGAAGACAAGATGGTCAATGCAGTAAAAGGTTTGTTAAAGTAGGCAGCAGTACCATCAAAAGTTGCATCACTTGAAATTTTTATTTTTAAAACACGAGGAATAAATCAAAATCTCTGCGGCCAAATTTCCTTGAACAGAGGAATTATTCAATCACAGAAAAAACTTTTTTTTTTCCAAAATCAGACCCAATCACATGATAATTTTTTATTTACAGATATAGTTTTTTGTGTCCATGTTTGGCAAGTAATTTTCAGAGATTCTTATTTATTGTTTTTTCTTCAGCTTTTGGGGTATTTTTGCGGTTCACTTTTTCATATTCTATTACCACTAAAATTCAGATAAAAATGTATTTTGCATAGTTTAGAAATGTCTTTTTGAGAGATTTCTGTTAATGTTTTTTGCAGTAAAAGATCTTTGATTGGAAGGATCAAATGAACAAGCCACAATATATGCTCACTTTGTTTAAAGCAAACTCAAAAGTGTAGGTTTATTCAAACCAGCTTGACTAAAATCAATCGTATTGTTACCACAGTTTTATGCTGGGAATATAGTTTCAAAGAGATGAAAGGTGGAACTCCCTTTGCTCCTTTGGCCTTTGAAAATGAACCATATTTATGCTCATGGGACTGCTCCATTTTCTATCATGAGGACAACTTCTTAGTTTAAAGTTACAGCTGTCAATGGTGGATACATTAAGTATACCAGAAGCAATCAATGTGTTTAAGGTAAAAAAAAAGAGAAAAAATCTCATTGAGCATGCAGATAGAATAAGAAAAAACCTCCTGTAATCAATACAGTGACCCTTCGAAAGTTCAGTGCATTCATCTCTATTCACATGTATAAGCATGTCAGGCCGTCACTGAGAATACCAGCAATTATAATGCAAGCTGACTAAAGGGAAATCTTTATTCACAAATTAAGAACAGTGGAGGCCAATACACACACACATACACACCCACAAAATGGCTGTTGTATTTTTTTGGTAAATAACCAATGACAAAAAGAGACAAATTCTCTTGCTCTTTTGCCTTCAATGTCATCCATTTATCAATGAATTTATTGTGCACAATAAGCTGAGAGTAGAGTTTGCATTTCTCAGGAATAACAGATGGTTGTCATCTGTGGCGCACCGGGAGAAACTAAAGGGAAATTAAATATTTTGTTTTTTTTGGCTTACCAAGAATTCAGTGTCATATAGCTTTTAAACAAACATACTAAACAAGCCAGGACTTAGCAAAGCTTCGTAACATGGATAAAAACATCCACACAGTGAGAGCTTCTATAAAAACAGGAGTTGTCACATACCCAGCTTTCCATGTATAGTGAGCTGATGTTACACTTCGAGCTGTGTTGTTGAGAGTGATGGATGATGAAAGAATTCAGCCTTTCCTACTGACCTACGTGGAATGGAAGCGAATTGGTCTTACTCTGCCTCCAGTGAAAAAGTTATAGCTGTCCAATGACTTGGGAGCCCTCTGTAATTCTGCCATGCAGACTTAAGATTCGCCTAAAGGGTCTTTTGAGGCATTAAAAGGGTAAATAGCAAAGAAATGAAAGAAGGCAGGGCTTAAGGTGAGCTTAAAGAATTGACTTTTTTAGTAATTGCTTTATAGCTGGAACTTCTAGTGTTTGAAGTTCATAGATGTTTAAGTTGTAGAGGTTTAAAAACCCTCTGATGGGGAACAAGGAGTGAAGCCGATGGAAAGACATCCCCGTCATCTATTACTGCATCTCCAAAAGCACTCAAAAGCTCATGCCTGTGAGTAATGAATGAAGGAGGAAAGGATTCAAAAGTGAACAAATACAAGCCTTACAAACCTGACGTGGATGTGCATTCAGACAGTCTGTCCACAGCCATGTTTACTTTTATGCTAATAGCTAGCTTTTAGAGGACGCATACAGATAGAGTCTTTCAGATGAGTCACAAATCTGCTGGTTTCCATTTTGTGCAAAGATGTGTTATGACAGACATCACACTTTGTTGGAGGAGAAAGACCATGACGCTGTAATGGGATGACTTTAGTTTTTGTAGCATAGTGGTATTTCTTTAAAATGCTTACAATAAAGGAAAACAATAGATCATGTACTGATTACATTGTCAAACTGAGTGTGAAATAGATCATTTTTATACCAGAAGATGACTGTGAGTTGTCAGCATTGATAAAACTGTGTAGCCTTCAACTTTACAGAAAAAAATGAGACAGAAAAGGTACTGCAACGTATGGAAGCATATTGTCTTCAATAATAAGATGATCTAATTAAAAGTTGAAATGTCACAATGTGTCCATGTCATAGACACGTCCCTTTTGTTTATGTGTACACCTCGATATCACCAGTCTGTTTTATTCTTCCGATTTTATCCGCAAACATTACAGTGAAAAACGTTTGGGAAGTATTCTAATTGACGAGAACGAAGTTTTGTTTCTTGCTTACGGTGTTGCAGACAATGATTTTGTCTCATTTATTTGAGGTGTTTTCGTGTACTATGGTGACGGTCCCTACGTCCGCAACATGACGCGCATCAACATCAAGGCAAATCTCAGATTTCAGACCAGGTGGATTCTATTTATGAAAAAACTCTAATTGTAACTCATTTAGAGTTGATGATGATCCTGGAGACAGAGTAATAGTTAGTTTCTGGAAAGCTTGAGACAAGAATTTTAACTTACAGAATTAACAGAAGTATGAGGTCAGGGTACTGCCCTGGAGAAGATAATAAACTGGCGATAAATACTAGAGCAGGTACACACTAAATAGTGGTCCATAGCTGACGGGATGATGGTCAACAGCTGTGTCCAATGAAGAGGAGCTGCAGAAAGATGGGTCCACCACGACACAATTTGCAACTTCCACAATGTTTTGTTCTGTAACGTTTCTGGATAAAGTGGGAAGACTAAAACAGACTGGCGATATTGTGACAAACGCATAAACTAAAGAGATGTGTCTATGACATGGACACATTGTGGCTTTTCAACTTTTAATTGCAAAACATCTTATAGTTTTCATGTACATATGAGGTTAGTGTCTATCCTGTTTGAAGTTCTAAAAAAAATAGCCAGAAAATTGCAGAAGAAAATTAGCTAAAAAAAAAAAAAATTAGAACAAAGAATCCTCTTTCTTTTCTACTGAATGCAATACACTTTAATAGGAAAGAAAATTAAAAAAAAAAAGTTGAGTATGTTTATCATAACCTACAGCAGTCATCAGTGTTTTATCCTCTCAAGGCAATCAAATCTAACAGTTCCACATCCCCATTCTCATTTTGCACCATTGCATTGGCTTTAATTGACTTCAGTGAGAGACATGACACTAACAGTGGGTAGTGGGGTTTCAAATAAAACAAGATTAAAAAAGACAATTTCTTAAGGATTTAATGAGATGTGGCTTGACATAGCCTCAATCTATTGTTAACATTTAAACTAATAAAGATTCATTTTTTTCAAAGACCATTCCTCTTATGATAAATTGTGTGTAATATTAAGGCAATGTGTATCCCTTCATGGTGCTGTCTGAAAGTGAGCAGTATAATACCTCTGGATTTCTCTGCCCCTCACACTGACAGCTACAATATCCATCTCACCATTGCTCCAACTTTGTGTTTGTGTGGCATTATGGTGGCTATTAGCCCATCCAGAATCCAAAGAACCGTCACCCCTTCCCCCCTCTGCATCCCAGCTGCAAAGAACCTCTTCTTATCTGCAGCATTTTAAGTTGGTGCTTTTGTGCACAATATAGCCAGAATGACTGGACAGTGTTCTGTGACATCTCAGCTTTTCATTGGAGTGGAGGAGTGATCAGAGGAAAATCCCACTGAAACTGGTCGTGGAACAGTCAGATTATATCTTATTTGCCTTTATTAACCTTGTCTGTCTCCCCTCTTCACTCTGGCTCCAGGCCAGTAAAGCAGAAGGATAATGCTATCAGGCTTAATGTGATGATTTCAAACAGACGCATTGTAAAGCAGAGCTGCCAGTTATGTTAATGGGAAGGGGCAAGGTGTGAGATCGGGGACGGAATCGGGGTGTTGTTTGCTTTGCTAACGAACACTTCCCACACCCTGTTGGGTTTGGGTAACCTCGGCCGTACAGACAGTGAAGGGGCAAGCTGTTGGCAGAGAGCGAACGTGTCACTCTGCCTACACACTCTGACTGAGTGTTTTATTTGCAGAACTGACACTTCCATGCCCCGGGCCTTTAGTCCAGTTTATGTTCCAGTTTGTGATCATTACAGCTTAGGCAAGCCCTTATTACTATCATTAACAGATGTGCATTACAAAAAAATGTTGTTCTGAAATGGAGGTTATTGGTTTGATTTAAGTTGACATCTGAGATATGAAGCCTTATACTTATTAGTGCAAATGAACCATGACAGACTCCTAAACCTAAAGTGGTGACAAGACTTCAAGATGGGTTACGGCTTAAATCCTAAATTAAAAAAAAAAACTGCAGGAAGAGGGATTCTGGTGATAATGTCTTAATTGTAACCCTAAAATATTGTTATCTAGATCTTGTTTTGACTGTTGCTTTAATTCTGAATATAAATATTGGAGTGTATCATAAATAGATTGTGCTATAACACATACCACTGCTAAAAAAGGAACACCTAAAAAACTAAATTTTATTCCAAGTCAATCACACTTTAATGTAATTAAACTGTCCAATTAGAAAGCAACACTGACCAGACAATCAATTTCACGTGTTTTTGTGCAAGTGGATTAGACAACAGGTGGACATAGTAGACAATCCGCAAGACACCTGCAAGAAAGGAGTGGTTTTGCACGTGGTGACCAAAGACAACTTCTTCACCTTTGTGTTTCCTGGCTGAGGATTTTTGAATGTCAACAGTGTTGTCACTCCAGCGGTACCATGACGAGATGGCGTCTACAACCCACACAAGTAGCACGGGTAGTAGCACGGGTAGTGCAACTCTCCAGGACAACACATCAATGTGAGCTATGGCAAAAAGGTTTGTCATGTCTGTTAGCATAGTGTCCAAAGCATGGAGACGGAACCAGGAGACAGGCCAGTACATCATAAATTATGAAGGAGGCCATAGGAGGACAACAACCCTGCATCAGTAACACTACCTCCTCCTTTTTGCATTGAGAAAACCGAAGGAGCATTGCACTGAAGATGGTATGAGGGCTCGACGACCATAGGTGGGAGTTGTGTTTAAAGCCCAGCACTGTCCAGAGGTTTGACATTTGCTGGAGGACACCGAGATTGGCAAATTTGCCACTGGTGTCCTGTGCTCTTCACAAATTAAAGTAGGTTTACACTAAGCACATGTGATAGCCGTGACAGAGTCTACAGACGCCGTGGAGTCTGCTGCTGCAACATCATCCAACATGACTGGTTTGGCAGGGGGGCAATAATGGTTTGGGGTGGCATTTCTTTGGAGGGCCATTTGATCACCAGAGCTAGCCAGATTGCCATTAGATACTGAGATGAGATTCTCAGACTCCTTGTGAAACCATATGATGGTGCGATTGGTCCTGGGTTCCTCTTAATGCAAGACAGTGCTAGACTTCATGTGGCTGAAGTGTGTCAGCACTTTCTATTAGACAAAAGTATTGATGTAACGGATGGCCTACCAATTCCCCAGACCTGAATCCAATTGAGCTCATCTAAGACATGTTGCCTTGGTCCATCTACCAACACCAGTTTGCACCTGTCCAGAAGTTGGTGAATGCCTTGGTCCAGGTGGAGGAGGTAATCCCCCAGAAGACCATTCACAGCATCATCAGAAGTAAATGCAGGCATCGCAGGGAAGTCATACACACGACTGAGTATCATTTTGACTTGTTTCAAAGACATTACATTGATGTTGGATCAACCTATAGTGTGTTATTCCACTTTAACTTTGACTATGTCTCTACATCCAGACCTCCATAGGCTAATACATTTAGTTTTCGTGTGGTTGTGTTGTCAGCACAAGTAACTATTTAAAGAATAAAGCTTTAATATTTCCCTTTTTCAAGTAGATGTTTTTTTTTGTTGTGTTCCCTTTATTCTTTTGAGCAGTGTAATATGACATAAATACAATCTCAAAATCAGAAAGTTTGATATGTTCAACTTCTTTTTGAAAGCAATGCCAAATGCTCCCTTACTTCCTCTATATTTTTCTTTACTTTGCGCTCCTGTCTCTCATTCTTCTGTCATCAGCTTTTTAGGACATAATATGTGACACCCACTCACTTGAAAAATAATAAATTCAAAAGTCAGTGTTTTCATACAGTTTTATTTCTTAAGGGTTTTTTTTTTCATTTATTTTAAAAAACAGATTTACCTCAACACGAGTTGACAGCCTTTCAGCATGTTTGAAATATGCTGGAGACTAAAGTATGACAGTTCAGAGCAGTGAGTGACAAATTGGCACAAAATACTAATTTGTGTACACAAAATGCTAACTTGTGCACACAAGATATTAATTGTGCGCACCAAATGCCAATAAAATGCCATAAAATAGCAATTTGTACGCACCAAATAATAATGTGTGCAAGCAAATTACTAAATCGATAAAGCATTTTTGAATATATACATTTTGTGCCAGAGCCGAAATTCCATATTTATAAAACTCAAATGCAGGGAATGAAAGGTATAGCAACTGAACTGGAATAATATCATAAATACATAAAAACCATGGAATAAATTATTTAAAAAATAAAATGAAACATGACTAGGCCTAAACATGTTTTCAAGTGACAGAAAGTAAGTCCATGACACAACCAGACATGGAGCATCTTAAACAATGGAGCTCTTCAGATCCTCAACCGAGGTATGATGAAGCTAGCATGGACAGCACAAATGAAATGTAAAAAAGCCCTCAACAGAGTCCAGCAAATGGTAAAAAAAAATATGAAAAAAACAATAGAGCTGAACCACTAACCCTCTATTTTTTTAACTTAATTTAAAAAAAAACTGCTTGCATAACTTTCCAGAAACTAGCAAAAAAACACATTTTAGCTAGCTACCATTCCTGCTAGCAACAAAGTTTTTCTATTTCCATATTTTATGTTCTGTGACTCATCAAGCAGGTTTTCCACCACCAGGTGAGTCTCAAACTGTGGATGTTATAAGACACAGGTTGCATGTTTTCTGCTTCTTTGCACATCCTGGGTGAAATCGGTGACAGCTGCTCGGCTCCCGGAGCGATGAAGCTATACCAGAGGCTGGCTGCCGCAGCTGTTAGCCTCCTGAGCAGCAAACAGAGGGCTTTTGCAGCAGATGGAACAAACGCTGCAGGGCAGAGGGTTTCCTCACTACTCAAACCTAATAGGCCTCGTGTCATTATACCCACTCATAATGTAGCTTAAGGAGTATTTCAATAAAAGTTTGTTTGTGCCATTTACAAATAATATGCATTTAAAGCGGAGTTACAGGGTTGAAAGTAAAACAAAATCATAATACTTTTTTTTATCATTTGTATATGACTAAAGAGATATAGTGAGGATTACTTGAAAATAGATGGTTATTTAATGGGCATATTGGGATGCTGCTTTGTAAAGCTGGAACATTTTTTTTCCCTGTTCAGTCTTGGCAGATGATTGGCACTTTACAGCTGCTTCCTATCCCTGTGGGTTGGCATGACTTTGTTTGTTCTGGCCAATGTTCTAGTGGCACCTGTTGCCAACAATAATTCTGAAATAAAAATGAGAGTATAAACAGGAATACAGAAGCTGACAATGGTCAAAAAGCATTTGTTGCACTGACTTTTAAAAGGGATTATTCTATAAATAGAATATGCGGACTTTATTTTAATACAGTAGCTCAGTTTTATTTAAAAATAATAGTGAAGGCAGACGTGGTGACCTTAACCAAAACTTTTCAAGGGTGATCAATGACTCTATTATCATAAACACACGGTTGTATTCCTTTGTGGTGTATGATAAAGTAGCTTGTAAAGTTCATTTTGGCTTGTTTGTCAGCCTGCTCCCTCCAGATGGTGCGCACATCAGGACTAAATCAACATCATTCCAGATATATTCTGTTGAAAAATATGATTCAACCTGTTTTTAGGAAAACACACAGCTTCCATCTCTCCGGGAGTATCAAAAAACGCCTGCAGTTATCTAACTCGCTCCCTTAAATGGATTACAGGCGCTTTCTTGTTGGGAAGATGAGAGCAGTTTTCATTTGCCCTGTTCTGATGCTGTCTTTGATTGCTTTTGGACCTCTGACTGATGCTGTCATCAACTCATGGTGTATGTCCTGCTGTCTGCCTTTGGGTTATCGGTTAGCATGCGTTTTACTGTAGAAGTTATATGTGTGGGTTGGAGTGTGTGTGTTAATTTGTGTGTGTCTGAAGACGTGTCAAAACGAGGTATGTTATTATTTTTTTTAAAAAAAGTTAAGTTGAATCTATACATGAACTAACTTTCTGAGTAGCGATGGTGTTGTTGTTATCTTCTGCCTCTGTGGTCAGAAAACCCTTCAGTGTTCTCCGCAGGGCCACAGGAGCTTTTCCAACCAAACCCTCCGCACCCCGCCAGCCAAGTGCACAGCAGTGTGACCATACTGACTCAGTGGTCCGGCCCTTTCGTTGCCCCCATGCCCTGGACAGGCCATCATTTTGTGTGGGGAGCTCATTGACAGCAGCATACTGATTAACTGGAGGAAGCTGCAAAACTAGTAATTATTGCAGTTTGAACGAGGCAAGCTGCTGCCTGCTGCAGTGCTTTGGCTCTATTATGGGCATGAGTGCAAAAAGAGCATACGCCTCAATGTCTTATGTGCATTTTAGTAGAAAAAAAGTAACTTGTCTGTTTGTGTGTGCAGGCATTGCAGACAGGTAGTAAACTCCAAACCTTTGTGCACTAATTTAGCTCAGTAATAATTGGTTTATCACTCCTGTGTCACTGAGGGAAGAGAAACAGCAGATAATGAAAAAAAAATATGTGAAAACAGTTGGAAACGGCTGTAAATGGCTGCAAAGCTAAAAGCATTTTATGAAAAGGTTATACACAAGACATGTTGGGCAGAAGTGGAAAGGCCAAAGGCCCACTGCAGCATGAGTCAAAGCAAATTGGTCTTATTACAGACTCTGCAGGTACTTCTAAAGTTAGCTCTGTCCAAATTGGATAGTTTTTTTCTTCTCTTTTATAACCAAAAAGCAAACAAGGTCACTCATCAATTACATCTATTTCACTCAATTTATACCTAACTTGTTCATTGTTGTATATACTTGAGCCAGACTGGGGCAAAAACAAGCTTTAGCTTAAAACTAGTTTCAACCATTTGATTTTATTCCTTGTTATAACATGTGCTACCTAGTGAAATATTTGAGCCTTTGATATAGGTCGAGCAGGGGCAGAGCTACAAGAAAGGGGGGCAGCTGCTCCAGTGCAAAAAGTTTTGCCACCTCATTTGCCCCCCACTTTTTTAGTCATTATTAGTAACAATATTGACAAATATTGTAAAATCATCAATACAAGCATTTTTAAGTGCTGCAAATGCTGAAAGAAACATATGTTTGAAAAAAAAACATCTTTTTGATCCTCTCATTTGATTGTTCTCATTTGCAATCTCACCAAAGTCTTCTCCCTCTCATATTAAGTTCTAGCTCCGTAACTGGAACAAGGTTTAGAAAAGTCAGTGCTTTCTGTTTTTGTTTTCTACTGTCTTTGTCTTTTAAGTACGTGCGATTTAAACAGGACGTCCAATCGTAAGCTTGCATCTGTCATGTCAATACCTCTGGCAAATGCAGTTCATATTATTTATAGCTTTAAATGCCATATGAATAAGAAATATTTAGATTTTAGCATTTTTCATAAAATAATCAGATTGCATTGTGTCGCCAAAAAGTTAGTTGAATCCTTTATGTATTGATTTGTGGACCGTGTATCGAGATGCGTATCGAATTGTGTGAGAGGGAAAGATAAACACCCCTAGTAAAAACACAAAAGAAGAAGGAACCTCTTCCTGCTGCCCCCTGCGCATGTGGTGGGAATACCATCAGCTGAATGCGCGTTCATGAAACAGCGTTTAGCGTGTTCTTGAACTTATCACACGCGGCCAGAATTACACCGGCCCTGCGGATGAGTATCTGCCTTTAGACTGGAGGGGCCCCAATGGGACACAGTGCCTCCCTGCTTGACACTCAGCATTAAAGGGTTGGACTGGGGGGTTAAACTACCAAATAGTTCCAGAGTGTGGCTGTGTCTGCAGCTCACCTCTCCCACAGGGAATGGGCCAAATCTGAAGAACAAATTTCACACACAAATGTGAAATAGAATTTGTTTTGTTTATCCTAAAAAAAAAAATAAAAGGTGAATAAAAAAAATAGAACATTTAACCACTTGACAAAGAAAATAAATCACTTGCTTTCAAGTAGATGCTAATTAAGGTTATTTTAGGGGCATATTTGCATTATTAGGTATTAAGGGGGGAATTACATTTTAAACTGATATTGAAAAAAAATCTGTATTTTATTTTTTCACACATTTTTACTGCTTTCTCATAAAACTAGAACATTATTGATCCAAATGTTTTCATTGATCAGCAGTGATGGTGAGGATACAAGACACCTCTGAGTGGTTTTATTGGCCAGGGACCTTTGTGAGGAGTACCTCACCTCTCATCCAGTAAAGGGATGCAACTGAACAATAATTCAATCTGAACAACAGCAATCATTCTAAACTTTTTTTTTATTTTACAGAACAAATGCGTATGGTTTGTCTGCTGTTAATAAAAGTTCTAAGTTTGTTTTATTTTCTCCTCCCCATCGTTTCTTTTCCCTTTCCCAGCATCTCTGTGTTGAGCATTGGAACTTTTTTTTTGACATGACAATCTATAAAAAGTTTAATCGTTCCCCGCTGTCCCAGTAAATGCAGTGCTTCTGATTTCCTGAATTTCATTGAGACATTTACAGCTTGGATTTTGGCGTCAAGTTGCAGAATTTATGAAGGAAGAGGAGTCTTTTTTTTTTTATCCTCAGTTGCATTCTTCCATCTGAGTGAAGGCTCTGTTCCTGAGAATATCTTTAACATACAGACTTTCACTGTTTTAGATGTGCACACACACACAGATACACTCACACTGCATGAGCACCACCTTTGCATGAAATGATTTAAGCTTTTATTTACACAAGACTTCCTCCAGTTAAAGAATAAATCTGCTTGTTCAATTCTTCTCCCTTTTCTGTGGAATTTATTTATTTCCTGCCGGCACTGCTCCTTCTTTCATCACAGAAAGCTGCTTTTTTTTCTACTCTCCCTCCCCTTTTCTTTGCCCCCAAACCATCTCTGAGAACACTATTACTCTAGCTGCCCCTGCTGCTGAAGATGCAGATGTACTCAATTCAATTTATATGCTGCAGTGAAAGGGACGAAAGGGACACATCCAGTGGGATGGTGGGGGGGCCGTGAGTAGGGATGAGAGATGTGGTTTGGTCTCAGCAGGCTCACAGATTTAAGAGACTCTAGCCTCCACCCTTGTCGTGCTACAGGAGCTTGACTTTGCCGGGATCTCTTTCTCCGTCCCGGTCTCTTGCAGAGATGAATAATTCTTAACAGGAGCTGATAGGTGTGCGTAAAAAACAGCAGCTCCTGCTCTCTGTGCTCTTGTTCCACTGAGGTTAGAGTACAGGGAAAACTCAGGTAGCTCACTGATATCAACTGTAGAGTTTTGGGGTGTTTTTCTACTTCTGAAGAAGGGTTTTAGATAAATCATAACTAAATCTCTGCAACCCGTATCCAATGTGGCAGCCCCTGTGGCACAGCATGCTACAACTCTTATATCATGTTTTAAATCAGGCTGGAATAACTGTTGCCCGTCACTTGGATCTGGTTCATTTTTGGCATGTCGGCTGGTTTTGGTGTAAATCTTCAGCTCTTGATTTTAATTTCTCCACATAAACCAAGAACTTTGATTTTGTTGATCAATCGCACAGGTGGCCAAAATTTAAAACACAGCTTAGGTGAACTAGATATATAGCATTTCCTGCGATAATGCTAGTGTGAATGCTGTAAGCTGAATTTGGCCGCTGATGCTGCTAGTGCTAATAGTGGAAGATGTTGAAACTGATAGCTAAAAACGGTGAAGCTAATAGCTGAAAACGCTGAAGCTGATAAACAGCTAAAAAAAATTAGCTAAATGCCAAATTAGCCTAAACAAAAAACCTAAAGTAGTCAAAACAGCTAGCATGTGGCTGAAAAACTAGCAAAACTTCAAACGAGCCTAAAAAAACAAAAAACTTAAAAAAAAAAAAAGCCTAAATCAGCCAAAACAGCTAGCATGTTGCTGAAACGTTAGCTAAACTCTAAAATAGCCACAAAAAATCTTAGTAAATGCCAAAACAGTCAAAAAATCTTACAATCATACAAGTCTGGCTTGTATTATTTTGATACAAAAAAGTACCTCACGAAGGGTTATCATCGTGTGTTTTTGTTATCAGCATTTTAGCTTTCTTTACAGATCATGTCTTGTAAATGGCTTCTTCCTCCCCTTGTTTGTGTACTTTTGTTTATGAAACCAAAGAGACTATAATGTCCTTTAAGGAGCAGTTTGGAGTGGGAATCATCCAGCTGAAACCTGATATTAAATGTGTAAGCACATTATAGTGGTCTTGCCAAAATATTTTTCTAATGCTTCATTTCATTTCGTATTATCATCTTTCCTTGGGGTTGTATCTCTTCCTTTAATGTCACTTTAGTCTGCAGTGTATTTGTAAAAAAGTACTGTACATGGTATTTTGACTCCATATTAGCCTTGTTTACAAAATGTTATGTTGGATGCTGTTACATAAAGTCTAGTTTCAGCATAAAAGCCACATGTCAGCGCCGCTCAGACACAGCGCCGGGGATTTGTCTGCGACCTGCTTCGTCCACTCAAACCTTCTTATTGTGAACTAAACAGTTTAATTGCTGCCTGTAACTTAGAAAATACAAGTCTTGAATAAAACAGTCTCTCCTCAGAGAATAAAAACTTTTATTACTTTAAATTGAACTTACCAAAATATGGACAGATACTATTCCCAAGCTCTAAAAGCGATTTGTATGCAGTGTTTGATGGATAATGAGAGTGACTGACCCTAACACGAAAGGGATTGATTCTGATTTCAGCCCCGTGTTCATGGGTAGACTAATAATCAAAGACTTTCTTTTTCTTTTTCTTTCATATTTGCATGCAAAAGACACAAAGCTGTTTGCTGCTGGGGTGTTAACGGTCACGGCAACTGTCGGATTTACATTATCACTGTTGATATAAACATTTGAGACAAGAAGGGAGCGGAGAAACGCAGCTGTCTTCCAACATTTTCTCCATCAAGGCGTTTTGGTTTTACATAAATCCTAACAAACTGGGTCTTTTGTTAGGATTTATATAAAAACTTGGAGGAATTTTTTTTACCAGTCATTGCTACAATGATGCAGTTTCTTTGAATGCATTTTTAATACATATTTGTTGTGTCCAGTGTTTGTGGCACCAGTTTAAGCCATGCGTGATAGATTTTCTGCAGTCAGGTGAGAAATCTTACAAAGTCATCCACCTTCTCCGAATGATTCTTCCCGTCTTCAATCTGTGGCTGCGTTTTGAAATTCATATTGAATTAGTGAAAGCAGAGACCCACATCTCTGCGCCGCACACACACCGGCCTCCTTTGTGTGTCTCATTCTATCCTTTGTTTGGTCTCTGAGAGATGCACAACGGTCCCCTTTCCTCTTTTGTTTTTCTCAGTTTGCACTTTGCAGGCTGGAGATGGGGAATAGATCAAAAGCGGAATGGATGAGCTGTTTTGCAAGATCCCTTAGTCTTAACGGATTTCCAGGCTGGGTGAAGCAGTGAATGTGTTGCTCAGCTGTGTGCACACGCTCTTGTGTGTGTGGGTGTGCGTACACGTGAAATATGCATGTACTTGCAAATTTATGTCTGTGCCTAAAAGCCCCTGTTCCTGTGTGCCTGCAAGTTTTTCCTCTGTGTCTCAGTTTCCGTCAGTCAGCTCGGTGCACCCTTGAATTCCTACCAAGATTCAAGATGTACCGAGCTGCATTTCCGGAAGCACCAAAGAGGATTAGAAATCCCAATAGGGATTGTTTCATTTACTTGCTGTTGTGACTCTTACAATCGAATTTCTTCAAAGGGTTCTTATTTGTTTTAAGGTTCATTCACATTCTCGCTCTTTTTTTAGAAACGTTTTAAATGTGTAGTTATAAATAGGCATCAGAATTGTTATTTGAGACCACATTAAAGTCTAGAAATGGTCTGGGACTGTGGTTGACATGAGGTGTGTGGCAGTCAGACTGAGCTCCTCTGGCATGCTGTGAATGCTCAATCAGACTGGGATTTGGGGAGTTTAAAGGTGAGGTCATGTAGATATTTGTTAGGAAGGCTCAACACATCAGAGGAATCCAGATTCAGCCAACACTCAAGGTTAACCATCAGAGCACCGCATTGTAAAGACATGGTCAATCTACTTTCTCTGATATCTATGTTTTATAGTCTCCCTCCGATGAAAATCCGGCTTGGTTTTGTTTTTTTTTTTTCCCCATTAAGAACAAGGATGTATAAATAAAGAAATTGTATTCAAATGAATTGAAATTCTTCTTTGCTCCATACTTTTAACATTTGAAAGTCTAAAAAAAACTTAAATTGCACTGTAATTTGTTGTTAAATCTTAAGGACATTTTTTTCACATTCAATAAATGTTGACAAGTGAGACTAGCATTTATCATAATTATTTTTTAAGCAAAAATGTATATTCATGTTCTGAGAATAAGTGCTAGTTTAGATTTAATGAAGATTTAATAAGAGGGGCCAACATGTACCAAAACAAAATATTCTCACTGAACTACAATGAAGTACTTAGAACTTTACTGAGAACAAGTAAACTCTTACTTATTATTTTGCTGTATAACCTTTTTTGCTTTTTTTCCCCCTTTTTGAATGCTTGTGTGGAACTTCTTGTTTTAAAATGTTCTTATTATAAAGTTTCTTGTTAGGTAAAAGTTAAATGCTACATGGACAGATTACTTTTTACTACTTACCAGTGATTTTCTTCTTAAAATGAGTGTTTTTCCCTTCATTTAGGCTACCTTTTTTTGCAGTGTGCGAAGCCTCAGCCTGTTTTATGAACACAGAGCTGATATCCTGACGATGGTGTTTCCTTTTTTAGACCAATTGGGTGAAATTGAATAATTTGCCAGAATATACCAGCAAAATCTCTCACATACTGGTTGAAAACAATATTTTAGAGAGCATAGAGTGTTGTTTGTCAAACTAATCTATGCCTACGGAAAGAAATGTTGAGACTTTTGCTCCTTTCATCCTTCTTGAAGTAGAAGATACAAAGAGTGTCCTGTTCACCAGTGGAGACTTGTTGTATGATCCCGACCCAGAACAAAGTGACACCAGCTGAGTTTTTCCTCTGGGCTGGTTTAGTCAAAGCTGGGTCAACATCCTATAAGGATTTGGTAGATGTTTGATGTAGATAAGGTTGTAAGTTTTCATGTTTTAGCAAAAAGGAGGGCTTCCTTTTTGACCTAGTATATGACATTGTAAAACTACAGGAAACTTAACTGTTCAACATAAGACCTCACATGGATTTCTGACTACAACTGTTTAACATATTTTTTTTTTCTCTAAATGTTATTTTTAAAGACTAATTGTCCTATTATTGTAGGGTTCTTTCAGAAAAGTACTGAGACGAGTTTGAATATTTCTGACTCCCATCTGCTTACTGCCTTGAATCCAGCCTGGACCCAAGTGTTATAATTCCTAATGGCAAAAGGTTTTCCTCTCAAAATAAGAAATCTGAAATTGTAGAGCAAATAGCTTAAAAAAAAAAAAAACAACAACTTGTACATTATATTCCTGTGGTTTTCTTTAAAGCAATCAGTCAGTCGCATCTGTGGTGCTGGAAATACACCTCTGTGGAAATTGGGTGCAACTCAGGCGTGAAGCAAGTAATTTCATTCAGGAACTTAACCTCCGGTGACCATACTGTGCTTAGCTGCTGAAGTTCCACATAAATGGATGTATTTACAAACATCGTTAGAAAAAAATTAAGCATCAAAATGGAAAGTGGTAAAAAGGGAAAATTGAAAAAGATGAAATTGCACAGTTAGAGGTTGTGATTATAGCTGTAAAGATGGAAGTTTTAGATTGGGCCAATCGTGATCCGAATCTGAGTCTATCAGCGCGTGCCAGCGCATGTGACAAGTGAACTTAGCTGTAATATACCTGAAGAAAGATAATGGAAAAAAAACTATGGACTACTACCTGTGTGCAGGACGACAATACTGAGTATCTGAGTCGCCCTCCTATAACACTGCTCGGTCCCCAGTGATGCCGCTCGACTTTCCTACAGTGATCGTTGGAGATCAAGATGTTTGATTAGTCGTCTATGTCTGGGTGAAAAGGTTGAGCAGGGGCTGCGGTTGCCAGGGGGATGCAGCCCTCGCAGGATTTCCAGCATATTCCACTTTGTAAACTCAAAGGTCTACTCTTTAAGATTGCAGACACTGAACCGAGGGTGCATTGATCCCTGCTGTTTTAAATTAAACTCAACAGACAGATACGACTTTTATGAAGAGATCTCAAAAATGCAGCCATTGACTCTCATAGCATTTTTGATCTCGGTTGATATATTGACGAAAAAAAAAGCTACAGGCTTTAGTTGTCAGAGCTGTCTTTAGTGCCCGACAGTCTAAACCACCTACTCCACCACCTATGCGTGTTCGGCTCTAAAAAATTGCCCGCAGCATCACCCGGATGACGGGTCTCGTTTCTGTGGATGAGTCACGCCAGAAGAACCTTCAGTAAAAAGTTCACTCGTTTCCCCGCTCACTGCTCCGCAGAGAGAACATGCAGAACAGCCGAGTCTGGGTTTTATTTCAACAATGGGCTCAATAGAAGCTAATCTAAATATAACTCCATGTTCTCTGTTTGCTTTTGGGACTACCTGCTGCTGATTCAACCGCCTCTAACACGATCAGGTTATATAGTACATTTGTTTTAGAATTCTCTCCAGACTGAGAATGGAACACACTTCAGTGAGAGAAACGATACTTTAATTAAAAGTTTTAAAGCCACTTTGATTTCAAATTCCTATTACCAGTTTTCGTACAGTTATTATTAACCCTTAGCAGTCTCTGAATTGTTCAATCACATTGGTTTTGTCCAATGACATACATAACTTCAATCTAGCATTAATTGATTTGTCCTTCTAAATTTATTGAAATTCAACAAAAAACTGGAAACATTCCTCAGAGAGTTTGGTCCGTGTTGATATGACATCATCACACAGTTGCTGCAGATTTGTCGGCTGAACATCTATGATGCCAATGTCCCGTAGCACCACATCCTAAAGCTGATCCATTGGGTTGAGATCTGGTGACTGTGGAGAACATTTGAGAAACCAGTCTGAGAAGATTCCAGATTTATGACATGGCACCTTATCCTGCTGGAAGTAGATATCAGAAGATGGTACACTATAGTAGTAAAGAGATGGACATGGTCAGCAACAATACTCAGGTAGGTGTTGCAATGATGCTCAGCTGGTTAAGAAAGGGGGCCAGAAAAGTGTGGCAAGAAAATATACCTCACACCTTTACACAACGCCACCACCAGCCTGAATTGTGGATACAAGACATTAAAAGTGAGATCATCTGAACCTCAAAAGACAGCCTGCTGAACTTTTTTTTTTCAAGGATTATTTATCCTTTTTTATATATTTTTTGGAAATATAGGCCCTAACTTAGAAAATGAAATTACAAAAGGAAATTTGACAGAAAGTCAGAAAAAGGAAAGTAAGATGATGTAGTCGATGTATCTATCAGAGGTGGATGAAACAGAGATACTCTATGTGGTTCAAAAATAAAGAAAATAAAACATCAATTAATAATGATGGTATTGATATGAAAATTACAAAAAAAGACCATTGATTGTATTGTGAGGCCACTTTGTTATATTTTTAATTTCTCTTTTAAAACAAGTGTTTTCCCAGAAGCTATGAAAACTGCTAAAGTTATTCCAATTCATAAAACAGGTGAAAGACTTTCTTTCAACAACTATAGACCAGTATCACTACTTTCACAATTCTCTAAAGTATTAGAAAAGCTGTTTACTCTCAGACTGAATTCTTTCATTGAAAAAAATAATCTTTTAAATGACTGTCAGTATGGTTTTCGGACAAACCGATCAACAGCCTTGGCCATGAAAGTAACAGAAAATATTTAACAGCAATTGATGAAAATAAATACACAATAGGGTTGTTCATTGATTTAAAAAAATAATTTAATACTGTTGATAATTCTATTTTAATTTCAAAGTTAAATCTGTTTGGGGTCAGATGAGTGGTTCTTAATTGGTTAACCAGCTATTTGCATAAAAGGCAACAATATGTACATTTTACTGGTCATTCCTCAAAATGGAGGAATATTGAGTGTGGTATCCCACAAGGATCAATACTGGGTCCTATTCTTTTCCTTTGTATATAAATGATATTTCTGAAGTCTCAAACGTACTGAGACTTGTTCTATTTGCTGATGATACAGCCATGTTTTGTTCAGGAAAAAATGTAAGTCGCTTAGTACAAAATATTGAAATTGAAATGGTCAAACTTAAATATTGGTTTAATAATAATAAGCTTTCATTGAATTTAGAAAAGACAAAGTTTATGTTTTTTATTAATAAAAACAGAAGGAGGTAAAACTATCAATTGATGGAGTAACAGTGGAAAAAGATAGATTTCTTGGGCTAATTTTGGATAAAAAATTGTCTTGGAAGATATATATCATATATTAAAAGTAAAGTGGCTAAAATTATATTTGTTTTGAATTAAGTATTACTTATCCTGTCATGTGTTAAGAATGTTGTATTGTTCAATTGTACTGCCTTATTTCACTTACTGTGTTGAAGTGTGGAGTAATACATATAAAACTCATTTAACACTATTACATATACAGTAGAAAAAAGTTATTCGAATAATTCATGACGTTGGATTCAGAGAATATACACATGCTACATTTGTGGAGGCAAGATTGTTGAAATTTGAGGACTTTGTAAAACAACCAACTTTATTTGGGATGCTTAAAGTTAAAAACAGAGAGATGCCGGAGAATCTGCAAAAATGATTTGTTTTCATCTCAAAAGATGAAAATCACAGGAGGAAATAGGATTTTAAGTTTCCAGTTGCTCACACTGTTTTAAAGCAGACATGTCTTTCTTTTGTTGGGGTAAAAGTTTGGAACGCTCAACAGGACATTTTGAAAAGTTGTACTAATAAAATATTTCTTTAAAAATATTTGTAAAGACAAAACTTGAGGAATATGTAATGTGTAGTTAGTATGTGGGTACAGGTGCTATAAGCCATTTAGGATTGTTTCTTTTGCTTTATGTTTTTACATTTATTTTTTGTGTTCTTTGTAGTAAAGATTGAAACATAGAATGGAGAGGTTTGTATTTATTGTAGAATAATTGTGTAATACGATAACTGTAATAAACTGGGTTGTACTAAAAAGAGGGTTGTCAAGCGTAACCTCAAAAAACAGTTTCAAATAGAAATTAAAAGCCAATTGTTAAGTTGAAAAAAACTAAAGACTACTTAAGGTTAATGCAATTGTTTATATATTTTTTTAAAATCAAGTCAAGTTTTAAATTAAAATATAATAATTTTTTGCTTGGCATAGAAAAAATATGTTTAAATCATTGCTCATTGTAGTTATGAACCACATTAAGACCAACTAAAAAGGTTGTATCTGAGAAGTTATTTTTTATAGAAGATGAATATCTGAGGAATATACACAAAAATCTCTCTTTGATTTAAACTCATCTGCTGTCTGTGTCACCTGGGTGGTTTAGCCGGAGTCTAAGTGGGCTGTGAGGCATTATCCTTGATAACGGTAAATTCTGCTTCTCTCACGAATGATCGATGTGTCTGTTGCATTCTTGCTACACCCTATTGGACACAACATTTTTCTGACAGGAAAAAATCAGCCAATCCTGATGCTTGAGCGAGCAGCCGCCCTAATCTTTTCCTTGCGCCGTAATTTCGGCTCCAGAATGAACCCGGCGTAATCCTTCAAAGGGCACACCGTTCCACCAGTCGTCACTCTACTCGTCTGACTTGCTCTCCTCCTCGCCCATATCCCCCCGCCGTAAACCATAAGCTCTCTGTCTTTGTGTCTGTCTGTGTTTTCAGTCTTCAGTTTCTGTCATTTCCTCTTGTTCTCTCTACCTCATGTTCTGGCTGCCTCTCATACTCTATCATTGATTTCTTTCTATCTTCCTGCCTCACCACACCTACTCAGTCAGTGAGTGACATTCCCCAGCATCTTTCTACCTCTCTCATCTGTTTTATTTATTTATTTAGTTTGCTGTTGTTCCCTTCTTTCCTATTATCTCCATTTTTGCTGCCTGCCTTCCTGTTCCTCAGGAGAGCAAATAGAGCACAGCATTCATCAAAAGTCAGAGCGTGTTTTGTAGATTCACTGGGGCATTGCACACTCCTAATCTGTTGTTTTATTGTATTTAAAAATAACAAATGAACACCACTACTATGAAATTTCAGAGTATTTACTGAAGTAGTTTTTAACAAGCCCAAATAAATAAATGATTTTTTCTGATTGTAAACCAAATTGATAATATTACGGAGTGTTAGAGCCACCATAAAAAATGAAAAAATATTAATTTACGAGAAAAAGTTGAACATTTATTGGTAAAAAGTAATAATTTTACAAGAGGAAAGTTTTAAATTTAAAATAAAAATGTCCACATTTTACAAGAATAAAGTCGTACATTTATGAGAAAGTCACAATATAACACGAAAAATATACAATATAGCCTAGTTGATTGTGTAAGCCTCCATTCACATTCGACTAAATCCATCAATGCAGCCATCTCGTATTGAAACATAATATTCTCAACGCATTAAATTATAACTTCATTATTGTGAAATTCCATGAATTTATTTTCATAAAATTACGACTTTTTACCCCTTTGTTTTCTTAAATGTATTTATTTTATCTTTTTATTGGTGGACTTAATAGATACATTTTATCAGCTTTAATTTTAAACCCAATAGATCACATCTTTTTCCTCTTTCCTATTTGATATGTAAGATACAACCGTGAAAAACAAAAACAGCTAAAGATCATATAGTGAAAGAATTTCACTGTGAAATTGGTTCATCCACATTTCTTCACCTTTTCACAGTCATTCCAGTTTGTCTGCTCCATATTCTCACTCATTATCTAACTCAATGCTTCCCTTCTTTTTTTCCTGCTAAGGCTGAATTTTATACAAAAATTAGCATCCACGTTTTCAGAGCTCTAAAGTTCCATTCAGTCTCCGCTGTTATCTGTTTTTATCATCAGAAGTGAATAAATATATTCATTCAGTCAGGCTTAGATTCAAAGCTTCAGCTTTTAGCATCAAGCTACTAAGGGATTAAGAGCAGTGGTCATTAACCCCCCGTCTGTGGGACAGAAAAAAACATGACCTACCTTATTTTTCCCACAATAAGACACACCAGATTTACAAGGTGTGCTGAAAATGACTGGTCTATTTTTGCGTTGGGGTCATATAAGTCCTACCGAACTACAGAAGCGTTTTAAGCAAGACAAAAGAGTCAGAGATAAGTCTGTCAGTCAGATTTTATTAACTGCAAAAACAATATCTTTAGACCTTTTTTTCTAACATGTTAGCCACATTAGCGTATTCACAATACCAGTTACTCCCAACCTTCTTAAAAAAAGAGACTGATTCCGCTGAAACAAATGTTACTGTAACTATGCAAACTTATTACCACGTAAGAGAACACAGTTCAACACTGCCACATGTTAGCGTAGTCACAGATATCCAACCTTGTTTGCAACACTATAATAACAGACTGATACTGCTGCAACATGCCACCAGCCAGTGTGGTATTGTTGAACTTCATACCCACAGATAAATGATCAAACAATGTAAACAGATCACTTGGACCACTGTAGGATTACTAGTGCTCCGAAATAGGATGAATCGAATTTAAAGAGAACCAGGCTAGTTTAGAATCCACTTTTAATCTATTTATTAATATATTAATCTATTTTTAAAAGTGTTCACACTGGTTATGCCGTTTTTAGCCAAAATAAATTTAAAAAGCCCAATTTTCCAGGGGATAGGGTCTGCAGAGCATTGAAATTCAGCTTTGAATTGTGGGTGGAGCCATTGGTATGGAGCAACTCCACTCCTTCTCGCAGTTCCTGTTGCTGAGAATTTTTCTACATCTTAAATAAACTTATTTTCAAAGGCATTTTATTCATCTCCTGAATCTCATCGATTTGAACAAAATAATACTAAGTTTGAATTCAGTTTTGAGCCGAATTTTTCTTTATACATCCCATCCATCATCAGAAAAATGCCACAAGAACAGGATAATAAGCTTTGAGTCTTACTTCTCCTCATCCCAATGACCTCTGTTTGGATATTTTGCTTCCTTTGAACATAGTGAGACATTGTGGAATAACTTGGATTAAGGTTTCTAATATGAAAAATGAAAGCTTTTTGTCAGTGTTTGACAAAAATATGTATTTAACCTGTAGACATTTTCAAGATTTTTGATGTAAACATCTACTTTTATTTCTGCTGAAGGAGCCCTACCATGAAAATTCTGCATTTATTACCGTTAAAGTAATATAACCCACTGAAAATATGAAGTGTGCTTCCAGCAAAGTGACATGTCAGTTACAGATCTTGTGAGCTGTTTTGCTGCCTTTGGATTAATGGTAGACCTTAACGCTCTGATTAATATTTCATCAGCATAATTAGCTGTTTTAACGTTCAAGCCTTTGGCTTTCATCTTTGCATTTAGAGTCTACGTGCTAGTCTCTTGTTTTTGTAGCACAAATCAATATTACGAAGATTAATTAACGGCTGAATGGGTTTTGAAGAGTGAGCATGCGTTTCTTAAAGGTTTTCGGTGGGATTCGTTGCCTTTGAACGTGCATTTCTGCCTCCATGATCAAATGCACGCGCCTGCTGCCCCTCATTGCCAAAATGGCTCACAGACACTACAGCTGTACTTCACACGACTTTCGGCGGGGAGAGTTGAAGGGAGGGCCACCGAAAGGCCACTTCCTCCCCCGCCAGCATGTGCTTGTTCTCTCTTCCAGCTCACAGCTCCCTCATCGCTTCTGTCTCTCCACCTACTCTTCTCGGGCTGGAGTCGCGGTGCCACCTCATCCCATTAGCCTCTCAGTCACCTCATGCTCAGACCTCTCCTGACACATGCTGCGCCCAGCCGAGCTAAAGACTCCCAGCTTCCCACCACCTCCACAGGCTTCGGCGGCTGATTGTGTACGCTGATTGCGGTGTCTTTCACTGGTCTCTTTTTCTGGTGGTGTTGCGGTAGACTCGCACTTCCTCCCTCTCTGAGTCTTCAGGCAATCAGTAGCAGAGTGTGCAATGTGTTGTAAGGGAGGTTTGGGGAGTCTGTTTGTGTGAGCAAGGTGCTGTTTTTCCCCACAACAAGTGCACCAGAGGAAATGTAAGGAGGGATCTTTTTGATCTCACACTCTCCAAGGGAAGCTTTGATTCTTGGAGCGGTCTCTAGTTTTATTTTTTCCAAATCTCATATCAAAACCTATCAACTCTGTAAAAAAAAAAATGGGTTGGGGGGGTGGATGGCCTTCAAAGCAAAAGATTATACTCAAAAATGTCCTTAACCTCTTAAGAAAGTTTCAGTCATTCATAACTTGACAGTCTATTCTGAATCCAAATTGAAAAATATTACCCATGTAGTTCTCTACCATGTAATTGTTAAACTAAATCTAGTGACAGGCACTGAAACATGGTGGCTGTTTCAAGTGTAAATTAGATGCCATATTTTCTTATTAAATCTTCTTATGAAACATTCATGAAGGAGAAAAGTTGATTATTATGATAAGGTGTTTTTTTTTCCGTCCAAAAGATGAAGGTGAGGATGTTTATGCAGTGATAAAGTTTGAATACAGATATCCAAATACAGAATATTTTAAGGCATCATTTATTCATTTTTTTTCTCTTCTTTTCATGATTTTTTATCAGAGAGACTTTTCACATTCAAAGCAGGCTAATGTTCATAACCACAGGTCTCAAAATAAGCTTTGTTAAAGTTCTACTGGAAACTCTGAGCACGTACTCTCTTAAAATAGCAGTGATATGAATTTGAAGCTGGAGGTGAGCTGCTTTCTAATTTGTTGTACAATCCGACTTTTATCAATGTCTTTATTTAACTTGATTTGATTCCGTGCGGTAAAAAGGAATAGCTTCAAAAATACAATAAATGAACTATTCCAGGTTCAACTTTCAAACATAAATATATATAAAAAGAGAGAGCGAGAGAAAGAGAGAGAGAGAGAGAGAGAGAGACCCACACATATGTATCTCCATTGAATTTATATATACATACATATACACTGCACACAAAAATTAAAGGAACACTTGTTTTATTGGGCCTGGCATGAATTGAATTAAACTTGTCTGATAATTGTCTTGTTGGTTAAGCAGCTGAGGGCCTCGTTAATCAGTTTCAGCTGTGTTGGTGTTGATGGAATTAACAACAGGTGCACTTCAGTGGCAACAATTAGAAAACCCTCAAAACAGGACTGCTGTTACATGTGGAGGTCATTTCAAGTTTCTCCCTCTGGATCTTTTTGGCTGATTTTGGTTTGTGTAATTCTCTCTACCGGCAGTATGAGGAGATTCCTTAACCCTACAGAAGTTGCACAGGTTGTCCAATTTCTCCAGGATGGAACATCCACACGTGCTGCAGCAAGAAGGTTTAATGTGTCTCCCAGCACAATCTCCAGAATATGGAGGAGATTTCAGGAGACTGGTGGTTATTCTGGGAGAGCTGGACAGGGCCGTAGAAGGTCCTCAACCCCTCAGCAGGACCGATACCTGCTCCTTTGTGCAAGGAGGAACAGGCTGAGCACTGCTCGTGCCCTACAGAATGACCTCCAGAGGGCCACTGGTGTGAATGTCTCTACCCAAACAATCAGGAACAGACTTCATGAAGGTGGCCTGAGGACCTGACGTCCTGTAGTGGGCCCTGTGCTCACTGCCCAGTGGCATCCTTTTGTTCCTAAAGCACTGCCCTGTTGTTATTTGTACAGATATCCAACTTCATATTGAGATCTGATGGATCTAATATGTTTCTCTAAAGTGCTCCTCTAATTTTTGTGAGCAGTGTATGTATGCCACAAGGAAATGCATGAACAACTGGTATTGTTAAGACAGATGTAGAGAAACTTAATTTTTATTCTTACATTTTTGTTTTTTCGTTACATCTTAACAAAGACCACCATTTTGGAGTTTTCTTGTGGCTAACACATGTAATGCACAATTTTTCTGAGTATCAACCCAACCATCTCCACTATTTCCCATTTATAGAAATTTGTATACGATTTTTTTTGTCATTTTGTGGAAATAAAAGAAATAAATAAATACGCATTAAAATTAGTAAATTTAATACAATTTCTTTTTTGAGGCACTACTACAATCATGTCGCAGAATATTCAAAATGTTTGGATGTGCCAAACGTCTAAACAAGAAATAGGTGAAGCTAGAAAAAGTGGGGACAAATAGAATTATGGAAAAGCTGAAGGGGGAAGTCCTTGTCAAGCTGTGGCGACAGTGGCTCTGTGCCGTTGGATTTGCAGGTAATTGATTTAATGAATCTGTTGTGTCTCCTCTGATTGAACACATGCCCTTTGTTGGCTCCTCACGGAGCCAGAATTATTTCCTTCTCTTGCTGCCCCCACCCCCGCCCCCCACCCTTAAATTCCCTGTGACCTTGTCTCACACAGAAGTGATTTCTTCACTGCTTCCTCTCTCTCTGAGGGAATTCTTTGTTCAGAATTAAGCGCAAACTGTTGTTGATGATGGTCTTGGTGACAATCGTTTGTTTGTGTGCTTGTGTCACTTTGCAGATTGGGTTATGGCACTCTGAAGAGGGACTGTCCATGGAGAGAATGCCTCTCCCCATCAATGTAACTGACAGCCTCTTCAATACAACGCTGACGGTCACAACAATTTTGGTAAGAACACTATGCACACCCACAAATGCATCTGTTCATCACATACTGCTATATGTGAGCTTATTGCTGTACCATCAACTGGCACTCAATGGCAATATTTATTTTCAATATCAAAAACAGATTAGAGTTTTTTGTTTTTTTTTATCTAAACTAAATTTGGTTCTCTTAAGATAAAAGGAAGTTGTTTTGTAGTATTGCTTAACTCTGCTTCCCCTAGGGAAGCATCTCAATGTCCCAACTAGGGGTGTAAGGATTCATTTTCACAAAAATTTGATTTGTATCTTAATTTGTGGTTAACCATAGGATTCATAGACAGCACTAGTTCATTTTGAACAATCAGATTTAATCTGATTCACTGACCTAAAATCAAGCCGAGACATCAACTAGTGTGACATAGGATCCATTCAGACTGGAGAAGTCTGTTGGTTTGGACCAATTCTGCTTATTTGGTCTGGGTTGAGTCCTGAATCTTGGTTGGTATTCAGTCTGCTGTTAAATGGACATTTATGTTCTGAACCAAAGCTTGTAAAAAAAAAAACGTCTGAATGTCTGTATCAAGGTCAGGTACAACACTTTTTACTGCTCCTATGGTTACTGAGGAGGCGACAGCTAAGAAGTTACGGCACGTGCATTTTGTGATCTGTGACAGGAATCAACAACTTGCCTCAGATAGATCGATTTGGTTAGTTTGGATATATAAATCAATCGATCAATTAAGTCGATTAATTGTTACAATTTTAGTCCCAACCGGAGTCTAAATCTAAGTCATTAATCTTTTGATCACATTCAATGTTCCTTTCAAATTCAACAGTCATTTTAGGATTATTGCAAATTTGTATTAAGTGTCTATGATTTTCTCTATTATTTGTTTGTTTTTCACCCACTAATACAGTATGTATGTTAAAAGAACATGGCCTAAGGGTTCAATTTTAAATTTGCAGTGTTTCTGAATATGATCTCACAAACGCTGATCCACACCCCTCCCCCATTACCATCATCACCCCCCTCCAAAGGACCTTGTTTCAATTTCTTCTGAAAGATGTTCTATTTCTTTTTTTTTTTTTTTTTTTTCTACATCTGAGGATAAAGTTAATTTGCCACAAAGCTGCTTCCCAATCAGTGTGCATTTAAAGTGGCCAGGAGTCTGCTATAACAATGAATCTCACAGTGAGGTTCTAAGGAAAAAAAAGAGAGAAAAAGCTGTATTGAATCAAGATAAGGTAAAAGTGTTTTAGTGTTTCAAAATGCGCTTAATATTAAATTTTAACACATAATCACACCCTAAATTTAACACTAGCTGCATGTATTTACATTTGTATGTACATTTGTAATTATTCTCTTTATATCTTTGTAAATAAAGAAACTGCTACAGTAAACCATTGCATTCACATTTTTTGCAATGCTAATGTTCTCTGGTGGGTTGGCTATTTTTATCTTTGCAGGGTTCACAAGGCCATAATAGTTTCACCTCATGTACAATTTTGTTTGGCAGAATGGCTGAACTTCACTGCCAACAAAACAGAATCGGATCTTTTTGGATACAAAGGTTCACAGTTTGATTTAATTTAAAAAGAAACACTATTAATGTGTTTGTCAAACTTCCACTGAAAAAACTTTGTTCATAAAAAAGCTGTTTTCATAAAACTAGAGAACTAAAGTAGAAAAAAAGAGCTTCAATGATTAAAAATATAAATTATTGTAACACATTTGTTTTTGGCTGAAAAAAATAATAGAAGTGAAAATTCTAAGAATTCCAAAAATTCTACTTTTTGAGGTTTTAAGTGTATTATGCTGTTCATTCTTCATTATGAAGAAAGTGATATTTTGATCCGTTCATGAATTTTTAGAGTAATCCTTTAAAAACCTGCGCTCTCTGCAGCCCCTCCCATACCCACAAATACGAGTGGGTTCTATCGTGCTGATGTCAGCTTGATGTGAACCGCCCCCTTCAGGAATAATCTGTGCTGCAAACTCCACCCCCAGACTACAACTAACACACCCACTTTCTCCGCGGAGCATACGGTGATCATCAGCAAAGCATTGTAATTTGAACAGAATTGGCTTATCTTGTTGCTCATAAAGCTGCAACAGATTTAGGGGTTTGTTTAAACTTTCAAAAGAAGAGCTAGCACATCAGAAGTGGTTGGATTTCATCTTTGGGAGTGCGCAACAGATCCGCCAGCAACTATTTGTCTGTGACCGCCACTTCACAGATGACTTTTTTGAAAGCCTTGGCATGTATCAAAGTGGATTGGCAAAGAGACTAAATCTCAGAGCCGGTGCCATTCCTACAATCAAACTGGATGAAGAGGCCAGGCCCGTAAATAAATCATGCAGTATACTGGGAGAATATAACGAACCAGCTAACGCTACAACTTCCGTTATTGCGTTAACTGTAAAAGTGTGTAGATACATGATAACAGCATAAACTTTTTATGAGTGATGCCACATGAAGTGGTATTTTCCTGTTTGTAAATACAACTTCTTCATGTGTCTTCTGGATTGGATTGTTGATCAAGAGTGTTAGGGCTCCACAATCTCCATATCCGTCTTTAAAAATAGTTTGGAGGTTGTTTGTTTTCAAGCCCAAACGGCGTGCACGGGCAGACACGCTGAGAAAGCTCGGGAGGCTCATTGATGGCCTATGGGCAGGCTCATGGATGACGTCATGAAATGGGCGGGACCGACAAGGAGCGAAAGGCGGTGCCTCAGAGATTGAGTCAAACAGTTATCCGTTTGGTCCATGTGGGATTTCTAATAGCGGACATGCAGCTCCGATTTGCTCCGCCTCTCCACCGCAGACGCAATGCTCTGCCATTCAGCCGTCAGATCAAATGTCGTCTTCCGCCTCATTTATTAAAATAAAAGATTGATTTAGTCTAAAAACTATTAATAAGGCCCATATTCTCCCTTTAATTCAATAAAATATCAGTTACAGAAGATAAAAAAAAGTTAAAGTTCCTTTTAGACGGAGTTTTATCACGTTGATCGTACGGCTGCCCAGCAGGACGCCCCAGGGCGTCCGTCGGTTCCAGAGGGTTCAATGAAATGTTTTTTTGTTTTCTAACTCTAACTGATTTGTTTTTTGTCGCCTCTTGGCCAGGACTCCCTTGTAAAAGAGATTCCTTAATCTCAAAGGAAAAAAATATATATATGAATTTCATCAGTGGATCTTTCATTTTATACACGAGATGAATGACTTTTTGGGGGTTTTTTATGTATAAATGGATATGTTTTCAATTGATGTTTTTCACCCAGCCCTACTTACCAGTGGGCTTTGTTGAGGGAGTTTGCCCAGTTTTATTGTGACACAATTCAGTTTAGGTTTCTGGTTTGGTTAAGGGCAGAGGTATGGACTGCTTTGTTTTCCAACATGTTTCAAATGGCTGGACACACTCGATCCAGATAATGTTATCTGTACATGCAGACACACTAACTCTTACGGCCTGGACTTCCTCACCCCCGGTCTAAGGCAACGTTATCTTGATCATGTATCTCCTGTTTAATAGTTACATTAAGTCTGGTTCATTTTCCCCAATAAAACACATTTTCTGTATGCAAGTGGCTATGAGAGAAAAGCAGACCATCTTTTTTGTTGGGAGATTTTATAAGACAAGTGAATCCAGTCACTACTACAAATGCAATGTACTTTCAAGTCTTGCTTTCTTCTTCAAGCAATTTTTTTTGACAACCTCTCTGCAAATATTTTTTGACTTTGGAAATAATTATTTTCTTTTTGCTCAAGTGTTCCTCAGTCCAGCTGTGTGAGTGAGTCTGTCTGCAATGGACTTACCAGCTCTCCAAGGTGAGTCCTGCCTTCACCATGAAGTAGCTAGGATAGGCTCCAGCCTCTCCCATGATCTCGCACAGGACTGAGTGGGAATAGAAGATGGATGGATGTTTAAACTGTGTCCGTTTGCTGCATCCTGACTCTGCAGTCTAGCTATCTTAAGGCAGGACATTGCTTTTGGCCTTTGGGGTTTTTAGATTTTGCGACTTGGTGCAATGTTGATGCGAGCTGTGTGACTCCCGTGTGTGTTTGTGAATATATAATTCAACAATACTGTTGTATCCGCAGATATAGAAAGTGCTTGTGAACTGCGCCCTATTAGAAATTTCTTTTTAAACTGTGTCTGCTGATAACAAGCCAGATGGACGCTTATACGCCTCTGCCCTGAGGATGTCCGTATTCTTGCACGTCCATGTTTTCCAAAGGGAATAGCGAGTATCTGTTCCTCAGAGCAAAGACATTCTTCCATTTCACCTCGGTTCATCTTAAATGAATTTAGGTCAGTTGGGAAATCAAAGTTTTCAAGAAGATTTTTTTTTTTAAGTGCACAGTGGACTTTCAGCCTGCATTTGTGAAAGCAGGAACAAACTGCATGTTATTGTTAAGTGCTACTGACGAGCTGCAGTGAAAGACTGAGCCTTGTTGAAATGTTTATTTATGGCATAAACCTGAGTAAAGATGATAAAATAGGCAGGAGATTAGAAAATCCAGCGGGTAGTAAGGACAAAAGAAGGTGTGGGGTGCGTATCAGTGAGACAGATGGGACTGCATCTGTAGATATTGTTTAAATGCACCAGAAAATGAACACAACCTTTAACATCTTGTCCACCCATATCTGAGAGCATCTGGTGCAGTGGTGCAGCAAAAGGCCTGTCATCAGTGGCTTCTTTTGGCTGAATGCCCTTGCCTCTCCAATCACTTCATGTAAAGGCTCTCCATTTGTATGTTTCTGTCATGTCAGAGCACTGAGCTAAAAAATCTGTTCCACAAAAGCAAAGCATCTTTTATGTTAATCCTGCCTCACGGCTATTTTTGTCAATGTGATTTTGGATTTTAGTTTTTCAAGGAAAATCTTTTTTTTTTTTTAATTAAAAAATGCTACAAAGAGAAGCTTAACCAATCTGAGCTGTTCTTTGCAAAATATTTGTGCATTTTGATGTTTCAAATTTTATAATTCTTCTTGCATTTTCCTCCTGTGATTTAAATTGATAAATAACAGATTCGGTTAATTGTTTATCAAATATTTGATTCCTAACGCAAAAGCCTTTTGTTTCAGCTCGTACACCTTTCATTGATGAGGAAAAAAACATGTACAGAAATCGTTTAAAATGTGCACCAGCACGTTTCAGGTCAGCACTAGTTCGTTTCAGGTGCACACCAGTTAGTTTCAGGTATATGGGGAAAGGAGTGTGGAATCGAACCTGCGATAGTACGATCAGGAGTCGACCGCCCTTCTGCTGCACCACAGAAGTTTCAGGTGCACCAGACAAAACAAGTACTCTGTTTTTTTTTAACTTCTTTTTTTCCTTTAGGGGCTCTGTATATTAAAGCTAGTATGGTTTCTCCTTATTTATTGCAAAGTAAAAAAAAAAAAAAGCTCAAAATTTCCCTATCTAAAAAAAAAATAGATAAAAATGATTTACAGTCAATGTTAAGGAAAGGGTTGACTGCCAAAAAACAAGGACCAGGCTGGAGGGTCATTAATCTGAGAGGAAAAAGGCTGAAGGTAACTGAGAACAAGCTGCAATTCTTCAGAGCAGACAAATGTAAGCCATAAAGTGCATGAAGGGGACGGTCTGCTGCCAGTTTATTCAAAAAGAAACAGAGAATGCATAATTAAGCTTTCTCCAAACTCCATTTAGGAGTCCTCAGACATGTTAATGAGACTTAATGTGAAACAAATGTTATGTGGCAGAGACCCATTCTGCTAAGAGCACCGCTCTGAAGATAAGTTGTATTCTCATCAGGACGTGGGGACGGTTTTCATTCACCAAGCCTAGGAAGTTGATGAAAATTGAAGGATTAATGGATGTTGCTAAACAGAGGTACAGTCTAGTGTTTTTCCAGACTTTGGAGAATAAAAGAAAAGTTTATCTTTGGAATGTTCTAGTCAAGGCTCAGGCATTAATCCAGCTTTATGAGACACTAATCTTTTAGAGTTTTAATGATTTCTTTTTAAATGATGACACATATGGGAGCCGTTTTGTTTGATGTCTAATTCATTATTTGTTGCTAAATTACAATACCAAGTCCTTCATTTATCCAGATTGATTTTTCAAACATTTAAGACAAAAGACTTTTCTATGTGTCATTCGCATTTGGAGTGAGTTTCCAGTTAGAATTCATCTCAGGTTCTACACAGGAATTTAAAGTGGTTCTTGAAAGCTTCTGGAAAAGGAGAAGCTGCATTTCTTTAACAGCTTCATAATGATGATTAATCACCAATCGATAATTATCTGCCTTCTTTAATTACCTGAGCAGATGTTTTGGGATCATAAGTTCCCCCCTTTCATTATACTACTGCTTTAATATTTTATCTGTGCATTGGCATACTAGGAACATCAAATATGAGTGAATTCGCCACAAAAAAGGAGAAAAACTAGACTTTTCTTGATCCTTTGTATCAGCTATTCTTTTTGGCATGATTTTGTTGAATAATCTCTATATTGCCAGTGTGTGTTTGTAAATAAATGTATTTGTGGTAGTACTGAAGAGTATGAGGGCTAAAAATGGTGTCTTCTTGACCAAAGTGTTGGTTCTTTCTTGGGTTGTTTTGTTGATTGTGAGGTTAAAGGTATAAAAAAACAGATGTATTGTCAATTTAGGAATATTTTATTCTAACAAACAGGAGTCTAAGTGAAAACTTCTCATACTGTGGATTATCATCCCTATACAGTATTTGTCACATTTAACTCATGCCATTTTGTTGGTCGTTTTGACTCAAAACTGGTTTGTGAGTTTAGGGTCAAGATTGCGAAAAAAAAAAAAGAAAAACTGGAGGTGGTTTCAGATAAATTGTTGTGAACATTACTTTGAAAAATCAATTAAAGTTACATATTATTTAATCAAAAAGTACATGATTTAGGAAGTTGCAGAAAAGTCCAAATATTTTCTGATCAGTTTTTCACAAGTCAATTAAAAATGAGTAAAATAGACATGTATTTGGACATTTTCAATACTTACCACATTTCAACAAACAGCAAAAGGTTTATCCTCCACTTCAACATTAAAGATTACGATGTGGGTTTTATTCTAATACACTATCAAATGAGCTCATAACATCAACCTAAGACCAGGGAAAAAGTTAGTTTACGAAAAAAAGTAAACATTCAAATAACTTAAGGTGCATTTAACTCCAAATTAAATAAATAAAGCTTACGATTTTAGACATTTGTACTCCTTTTACTAAGAAAATAAACAGTTTAACAACATAAAATGACCGACACCCAGTGGCTGGGGACCACTGTACTACATCACCACCAAAAGACATGGTTGTATTGATATAGTGATCAGAACCATGTTTTCAGGGTCTTCACACTTTGATTCTGTTTTTTGGTAACACGTGCAAACAGTCAAGGTTCAATTCCTGTCAGCACCTATAGGATAGCTAATTCGGAGCTAATTGAGACGACAGAAAAAAAAACTGTTGGCCGATTTAGCAAGTTATTAGGAGAGCGACCCAACACTCAAGCAGCAGCTCGTCTCACAAATGCGTCACCGTAAACACTGGAATAGTTTACAATGTGGTTTTCACCCGGCGCGTTGTTTCCATATCTTTATTATTCAGTACAAACACTGGGGCAGCTGTGCACCAAAGAAATATCTCACTCCCCCCCGCCGATGAATCACATGATAAGAGGCAAAGTGGCTTGTAAGCAGAAGCAATTGGCCCAGTGTGTTATTCTGAGTGGCTGGCTTATCAGCTGCAAACCATGGGAATGAGGGAAGGGCATATTGCCATATTTCACCACTGAACAATTCAGCGGTCGCATTGAGACTGATTGGGATTCGGATGGAATGGCTCCTTTCAAACAGAAAGGGGAAAGCCACTGTGCGAGGACAGAGATGAGCATGTCTGTGTCCGTGTTTGGGCTGAACCGCAGTGTGAATAAGGTGATATTTTCAAAAACAGGCGGAAAAAAAAGAGGGTGTGAGGAAAAGAATTGAACAAACACACAGCTTTGATTTCACTTAAGAAGTATAGAGTCCCCGGAGCAAACTTCTCAAGCCACCAAGAAGCAATTTTCAGTGCCTATCAGAGCTCATTCATCATAGTGTGATTGCTGTGTCACTGTTATCTTGCTTATGGGCAGCAGACAAGCTGGTGCTGAAGGCCTCCAGAGCTGAAGGCCTTGTGTGCTGCACCAGCTCTGGGAGAATATGTGTTTTACAGTATTTATGGATTCTCTCCTCCAAGCGTTGGGTTTGTGTACACTCTTGACACATCTGTGTTGCTTTAGCATAGCGGTTTTATTACACCCACACGTGGCTGTCAACTTCCCACTTCAATTTCATAAATACCTCCTGGAAAAAAAAGGAAAAATGTCAGAATTGATTAGAACTTCACTATAGGGCCACAAGCCATGTTTTTGTAAGCATTGGATGAGTTTGTTGCAGGCTCTGCTCAGATCTCAGCCAAAAAACCTCTAGCTTCTTTATCGGTTTATCACAAAATGATAAATCTTTGTGTCTGTCAGGTCCTTAAAATCCTGGATTTTTACCAGCTTGTTTTAGCAATAAGTACAATACTCAATGAGAGAAACCGACATTAAAGAACGAGCCAAATTTTGTTTTGGAACACTTCTCCTGTTTTCTATTCCCAGAAGCATTTTTACATTAAGACAACCTTGGCTAGAAAAAAAAATATGTCTGTGGCTCCTCAGAGGAGCAAAGTGATGAAGCGCTTTCACTTTATACTTTATATCTATTGATAAACATGAGCATCTCTAATTATTTTTTGTTTTTGTTCTTTTTTTTGTCTCTAATGACTTTAAAACTGCTTATAAACTATCCACCAAACTGCCATCTTTCATTGTTTAAGCAGATGAGTCATCCACTGATGTTATATGAGATGTTCACAATGGATCAATCAAACAAATGATCACTTTTTAGCAACATGAAAATTGCTCCCCATAAGAGCACTTTTAAAAGTCTTTGAATAATAATTATAGGCTAATTTTGTATCCACTTTAAGTTGAAATGTGAACGGATGCTTCTAGTAAATCTTAATTTGTGCTCTATCATTGAACTTTATTTATATTTATCGTATTGTGTCACATTATTTCTGTTATCAGTAATACCAGCTCTGGTGTTTAAATGTTGCAGGTAATACGCCGGGTTCACACAGCATGCGAAAGCGCAGCGATTGACAAATGCAATCATATTTTTATATCCAAACAGACGATGAGATGAAAATAAATAATACAAACAACACACACAGACACAAATACACACAGATCAACGGAGTGGGCCGACAATGGAGAGGCGGTGTGTAGTTTTGGATGTCTAAAAGCACAATCAACAGGTGAAGCGGATACTGCTTCATGGTGCTTCCGCGTACGCTATGTACCCGCTGTTAAGCAAGGAAAGTACTTAAAGTAGGAAAGTAGGAAAATACTTTAGGCAGCTCCGTCAAGTGCACCATATCCCCTAGCTAGATAACAGCTAGCATGTGTAATGCTACGTTCACATCAAACCTAATTTATGCATCAATTTGCGTCGGCTGCCTTTGTTTGGACGTGCGTTGAATTTGCTGCCTTCCTTAAATGTCTTCATAAATTTGTTGCCTCAGACGCTAGTGGGAGGAGCTACCGCCAAATGTTTTTAGCATGATTGTTACAGTTTCATTTAAAATGCATAGAAGACACAGATGATGATTAGAGATCGGGTTTATTTATTTGAAAATGCTCTACAAAAGCATTGGTAATCACATCTCCATGTCTGAATTCATGAGATAATTTAGAATCTCTTCTAGTGAGCTTCACTCCTGTAGCGGGAGCTGCATCTGAACGTCCGACGCTTTCTGCGGTCCCTCTGTTTTTCACCCAGTTTGATGACTTCCTGTCCCACATTAGTCCAAGAGGGAAAGAAATAAAATGGGAGGATCTTTTATTACAAAAAATTAATAAAATCACTTAACCTTGAAACTCGTCGTACAAATGTGAACGCAGCTTTAGTCTCATTACTTGAAAAATGTTCAATCCAGCTACTCTCTGCAACATTATCTAAAATTGATCAACTAAAAAGAAAAGATCCCACCCTTTTTTTTTCAACTTGGGTCAGTTGCTGCTACCAGCTTCTCTTATTTATCTGCAGCCTGGAAAAAGATCCACAAACTGTCAGACCGTCAAAAAACAAGCAACTGCCTGCTGAGCACCTCTGAGCTTCTGTAAGCAAAGCAGCTGGAGACGTGTTCATGCAGGGAAGGGGGGCTTCTGCTGGAGCCGGTGTTTCTGCCAGTTGCTGTTCTTTGTCATCCCTGTGCAGAAATTGTCCAAAACAAAAAACTGTTTCTTTATTTAAAAAAATAAATTGAAAGATCCATCCACGTTTGATGAAGTGAGACATGACAGGGAGATTACAGACTTTTACAGCCCAGACAAAAAAAACTTGCATCCAAATAAATCTTTGGGATACAGAGTTAAACAGGGTTATTTAGAAAGTTTCTCAAATACAACTAGAATGGGTCAACTGCCAAAATCAACCTAAGAGGTTTTGGTATTCTCAGTTGATTTCAGCACAGTCTGCTTATGGTAACAGGCTACAACCCTTTGTCTTTAAATCCCAGAGATGCTGATCTTTTAGGCATGAGCAAACTGAGTTTCCATATTAAAATATTACTTTCTGTGAAAGAACATATTTTTATTGGGATTTAAAAAAAAGAGCGTGTCTGCATATGGAACAATCAAAAATAATCCATGCTACTCATACTGTTATGTGTTACCAAGTGGACTAAACATGCCAGAAATATTTTTCTTGACATTGGGATAGTTTATCCCCAAACATTGTTTTCAGTGTGCATAAATATAGAGTATGAGTGTGGCAGTGTGTGGACATACCCTTTGTTTTGTTTTAGTAACATTCCCTTGGGCTTTGTGGTAAGGTCTTCCCCCAGCCAGTCAAACCAGGTTCACATAGATGATCGCAGTTTCTTTTTCATTGCATTTAACCAATTCAACGTGAATGTACTAATTTGCATATAATCCATCTAACTGACATCAAATTGAAAGGAAAATAAATGAAATTTTATTATATTATATATTAATATTATATAATATTTTATTATAATTAGAAACAACGAGGTTAACTGTGTTTTCAGATTTAAAAAAATTTGGTTTGTTCAAAGTGAACCAGAATTTTTTTCCCTTAAAGGGTAACCAAACCCTGAATCAACTTTTTTTGGCTGTTCACTTCTATAAATGATTTAAAAATGGTGTCTGTTGGTTATTGCCAAATTCTTCAAAATTAAAATAAACCTGTTTGATTCTTGAAAAAAGCAGTCAAAAACCATCTGTGTGCTGCTCCCTTAAGCCTGAATTGATGTATTACAGTTGAGTTTTGTGATTGGTCAAACCAGTTAAGTTTCAGAAGTTTCACGTCATGATCTGTCGCTAATGATTAAAGTTCTGGACTAGATTTTCAAATTTTGGTTGTGGATGGAGTCAGCCTCCAACTTCCCTGTTTGGTTATCCTTTAATAATCTGGAATTAAATTCTGGAATTAAATTTTCAGTCTGAATGCATCCAAGTGGGCCCTGTTCTGGGACAGGAACCGCTCTCTGACTCTTCTTTTGAGGGGGTCTCAGCTTGTTTCCAATCAGACTGGGCTCCGGATTGCTCTGAGTTTGCTCGGTCTGAATAGGCTCCATGCTAAACGACCACCATAGTCGCTCATCACGTGATGTAAACAGAGAGTGACGGACAAACATGAAGCATTGATGAGGCACAGCAACTCACTGAAATTTATTTGAATGAATGCAGGCTCTTTAAAGACACACTACAATGACAATCTTCTTTATTGTGTTTTTAACATGTTCTTGTCTCATAGTAAGAAAACCTATATAAAATAATTTAGGATTAAAACTGCGTTTTTAAGTTTATCTTATTTCAAATCACGTTGGATCACAAGCTAAAGAACCTGATGCTGGAAAATGTCGGAGTAATGACTCAGTAAGTGAAATGAGCATGCTAAAGTCTTTTCTCCTGCTGCTTGTGAGTTTCTCACAGTTCTTTCTCAGTTTTTCCAACAATCTAAATCTAAATTCATCTTCGACTCAGTTACCGTCTTGCAGCATGTCTCTGCCATACCAAAGTAGCAGTAAAAGGTTTTGTAGCTGACGTTGATACAGATGTTCAAAACTGATCAGTGAATTATAAACTATTTGGTTTTCCAAAGTGTAGGACTTCCATTATTGTTTTTTTTTTTTTGTCACTTTGCCCCTCTTTCTGCTACATCACACTTTTTTCTTCCCTATCTGTGTTTGTTGATGTTCAAGTTTATTCACAAAATTTTACTTCCCAGCTGAGAGTCCCACTCCAGCAGTTCCTGACAGATAGTCCAGGAGTCTGAGCACAGTACTGGCCTGATACTGGCCTCTGAGTCAATAATCCCACGAAGAAAAGGAGTGGAGAAAGGAAGAGCAAGGCTTTGTACAGAGTCCATTTGACTGGACAGCAAAGGCAGAGGAATCTGGCAGCCAGAGCAGTGGCACAGTTGTCCAACAAAACATCCATGGCTTCTAAAGGTCAGCATGGTCACAAACACGAGGGGTTCCCAAACATAGAAGAGAGACAGAGAGAAACTGAAATGGCCGTCTTACTGTTATCAAGCAGGTAAAACGATCTGGCAGTGGCTGGATGGCTTGCTTTGGAGTCCTCAGATTGATGGACTGATAATGCCAAGCTGTTCTTTCTAGTAGGATCTACAGTGAACGCATGCACACCTACAGGGAAGAAAACAAGGGGGAAAATAAACATCATAGTCATAGTGACATAGATATGAAAATGTTTAAATCTTTATTTTTAACGTAAAACACATTTTCTGTGAACTGCTGACAATATTGGAAATCAAAACTTCACAGATTCTACCAGCACGGAGCAATGCACTTTGAAAGGCAAAGCAAGCTTAAGGAGTTGAGACCTTTCAATTTAAAGCATTGAAATGCCCTGAGGCTTATGAAGAAAATATTGCTCGCCACTCTGGGATCCCAGGTGCAATTCTTTACATCTGAATCTGATTTAGTTAATATTTTAAATACACAAACCTCATTTCAAGTCAGTGTTATCTCTGAAATCAATGAAACTGTTAGCTTGACATTTCAGACTTCCAGCTTTTTCAATGTAATGTTGTTTTTTTTTTGGTAATTTACCACAGTTCTACACAAAGTAGACATTTCCAAAGCAGGACCCCTGCATAATCATATTTAGTGTATAAACCATGCATCAAAAGAGACTTTTGAAACCACAAAAAAAAGTTTTAAGGTAGAGTGAGTTTGCATGTGTGTGGATAAATTGTGAAATTTAATATAATCAACTATATTATAAAGCTATAGAGAAAGAACAACATTAACTCTGACATCAGCATGTCATTCGGGCTTGAGAAAGACAGTCGATTGGGGACTAAAAGAGATGAGGTAGTCCACACAGAAGGGGTCTCACTCCCAGAACAAATAAGGACACATACAAGTAACTTGGAACACCACAGACAAATGGTAACCTGGAACAGACAACAAAGGAAGCTGCAATAGCAAAATACCTCCAGCAAGTAAGGTAAGTCCTGAGAGGACCCGGGCAATAGACAGTTACACACTGCCAGTCATCAGACACCCTGCAGGAATAATAAGATAGCCAAAGGAAGAGATACAGACCATAGATGTTAAGACTTGAAAGCTCCTCACCATGCATGGAGGGTTCCATCCCAAATACAGCACCCTGAGACTGTACACTAGCCGCAAGGAAGGAGACCGAGGACTAGTGAGCATAGAAGCCACTATCCAGGATGAAACATCCAAGATGCATGAATATGTCAAGCTCAAGGCCCCAACTGACAGCGTGCTTAGTGAATGTCTCAGGAAATGGAAAGCAGAGGATGCGATGCTGGAGGACAGAGCCTCGTGGGAGGACAAGCGCCTACATGGGATGTACCACCGGACAATAACTGAAGTGGCTGATATCAAGAAGTCCTGCCAATGGCTAGAGAGGGCTGGCCTGCAGGACAGCACAGAAGCGCTGATCCTGGCAGCACAGGAACAAGCCCTGAGCACCAGAGCGATAGAAGCTCAGATCTACCACACCAGACAAGACCCAAGGTGTAGGCTGTGCAAAGAGGCGCCAGAAACCATCCAGCACATAACTGCAGGGTGTAAGATGCTGGCTGGGAAAGCATACATGGAACGCCACAACCAAGTGGCTGGAATAATATACTGAAACGTGTACAGAAAATGGACAGGAAACCCCACAGTCAAAATGAGAAACACCTCAGAAAGTGGTAGAGAATTAGAGAGCAAAGATCCTGTGGGGCTTCCAGATACAGACGGACAGGATGGTAAAGGCGAACCAACCAGACATTGTAGTGGTGGATAAAGAACAGAGGAAAGCTGTTGTGGTGGATGTGGCAGTACCAAGAGATGGTAACATCAAGAAGAAGGAACATGAGAAACTGGAGAAATACCAGGGACTCAGAGAGGAACTGGAGAAAGCTTGGAAGGTGAAAGTGACAGTGGTCCCTGTGGTAATTGGAGCACTCGGGCCTGTAACCTCCAAACTGAAGGAGTGGCTACGGCAGATCCTAGAAAGACTTAAAATATCTCAGTCTAGTAAGTCGTAGTCATAGGAACAGCTAAGATGCTGCAGAAGACCTTTAAGCTCCTCTGGTAGAGGACCCAAGCTTGGAGGGGAAACTACCCATGGAGGGTGAAAAGGACAACTTTGTTTATATTTCAAATTATTTTTTGCACATGTAGATGTTTAACTTTTTAGAGTAGAGTGCATCCTGTGGTAGTTTTGATGGCCCTGTTCTCTCTGGGACAATTTTTCTCTTTCACATCCATAGCTGCATGAAGCCCAATAAGGTAAATTCTTTTTGTGATTTTGGGCTATATAAATAAAATTGAATTGTATCCGCATCGTTTATGTGTAGAAGAACCAGGAAGCTGAAATCCGAGTAAAAGAGTTGACACTTTAATATTCCTCCAGCTATGTGTTTCTTTCTTTTTTAGAGCCAAGAATTATACCCACAAACACACACATTCATATTTATATAAACAAATGCCAAGCAACCTCCAGGCTAAAGAATTGCATAGTTATTAATTCTGGCATGTATTAGCACTTTAGCATGTTTTTTCAGTGTTTTCCTTCATTTTTTGACCAGTACAGAGAGCAAATGCTCTATTTAGGGAGCATCATACCAGTAGCAGGATTCTGTATTTAGGACCACAAACATGACAGCAATGCCTCAAGGCAACAAACTAAGCTTTATTGAAAATTTTCAATTTTCCTCTTTCAGGCTTTACAGAATATTATGCTACAATTTATCATTTAATGACTCATTCAGCAAAGCCATTGCAATGATTGTTTTTTTTTTTCTCTTGGTATTAATTGTTGGCCCTTGTCCTGAAACCAAATACATTTGCTCATATTAGTACGGTTTGTTTTTGTTTTTTAGGGTTGAACGCTAATTACATTGCCGGGGAAAAAAAGAAAAAACACCCCAATTTTGTTTTAAGGTTTCACAATGCAATAGAATATGTGGTCTGTCCCAGACTTTCATTTTAGAGTAATAGTCAAATGATTTTTTACACTGTTTAATTGGTTATTTACAGAATCCCATTATCTAAAAAATAAACATTAATTTATTTAAGGATTAGTCAGGACTACCCTAATAAATGGATATGGACTGTTTGTGGTCAAAAGATTGGCAAACCTGTGCGGGACACCCAAGTGTCACTCATGAAATAGCAAGGTCGCAGACTGTTTGCTGCTCTGTTGGGGAAAACACTCATCCACATTTTCTTCTACGAGTATGCAGTGAGTGACGAGTTGATTAGTTTGTTGATTGATTGGGTGATTGGTTGATTATTCTTCTTATTGTTTTTCCTGAAACTACATCTAAAACTCTCATTCTATATTGTTAAAAACAGTTCGTTAAACATTTTTGGGGTTTCCACAGCAAAATGAATCCCATTTGTCCAGAGGAAATTTTCTGTTTTTGCACAATTTCCTGTCTAGTGTGTGAATACAAAATGGAAAAATGACAAAGTAAAGGTAGAGTCACATAGGAGAGGTTGTGCTGATTGAAATGATACCAAATAAGCAAGCAGGTAGACTTTCTAATTGAAAATACAGGGGTAAATTCAAAAGTAGACAAAAACTGAGCCACAAGTAAAATCCAAAATGGCGCCCAGTTGTAAAGATGGTGGACCATGCACCCAATTGTTACAAAAATATTCAATGTCTGTTTGCTCCAGTCTCAACAAGGATACTATTACATGTATATTACATACATGTTTTGAAATCTTTGATTTTCTCTGGCTAATGTTCTTTTCAGAAAGAGGAGATCCTGAGATACATTCATGCCAAATTTGCAGCTTGCACCACAAAAAGCATGATTAATGTAATAACCCGTCCACTAATGTTGCCCGTGAGTGCTGTTGACAGGATAAGTGTATGCTTCTTTCGGGCTGCTTGTGCTGAGTGTTAGAAATTAGACAATCAAAGTTTGTGTGCATCCTATGGGGGTCCTACTGACACTTATGTATTATCTGCACACCCTGTGCGAGTCGTGTTTGTGCACAAGTGGTAAGGGGCCAGTACTTGTACCTTACACGCAACTAGAGTGATGCGTAAGGGCACCGCACGACAGCATCGTACGTCATAAGTGCGTGTAACTTAGATTTGCCATATAAATACTTCACAACACACCCAACAGTAGCACCATGACCCCAAAAATGCAGATGGACTAAAAAAGTAACTTGAGTACACAATTCTGACACATACTCAACGAACAGGTACAACTCCTCTCAAAGAAACAAACCTAGTTGGACTTGGTGACTTCAGCTTTTGTTTAGCCTTGTCAGTTAAATGGCTTGACTAAATATTTATTTCATTTAGTATAAAAACTCAATATTTATCAAGTTTCTTTGCTTTTCTGATTTTTAAATCCAAGTTAGCATTGATTAAAGGTTATGTGTTTGTAAAGTTGTTTTATTTAATTGAATTCTGCGGTGTTCGCTTTTTAATCCCTGCCAGTTTTCAAAATCTGCTCAGAAATTTACTTCAGCATTGGAGACATGAAAGTAGACACCAAAACATCTTATGGGAAACTTTCTCACATCTGTTAATATGTAGCAAACCATTTCTCTGGCAGCAGATTTGAAAGAATTTGTAATGTCATAGAAAAAAAATGAATTATTTATTTATAATTACCTTTGTGCAGCCTCTTTGTTGTAAGCATTTGTTGTTATTGTTGTAGTAGCTTTGCGTAAATGCTCATTTTCGAATGACCCAGTTTTGTTTTAATGTTTTTTTTAAGAGAATTGTCAGAGTTTCTGCAGCTCCTGAATGCAAATCTACACAAAACAATCCCAGCACAGCTGAGGAAAAAAGCTTAAAAATTGTACAAAAAATACTTCAAAACACGCAGACATTTTCAAAGAGAGAACTTGTGAAACTGAATGTGTACATCTAACAGCATGGTCCTCTGAATAGTATATGCTCGTACTTGCTTATAAAAGAGTGTTACCAAATTTATCAGTCTGCAACCACACTGCTCATGGTATGGGAACAAGAGACAACTTTAAAGTCGACATTTCTTTGTGGTTTCAAACTCAATGCTGGTTTGTGTCTGTCTTCATAAAAAAGTATTAGGCCCTTTCATGCCTTCAAGGAATTACTTCTATGAAAAATAAATTATATACATTTGTAAAGTTCTCCATTCTTTTGTGGATAGATCAACTTTAAGCAACTTCTACAATTTGTGGTAAAACATGATTTAAAAGTGGGTTGACTGACAGGAAAGCTGAGTTCTTTTCATTCTGCTTTATTGCAGTCAGTCTGTTATTGATCGCAGTTATTTTTTGACTGGTGTGATCACCAGCTTGTAGCCTCATGTGGAGTTTAAGTCTGCTAATAAGAGAGTCCAAATATATTACAAATAGGGAACGTTTTAGCATTCATCAGGTTAACACAAACATAGAAGATGTATCAATTAATTATTAAGGGGCATAAAAGACGGGCATTTACTTTCTTGAAAACAGAGAAAAAAGGTTTATTATTGGAAAATAATGGCAAAAGCGCTAAATTGTTTTTATGTGTCTCTACCTAAAAGCAGCATCGTGCAAATGTGTTTTTCTGTACATCTTGCTAGAACTGGGTTGGACCCCCTTTTACTTTAAAAACGGCCTTTTGTCATTGGTGGCAGAGATTCAACAAGAAACTTGAAACATTCCTCAGAGAGTTTGGTCCATATTGATATTATGCTGTTGACACCAAATTCTGACTGACCATCTGAATGTCCCAGCAGAAATTGAGACTCATCAGACCAGACAATGTTTTTCCAATCTTCTATTGTCCAGTTTTGGTGAGTCTGTGTGAATTTTAGCCTCAGTTTCCTGTTCCTGTTTCCAGCACTTTGGGTCTGTATGGGCAATTTAAGTGCTTTATAAATAAAGCTTATTATTAAAGCTTATTATTATTATTATTATATTCTGGTTGTAACCAGTGGTTGTTTGAGTTACTGATACCTTTCTATCAGCTAGAATCAGTCTGTCCATTCTCCTCTGACCTCTGGTATCAACTTGTTGGTGAAAATCCCAGTAGATCAGCAGTTTCTGAAACACTCAGACCAGCTCGTCTGACACCAACAGCCATGCCACGTTCAGTCACTGTAATCCCCTTTCTTCCTCATTCTGATGCTCAGTAAGAACTGGAGCAGATGGTCTTGACCATGACCATTAGAAATGTGAGTTGAGAGGCAGTTGGACAGGTGTACCTAAGAAAGTGTCAGGTGAGTGTATGGCATCTTCTATGAAAGCTGGGGCTCTACCAATGTCTCTCCATCTATCTTAGGATGTTGCTGGTATGAATAATGATCGATTATACAGTATTTGTGAGATGTTCGAAGTTCTCAAACCTACTATTAGAGGGTACAGAATTCTTCATACTGTTCTTTAATAGTACAAATGAGCATAAACAGGGATCTTTACCAGCAACCAATTCAATTTTCTGCTGTAAACTCTGTTATGAGACCATAGTGTCAACACTAAGCAGCTACTAAAGTCAAAGAAAGTTCATCTCATTTTCCACTCAAATCCAGATCAAGTTCCAGAACAGCTCAAAATCACTCAGCCCATGACCTCAAAGTGACCACCCTCCTCCATTGCACCCGCTATTCTTTAAAAGGTGGAACCAAGTAGTTGCTATGACGACAACAACAGGGAAATTCACAGTAATATTTGGACCTCATAATATGCGTCAAGTCCTCAAGTGTTTCCATTTAAAGTGTAGCTATCTTTGTGGCTCTTTCTGGAAGGCAAATGTATCACCAGTGGACCAGCTCCTGCACATGCAAACATCTCCCGCTGCGCCAAGAACAAACAGTTTTACTTCGATTCCAGCACTTGACACACAGCACCACATCATGACTCTTTACTTTCCCCAATAAAAGCTGCCACAGTTGGATTTAAAGGCCTCGTGCACATACAGTAACTCTGTGGCTGCAGGCGTTTGAGTATTTGACAGCCTGCGATTGCTGGGCATGTTGACTTTTAAAACTGCAATCATTTTACTTACAAAGATTTTTTGGTTTTTGACTGCAATAATAAAGCGGAACTTCAGTTTTACGCTACAGAATCTTTTTGGTTTCACTCGTCAAGCATTTAGATCGGATATGTGTCAAAGTGAATTTAATGGTTGGGGAGATTTTATGAGCTGAGAATGAGCAACAAGAGAGTAAATAAGAATCTCTAGTGTGATGTATCTGAAAACACCAGCTTGACAGATGCATTGTTTGAAAAACAGTGCACTGAGATTCACTCCAAACTACAGCACTGAGGAGGTCTTTAAATCTTCCCACTATATCAGCAAAAAAAAAAAAAGACATAAATAAACAGACAGTCAAAGACGGGTTGTAAATACTTGTGTTTGAGATGAAAAATTATTTGGTTTTAAACAGATTTTTTTCCTTTGGATAAATCACAGTCTAAGCTCCGGAGTTTAGTACTTGGCTCTGCTTCAGAACCACAAATTTCACCTTTCATCAAAGGCAGTAAACCTGATATGAACCGTGACCTCCAAAGGACAAGATTTGCTTCCACCGGTCTTCCTCACTGTAAATTCCAGTCGGGTTCTGTAAAGCAATCACATAACACTCCAAAGGGCCACAGTGATTTATTAAAGCACTTATATAAACAGTTCAGGGCATACAATGGGAGAACGATGAAGGCAGCCAATGCTGGAGATGCTTCAAACCTTGTTGAGCTTTATCTACTGCATCTTCTCAATACTTTGTTGCTTTGTAAGGCACGGGCATCTGGTCAAGATGACTCCTGGATGTCTGGGTTCTGGGCATGTCCCACTGGGCGGGGGAAGACCCAGGACTCGCTGGAGAGACTACATCTCTTGGGTTTGCCTCGGGGTTCCCCTAGAGGAGATGGAGGAAGTGATCGGGGAGAGGGAAATCAGTGGCTAACTGATCAAATCAAAAGACCACGTCTCTCCATCGGAGTTTTAGCTTTATAACTTTATATTCTTACTAATGTGTTACCTTAATTTATACAGAATCAAAATAAATACATTAAAACATTTTCTTTATTTTCTCCTTTTATTTCATGACATGCAAAAAAATATTGTATTTGTCCCACTGCCCGAATCCTGTTTAGATTTCAGACCTTTGAGCAAAAACGTTTGGGCACCTCTAGCTTAGACTGTTGCCTCTGCGACCCCGTCCCGGATAGATGGATGGGCTTTTTCATGCCGCTATTTATAGATGATGTTGATGTAAAGTCATCTGTCTGTGTTTTCAGGAGAATCCGTATGTGATGTTGAGGCCAAACCACCAAGAACTGGAAGGAAACGATCGCTACGAGGGCTTTTGCGTGGACATGCTGAAGGAGCTGGCAGAGATTCTCAAGTTCAAGTATCGCATTCGACTGGTGGGAGACGGACTATATGGCGTTCCCGGAGCCAATGGAACATGGACCGGCATGGTCGGAGAGCTTATTTCCCGGGTTTGTACGGCCAAACCTGCAAATAATAAGCGTTGTAAAACCATTTCACATTTTTCATTCACACATCAAATCAACTCGCAGGAAAACTTCTGGCATGTGCAGACGAACGAACAAAAACGGGCTCATTCGACTTTCAATTTCCGTGTCATACTCCATGCTGTTTTCCTAGCAGCGGTTGGCCTTTTCATTTACTCCTTTTCATTTTTTTTGGAGCTTGTTGGTGACTCTTTCGCTGTCACTTCTTTTTTGAGCTGCCTGAGCTGACCTTAATAGATATTGCCCTTGAATCCGTCTTTGGGGTTGCAGTTAAATCTCATGAGTGAGCTTTTACGTTCTCCCAGCAATGCTTTATACATCTGTCAACAGGCAGATAAGGCTTTATAAAAGGGATCGGCGGGAAAGGGGGGTGAAAGAAAAAGTGAAATAGGCGAGAGAAAAAGTGAAGGGGTAGTGCTGGGGGGGTGGTAGAGGAGAAGGGCAATGATGCAGACAATGACTGAGTAATTCTATGAGGTGATCTGTCTTAATTTTGAGGGCTAATGGAGGGCAAAGCTATTAAGTATGTAAAGCGAGATATGCCTGTTCTTGTTCTTGTCTCCGTACGAGTTGCTTCTGGAAGGCTGACCTTCACAGGGGCCATAGTTGAAGTCAACACGTGTCTCTGATAGCTGCCTTAGCTTGGGAAAAAAGATACTTGAGAAAGAAGGATTTGTCATGGGACAGAGGTCATCTTTTGGGATGATACACAATGAAGCAAAAACCCCTTGAGCTTTTGTGGTTTGAAGCTGTGAAAAGAAATGGAAAAAAAGTCCAAAATATATACAGGAGCAGTCGTGCAGGAAAGTTGAAAGGATGAGTGTAACCCTTCCGTTCTCCTTAGCTTGTTTACATTAAAAGTGGGGTCATCTGGACACCACAGGACAGTGCGCTGAACTTTTTTTTTTCACTGATTTCGGAGTTTCACTAATGTCCATGGCAGACATAAAATCCTGTCCCCCTTCGTCCACATTTGTCATGGAAGAAATCGCATAACAATATGTGGTTGGAGCCATCTGGACCCCAAGGAGAGCGGAAGGGTTAAAGGACATGAAATGCACAGGTTGTTTGAAGCAGAGGAGGGAAGCCTTAGGATGTTTGCTGGAACCGGTGAGCAGCCCTGTCTGATCCGATCAGCCCAAATAATATGTCACTTAATGAGGGCGATTATTCTGCTGGTGTTAGACAATTCACAGGCTGTTTGACAGAAACCAAACTTCAACTATAAGATCTGTTTTGGTTTTTTCCATAAAGCCACAGTTTGAGCACAAATGGACTTATCTTTTAAAAGGTTTGCACGTTTGACCTAAAAGTACTATATTTTTCATAGTATAGGTTGCATTCTTGGAAGAAATATGCAACGCTTCTGATCAAATCAGCCAATTTTGGTGTAATGCTGCATTCACACCAAGTGATTTGTGTGTCAAATTTGCATCCGTTGTCTATTTTGACTCAAATTCCTTGCTCAATGCTTCCCAAAAATGTGTTCATTAACGCTCATATGCGGAGAAGCTACTATCAAGTTTCTAGCCTCATCGCTACAAGAAAGCATTGACTGTATATTAATTTACAATGTGTGGAAGACACCTCTCCATTCAGTCTTTTTTACTTTCAGTGGTTTGTCTAAATGGCGACACCTTCAGCGGTACTTCCATGTCTCTTCCATGGTTCATTGGTGCAACTGTTTTTCTGTAACTCACTGCTCCTCCATGGGATGGATCAAATGCGGAAAATACATTCCACACTGCAATGAGCGTGACACTTCAGGGGACTTTAGCTTTAAGCTTAATTTGCACATATCTGTGCAGCCAAATACAAAATTCAGCCTTAGATGCACTTGAAATATGTGCAGGCAATGCAGCAACATGCATCTTGCCTGCGTGTATTACATGTGATAACATGAACTTCCATCATTTTTAGTGCTGGACGAACATAATTAAGAGAACTATCATGAAAGTAAAGTGGAAATTAATCGGATTCTCTCTCTCTCTCTCTCTCTCTCTCTCTTTCTCTCTCTCTCTCTCTCTCTCTCTCTCTTCTCTCTCTCTTTCTCTCTCTCTCTCTCTCTCTCTCTCTCTCTCTCTCTATATATATATATATATATTAAATCACATATACGTCACTCTTGAGTATAATTCGCACCTCTGGCCAAACTATACTAAAAAAAAGAAATTAGCTTATACTTTGAAATACACAGATGTGAGTGAATATTTTAAACCAAGCGGTTGCATTTTTTGGAAATCATGAAATGCCTCGCAAAGATAAGCCAAACAGGTTTTATCATCTTTCTCTCTTTAACACCCAGATATGTCGCCAGCAACACCTAAATAACACACACTCTTTGATATATCCTGTTACTCAATCAACTGAAGCTGATCATGACATGGATTAGGATATTGCCTTTGCACCAATATGCAGCACATAACTAACACAGTGTGGCATAAGTGAGCAAATCCTCTTTCCTTCGACAGAATCAGCTGATGTTCGAGCACTTCACTACTGTAGTGTTAAATATTGGTGCAACACTGCTTTTCTCCGCTTCACAATCTACTAATTAATTGCCTAAACAACAGAGGATCAGGAGCTAAAGCTTTGATGTCAAATAATTAATATATTCTACTATCATAAATATTGCATTTTAGGGTTTTTTTTTTTACAGGATTTATTTTAGTTGTCCTTTTTTGTGTCAGAATAGTGGTTTCCAGCGTGTTCCTTCCCTTTAGTATGTGAGCAGGTGATCCGACTTTCAACAGCAGGAAGAGAGAGACAGCTCATGATGGAGGGTCAAAGCCTGCAGGCGGAGGATAGGGCAGCAGGAGACATTAGACCCTGAGTGTGCAGCGCAGGCAGGGGCGAGGTTAAAGAGGTGAAAAATTTAAGTGCATCGCACTAATTTTAGCCCAGGTTGGAGCACTTTTTTTTTTTTTTTTTTGGATGACGCTCTTGAAATATTTTCCAAAGGTTAAAGATTTCCATACATCACTTTTTTTCTCTCTCTCTCTCTTATTTGAAAGTCTTTTCCACACACATGGGTTCCCAGTGTCACTTGTAAAACTTGCAGATTTGAGTGGTGTCCTCTCACAGAGATGCTCTCCTCTCACTCTCTTCCTCACATTCCCCAATCCTCTTAGTCCTCCGGCGGCAGACAAAGAGCAATGCTTTTCTGCTTTCGCTCCTCTGGGAAATGAAAAATCCCTTGCAGTTGCACTTTGCTGGCCTGTATTATTAGTGGGAGGCTGTCCAGCATTCAGCTGCAGTGACCATTTCTACATGTGTGTGTTTGTGCGTGGAGTCTTGCATTTGTGTTTTACCAGCCTTTGCTTTGTCAAGTGATTTGTCTTGACAGTGGCTAGCCATGATAGCTACCCTGAGTTCACACATGCAGCTGATGCTGGATTATCCTCACCATAGATAGCACTAGTGGTGGACAAAGAGGCTCAACAACACAAAAAGAGTATTATTAGTGTTCAAGCAGCCGGTTGGTCTTCTATTTTTTTCTTTTTTATTCTGCAAGCGTTAGTGTCACAAAGAGGATTTTGCTCCCTCAAAGCTGTGAGTTTGTGCTAACAAGACGTGATGCTGCCTGCCTTTCAGAAAGCTGACCTGGCAGTGGCAGGCCTGACCATTACGGCCGAGCGGGAAAAGGTGATCGACTTCTCCAAGCCTTTCATGACGCTCGGTATCAGCATCATGTATCGCGTCCACCTGGTGAGTTACCTCCCACATACACTCGCACCACCCCAATCATATCTAGATAAGTCTCCCTCCAATGAAAATCATGTTTTTTGAGCTTTTAAAATGTGTATGTGGCATTTGGAGTTATCAAAGTGTGTGTCGCGCTAGCATGTCTGGGGGGGATAAGGGTTGGGGTTAAGCAGCTCAGCACCAAAAGCCACGCCCACACAGAGGGATTTTTCTTCAGATCAACAGGAAAAATGGCTTTTTACGACATTTAGGATTTGGAATTTTTTTAAAAAACTTCACAGACCTAATTAAAACCCCACTGGGAACATTTAAAGAAAATTTAAAAAATTGTTGTAGGGGGACTCTAATGTTTAATGGCTTGATAAAAGATCACTCTCTGCTGTTTTGTAGTCTCCTGGATTTGTTAAATTTCTTCTTCAGCTGGTCCTCCCTGTTGCATCTTTTCTGTCAGTTACTTTGTTTTTCATGGTTTTCCTCCTATTTTTCTCCAGCTGTTTTTCTTCTTTTTTTTGCACATTTAGAAAGCATCCCCTCCTTTCCAGCTCACCTCTGTTCTCTAATTTGCTCCTTCTGTTCCTCTGACCTCCGTCCCAGCAGCGCCAGATGGCGTGTGTTTGTGGTGTGAAGATTCTGATGAATGTAGCGGTTTCACAGTTTTGTTCTGCTCGCTGTCTGATTAGGTACAGCATACGTGTTCACACAAGCCATGCCTTCCACGTGCAGCGACGGGCAGGCGAGCCCGAGCAAGAAAGAGCGAAATAAAAGTATTGCAGGTGGAAATGAGCCAGTGTGTGCAGAGTCAGTGGGCCATTAATCATCGGCCCTCCCCCAAAATCCAAGGTGACACTGCAGGGCCCAGTGGCACTGGCCACGGTCCACACTGAGGTGCTTGCACGTGCACAAACTAACATTACTGTAGTGTCCCAAAGGGGCGTTTACTCACATCTCGCTTTTGTCCCCACTTCTTTGAACTGTCCCATGATCTTTGCTCACTCCAAGGAGCTATGGCTGTTGGAGACTCAATTGACCACCAACAGTTGGAGAGAATCAATCAATGTTTGCAGCAGGTGCAATGTTAAAAGGGGTACCTGGCAGCACACGACCCCAGAAGTGGGATGCAGGCGGGAGGCTAGCAGCAGGAGGAGGTGGTGATATGTAGCTGCCACCCCTTAGGTGCTGGCACAGAGTCAGGGAGTCAAGCCTGCACACACTTGACCCACTTCTTCCTGACCGATATGACAGTAAAACCGAAACAAACAAAACCGTGTTTGAAAAGGTAAGGAGGAAAAAAATAGAGCGATAACTCCTGTCTTTGTCTCTCTTGCCATTCATTTCCTCACACTCTCATTTCTTCCACATAACCCCTTGGCATTTTCTTAAATCCGATTCACAGCGGTCCCTCAGCATGCTCCAAAATCCAATATTTGAATTTCTTTGACTGCACTTATTTAGTTCTAGCCCACTGACTATTGATCTGAGCCACAGTGACTTCTACAAGGGGGTTGCCTTCTTATTTCAAACTTTAAATGAAAATTTCAGTCCAATCGATAAGAATAGCGAATGCGATAAAATGAAATTGTCTGCAGGGTATTACCATTTAATCTTTGTCAGTGTGTATGTATTACATGTCAGTCTTACTCAGGCACATGCTGTTTTTCCTCACTTATTGTCTTAATTCTGTTGCGACACGTTATTTTTTGCTGTCATTGTTTGGTTTAGCTGGATGAAAATGCACATTTTCTTCTCAGTATGAACTGCAACAAAAATTTTATTTGGGTAAAACTTTTGATTTTTATTGAGAAACGTTATCATCTAAAATTAATGGACCAAATTGTTCTTGTAGTTTGATCAGTCTAGTGTTAAAAATGTCAACCTACTGCCCTGCTTTCTGTAAAATAGCAGTAAGTTTGCATCTTCCTGTTGTTTAAATAGAAAAATGAAAGACTTTGCATGTTGGAATCTAAGAGAGCAAAAACTTATAGAAGCATTTTTACTTTCCAGACTTTTTGAGTAAAAAAAAAAAAGAGAAAAAACAGAAGCAATTTTCTCAGCATGAATTTTCCTTGCAAAGTAGGGGTACTATTTGTCTCTGCTTGCCCTTTTTTGCCAAAATACATTTGGGAATGGATGAAACTCATAGCTGTGTGCTGCACACAATCATATAGAATTGGACTGCATGCTGGTGTGATGAGTTGCACCGCCAGCGCACAGCGAGGAGGTTTTGGCTCAAATCTCAGTTGGGTTCTTGGCTGTGTGGAGTTTACATGTTCTCCCATGCAGATATCATAAAGAATGAACTTTGTTTTCTTATTTGTCTGTGGCCTCATATTAGTTTCACTTTTTTCTGTTGGCCCCAGCCCAAACGTTTATATTCCCCTTTGATCTACATGAAAAATTTGGAAAGACGATGTAAGTGGCAATATTTACAGAGAATACTACTCTTCAACTCTGAAAAATATCACGGATAATGAGCAATTATTGAATATATATTTAAAAAAGGCTAAAATAACAAAAGGTTACTTGCATTGTGTACTGCCACTGCTTTTTTTCCTCCCCTCACAGCTATGGTTAAGGTGTATCGGCAGGGTGCTAATGCACAAAAACCCTAAAAAGCTTTTTTGCCTTAATGCCAAAAGGAATATTTAACATGTGAAAATGTAGTACATTCAAAAAGGTTTTGAAATTCAAATTTGATGTAAAATTTATAATGCATTAGGAAGAGAGATGGGTAAGAAAATTCATGAAATGTTAAGGTTCGTATTTTTTCTTTATGGATATTCAAAATATTTTTTTCTTTCTCCTTCCTGTTCATTGTGGCCATTGACATATCTGATCTTTTTGACAATCTTGCCACAAATATAGCACTCATTTTCATGAAATTGAATTCATGTTTAATTAAAATGGCAGATAAAGAGCCGTCAGTTCAAACAGTGATTCCAGAGATTTTTTTTAATGTGAGAAAGCAAATATTTGAAGGAACAGCAGGCTAATCATATTTCCCAACACTACAAAGTGCATTTCAAAGCATTATTTTAAAAACTCGGTTCGCCTTGTGAATTAGACCTGATTGTGTTTACCGATGTCAAAGCAATTTTTAAATGTCTTAACGTCAGTCTGTTTTTTTATTTTTTTATTAGGAGTTGGAAACGAGGTCGGGTCTTACTGTGAATATGCTAACATGGCTAACATGTAGTGGTGTTGGATTGTGTTTTTTATCTGTTACTAAAAAAGTTGAGAGCTAGCATGGTCACAGACACATTTGCTTTAGCGATATCAGTCTATTATTTTACTTGTTGCAAGCAAGGTTGAATGTTATTGAAACTATGCTAACACAACTAACATGTAGCGCTGTGACTGTTTTTTTATGTGTGACTAAAAAGGTTGAGAGCTAGCATAGTCACAGTAGGCTAACGTTTGATTTAGCTGTATCAATCTGTTTTTTTACATGTTACAAACACAGCTGGGTGTTATTGTGAATATGCTAATGCTTCTAATGTGTAAGAGTTATACATGCTGCTAACAAGGCTGGGGCTTAGTATAGTCACAGTAACGTTTATTTTAGTAGTATGTTTTTTACATGTTACAATCAAGGTTGGAAGTGATTCTGAACATGCTAATGTGGCAAATACTGTATTGTAGCTATTGTGTTGGACGAGGTGGCTGATTGGATCCCGTTCACAGTTTTGGAGTTCAGTGAACGCACATTGTTGCTAGTGGGCCCTCAGTTCTGTCACTCAACCTGTTGTCAAGGGTTTGGACTAATTGGTTTCTTCTATTGGGGAAATAGTGAGGGCTGGTGCATGAGCAAGAGAATCAAGATTGTTGGGGAAAGATTTTCTGTCTGATCTAAGTTGTTGGGTAAGCTGTACAGCGTTTTTTACAGTAACCAAAACAAAGAACCCTAAAAGAGATGCAGTCTCAGCGACTGAAAGGGACACAACAGTATGCAGAAGTGAAGTTGACTGATGAATTCAGACAGTTCCAGATTGACCAATAACACGAGTTACTGACTCTGACCGCATTTTTATTTTGACAAAATTACCCAAACGGATGTGACTCTGTACACGGGGACCCATGCATAGGCGTGTGGCCTCGAAAATCCCTCTGACTTCAAGCCAGACGATGCTCACAGTTAAATGTTGTTGTGAACATGACCCAGTGACCTCTGCCAAATCAACTCCTCTGCACAGACAGCCCCTGCAGTCATTTTATCATAACATAGCAGCTGACAGCATCTGCTCTGACACAATTAGCAATGTGCACATCATCAAAGAGCCCAGATTAAAGGGCATAAGGCCGGCAGGGACGGGAAGAAAGACCACACGTAAGGGAGGAAGTGATAAACAGCTGGAAGGGGAAGCAGAAGGAGGACAGAAAATACTAGTGTTGGGAAGCAAGCAGGTGTGTGTGGTACTTAAATGACAATAGGAAGTCTCCTTCAGCGAGTTGGTATTCAGGTAGTCAGACTTTTGTAGATGGAGGTGGGGGGCTTGTGTGGCATGAATACCAAAAGACGGGGTGACATCCTTGACTTGATAGCCTCACGAGCTCCTTGAGCCAGCACCTCTACAGCACACACACAGGAGACACGGAGGAGAGGAAAGGATGTGGTGGGAGGTTGAGTGACGACAAGGACAGAGCAAAGTAAAATAAATGAGTTCTTGATCTGCCTGTTAAAAGGGAAGAACGGGCATAAGTTTACGGCGGCGTACCGCCATTCTTTGCCATTTTATTTGTTGTGATGCTCTCATAAAAGCAGGTCATAAAGGGTGTTTCTCCGTCCATACCACGTCTGCATTATTTTCGCCTTTTTGCCTTACGTTGTCTCATTGCTTTAACACAACGATAAACCTGCATAAATTGATTCCTTGCCTCAATAAAAATAATTTACAGATGGCAGAAAAAGTGTGTGTGAGAGCTAAAGTAACCACTCGTAAAGTCACATTTACTGCTCATTGAATCTGATCCATGCTGCAATAACAGTTTGGTTGTAGTGTGGGTTTTGTCTCCTCCCACCTCGTCCAAGTTACTACTTTTACCCTAACAGCTACAGCCAGATTACGGTTAGTTTCTGTGTTCTCTCACTTGCTGCCTCTGGGCTGAGCAAACAAGCTCCTGTTGCATGAAGATGCCCAATCACGTCCTGTATCTGCCCCGCTGAAGATGGCTGACAGCACAGACAGCTGCTGACAGGATTTGAAACAGCGGCACACACACAAACACAAAGCTCCTGACAATCTGTCCCGAACCTGCAGGCTAGCCCTCCAAAATAAAGCGAGTAGACCACCTATTCATCTATGATCATAGTGTTCGAGCTAAATCCCAGACCATCTGGAGGTACTTGTCTGGCTATAACCTCTTCATTCAGGCAGCTTCTGTGCTCACGGTGGATGTATTTGCACTAAAAACAAATGTTGGGGAGGAATTTTCCTCTAGTGATGTGATCATCACAAGTGCAGTCTAGTGCTACTACAATAAACAAAACCCTCTTGGTGTCTCACCTTCTTTGTTACAAATCCAGGCTATTTTCCCCCCCAAGGATGTTAAACAATCAGAACCAAGAGTCTCCAATCACTTCACCACCATGATTTTGACCTCTACCATGTAGCAGAGTTGTTACTGTCTAAAATATGGAGTATCCGATAGGTGAACAAAAGAATTACAAAAAACAACCTTCCCTTTATTATCCACAATAATGCAAGAATACACTCACCGCCCACTTTAGTAGGCTCACCCAATCACATGGCAGCAACTCAATGCATTTAGGCATGTAGACACGGTGAAGAGGATCTGCTGCAGTTCAAACTGAGCTTCAGAATGGGGAATGACGGGGATTTAAGTGACATTGAACGTGGCATGGTTGTTGGTACCAGACGGGCTGGTCTGAGTGGTTCAGAAACTGCTGATCTGCTGGGATTTTCCCCTACAACCATCTGTTTACAGAGAATGGTCAGAAAAAGAGAAAATATCCAATAAGCAGCAGATCTGTGGACAGAAATATCTTGTTGATGCCAAAGGTCAGAGGAGAATGGCCAGACTTGTATAGTGGCAGATTTGTTTGTGCTGTTTTCTTCTTCATATTTGGCCACCCGGGTGTTAAATAGTATTTTGCGTTCACGGGACAGTCACTATAGTACTTTGGCTCTGCAAAAAAAAAAAGATGGATCTCAGAAGAACAAAGGGAAGCCTGAGTAAATCAAATTGTTAACTCTCGCGGGGAAAAAAAGAAAAATAATGAGTGACTTGATTATTATCCTCTCGTTAGTCAGCAGGGGAGCCTCTTCACACATTTTAGCTGGTCCATTAATAATGTAGGATTACTAGAAAATTAAGATGAATTACAGAAAATGCTTTGAACATCTTTTTGTGTTATTTTTATCTCAGTTTTAATGACTGTTAACATTTTTTCCCCTCAAATCCAGTTTGACTTGAAATAGAACTGAACGAAAAAAATAACTGCAGAGAAAATATGCTGACACGTTTTGCAAAAATAATAAACTTCTGCGCTCAAAAGAAATGCTTGCCAAATTCACAATTTTTGCTCCAACATTTGCAAACGGAACTTTGTCTAAAGTAAATCATTTAGAGAACCAAAGTGGAGGTTTTCTGAGCTGGCTGTTCCCCTTTTTTCCTTGTCGTTTTCATCAAATTCCTCCTGTTGTCTTTATTCCTGAGCTTCTCTCCTTCACATCCACTTGTGTGCCATCTGTTAGCTAAGAGTCCCACTTTTCCGCAGCTCTCTTCATCTTGATAACAGCACCTTGGTGGGAACTTAAAATGTGAGTACACAGGGCCAACCGTACTCAAAATGCTGCTTCAGCATGCACCAAACTGTACGAGCGAACAGCAGGACCCATGTCAGCATATACTGCTCTCAGTCCAAAGGCCGCTCAGCAGTTAAGGAGTCTTTACAGCAGCACTCTACCTCCGAGAGGCCATTGTGTGTGTTTGAGCTGTCTGTTCTATTTCCAGCCGGCTATCATCATTATCGTCGAAAGCAATTACGCTCTATAGATAGACTGGCATCCGTTATGACTGGCAGCCGGGATTTACCGAAAATTTCCTCCGTTCTGCTGCTTTCTTGCCCACTCCCCGTGTTGCGCAGCCCCTCCAATATGCAACCGATTAAGCACCTGAATTCATTTTCATCCCAAACGGGAAACAAACGCCCGTCCAAATATTTTCTCCCTCGTCGTCTCAAATTTAATTTTCAGGCCCAAAGAGATGTATCGCTGCAGTGTTTAACCCACTCCCCCCCTCAAAGGAGCACTCTCCTACAGGTACTGCTGGAAAAGGAATTGTTCACCACAGTGTTTACTCCATCTCCACAGAAATGGAGCATAAGGAAGAGAGTGACTGCGTTTATCTCATAACAACACTCGGACAGTTGGCTCTTTGATCACCTCAGCCCTACAACTGTCCTCCTGGCCCCCACAGCCGCCTTCATTTTACAGTCATTAGCAGATGGTGAACGTGCATCTGTGTGTAAATGGCTAATATCCCCCAGCTGACAGGCTATAAGCTGACAGTGGAAAATACAGTATGATCACACACAAACATACAAACAGCAACTGCCTTCATTTTAGAGGAGAAAGTTTTTGATGAAACGCTGTTATTCCATCCATTGTTTTTGGCGATTTCATCTCCAGGTAACCGGTCCAAACGGGTATAAAGCAGACAGGTACTGTTTTGGCACTGCTTAATAATGTTCCCCTCATTTCCTCTAAACTGGGCCACTGTGTACCCCCAGTTATACTGTAAGTCAAGTGTAGGTCATGGAAATGAATTTGTAGTTGATGCATCTGGACTGGTATAGTTGATTATGTGACCTCTTTTCCCTTTAATGCGTGTCCTTGTGGGGAGCTGCCTTGTACAAAAATACTCGTTTTCTGTTGTTTTATTTTTTAAGTTTAGGACCTTTCATGTAGCTTTAATGCATCAACAGTAGTTATTATTATTTTTGTATTTTCAAGACTGATTTCTAAAAAGGAAAGTGTCTTCTTTATAGTTGGACACTGGTGTGCAGCTCTAAGCAGAGGGAGGACTCGGTTGGCTGCATGCAGGACTGGCGCATGGGAAGCCAGGGTTCATTTCCCAAGGGGGCTACAATGAGCTTGTTCCAGTGTGGGTCCTTCACGCTACTGCCTCATTATGTAGACACAGAGGGAGGAGTCCCCAACCCGCATAAAATACAAATAATTTTATATAATGTGTATATATATAATTACGCTATATATATATATATATAATATATATATATATATATATTATAATATTTTTTTTTTTTTTTTTTTTTATAGTTTTAATTTAAAATAATTCTGTCAGGAAGAACATCCGGGATTAAAACAATGGATTCTCACTCCCAGCTTGTCACATGTGGACGTATGGTTTGGGCCCCCTCCGCGTCACTTTTTGACATCTTGGGTGTCCCCAAGCTCTGGGCCATGAACCGTTATCGGTCCCATGTTGCTGCCGGGCCACAGACAGGGAAAAAAATGCACATACTACTTAGGAGTCCCCAACCCTAAGGTACAGGTTCCCCGTCCAGTACCGCGTCCTGTACTGTCTCGCTCTTGTGTTAAATCCTGTTCCACGCCCTGTACCGCATCCCTCCTGTACCGCGTTGTGTACCTCGTCCTGTACCATGCCCTGTGCCACGTCTTGTGCCGCATCCTGTACAGCGTTCTGTGGGTTGTTGACCCATTATTTAATGGGAACAGCCAGCGTGTCAAAAAACGACAAATTGGGGACACCCAAAACATAAAAAAGTGGCATGGAGACACTTTCTGGTCCCATATCACTGTACATGATCAACATGGTGAATGATTCCAACATACCATTTGCTATTTATTTTTAACTCGTTGTGTATATGAAATGAATAACTTTACTTGATTTTGCTTTTATATAATAATCTGATTTACAACAGTTCCCTGTCTTTTGTTTTTTTTATTTTTCTCTTTCCTTTTTTTTGTTTGTTTCTAGAACCTGACCCGTAAAATGCTGCATATTTTACCTGTATAATGTTATTTGATTAGTTAAAACTCAATAAAAACTTAAGTTGGAAAAAAAAAAGGTTTCATGGAGGGGGCGCTAACCATACAATCATTTATGACCAGTGAGAAAGGGTAGAACTAAAATATGCGATCAGTGAAAGCCGATTCACTCTGACGACCCCTTAGGACAGGGGTTCCGTACTACGGCCCGCGGGCCAGATCCGGCCCTCCTCCACATTTGGCCTCCAAACACTAACACAAGTGCATGACTTTTTTTCTCAATCTGGCCAATCGAGACCCTCATAGACTGTGACTTTTTATTCCACCCTTCTGCAGTCTGGAACGTGACGGGAGAGGATAGACCAGGGGTCTGCAACCTGCGGCTCCAGAGCCACATGTGGCTCTTGTATCTCTCCATGGTGGCTCTCTGGCTGAAGAAAAATAAATTAATAGTAATTTTAAAAAAAACAAAATGGGAGATTGACTATTATTTTAGCAACATGCTAACATTTTTGGCTAATTTGTTATCCACTGGGGTTTATAGGCTAATTTAGAGTTTTAGCTTCTATTATGGCAACATGCTAACGTTTTTGACTAAGTTAGTGTACTGAGAATTTTCTTGCTATTTTGGAGTTCAGCTATAGTAATTAAACAACAAGCTAGCTTTTTTTTTTTTTTTTTCTCGGATTTGGCCTCTAATTGGTTTTTATGCTATGTTGGAGTTTAGCTAATATTGTAGCAAAATGCTAGCATTTTGAGCTAATTTGTTATCTACTAAGGGTTTTAGGCTAATTTTGAGTATACAGTAGCTTTTATTTCAGCAACATGTTAAAATCTTTGGTTAATTTCATTTACAGTGAAATGTCATGCTCATTTGAAGTTCAGCTAGTATTTAAGCAACAATCTTGCTTTTTTGCTACTAAAGTTAAAACCTTAAAAAAATTCCCGTTTGGAGAGATGCTAGTTTCTTTTTATATATATATATATTTTCCTTTCCGTTCGTGCCAAAAATGTGTTTTTGTATAATTTTTCTGTGAAGATTACAGAAAAGATTTTTTTTAATGTGGCTCTCTAGAAAACCATAAATATTTACATTTAGACACACCCTGTACTTTTTTTCTGTTATCCTAAAAACTGACCCAGGTACCGCCTCAGAGAATTGAATAGCTTTTTTTCCCTCACAAGTAAAAGTTTGGGGACCCCTGCCTGAGGGGCTACGCCGAAAACAACCAGTGTGCAGCTCTGTTGGCAACTCATGGGAGACTGAGTTTGTGCTTTCATACTGTGTTGATCTGAATGTTTACATGCAAATGAGATTCAAATAATAATAGTGCTATCAGTTCATGACAGAAAAATCTCTTTTTATCAGACCAGAAGTCCATTATTTACGGTCACAGCCACTTTGTCCCTCCATGTTTGCCAAATGAAACTAGGCAACAGTGAGTTCCGGCAAAAACCTCAACTGTATGAGGCAAAATACATGTTTTTAAGTTATTTATGCTAATAAGTGTATGATCACATTACATTTTTCACATTTTAATCTTGTTTCAGCAAAAGTCTTTTTTGGTTTGATGGCAGGGGTTCAAATATTGAATGTAACAGTCTGATTTCAGCTCTAACGTTTATGTTTTTGTTTTCCAGGGACGGAGGCCGGGTTACTTCTCCTTCCTCGATCCCTTCTCCCCTGGCGTCTGGCTCTTCATGCTCCTGGCCTACTTGGCTGTCAGCTGCGTCCTATTCCTCGTTGCCAGGTAAAAAGCTCAGACGAGACAGGCAGAAAAGACCGAGAAACCAACAAAGGCTTCTGAAGAGTTTAAACATGAAAAGGTTTGTTTGTGGGACGCGTGCAGCAGGAAACAGGTGTCTGCTCTCTCGCATCTCTTCGGCATCTGCCGTTGATCTTCCACATCACAGTGAAAGAGATGCCCCCCACCACCACCTCCTCCCAGCAGTCGGTCCCTGGCACCACACTGCCACCTGCTGGCCAGGGATGGAACTCCTGCTGCTGAAATGCTTCATAACATTAGAAACATCAAGTCACAAAAAAACGGAAAATTACCCCACGCCTGCTGATTTAATCAAGACTCCAGATTGGTAGACTTATTGCATCTCTAAAGAGAGCTGTATGGGTGGCTTGAGGCTATAATTGGCACCCTACTTATAGAGGTTGGGAGATGCAATTTAATCATTGTAATTATGCTTAAAATCAAATGCACACCTCTTTTTTTTGCTGCATTTGCCAAGAGAAGATTAAATTGGGCAGTAATTTATTTTAAAATGCTTTTATTTAAAAAAACAAAAAAAAAAAAAAAAACATTTTTGGTAATTTTGCAACAAAAAACACACAACCCTAATTTAAAGACTCATTAAAATACAATTCTGACTCTATCCTGAAAATAAATTCCCTTCATATAGAATATCCAGGTATGAAAGGAAGTCACTGATGGTGACTTCAAGCTCAGGTGATTGTCAGTCACCTCATCCTTCAATCCTTTCTGCCTCTATATCTGTCTATCCCTTGGGTTTTCACCCGTGCTGAATACATTTTTCATGCCTGTCACTGTTTACATAACCTGTTGTCTCTGCATCCCCAGACTGACGCCGTACGAGTGGTACAATCCTCACCCGTGTCTGAAGGGCCGATGCAACCTGCTGATCAACCAGTACTCACTCGGCAACAGCTTCTGGTTCCCTGTTGGGGGATTCATGCAGCAAGGGTCCACCATAGCTCCCAGAGCTCTCTCCACACGCTGTGTGAGCGGAGTATGGTCAGTATTAGTTTAAAATTCATCGAATCCATTTTCAGTGTTGAATTTTTTGATTAAACAGATTTTTTTTTCTTATTTTTGATATGTGGCTAGAATGTTTAATGTATTTTGTTTCCGAGCACCGAGTTTCAGCTATGAAAGATAATCTGTGCAAGTTTGAAAATGTTGACAACTGCAGTAAAATCCTAACTTTATGTCCAAGTGGTAATTAACTTCAATCAATTCTTTCAAGATAGTAGTAACATTTGCGTGTGTATGCATTCATGACATGAGACATTGTCTACGTCACCATCCAAACCGAACATTCGTACTTTTCTTCATAAACACCCTCCGCAAAATCCTTTGTAAATCCCGTTGCGCGTTCTCCTGCAAGGTGTGCGGTTGCACGCTTTCATCTGAATAATCCATCAGCCGCCAGTGCATCTACATGTGTCCGTATCTGATTACATGTGTCATGGATTTGTCTGCGCACACAGGTGGGCCTTCACACTGATCATCATCTCTTCATACACCGCCAACCTGGCAGCCTTCCTCACAGTGCAGAGGATGGAGGTGCCAATAGAGTCGGTGGATGATCTGGCAGATCAGACATCAATAGAGTACGGCACAATGCACGGAGGATCCACCATGACCTTCTTTCAGGTGAGAGCTGACACTCCGCGTGCAGCTGCAACCAGAAGTTTACAGTTAATCTAAATCTGTTTGCAAAATGTCAGACATTTGCAGGAACGATGTTGATCTTCTGTAACAGGGGAATTAAACTTTTGGCTTAAACATTTTTTTTTTTTACTTCTTGTAAATCAAATTCTTTCTCACAGAGCTGGGAGGTGACCTTTTCTCATGTCTGATCAATATCTTTAACATATTTTGCTCCATAAAATGTGTGTATTTTAAGGAGATGTTTCCATATTCTTTTTATAGATGGGGTACATCATTTTAAAAAGATGTGCTAGGAAAAGTGTTAGTACTTTCAAAATAAAATTACTCAAACAAATAAAGTCTTCCAAATCCATCACTTTATTTATATAACCTTTGTCATCAACTTTGATGTAAACACAAGGGGCTGAACTAAAATGAAATATATAAACATCAGATAAACTATAAGAAGTCGTAAAACACAGTAGATAAAAGAAGCAATAATAAAACAGACGTTAAAATAGAAAATAACAGAAACACTTGCTAGAATTGTAGGAGTAACTCCATAATAATTTCTAGAGAAAAAGAAACAAAGTGTAAACAGTTAAAACGTATATGAATAAAATAAGCTTTTACCCACAGAAATCCTGGGCCATTTCATTTAGCTATTTTCTATCTGTTCTGTTTATTTATGTTTAAAACAGGTTTTTTTGTGACAATGTTTTATTTCCATCTTTGTAGTAGAAACACAACTTATTTTTACAGATATTTTTCATTATATTACACAATAATTGTCTAAAAACCTAAATTCAGAGTCTTTATTTTCTTTTTCTTTTTTGTTGCATTTATCACAAAAAAATGGGAACAATGCATGTTTTAAATGTAACAAATATTAAATTTGTAGAGACAAAATAAAAAATGATATAAAACCAAACAAAAAGCGTATAAAGATAATATCAACACAATGTAAAAAATGTTTAAAAAAATATATATATAATCAAAGTTGCACTTAATGTGTCATAACTTTTATGTTCGTGTTTTCACCCAATTCTTTTTTAAAGCTGCACATTTTTTTAAACATTAATGTTTAATTCAAATCAAATCAATCAAAACTTACATGTAGATAAATCCAAGAAAATGATACAATTTTAATGACAGATAGCAACTAAAAAAGTTGTGGAATGTCAAATCAAATTTGAATATCAGCTTAAAGTTTAACTAAAAAGAAACGTCTTTAGTTGACTTTTAAATCACTCGACAGTCAATCTTACGCAGTGGCAATGGAAGTGCGTTCCAGAGTTGTGGGGCAACAGTCTGAAAGGGAACAACCCCTCTGGTTTTAAAACGCGTTTTTGGAACATTTTAAAGGTTCAAAGCTTTAGATCTCTCGGAGCGAGCAGGAGTTTGGGGCTAAACAGAAGATTGGCAAACACACCGCTGAGCTCGGAGGGTGAAGAAAATAGGTAAAAAGGTCAAAGCTCAACTATGTCAGCAATTAATCTTTATATTGACCAATGCCATATAAGAATTACAATGTTTACTGTGCATCCCGAGAATATATAGTAGAGCTGTAACCAGCAAAAAAGAATCAAACACACTAGGTAAATATATATTCTTTTTTTTTTGTTTGTTGCTATGAATCTACCCAAATAGAAGTGAAACTTTGAATAAGAATAAATCTGCATATTTACCTTTTATTTCTGCTTTTCTTCCATTTCAGGCAAAAAGTCAATGTTTTTACTCCACACTAATGGGAGTTTTCCTACTAATGCAACAAATTGATCAGTAAAAATATTTGGACTTATCAAAAAAGGGATTATATTTGATTAAAGCTGGCTTGCTGTGTATAAATACACACCAACGTGGTTCTGAACTGTATCTTGGAATAGCAGCTGTTTCATGATTTTTTTTTCCAGTCAAGCTAAAAAACTGGATTTAAACAAATTTAGATGTAAAAAAAAAAACTTTTTTTTTAAACATTTCCTAATTATTGTCATTGAAGACATAAAATCATGGAAGCTTAAACCTTTCAAAACTTTAATGACATGCATGAAAGAAATGTCTGACTTTTTTATTTTTTTAAATCACACAACTTTTGACTACATCCATTTACAACCTAAAAAACACATGCAAGCATGGCTTCTTTTGAAAGACTAGTGATCAATGATAGCTGTGACCCGTGTCTGCTTTTCTGCTCCTACCGTCTGCCTCTTCTAACTGCAACTTTTATCTGCTTCACTTCTGTTATCTGCACAACCATTAAATATCTGTCTCCTTTTGAGGGGGGCGAGGCAATGTCTACATCACACGCGGCGCTCCTTCATCTTTCTGAAAATTTGACCTCAAAAGCTGACAGAAAAACACTGTGAGAAATAGATGTCGTTACAGGGGAGAGGACAGTGAAGAATGATATGAGAGGAATGGAAAGGAAACATTACCTCTGGACACCTTGGTGCTTTTGTTTTCACCAGACATCGAATAGATGGTTCAAGAGGGCGCGTCATTTGAAAGGAATTGAAGTTCAATTTTGCCTCTTTTTAAAGTGCCAGATATCTAAAAGCTAAACAAAGTCATGAGCAGAGGTTGTGCACATGCACATTTGCAGCTTATCATCTGCCTCTGCTGTGCAGAACTCCCGCTATCAAACCTATCAGCGGATGTGGAACTTCATGCACTCAAAGCAGCCCAGCGTGTTTGTGAAGAGCACAGAGGAGGGGATCGCCCGTGTCTTGAACTCCAACTACGCCTATCTGTTGGAGAGCACCATGAATGAGTACTACCACCAGAGAAACTGTAACCTGACCCAGATCGGAGGACTGCTGGACACCAAAGGCTATGGCGTCGGTATGCCGTTGGGTGAGTAGAGAATGATGCGTGGGGGAAGAATTCAAAGGGACAAAAAAAGAAGACGGAGAGGTTCACTGATGAAGTCAGAAAATCAACTATGCATCACTCTTTGACAGTTTAGAGGAAGAGTGAAATCTCTGTTTGACTTAAATATACTGTATGGGAGGCTGGGATAGGTGGAATGCTACATAGGTGCAAAAACAAGATATTTGTTTCTGGGGGTTTTAAATAACGCAAAATTTGAAAAAATCTATTAATGCAAACTGTTATTTTATGTTAGTCATTAGGAAAAAAAGTTAAAAATAAAATAGTTAATTTTAAATAAAATTTTAAAAAGCATTTTTTTCTTCACTTACACAAAAATAATTGACTGTATATAGAGAACTGGACTGAGTCATTGTGATGTCACCCATAGAAAACGACTTACTTCCGGGTCTAAACAAATTAGGTTAATTCAGTTGGTATTTTTCTGTCATATATCTGTCGCCATATTGGAACCAGATGTCATTAGTAACCTGTGATTGGTCAGTGTCCGTCTGAGTCTACACTTATATGGCAACCACTTTCTCCAATCAGTAGTGAGCATGTTAGTGGGCCACACCCCTTCCACTGAAATTGGGATAAGAAGAATCTGTCAAGAAAACATGGAAAGCGTTCAATAGAAGGCAATCTACTTCATTGAGGCATCTGATTGGTCAGTTTAAACTTCAATAACTTGCGCTACAAAAAAAACATAATTAAAGAAAAATAGGAATTGTAAGAGTATTTAAAAAAATGTACCAAAGCAAGAGTGGTTATTCTGACAAATACAATGAAAGTCAATGGGATTTTTTTTGAACACAAAGGTGATTATTTGGGATTATTTCATAATGAATAATGCTTTGTAAAAACAGGAGCGTGTTCTCGTTACCTCACTAACAGCTAACAGAGAAACACTGCCACAAATACCCCAGCCGTCTCATTGGTGCCTCAGTCTTCAAGTTCTGCTGAGCTAGCAAGAAAACAGACAAAAGATGAAGTTTTAGAGTGACAGCACTCAACAATGTCCAATGCATTCAACTCAGCTGACAGGTTGAGTCAATCTCTGCATTCTGGGCAAGTTTTGCTTCACTATAAATAATTTAATATGTTGTGCTTTGTGTGTTATTCGAAACTGTTGGTTTTTCAAAGTTTTCTTTACTAAATAAGCTGATGTTATTTTGCACGAATTTACAGGCAACCAGCACACATAATACCAAGATGCACATTGCTGCATTGTCCACATGTATTTTAAGTGTGTCCTGTGTTGCTGCTGGTCAGAGAAATTAACCTAACCCAAACCATATCCCTAACCCCAACTCCAATCCTTTCTCTGAGTCGGCGCGGCCAGTGCTGAACTCTTCTTGGCCTTGGTATTTAGAAGATTACGTGTGAATAATTAAATATTTAATTTGAATCCAACTGGAGAACCAGGCAGGGTCTCATGTCCTGTCATCATATGTCCTCTGACGATGTAAAGTACAGGAGAGTAGGGAAATGAAGGCTTGTGAAGTGTGCTGCTCCTCCCCAACACGCCTTCCTCTGTGTCAGAACTGCCGTCCGTACCAATCACACACTACAAAGCAGTCAAACCAGCCGGACACTCCCCCAATAATCTCTACAACAACTCAATAAGACGTTTTTGGTTACTTCTTATTTTAGGGAAATGAGGAATATACTAAATTACCTCTCTACCACCTCAGTTTTACCTCTTGGTTGAGGATATTTCAGCCTGGGTATTAAATGTGATGTAGTTTTCTTGTTTTTTTTCTTTAGGTGACAGGTTATTGAGGCGAGGTTATGTGCAGTTTAACCTGTCATTCTTGCTGCATGCCCCATGCCTGAATCAGAACAGCTGTCACCGACATGCTACAAGACAGAACCAGTGAAAGCAGTCCAGGTCAGACACATAATAGGAGGGCTTGTGCTTGAACTTTGCACAACTTGATCCCGATCCTTTAAAAGAGACCCAAAGTTACCTGTTTGATGTCTAGTTGTGAGTGATTCTGTGAGGAAAGGTAAGTCATAATGGACTAACAAGACCCCTGACATGTCTTGGCTGTGACTTATTTCGTCCATTAGTTTATGATCTGGTGTCATGTGGAGGCAGCGGCTGGCTATTTATAGGAGGTGAATAATGAGCTGCAGCTTGCACTCGGTCTGTGTGCACACCAGGAAATCCTTCTCTAATCAAGAACAGTTACAGAGGATATGCAGCAGATGAGAGTCTTCCTTTGCCAAAGGAGTCGCGTAAAAGATGTAAAACAAAGCCAAAACCTGGACTACCGCCATCGCAATGCTCAGATAAAATACTATATGTTTTTATGGATGTAATATGGTTCCGTCTCCAAGCATAAAACAGTTCAAACCTGAGCTAAAATCTTCACTTTGCACTGCAATGAAACTTTTTTCCAACTGTTTCAGCCCACACAGAAACAGTTCTGCTGATGTCTAATGAACTGCAACGTTAGGAGCATTAGAGTATTGTGTTAACATTGTTTTACCTAGCTGTGTACTTTTAAATACATATATATATGTAAAATTTATAAAAATATAAGTGTACATATAAGCATATATACACTTATATATATATATATATATGCTTATATGTACACTTATATATATATATATAAGTGTACATATAAGCATATATACACTTATATATATATATATATATATATATATATATATATATAAGGAATTCTGTATTTGTTGTGCAGTTAACCTTTTTTTAAACTTGCTGCAAAAAGTGAACTGTCCAAGGAAATAATAAATGTGGATTTTCTTCAGCCTTTTCCTCCTTCCTTCCCCCCCAGGGTCTGTGTACCGTGATGAGTTTGACCTCGCCATCCTCAAACTGCAGGAAGATAATCGTTTGGAGATCCTCAAGAGGAAGTGGTGGGATGGTGGCAAGTGTCCAAAAGAGGAGGATCACCGAGCCAAAGGTTTTTCTTTGACTTTAAAGTCCTGATCTCCATGGCGCACGTGTAGCACAACGTGTTCGTTCTTGATCAGGATGTTTTCTTTTCCAGGTCTGGGTATGGAGAACATAGGCGGCATCTTTGTGGTCCTGGTGTGTGGCCTGCTCGTAGCGATCTTCATGGCTGTTCTGGAGTTTGTCTGGATGTTAAAGCAAACACCAGGAAATGAGGTGGGAGAGAAGGGATCGAAATGCGTCTTTGCCCACCCTTTTGCATTTCTGTCAAATTTTTTTCCCCACAATACACTCCTTCATCTTAAAGTCTTTTTCTCTGACTTCATAAAATTCTGTCAAATCTATAAAGACCCCCTGAAAGAGCTTGACACTGAATTTGCTCAGCAATTATTTATGGTAAAAGACCCACTCTGATTAAAATAGTGTTTTTGGTTTTTTTAACATGTTCTTGTAGCATTTTTCTCATGATGGAGGACATATACAAAGAAAATCAAGCAAAAATTAAATTCCATTTCTGAGCATTTTGGTTTTCAAGATTCCTGTTAATCAGGAACAGATGACAAAAAATGCCACTTTGAAAAAAGCTTATTTGTGACGTAGAATATCTGATGGCCACTCCCTGCTCCGCTCCTGCTACTGGTAAACAAATATATCCATCAACATCTGTTATCATCATGTGAGCTGCCATCTGGCTCAAAACTGTACGGCTGGATAGCTTTGATATTGCTCTCCATTCTTGCTGCATCACTGAGGTTAGGTTGGGGCAGTAAGCCAGTGGGAGAGCATGTAAACAAAGAGCTCTCAGCAACAGAAAGGGGAAGGGGGTAGGGTTTGCTTAATGCCAACAGTCCTGCCCCCAGAATTCTGAAGGGGAATTTGTTTGTAATAATATTCTTGCCACCACAATGAGAACAAAAGTCACAGATTTGAATTTAAAAAAAAAAAGTTTACATTGCACACAAATTGATCAGATTTAAAAAAGACAATTTCTAAGTAGTAAAGGAAAATATTAAATGTTTGGTTTTTTTTTTTTTTTTTTAAAGTTGTTGTGTCGTAAATGCAAAACATTTTTTGTAACCAGAGAAAAATAATTTTGAAAGCAAACATGTCATATTTTCTTTTTTGTTTTTTAAAAATGAACAATTTGTTTGCAATTTGTTGAAATTTTGATGTCAGATTTGTGACTTTTGTTCTCATTGTCATGGCACAAATATTATTTCACGGTAAACCTCACAGGTTTTTGATTTTTGCCTAAAAATGGGATTAAAAGACCACAATGAAAGCTTAAAGTAGCTTAAAAGATGATCAGAAAGGACTTTAACATCTTGATACACATAAAAAGTTAAATACATACAACAGGACCAATACATCATCAATTATTTGAAGAAAGACATTAATATTCTCCTATGTTTAAATTTGTTTACCTTTAAAACATTTGAATATGATTTTTTTTGTCTATTTATTCCTAATTTCGTCTGTTTTCGTGCCTAGAATGTTAATCTGATTGTAGTTGACTTCACTTTGTGACAAATCCAGTTAAAATTCTAACTGCTGTCCATGTAAATGAGCTGAGGACAGATGTTCTGTATGCAATTTATGTGTTTTTCTCTGTATTCACTTAACCATAAAATGTATCTGTTATGTGTCTGTGATGTTCATCAGTCTGTCCTGATCAAGTCAGTCAGTCAGTGAGTGGTCTGGCATCTCTCCCTGTCTCCCTCTCTCACCCCCTCTGCACCCTGTCTTTTTCTTCCCGTGTGTGTGCTTGCAGCAGTCAGTGTGTGACGAAATGCTGCGGGAGCTCCAGGGCATCATTCTGTGCCGCGACAGCCTCCAGGTGAGGCGCCGGCGGACGGCGTCGATGCTGCGGCCGAGGCCTTTGCCTCTGGAGGAGCGTCGGGCGCGGGCTGCGGCTGTCAGCCTCAGCAACGGGAAGCTCTGTGGCGGTACCGGACTGCCCGAGCACCTCTCGCACAGATTCACACAGGAGGCCGCCCTGGTCGCCAGGGGCTGCACCCATATTCGGATTTGCCCCGAGTGCCGCCGCTTCCAGGGACTGAGGATGCGTCCCGCGGGGGCCACGGGGATCCTTCCGTCTCCCACGCACAGCGAGGAAAGCATAGACTGGGACAAGGCCACAAATAGCAGTGAACCTGAATAACACACGGGAAACCATGCCAGACTGACCGTCCCGGCCGACACCCCCGTTGATTGCAGGGATCAAAGACAATGTGGTATTTTGATTCAGCCATTTGGAGCGTATTGTTGAAGGGCAGGACAATGCTCGGGGCTCTGCTTTGCCCTTGGGACAACAGTCCACAGTCAGTTTTTGGAATCTCCTTGGGTGAATTTTTTCCCCCGCAGCAGATGAAAAACGGATGAGTCTGTCTCATGTGGTCCCTAACGGCCCCTTGCACTCTATGAAACAGGACGGACAAAAACAGCTACGGGGCATTTGTACTATGCAGTATTTCCAGTCAGTTATCATTGTGCCGTTGCTTTTTTATTTGGTATTATTATTATTTTTCGTTGGAAGATTATTATTGTATTGTATATTTTCTTTTCTTTTTTTTTTTTAATCTGTCAGTCTGCTGTACGAACATGTATTGCCTCGAAACAGCTGGAGGACGATGGACAAGCTATCGCAAGGTCATTCCTCAAAACCTTTTATTTTGAAAGTGCCAAAAACCATAAGTTTGACCTTGTGACTGAAGACAGCGCCGCAGCCTTGAGAAGACAACAGACTCGACCGAACTTAGAAAACATACAGACTTCTTTTTGTAGTAATGATATTCGATTAAAACATTTTTAACTGTTGATATCTCTGAAAGACAGCATCGCATGTCCAGAGGTGTTGGCACTGAGGAGTGATTTGCTGAAAGAAAGTGATGGAAAAAATGCCTGCATACAGACCTCCATTCATTTGACTTTTTAGTGTGTCTTCAGATTCCTTCTCCACTATGTATTTAGTTTTTACTCATTGAACCAGAAAGCTCTTTCGGAATCTCTCACTGTTCAAACTGTTCAAGTGGTGAATGCTTAGAGGCCATTTTCACGGCACATATAAGCAGAGATGATTTGGTTTTATCAGTGGATGAATCAAACCCAGCATTTATGAGAGTTAACCAAAAGCATAACGTTTCTAGGAAGGCAAAGAGGTTTTTTTGTCTACAGTAAACTGGGGGTTTTTTTTATATAAATGTCAAGGCAGTTTTGCTTTTATTGATTTGGAAGTTTTACACTCCACTTAAAGCAGCATTTCAACTGAGGTCTGACCTGTCAGGCACTGACATTTTCTTATTAGTAAATGGGATGAATTGGAGTTTAAAAACACACATACATGAAATTAAAATATTTTTTAACCCTATAAAATTGTATTACTTGATATACAGTAAAGCTGAGGGGAGAATTATCAGGTTTTTGCTCGAAAAAAACTGTTGATGAATATTCAGGATAGAAGTTCCTTATTTACCTACAGCCTCAAGTTTGATCCAAACATTTTTACTCTATATTGATTTTGAACAGATTTTGCATTCTTTCAATAAAGCAGGAAGTCATTGAAAAAAAAAAAAAACAACAGATGAGTTGTTCTCACCATAAAGTTTTGATAATTAGCTAAACTTTGTCCTGTCTTTTTCCCTTGTTTTTTTTAGATTTAATGGAAGCAGTCATTTTGAAATGAGCAGGAAGGCTCTTCTACTGCCTCTAGTGGAAGGTTAATGAACTACAGGGCATAAAGCAGGGACATAGTTAAAAAAACAATTTTGTAAAATTCCTACCCCAACCCCAACTACTAAAAGAAACTACATAGTTGGGGATTGTCTAGTGCCCTGGATTTTAAAAGCAATTCGGACACCATGCTCACTACTTTTTTTTTTTTTGTTTTTCTAAACGCTGGAAATGACGTCACCAATTTCAGAAAGCGAATTCGAATTAATATGAACATTTCACAATGTATATTTGTGACTCTACTGCGTTCTGATGATGAAAACGTGGATAGTTTTAAAAAAAATTACATTTAAATGCGTTTTCACAAAAATTGATTGACTGCAATGCATTGTGGTCTATATTTGCTAATGTTGTGAGCATCAAAGCACGCTAGTTTTTCACTGTTAGCGAATTTCTATGGCACTTGATTTGGACAGAACAACAGAATGCCAAACGCACTATATAGTGCATTGTATAGTGAGTAGGGAAGGAATTTGGACAAAATCTGTTTTTTTAGGAGAGTTTGGATCAAGCTAAGGAGATAGGGAACTGTTATAAAATCCGATACGAGTGGTTTTATGTGGTTAAAACAAATGTTATTAGATTTGGAATAAATCCTAAAAGATAGAGGGAAAAAAATTAAAATTATTCATTTATTTTAACGGGTCTTACCCCGAGAAATTAGATAGATAAATTAGATGAATGAGTTTTGTTCACAAGACATTGAGATCTCTATTCAAAAACTTAATTGACCCTTTTTTTGTCTCCAGAAGAAATTGTTGCCTTAGAAAAATATCAGCCAGGAACAGAAATCCCTCATCATTTCTGTGTGGAAGCTGCTCAGAGTTGGGTCAAAAGATGCAGCAACAAGAGTCAAAGGTCATCCACATGTTTGCTGTCAGTAATCACTGCTCATAGAAAAGTGTGAAGGAGATTGGACATCAAACAACAAGATCTCTTCAAATGTTGGTTTTTGTCTAGATTATTTGTCACTCACAAGTTGTCTTGTTTATTTTCCCACATTGAGCTTTCCATTTATCATAAAACCTTTTTTTTTCAATGTTTTTCAAGCAAAACCCTTTAATACTTCTTTCATAAAGAGAACACAGAAGTCCGCAATCTTCACACATTCTAGGTTACATGTTTATTTTACTATTAAATTGTTCAAATCCCACATCAAGAGTAAAACGATGCAATATCCACATGTGATTATTGTATTATAAATAGTTGCTATCCATATTTTGAATGTTGCTAAAAAAACAAACTCATAAGAGTCTGAAGAGTCTCACTGGTCCTAATAGGAACATCTTAAGCTCTGAAAACACTTACAAGGCTGCTAAATCAAGCGTGCTTCGACTGAGATTGCCAATTACCTTGACAGCACGGAGAGCAGTGGAGTAAAGATTAAAACAAATTCCACTGAGGCTCTGGGCGACTCTCTCTACCAAACAGTCCAACAGAATCTGGCTGCTGTTCTATATATGCTTTATATTTGTCGCTTATGTTTTCTTTTTTTATTAATCCGTTTTCATTGGACTTCCCCTCTTTTTATTTGGTTGTGGCGTCGCCCCTTCTTTTCTCTTTTGTGTGTGAACTTGCCATCCGTCTTGCCGAATCACCTCTTGTAGTTATGAACTTTACTTTTTTTTTTTTTTTAATTTATAAAATGTATTTATTCAACAAGGAGAAGTGACTTATGTTGGTGAGTAAACATAAGAGGAACTGAGTGAAATCCAGGAATTTTAAGTATCAAGATCCTGTTTTTATTCTATTTCCTATCTGGACGCCCATGAATCTTTCAAAAGCTAAGAATTTGTGTTTGTAGGAAGTTTTTTTGCAAAGAATAATGAGTTTTAAAAACCCCACTTATGTGCTGCACAAATTCCGTCCCAGTTCATTGTTCATTGTGATTTGTGGTGAACTTTCCAGCCTCCTCAGGATGGTGATGGATCACCGGCTTCTGATTTACCGTTTGCCTCTTCTAGTGCTGGCCTTACCTTAACATCGCATTTCCTCAACATGTACATGCTTGAGTGAGAAAGTGACATACTTGTATGTCAGTGGGTAAAGTTTGTCCTTCTGGTCATCATCTGGTGCTCCCACTCCATAAATTATTTTTCTGCTTTGCGATGTCTGTTGGATTTATGAAGCCCATAATAGGGACTAACCGCCTGGAGAGCTGCTTCATGCTGTGGAGAGTAACGTTTCTACCTAATAAAGACTGACATTACATGCTCATGTTTTCCGTTAAACCACAAAATCTGTCCTTTAGTTCCAGTCGCTGTGCATGTACCCCTGCGTTTATTCTGTTGTGTTCTTTTATGGCAGTAGCTGAACATATTCGACTCATTCCCCCTGCCCTCTCCTTGTCATTGTGAGATCATTGCTTTGTCCTCGCTCAAAGCAAAAACTCCCAAAGACAAGATCACTACGGATCCTCATCACTAATGAGCACCGGATCAGATGATCGTCTACACAAACTACCAGATTCACAGCAATTTGGATGAAAACCTTTGTAAGGTTTGTTATTTTTGTATTTGCAAAGTTTTGTGTTCAATATGTGTTCTCATAAAAGAGGTTTTCAAGGTGTATGAGATGTCTACAAGATGAGATGCCGTCAAGGCCGTTCTGACCTTCTGCTCACTGACGGATGCTGAAGAATTTGACCAAAACATCTTGACATTGCTTGTCTTTCAGAGAAATAAAAGTGGAACTTCAGTTATCTGTTGTGCTGTTTCTATATCATGAGTAGTGCTGAGTGAGCGCTCAACCTCTGATTGGAAGATTGCAGGTTTAGTCTTTGCCGTGTGTTGAAGTGTCGTTGGGCAAGACACTGAACCCCACATTGCTCCTGGGGGTTATAGGTTGGTGCCAGTATTCAGCAGTGGAGCCACCGTTAGTGTGTGAATGTGTATGCGGGTAAAAGCACTTTGGGACTTTTAAAGCTGCATTTACACCAAACATGATTAACTCGTCAGAGGAGGCCAGTTTCAATGTTAAGTCAACGTCACTGCATAATCACTGGACATGTTGTATTCCCAATGGGAAGTATCCACTGATTCCACACTGTTGAAAAACAGATTGGTATTTCAGTCTTTTTTTTTTTCCAGAACAACCATTCTTGCTATGATATCCTCCTCAACCTTGGCGAGGACAACACATTGCATCAGTTTTGGCATGTGTTCAGTGGGTGGAGTCCAAACCCAACACGAAGAAGGATCTGATCATTCTCTTACTGAATATAATCATATTTTCTTATTTTCATCGAGACGATAAAAAAGGTCTTCTAATTTTATTCTCATTTTTAACTTTCCCCTTTCGTACCGATGCAGGACAACAAGTCTTCAAACTGGGTCACAGAGACATGGAAGTACCGCTGAGAGCGGTCGTCATTCAGACGCAGGAGTGAAGCTCACCGTTTTGGGAAAATCTCGGAGTGATCTCATTATTCCAGATATAGAGACGATATTATCAATAACTTTATTGAACTCCTTAAAATAAGAAAATCTGATCACTAGGAATCATCCATGTCTTCCATGGGTTGTAAATGTGATATACAGACAGACACCACTCCATGTAGCATTCAGGCTAAAAACCTTCAGCGGTAGCTCCTCCCACATGCATCTGTGGCATCGAGCTCATAAACAGCGAGTCATCTGAACAGAGGTGTCTGACGTGAATTTGCCGAGTGAATTGCGTTCAATGTGACTACAGCATAAGAAAGCAGTAAAGTGCCACACAAGTATATGTATTCCTTTATTCCTTTCTTGATCATTGCATCCACAGTTGCTGATTACACTATTCCTTAAGCACTGGTTAGGTGTGTTTGCACTCAATTGCTCATAAACAATTTGTTTGTTCACATGATTTTCCAAATGTTGGGTCTGCAGAGAAGCAAAGGGAAGAGGAAGTGGAACAAAGCAAGGCTGTTTCTCTGGAATCCACCACAACATGGACTGGAAATGGTTAAATTAGCACTTCTGTTTCAGCACATCTAAATTATAACGTGTTTGAACTCGACTCAACCGCTTTTCAGCGCAGTTTATCTTTTGATCACTCAGTAGCATAAGGCATATTTATAGCTTTCCACGCGGAAGATCATTTTTTCTCAATAATGGGTGCATGGTGCTTATCTAATTTAAATGACTGGTGGCTTCAGTCAGTCCTGTTAAACTCCAAACAAAGAGAAGCACACCCTCGGAGAACAATTGCTTCTTGTTTTTTTTTTTTTTTTTTGTGAAGAAAATATTGGCTTTCAGATAAAGGCTTCTTGAGTTAATGTCACATTTGGTTGTTAGAGCATGGTATTGTCTTAATCTGTTTGTAAATGATTGATAGCCTCACAGATGGGGATAAAAAGCGTAAAAACAATGAAAAAAGATGCAAAAATGGCAGCCGTGCGTTAACTGTTTATTTTTGCTCACTACAGGGGTAGGGAAGCATTATCAAAACAGGCATCTAAATCATGTAAACCACATTATTAACTGTTGTTTTGCTTTTCCCTGGACAATACTCTAATCTAAAGGGGAATATTTCCTCGGATTGATTGGTTTTCATCATACTGGGTGCACCTTTCCTTTTGTTTCCACAGTTCTGCTCTAAAACAAAGCTGACATGTTTATTAGATAAAAGGCTCAGCATTGTATAGGCACTTCTTCAGTTTTACGCCACATTTATATCATCTACTATATTATTAATTGGGTTTAAGACTCTCTACGTCAAAATTTGGAGTAAACATACACAAAACAAATCCATTGTGCGTTTGTGACTGTAGCTTCTGTTAGTCCTACCTTTGTAACACAGAGAAGGTAGTGGTGCATGTACGTGTTTGTCTTCTTAAATCACTTTAAGATAAATTACACCTAACCTATGAATCTTAAAATGATGCTATTAAAATGAAAGGAATAAATAATACAATTAATATAAAATACAATACCTAAAAAAAAATAATTAAGACCAGAATTAGAGATCACATTTTTCAAAGATAGCTTGTTTTAATTTTTCTCCATCCCTTTGTAGCAATGAGATTGAATCATTCAGAGTTTCTTGTAAAAAAGAAAAAAAAAAAAAAAAAGAAAGGAAAAAGAAGTTAGTGAATTTATGATGCAGGATAGGATTTTCCATTTTAAATTTGAATATAATACCTCTCCTCCAATATCTGCTGGGTTTCAAGACTGAGCCAATACTAATTATTTTCAGTGGGGATGAGATATATGATGACAAAGACGCATTAAAGTCTGATCTGCTCTACCACAAGTCCCAGGCTTTGCTACTTACCTAAGTTGTACAAATTTGCACACAAGTCATAAAATACCCTAAATTGTGTTTCACTTTCACATTATCCTGTTGTTGATTTTTATTTTAAGAGATATCAATTGATTGACATTTTAATTTGCTAACTTTTGCATAACATCAATAATTAACTTGTGAAAATTGCAAATGTTTAGCTGTTTATGAATGTAATTGTTTATTTTTTGTTATGTCATATTTTAATTTGGATTAATAGAGAGAAAAAAATGAAGGAAATGTAATTATTTTGGTAACACAGTTCAAAAAATCTCACTAAAAACATGCTGGACATAAAAAACAGATCTGGCTATAGTATAATATATGCAACATTACCAATTATAAACGATAACATTTAGTGAGAAATTTTCAAAATAAAAGATTACTTTAGGCAAAAACCACAAACCCGTACTTTGGTCAATTAAAGTTTACTAGCTCACTGAACTTGTGAGATAATTTCAGCTCAGGTTTACTCAGTGTAGATTTTGTAAATCAAATGTTCAAAGTGAGTTTCTAAACATGGTCTGTCTCCAAGTCATTTTTACAGAGCTTTAGTGGAAATTAGGTGCAACTAAGTTATGTCTGTTCTGGAGACAGATCTATTAAATAAAGGACAATCAGGCTTCATGTATGTTCATGGTTCATATTTGCTCAACGCTTATAGCAGACACACGTTTTTGTCTCCTTTAAGATAATTAAACACTTTGAATGCCTTAAACAGTCTGGATTGTTTCAACAAGAAGGTAAAAAGCAGACTTGGGCGTAGGAACTCAAATCTTTAATTGTTTTTTAGTTTGTTTGAGCTTCTTCAACCCTCCTTCCCTCTGATGGGGTCCAGATGCACATGACCCTTACATTGATGTGTGATTCCTTCTATGACAAAGGTGGAAAAAACATCTTGACTGCCACGGACACCAGTGAAGATAAAATAAAACATTGAAAAAGTTCTGCGTGCTGTCTTGTGGGGTCCAGATGACCATACTTTTAATGTAGACATGCCTGGGATAGCGCAAGTACTGCAAACATTGGAGACACATTTTGAAACGTCATCAGTCTGATCACCCAGACATATTCAGGATGGAGGATCAGACCCACAGATTTACACAGATTGTTACTATTTTAAGCACTAATTTTTGAAGGTATTTATGAGTGTCCTAAACTTTAAAAATTAGTATCAATGTCAATTAGAGAATATTTCTGTTCTAAAGGTCTTTCTAGCAGTTATTCATTAACCCATAAAATGCTAATTGCTCAATCGCTGACAGGTTTCTAGACAAATTGATCACAATTGCGCAAAAAAAAAAAAAAAAAAAAAAAAAGTTTTTTGTTTTTTTTGTTTTTTAAACCATAGCATGAATCCAAATAAATTTTAAAAAAATCAGGGTCTGTGATTATGCTTTTATTTAACTTTAAGTTTATATGGTTTTGTGAATGTAACATTTTACAACTTTTAAATGATCAACATTAACCCCGAAGGAATGGGCTGAAGCATCATGCTTATCAAAACCCATCCACAATTTTTGCAAATTTTTAAGTTTGAAATTTAATATTTGAAATTTAAAATTTTCACATATAAATTTAAATTTTGATCTTGGAGTTACATGAAAGGCTTTGATAGCGCGCTGTGACATTCAAATGCAAAATCAGAATAATTTAGATCACTGAAAGAAGTTGTGTTGTAGAAATGTAAGCTGAAAACAACATTGCATCTAACGGAACATTGCATCTCTTGTTTTGTTTTTTTTATAATTAAAACAGTCTGCTTTGCATCAAAAAGAAATGTGGCTGCAGTGTTGTGACCAAGAACACTTGAGCCATCAATTCCGTGATTCAGAGGAAACCTTCTCTACCCCCTGAGTGAGCCACAGCTGCACGCCTATGTGAATGATGCAAGTCACAGTCGGCGTGTTTTAGATTATTGTCAAGCTACAAAATCCACATGGTAAAGATTTGGCTGTTGGACGGATGTTCACTCATCTGACTTTGAAATGCTCTTTTAAGTACAAAAAGTTCATAGTTGTTGACTTAATGATTGCAGTGCTCCATGACTATTTTATAGAAAGTAAATATCAAGTTCAGTTTCCATTTCCATCCATCGATCTTGTGCCCCTGCTTAGCCCTGTGCAGGGCTGGAAAGGTTTACAGGAGTCATTTCAGGGTAAAGACGGGGTAACTCTGGGCAGTTCCCCAGTCCATTGCAGAGCCATACAATTACACCCAAAGGACAGTTTAGAATCACCAACATTCATAGATTGGGCAAAAAACTTGATGAAACTCAGCAGAAAACAAAAGTGAAGTCAACGTTCCAACAATTCACAAATTCACTGATTCAGGAGCTCCAACGGTGCTTGTTGTTTTATTTAGCAAACATTCAAAGCCTTATAAAGCATGGCTGGACGGCTGCTGTCTTATTGTACATAAAACAAACGGAAGCTACACAACTTGCGTGTCACAATCAAAAGAGAAATATAAAGTACAGAAAGAAAAAACTACAACCACAAGAGCATGTTGCAGTCTTGCGGGGCAATCCGATGACCCAAAGGGACTTCTTAAAGGACAACTCCACCATTTTGTTTGTTGCGCAATTAACCACTGAAGTATGTTTTTGGTCTGTGGGAGGAAGCTGGAGCGTCTGGAGAAAACCCACGCACGCACATGGAGAACATGCAAACTCCACACTGAAAGGTCCCAGACAGGATCTGAATTTGGGTCTTGTTTGTGTGTGTATCCAATCTACCGATAATTCCAAAATGGAGCCTCAAACTACTCAGAATATGCCCTTTTCTAGGTTCCAGTTTTCCTTATATCATCTGAGACATCAGATTGCGGTGACAAACACCTTCAAAGTTAAGTTTTATGTTTAGATTTTGTTTTTATAAATTAGACTGATCTCTTTTCTCTTAATGTGGTAAAAAGAGAACAGAAATCACTTTATTAGTACTAAACTGGTTCAAAGCATACTTGGAAACATTGGAGTCACCAGGGATTAAATGCGGAGTTCCCCAAGGCTCCATCCTGGGGTCACTTCTTTATAACTTTGAAATGCCCCCACTGGCCCAGGTTATAAAGAACAAATTTATTACCAAAGCTATGCAGATGACTCACATACATATATTTACATTTATATTACGTTTATATTTCCATTCACTTTCTTCTCTGCAATGATCAATGTCTTGCAACAGATTCAAGATGCTTTTTTGTGTATCACATTGATGCGTCTTTCATATCTGTCATACTTGCTTTTTTGACAGCTGGTCTGGGACCAGGGACACATTTCCTTTCATTCCTGTAGTCATATGACAATAAAAGATCCTTGAATATTACACTGACACCAGTAGACACAGCCCATGTTCAGGCTCTTGGTAAATGCATTGAGGACATTAATGACTGGATGTGCCATCATTTACTTCAACTAAACAGAACATTGTCTTTGGAGCTAAAAAGAAAAACAGTTGAAGGTCGCTACAGAGTTCAACCTATTCATCTAAAAACCAGGCCCAAAACTTGAGTGACTTGAGTGAACACAGACCTAAATTTTGATAAACTTTTTGAAGGCAGTCACAAAATCAGCCTACTGTCATCCCAAAAGTATTTCAAGGATTATAGATCTGATGTCTAAGCAGGACCTGGAAAAACAAGTTTATACAGTCTTTAGACTTGAATGAAGTAACAGTGTTTTTATAAGACAGCCATAAAATCAAGAAACTACAACATATTTAGAGCTCTGCTGCTTGGATTCTACCAGTTTTTTTTTTTTTTTTTTAAAGTAGATGTGTCAAGTTCTGAGGTTTTGTACACTGGCTGTCATAGGATAGACTTTAAAATTATTTTACTGGTTATAAAACTTTGAATTGTTTAACTCCAAAGCACATGACTGACATTTTGACCCCATATGTACCAGCCAGATTTGTCCAATCATCTGGATTCTGTATTTTATGGGTTCCTGGAGTCAGACTTAAACATGGAGAAGCTGCATTCTGCTTCTATGCTCCACAGATCTGGAACACTCTCGATCAACTGAAACTTTCAGTTTATTTAAATCCAAGTAAAAGACTCACCTGTCGTTCAGCTTCATTTGATTAGTCTGTAATCAAAAGTTTACATCCACTCTGTTACTTTGTCCTTACTTTAAATTCAGTTCTTCTTAACTTTCTTTTAATTTGTATGTTAATAATTGGTCATGTAATTTTGTTTCTCTTAATATTTCACTTAAAGCACTTTGGATTGTCTTTGTACACGCAATGTGCTCTACAAATATACTTTCGTTGTCTTTATGTTTGGAGGAGTAATCTTCCCAAACTGAAAATCAAATAGAAATTTTCCCCCTTAAAGACATATTTGATAAATATATTTTTTACAAAAACAGTTACTTTTCTGTAATATGTTTCTATTTTTACTTTTTTATTATTAAATAAATAATTAATTTATGATTTTTTTTTTTATTACTACTTTTGTGTATTTCATTTTTATGCAACAATACCAGATGTTTTGCTCAACAAAACACTGAGTTCAAATAAGGCGGATCCACCAATAAATGAAAGAAAAAGTCCCAAGAACATCAACAGAAAACAGCTCGAGGACAACGTTGTGAAAAGCTTCTTTCTTTTCATCTCTGTATTGGCATTTGATCTAAACTAGTCTGAGCTTCAGCTCGAACACTCCCAACTTGTCTTGCAGTCGTCCATCTTGTGTTGCAGGTCTGGTTTGACTGTCCTTCTCCCGATCCACTAGATCATGTTCCCTTTTGTCTTTACTCAGCTCTTCCTGTCGCAGTTGAACAGATACCTCTTCCTGACGCAGCACAGAACAGAGACATGTATCTGTCATATCATTATTTTTAGTGGACACCTCCCATGTGTTTACGTAGTTATTTCCGTCCTTCAACTTTCTACTGCATCTATTTTGTATTGTTACAGAGGCAATAATGTGACACACATTTCATGTACTAATGTCAACATATTCTGCAGGTCACCGTAAGAAATTGAAGCCCAAACTGCCAAAGCAGGCATACCGACGCCGGTGACTTTAGTTTTTTGACTAGACATGAAATGTAAAGAAAAACTCACATTCCACATTATATTTGAATTATTTAGCCAAGATCAAGTCCAGTTGTTTTGAATCAACGAGATTAAAATGTTCCTTCTTCATTGAAATCCTGGTCAAATCTGGAACCCAGTGGTTTAAAGTCTTCATTCACATGTTAATGGAGAAATAGGTGTAACATTTAAATCAAATGATTCATTATTTTTCATTTCAGAAAAGGATTATGACGCACGGAGAGAGAGAGGGATATTAGAGATGAAAGTACACAAAAGAGGGTCAAGAAGTCGGATGATGATGATGGAAACAAGAGAGAGTGGAAATACAACACGAGGTAACAAAACTCTGGAGGTTCATCATTAGATGTCGATCAAAGGGGCGGGGCCTGTCCACAGAGGCTCAAATATGACAGACATACCTGTTGGCTGCACCTTCACCCACATGACAGCGCTCATGTCATCTCCACCATAGTCCTCGGCAGACAGATCCGAAATGTTGATATTATCGATCCAAAGCTGGTATCAGAACGATACCGACCCGCAGACATCGGTGCTTCAACTCTTGTTAAAAATTTCTCTGTTTCTGCAAAAAAAAACCCAGCAGAGTCGCAGCCTCACCACCTGCCAGTCCTTTGAGATCTCAACAGCAGCAGAGACAGCATGCAGTGTTCACCCCTCCCCGCTCTGCTGTGAGGACATTTCAGTTTTCATCTGAGGTGCATTTTACTGTTTTACCACGGAGTATTAGGGCCACCACAAAACAAAAACAAAAAAAAAGAGAAAGCATCTCTTAAATTTATGACTTTTTTTCCTATAAATTTACGAGATTTAAAGTAATGCATTTAAAACCTTAAAACACGTAAATTTATGAGAAAAGTCATAAATTTAGCCTATGACTACTTCAATTATAGAAATTAATTAGAATTAAAGAAATAAATTTGTAAGATTTGATGTTGTATTTTTTAAGTCAAAAGTTTTTTGTTTGGAAACTGGCTACTGTGTTGCAGTTTTTTTATGCTTTTAATTAAAAATAAAAGCCTTTTTATTTGCACTTTTGTTGAGAGGCCTCCAGCTGCAGGAAAACATGGTGGATGTTATGGTAGATAAATATAAGGAGTTCCGTCATGGCTGACAGATGTTCAATAAATACCGAAAGGGGTCGTCAAGCCTGTTTTACAACAGGTATGGACAGAGATAGCATTTCAAATTTTTTGTTTATATTTTTTCCCTGCAGAATGTTAATTTTCTCTTAAAATGTTTAAATGTTCTTTTCTTTTCAGCTTTTCCTTTCAGGGATCGCCACGGCGAATCATCTTCCTCCATCTGTCTTTAGAATCCTCTCTTCTAACAGCAGCTAACTTCATGTCTTCATTCACTGCATCCATCTCCTCTTTGGTCTTCATATAGACCTCTTGCCTGACAACTCTCAGCCTCTTTTTACCAATATATTCTGTCTCTCTTCTGGTCTAAATATGTCTGAACCATCTCAGTTTGGACTCTGACTTTCTCTCCAAAACCTCTAACATTTGCTGTCCCTCTGACTCATCCCTGATTCTATCCATCCTGGTCACAAGCATCGTCATCTTCATCTCTGCTACCTCCAGCTCTATTTCCTGTCTTTTCCTCAGTGCTACTCTCTAGGCCGAACAACATGGCAGCTCAATTTTGTACACCTTTCCTTTCCAGTTTTTCTACGCTAAAGCTAATCAAAATTACCTTGAGAAGTACAATGACTGATAAGAGCTTGAGCAATTTAGCTGTGCTGAGTTTAGAGTCGGGAAGGGCTAGGGCTATAAATCTCGATGATTTTGTGGATGTGTTTACCAAAAAACATAGAAACAGGCGCATAAAGCTTCTGAAGTCTGGTAATGAGAGTCTCACAGATCCTACTACTGTACAATGTAAAGTATTGTTACAGAAAACAGCTGATGTGATTGTTTCTGTATGTATTTTGATTAGTATCTGATTTTTTCCCCATTTTGTTTTGTTTGCAATAAATGTTCATCTTTTTGTCAAATGTAACTGTAAAATAAAACAAAAATTTTGTGAAACTCAAAATGTGATTTTATTTGTCTCTGCAGATTAGTAGCATGAAATATAATCACAATACCACAACGTATTTCTGCAGGCACTTAACATTCTGATAGTTTACTACTGGCTGCTTTATGATGTTTATTACAGTGAACATTGAATATAATTCATGGTTTTGGTGTGTCATCCCAAGATTCAAAGTGGCCCCTTACTGGCCACCCCCATGAAACATTTCTGGAGGCGCCACAGCACACCCCCAGTCTTCTTTTCTCTTCTTTTCCAGATTAGGGAAAAGAACAGGTGCTGCCCAGGCCTCAAGAACCACTCTAGTCCTGCTGTTTCACCAAAAACGTCCCCGCCCTTAAAACTTCTCATTGGTGAAACACACCTGGTTCAGGTGGAGCAGGCATAACTGGAAAGCAATTAGGACATCAACCCTCGAAGACTGGATAGCCCAGAGCTAGTGTGCTTTTTAAAACACATATACTACTCCCTGTGGAGATTTACAAAGCAAAAGAGTTAGTAATGTGCACTTGTAAACGGATGAACTACTCCATCAATGACAAGGAGGCTAATTGCTCCATTCATAAATCACAGATGGAAAGACATGAACAGAACTCTGTTTTCATCAGTTTATTATGCATTTCCCAGAATATTGTTGTGAATAAAAATTCAGAATTAATTCAAATATTTTTGGTCTTACTGTTGAAAATTTAACTTGCTGTTATAAACAGTCAAGTTGAATAAAGCTGCATAATGTGACTTTAAAAAATCATTCATGATATGGGAACACTTGTACAAAATTACAAATGTTGTCATTGCCACTTCAAATGATAAGAAAAAATATTGATAGTCATTTTACACAGTGTCTTTTAGAAACTTGATATTTTCAGAACAATATACAGAGCTGTAATACATAAAAGTGTCACTAGATGGACCACAGCAGTGAGAGAGCACAAGAGGCTTGGAAGACAGTGAATCAACACAAAAAGGACAAACCTAGTTTTCTGCTAAAGATAGTTTGACAAAGTGGCTAAATCTGATTACATTGATAACTATATTTGCTAAGTCAATCATTCATTATCATTTCTTTAGGAATATACATTTAAACTCCTGTCTACACATAAAAAGCTACGAGTTAAAGAATATAGATTAATTTAATTTGAATTTCATATATTTCTAGGGTTTTGTTTTGGAAAGTCATCAGATCTGTCAGATCTTGAAAAAAGAATAGCAGTTTTTTTTTATGAGGAATCTTTTGTGATATTATATAAAGTGGATTTTAAAAGGCTTTTTGGTTTATGAAAGTACTGACAGTGCAAATCAATAAAGACTAGGGTTAGGGTTAAACCACCAAATGGTTCCTGAGTGCAGCAGTTCTTCAGGTCACCGCTCCTCCAGGTGATGGAAAAACTGCAGAGAACACATTTCACACACCTAGGAAGGTGACAGCTAATGAGACTTTAACTTTATGATTAAATTTCAAAATATGTGTGGCCAATAAATGTGTGAAAAAACATTAGTTAAAAACAAACAAAAGTATCCTGTGTTTTCTAGAATTTTCTGCAGCACAGCAGGAGTTTATTAGAAAATTGTCTCTAGGTTGTAGGCGGGACTGGTGGTGCGGAAGTAAGCCTCCACTTATATCCCATCAACCCTTTGTTTTCACTCTCTCCTGCTAGCTTACCCCCCAAGTGAACCTTAGCGGCTAAACAAAAATGCTATTTCTGAGTTATCCAGCCTAGAGCCAGAACATTGAGATGTTAATGATTCATTAAGATTTGAATAAAGAGATACACAGGAATGCAATTTAAATGTTACATCTTTTTAAATAAACTTATGAGAAAATTGGACAAAAACTGGTTAAAAACATCAAAAATATGTTATTATTCGAGTGGGCCTTTAAGCTGGTTAGTGTTGCAGCTAGTTTTGTGAAACCATTGAGTTAGGAGTTTTGTTTTTTATTTTTTCCCCCCATAATTCAAAATATAATGCAGTTCTGTGCTTCTGAATGTTGGTGTTAATGTGAATGCAGCCCAGACAACAGTTTCTTCAGGAGCGGTCAGATAGGAGGCGTGAAGGGAGGGGGCAAAGGGGGTGAACGGAAGGGGACGTACAGGAAAGGCTAGGGCCGCATATACACGTCACATGGCCAGCAGAAAAGACTGGGCAATGTTTAATACCAACAATTATTTATTCACCCTTGTTCCTGTTTTGAATCGCGAAACGGTCACAGTTTCAAGTGTAACTTCCTCCCTGTCACCGCTGCGAGGTGTTTGTCGTCAGTCTCGCAGCCCGCAGAGCGAGGCTGACACACAGCCCGTGAACTTCCCGTCAAGACGCGGTACCAGCGAAAAGAGCTGCTGCTCGCAAAAAGGGGAACGACATCGGCGGTAGTCGGAAGTAAAAGGTGCGCACGAGTCAAGAACAAGAACCTCTGGACGGGGAAAGGGCGCTACAGCCTTCTAACGGTGGGGACGAGCCCGGTACTCGGCTAATTAGCCTGCATTGGTCCCTGCAGAAAGGGGCAGAGGGAGCGCGAGGCTGCTAGCTGGAGCGCGAGGCTGCTGGCGCGTGAGCGTCCGCCGCGACCCTTTTATCCCCAATCCTGGACATTTATCCGGCGAAACCTATGTTAATTTCCCCGATGGGAGCCTTTATCGGATAGCCCCCCTCCCTCCTCGCTTAACCCCCCCTTCGGACCCTGGCTGGGATACGCCATTCGGGCGCTGTCCTCGCAGGGGGGTACGAGATCACCGTCGCCGGGTCGCTCTAACTCCAGGCGGCGGTTCGGTCTTCCGGAACCCCATTCCCTGCTTCGCCCATCCCGCCTGGCGTTCTGGCCGACCCCCAGCCGAGTCCGACCATGGCAGGGAACCTGAAAAAAGGCGTCGGGATTATCGGAATGATGAAGGATGCCTTCCAGCCACACCATCACCATCTCCACTCCCATCACCAGCCGGGGGCCGTTGACAAGAAGACGGTGGAGAAATGCTGGAAACTGATGGACAAGGTTTGCTATGAAAAAACACTAACTACCAATTGGCTGATGCTTCTGTCTGATAACCAGGGCAACTTCGGCTAAACACAGCTAACTAGCAATGAAACAGCTAATCTTCACTGTCTGCAAGTCTGATGATGCTAATGTTGAGTTAGCTCACTTAAAACATTGTTAGCTCACTTGAGCTAATTCTCCAACTTGCTCGTTTTTGTTTCAATTTGACTAACATTATCACAAACACAACGACAACACAATAAATACTTTAACACTGGCGCACGGGACACTTTAAGTGGAGTTAACTCAGGGCTAAGTGGTAGTTTTTAACCCCTTAAAATGTCCCAAGTATGTTCTATACATTTGCTAATTAATTGCATTTGTATATGCTTTTCTTAAATTAATGGAAGCAAACGGCATTGCAATGGCACGACTGCTAGCTAAGCTTAGTGAAGTGTTCCCCTTCTCGTTATTGCTGAAAAGTCTCCACGGTCAGCCTTTAAACATTCGTGTCAAATCGTTGAGGCAAAACGAAGCGTGTCCGTGTAACTTGTGCTTTTTTCACGAGGGAAACTGATCTCTCACGGTTTTACTTCTCGGAAAAATAGTCAAAAGCAGTTTGACCTCCAATTTCCTGTTTAATTGAACGGTCTCTGCTCCTCTTCCTATCTGAGGCATGGCTCTGTCACTGGCATTGCTTCACCTCACAAAGCAAAATTAAATATTTTATGTGCAGTTTGATTATTTTGAAACAAATGCTAATTGGACAAACTATTTTAAATTACACTGTCATTCACTTTTGTTAATAAAGTCAATCACAACAATATCAACCGTATAAAAGTAATAATATATTGAAAAATATAAATATTAGGGGAAGAATTTTTGCTTTTGAAAACTCGAGGTTTATTCAGACTGGAAAAGCCCATTTGTCTGAACTGAGCTTCATTAATTTGGTCTGGAAAAAAGTCCTGAACTTTGCTTGGTCTGTATTTAGACTGCATTTCAACCGAATTTATTTTGCTTGTGAACAAAACCACGTGACAAAAGCTCTCTACAGTCATTGGCCAGGAATTCCGAGGGCGGAGCAAAGCAATTAGAGAAAGAGTAATGGAAGTCCTATGCTTTGTAATCCTTGTTCACTTATGTAAACTTTATATTTTTTGGACTAATTTTGAACGTCTTTATGAACGTCAGGTACAACACTTTAATGCTACTTCAGTGCGGTGGAGGCATGCTGGAAGGAGACGATGGATAAGTCTTTTTGTCATAGATTGTCGAGAAAACAGTGAGAAGAAATGTCTATCGCATTAAAAGTTGTTTTAATGACCCTGCATTCATCCAACCAAATTTCATTGAGTTGCTGTCTCGTCATTGCTCCACTACTCTGTTTACATCCCATAGTGACTGGGTACGGTGGTTGTTTTGGGCCAGTTGTTCCACTCCGAGCACGACACCTATTCAGACTGAGCGAACTGGAGTTCAATCCAATTGGAAACAAACCGAGACCACCTTTAAAAAATGGTCAGAAAGCGGTTCCTGGTCCCGGAACAGGGTCCGCTTGGGGGTATTCAGACTGAAACTTGTTCTGGTTTTTTGGGGGAAACGTACTCTGGTTTACTTTAGGCGGAGCAAATGTGTCTAGTGTGAATACACCCTCAGTTTTATTTAAGCAACTATACAATTTAGAAACGTTTAAATAGCAGCACCCATTGGTATGGCATTTCAGATAACACAATGTCGTATGGAAAATCAACACATTCGGAATTATGATGCATTTTCTTCACTGCAGCAAATAATGATGAGTGAACTTAAAAAAAAACTTGTAATTATGGCCCGCAGCTGCAGCCTACTGACGGCAAAGACCATATTTTAAGAAGTATTACTTCATTATTGGTCAATATAACCCTTTTTTATTAAACCATGTGTGAAATACAGATACGTACAGATACGTAAAGGTAGGTCAATGAAAACATAAGTAGAAGTTGCAATAAATCAAGATTATATGACTTTGAGTTGAGTTGCTTTTAAGTCAGCAGAGGTAGTTTCATATTTTTTTCATTTGTTACATTTTCTGATCTTTCTTTTAATAACTAAAAGGCAAATTTATAAAAGAACAAATGTTTTTTTTGTATTCGTCCTTTAGTTTGCAGTCTCACAGAAACATGCAACATGTCTTTGAGGTTCCAAAATAATCCTAATTTTCAATTGTGACCCCAGAAACTTTGACTATCGACTGATAATAATCAGTGAAAATTACATATGATAATAATACAAAAATCTTATCTTATTTTTCAGATTCTCTAAAGTTTAAGTTTACTTTTGTCATTTTTATTGGTACTACTTTTGTTATACAATCTACGTTGGGAATAAATGCAGAGAACTTTTTTTTTTAAAAAAAAAAAGATCTGTTATTTCTACCACGTCTTGCAGAGCAACAAGTTCAAGAAGTGCAAAAGAGTCTGTTCACAGCTGCAGCAGAATTTCACCAATGTGAACATGTCTTCATCTGATTAACCTTTGAAGGCAGGAGCTTGATGCTGTAAAGCGTTTGGTTGGCAGGTGTAGAAGTGTCTTAAAAATGTACCAGTATAGAAAAAAGAGGAAAGATATTTTTGCTTGGAGGCAGTCAAGATTTGACTTCAGGACTGCACCTTTAAAATAAACTAATTGTTTATATGCAATGGCATTATATTGGCCATGAAGAAACATGTTTTTTTTTTTTTTTTTTTTAAATGTCTGTGGCATGAGGCAGACCTTAAAAGTAAAAAGCATGCCAGGTGGAATATATATGGTAATTGTTGTATACTTATATAGCCGATATTACTTTCTTAGAAGGACCAAAGCGCTTTAAAAGTCCCTTTCACCCATGCAAACATACATTCACACACTACATAGGCAGGCCAGGAACTGAACCAGGGACACTTCCGACCAGAGGATGATCGCTCTCTCGCTGCACAATGACCACTAACCCTCTCTCTCATGTCTTATGAATCTGAGATAGGGTTGTAGTGACAATAATTTGCTATCTCTACTTTTTTGTAATTTTTTTATGCATGTTTTGTGTTCGTGTTTTGGGGGTATGGCCACTGACGGGTATAACCTTTATAAGTGAAATTACAGCGTTTATCAAAAACACCATCATGTTCCCACAGGGCTTTGTCTGTGTGAAGAACACGTTTTTATCAAAATGTCTCGCACTGTCGTCTTTTTTTTCTTCTTAAGAAGTTGGCAACAGGTTTTTTTTTTTTTTTTTTTTTTTTTTTTTTTTTTTTTTTTTTTAAATGTTGATGCAAAGATGAAGGAAGAACAATGTTTAGTTTCTAATTTCTCATCTGAAAGGCTTTAATTATGTCCAAATGCATTTAAAAATTCACAGTTTTTACTAAATGTATAAAAATCCAGACCAATACATTGAAATGCTATTTTGTTTAATGTTATTTCTATCAACATTTTAGTTTTTCTTTTTTGTCCTAAAATGTTCTGAATATATATATTTTTTATTTATTTATGGAATCCTTTAAAAATGGTCTATTTGAAGGCTTAATGCACTCTTATAGTGACACAATTGGTTCTGATTTAGTGTTTTACTCCTTACCAGATTTGGTTACCTCTAACTTTAACTGGTGTCAAACCTAACCTGAACTTTGATGCTCTTGAGAATGAGAGACTGGATTTACTTATACATGGACACTGGAAAGTCTCACCTCAATGTGAATGGAGACAGACATGGACAGAAGAGAGGAAAAGAACCATAGAAAGTGAAGGATGTGTAGACACCATGCATCCATCGTGGAAATAATAAAAAGTTGGAACATAGTTGTTAGATGCACAGATTGTGCTTAAATATATTTCATCTAAATATGTGTGCCCATTTGTTAGGGTTAACTAATTTAAGGTGTGAATTTTTTTTTCAAATTTCCTCTGATTGATGCTGATCCACCGAAGTCTTGCAACGTAAAAGTATTTAATGCGTCTTCTGGGTCTTCAGAAATTGTCTTTTGCCAAGTGTTTCCCTTTTTTTGTTGTACTTGATGTGTAAAGCATACCAATGTTGGGTTCCAACACACAACCAGTGGTGGTTGGTTTTCATGTTTCAAACTTAAATAGTTGAAACTCAGGACACACCAAGTTAGAAAAGTCTTTGCAACCTGTTGCATCAGTTATACTGTCTTATGTCGGACTACGACTTTTATCTATGCCTATAACATTTGTGTTTGGCGAATAAAGGAAAGATCGCTTCGTATAATTTGAATCTTTATGTAGAATGATGCTGTTAGCCAGTGTCCTCTCGTGATCATTTGATTATTGATATATACATGATTGACCTCTGAACTGAATTGGTCGTGTGAAAGTTCTGCTCAGTCTACAGTTGCTTCAAATGGAGGTTAACTTTAAACGTTGTTGCATTAAAGAAGGTGTCACGACCTTACACAAAGTCCCATGTTTTAAGTCCAGTTCTGCTTAGAAATAAACAATAGAGTTTGACCTTTTCAATCAACCTCTGATGCGCATTAATGATGAGGTTTGAGTGTAGTCATCCACAAATGGTCTTTAGTGGAACATTTCAAAGGGATGGGCGACTCCAGGCATCGAGGGGCTATGGAAGCGTCTGTGACTCGATTCAAAATAAAAGTCTTAAATGGAAATGCTTTTTTATTTTCAAAATGTACCTTCATTACTTGTCTCTTAAATGAGAGTAAAAGGCAATTCTCCGAGCGGCTTTTTTATTTTCTTGTTCAACACCTGCTCAGTCTGTGACATAATTAAAATGATAAAGAAAAGGGCATTTGATATTTCATGTTTAAAAAGTTGTCTGGTAAATTTGTACCAAAATGCAGTAAGAAATATCAAAATTGAAAATTAAAATGTATTAACAGAAATAAAGAAGAAAAAAAACTGTTTGGAGAATTGCCTTCTTTAATTTAATTGAAGAGACACATAATGCAGTTACATTGTGAAAATGAAAAAGCATGTCTGTTTACGCATTTTAATGTTAAAATTTGTTATTTTTAATTGAATTTTGGTACAAATTTACCAAAGAACTTTTTAAAAATGGTATGTCAAATACCATATCCTTTATTATTTTAATTAAGTTACAGAATGAGCGGTGTTGAACAAGAAATAGAAAAAGCCATTTGGAGAATTCCTTTTTCATTTAAGAGAAAAGTAATGCAGGTACATTTTGAAAATGAAAAAGCACTTCCAGTATTAACTTTTATTTTGACTTATGAGGGACAAACGCTTTCATAGAGGGCCATTGTGTCTGCATAATTTCCAGTTATCCAAGTTCTACTCAATGACTGATTACCTGGTTCAGTTGTGTGCGGCAATAAACATGAGCTTGGTGAAGTGAAGTATAAGTAAATATGTTTTTCAAATATTTTGCCAATTTCTCCATACTTCTATTTTGGTTGCTAATGTAAGGAAAATCTGTGGTAGTTCATAAGAAAAGTCTTTTTATTTTGATATGTACTCTTCTCCATTAAGTCTATATATACTTAACATTAAGGTTGTTTTTAACCTTTATAATGTTATTTTCCCACGATGCCAAAGTGCTGACTCTTATAAATGACTGGGAAGGAAATCCACTGCGACATTTTTGTAAAGTCGTTCCGGCTGTATTTCTTTCTTACACACTCACATGATTGGTAAACAATAATTTGGCTCGATCTACAAAGAATGAACCATATCCTGCTGCTAACATGCAACTGTTCGGCCTCTAGCTGAGGTTACGTACGCCTGCTGTTAAACAAAGAAGTCTTAACACAATGCATCCAGTAGTGAATAATTGCAACCATGCAGGGTTTTTTTCTGTAATTTGAATTTGTGCAATGATCTACGCTGCACAGTGAGATGAGTGAGAGACTGGTTGAACTTTGCTGAAGATCAAACTTCAGCAAATATTCTCAGGCAAATATGTCCAGTTCTGGCTAGACACAACCGTGTTCTTCACTTTTTTTTGGTAGTCCAACCGCCTGTTTTATTTAAAGGGTATGACCACGTTGTGCAACAGTCTGTATTATCTGTTCAAATTTGCATAGCAGCCATATTCAAATGTTAAATAGCAAAAAGGAAAAAAAGAGGATGTGCCGATTTGAAATGGGGAACTAAAAAACATAAAAAAAGGATGCCCTCTACAAGATTATTGGAGGGCCAATTTTTATTGCATCGGCGAACAGAAAGGTAAAAAAAAAAAAATCAGCTTCAGACATTAAACAAAAAAAATGTAAAAAAAAACTTCAAAAACCGGGAAAGTGTCTTTCCTGTTCAGTTTGTGCATTCAATGTGTTTCATTGTAGACCATCATAAGCTCTAGCTTTGATGGTTTGCATTCTGTATTGGCTCTGTGGAAATACTTTGCGTTTAAGGTGGTTTCTTTGATACTAATGGGAGATATTACATTTTACCTCCTCATCCTTACAAAAAGAGTAGATACACCATGTGAGAAGTGAAAGGTACAATAAAAACGAGGCACTGACATTTGTTTCGTCTCTTCACCTGTTCAAAGTTGACTTCTAAAAGCCCTATATCTCCTCCACCCTTCCCTCCTCTGTTTCTGCAGGTGGTGCGGTTGTGCCAAAACCCCAAATTGGCTCTGAAGAACAGCCCCCCCTACATCCTGGACTTGCTGCCAGACACCTACCAGCACCTGCGCACCATCCTGTCCCGCTACGAGGGAAAAATGGAGATCCTAGGGGACAATGAGTACTTTCGGGTCTTCATGGAGAACTTGACTAAGAAGACGAAGCAGACCATCAGCTTGTTTAAAGAAGGCAAGGAGCGAATGTATGAGGAAAATTCTCAACCCAGGTTAGTGAAAGCTGGGAAACGCGGCCTCTTTTCTGCAGGGATGTGAATCTTACAACAACTCACGATTTGATTCAATTCCAATTCTTGGGGTGCAGATTCTGTTCTGAATTGACTCTCGATTCTCAATTCAGACATTTAGAACACAAAGGAAATCTTTTGATAAAGAATTTATTTATGATTCTCTGCAAACTTGTATTATTCAGACCCTCCAGGATTTGGTGGCAGATTTTTATGGTTGTTGTGGCAAGATGTTGCTGCAGCTTTTGTAAAAAGTTGCAATGTGTTTGAATATATATGTATATTTTAAAAGCTTCTAAAAATTTTAATTATGAGATAAAAATCCCATTCTTTTTATTGTGACACATGCACAAAGTAAATGTAGCATCATCACCATATATGATGTTGTTGAGCTGTCATTTAACTTGATAGAACTGTGAAACACAAAATGAACTTCGGTCTTTCCTGCTCACAGTAACCCAAATATGTGTTGATTTAAACATATTTTAGAATAAAATATTTCCAAATTTCCAGTGAAAAATTTTGAACTTGAAAAACCGCATAAACAGGTGAATCCTCAGATCTCCATGTTCTCAGAATCTTCCTCTTTATCTATTTAAAAAACATCACTGCTGAGTTGCTGGTAGAGGAAGACAAAGGCTTTGAGGAGTTGATTTAGTTTTAAGGATCTGCTCTGTTTTAAAGAAGGTTCTCTCAGGTGTCTATAGGTTTGTTGTGGAGGAGGTTCTAGATGGAATTCTTTTCCTGCAGACTCTAAATTCTTCCTTTGTATAACCAATAAAGTGAAATGGTTCCAGATTTCTATAGTCATCCTCAGTTCCTGTTGTGCAGCAGCTGACCCCCGCACAATATGACAGACCGAACTGTACCTGCGCCCCACCCCGCCGTGTGCGCGCCCGGGGACAGCACACCTTCATCCAGCTGCGTGCACGCTCGCGCTTAGCGCACCTTCAGTCCACCGCGTGCATGCAGCGCATGCCCACTAGCGCGTGCATGAGGTTCACGATATTGATTTCTTGGGCAGCGTTTTGAAGAGATAAAAATGTCAGAGCTTTAGGAACATAATAAAAGAGAGCGCGGCTCCCTGGAGGATTCTGAAGGGAAACAGTCACGTGGTCATCCATGACTGTTGTCACGGTAGATTGAAGTAAAGAAAATAAAAACTGCAAGGTGCACAACAAATCGGGATTTGATTGGATTTGCATTAACAGTTGCAATCACAACATCACGAAATCATGGAGGGACGGAGGATGTCAACAGTACGAAGGCAGAGAAAAACTTTTCAAACTGTCAAAGCTCCGGGTGATGGGACGAGAAATGAGCGCGAGCATTTTAAGTGTTCCCGAAGTATTTGATTTTGCAGATTTTGCTCACTCCATATGTCATGTCAAGCCCCTTAACGCAAAATTTATAGAATCCGAAGTGCGCCCAAACATTTGCTTCATTGACGACGGGAACGGAGGACTTTTTCTTCTCGCATGTTGTAGCGTAGGTGCTCTCGCTCAGTAAGCCCCGCTCGCCTCCAGAGAAAACAAACTAAAGTAACCGTTTCGGGACAAACATTGCAGCTTGCAAGTCAGCTAGCAGGTTTAGCCATTAAATGAAATGTATAAATGCAGGAATATGGGGAAAAAAAGATTCTTGGATATCTAAAATCGATTGTGAATCGTTTAAAATCAGAATCTAGATCCAAATGTGAATTGATTTTTTTTTTTCCGACACCCCTACTTTTCTGTATAAAATGAGTACAGCATCAGATTGATGCCTAATGACTATACGAACAATGCCACCCATTCCGAGAGACTTGTATGGTTGCAGCTGAAGATGAGCCAAAACACAAGGAGAGGCGTTTTGCGGTTTGAGCATGTGAACATCTGTGGTTGCAATGGTGCTCATTCTACAGCTGCCTGCCACTTCAGTTCTGTGTTTCTTTATCTCTAACATCTACTTGACTGTGTAATGTAGCTGTCACATTTGCAGTCTCTTTCTTTTTGCATTGTGGGGTTTTTTTCTTTAGAAATAGGTGAACAGAAACCATTGCTCGTGCTCAAATGTAGCTTGAAGATGAGAAACTGAAAATCATCTGGAACCACAAGATGTTGCCACTTGCTCTGGGTGTGTTAGCCAGCTAGTGTTGGCTAACACACTCATCATGCGTGCTATATGTACAGCATATAAATAAGTTATCACGAAACCCAGTTGGAACAAAATGTGCTAACGTAAAGCAAGTTTCTTTGATCAAGTCCAAATTTATACATCTTGAAGTCATGTCCTCGGTCAGTTTGTTCTTTCACAGCTGCTGTGACAGAATGGAAAGAGCCACTCCTGGTGAGAGGAAGCTTCCATTTTAGCTTGCACTTCATCATTAGCAGCTTCACTTGTTTTTAGCGACGTGTTATTGAGTGACACGTTTGTTTTTCACAATCAAGTTACTTTATAGCACAGAGGCTGCTGAAACACAAATTCCATCTTGAAACAGAGGAAATGTGCGCACGCACACACACAAACTCACACACGGTAACCCCGCATTAAATACAAAGACTGCTTTTGTATGAATGGAGAAGGCAGTGTCTGTGGCACTAACCAATGGTTTCAGCCCACTTAAGAATGCTGTAGAATCAGCCAGTGATGTTAGGATGGCTGGGAACTAACTAGTATGTAGAAGGAGTCGTGCCAGAGCATCTGTGAGTCACATAAAAATAAAATTAGTCTACGATGGTACATCGACTCTTTGAACTCTTCGATTTCTCCTCAGCTTGAAAGCTGGTATTGTTTTTTGTGACTCCAATCAGTTTTGGTGCTCGGTTCTTTCTTTCCTAAATGACTCAGAGAAGCACCATGGTTTATTGCTTGGTACATTCATTTTTGAGCAGTGCGTCCAAGTTCGTCATGAGAGATCTAGACTGAGCGTGGGTGGATGTGCAGCATTGTGTGTTGTGCAAACTTCTCTGTATTCTCTTCTCTAGAGAGCCCTTTATTTATCAAGTCCCTCGCTCTGTTATAAACTGTACTGATTATTCCAGAAATGAAGCAGGGGGGTGTTGAAGATTAAAACTGTTTATTTGTGGAGCAACACCACTGGATATTAGGTTACTGTCAGAAGAATCCAAAGTAAAAGGATTACTCTTTTTAATGGTAGGAGAAAGTGAGAATACAAGTGAGATCCGTGTGAGGAAAACTATAATAATTAACCCACACGGCCTGTAGTTGACTCAACAGAGTCGGTCCTTCCTCCTCGTTTGCCTGACTGACTTCCTCCTCTAACCTGCAGCTCAACTGAGGCAAATTTCAGACCCAAACAGATCTTGGTTCTTTACTGTCCTCTCCAACCAAGTGTGAAACATTTTCTTTCATCTTGTTTTAAAACTGAAGAGAATCTCAACCCAACACTGCCTTGTTAACTAAAAATACAGCATAATTTTCTTGGCAATCTGCTTAATTTGTTTTATTTTTTACGTTATTTTTACTTCTTTAAGTTGTGCAACATTATGATGTAGTTTTTTTATTTTATTTTATTTTGACGTTTAGAAGGAAAATAAGAAAGGAATTGGTTGTATTACAGTAGTAGGATTTAGAGTTTGAATTATTCACATGCAAATGTGTGATAGATTGCAGTGCCGTGCAGTCTCAAAGCGGTGTACGCTCTGCACTCAGGCTTGCTCCACTCTGGTTTTTAATCAGATAGGTCGGTGACATCTCCAGTTTGCTCTTAACCTTTTGGCCACTTTGGCTTTGCATCTTGACCATTGTTGATTGGTTCAGTTAGTTACAGGAAGTTCCCATTGACTTCTGGGTGATGCAGCTGCACTGTAAAAAAGTCTGTAGGAGGTGGTCTTCTATGCCTTAGGATTGTGCTGCTTTTGTAATTATTATTTCTCTGAGCTCGTAATAAAGCATTCTGAGCATAGCATAGATTTTGTTGACCAAACTAAGCTTTATCCTAATATGCTAAATAACTCCCAAAGACTTATTTAAACTGTTTACCTGTTTGGAAATGGAGCCAATGTTTAGTTAATAAATTTTAGGGTCCACAGACTTTATCAGAGCTTTTATCACAGTGTTACAAAATACTTTTAATATCACACTAGTATGTTTTATCCTGATTATCACTCTAAGGTATTCTTTTTATTTGAAGCGTAAAATTCACAACAACATAAAAATGTACTTAATGTTGTGCAAAATGCAGAAAAGCTTTGACTGCCTAGTTATTTTTTTTCCCTTTTCAACTCAACAATGAGATATAATGGTAATAATTAGAGAGAATTACAGTGAACACATCTTACCTCTGCTTTAAACCTTAAATTGATTAAAAAAATTAAAATATAGCTTTCAGTGAGGTCTTTTTTTTGGTTGTTACCTGAAAAGACAATCAGTTTATGTTGTTGAACTACTATACTTCTAATATTTGCAAAGAAGTTTTCAAAAATCTATTTGATTTTGTTTGCCAATGACAGCCTATGACTTTCCAGTCTATACAAAGGGATCTACTATCTACCAACTAAAATCTATAGTTTGTCCCTGAGAAACCAGGTCTTAACTTTGACTATCCGAAAATACATCTTATCGTCATAAAATCCTTTGTGGTTGTTAGGGAAATTACTACTGGCTTTACACTAATGTCAGATCAAATTGTTTAGATGTAGAATTTTGCATGAATATCATTCATCTTCCTTTAGCTGTTAGGAGTTTTGTTGTAAAAATAAAAATAACATTAAAGCTATTACAAAAATTGTTCATGTGTGGTTGTCAGTGTAAATTGCTGGTAATGTCCCAGATGTGAAGCTGTTCTAATTTGAAACAAGCTTTAATAAGCATTACAGATTTTACTTTGTAGTCAAACCTATGCTAGCATCTTTTACACCGTTCTGTCACATTCAAACTACCTTTAAGGCTCAGTGTCTTCGTTTGTTTAGGAGACATTGTGGACTTACACATCTATACTCTTTTCTTACCAGTATTTCCATTTGGGCTTTAAGCAAGAGCGATAAATGAAAATCTGAAGTGTCTCTGAACTGCAAGGGGAAGATGGTGTTTGAAATGGGGACTTGAAAATAGAGTAGGTCAAGTTTTAGTTGCTAGCATAACAGCCAAATGGCTAAAATGGAATAAAGACTTCACTCTTCATAAACTTCAGGTGTTTAAGCTTCAATTAGATTTTCCTTTTGCTATGGCTCAAGGCTTTTTGTGTGTAGATACGTGTTGTCTGTATGCTCAAACAACAGAGTATTGTGGCTATTTATGTTTTGCGGGTAGCAGGAACATCCGACTTGCACACCTATGGAGGCTATTTGATTTTTGTAATCAAAATGATGCAAATGACGCTTCTCTCGGGTGTTCCTCTCCTGGGTGGGCAGCCCCTGCCTCGCTCCCCCCTGACCTCCGCAGTGGGGGCGGGGGGTTGTCTAGCCTTGGGGGCGGGTCTCCCTTGGGGTGGCCCTGGCTCGTACTTTGGGGGGGGGGTGTGCTCTGTATTCCTGGGTGGTGGTGGGGACTCTCCGGAGGTGGGGCCTGGTGCTGGCCCTCCTGGCGCAGTGGGGGGCTGCTCTTCTGGCTGGGCTGGGGCCTGCAATCTTTGTGCTCCTGTGCCTTCCCGCTCTCGGGCGTGGGGGACCTCTGCTGCGGGCCCGTGTGCCCTGGTCTGGGTGCTTGGGGATATTTCCCGCTGGGCCCGGTGGCGGGTGTAGGGGGTCCTGGCTGCTGTTGCTGTGGGGGGTCTTGGTGTGGGGATGGCCAGGCACTATCCATCTTTGTACATTCCATCAATATCCATATCAGCAAAACATAAACACTGAGCAGTGCACAGGTGTCAGCTCACCTTTGCACTAATAGTATATGTGACAGAATGAAAGGCTTTATTTGTGTGGGTTTATATGCATAAGTGTGTGTGAACTGCAGTTGTATTGTGTACATTTTGACTAGTTTATGTGTGAAGACTATTTTAGCAAACAGGCATGTTTGTAACAACTGAGTGTGTGTGTATAGACAGACCCCGCCCATTCCAAATTGTTATTTATTCCTGGTTGTTTTATGATGTTACCCCCCTGTGTTACCATCTTCTACTTTCCCCTCTTTACCTTTCTTTAGTGCTCTTAAACTCCCACCCCTCCCTCTTTTTTCCCCTGTTCTGTCCAGTCCAACTGAAAAAAATAAGTTAGAAACATATGTAATCATTATAAAAAAGTTTGGCATATAAAACAAAAGGGATTTATACTCAGTAACCCCCTGTGTGACAGTTAAATCTGTCTAACACAAGAGGCTCTCAGCTCTTATCTGTTTGCTCAGCTGTTGGATAGGAGAAGTAAAAAAAAAATGATGCAAATACTGTCTTGACGCACAAGTCGCTTTTGTTTTTGTATATTGGCGACTCATGTACAACTTCGATGTACAGATAAAAGTTTAACTTAAAAAATGTATGCTAAAAATCTTGTTAAATGTTCGATTGCGTTGTTAAGTTCTAGTTCTGTAGCTCTTTAGAATGGTTTATTTGTGGAACAAAAGTATACTTTCACTGGAGCAGAACAGTCAGAATTTAAAATATAAATTGGCTCATGATGAAAAGAACATCCTCTTTGATAGTAATTAGCATGGGTTTGAAAATCCATCTATCCATTTTCTAAATCGGTTTTGTCCTTTTTGGGGACAAAGGTCCTTGAATAACTTCAGTGTGTGGACTGAGCCTTATTTGTATTTTCTGGAGTTTTTTCAGCTTTTTTCCTTAAATGACTGAAGCCCTGAATCATGCGCTAAATCCATCAACACTGCCAGTATTTTGCAGTTCATCTCAAATATGATAGTTTTGACGTCAAGCCACTTTGTGGAAATGACCATATTGCAACAAATCCTGAGTGAAATCATCTTATTGGCACACAACAGAACATTGCACTAAAGCAGAGGTGTCAAACTCAAACATACAAGAGGCCAAAATCCAAATCACACCTTAGGTCGTGGGCCGAACAGAACATCTACTGAACTCACTAAAACATTTTTTTTAAAACTATAGAAACATATTTTTTAAACATAACTATGAATAATAATGAGGCAAGATCATCATTCATGAATAAATCAATGTAAACCTTAAATAAATTTCCATATTTTACTCTCCATAAGTATATATTTTGTCATAACTGTTCAAGTTACAAATAAGCTTAAAATTGCATCAGGCCACATCAAAACAACAAAATACAATTATTTTCAGGGCCAGACATAATTACCCAGAGGGCCAGATCCGGCCCCCGGGCCTCGACTTTAACACATGTGCACTACAGTGTCTGTTGAATTTTGGGTGGAAAAAGTGTGACCTGCAGGTTGATCTGAATATTTTAAAAAGTAAAAGTTGCATTTATATTAAACTAAATGAGAGTCCATGCCCTTAGAGATGTCAGCCATCTAAATGCTTTGATTAAATCACCGTTCACATCAGTTTCAAAATGTACCAAGTGTGCCTCCAGAAAAGACTATAATGGGGCATTAGATTTGGACCATTGAAGCTTTTAACCCTTCCACTCTCCAAGGCTTATTTACATTAAAAGTGGGGTCATCTGGACCCCACAAAACAGTGCGCTGAACTTTCTTTTTCTCAATGATTGTCAATCTTTACTGGTGTCAAATGACAGACATGAAGTCTCGTCTACCTTGTCCACTTTTGTCATGGAAGGGCTAACGCCTCAATGTAAGGATGGGGTCATCTGGACCCCATAAGAGAGCACAAGGGTTAAAGCAACAAGAACAACAAATATTTCTCAAAAATTGAAACATTTTCAGCATATGCATATATATATATTTATATATATATATTATATATATATATATATATATTCGCTGAAAATGTTTCAATTTTTAAAATTATTTTTGAAATATATTGTATTATATATATATGTATATATAATATATGTATATATATATATATATATATATATATATATATATATAGCCATTTCAGCACTTTGGCTAGAAATAAAAATTGCAACTAAGTATTTTTAATGACGCTGTTGGTGGTTGTGATGGGGGTGGGGTCATTTCTGTCAAAATAAGTGATACTGGTTGTGGCTTTGAAAGGCAAGCGGATGTGCTTTCTTTGATGGCAAATGTAAAGGACATGTGCTTGTAACTGTAGTCACAGTCGCTTTTACACATACTTAGAACGTGAGCTAAAGCTGCAACCTTCCCATCAAAGTTTGGCCGTGCTCCCTCTACTCCATGGCTGTCATTTTTCTTATCCCCCCACCCCCCATCTCTTTTGATGCATCAAAGATGCCATCATTTCCATGCATCTTATCCTTTGCTAATTTGTTTCAAATATCTTCGTTTTTGTTGCAGTACCTTTCTTTTCCTCAAGATGTTATACCAAAAAATTCCTGCTTTTGAATCTAAGTGTAATAATTTATTGGTTTGTTCATAGTTCTTTTTTAAATTAATAGTTTTTGAGTTTAGAGATGTACAGTAGCTTTGTTGACTATCTGTATTTATTTGATTAGCTTTTGTTTTGTCTTGAGTAGAAAACATAATACAGCTGCATGACGGTGCTGCAGCTATTTGTGTCGGCCAAACTGACCTTTACTAGCTGTGCTGCGTTGCATTAACGGAGCGTGGTGCTGGCTCGCTCGCTGTGTAACTTTATCAAAGCCAGCAGGAAACAGGAAGGGAGCAGCCAGCTGCAAGGTCAGAGGTCGTTGTATAGAACGAAGGGGAAGGAGGACAAAAACCTAGTGTTCCGAAAAAAAAGACACATTTTTCCCCTGACAGTGACACTTGGGGGCATATGAAAGTCTGGGTCGGTTTACCAAACCACCCTACAGTAGTGGGTGCCCAACTCTGCTGTGTCACTATTGGCACAACAGCTTAAATAGCAGTAATAGTTAAAGGGGTTGGCGATGAAAGTGTTTGCATCTGCTCAGAGTTCACACAGTGCAGAGCTGCTATTGCAGGATGGAGAAGCTCTTTTTTGTTATTAAAGTAGTGATTATGAAAATATAAATTCACTGTTAATTGTCACATAAAACAAAGATTATAGACTATTAGGAAGCTTTCAGATGTATTGATTTTTTTTTCCTAACCACAAATGCCATTTACCCCCTAAATCACGTTGAGGTGATCAAGTCGAGGTCTGGGGGCCAGATCCAGCCCTTTCGAGTAATTATATCCGGCCCTCCAGATAATTTTATTTTACTGTTAATAATGGCCCAGTGTTATCTTGCACTCATTTCTAACTTGTAGAATTTTGGCAAAATATGATTTTTATGGAGAGAAAAATATTGAAAGTTATTTAAGGATTAATTTTGGACTAATAATCTTGCCTTTTTTATTATTCATAGAGATATGTTATGGTTATGGTTAAAGTTATGGTTTTAACGTTTTAAAAATCTGCATTTTTACTAACTTTTGGTACTTTTTGGCATTTACTAAGATTTGTTGGGGTATTTTGGAGTTTAGCTAATATTTCAGCTACACGCTAGCTGTCTTGGCTAATTTAGGCATTTTTCAGTTTTTTGACTATTTTGAAACTTAGCTAATATTTCAGCTACATGTTAGCTGTTTTGGCTAACCTAAGTTTTCTTTTTTTCTTTTTTTGTTTAGTTTTTAGGCTAATTTTTCATTTAGCTAATATTTTAGCTGGCCGTCAGCTTCAGCATTTCAGCTATTAGCTTCAGTGATTTCAGCTTCAGCGTTTTTAGTTATCAATTTAAGCATCTTCAGCTATCAGCACTAGCAACCTAAGGTGTGTTTTGGATTGTGGCCCCCTGTGCAATTGAGTTTGACACCCCTGCCCTAAATTAAGTGGATATATTTAGTTGTAAAGAAAGACTTTTCGGGAAGTTACTGTTTGTTGCAAGTCCAGTAATTAGCCTAATTTCTATGGCTGTGCAATATCAGTGTTCGCAGATATGATTTTTATTATGCAATTATTGTTATCAGTCTATAGTTTTACCGATTGGTTTTTGAGATATACTCACAAACTGCACAGAAGACTCAGCCTCCATTATTTTGCAAACCTGCAGTTTGGATTTTTACCCACAGTTTTGGTGCCATGCCGAGTTCTGCCAACTTGCCAAGAATTGCATTCTTTCAGTGTTGCTGCACACATACAGCTAAAGCAAAATCCCTGTTTGAAGACAGTCAACACTGTAGATAACATTGGCTTTTCACAATAGTTACCATGTGCCAGAAAGTATGCTGGATTCAAGTTTTAAGAAACGTATTGGCAGACGGTAAAAACATTCTTTGCTTGATTGCCTTTAATGGCTTTTTTTTTTGGTGGTGGTGGTGGTGGGGGGGGGATTCCTGTTTTTAGAAACTGAGTTGAACTGAAGTTACCTCAAAGGCTTTAACTGTTATAAGTTTAGTTTGAGTCTGAACTGCACTCTCGTTTGGTTTAGTTTTGTTTCCAATTTTGGTCCAATTTGGTAAAAAAATTTTTTCAGTTGTTTTGGCAGCTATTGTAAATTAACATAAAGGTTTTATTACACATTAGATATTGAATGGATTATGGGTATTTGTTTTGTTTGAAAACATCTTATTGTAAATTGGCAAGAATCAAACCTCTTGGATCCCCTCTACTTTCATTTATTTAGCTTTTGTGTTTCATGGAGCTTTGAAGCATCGAATGATAGTTAACTGATCCGATCACTGACTTGAAAAAGGTCTGTGGCATTGATTTTCCAGGTTTCAATAAACATTTTTTTCTTTTGATGCCTTATCCCTTGTATCAAAGTGTAAATTGAAGACCTATTTTGGTGTTCTCCAATAAATAGAACTTTAAGTGGTGAGATTTAGTGTGTAGAGACTTACTAACATGAATAATTTAAAAGAATAAAATGGTAAACTGATATAAATCTTTAAAAGACTTCTTTTGTCCATAGCTGACTGACGGGAAAGTCGTCATCTTGAATGAAAGTAAGGTTGACAGAAGGATGGATGAGACAGCAGCTTTTAGGCTCAGTTAGTCAGCGCCGGCAGGAAGCAGAAGAAATGAAGGGCCGCCTCCTGCAGAGACTATAGCGGCTGAATAAAGCACACACATGCAGTTGCTTTTCATGAAAAACTTGACAAATACCCTGTCGGTTCCTCTGGGAAATTGTAAGACATTTGCTGAAGTGTAAAATACTGCTGCATTCAGCATTTATGTCTTTATGTTTTGCTGCAGAACTTAACGAGGGAAAGCACCTTGAAAAATGAAACCTTCAGCTGCACAAGTAGTGATCATTTAAGCATCAGAGATATTTCTCTCTGCTCCTAAAAGTTATGCCTTTCATAAAAGCATCGAGTCAGTCTGCATTCACTAATCTAATTCCTCCATCTTCTGTCACTGTCCTTCCTCATTGACTGAGCCCGACCCCTCGTTTTTCTCTGTCCGTATAGGGTGTGTGCTGCGCTTTGGTGTGGGGCAGCTGCAGCGTAGCAGCGAAACGGCTCCTTCGCTGCCGACTCTTTCATGCATGCCAATTCAGTCTGCCCCAAAGCCAGGCACAGCCTCCCTCTGTGCTGCCATGCTCTCTCAGTATAATGCATCCAACAGTGCTGCAGTGGTGCAACGACATTGTGTGAACGCACTTCCTAGTCTACTTTTTTGTGGCTTCTTGTGTCTAGCTCATGTCCCTCCCATTTGTTCATTTCTTCGCTTCCTCTTTGTGTCATTTTCCTGTCCTACTCATTTCCCCTCCTTGGTGCTGTTGACCAACTCTGGGTTGCACTGCACTACGTTTTGCTGTGTGCTTTCCCAATGCTCATGCGCTGCTGCATTTTTATTTTAAGCTTTGACAACTGGAGAACACAACAACTTTTACTGCCTGCTTTGATGCATTCACTCACCTACTGTCTACCAATGTTCAGGAGAAGCAGTCATCTGAGCATATTGTAGGAAATTTTAAAATAACTTTGTCACAATTAAAAACAAGCACATTAACCTCCCAGTCCCACATCCAAAAGTGAAGCTGTCTAATGATATTAATCTCATTATATTCTGTTATATCTCTGTCAGTTATCAATCTTCAACGACTTACTCCAACGGTTCCCCTCACAACTCAGACTCAAATTTCCAATGTACTCCTGCCGCTCTACAGAAACCGTCGTAGAAAACGACACCAGATTTTTGATTTTGTCATAAACCTACATAATTAAAAGACCACTGGGAACACTTTTACAATAGATCAAAAGATGATTGGAGTGGGATATTAATCCCTAATGTCTCATAAAGCCAAGTGGAAAACCAGTCAGTTAAAAGTGATACTGTTTGTTGAGATTTTTTTATTTTTGCTCTTGTCATCGGATGTTTGTTTTGGAAGTTTAGAAAAATACTGTCAAAACAACAGTGGTTAACACCGATATGTTTTCTGCCTTTCGCAGGCGAAATCTCACCAAGCTGTCGCTGATCTTCAGTCACATGCTGGCTGAGCTGAAGGCCATCTTCCCCAATGGCCTGTTTCAGGGGGACAACTTCCGCATCACTAAAGCAGATGCAGCAGAGTTCTGGAGGCGCGCCTTTGGGGACAAGTAAGACTGAAAGTTACATTTATCTCTTACTTTGAATTACCACAGTTTAAGTTTTCATGGTATACTTTGAGAGCCATGACTCATAAGTTCTTCTGATGGAGTTGGAGAACATTTGGTAATGTGCACGTTAGCAGCTTCTCAAAGACTACTGTGCATGTAATCAATGATGAGTAATGCAGTACAATAGAACATTCTTGACAGTAATCAGCTTTTTTCCTGTTTGTTTTTCTGTCTACGTGCACACTGCTGATGCAGACTGTTTCAAAGCCTTCTTTTCTTGTTCTACTTAGAAATCTACTAGCTTCCCTTTTTGTCAGAAACATGTCTGGATTATGCAACACCGTCAGCAATAGTGCACCATGATGGATCCCATTGTTTTTGGCTTTGCAAATGTTCACCTGCTATATTTAGAGAGAAATGTGTTGATTTGCATATGATGCAGCAGTCTTTTCAGCCATGACATTTGTGTTTGCCATCCCTGACCTTAACCTGTTTTTGAACAGTGTTCCGCTTCTCTTTTCATCACAGAATATCACAGTTGCATATTTATTCAAGCATGTTCTTTATTGGAGGGTTTTGTTTTTCTCAGTGCTTTATTTTCTACCCTGCTCAATCACAGAACCATTGTGCCTTGGAAGGTTTTCCGCCAGTCGCTCCACGAGTTTCATCCCATCAGCTCCGGGCTGGAGGCGATGGCCCTCAAGTCGACGATAGACCTCACCTGCAATGATTACATCTCCGTCTTTGAGTTTGACATCTTCACCAGGTTATTCCAGGTAGAAGAACCACATGTTTCACACCTTATTTATCCTTTTCTGAAGTTATAGTTGATTAGCCAGGTTTTTGCCCTTAAATCTTGAAATAATCCTTTAAATGAATGAAGAATATCACGTACCTTTCTTTGGTTTATTTGTAGTAGTTACAATCTGAACATGATAAAACATTAAAAAGAGCTCTCTCAAGTGCAGCCTTGACATGACTTTGTGATGTGAAACAGAAAGACTACGGAAATTGCACCATAGTTAAAAAAAAAAAAAAAAAACGCTTCCTCTGGTTCGCTTTAACCACAAACAAACACAATTTAAGTTCTTAAAAGCCTTCAAATAATTCCTTTAGCTGCTATCATTTGAATAATGGTTTTCACCAGTTTATATGTCCGAGAGTTTGAAATTTGACTTAACCAAACTTAGTTTTGTATATGTTAAACCTGCTTTCTCTGAGCTCTCAGATCACCTATGCTCCTTTCCCCATATCGTAAGTAAGCTGTCAGATCAATAAAGTAAAACAAAACATGACATTTATTATCAGTTTCACTCGAGTGTTTTTAACATGTGATGCATGAAACCACAATGCAGACGTGATCACTGCTGATGCAAATGAAGGAAAACGTTTCTATAAATATTACCGGCAGGCTAATTAGCTAATCCTTCTCCAAAGCCTCTAACATCACATCTGCGCGGTCTAATCTTTATTCTGAGTGACACTGCTCCTCGCTGGTTTTGTTTTATGCTGCACTGAGACAAAAGACCAATTCTTATGGAGCACAAAAAAAAGCTTTCATCATAATGTCATCAAGCTTACCAGAGGAAGTGAGTTCTGACCTTTTTAATTGGACTTTTATGGCCGGCATTAAGCTTTAATTTGGGATAAATTGCACAAAGGGAGGTTGTTCTATTCTGGTATAGAAAAGCACGGTCTGTGGGCCTTTTTTAAGCCTCTATTCAGTCATTTCCTATGTGGTTTGTTTGTTCTTCCTTTCACTTTAGAATGAGTCCTGAAAGCTCAAACACCTATCGCATTCAATCTCCTTCCTTAAAAAAGCTTCACCCATTTTTTTTGAAAACTGAAGAGAAGTTCAGTCAAACCACTTAAAATAAAAAATAAATGATGCAGTATGAACGTCATTTCTGTCCATTTTAGCCTTTTTTTTTACTGGACTATGCTAGTATTTCCCCTCTTTAGCATCTTTGACGACTATATTTTCTGTTTGTGTAGCCCTGGTCATCACTGCTGCGGAACTGGAACAGCTTGGCAGTTACTCACCCGGGGTACATGGCTTTCCTCACCTACGATGAGGTCAAAGCTCGGCTACAAAAGTTTATCCACAAGCCTGGCAGGTGAGGCACAATGACCCAGATGCTTTACAGGACAAACACAAAGACACACACCTACACATTAGTCAACACAGTTGGCATCCAGGTTGTTGGTAACCACACCTTTCACAGAAAAACATTTTGTCAAGTTATTTTTGTGCCACCACAAGTAGAACATAAGTCACAGGTTTGAGATCATTTCCTAAGTTCAGTTTTAAAAACAACATGTTTTAACTAGCAAAGGAAAATATTTGCTTTTAAAATCTTTTTTTTTTTGCTTATAAAATATATTTTTGAGTTAGTGACACAAACTGTTTTAGATGTGTTGTCTTGAATTTCATGCCATATCTTGCAAAATCTCAAATATTTTTTGCACTTTTTTGTGCTTTTTTTTTTACTTTTTTGCATTCACTATAAAGATTATGAAAGAAAATATTTCATATTTTTATTTGCTACTTTGAAAATTTTGTTTTCGAAGCTGAACATTTTGTGACATTCGTTGTGAAAATAGTGACACAAATATCGCTTCATAGTCCTCAGTAGTCTTTTTGTTTTTTTTTTCTTCCCTGACTGATTCTGATGTTCTGACTTTACATGGACGGGCATGGCTTCAAACTTACTGCCAGACTGACTTTCCATTTATGTTACGTTGTTTGTGATTTTTGAGGGAGGGCAAAATGTAACCAGCATCGGGGTAGGGGGTGGAACTGGTACCTTCCATCAATGGCTTAATTGTGCAGCCTGGCTGATGTCACTGCAGGCCGGGCGGCGTGGAGCTGCTCCGACATCCGAGCAGTCGCTGCAGTGTGAGCGCAGCATTTTTGTCCTGTAATTTGGAGCGTTGTCACCAGTTTATTCGCTGGTTTAATGGATGCACCAGTCGTTCCACTTTTATGCCCAAAATCAACATAACTGCAAAGAGCTTGTAATTACACAGTCGTAGTCTGTTAGTGTGTGTTAACCCTAATCACCATCTTTGCTTGAGCTATTTGAAGGTCTTGAAGTCGTTTTCATTCAATTATACTCATAGTGGGGTTTCCTAAAGAAGAACTAATCATAATTTTGTCCAAAATGCTCTAATCGAGATTGAAGTTTTTCTACAAGGCCATTCTATTCTAACTAATGTTAGTAATGAGATTACTAACTGTTGCTTTTCTGTTTTTGGTAAATAACTCTTGTCTCCTCAGTTACATCTTCCGGCTGAGCTGTACGCGGCTGGGCCAGTGGGCTATTGGTTATGTGACGGCAGACGGAAACATTCTCCAGACTATTCCCCATAACAAACCCCTCTTCCAGGCCCTCATCGACGGTTTTAGGGAAGGATTGTAAGTCCACTGATCGCTCTTTGTTTTTTTGTGGCTTTACATCTGAACTTAGGAGCTTCTGCTCCGTGTTTCACTGAGTCATTTGTGGTTTTCATTTGATGTCATTTTATATAGAAGGCTTCCCTATTGATTGTTTAAAAGTTATGTTTTATATTAAAATAAATAAATAAATAAATTTGAGTCAGAAGGTAACTCCAGTCTTCCATGTTCTTGTTAGTCCTGAACTGCGAGACTGTTAATTTTCTGAAACTTTTCATTTAAGGTTATGTAGAAATCTACATGTCAAACACATGTTTGGGCTTCACATTTGAAATTCCTCCTCATTTTTAGCTATTTATTCCCCGACGGCCGAACCCAAAATCCCGACCTGACAGGGCTGTGTGAGCCCTCGCCTCAAGACCACATCAAAGTCACACAGGTCAGATGATTGTGCATTTATTCATTATTCTCTGTAATGTGGCTAAAAAAGTTTTAGTATAATATCTTGTTTGGTTTTATTTCTCTATTGTATTTGCACCTTTTTTGTGAGTTGAGTGAGTTTTTTGGGTGGACACAAAGACTCAAAAGAAGTTTTTAGTCGAGAAGAAATACCAAAAGGAAAATCCAAACTACAGGGGAAAGGACTGTTAATCAGTTTAAATCAAAATATACAGTCTGAATTAACATACGTTTATATTGTTTAAAATGTGATTTTGGAAGAAATTGAAACATGGAGGATATCCCTCATAACACTTTTAAAAGGAATGTGAATTAATACAATTTTTTTACAAGCTCTTAAAAGATCTTACTTATAAGGCCTTTAAAAGCATTAGATTAGCTTAAATTTGCGTGAGTGTGTCATACATTTTTTTCTCATCAGTGTGATTTGATTTGCTGTAACCAAAATGCAAAAAGATTTCCAGGATAGGCTGCGTCGAACGGGGGACACTCCGATGGGACAGAGCACGGGTCTGCAACCTGCAGCTCCAGGGCCACATGCAGCTCTTTAACCCCTCCATTGTGGCTCTCTGGTTAAAGAAAAATACAATATTTTTTATTTGAAAAAGTAACAAATTTTAGGTTTATCTTATAAGTTTATTAAGCCAAAAAAAAACTCCTTCTCAAACAGTTAAAGGATGTATCACTCCACCAGGATCCTGACTACAATACCCATAATGCTCCAACAATCCATCCAGCAGTTTGGCTTCAAAGTTTACCAAAACTGTTTACCACAGAAAGTCAATCTGAAGACAGTACACACAACCAGAATTCACACAGCAGAATTTAAGGTGCACTTTCTATTTTTAGCTTTTGTTGCTCTGTTGCTCTCATGTTAGCTTAGCTAATGGCACACGCAACATTAGAAAGTGGGAATTAAATTTTTTTTTTAATCAATTAAATAAACAACTAATCGACTATTGCATTACTTGTCAGCTATTTAAATAATTGATTATTTGTCGACTAATCAACTATTTGCAGCAGCCCTAAAATTAATGGAGAAATTACTTGAGAATAGGAATTACTCGTCCTGGTTAAACCTGGTTAGTGGAAATTCCTATGACGTGAACTGAACAGACATTTAAACGTGACAGGATCAGCACGTTCTAATCGCATGTGCGAAGCTAAAAACTGCATACAGTTTAAACTGTCTTTAAAAATGTCTTAAAATCCTTAATTGTATCCTCTGTTAATCCGTAACCTTGAGATAAAATTGCACATTTTTTTAGTTTAAGAAAATGTTTGATATTTTTGAGTTCATTTAAATGTTTCTGAAAATTAAAAAACAATCTCCAAATAATCGATTGGTTTTCTTTTCCTTTAGGAGCAATATGAGCTGTACTGTGAGATGGGCTCCACTTTCCAGCTCTGTAAGATCTGTGCAGAGAATGACAAGGATGTGAAAATTGAACCTTGTGGCCATCTCATGTGCACCTCCTGTCTCACTGCCTGGCAGGTACGAGAACACGATCAGAACAATTAATCCAGTCATAGCTTCTTACTGTTGAGAGGTGCTCTGTAAAATCATGTTTTCGATTGCGCCGCAGGAGTCGGAGGGTCAGGGCACGGGATGTCCCTTCTGCCGCTGCGAGATTAAAGGTACGGAGCCCATTGTTGTCGACCCTTTCGACCCCAAGGACAACAGCAGAGGCTCTTGTCGAGGCACGCTGGGAGCTGAAGGCGCACCTTCGCCCAGCTACGACGACGATGACGACGACCGTCTGGAAGACCCCCACCTTATGATGAAAGAACTCGCCTCTGCAAAAGTGAGACTGGAAAAGCTTGGATTTAATTTCAGATCATCTTTTCTGTTCCAGACAGCCAGCTTTCCTGCTGTTTTCCATTCTTAAAGATTGTTTTTCGGTTCCATCTCCTGTTTTCTCACATTTTCCCTTGATATGTCAGAAACCGCTGCTTCACTTTTTACTTCCTCTACGGCTTTTATGTCCAGTTTTCATGCTGCTAAAGCAAAAGTGTTTTTCCTGCCTTAAAATTTAAGATCTGGGGTGTAGAAAATAGCACTGCCTACAGATTTTAGCAGAGCTGGTACACACTGAATAACAAAAAGATGTGAGCATGTCGAAACTATAGTCATTTAAAGAAAACATATAGGTTTCTATAACAAAATATTTTTTTTTCCACGTATATTTGATGATTTCACATTTGTGTGATCAGGTGGAACGCCCCCCGTCACCCATGTCCACAGCTCCTCAGTCCTCTCTTCCTCCAGTGCCTCCCAGACTGGATCTGTTACCACAGAGAACTCCGAGCAACCCCGGTGCTTCCAGTCCAGGGGTCACCAATAAGGTAAGAGCAAACACACAACAGTGTTTAAAGACCCACGCCAATAAAAAAAAAAGTGTTTTATTAATGCTGTTAGAACCTTTTTTCTCATGATTGAGGACATATTTAAAGGAAATTAAGATTAAAATAGCATTTCTGAGTATTTATTTATGTAAATCATTGTGAATTAGGAGCAGACGAAAAAAAAATCCAGTTTGAAAAGAACTTATTTGTGAGGTAGAAAATACGCTGGGTGGACTGCAAGCTCCGAGCACTCAGCAACAATGAGTGGAAGAGGCGTGGGGTTATTCCACACCAACGATCACGCCTACTGTGCAGAAACAATATCCCAGCAAACAACACAAGGTTTTTGCCTAAAAACGCCATAAGCAATATTAGAAGACCACTGGAAATCCTTTTAAAATGTATCAAGATGATCAGAGTGGGACTTTAACCCTTCAATATCAGAGCTGTCGTCTTTGAATTACAGTAACTCTTCAACTGGTAAAGCAAGTAAGGGGCTTCCAACTGACTCACAAGTTGAGAAAAGCAACTTTGTGCTTAAATGCAAGACTTTAATACTGTAAAAATTGTTTAAACAGCTGAAGAGTTACATTATTTCAAAGTATTATTCCCTGTAGGACCTCCGGGGTTAAAGGGGTTAACCTTTCTTCTGCCCCTGTTAAAGGCAGTGTTTTACATGTTAGAGTAGCTGCTGAAGCAAAATAGTTGTTTAAATGATATAAAATATATATATTTAAAGAATCATCTTCATGATGATGCAGCCGATTCTCTAATTCAACTCAAGAATATTTTCTCTATTTAGTTTACAGTAAATGTTTACAGAAATAATGCAATGTTAGAATTTGATTTGCGCCCCCCAGTGCAACATGGCAGGTGTGATGAGAAGTTCTCGTCATGTCTTAGTGTTGATGTTAGTATGTGCCTAGAAAATAAGTAAAATTTTAAATGAAGACTTGCTGCATTCCTTGAAAAAGTAGTACATGTTGTTCATAACCTGATTCTAGCAGCAGAAGCAAACCACTACACCGTAAGTTTGGCATCCTATTTATGGACTATTTGAAACCGCATCTTGGTGTTCTGTCAGCCATTAAAATGTGGAATGTGAACACTCATGCTTACAGATGGGCTGTGGTTTCTGCAAGCATTCTCAGACATGACAAATCTGATCATAGTGGTTTGTTTAGTGAATGAATCCTTTCCACAGAATACATTTTAAATTAAAAAAAGTCAGAAGTTTAAAGCAGGAATCTCATCTCTGCTCACTCTTCTAGGCAGCTACACATCACAAAGACAAGCCTCTTCCTCTGCCCCCGTCACTGCGGGAGCTTCCCCCTCCTCCTCCTCCCGACCGGCCCCACACAGCGGGGGCGGCCCCCGATGGCCGACTTCAGAGACGGCCTCTACCCTCCACTCCAGTGGAACCCCTTCGAGATAAGCTCCCTCCTACGCCCCCCAACCGTCCTCTCTCCGACTGGAACTCCAGGCCCGTTCCCAAAGCGCCCATCTCCTCTTCATCCTCGTCTTCATCATCCTCCTCCTCGTCCATGCAAGTCTCCAGTTTAGGGGGAGACGTCCGAGCAGGGGTCAGGGATCTGTCCAACAGACACTCCCTGCCCCTGGCGCTGCCGTCTGCTCTGGACAACCACACAGAGTCTCAGACCAACAACAGCTCCAACAGTCTGGACCACCAACTGGTCAGAACCAAAACACATCGCATACTTATCCACGACCTTGACTCTTCTACTATAACAAGCATTAAAACTCATTCCAAATTTTATTTTCTGCATTTATTAAGAGAGACATTCTAAATCACAAATGACAAAACAACAAAGATTACTACAAATTATATCTAAAGAATGTAAACATTTAGAGGGGTATTAAGATATATCAGATCTCCATCGTCCAGAAATGGAAGTAGCAGTTGTGAAATGAGGCTTTTCCTAACTTGAAATTAAATAGTTAACCGATTGGTAAAAAGTTTTGAAATGAAAGGTTAGTTTACTTATAATTGAGCGTATATGATTATGAAATGATACACTTGGTTCTAACCACACACCAGTGTATTTAAAAGACTTTGTAGCCTCAAGAGGCTACAAATGTAAGTCAAGACTGAATCCTTCGGCATTTATGGTGTTTTTTTGAAAGATTATGATTTAGTTTTATTCAGCACAAGTTTATTAGGGGTCAGCCAATGTTGCATTGTGTCGAAATCATGCTGCAAAGAAACGTTATACGCTATACCACACGAGTGAGGTGTTGGACATGTATGTCCAGAAGCAGGTAGGAGATCTACTAGATCAAATGCTTTGGTAAAGTCTAAAAAGATTGCATCTGTGCATGTATTACTGTTGAAATTTATTAAAAAGATATCATTAGTGTATTTCTAGAATGCAGTGGTGGTGGGAAAATGTTTTCTAAATTCTGATTGGAATTGAGAAAGGAATATTATTTGAAGAAGTACATTTAAATAGTCGAAAGAAACAAACTAAAGAAATGACTGTCTATTTTTGACACGTTTTTATTAAGTCCATGTGTAATGAATATACTTTTTTCAGATTGAGTCCTTTGTTATTACTCCTTCCCTTGAAATTTTGAGCAAACAAACTGATTTCTCGATGAGTGATGGTAGAAAAGGATGCCAGCACTGAAATAAATCTATTTCTGAAGCAACACGCTTGATATTCCAGCATCTGATCAAACATGGGCTGCAGAAAAACGAGCAGGGCTTTACTCATCAAAGAGCAGCAGAGATGTAAAAGGTGTGCCCAAAAAACTGCGGTGGGAGTTTGACGCCACAGGTGTCCACAGCTTGGAAGCTGCTTGCAAACACCAAGAGCACTGCCAGCCTGCAGCCGGAGTGTCGTGACAGCAAACCACCAGCAGACTGTGGAGCAGAGGAAGTGTAGCTCAGGGAGGGACAAGTCATTATTCTGCATTTTGGCAGCCAGATCAAAGCGGTCTGGCTGCCAAATGTTTGGCCGTCAGATCAAGCAGAAATGGGACCAACTCCAAATCACAGTTTATGTTTGGATGCAGGGAAATTACAGTCAGTGTTTTGGGTCGGATTTCCCAATGTTTTCGTCGGTGTGGTGGGCTTTTTATCCCCGTCTGCTGAAGGGATCGCCGTGTGTCATAGAAACGATGGTTCATGCCACCACACTGCATATTTACTCGATTACGTTTTCCTCCAACGTTTGCTTTAAAACTTGAGGGAAAAGCAAAATGTAGTCCTGCAGACAGGTCAAAGATAGATTTATTAGTTTTGCCATCTAACTTCTAGAAATAATTTAAACTGCAAAAGTTTCAATTTTTTTTTTCATGTAAAATATATAAATATTTACAATGATTCTCATTTTTTGCTTCCTCTCCAGGTTTTTGGCACGCTCAGTAATCCAGATTATGACAACCCCAAAGTGAAACCCTCAGCCTCGGCCAATGCAATCTATTCACTGGCAAACAGGTATGAAAGGATTCCCTAACATTCCCTCTGAGCTCCTGAAACCACAACATTCTACCTTCATTTAAAAAGTTTTTTCATTTCTTTGTGAACTTCAAGCCTTTTTTAGTGTCTTCTATGTTTATAAATATGCCAGAAAGCAGGTGAGAAGGTCGGTGAAAGTTCAACTTTCTATGGAAGAACATTTTAGAAATGACTCGACTTGGTTTGTTTCCAGACCGTCTCCGGTCTTCAGGCCAGTGACGGGGGACGAGGCCCACGACAGCGAGGAAGACTCCGAATACATGATCCCCTCTTCTCGACCCATCGCTGCCCCCCCTGCAGCCGAAGTCCCACCTGTCCCGAGAACCCTGTCAACCTCCCAATCACAGACACAAACATCTAGTTCCAACTCTAGGTATGTACACCTCCCAGAGTATCTGCATTTAGCACGTCAAGTAGAGAAAACGAGGGATTCGAGTCATATTGATGGCTGCTTTCCTGTCAACTTTTGTAATTGTGATTTTAGGTCAACGCCGGCTGACCTAGATGATGCACCTTTCATGTATGAAGCCATGTTCCACATCCAGTCCAGGTCACAACAAGCCACAGACTCAGGTATTTAGAACCTCTAACGACGCTCAAAGCTCCGCCTCTTTTCTCACCACACAGACAGCAAGAGTTCACTGCTGTGGGTCAGCACACCTGCATCTGAGAGCAGCATGACACACAATGAAGGTGACAGCCATCTTCAAACCACAAGCCACGCTTTGTGCAAGAGGAGATGACTTAGCAGGGCAGCAGCAGTCTGAGCGCGAGACAGTTCAGACAGGAACACAGAAGGAAATGGCTGCGTCACTTTTCGTTTTCTTCTTAGAATACTTTTCAATTAAGCTTGAATCTACTGTAGAGCAGAAAATGCAAGGATAATTATGAGAGTTGTAGCTGTTTGCAGCCATAAATGTACACAATTTATTTAAGAATGAGTAATCTGAGGAATTCTTTTACCTGCAGCATCTTTAAGATGAGTGTTAGAGATGCTTTTAGATTAAGTGTTATGCACTATTTACTTTAATTGATTAGAAAATACTCTTAAAAAAAAAAAAACTTTTTAAAAAATTCTTCCAGATTATTCGGATTTGCCACCTTTAGCCTTGGCGAACGGTCCCAGAGAACATGCAGCCGAAGACGTGGAGGAAGCTGACAACGGTTACGACTTCCCAAAGCCCCGACTGCCACAGCCCCCCGCCCGGAGAACTCTTTCAGAAATCGGGGGCTCTTCATCCTCCTCCTCCTCCTCGTCCTGCTCATCCTCTACTATGGCTTTCAGCCGTCTTTCTCTGGATTCAGATGCTGGAGCCGCAGCTTGTGAGTGAACTCATGGTTGTGAAAGCCCTCATTTGTCATCTGTCTGGGTATGCCATCATCATCAGTCCATTTGTCACAAATCACATGACCAAGATGTTTGACTTTCCAACAGAGGGGAAGCTCAGCATTAGAAAGTCTGTCCCATGTTTAGATTTAAAACCAAATAGATTATCATCACAAATTATTCAGACTTTCAATTTCTAGAGTTTTGCAGCGTACACTGTCTAGTGTTATGAGTCTGTAGTTATCCAGTTTTGTTTTGTAACTACAGACATAGCAGTGATGAAGAAACCAGTGAGGCAGATGGAGAGGAGAGGAATAATCTTTGGGGTTGGCGTATTTAAGGAGCTCAGCTGTAATTTGGTCAAGGCCACATCATTTGTTATTCCTGAGATTCTTAATGGCTTCAGACACTTGATACCAGCTACCCTTATGTTTGCATCATACTCTCCTTTTTCCATTTCAAGCACTTCACTTTGAACACAGTTGAATAAAGCAGTATAATGCTGTCTCCAGAGCTCAGTGGTGTTGTCTCCTGCAATAGTCCCTGATATACTGTAGATGTTTTACAGCCTTTCACCTCCTTCCAAAAATCATTAACATTATCTAAAAGTTTTTAGTCAAAGATCAGCGTCTGCTCGACTAACTTTCTGTGCTCAAATACTGAACCTGGTCAGGGCCTACCTGTCTCTACCCACGACTTAAACGCTACATGGAGTAAAACATGCAACTTTTTTTTTTTTGTTTTACTCTTAGATGCTTTTTATTTACGTTGAATGACAATAGTTCACATGGACTATAAAAACTATTTATGGTTTTGAAGTGCGGTGAGCTAAACCACATAGCACACTTCTCATGCTGCAGAATTTACCTTAGCCCAAAAACATGTACAAATCCACGACCTACTTCCAGGTTACATGGTTGGTCGGTACATGGCCGCTCAGTCATTTCCAGTTAGGGTATTGGATTGTTTACATGAAAATAGCCGAGTATTTGGAGTTTACAAGATGTCTTTTGGAGCTATCAAGAGTCACTATAAATAATGTTAGGCACATTGTTTGTCTATAGCTAAATTCATAAATCAAAATGCAAAAAGGATTTAATTTGTATGTGTCATCCTACATAGTAAAATTGTCAATGTCAGGGAGAAGTATTCTGACAGGCGAGGTGACCGTTAAAGCATGCCGCTGCCGCTCAATAAAGAAGGCAGAGGCACCTAATCATCAGCTGAGAGTAGGACCAGTAGTCTGAAAGTCACTTCAAAGTTTGTTTAAACATAAAAAAATTCTGTTGAAAAGCTTTAAAAGTTTGAACATAACTACGTTTCATCTGAAGAAGTCAGATGTTCATACAGTACATGGGAGCGTTTTGTGAGTACTGAGTGTTCAGTGTTTCAGGAAGGCAAACTTTACCTTTTTGGATATGATTGTGTATACATACACAATGACAAACTAACATACAATGTAAGAAAAAAAAATAGATGATGCAAGGAATAGTACAAGGAGACTTGCTAAGTCAATGTATAGAGATGGCCACAACCAGAAATAAACAAGCGGTCTTGTTTGAAACCGTAAATATGTCCCACAGCTCCGTGCATAGAGTCCACACAAGCACAAATTGTTGGTCTTTTTTAACCAGAAGTGCTAACATCAGAACCTCTCCCACTGTTGCCTGTATGCTCTCTCTATGACCTGTGAGTAAATGAATCATGCCTGAGCTAATGTGTAAAAACAAGTCATTAATTAAAACATGTTGACATCCTCCAGGTGATTTCCCAATCGAGCTGTGAGTGAAGATACAGCATCTATAGTCATTCTCAAGCAGGTCAAGAGCTGCTTCCTAACCCATAAGACTGTAGAGTGCAGGACTATCTAGTGCCCTGGATTTTAATGTAATTCAGACACATGATCACTAGTTTGATGATCGCTAAGCTAAGTATGACATCACCAATCTTAAGAAGTAAAAACCAGATAAATATGAATATTTTACAAAGACTATTTATAAATGGACTGGTCCGATGAGAATAACTCTAAGCACATATAGAAAAATACATTTTTTAAAATGTCAAACCATTCAAACCCACTGAAGCACAATACTTTATCATAGAAACTTCTGGATAATTTTTTAGGTTTAGGATAGATTTGAACACCCCAAAAAAGATGGCGACCGCCTGATATATTCTGCACCAAAAAGTGATTCAATATTCAGAATCTGTCTTTCTAGATGTTATTTAAGGATTCTCTTTGATTCCTATCATTTAAACTGTGCACCTTCCATCCTTCTATGGGTTCATGTGTAGTGAGTTCTGTTTATGGTTGATGGGACTGTTTGTCTGGTCCCTTTGTAAAGCAGCTTAATAGCAGGTATTAATAGCAAGGTTAATAGCAGGTTGGGACTGTTTTGCTGAGACTGTTGAGCATACCCACAAGCCCACATTCAAAGCAGAATCTAAAAAATCTCGTCTGGAACCTAAATAAGAGTTGGTCCAGGTTGTTGTTGAGTCATTTGGAGTTGGCACTGAGGAACTGAGTAAAGGCCTGTACTCTACTTCTCATCACACTCACAAAAATGTCTTCTTTGAGCAACTGTTCATGACATGAACGATCTCTCTAAATAGCAGTTTGACATTTACAACCAGTCATATCCAGCACTGAGTTGGAGCTGCAGGTCATCCTCTGTATCTTTGAATACATTGCCTGTCAATCATCCAGCAACAAGCTTGTTGAGGTTTCTAATGGGGACAAGTCAGAGGTTAGACAGCAAAATGCTTTCTGTTATGTGACAAAATGAAAGATGCTGTGAAAAAATGTTGGGTTTTAAAGTCCCGTTAGTTGTCACACACCTACAGTAGGTGTTCTCCCCACTTGACCCATTCCCTGGGGGAGGGGAGAGCTGCAGACACTGTAGCTCAACTCCTCCCAATCCAGCCCCTTAATGGTGGGTGTCAAGAAGGGAGACATTGAGTCCCATTTTTTACACTCTTGACTTCTTCACCTGGTTTTCGATGTCTAAACCTGAAAGCTTCTCTCCTCTGTTTGCTCAGCTTTGTCGGAGCCTCTGGAAGCGCCAGAAAGACCTCCAAAGCCTCTGCCCAGACGGATCAACTCAGAGCGCCGGCCCAGCCCCGTCCCACCCGTCCCCGGAGCGGCCGGCGGAGAAGCCAACCCCCAGATCAGCAGTGAGATCGAGCACCTCATGAGTCAGGGATACTCGTACCAGGACATCCAGAAAGCACTGATGATTGCACAGAACAATGTAGAGATGGCCAAGAATATTCTACGCGAGTTTGTCTCCGTTCCCTCCACCGCTCACATTCTCACATAGCAAACCGCTGCACCTCTGTTCGCTCTGTCGCCCTCGCTTGGCCCCGCCCGGCCCGCCCGGCTCGGCTCAGCTGGGGTCGGCAGCTGAAAGCCTACTTGTGGAGCGCTGGCTGCCTCCTGTGTCGTCTAACGCCTTTCGCTCCCTGTGGATCTAACTGGCTGTTTCAGGCTTACAGCATCTCTGGGATTCTGCGCCCTGCACTCCAAGCGCTTTGAACGGGCCGGTTTTTGGTGTTTTGTTTTTTTTTGGCTGCATCAGCATCTCCCCAGGAGTGACTCGGCGCCCGCGGTGCAGCCACAACCTGTCATAGGAATGCTGGGAAAGACGGAAGCCTCTCGCTGACAAATGTTACCAACACCTCATGAATCAAACTAAAAGTGTATAACTATATGAAAAATTTAATATATGAGTAAAAATATATTAAATGTGTGTAATATATACAGTACGTGCATATAAGATATGTGAAGAAAAAAGTCAGCTTTGAGGGTCGGTACAAACGACAGACAGGAAACCCAGAAGAGGAAGGGTTTCGGTCTCACCAGAAGGGGGTGTGTTCGTCAGCAGAGCGTTTTTTGAGGAAGTCCGTCTGATACGGTCCTTTTTGGTTCATGTTGCTTTGGTACGCTTGGTGTCTCGTTTTGTTTTTTACCCAAAGTAGCATGACGACGGTTTCAGATCTGGCCTCTGTGCTGGCAGTTTTTGTGTTGTATGTGCGCGAGTGTGAGCATGACAGACCTGCCCCCCTCCCCCTCAACAAACTTCTGTACAAAGTGAATGTGGAAATCCAGCCGGTGTACTCAGACTCTCTTTGAACGTACTACTGCTCCATGTGGCTCCAGCGCAGCTGTGAGATGATAAAAGGATCGACGGCCTTGCTGCTAACGTTGTGGCAGACCGGTTCGGTGGTGCGTAACCCACGGCGACGGCAATGTTCTTGTCTTTCTTTAACCTCACTGACTGGCTCAGGCTCCTCGTCTTCAGTCTTTTGTTACGAAAACAAAACGGTCATTGATTTTACATTATTGTACCATGTTCATAAATATATTTTTTTTTTGTCAGAAGTGCTTTACTGCTGCTACTATTAGTGCTAAACGACAAAGCCTTAAATGTACATTTGTGAATATCGTTTGAGCAGTTTCTTTACAGTGACAGTATCTTTTTTTGTTTTTTTTCCAGCTCATAATGTAGCATACTTGAAAATGAAAGCAGCTTGAAAGCAAGTTGTCGACTTGTCAGTGTTTTTTAGTCTTTTAAGTATGAAACCTTTTGTAATGTCTTTTCCCGTTGTGGTCGTAAAAAGGCGGCGACTGCTGCGGCTCGTCGAAAAAAAACGTGAGCTCGGGGGTCTGCTGGCCCCGCCCCCAAGTCGACGTTTAAAATCAGTGTTTGGGCCGACTGTAAGAACTCAGGAATACCGCTCGTCTAAAAATAAAAATAAAAAAAAAAAACTGTTGGAGCTGTCGTTCGGTAGCAGCTCACGAAGCCAGAAGTTACCCACTCGATGAAGTCACATAAGTAGCCTCATACTTTTTTCCTCATCCCTCTGCATCTTGCACATTTGTCTGTATTTCTCAGAACGGAAAAGCATCGTTTCCAGGTACTAGTGATTAAAAAAGACCCTCAGACAAGCAGCTTTTTGGTACATCAGCTTGAACCTCTCCCTGCTTTGGAAGATTGTGTGTCAGTTATGTTAACTGCTAAGCAGTCCCAGTGTCTTCTGGGTAATGCAACATCTTTTCTGCTTCTTCTTTGTTATTAGTTGCCTTGAAAAAAAGAACTTCTTGAATGATGGGGGGCTTGGATACTGTACCAATGGCAAAAAAAAAAACAAACAAAAAACAATGCGTTGTGTATTCAGAAGTTTAGTTTTTGCACAGTATAAACCATTTTGTGCTTTGATACTGTCACTCTAAAGAAAAAGGAACTGAAAAAGAAAAAAACATTGCATTTGTTGTTTTTGCATTCCTGTATGTTTTTGTTTACTGATGTGACTGATCCCTTCAGCTGTGCCATTATTTTAAAGGCCGTCAGCACGTTCCGGCTTTAGCGGCGTGTGTTCCCGTAGATCTGTGCGGGCACGGTTGTGCGGTAACGCTCCCATTGACTTGTCCTCTGCGTGATCCGCGAGCGCTCAGCTGATTTACTGTCAGTTCATCCCAAACCAGCACTCAGGCGAAGGTGCTCCTTCATGCTCCTCCCCTTCTTTTCTTTTCTTTTTTTTTCTATTTCATTGTCAGCCCAACTATCAGTGTACTAAGATTCACCAGAAGAGGGAGCCATTGAACCACATTGCTTCTCTTCTTTAGGACCTTTTTTTTTTTTTGAGTTCATATCAGTTTGAAAGTCTGCACATTGCTGTTAATAAAATATTAAGTAAAATCATCTTTTTCCTGGTATTTTTTTTAGCTATTTGTAGATGCCATGAAGCTTAAATACTCAAAATTGTTTAATAGATTTTTCCCCACAGAAGTACTCCCTTCACAGGCTGTTCGAAGTATGAACAATGACAAATGGGAATTAAAACTACAGCACGAATAATCACTGGGACAGCAGTGACTCAGCACTAACAGGACATCATAAACGCACAGGCGTGACACAAATGAAGATGACTGCAACTCCTCCATCCCACAGAAACATCTTCACAACCTCAAGATGGTCGGGAGCTGCAGTCAGTCGATCTTTAAGTGCTATTCTTGTTTCAGTTTAGTTGTGGATAACAAAGCGTGATGCAATCCAATGCCTTCAGTTTTACAGGAAAAACCAAAATGTGATTTAGCCGTCCCAAGTGTGGATCAAATGGCCTCACAGAAAATCCTAGTTGCTGAAAGATAAAAGTGTTTGTCCATGTGACCCTGGACAGTAAAATATACGACACACCAGACAATAGATTTTAAACTAGATATTTTCTGAGTTTCTATGCAGAAATGACAAAAGAAACATTTTAATAAATAAAAGAAATGAATCATCTTTTCTGCCTGTGAACTAAAATTTAGCAATTTTGTATCAAATATCGGCCGATACGATACTGGCACCGATATACAATCCATATAGGCGGTTTTTGACCATTTTCAAGAATTAAACTAGTTTAATTAATTATTATTAATTTGACAAAATTTTGGCATTGACCATCAGACATCAATTTTAAAGCCTCATTTTAAGAAGTCAACAGCCAAAAAAAAGTTTGTATATGGTTTGGTTACCCTTTAAACTCTTATAATAAAATTAAAGGTAACACTTTATAATAAGATTCCTTGACAAGCTTTATTAACACATTAACAAACATTATTAATGTGCTTATAGGATGTTTTTAAGACCTTTATAAGCATAATAAGCCAAATACAGTTTATTAACATACTTAGTAAGATTTATAATCATCTAAAATTAGACAATTGTTTATGAAGGCTATATCAATAAACTGCTAACAAGCTTAACAAATGTGTTAACAATCTTTGTCAACGTTACATTTAGTGATTTGCAGCACCTCATCTAAAGTGTTACCAAATTGAATACAAGTACACAATTTAAAGCATTTGCAAAGGTATATTTTCAGTTCTTTACATAGAACAACATTATTTTATTTATTTGTATTTTTAACCAAAATCACGGGGAGTTTTGAATTTAAAGACCAGAAATCAAAATAAAGAAAATGTCTTTCTGGGAAAACAATTGTCAGCATTAAGTCTTTAATACTATTTATCATTCATTAATTAAACCTCACTAAAAACTTCTAAATATAAATTTTGTGAAAAGGAACATAGCTCAAATGGTTATAGGTTTGTATTGTGATTTATCCAATCATAGTCAAGAAATCTTTTGTAAAACGTGCTGGACAAAGGCCACATATTCCATGTCGGAAGCCTGCGGCTGGTAAAAATTTGAATGTAGGCCAGTCTTTGGGCATGCTCCCTGTTCTTTGCAAAGCTTTAGTTTCTATAGAAACATCAGGTAAATCCATCATTCCTTCATTTTCCAAATCGACTATATCCTTCACAGGGTTGCTGGAGCCTATTCCAGCTACTGCTGAGCAAAGGCAGCGTCACCTGGAAATGTTGCCAGGTCGCCTGTCTGTTGCAGGATCACACAGACATTCCCACACGCACACTTTTAGAGGAGCAATTCACCTATGAAGCATGTTTTTGGAGGACGCTGAAGTCAACATACACATGTATGTGGAGAACATGCACACAGAAAGGTCACGACTGGGATTCGAACCGGGGCCTTCTTACTGTGAAAGTCCAAAAGTCAAGAAGGAAAATGTAGAAAGTGTGACATTTACTGTTAGAAGAATCGGGGGAAAAAAAAACAATTGTTTGGATTCACATAGACATTTTCTCTGTGTGAGATGTAGTTTTGTTTTAAACATAAAACCATAGAAATACAGTTTCATTTTTTATCTCATCTTTAATAAGATCAGCGTAATTTTCAAAAACTAAAAACTGTGAAATGTTCTGAATACCTTCAAAAACATTAATTACAACACATTTTCCAAGACTTTAAAGAATATTTTTTTTAAATTGGCATTAATAAAAATAAAAAAAAACAAAGGCAGGATTGGCAGAGAGGCTTGATTGTCTTCTAACGGAGATCACAGGTAGAGTCACAGTCATTCCCCCTCCTCAGTAGTCAAAATGCTAAAATGAACACAAAAATAAAACGTCTACAGTGAAATACATATTTTTGTTTAAGGCGTAGCGTCTGAGGGGGGTTCTGCGTCTCACTGGAACCAAACGTAAATTCATTCATTACTGTTAGAGTCTTTGGTTTGTAACCAGGGTAAGCTCATGCCATTCAACTACTTTTTCCTTCACCCTTTCAAAATAAAATCACAGCCGTTACAGTGCACTGGAGATCAAACACAAAACTGACGGATGGCACTGACGAGAAATTAAAACATAAAGAAAAGTGAAGTTTATTCAGACAAAAAATATATATATCTTCATTAATTTATAACAGATTGAGGAGGATGTAGACATGAAGACAGATTGAACAATACCTGACGTGTTAATTTGCAGCAAAAAGGCAAAGACTCGGTGAAGGTGCGAACTGGCTGTAAAAAGAGGCGAGACCTCGGATGGCTGAGGCCTTCACTTTCAGTGTGCAGACCAATCCTAGCTCAACATAGCTCTCCATTCCTTCTGTGAAAAAGCACCAAAAAAGAAAAAAAAAAAAAAAAAACACCCCCTGATTATTTACGTTCCTTTTTCTTCTGTTATTTTAAATAAAGAAATATATACATAGATTATAATATGTACACAAATTGAAAGGCTTCAGGCTGCTTCTTGAGTTTGCATTCTATCATGCTAAGTCACTTGTAAGATCAGTCCCTGCTCAGCTTTGTGCTCGGACAGTTTTTCCGTGGACATTCAGCGGTGTACAAAGGCATGGAGTGAGGAGAACGGTCAGAAGGAGGCTCTTTGGCTTGAAGGTCGGAGGATTCATCAGCAGTTAAACCGCGTCTTATCGAATGGCGTCGGAGTGGAAGCAGGAAGGTTCATCGCTTGAACGCCTGAAGGGCAGTTAGGCCTGAGAGGGGGGAACAGGAGCAGCTGTCAGTGAGGTTTACAGTCGCCTCCTCACGCCCCGACGTGCAGGTTATTCCCGCTCTTTATGCCAAAAAATGAGAAAAAACAAACAGAATCAAAAATTTAATTATATACATTTCTTCAATGACAATGAAAAATAAATACTTTAGGAACCTGTCAGGTCACCTAGTGTCTGGGGGGCTGCTTTTCTCCATTAGCACCAAGAAGGATGGATTCTTCTGTGTTGTCGTTCTTCATCTCAACCACTATGTTATCCTTGCTGGACTTCTCTTTTGTGCTTTGGAAAGACAAGAACATGCTCAGATTACAACATTTAAATGGGGGGGGGGGGGTAACCAATGAAAGGATCAAAACTACACATTTCTCACAGTTTAATTATTATTATTGTTTTGATTTCAGTTAAATAAATCTAAATTCTTAAGAAGTTTGATCGATTATGAGACTAATATTGGTGACACAAAACTTGGAGGGCAAGTGTTGGTAAAATCACCCCCCTTGCCTCCATAGCTCTGCACCTGTGCTCAAATGAGTGAGAACACTAATTAATGCATACTAGCAAAGAAACATGGCTGTCTACCTAAGGCACTAATATATAAATATATATTCAGCTATATTAGTACACATGTTGACTACGTAAATTATTCTATTACATCCTCACGATAAAACTGCTACTGCATTGATATGTAAATCCATGTTACAGAAGTGAATCCTATGTTTTTTTTTGACATTTTATAAAAAATCGATTTTTTTTTTATGTTTTCAAAAAGTTGTTATGGTTTCAGAAATAGAAAAAAAAAATTTTCTTCATTTGTGGATTTCTGTTGGCGACAGATAATTTATCATGTAACATAATCTGCAAGGTATGGATAAAAAGGACAATCTGTGGTGAGTAAGTTAATTGAATCCTTCAAAAAGTTCAAACTACATTAAAGGGCCATATCACGCAAATTCAACTTTTTTTTTTTTTTTTTTTTTGCTTTCAAGTGTATTCTGATGTAAATTCCTAAAAAAAAAATAACCCCATAGCGGTGTTCTCATCTGTTCACGCATTCCTCTAAAAACCTGCACCAGCCCCTCCAAACCCCCCAAAACGACTGAGTCCTCACATTGTGATGTCACAAAGTGAGAACAGCTCCTTGCAGGGAGAGTTTGTGCTGCCAGCTCCGCCCCCCAGGCTAACACAAACACTTTTTCTCAGAGGAGCTTGCAGTGATCAGCAAAACCCTTTCATTTTATATGCTTATCCTTTTTAAAAAAAAAATGTGATCATGCTATAAATCAGGTTTAAAGCTGTTGAGAGTAATCTTTGTTTTTGGCACTTACAGGTCTTGTTTTCCAGATCGGCCGCAGATCTTTCCCTTTTTATAGAGGAAATAGAGCACGCTGCCCAGAATGGCCAAAAGCAGGATGCAGATAATGACGACTGCAATTATGACACCATTGCTCTCTGGTGGAGAAAAAACACACACACACACAATCAGTCACTGTTGCCAAACTTCAGGACTGGATGAGATCAGCAGGTAAAGGCAGATGGATGGGATAACGCAGCCTTTTCTGAGCGCAGCGTGAGCGTCATTCAGGTTTTCTACAACCTGGGAACTGAAAGGAAAAAAGTGGCCAAAAGAAGGAGGAGTGCAGCAGGAGGGAGGGCTTTCATTGACGGCATGCGCAGATGGTGAAGTTGCTGAACAACTCAGTGATTTGGTGTTCTGAAGAAGCTGCAGTAGAAAGTAGGGCTGGGTATCGATTACAATTTCCCCAAAACAATTTGATTCAATTCACAAGAGCCGGATCGATTTGAATACCAATTTTTTCTGATTCTTTCGATCCACTCAATTCAATTTAATTTTTAGTTTTACACATTTAGACACATTTGTTTAGAAGTACATGTACTATGTGTTTTGAATACATTTATATTAGTCTGATACAGTTCACATATTGTAAAATGGAAATAATGAGACTGTTAATAGATTACAGAGTTTCTCAAAAGGAGAAGTTCTAACAAAAATGTTCACATCATTAACATTGAAAACATTGTTCTGCCTCTCCTGGAGGGCGTTTCAGTTTGGCCACTAGGTGGCAATCACACAATAGCATTACACCTTATTCCAGAAGAAGAAGAAAGTTTGAGCAAAAAACTGTTTCAGACCACAGAAGATTACTTTAAAAAAATATTCCCTTAAAAGACTTTGGAAAGTTCATACCTGTGAGTTTATAAAGGTGTTCATTTAGTCAGAAATGACCTAGCGTTAGCATTAGCCATCCTATGAAATTCCATTGTATGTTAGCATCAAGTTAGCGGACTTTAGCTTTATGTGCTAAATCGATTTGTATCTTTTTTATGAATCAATTATAGACCTGTTAAGCTTGAATTGATACAAATCGATTAATCGATTTTATTAACCCAGCCCTAGTAGAAAGCAAAGCACCTAAAAGAAGAAATGGATAGAAGCTTCTCGTCTTTGAGAGGATTTGCAGCATCTTAAACATACAAACCTTTCTTGACTTTCTCTGAGTTAGGAGGTTTTGCTTTGACAAAGAAAAATCAAACAGGCACAATGATTAGAGGACAACATCGTGGTTTCCCAAAACCCCATTTGACAAATACTCGAATCGGACAGCCATTAAAAGCCAGAAAACGTCTGGGGCAACACTTAAAGAGCCATTTAGGTTGATTTCTCACTGGCCACAACCCAGGAGGAGTCACAAAGTCTATCAGAAAAATTAAACAATGATTTGTATTTGTGTTATTGTTGTTATTATTATAAATATAAACAAAATGCTTTTTTTTAACTACCCTTAAAAAATGAAAGTAATAACTTTTGACAGAGGCTCTTGTGACTTCTTTCAAAATAAAAGACCACCACAAGAGCAAATGTTGTAGATCAGGGGTGGGCAAACTTTTTGATTTGTGGGCCAGAAAGGGTTCTAAAATTTGGCATAAGGGCCGGACAAGGAGCAGATGGAAGGAGTGAAGTGATGAACCTAAACTAAAAAGATAATTGGAATCTAGAGAAAAAACATGCTTTAATTGGATTAAAATTCACATATATTATTTAAAAACAGAAAATGGGGAATTTAATTTCTAAATTTTGATTTTTGTTCTCTTTTTGGTGATCCAATGGGTTGATGTTCTTCAGAGGAAAATGCAAACTCAAAGAAATCAGAAAAATCACCTTCTGACTCAGAAAAAACACACGAATGATATGGATTATATTTGTGCCACCATATTGTAAGCAAAGTCATAGTTTTGAGATCAAAATTTTTTAAGTTGCAAACAAAATGTTTAAGTTTTGCAAATAAAAAACATTTTTTTGCTCTCAAAAAAATATATTTTTGCTTGCAATTTTTTTTTTTTTTTTTTTTGTCCTTTGACAAAAAAAATAAAAGTTGTGAACAAACGTCTTTAGATGCGTAGTTCTTGCGCTACTCTCATTGACCGTTTAACATGGCAGCGGTCTGTCTACCTAGAGACCCATTGAATGCACGGCACTTTATTGGATAGAATCTAGACCAATCAGGGAGCTGGCACAAATGTAACACTGAGAAAAAAAGTTCAACGCAAAGCCAAAAAGATGGGTGAATGGAAGATGAGCCACTACGCATCTAAAAAAGTGTTGTTCACAACTTTTCTTTTGTCAAAGACAAGAAAAAAAAAAGGTTGCAAAGGCAAAAAAAATGCAAACAACAAAAAAAAAAGTTGCAAGCAAAAAAAAATTTTGCAAAGCAAAAAAACATTTTTTTTATTTGCAAAACTTAACATTTTGTTTGCAACTTAAAAAATTTTGATCTCAAAACTATGACTTTTGCTTGCAATATGGTGGCACAAATATAACTCCATAGAACGCCAGAGAAACATTCACCATTCATGAGAAGGAACCAGAAATACAATAAAAATAAAACAATAATTAGGATTTTGATTCAATGTATTTTAATTTTAATTTTCAAAAATAAGCTTAAAACCCATTTTTACAGTCAAGCTTTTAACGTTCCATGAGACTCTGCTCTGTTTTTACTGTTTTTACTTTGTTTTTACTTACTCTTACTCTGTTTTTAACTCTTTTACTGACTTGGTTTTTAGTTGTTTTGTGCTTGTATTTTATCTATTAGTGTTCTTGGTGTTTTAATGTACAGCACTTTGTAGCAGTCTACCTGTGTTAAAGCGCTCTATAAATAAACTTGATTTGATTCTATTTGATTTAATTTGGAGGGCCAGATTAAGTAGTTTAGGGGGCCGCATGTGGCCCCCGGGCCGTAGTTTGCCCACCCCTGTTGTAGATGGTGTAATGAAGCAATGATTAAAAAAAAAAAACTGTTTATTTTGCTGTTTGTGGTACATCTTAGCCAGAAATTCACAAATATAACAAACTAAAGTGACCTGTACCGTATTTTTGTGAATGACTTGAATACAGTTTGAGTAAGTTAACTTTTTTTTTTTGCTTGGCAGTAACTTTTTAAAACTATTTTTTCAGGTATCAGACCCCTGACTGATCGGGTGTGACAACTAAGTTGTGGTCAGCTTCTCATAGTAGCCATTTTAAATCTCATTTTCCAACACGAAATCCTACACTTGGGACAGTTTTCCTCAGAGGGGCAGTGAAGCATACGGCAGCATCTTGTTATGGGAGTCAGGTGACCTTCTACTGCATTTCAAGCCCTCGTCTCTTTAGGGTGACAGGAATGCGTCTTAAGGAAGTAATTCGATTGACTGGCTTGTGCTAGAATTGTTTTTCTCTAAAAAAGAAAGGTCTTTTTTTCACATGAATAAATAAAACTAATTGACACAACTTCAGACCACAGTGGTGCACGCTGTTTTAACTATAAAAATGCCTTTTTGTACCACAAGCCACCAAGTTTTTATTTGACTTTTAATGAACACCAATCATCAGTTCTGCTGCTGGCCTCACACATATATTCTGACTCACAAATCCTACATAAATAGGGGAAAGTGTGCTACTTTCCCCACAACTTTTATGACACAGATGTCTTTTTTTTTTCTTTTTTTTTTTTTTTTTGCAAATTAACTTTCTAACTCTCCCTAAATTAGAAAGCTTTGCTTTTAACATGACTCCCATCATTTCAAGCATTATATAATAAATAATTGTAACATTTCATTTTATGGTAAAGTTTATGGTTACTATTTATTATCTGATTGTTGTTCGAGAAGAATACAATTAATGATCTTGCAGACTATTTAAAGAAAACAAGAAGTTGTTCTCCTTAAGGTGGATCTGTGTCTCTTACCTGTGCCATTGGAAATGGTCAAGGTAATTTAGTATCGTTGTGGTTGAGTTGTGGCGTTGTTGGTTGTCTGTGTTTGTGCTATGTGGTAGTTGTGGAGTAGGGTTGTTGCTGGTGTGGTGTATACAGCTAAAAACAGGTAAGGAACACAACAGGATGGAGGACAACACACATTACAACATCAGGGATAAAGAGGGTTTCAATTATCACAAAACAACTACAGTGTGTCACGGCTCTCGAACAAGACCAATAGCAACAGTGTAACAAGTTCAGAAACACAATGAACACGCTAACAACACATTACAGAGATGGAGACCTTGAACCCATGAAGGACTGAAGAGGTAATCAGAAAGAAGAAGGACAGGGAACAGAGGGGGGCATTCAAAAGAGGACAGACGACAGCAGCAGACTTCACTGGTTTACAGGACTTACAGATTGTAATGTAACGCTGTGGCTGTTCGTCAGAGCCTTCGTCGTTCGAGGCAATGACAGTAAAGAACCGTGCCATGTGCGAATCACCCTTTTAACACTGACAGTTGCTGTTAATGCTGTCGTCACTCTCTCTTTAGGGATAGTTAACTTCACTGTTGCTTGAAGTCAAAGATAGGAAAGAAGGGGTCCAACCATCAGTTAGTTCTATTGCGTCTCCAGTGGATTATTCTCCTGTTGTTCATGTTATGTTTAGTTTATAATGTGAAAACAAAGTGAGTGAGTCAGCCATCTTTAAATCCGGAGCTGTTTCCTGTTTCTTCAGCCTTTTGCTGTGAAATTGACGCCTCAATGGACTCTGATAATTAACAAGAAACTGAGTTACTGTAAAGCCTTTTTGTTGCGTGAAATCAGACATGACAGAGACGGTGTAAACATTTCAATTGATTCATAAACGGGGGGAGGGAAACCTCCATGTGCGATCCTGCTTTAGTGCAGTGCTACTGTCATGAGAAGAGTGAGCAACAAAGTCTAAAGATGTCAAAAGAACGTCCTCACAGACACAAAAGCAATAATTCTAGATACAGGAAAAAAAATCTCATTTGACAAAAAGTTTCATATTCTACATTGTTAAATTGCTGCTTTAATTGTATAATGCCTGCATTCACACCAGATGCGACAGGTGGGGCAGGGGTCAAGTTTCAATGTTAAGTCAATGTACAGATACAATCTGTGGTCCTGCGCCGTGATTTCAGCATTAAACACGGCACAGTGAGGATGATGCGGTGTGTCAGCCAATCAGGGACTCAGCTTTAGGAACATGACATTTACGGGGATTCAATCAAAGGGTTGAAAAATACATTCAATATGGCCGCTCAATGTGAGGAATTTCATTATGCAGACTGCCCCGATTACTGTTGGGCTAAGGCAGGATATAACCTGGGCAGGTCGCCAGCCTGTCACAGAACCCATAGAGCTGGAGTGACCACTCAGCTAGCTAGCCACCTGGTGGACAGCTTAGTGAGCTAGCGATTTCAGGCGCCCAGCTGAGCTAACGTCGTCTACTGTCCGGGCTCTAGCTTCATGGATTTAGGATGTTTTTCTCTTTTTTCATCAAGATAATAATACAAAGATTCCTCAATTTTACTTTTATTTTCCCCCTCTTTTGTTAAAGCTCAAACTGGGCCACAGACAGATGGAAGTAACATGTAAGCAGTCCTCAGGTGAAGTCCTCTACACCGGGAGAGACTCTGAATGATGTGGTGAACCCAGTCACCAGCACCTCAGTAGAGATCTCCGAAACATATTAATCCAAGCTACTCACTCAACATCATCCATGTTTTCCATGATACGGTCAACAAATGAGGTTCGGTGGCGGCAGCAGACACGAATTTGACGCCTCAACCGCTGTCCAATGTGAATGCAGCTTAACAGAAGAGATTATGACAGCTTTTCTGCTAACAAATCTAATACCAAGACTTAAACTGTAGGTTCAGATCAAGTAAGCAGACAAATGAAAGAACTCACCAAGCCTCCACCAGTAAAATCCTCATCTTTGTCAGCATGGGTGCCCCAGGTGATTACAGGAACAGGGAAGCCTCTGGCATAACAGCTCAGGAGCACCATTTCCTCCTTTGTCTCCACTTCTGTCACATCATCTTCACTGAGCACCGGTGAGCCTATGGGGGAACGAGTGACTTTAACTTAATACCTGAATAAAATACAGAATCCACCTGAGCTCAAGGTAAACAGTGTTACACAGTCGCCGAAAAACATTGAAAAAAATTAGACTTCCAGATCAGAGATTCCAAGGAAAATGTAAAGAAAGAATGTGATTTTTCTCTAAGACAAGAAGAAAAAAATCTAACTATTTATGGTACCCTCCTATTGCTTACATAGAATTTAAAAGAATAAATATTTAGCCTTGTTGTGTGGATTCATTTCAATGAAGTGCTGACTTAGACCACTAAGGATGTTATGACTGTCAATGTCACAAACAAGCAGGACAGTGGACTTTTTTTGTTGTTGTGTAAAGTTTGACACCCGTAAAAGAGCTAAACAAATATCTTCAATAACTTTGAACTGTATTGACTTCCATCAGTCTTGATTTCATAGGATCTGTTCATCAGACTTACTCTTGACAAACACACGCAGTGTGTTGTTGGTTTCCATCCCGTCGACCTCAGGTACAGTCACCACACACATGTACGTCCCGGCTGTGTCTATTGATGTAGCCTTCAGGGTCACAATGTGACCCTTTGCAACCTCCTCTCCATCCTGCATAGCAAAGATTGATTTGAGCACATTGCTGCTTTTAAGAGTGAAGGATCAAATAAATACATTCGATATGCTGAGTAAAAGATAATGTTGAAAGGGATTTTGAAACTGCACAGAAGTTGTAAACCTTTAGCCAGATTGTTTGAGTCTGGAGAGAGGAGAGGGCATTGCAGGTGGCCTCCAACTCCTGCCCCACAGCCATGATAACGCTCTCACTGGGAGTCATAACCGCAGCATCCAGAACTTTACAGATGGAGAAGAAGGTCAATCTTTCATGAAAAATGTTCTGCCTCCAGTGGCTTCAAATCATTCAACCAAGATGCTTCTTACAATTGACATTTACTGTAGTAGTGTTAGAAAGCTCCAGGAAGGTGTTCATATCTATGGAGGTGCACTGGTAAACTCCACTGTCTTGACGGGAAACATTCTCCAGGACATTCACATTTGTGTCACCAGGAATATCAACCTTTAACCAAAATAAGTAAAACGTCTGAACAACTTGATGCAAATGCAGAGCTGGTTTAGTGGCTGCAAAGTAAATTAGTGTTCTTACGTCATTGTGCTTGAATGTTAAAACTGAGGATGGACTGTTTCCGTTCCCACTGCAGCGAAGTCTGACCGTGTCCCCCTCTTTGATTTTACCCTCTGGGGACTCAACCCAAACATAGAGCTCAGTGGAAGGATCTACAATGAAATAAGACCAACAAGACAGAAATCAAAGGAGTGTCATGTCCTATCTAAAACATACAAACAGCTACAGAACAGTAAATTCTGTATACTAGTGGTCCTCAATCTTTTTCCAGGCCACAGACCGGCTTAAATTAGGCAATATTTTCACGGACCGAGGTCGAAGCTGGCATTTTAAGCTTCTGGTCAAATCTATTTTCATAATAAAATGCTACTGCAAGAAAATGTTTTTAAAAAAAGTCTAAAAATATCAGTAGATATTTTTTATAGAGACAATGACAATTCAATAAATCAAGGTTGTTGATTTGCAGAAGTCATTTATGGTTCGAAACTTTGTTTTAAAGTTTGTGGTGAAGCTTTACCCTTTGGCGTCAAAATGGAGGCTAACAACCAGACGCTAGCTTTAGCTATGTCCGACTATTAAGCTGTGAGGGATAAATAAAGCAAAATAAAATGGCGCAACCGTTGTAAAACTGGTATTTTCTAAATATAATATAAATGTGAGTCTACCGTGTAATTGTGCTCCTTAATTATACTCTTAAACCTTTAATTACTTGGATATTTTCCCTGTTAAGGAATCTTTTCACAGCAGATGTTTCTTTGCAGCCGTATTTTATGTCACAGGATATATTTTTAATTGTGGTATTCTTTTTTTTGTACCCATAAACAGGAAACTTGACAAACAGTGGACTGTACCAACTGTGAACGGCAGGTAGAATTGTACAAAAATCGCGTTAAAATCAGTTTCCTTTTGCAAGCTGTTTCCTCTGGTGTTAAATACATTTCAAACTGAAAGCTCTCCCCTTTGAAACTTACAGAACACTGTGATGTTGATGTGGTCAGTTTCAGTCATGGCGCTGGATCCAGGAAGTGGGTAGGTGACCTCACAATAGAACTCAGCGTCTTTGTCTTCCTTTTTCACGTTCAGACTCAGCTTGCTCTGGACGGAGAACAGGCCGGTCGATTCGGTGGTGGTGCTTGAGGACACTTCAACCTCTGGAGGCACAAGAACATTTGCACACAAAATGAGATAATGTTTATATTTAATGTTTGACCCAGATCATTTTAAGGCACTATATACATCCATAAAACTTAAAACTCAAATTTATTAGTGTTCAATTCTTAAAACTACTTTGTTTCAGCTGCTGTGATCTGTTTGTTATTTGTTGTTGATGGTCTGTTACACTCATTTTTCCGTTTTTTTTTTTTTTTTGCAAATGGTATTCTTGTCTGATACAAAACTTACACTACACCACACTTAGACAAGGTCTTTAAGAGCCCACTCTGATGAAAATTGTGTTTTTTGGTGTTTTTAATATGTTCTTGTGGCTTTTTTTATGATAAGGCAAAAAAATTAAGTTCACAATTGCCTTCCTTAATATTTCTTTATTGAAAAAGTTGTGAATTAGAAGCAGACAAAATAATTCTGTTTGAAAGAGATCCAATTTGTTGCATAAATAATACACTGGGCGGGCCATAAGCTCCTCGTTCTGCTCTATTCTGATGTGTCTACTTGCAGAAAAATAGATCCATTAATGTCTTCAATTTCCACGCCTTATTTTATTTTATTTATTTTATTTTATTTTATTTTATTTTATTTTATTTTATTTTATTTTATTTTATTTTATTTTATTTGTTTATTTCACAGGTACAGTGCAAATCAATAGCATTGTTGCAATGCACCAGAGCTAGCCTAAAAGCTATTTTTCATCTGTAGTCCCCTGGAAAAGTGTCAAAATTTGTCAACCTAAAATGGTTTTTAGAAAATCAGTAAAATATGTGAGGAGCTGTAAGCAAGCATGAGAGCATGTAAACAGAGATCTCTCAGTAAGAGCGAGAGAAACATCCTAGAAAACGACATTTTTTTTAAATATATTGCTTAAAAGTGGCATGGTCATGATGATAAAAACACTTTTAAAATAGCTAAAAAAATGATCGCAGTGGGTTTTTAAACCCAGCAGCCAAATGGAATGGAAAAAAAATCTGAGAACTCTCACCATTTGGAATACTCTGCAGCGGGTTCTCGCCTCTATACCAAGTGATGTTTGGTTTGGGATATCCATTTTTCACCTCACATGTGCCGATCTAAATAGTTGGATGAAAGTCAAAAAACTGTGAGAAGTGATGAAAGTAATTTCAAAATAACTAAATTTGATTAGATTTTCAACCAAATCACCTCAGTTAGCTCGTTTTGGTCAGCTGCAACGCCTTCTGTCCTCCCTTCAATGGTGGGTAACTTTGGTCTTTCTGAAAAACAACAGAAAGAGAAATCCAGATATGATACATAATGGAAAGGAGCAAACTGACACCCTGATTGTAAAATGATAAACCTCTTACCAAACACTCTCAGGTTTGTGCTCCCTTTCGATATGCCTTCAGTGAAACTTTGGATTTGACAGATGAATTCCCGTTCGTCTTCTAGCTGCACTTTATTGATGGTTAGAACCACTACACCTGCTCCGGTTCTATTGACGCTGATTCGGCTTGTGTAAGGAGTGTCTGGCTCTATTTTTGTCTGAAAGCTGTCCTGGAAGTAGATTTTCTCCATGTCTCCTGAACGTGTTACCTGTAAACTCACAGGAAGAACGCACATAAATACACTGTACCCTTCAGTGAAAGCATTCATTCATAAAGATTAAAGAAACTCACGATAAACCACTCTACAGAAGTCCCACCGATCCCTTCGTCTGATGTGTACATGCAAGTGATCTGAGCTGTCTGTTCCCGAAACACTTCCACTTTCTCCTCCATGTTCACCTCCACAACGGCCCATACTGGAAAACAGAAAAAAAAGATTTCTTATTCCATTTGTTCTCTTTCTTAAGAAAAATGCCACACATACATGTTAAAAACTCAAAAAACATGATTTTCATTGGAGGGAAACTTTAAATGCCTGCAACAGCTCCTGTCTAAAGCACTGCTGCATTGACAAATTCAAAAGGAGGCACGAAGGCAAAAAGAGGAAAGAGAGTCATTGTGGGTCAAAGGAAAAAAGGGGGAGATGCTATGGGAAGAATGAAAGCCCACCCATGTCCACATTTATGTGCTGCATTCCCACATGTCACCCTCTACCAGGAAGAAAGGCCCAATTTACAGGCAACATAGAAGCCCCACTGTTCCTCTGTGATCTGTCGGTGAGGAACGAGAGGTTTTCCCCCCATTCAGCGTCTCTCCATATGACACACCCTTGAAGTCAATTGAAGAGGTCCTCAATTAACTTTGCCCAACAGTGTAAGTGTAGCATGAAGGTCGTAAGCCTGCTGGGGTTGATTTATCTGTTCCTTTCTGCACGTTCATTTTATTGTAGTTTTATGGCAGACAAAGATAAAAAAAAAAAAAAAACATCAGATTTATGTCAAAGTCTGCATGGATAATTATGAATGGGGAGGACTTGTTCACACATCAAGGGTCAGCTCAGATTGTGAACAAAACAGTGAATAACAGTGGAATCTTATAACCACACATCCCACCCGCCACAGTCTCATTATTCTGCAATATAAATCACTTTTAAAATCTCCAGGCTGGTGATTAGAAATGCACACATTCTGTCTGCTAGTCTTTGTCTCATTTCTGAGTATTTCTTCATTCGATTTGTTGTATATCAGGATCAGATGAAAAAATGCCGTTAGGAAAAGCTTGTAGCTGTGGCGTAGGGAGCTTTATTCTCATGCGTCTTTTAGCTTGATTTATACAAGCCCAGCAGACACAAAGTCTTGCAGGAATGTGTAAAAAAAAAAAAAAAAAGCAAAAGGAGAAATTCCACATGATGAATACTATATATTGAATACACTAGATGGCTTAAGTCAGCAGTTTTTGACATGAGATCTTGGCGGTTCTACATGAAAGAATATGCAGTTTTACAATGAATGAAACATAATAATACTATTAAATATGTATCTGGGACTTTTTTAAAGAACAGCAATAAAACATGCAGAAAACACTCAGATGAAAATGGTGTTTTTGGTGTTTTTAGTGGTATTTTTCTGATGTTGGAGGTCAGATATAGAAAATTAAGCTAAAAACTGCATTTCTAAGTATTTATAGAATTAAAATTTTCAAAAAAATTCAAATTCAATTAAAATTGTTGTTAATCGCTATTGTAAAAATTGGAAAAAGCTTGTAGCTAACATAGAAGCTACAATCGACAGGCCGCCACCCTCCTGCTCCGCTCCATTGTAATGCATTTACTTGTAGACAAATAGGTCCATGTACGTCTTTGTTTTCCTCATCTGAGCTGACATCTGGCTCAAAGCTGTATGACTGGATAGATCTGATATTGCTCAACGTTTTTGTTACACCGCTAATGTTAGGTTGGGGTTCTAAGCTCGCAGGACAGAGTGTAAACAAAGGGATAGAGGGAAATGAGGGCAGCTTACACTCTGCACACAACTCAGAGGTAACTTTCTGATACATTACTAACACTCTGCACTCTGGTAGTTATAAGTTGGCACCAGTGTTGAGCAGCAGAGCTGCCACGATGAATGAGCTGTAAAGCTCTTCGGGCCTTCTAAGAAAGTAGCAAAGATATACATTACCATTATTTATCATTTAAATTCCGAGTTAGGGCCTTTACAACTCAGGTAAAGTGAGATTTCATGACTTCATGTTGGTTAAGACTCAAAAATGCCTCTGCTTGGGCATTTGGAGTCATTTAAAATCCATGAAACTTGGTGCCACATTGTTGATTGGTTTTTAGCACCAACAGTCGAAAATTTAAGAAAAATCCTTTTTATAAGAACTGTCACAGAGCTAAAACAAAAATGAAGGTAAAAAGCTGCTTTTACGCAGTTGTTGTGCAATAAACAAATTAAAAAATTGTCTTTTTTCTGCCTTCTCCGGATGTTAGCCCTCATTGCACTCATAAAAGTGGATAATTCCGCTTTTGAATCTTAATCTGACATTTAAACCCAAAAAGGATTAAACAATGTTCATTTATTCAAAGGGCAAAACACATGTTGAACCACTGACACATAACAGGTGGGTCTGCTTGCATGCTTGTGTTTGGCTACACATGAACCCAGTTCTCCAGACTCATAGATGTTTTGTGTTGTCTGATCCATAATAATGCAAAGACTTTCACTTTCAGCTGCAACCAACACCCACCCAGACCTCTGTTGCTGTTTACTTCTGACTAATGCGGTTGGATGGATGCTTTCCTGGGAAAGAAATCCAATTATTTCTAAAACATGGACATTTCCTGGCCATTAGTGTTGGAAGGACAGCGCTCTCTCATTTTGCAGCATCCCATAATTCCCAACCCCACACCTTCTCTCACCCCCAGCTGTGGTCCCATCATCTACAGACAGTACACGTCCTTCATCCAGTCTGACAGCTGACAGGCGCGTCTAGTTTGACTGATATTCACATCTATAGTTTATCCATCAGAAAGACTGACAGTGCGATAAGGATGATGATGAAAGGGAGAGCAAAGCAATGTCTATACTAGAAAGCAGTCATATTATCGGTGAAGAGCTGAGAGTCATCCTCATCTGTCATCCTTCCTGTTTCAAGTGTTCACAGCTTTCAATTTGACTTCTTAAGTAGGATCTTTGACCCAACTTTAAGGCACACTATTACTATTTTTAAGAGGTTGTCAGATTTTCCAGTAGACAATTTTCAGCAGCACAGAACCCTCCTACAACTATTCTGGTCTAATAAATTGGCAAATAATCCAACCGTCCAAACTTTTTTGTTTCGCCTTTCAAACATTATGGAATATATAAAACGATTTTGCAGCATTAGACAAGAAATTAAAATGACATGTAAGATATTTTAATTAAAAATGGTTTTCTCTAACAGTGCATCTGAGAAACCAGCAATTTTTTTCCCCCTATCCAGTGTGTACTACTTAATTCCTGGTGAGACAAAGAAAACAGCTTTTTGTACTATCTGGTAGGCACGAGAAACCAGTATTTTTTCAACTATCTTGTGCACACCACTTATTATCTTGTAAGAAACCAGCATTTTTTACTATCTGGTGAGCACCCAACAACAAAATTTTTCTTTATACTATCCAGTGCGCAGTATTTAATTTCTAGTAAGAACTAAAAACTGCATTTTTTTTTTCAACTGGTGAGCATAAGAAACCAGCCTTTTTGGTAACTTGTGAGCACCAAAAACCAGCTTTTTTCTTTTTTTTTTTTTTTTTTTTTAACCATCCGGTGCGCACCACTTACTTTCTGGTGAGAACAAGAAAACTTACTATTTGGCGACCATGAGAGAGCAGTAGTTTTTTTAAACTATCTTGTGCACACCACTAACTTTCTGTTGAGCACCAAAAACCAGCATTTTTTTTTACTATCTGGTTTGCATCACTTACTATCTGGTGAGAACAAGAAAACAGTATTTGTTTCATTTTTTTTTTTTTACTTTGATGTCCCTAGGGGGTCGGTAGGATGCAAAGAATAAATTAACTGAATTTGAGGTATAATTTAATATATAATTTTATCTTGACAAAATTGAGAAACCAAAGTAATTTCTACCTCAAACATTCAGTTTAATCCAGGTAATTTTACAAATAATAAAATGTTGCTTATTAACTTTTAAAAATGCTTAAAAAAACTAAAATAAATAAATAAAATCTTAAATGAATCTAAACTATGTCAACACCTGCAATTATGTTGTTAATAAAAGTGGAATTTATTCCACATATGCCTTCTGACATATATTGCAGATAAATTGAGCTCTAAACATGGATTTATGACTTATCTGCCTAAAGATCAAACTGGTTTTATGGTCTCCAGCTTTTTATTAATATAATAAACTAGTTCTGTTCAAAGTTGAAGTCAAATCTAAAAAGTACTCAGATGATTTCTTCAAACACACAGATAATTTGAGTCCATCAAAACATGGAAAACAATCAAACACTTGCTTATCAAGACAGGATAAGATAATGCGAGGAGGAAGTCCTGTCAGACACAGTGTGCGTCCAGAAAAATAGCTTTGGTTCCAAATGTTGATAAAGCCGACTGTCTGTTTGAGTGGACAGAAGCGATAAACTTTCCTGTTTGGCTCCTCAAGGACAACAAATCAAAGAATCATTTGCAACAGTGCAACAGAAACGCCGCAGACGACCTTCTCACAATCACACAGATTAAATGTGGCGCGTGGCCGCTCTAAAGAATATGTCTATTTTGACTGTGTTTGAATGAGGATTTGAATAACAGCTGCCTGTCAGGCTGGCCTTCCTCCCCCATGCTGATCTGGCATTAAGCCCAGAGCAAACACAGCCATGGGAGAAGGGAGGAGAGCCGGCTCACCTTCAGCACAGTAACCGGCACTCAAAACAGATCACTCTCCTGGGATCTAACTGCTGTGGCGCTCAAACGTGGTTTTATTTGAAATGTTAAAGCCTGCCACCTTTCTCTTTCAGAGTTACTATTTTTTGTCCTTCTATTTTTTTGCATATTCACAAATTGTTTATTTACAAAATTCCATACAATTAAAAAAAGTCTTAATTCTTTTAAATAAACCGGCCAAAAAAATAATATAAACAATCAAATCACCGGGCTTAGCTGAGCTGACAAGAATAAAATCTACAGCTTTTCAAGCTGAAAGCATTTGATTCTAAAAATGATGGATTGTTTCAAATAATTCTTGAAGTTGTAATCCCAAGAATAAAAGTAAAATAATGAAAATAGATTCTAAAGAGGTGACTATATTTAAGCTTGATGGACGGTTTAAATAAGTGTAGGAGTGAGTGTGTGTGGTTGTTTGTCTCCTGTGTGGTCCTCCTGTTGACATGTCCATGGTGTGCCTGATGACAGCTGGGATACACTCCTGCAACCATATGTGCATTTGGGAGGGCCTTTTCTTTTGCGTGACAAGAAACTGCTGAGTATTGCAAAATTACTACACTCCTTTGCTACAAAAAGTGCTACTTTGGGCAGTAAATATGCATTATCATCCTAGATGGTAATCGTCATACTGCATTCACACCGATCACAGAAACTTTTAATGAAAAGTCTATGTAAACACATAAATTCATTTCAATCTTTTGCATTCAGAGTTCAATGTTACTATGTACATTTTTCAGTCTGTCCTCAGGCTCTATGTACAAAACGGGCATCCACTGATCGCACACTGGAAGTTCAATCAAACCCTGACTACCAAATTGCTAAAATGCTCAATTTTGACCAATCAGGGACCCAGACTACTAGCATCCTTTTTAATGCTCTAAAGTGCCTACCGTTGTAAAGAAAAAAAGTAAACACGGCCATGAAGGAGAGATTAATAATTGCCCGGCCAGAGTCGTATGACACCAAGTCTTTCAAATATCCAAAAAGAGCTGTGATAGAAAAAGCCTGGAGCAAGATTTGCTAGATTTACACCGCCTCTGTAAGTCACCTTGTTAGTGTTGGGTATTGCTAATAATTTCTAGAATCGATTCTATTCGATTCACCGGAGCCTAGATCGATTTGATTTCGATTCATTTTGATCCTCTCAATTCACTTATATTCAATTCCATTTTGAGCTTACACAGTTTTTAGACACATTTGGTTAGAAATACATTAATAATCTATATATGTTTTGAAATAATATACATATTCATCTAATACAGTTCACACACTGTAAAATGTATTGGTGAAATAATAATGAGATTGTTAATACCATACAGTGATACATGGATTCCCAAACAGAGAAGCTCCAATAATTGTTCTGCCTCTCCTGGAGGGTGTTTCATTTTGGCCACTAGGTGGCGATTGTGCTATAGCATTACACCTTACTACAGAAGAAGAAATATGAGCAAAAACGGTGCTTTAGACCACAAATGGTTACTTTAAAAAAATCTCCACAAAATAGTTTGGACTATATAAAGATCTTAATATAGTCAGCAATGTATGTTTACGTTGACCAGTGTTAGCATTAGCCGTCTTATGGGAAACCCCGTTATATGCTAGCATCAAGCTAGCAGACTTTAGCCTTATGCGTTAGATCAATCTCTGCTTTCCTGGATCAATTATTGATCAATTAAGCTTTGATCAATTCAGATTGATTCATCATTTTTATCAACCCAGCCCTACACTTTGTGGTGGTGGTGGACAAGCGCTAGTAAACAGTAAAAAAAAACTAGAGAAGAATCCCCTCCCTGCAGCTCCCTGCTTTGCAGTGGGCGACTGTAAATACCACGGGTGAAACCACATTCATGAAGCTGATGTACCACAGTCTTGAAAGACCAACACGTGCCCAGAGTGAACATAATATTAAAGTGCGCCAGAAAAGACATTTTAGCAGAGAAAGTAGAAAACATTACCAATCGTGTGCACTGAATACCATAATTATACCGTCTTTTAATGCAGAGATTGTGATGGCCAGAACTGCTTTTCACTGAGTAAATGTTGGTAATTATTGGCTCTATTTGCTTGCCGTACTTGCCGAATGGGCATAGCTTTTGAACACTTTCGGTCTGAGCACTGTACATTTTAACACTTTAGATCTGCGCCTAATTTATTATTGTTATTTTTTCTGCACCAAGGAATGGGGATTGCTTGTAAATTTCGTTGTACAAATGCAATGACAAAATAAAGACTATTCTATTCTATTCTATTTAGACATAGATGCTACTGGCTGCTAGTGCTAGCTGTGGCATATTTCTGAGCTTTTAGACAGCTCAACATCAACCCTCAAATTCTAAATATTCATTAATGACTGGCTGTCACCGTTACAGTCGTGTAACTATCACTTCCTGTATGGTCAGGCTGGATCAACACCACCAGATTTCACGTTTTTCATTTTTTCAAGAGTATCGTTTTTGTAAAGCTTACTTGACAGCCGTTTCTGTTTGACAAAAACCAGACGCAAAGAGTGGGGGGGGGTGGGTCTGGAAAATGTAGATAGCGTGTCCTCTTCTGTTGTAGATAAACCGTAAAGCTCAGACGACAAAAAAACAGTCTGATTGACTTTAAGAATCGTATAAGTTTGCCTTAGCAGCTACAACTTTGACGGATATGAAATATAATGAAAAAATATGTCTTTATCGTTAATGTTTAATGTCAAGAATGATGCTATTTTCTTGCATTCATGTCATAGTCAGACTGACAATCAGGAAATTGAAAAAGATGTGGTGCAGATACGGCCTCATTACACGACAGGATTCTTGCCTCACTTCCGATTCTGCTCCTTTTTCTACAGTCTGCTCTCTAAATGAGCCGCACGCTGCGCTCATTTTAGACAGTAGAGTCAGAGCGGAGATATTTTGAAAGGGGGATAACGCGTGGCTGTTTACCGTTAGGTATGCTAATGTAATCATGTTCCTCGTCCACACGGCAAGATTTTATGGTTCTGCATTAATGTTTACATAGCAAAGGTCCTCCTGTTGAAACTAACAGCCGATTCCGGCTGTGACAGGATTCAGAGGAAAAATCAGAGGCATAACAGAAGTTAGGATGACAACAAAAGAAAGAAAAATAATGTGAGCATGTGTTAGGTAATCAGTTGACTTAATGGGCATCATCCTCCAATTAATCAAGTTGGTGCAAAGCTGACAGACAACTAAAGGCTGCACAACGAAGCATGACTGCAATCAACTTAAAAATAACAGAAACTCTATTAAATATCATTATAATCAAACCTGACATTACATCTTCCTGGTGATTTTTGCTAAAATGCAGACCCCAGGGTGTATTTTAGAAAAAAAAAAACTCTACATACCCCCCTTCACAGAAGTGACAGCTCAGTAACTTGTTTCCAACCCTGTCACATCTAAGAATAACAACAGCCTATCAAGCTTGTTTGCTTACATGATAGAGCAGAATTACAGTACACTGACCCGGCTGACTCCAGAAATAGCAGCCTTGCTGCAGGACCTGGGAGGGAAGGAGCATGGGAAACAAGTGCCTCGGTGAGCCGGCTCTTCCAGTGAATGCAAGCATGTCTCTGGAGAGATTACATGTTCACAAAAAAAAGAGTGACAGACTAAAAAGACAGGTGAAGCGGGAGACAGAAGACTGACTTTGGCTTTTTGACCTTTCTCAAACACCAATTCCATAATGTCAAACCTGCAGAATCGATAATGATTGAATAAACGTCCTTCCATTGCGTCATAATTTTCTCCCCATTAGATGGGAACTGGTTATAAAATAACAGCATTTCCTAAAATGTCTAATAAAATTAGCAGAGACTTGAAGAGACTGGAAGGTGACACACTTGAGTGTTTTGTGTATTTTAGTGGCACTGATGCAGATTTTCAAACATTCATCCGCCACATTTAACTGGAAGAAACATTTTAAATAATCACTTGTTTATAAAAATGTAACATACTATTGTTATGTGTGTGGTAAATGTATTGTGAATTATTTTTAAGGACAATGTAAGTTGCAAACATGTATGACGTACAGATGATGCTAATGCACGTTTGCCATAGTCCAGTCATTAGTAGGGTGCCACGTGAACTGCTGCACACACTGGGTGTGCAGAGGATACATATGTGCTTGTAGGATTCACAATTACAAATGAGCTTTTCTAATATCCTAATTTTTAATCTCCTTGTACGCAGGGCGCATGTCTTTCACTTAAACTTGCTAACGGGCTTCTTGCACAGTATGCAGGGTTTGAAAAAATGTTAAATGTGTACGACATGCCTCAGTTTCCTCTACTTCCACCCTTATTTCTCCTTATACTACGTTCATATACCGGCCTTGGAAATGGCCTCAGACATTCAAGCAACCTCTTCCAGTGAAAAGTCTATGGAAACAAGCGTATTTGTGTGTTTTCTGCATTTAAAGAGGCCATACCATGATTTTCTTAAGCCTTTCAGAGTGAACTATATCCGTATATATGATCATTTATTACCTTTGGAACACTAAAAACAAACTGTTTATGAGTCGTTTTGTGGACTCTTTTAATACACTGAAGTAAAACAACTCAATCTCTTTCGTTCAAATGCGTGAACAGATCAAAATACCACTTTGGGGTTCTTTATAGAGAGGAATGAACAGTATAATGCACTTAAAAACTCAAAAAGTAGAATTTTCATGGTATGGCCCCACACGTTCATGCGCCACTACACAAATAAGACCTCTGAAGGTGAGTTGAAAGTTCAAACAGATAAACTCCGATCAAGCAGGGACTTGGATTTGGTAGTAAAGTATGGGTAGTGTCTTTTTCAAAACATGGAGGTAGCAAGTGTCTGATAATTGATCATGAAGGATAAATCAATAATTGCAGTTTACATGACACCAAGTCTTTCATATATCAGAACGGAGCTGAGAAAGAAAAAGCCTGGAGCAAGATTTGAAATATTTGTACTGCTTTGACATTTTGCACCAAGCCTTTTCCAACTGTGAGTGCATGCGTTAGCAGCATTAAAGAACGTGCATCACATGCCCCGTGTGTAAATAGCATTAGTGCTGTTTAAGTGTTTGCTAGGACACGTCGACTGCAGAACATTGTAGCTCACCAAGCAGTCGAACTTTAATACTTCATGTGGGCCACCTCGTACTAATCTGCCCATTTTCCACCTACAGACATATCTCTCATATTCACCCATGAGGATAGTTGCAACAAAGGTTTTAACAGCTGCATTCCAGCTGATTGTGATGATTTCAGTGGGTTTTTACACATAAAATGATCTAATTCAAGTCAAACTAATAAGATTTAAATAATCAAATTCTCGAATAAGTAAAAAAAGGAAGTTTCTGTCTTAGAAACATAACTGTCAACATGTGAAAACAGGATACAAACCCACCACTGCTAATAACCATTTGCACAAAAAGTTTTTCTTCTACTCAAACTGATGTTGATTTAAAATTGTGTTGATTCTTTTAATAATTCTTTCTTGGCCCAGTCAAGTCAATATCCGCAACACTCCTTATGTAAGCTGCATTTCAGAGCTCTAGTTGCATTATGTCTGCAGCTGGAATTGAGAAAAGTCATGTGCTCCGTGTTTAAAAATCCCGTCTCAACACTTCATCTTTAAACGTAAACATGTAAGAAGGCAGCACTTGTCCCATGTGCTGCACGTCAAATGTACAGCAACCTCGACAAGCTCCTTTACCCGAGCACTCCAGCCTTCGTTTGCATTAACTCAGCTTTATTAATGAATGTGATGAAAATGTTCTCCTAAAAGCATGCGCTCAATGTGGACGGATGCATGATCGGGAATCACAGGTGGACTGCAGCAGAGATAAAAGCAGAACTGGACATCCTTTACAAAAACTATGACAGGAATGTCATCGAAGATGCATTCAAATCAAAGAACATTTGATTTTCCACAATAGAATACAGAACTGTGCAGCATGTGACTGCAGTCTTGTGGATATAGGAATGCAGAGCATTTGTTTGTGTCAAACTAACAATCACAGTAACTAAACGTGTTTCTTTATTTTTCTTAAAAGCTGAAGCATTTTTTTTTTTCTTGTGGTTGTGTCTCTGAGGGATTTTCGTGGCTTCAGACGAGGAATCGTCTCATAACTTTTTTTTTTAGCTTTTGGAGTGTTTCATTTTTTTTGTAATCAAGCCACTGGCTAAAACTACTGGAACATAAAACACAAAACCAGAAGTTATTATTACATAAACACCAGTAAACTTCAGTAAATTTCACTATAAGTAATCCCAAAATCCAAACAGAGGAAGGAAAACCAGATACACAAAAGATGACTTACTAATTTTTTATTTTATTTTTCCCCTCTCCTTCCACTTGACCGCAGTCTTATATTACCTCATTTTGTTTCCCATTGTGGTTGATGTAGAACCCAAAAGCAGCAGATCCGGAAACCAGCTGATTTATTACAGAAACGTAAACTTTATAAATGACTCTGAACGTCAACCCGAGTCATAACCAGAAACGGAGAGGAATGACAACCTGCTGACGATAAGCAGCTGAAATCTATAGAGTGTAATTTCATTGAAACAGCTGCGGAGGAGTACTAACCTAAACCACGTGTGATCACGAGGAGCAGAATGTAACTAAATGAAATTTCTTGGATATATCTTTTTACAAAATAAAAAGCCTTAAAACAACACCTAAAAACTAAACCATCATCATACATCATTTTTTACTTGATGTATTTCACCTTTTAGCACACCACATTTGCTTTAGCAGAAAGATGCCCTTCCTGACACAACTCTTTATTCTACCCAGGCTGGGGACAGGCACAGGGAGATCCAGACTTGGGGCCCCCTTGTGGCTGCATAGTTAGACAGTAGCCTGAAGGGTCTTTTCTAAGGACCCATTCTGGAATAAGCAGCTCATCATGTCCCCTGAGAAGTGAACTCTCATTTCCCATTCACCAGTTTTACTTGCAGCCATCCAGCTGCTACACTTCACTTTTTATGTCTGTGATGAAAATAAAACCAAACAAGCTGCCACAATCATTTCCAGAGAAGTTCCAAAACTTTAATTCATCTTAAGCTAGCTAATTGGGCAGACAGTCGGTTCCACGAGCAGCAGGTTCATTAGTTCAGACAAGAACTTAGCACAGCTAGAAGTCCACAAAGCTAAATAAGGGTAAAACAGTCAATCACGAGCATGGGATCATCCAAGATGAGATGTTAGGGTCCAGGCGAGGGTCAGGGCAGGCAGCAAGTTATCAGAATAAGCAGAGTCAGAAACAATGAAGGCAGGGTGGCACAAACAATACTTCACACAGAGCAAGGCAAAGTCAGATAAGTGGTATCTGGGGAGTGTGTGCTGGGGCAGCTGGGAGATGCAGTATATTTGAAGCTCTGAAGACAGTTCCCGCCAGTGGCCAGATGAGGAGCCAGAACTCTTGCTCCTGACACTGATACTGCTACTGATTTCTAAACATTTCTAAAACTACTCGACGTATATTTCCTGAGTTGGGCTCCGGTCACAGAATTAGAGAATTTATTAACCAGAACATTGATGTCACTTTGGATCATTTTAACTCCAACCTCTCTGGATCTCAGCAAACTCTCCAACAAAGCCAAATTGGAAACACCATCTGGAAACCAGACCTTCAAGATCTTTACATGTGAATGTATTTAGGCAGGAGCAATGAAAAATGACTATGCAAAGCACAGCTTGTCATAAAGAAACTATGTATGACTATTTTATGTTCAGTATATAATAAATCACTCTTGGTGATAGACGGAGTGAAAAAAAAAGGCAATTACTCTTGTATTTAAAAAAAAAAAAAGCTACTGTTGGGTGAAAGTGAGGTACACCCTTGACAGGTCATCCATGGTGACCTTATGTGGTCTGTTGCAGGGCCACAACATACTTACACATAAGCTCAATGGCTTCATGGGGGAGTGTTCACCCTGAGGCTGGAAGGTTTAAGTCTTTGGCTGAGTCATACCAAATTTGCTAAAAAAAACAAAAAAAAAAACAAAGGGATCTAATGCCTCCCTGCTTGACTCTAGCATTAAGCATTTAAGAGGTTGGATTGAGGTGTGAAACCAACAAATGATTCCTGTTTTTGGCTGTGTCTGCAGCTCACTGCTCCCCCAGGGGATGGGTCAAATGTGGAGGACACATTCTATAGGTGCATGACAACTACTGGGACTTCAACTTTAACAAAGAGACAATTTAAAACAATCAATTTACCTTTAAAACATTTTTTGGCTACAGGAGGAACCCGTGAACTACCCGTGAAAAGACTGTGAACTACAATAGACAGAGAGGCAAAGTATAGTTCCTCCATGTGGATCAGGTTCAGGTGATGCTTCTAAAGTGCAGAGACACGGATGGACGGACAGCAGCAGCTGAAGCAACCAAACTAGACATTCCCACAATACCTCAGAGACAACAAGGTCAACTTGTTACACGGATGCATCAGACATGAACACAGGAATCCCTGCGGCTCTGAAGACATGCACTTAACATGCCATCGCAGCTCGCCATTTCCAAAAGACAGAGAAGACAGCGGATACAAAGAATGTAAATACGGTGGAGGGGGTTGGAGCAGACCACACAAAGAGGGAGGTGAGCTGAGAGCTGCTCCGACTCCTCCTGATGATGACGGTGCATCCCGTTTCACCGGACCACCTGTTGCACATTATCAACCTGGCACTCGGCATGACACGCCCCCACTGTCACAGGGGGGGTCTGCTGACTCACCACACTTAAAGTAGACCTGGCAGGAGTTTAATGGAACTATTTGCACTACTTGTAGTGTCTCAATTTGCTTCTGAAAGGTCCGGATGAAGGATATCAGGCAAAGTGTTCGTTCAAATAAAACTTAACAGAAAATAAGATGAAGAATAATGAAACTACACAGGTAGAGAGGATGTGGAGGAAACAAAGACACAGGATTCTGGATGCCATAACTGTTACCCCCTTAAAACAATGTGATGGTATCTTTTCAGTTCATGTGGTGGTGGTGTTTACCGCCACACCATATGAGTCCTGTGAACTCACCCTAATCCTTTTCACAGTTTGTTATTCCCAGTTACAGCCATCACAGTAGCTAAGCAACAGATATATACACAAAGTTTGTTTGAACCAGTTAATTTCAGATTAACTCTTTGAGTTGCTCACATTTATTTCCTAATTTTTTGTTCGACTTCTGTGTTTAATATGCGTTTGATTTCATTTTCCTGATTTGTTAGATCCTGTTGGTTTTAAAGCCGAAGCTCGCTGGCCCAGCTATTAGTGACAGTGGAGGAGGAAGTGGAATGATTACTTTCGCATTTTATTGAATTATGGAGATAATGTTGAAATAATTGGTTTATTTTTTTCTTTAAATCATTAGTACACATACACAGTTATACCAAGGTCCATCTGAAAACTCCATTCTGATTGGCTACAGGAGGTGGATTAAAAAGTGATAATCCACAGTGACAATGCACTTCTTAAAAAGAAGTTCCAGTCACATATCCCAGTCAACTGTGCATGTTCTTTAAAAGAAGCTTTTGCTTCATCATCTGAACAAAAAAAAGTGGTAAAAGGTGAACTTTCTCTCTGAACTGATGTTTTATCCAACCTATCGTGTTGATCAGCATAAATGTCACTTTCCTTTGCTGCCGTTGAGGTCTGTGTGAAGTGTGAAGTATCAAGAATAAAGTGCTAAAATTGACAGAATATTTATTTTAAGAGACCATGGTATAAGCAGGATATTGCCTTTTGAAGTGTGCATTATCAGAAATTAATGCACATCGAGTAGCATGAATGGCATGCATTCATTTTTAAATAATGCCCACTCGTTACCATGACAACATGTCACACCATGTATTATCAAATAGTCTGATTTTTGTGATATAAACCTAAAAATAAGAAGAATAAAGTAATGAAAATTAATTGAATATTTATGACCATGGCATAAGAGGGATAATGCGTGATGTGGTGCACATTATCAGAAACTAGCAAACTTCATTGTTTCCGCGTTGTCCAATATTCTTAAATTTAAACCAGTTTTCATGGACACTAATAATTGACACTAGGCTTTATGAGTACTTTTCAAAAACCTCTTTGTAAGCAGCTGCCATTTCCATAGTGCACGCCAAAAACTTTAGCTACATGAAAGTACAGCCAGATTTTCCCTAAAAAGGGAGAAGCTTTTTCTGTGGCTTTTAACTTTGTCATAAGGACTTGTGACATTTTACACTGAGGTCCTAAAAGTTAAAAAAAAAAAAATCTGCTTAAATACAGAGTTTTTACAGATTCACTAAACTCAGATCAAGGAAAATGCAAAAGCTTTGGAAAGAAATGTTTTACAGAAAATTTTAGGTTTGTTTGACCTGACACGAGTCCGTATTTGATAAGCAGCTCTTTGGTGTTCTGTCTGTTCTAACACTCCAAAGAGAGTTTCTCTGTTCTCCTCTCTTTGATCTAAGGCCTTTCACTCAGTCCTTTCCTCCCAGGATCGACATGAAAATGTCTCCACACACACATGCTCTCCATGAGAAACTTCTGGTGAGGTCAGTTTCCTGTGTTTAACACTACATCAAGATTTAAAAAAAAAAAGAAGTGAAATATCTGAACCGCCACAAGAGTCACTGCGTGTCTGTGTGTCAGAGTGAAACCGAGTTTTTCCTCGTGCCTGGTCCCATGGTGGTACAAACGCTCCCTCCATCCTCTTTCCCACGTTCCTGACCACAAAATAGTATCAACACCAGCCCGTCTAAGAGTATTCCGAAATAAAACAACACTAACTGTATGGGAAAGGCCAACAAGGACAGTATTTTTATGTCCTCGGCTGATTGTAACAATACAGGGAGGGGAGTGGGAGCGATCTCATGACATGGCTTCTAAAGTATGAGATGTGAATTGCTCACTGCTGGCATATCATGCTAAAGATAGATTGCAGAAGCAAACACATGCAAGCAGACACGCACAGAGCTCCTCGCCCATTGAAACAGAGAACAAGGTGCTCACCAACAGCTTTTGCCTTTTTTGGTGGAAGCTGCACTTGGCAACAATGAATCACATAGTTGTTTCCAACTCTCTCATAACAGCACAATCAGGCTTGTGCTTCCTTTGTATGCAGGTGGTTGTGAATGTGTGCAGCATATACTACACATGAACAAAGAGAACTTTTGTCTGACATTATTCTTAGTCTTCAGGCTAAAGAGCCATGCATGTCCTTGAGTTTGGTTCAAAATGTTTAGTCCGTGAGGCATACATGTTTGCATCTGGATTAGGATGACTTTACACTACAATAAACACAGCAAAAAGCTACAAGATATAGCAATATTTGTGTAATAAATGTATTTCTCAGCTCAGATTTATCCTTTATTTTACCAGGAAATCCCATTGAGATTAGATCTATTTTTCAAGGCTTCATCAAAAGTAGATGTACACGGTTAAAACAATAGAGTAGAAATAAAATAAACTATCTAACAATAATTAAAAGGTTAATCATGAGTGAAGGTACCAAACTTTGTTTTAAAGCAATTCAAGGGAATTGGGTCACACTGAGAGTTTTGAATATTATTCCAGGAAAGCAGAGGAACAATAGAAAAACCTGTTTTTTCCTATTTCAGTGTGGAATCTAACAGAGAGAAGCAGCCTGAGTGAAGAGCGAGAGTTATGTACGTTGTTAGCAAGAGATAGAAGATGGCTCAGGTATTGAGGCAGTTCACCCAGAATGAAGGGATCAAGGAACAACCTATTGAATTCCAGACTGAAGCCTGTTTAAAAACCAAAGTCGTCTATGGTTAGATGAAGGGCTGCATGGTGGCGCAGTGGTTAGCGCTCTTACCTCACAGTAAGAAATCGAGAACTGACTGAGACCTTTCTGTGTGCGGTTTACATGTTGTCTCTTGCGTGGGGGTTTTCTCCGAGCGCTCTGACTTCCCCCATTGTCCAGACAAGCTCCATAGGTTAATTGCTCGCTCTAAAAGTGTCCCTGGGTGGGCCCATCCCAGCTAGCAAGGCCAAGTGAGCCACAAATGGTTTAAAAGTGGGCAGAACATGTGGGCCCAATCGGGTTTGTGTCCCCTGTGTTTGGCCACATTGGCTTACGTGGGCACAAAGTGGGCTGGCTTGCTACAATAGCCAGCCGCCCAGTGGATAGCATAGCATGTCCACTGGGCGAACATATGGAAATTCTTATGAAGTTGGTGCTATGCTTTCAATTCAGGCTTTTACTGCATGACTCCTACTAGCGTCATCTTTAGCGAACGTTGCCCCACAAATGGTGCATCTCATAGCCGAAGGGGAATTCCCCCATGGCTAAAAGCAAAGATAAGTATTTCATTCATCCGGGTGTTGTATTCAACCAAAGAAAACATCAAAACAGAATAAGAGGCGTCCTGTCACTCCTCCCTTAAGTCATTGGAAACACACTGAAACTGCAGCAGTGTTGAAACCAACGTCTCGCTCACATGATCCCCTCAGCAGAAGCTTTGCCTGTTTTATTAGAAAATGATAAAAGGTTGATTTAAAGTGTCCCACGAGCTATGATTAAAAGGGTGATGAAGCAGCACAGAGATGGGAACAAAGGTCTCTTTTCACTGGATCAGCTGTTTCTACTTGGAAAAGAGGGATTAAAACGAAAGGAAAGAAACTGAATCAAATGGAGCCCGATCACTTATTAGTGCTGAGAATCTCTGGTGTGACCCAGTATGAGAAAAGTACTTCATTTCCATTATAGAGGGAGGTAATGATAGATTTATGTTAAGTTTTAAGACCAATTCTGATAAGATTGGGCAAATAAAGCATCAAAGCATTAATAATGAGAAGTACCTCTGATGTAACTGATCAGAGCAGGAGGACTTTGTGGAGTCACCATTAGGTTAAAAGGGTCATCATTTTTGCTAAAGGCAGTATTACATGAAAACAACATGCATTATTTATCAGACTTTTCTACTAACAGAGAAAATACAGTCATCCTGACAGGTTTAGTGTCAGTCTTGACTTGAGTTCATTTTTTACTGTAAAAGTTTTTAAATGTCCGTCCCCTTCACCTGACAGTGGCTGGATAGACTCCATGAACCCCAAACAGGGTTAACCCTTGTGCTGTCTCGTGGGGTCCAGATGACCCCAGCCTTATATATTGATGTGTGATCCCTCCCATGACAAAGGTGGACAGGATTACATGTCTGCCACAGACAACAGTGAAGATAAAAAAATCCTTAAAAAATAAATGTTTAGCATGCTGTCTTGTGGGGTCCAGATGACCCCACTTTTAATGTAAACATGCCTAGGATAGCACAAGGGTTATGCAGGTACAGAAAATATATTTGTGGCTATTATGATCATTGAGGCCAGTGGTATCTCAAGGACCGAGCCGTGAACCGGCACCGGTCTCTGGGTCACTTTTGGGGTGCAGACAGAAAAAAAAGAAGTACATGCGCTAACCTAGATCATTTCCATTTAGTTTATTTTCTGATCCTGAATGAAGCTTTATTTTGGAAAACTGCTGGATTCTGTTCACAACATCCATCTTGGTCACGTGACTTGAGGTGGCTAAGTGAATGGCTACACAGATCGATAGCTAAAAAGCAAACATAAATAATTGAAAATATTTGGAACGTTTCTTTGGGGAGAAAGGAGTGTGAGCCTTTGACTTCAAAGAACAATAAAACTGCTGTTTACAGAAAAAAAACAGGAGTCTTCATCGACAAGCTGAATTATTGAGACCGTTGTTCTCATGTAGAAGAGGCCGCTCTAGCTAATATGCTAGGTTGATTCACAATTATATCTATTGAAAAATATCAGTTTTGAACTGAATTGAATTGAACTTTATTCATATCCCCAAGGGATAAATGTATACATTTTTGCAATGGTTGCATCATTTTACTTTGCCACATTTATCCATCGCACCTTAAAAGTCAGACGTAGCTGAAGCTAGCGTCCGCTTGTTAGCCTCCACTTTGAAGTTAAGGGAGAATCTTTATCTCAAAGTTTAAACCTGCCACAAACATTTTACAGAGAATGAAGATTCAATTAAATAAAATTGCTCATTTGTGGAAACTTGTAAAAGGGACATCTGAGAATTTTCCTACAGCAAGGCTGAATTATGTAGACATCCGTTCAGAAACGTTAGAAAGTGTTCCTTTGAGTAGAAAACCCAATAAATGGGAATTTATGTAAAGTCAAAGTATGATCAATCATTTTGCCTTGAAAGATAATCGGAGCCTGGATTGAGTGTTCAAATGGCGTTCTAAGGGGAAAAAATGTTTCCTTTATATATATATTTTTAAATCAGACATGACTTCTGCAAACCAACAACTTTGTTCTATTGAATTTTTATCATCTGTAAAAAAAAATAAAAACTCACAAGTTATTTTTTTAATTGTTATTATTTTAAGCAAAATTTTATTTTATTTTGAAAAAAGATTTTCAAAGCTTAAAAGTGTCATCTTCAACTCTGTTCAGACCGGTCTGTGAAAATATTGTCTAATTTAAACCAGTCCATAGTCTGAAAAATGTTGGGGGAACCACTGATTTAAGACATAAAATGACAACTGGCACACTTGCACCAATGTAGGAATCTTGTTATTTATAGATTTTGTAACAAGAGCTCAAAAATCAGATGAAAATTCAAAAACATTCTCTCCCTACAGCACTCTGTTAAGTTGGAAACATTTTTAGCTGAGAAAAATAAACATCTGCAGTAACTATATGTGATCCAATGGTTATTTATAACCTTTTTTATATAAGACTCCACATAGTAACTTTACACTATGAAATGCTGGAGTTTTCCTGGCAGCTTTGAAGTGACCCTCAGCTTCCATCACGGCTTAAAAGCACATGTCATAGTGATCCACAGCTCATTTCATAAAAACATCTGACTTGTTGGATGAAATCCACGACTCCATATGCACTACAGTAGCTTTGCAGCCTGGCCTCACAGAAAAGTCTGGAAAGCAGGTCAGAGAGAGCTTTTGTTTAACAGTCAGCTTTTAACTTCGAGCTGTGATCTTTGATAAGGTTCCTCGAGGACAAAGATTCATTTTCTGAATATTTGTCCGCCTCAGTGGAAGTTTCCTCTGAAAAAGGCCTGTGTACTTAAACAACATGAAGATGCAAAACTTTTTCTTTTTCATTTTAGAGTCCGCGTATATTTACAGTATATTTAATTGAAGATGATTTCAATACATGAATATTTTCCTTCTTTTTATGCTTAATAAAACATGTTTTATTTATTCTAATTTTTCTGGTTTTTGTTAGTTTGTTTTGGGTTTTTTTTGTCATTGTAAACAGATTAAAAGCATTCACATCATTAAGGATGAGGCTTGCACAACAGACAGGCCCAAAGGAGAAATAAATATGTGACAAATACAATTATGTTGATGAAGTGAAAATGAAAAAAATGTGCAAATATGTGAAATATGAGGCATCATGGGGAAAAGAGGGACGAGATATGAACCAAACCCATTCCTTCTGAGAGTGGAGACACCCCCCATCCCCACGCTGGAACGGTTCATGATTCCTGTCAAAGTTTTGAGGTTCCCTGGGAAATAAATTAACAGATTTTCTTACAAATTAAGCAAAGGCTGGGTTTTGCAACGTCACTGAAGTCAATGTGGCTCATTTCATAACTCACGCATGGTTCATGCATCCCACATGGCATCTCCCACGTCAGCAGACATTGATTTCAACATTCTTGTAAAACTCCTGCAACGCCCCAAGCCCGATAATTAACATTTTAGGCCGCAGGACCCTGTGAAGCCATCACTCTGACACTGGAGTCACTGTGACTGACAAGAAGGAGCAGCTGGCTCATCGGAGAGCCATTAAACAACCTCTGATCCTGTGTGAGAAAAAAGCATTACCGGTGATTTGTCAGAGGAAAAAAAAAAGGTTTGAGCTGTTATTGAATATACTCATTCAGCGAAAACGTTCACGCATTCCTACATATGTGCAAATATATTTTTCCCACCTGCAGCTTCAAGCCCTTTTCGTGACCCCTGATTTTTTACAGTGTCTGCTTTATGGTGTGTGTTTATCTGCGTGTCGCTGTAAACGCAGAATCAGCGGGAGCAGATCAGAAAACAGAGAAACTACTATGCAATGAAATGTGTCAACCATTAAAAATAACCAAAAGTTCAGAAAATACAAGTGAGATGGGTGAGAGTAAAATTTCCCTTTGATATTTTAGAAGATTTTCAAGCTTAATAAAACTATCATGTCCAAAGTCAGAGTAAATGTTTCAGTTGATAATACAGAGTATTTAAGATTTATAAACAAAACTGTTCAAGATAAAGTTAACTTCTGCATTTAAAGCTTTTTGAACTGAAGACGCTTTCACACTGGCCCAGTTGGTCCACACTAGAACCTGTTTCCTGATCCGTTGCTGGTTTGAAAGCTCTCCGTCTAAATTCCCTCCTTTCTCCCTTACTACTAAAAGTATAGTGCGGGACTATCTAGTGCAGTGGATTTTAAAAGTAATTTGAACATCATGCTCACTACTTTTTTTTTTTAATAAAGTATGAGATCACAAATTTCTTCAAGCAAAAAAACTAATAAATATGGACAAATGTTATTGTTGAATTACTTTGTTCTGATTACGAAAACGTTGACAGTTAGCTAAAAAATTATTTAAAATACTTTTTTTCACATGAAAAGTTGTTCAAATGCAATGCATTGTGGTCTACATTCACCAATGGTGTGAGTATTGATGCACACTGTTTTTTTAACAGAGCCTTCTGTAAAAGTGCTTGGCTCTCGATTTTAGAATTGTACCTTCAGGCACCCCAAGCGCACTATATAGCGCACTATGTAGTAGGGCTGTAAGAACATTTTTTTTTCGTCAATTTATCGCAATATTTTGTTTGGCGATACTTGAATCAAATTTAAAATCTTGACAGGATGATATCTAATTCATTATTTATGAGCATCCTTCAGTTTCTCACTTTATTTTCCACCTAAACATCTGACCACTAGTTGGCAGCACTCAGCCTCTTTGAGCAGCTCTACACCGCGACCAAAGAGATTTGAGAGAATCAGCTTATGTTAAATGTTCAGTCATTGTTATTATGAGACACGAACTGCTTAGTTTTTACTTGAGATGGGTACTGAAAAGGGAAAAATTGTTCTGGTACAGTCTTGAGATACATTGCAATAAATATTGTAACTTGAGACATCGGCATACATATCGTATCCCAGACTGTTGCCAATACACACCGCCACAATGTAGTGAGTAGTGATGGAATTTAGACACAACCCAAATCTTTGGATTCATTCTTTGGATCTTTGTATCAAATTTGATACATAGGTTTTTAAAGGGTAACCAAACCAGGAAGTTAGAAGCTGACTCCACCCGCGGCTGAAATTTGAAAGTCCAGTCAGAGGGGTGGGGCTTGAGGGCAGGACTGTTATCATTACTCGAGCTGCAGATCGTGACGTCAGACTTCTGAAACTACATGGTTTGACCAATCACAAAATTCAACTGTCATTTCAACCTGAAGGGGGCAGCACACGGATGGTTTTTGACTATATTTTGAAGAATTAAACAGTTTTATTTCAATTTGTCAAAAATTGGCTGTGACCAACAGACAGCACTTTTAACGCCCCATTTAAAGATGTCAACAGCTGAAAAATGTTAACTTAGGATTTTGTTACCCTTTAACATTATGTAAATATATTATAAAGAATTTATCAACAAATTTAGATTTCGTTCAATTCAGCAAGTGTCCATTCATAAAAATGTATAACAATAGATTAGTTATTTTTACAATACAGTTTTTAAAAATTAGCTAAACTTTTCCCCCCCAAAGAGCCTTTGAGATTTTATAAGCAGCCATTTTAAAATGCCCAGGAATCCTCCCCCTAGTCGAATGATGATGAACTACAGGGCAGAAAACAAGTTATATACAATGGGATTTTTAAGAAAAATTTGGATCATACTAATAAGATAGGGGGAATGTGTGTATCAAATGTGATATAATTGGTTTTATAGCTTTAATTCATACAGTTCTGTCTCCAAATAAACTCTTTCGGTGTGAGCACAAAGTAAGTAGGACCAAACAAAATTATTCTATTTTTCAGCCTTTTATTATTCAGTTGAACAGAGTTTACAGTGGAACGCTAGAATGAATGCTCCTTATCAATACAAACTTGTTTTCGTATTATTTCCTTAATTCAGAAGGTTATTGCAAATAAGGTAAGGATCACTGAATTTAACTGACATGTTCTTACGATAAACAATAATGTTTTATTCTTACAAAAGACCTAGCAAATACAGTGTTTACAGCTATTTTTAAGAATTATCTTGATGTTGACGCAGTGGCAGCATCCTGGTTTTCTCCTCTCTGTTAACAGATCCTGAGCTCCTCATCAGAGCAAACTGAGGCTACTTTAGTTTGTTGTTTGACTGGTCTGGAAGTCCCACATTCCAACACAAACCTCAGACCACACAACACACAGAGGCAGACATGCAACAGCAATCACAGCAGTGGAGAAGCATTTCAGACATTTAGGGTTTGACTCTTTATGTTAATGCTGAGTTGATTTGAAAACGTCATCAAAACAAATTCTTGACTGTCGGGATGTCACGCTGTCTGAAATTAGCACAGGACCTTAAATCTATTTAGAAGAAACCCCTCCGCTGTCCCTCAGACTGATTTCCCACAGTGTGGCCAATGTGGAAAATGTTTCAAAAAGTGAACTAGGAAATGGAGCGTGTAACACGAGCCTTCATCGTGAGGTTTCTGAATGCCAGCACTCTATCCTCTTAACCTTTCATGCTCCAATAAAAAAGCCTCGGGGTCAAAGAAGGAAACTGAAGAGAATCCAACAGAATTCTCTTCCTTCTGTCCCAAGCTGCACATCCAGCTTTAATGTAGCATTCATCTGCTTGGTTTAGATTACACTTCCTTACAGGTACGCAGATGATTGGACAAACAGCTCCCTGTACGAGTTATTGCACATGCAGAACCTAAAATAACATTTTTCAAAAGCTTATTCTTTGAAAGCATCAAGTCTGATAGGTTTAGAAGAAATGTATCACCTCTACCCAAACAACAGTAAAGTTTTCGATTATCTCTGGCTTCACCAAGCAAAAAACATTGACATAGGTTTGCTCCAAAATTAAACATCTCTGATATTTGTGAGTTTTCAGCCTAGGCATTCCATCAGGTGTGTGAGGGCACCGTGTGTCCCATATGTGGCAGTCCGTCCCATCAGACAGCTTCAAAGAGCTGCAGTAAGATGTTAAGCCAGAAGAGAGGTGGCTCCTGTCCTGAGATGCTCTGGTACCTGAGATAAGCTCTTCCCTGACAGACAAAAATGGATTTGCCCTGAAGCCGTACACCAAGCAATACATCAGAACAAAAAGAAGCCTTCTGAGGTGAAATGCTTTTTTGCAAATCTCCAGATGAAAGTGATTTTTTTCTGATGGACATCACTGACGGCCTGCTCCTTACAGAACACAGCTGTGGTCTAAGGAGCTTCAAACAGTTTAAAGGCTGCACAGATTCTGATTTTCTCAAAAGAACTCCAAAAATGTTTTTTTTCCTTTCTTTTTTTGTGGCTTCAAGCTGTTTAAATCTGAGAGAAAAATGTAAATGATAATGGAAACATTAAGAAAACTTCCCTCCTTCTGATCTAATTGTAAACACAATTTTAAAGTGCTCACTGTGGAAACAAAAAGCGTTGATATTAAGCCATCATTCAACGAGCCGTATCTGCAGAATGTTATTTTTGCTTGTTATTTCCTCTCTGGCTCTGGGGCGGGGTGGGGCAACCCCCTTGGGGCCCACCGGTGCTCTGGGCAGCACCCGCCATTGCCGCGGGGTCTTGGTGGGGTGGGGGGTGGGCCGGTTGGCCCCGTCTGGTGGGGGGGCTGTCCGTGGGAAGCGGGGTCCCATTAGGCACGGGACCGGGGGGGTCTTGGCAGGTTGCGGTTGCTACTGATCCCATCGATGGGGCCGCGGTTGGTCTGGCCGCCTCGGTCCTCTTCGTGCCTGACCAGTGCACCCACGGAAGAGGTGCTTGGGGTGAAGGGGGGGTTGTATTGCCGTGTGCTGCGGGAGGTGACCACATAACAGTGGCCCTCCTCCTGTGGCGACTGCATGGATTTGCCTTCACCTTGGTTTTATTTGCACCTTAGACATGGAGGACCCTTGGTGGGGGGGGGTGCTTAGACATCTCTGCCAGCAAGCAGTAGATGTCCGCTCAGCGCCCTCTCTGACAATTTTAACCGCACCATAGACATGTAGGGTGATTGGTGAGAGGGTGACGGGGCATCACTGTGAGCAATCAGGAGATGTCCTGTCAAGGCCCTACTCACCAATTTTAACTGCTCCCCTTTAGTACACAGACTTCTAACACCTCAAAATATACACTCTAACAAACAAACACGCATGCATCACACAAGGAAGGTGGAACCTTCGACCTTCTGTCCCCTACCCCATCCCTGGCGGGGGAGGCGGGGACCCTCGGCCTGGTGATCTCATCTCCTAGGTGCTGGTCTCCTGGGCCCGGTGGCCTCCTCTCTACGCCGGGATTGGGATCCCCGATATCTAAGATCTAGAGCAGGGGATCAAATCACATCGGCGCCTGAGGGTGACCAGGTCTCGGTAGTGCGGATTCAGGTCCTTGCTCTTGAGAACTGGGCCTCTCCAGGAACTCCAACAGTGAGTGGGCCTGGTCGGGCCTTGATAACATCACTCCCTTTGGGACCTCCGTTTCCCTTGGGTGCGCCCCTCCTCGGCGGGGTGGGGGCGGCCTCCTCCTTGCCGTCCCCTGGACCTTCCGCAGTGGGGCGAGCAGTTGTCTGAAGCAAGTGACTGGGTCTCCCTTGGGGGGCCCTGACTCGTACCTGGGGTGGGGCAGGGGGATGCTCGGTGGTGCTGGGTGGTGTTGGGTTGTTCTTCTGAGATTGGGGGGCTCTCCGGGGGGGGTCTCGCGTTGGACCTTCTGGTGCGGTGGGGGGGCTGCTCTTCTGGCTGGGCTGGGGCCTGCACTCTCTTTGCTCCTGTGTCTTCCTGCTCTTGGGTGTGGGGGGCCTCTGCGGCGGTCCCGCGTGCCCTGGTCTGGGTGTTTGGCGGCATTGCCCAGCAGGCAGATTCTCCTCGTGGTTACATGGCGGGGGTTGGAGGGGTCCTGGCTGCTGCTGCGGTCCCGGCGGGGGGGGTCTTGGTGTGGGGATGGCTGGGTGCTCTCCCCCTTTGTACATTCCATCATTATCCACGTTAGCAAAAACATAAACACTCACCTGAGCACAGGTGTCAGCTCACCTTTGCACTAATAGTATGCGGGACAGAATGAAAGACTTTATACGTGTCTGTTAGTATGATTAAGTTTGTTAGTTGCAGCTGCCGTTGTATTGTGTACATTTTGAATAGTTTAAATGTGGAGACTATTTCAACCAACAGGTATGTGTGTAATTACAGAGTGTGTAGACAGGCCCCGCCCATTCTAGTTACTATTTAGACCTGGTTGTTTTAGGATGTTTCGTCTCTCTGTTGCCATCTTGTTTTTTCTCTAAAACCCCCTCTATTACCCTATCCCTCTTTTTCTTTTCTGTCCGGTCCAACAAAACAAAAACAAACATAATCAATACAAAGAAAAAAAACAAAAGAATGTTATTTTGCTGAAGCTACATTATGCAAACAATCATTTACAGCTACTCAGTGGAGCCGTGCAAAATGGCCCTGATGACAACAGCACAAAGTCCTGAGAGCTTTCTCCAACCAGCAGTAGGCCCTCCACCCTCTCCACCCGTGCTCTGTTGTATTGACCCAGGTAATGGTGATAATGGATGTTATTCACATCAATAGGAGGATCAAACAGTAAAAGGAAGCCCTCTCCCTCTACAGTTCCTGCTCCCAAGTGTACAGCTTGAACACATTACACGCTTCAGCCCGGCATCCAAACAAAAACACTTGAAAACATCTCACTGCTGTTCTGCAGAGGTTTCTGTGCTGCAGAATTAAGGGACTGAGCTGTCGTAATCTCTTAGGGGTCAAGTTTGTGGCGGGGGAGCAACAGCTGTGGGTACAAATGGTAATGACTGTGAGGATGCTCTGAATTGCTAACATCACTTTAACAAAAGAGATGTCAAACTGATAGCGGCCTTTGTCCAGCTCTACATATTATTTATTTTAAAGAAGGAAAACCTTTTTTCAGGTTTTAAACGTAACAAAAAAAATTAAAAGACACCTTAAGTGCTTATTATGGGAATAAGGTCATGAAAGTTAAATGAAGCTATATTTTTATCTATTGTAAAATCATGTTAATTATAAATATTCCATTTTTAGCCAAAATTTAAAGAAACTTGTGTTGTTTTTCATGACGTATTTTCTGCAGAACAGCAGAAGCAAATTAGAAATTTGCAAGATGATCAGCAAGATGGTGGCCTTAAAAACATTAGCTGGAAGTGGAATTCCACAAGATTTGCATTGTAGTCACTTCAGTCTCATCTTGTTTTTGGCGTTCAGGATTAGCTTTAAATGTATAAAAAGAGGGTAAATGGTTTTTTTTAAGGATATTAACAAAAGCGTTCAGATTTGTAAAGCTGCATTGGAGCTATAGGTCCAGACCAGTATTTACATTTGACCGCAGTTAGCTTGGGCTAACCCCTTTACGCAATCAACGGGAATCCGCTCTGTCGCGGAGAAAAGTGCCTTTGGACTGATATGAAATTACTCCGAATTGTGGGCGGGACTGTTGGGGCAGAAGTAAGCCTCACCTGATATACCATTAGCCCTTTGTTTATTTACACTCTCTCTTCCGCTAGCTTCACAAGTCCAAGCTAACGTTAGCAATATCAGAGCCCTGCAGTTTTGAGCCAGTTTCCAGTTCAGATGAGGAAAATAAAGAGACACTATTTGTCTGTAAGTAGATAGACAAATACACAGCTTTAATCTTAAATTATTTTATATATTTCCTCTATTATGAGAAAAATGCTACAAGAACATGTTAAAAACACAAATTTTCATTGGAGTGGCTCTTTAAGCTGTTTCATTTTCAAGAGCCTGGACTGTTTCATAATCCTAAGTATTTTGAATTCACTAAAACAGTTTTCGACTTTCCAGATTGATATTCAGAAGCAGTGGGACGGTTCTGTGGCTCTGTGGAGCGTGTCGCATGGGAACACGTAAACAGAGCCAGTTCTGCTGCACACTTCAGTTCAGGACAAAGATAAGAGCATGCGTGCCCAAGCGGGACTCTTCTCCTCACAAGGACATGCTTTCAGGGCATGACATTTAAAAATATGCAATATTTATACTGGAATCTGATAATTGCATGCAACAATGCTGGGTTTACAGATATTTGTCAACACAAGATAGAGCAGCAGAACTGCTTTAAACAAGGGAAGGAACTTGAACTTGTGTTACAAGCTTGGATCGTTTGTGTAAAATGGAGAAAAAATGAGACTCAGAGTCTCTTCAAAGAGAAGTTTGAATGTATAGATGTCCATTTGAGAGCTGCTCTCCTCTGCTGATCCTCTGTCAGATTACTTAGCCTCAATTTCTTATGCTGTGGTCTGAAACAAGGGCCATTATTGTCTGAGGCTGCTCTCTCCTCCTCTAAGAAGCAGGAGTTGTTTTGAACACATAAAACCAAGACACAGCGCCTCAGCCACAGCCACTACTGGTGACCTTTTCAATCGCGGCAGTCTGAAGTGGCGGCTTCTCGGTTGGGTTTGATGGGCTGAAGTCACAGGAAGCGCTAAAAGTCGAACTTTCCTCAGATAAGAGCCAGAGTGGAGCTCTGTTGAGCATTATTTGCACAGCTTCGTATATCTCAGCTGTGGGATTCTGGACAATACACAATGTACTGGAGTGTTGGTACCAGCAACTGTACATCCTCTGGGGTGGGGTCGCGGGAAATACACTTGCTTCCCTTGAACGCCAGCACATTCTAAAGATCCATATCTGGGAAGGGTGGAAGGCGAGAGAAAAGCGTATGCTCTTCTCTTCAGCTCTGCTGCTGTCTCTGCAAGGCGTCGTTGAAGTCTGTCTGGTTTTCAGAAGTGTAGACATGGTTTACGTCAAGATAATCACCACAATTCACCTCATTTACCAGCTATTTTTAACTTGTAGGCGATTAGTGAACAGAAATCAAAACCCTTTTTGTCACCTTTATCCAATAGTTAATATTAAAATATGAAATATTTTTGCAGAATTTTACATTAATCTGAAAAAAAGATGCATTTTCATTATTATTCTACACACACGACTGCCTTTCGTTAGCATTTGTAAAACGCTCTAAAGTGTAAAGTTGCTAAAGGTGACGGGTCAGAGACCCCCTTAAAAACAAACGCAGGAAGACAAGTCTATAAGAGCTTGAGGACATCAAAGACAATGGTCCGAACTGAAACGGGAGATCGGCACAATGCAGAGGAGGCCGGCTGTGATTCATGGGATCAGTGGCAAACGAGGTTAAGTGGAGGTAAAGGCGAGAAGAGGGACAAGAACAGGTCGACGGGGGCACACGGAGACAAATCAGTCAAAGTGAGGCTTTGGTGGGGATATTATCAAAAGATCTGCTCTAAAAAAAGGAAACATAAAGGAAAATCTTAATATGTTCTTTTACTTTAATTTCTGCTTGTAAGAAGTTAAATTCCGCTCTGATTCTGTGCAGAGTGCTCTGCTGCAGTAAGTGCTCTGTTTGGGAATGTGTCCAGCCACTTGAGCACATACAGAGCAGAAAGCAGACAGATGGCTCTCTCTGCCCCCTCACCTCAACTTTCAAAAAATGGAGATCCGAAATGAAAGCTATCATTTCCATATGTGAACTATTCAATATGCAATAAGACAGCTTTAGTCTTAAATGCATGCCCACTAAAACAACATGAAATCTTCTCATCAAAGCCAACTTTCTCTCCTAAAATTAACTGTATTTCCACATATTTTTGCTCCTGGTTCAATCATGTGAGCATACAGGACCCAGAGCAGAGTCACATCTCTGCAGCTGTCGTCGTCCGCGTGCATGAACTTTCACTGTGGAGAAGAAGTGTCACCCAACATCCTCCCTGTTCAGCTCTTCTGTCATTTTTTTTCTCCTTCTGTCTGCCCTGAAAACTTTGCAACCACACCATCCCAACTAAAATAGATCTGACACCCCCCTCCCTCCCAAACACACGCACGCGCGCACACGCAAACAAACAAACAGAGTATCTTCAAACAGGCTCACCTCCGCAGGTGTGGGCGAACAGCCAAAGCGCAGCCAGCAGAGAGGCGGTGATCCGTGCAGCCATGGTGCGTGGAGGGCGCCGCAGACGTGCGGGCTGAGCTGTAGTAGATACTGGTCCTGCTGGGAAACTGAGACAGAGGAGCGGTGCGAGGGGGCAGATGATGCGGAGGGGGGCAGAGACGCAGAACGGCCGGACCGCCTCCCTCCACCGTGCGCAATCATGCGCTCTGCCACTCTCCTGTGCGTCATTTTCTTTTTCGGTTAGGTGGTGGCGGCGGCGGGGGGTTTTCTGAGGCGATTCTTTTAATTACTTTCTTTAGATGTTGCATTAGGCTAATGCATGTTTTATTTTCAGCAAATATAAAAAAAGGAGGGACATTACAGAGCAGCGGGAGGAGGAAGAGGAGGAGGGGTGCGCGTCTGGTAAAGTTGGAGAAACTGGAAAACAAACATTCTTATCAAAACAAGTTAAGAATAAAGAATACAACTTATGTATATTTTAAAAATCTATTCTAAAATTGAAGGACATCTTCCCATTTTAGGTCCCACCCATCAAATTATCCACATGCAGTTTCTGACTAAGTTGACTAATGTTTAAATCTACAAAACTATGAGAAAAAAAATGCTTAAATATATTTTACAAGAAGTCTGAGTATCCACTAAAATATCATTTTCTATTTGCCCCTCTCCCCCTTATGTCCACACTTTAATAAAACTGTTCAAATTAAATTTATTGTTCTTTTTTAGTATTATATGATTCGTTTTTTGTAATTATGGAAACATTTTTACTAAACAATAATTACTAATTATTATCAATGAAACATGTGTCTTATATCATGCTGTCAGTGTCACCGTAACCTTTTAATAGAAGAATTTAATCACTTTATCTGCTGACTTGACATCATCAAACAGTATTACTAAAGAATAAGTAGAGCAAATTCATCTCCTCTGTTCTATTTCTCATATTTTTACACCAATAGCCTTTAATGAATGTTTCACTCCTCCCCGCAACCACTTATGATTATTTATTTACATTAGTAAGTTAGTCCCCTTGATCATTAGTTACAACAAGCTAAACAATAACATTCTACTCTGGACATTAAGATAATATTAGTACAGATTTGTAACCCTGATATATGCAAAAATTGATAACAGGGTTGCACCAAACCTTTAATAATCAAACATATAATAATAATTTAATAAATTGCACAATTAATCTGTATGAGCAAGCGTTTGGGGTTATATTGCCTGTTATTGATTAATATGCAGCAAAAAATCATAAAAGTAAAGGTTTAACTTTTCATGAATTTGAGGCTAAAATGTCCTCCGATTTTAGAATGACCCAGAACTAGTAGAGTTTATTTTGGAACGATTCCTTAAAACAAGTTATGGTGTCCTGCTCTTTAAACACAAATTCAGTTTTGAAGTTACCTATAAACATTCGTATTTGAGTGAGATGCGATATCTTAAAATAAGTGTGTATTGTTTTCATAAAAGTTCCAACATTTAAAATAGGCATGCAAACATACATTATCAAACTTTACCCCCAAAAACATAATATTTTACAATGTTAGGTTTAAACTACCTATCTATCTTCATTTCCAGACCAAATATAATAAGACTAGAATTACACAATTTAAGTATATGTAAACTGTGAGTCAAAAAACTAGTTTTATTAGAGATATTGCTTTAAATAAGATGCTTTCAAGATTAAATGACTCAGCAATATAAGAATTATTGCCTTAAAACAAGTCACTATATCTTACAAAAAAGTTACTTGTAAAGTTGTTTTGTTCTTTATTGAGAATTAAAAGAAATTCCAAGTAAAAACTAGACAAAAATGGTTTGTGATATTTTTTTTGTTTTTGCAGTGCAACCATCCCCTCATTTAGATTATTACTGTCAAATTGTGATTTAAACTCCCACCATGACTCCTGGAGCATTGTAGTACTAGTCAGAAGTTATTAATAAGTGCAAATAAAGAGTGAAGAGATCTGGCTGTTGTTTTGAGGTATTGAGATTTCATGAATCTACACCAGAATGAAGAAAAGTGAGTCAAGAAGAAGCTCAAAGCCACAAATGGATTTGGGGTCAAAATAGCTTCAATCTGAAATTTTAATTTGTAATTTCAAACATGCAAGTTTGTTAAAGTTTCTTAATGGCTGTGTATAGTTTTTAAAAGCCAGTTTCTTGTCTATTATGATTAAAAGGAGTTGTCAGTCTTTGGGTTATACAGTATCTGACCAGGAAGAACTGTTAGATAGACAACAGATATCTTTTTTTAGGACACTTTCTAATATAACACTTCCAGGTATTGTTTTCAAATGAAAGGTCAAACATCTTACTGGACTTTATATTCCAAAAAAATTACAGACATCAAAACCAGACCTGTCTTTGACAGTGAAAGGAAATGATCAGAAAGCAAAAAAAAAAGGGGGATAAAAAATATTTAAATTTTTGGGCATTTTACAGTTATGTTAAACAGAAATTAATCCCTTAAAATGATTGCTGCCAAAGAAGGCACTGAAAGATGACACCACAGTTAAAAATACAGTTTATGTCTGCATTGTGATATTTACTTTCTTTATTTTTTCCAGATGGCTGTATTCTCAAATTCTGACTTTCAAAGCGACAGTTCTCTGATAGGTAAAACTTGTATTTTCTTACACAAACATTTGAATGTCAGGGTTTGAATATCTGCAGCATTTGCCAGTCAGTAAGAAAGCTCCCACACATCAGTCGGATGCTATGAAAACCCAATTCTTAGACACCCACAGAAAGACACCAAATACTCCTCAGTTGACTTTCTGGAACCGCAGACTGCTACTCCACCTTATGGTGATTGTCTCTCACAAGAGTGTCTGAGGCACAAAGACATGGCATTCAGCACAAACACTGGCCATGTTAAATGATTCCTTTTATCAAGCATGGCTCGACGACATTTTTAGATTTTCCATTTGTGAAACCACCTGGTTTCTTGTTCTGTTTTGAGATCCTAACCAGAAACTTTTAAAGTGAGCTGAGTGGAAACTAATATCAGTGGCCTGTCAATAGAGAGCCATCTAACATATTTCGATACTTTGTAGTGATGATTAACATTCGGTATTCTTCATTGGACTTACACGTCTGCTGCTTACTGCAATTTGTCCTTTTCTGTGGTTTTCTTGTTCATCTTGAGTGTGACATAGTCATAGTTTGGGCAGTTGTGACATTGACCTGTATATAAAAATGTATACAAAATATATACAAATATGCATATAGGAAAACCAGCTTCAAGACAAAAGTCTTTTGACTTTACTGTAGGTTTTCTTTTGTTCTGTTCAAGGAAAACTTCTTTTTTTTGTCCTTCACATTTTGCTCAGACAGATGGAGCCTTGAATTATCTGCACAACACCACCAGTTGTTTAGTCTTAATTTGATCAAAATGTGAACTTCTTGGCGTCCAGCTTCAGGGTCATTTGAGAAAAAAAGTGGAGCCGGGGTCAGTTCATCAAATAACCACTACAAGGGAATGTTTTTTTTTTTTTTACTCCATCGTAAAGTCGTCCAACTTAACATTAGATATTAACAGATGACTGCTAGACGTTTAGGTCCTCAACAGCTTTCCTGGGTGTGTTCTTTGACTGTATATAGAGAACTGGACAAAGTGACTCCTCCCCCCCTCACGTCTCAAATAGAAAGTACCTACTGGTTCCAAGAAGCCAAAATCCCATAGACTTCTACTGAGCAGTTATTCAATTCGTCAGAATCCCCATTCTTCCTCTCATACATTTTTTCTAACATCGTCTTGCTAATCCTATATATTTTCATTCTATTTTTTCTTTATTGCAAGTTATTCAAGTTATAAACTGACCAATCAGATGACTCAGTGAAAGCATGCCCGCCCAGCCTCCACCTCAAACATTTAAGTGACAGATTCTCCTGAGCCGCTTTCAGTGGAAGGATTGTAGACTGACTTGACCAATCACTGTCATCGGCTCCAACATGGTGACATCCACATCGTGAAAATATGGCCGCTGAATATGGCTTCATATTCATAAGTATTTTCTGTGTGTGAGTCCCACTTGCTCAGCCCCGGCCGAATTTGAATTCTTCCCCTACCCCTCCAATTTTGAGGGCATTTGGAGGGGTAGGTCATCCAAAATAGTTTTTTAAGGGCTGATCCTTGCTGCGGAGGGATACAGAGCCCTTGGCAGCGTGGCTGAACCAGACTGTGCACTGTGCAACTGAAGAGAAGCACATTTCTTCACATTGGTGTGATCTGAAGTTTACATTTAAATGTAAGTAATGATTTTGTTTTAGCATGACCTTTTAAAGCTATTGGTGACATCATCGCGAGGGAGTGATGACACTATCTGTCCATAACTCTCTATTTTGAGGGCTAAATGTAGGAGTAGGGAGAAACCACAGGGGTAGTGGAAGAATTCAGAATCAGCTCTCTATATACAGTCATTGGTTGTGGTCCGTCTGTTTGGCTTGTTTGTTTGTCCATTTTCTAAAAGCCAAGGATTCAGTGACACCATTACTGTCCAATCCCAAGCTTAAAAAAAACCCAGCTTCAAATAGATCCACAAAAACCAGTGGGTCACATGATCACAACTCGATCCATCTGTTTTACAGTCATTGGAAATATTTGCTCCCATGAGAACAATCGGCATTTGTGAGGTTGGAAACAGATCAGAGAGCGCTGCAGTGTTTCTGTAACCTTCGTTGCTGTCTGCTGTCTGTTGTTGCTGCCAAGTTGACAGCTCCTGCCTGCAGATCTGAGTCACGTAGGAAGGAACAGAGGATGATCCTGGACTCATCACCTCCAGTCTAGGAAAGGGTTTTCTGTCAGACGTCTGTCTGCTGATCGACAGTGAGAGCCGTCAGGACAGGAGACAGATTTCCAAAGACATGGAACAGTTCAGTTTAGGTTTAGGACTTTTCCACACTTGTGTTGTTTAAACTGTCTATAAAAAAGGAAATGAAAACATGTAATTTTGCTTTACTTCGCAATAGACATATCTGAATTATTAGAAGATATTAGTTTAAGCTTAATGATCAAATTTGTCCTTCCTGTGTTCTCATGCATCCCCCTGGCTCCGTCTGAGCTTTTCTTTCTTTAGACGTATCTTATTGTGTTTGTTTTGATTTGGTGCCATCTAACTTGGAGGCCGTGAGAGAGCTTCGGGAAACTTTATCTGCACATCTCTGCCAAAATCACACAACCCACATGCTCGTCTTTTATGTAAGTCAAGACAATTATGAAGGTTTTTGAAACTTTTGACACTTGTCACTACGATCGCATCTGCGGGGAGGGTTGCGTTCCTCTGGGAAAGCAGCTGTACACAGAAGTTCAGCAGTGTCGTCACATCTCCCCCCAGATCTCACCGCAGTGTTGTGTTATTTGAGTCATGTGTTGTTGGAAAGTCAGGGCAGCATCCTCTGTGGACCGCTATATCACCACCGCGGAGTGGCCAACAATTACCATTGTTTGATCATTTATAAATGTACCACAAGTTTTTTTGCTCACCATGAAATACTATACATTGAAATAGATATAGATATATAAAAAAGATTCAATCAAACTTGCAGTTTTCACCAAAAAAAAAAAAAAAAAAAGAGTTTAGCCTTCAGGAAAGAGTGTTCTCTACAAACATATCACGCATGGAAAGCTGACTTTAAAGTAAAGGAGGGTGTGAACTCCTGTGTGGATGCCTTCATTTCCTTCAGGGTGAGGCCCCGATAGCACAAACCGAACCGTTCTCAAAACAACTACATTGTTCTGCCACTCACAGTCACGGCCAAGTCCCGACAGCAGCCAGCAAGGGTGTGGCAGAAGAGAGAAAAAAGTGGTTCAAATTAGCAGAAATTGAGGAGCAGGGGGTTCTCCCCGACCTCTGAACATATCTTGCAAAAAATTTCTTGTGGAAAATTACACTTGTTTCCCCTTCTGTCTATGTATATGGGACTATAGGGAATATCATGGGCCTGTGGGTTTGGGAATGCAGAGGGAAGCAGGAAAAGCCCCATCCACTCCCCCACAAAGTTCCCAAGGACCACGAAGCGCAAGAAGTCTCAACTTGCTGACAGAGGAAAACTTCTGGTAATGAACAAGCCCAATTGAGCAGTGGTTTTTGTCACGCCCTTTTCACTATTTCTGCTGCAGATGAAGTCTTTACATGAGCAAAAAGAATCTGATTAATTCATAACCCTGTAACTGCTTTTAGCACAAAGCAGGAAGTTGCTTTTTTGTTTTAGCATGGTGAGCTTGGCTCTCTAAATCTTATTCATAAAATGGCCCATTTTAAGTTTAAGTTAAGAAAAACACAAGGGAATAGACTAAATTGAACTTACAGATGCATAGTTTTCCCCTTTTGAAAGAGATTTTCATGTACCGTGTTTGCCATTACTTTGTTTTAAACAGAAGTGCACAATACTCTTCAACAGGGATGGACAAGCTACAGCCCGGGGGCAACATGCGGCTCAGCAAACAAATTAATCTGGCCCACCAAACTAGAATAAATTATACCGATGGCCTTTTTCAGTGTTTGATTTATATCAGGGGTCTGCAACCTGCGGCTCAAATTGTGAATTTGTGAGAAAGCCCTCCATTGTGGCTTTCTGGTTACAAACAAATACAAAGCTTTTACTTTTAAAAAATAACTGTAAAGTAAAGTAAAAAAAAATAAAATAACTTATCACTCTGCGAGCCTCAAAACCACAGTAACCATAGTGGTTTAATAATAAACATTTAAACATTTTGACAAACTTCAGTGTCTCGTGGTTCAAAAAATGTAATTATTTGCTGTGTTTTAATTTTACAAAAGATAGGTTCATGAATTTCTAGCTAAGAAACACCCCAAATGTTTAAAAATAATATTTTTTTTCTCTTCATTGCTGACGTTCCGGTACTACCACTAGATTTGCTCCATGGAGATAATCCTCTGTGACACAGGAAGTCTTTTATTTTGAAAAGAAGTCTTGTGAACCTCAATTAAAAGTTATCAACTGTTTTGTATTTGGAAAAAATATACATTGTCTCATAAATTTTGTTTTATTAATGCCAAAAAATAATAGTTTATTTAGATTTCTCATTAAAATATCAATATAATAAATACAAAGCAGTGTCTTTATTTTTCTAAAGGATGTGTGGATCCTACTGGGTTGTGGTCAGTGAGAAATCGACCCAAATGACTTTTTAAGTGTCAAAAGTTGCAGTTCCCTGGCATATATCGTGCACTACAAATAAACTGACCTTTGTCTAAAAGCAGAAAGTTTCTCCCATTCATGTGATGTTGGTTTGTTTGGTTTTTTTCCGACGTTCGTGTGCATTTTCTGAGTCGGACAGTCATTTTTCCGATCATTCCATCTCCATACGAATTCAGCATTTCTCTGAGTTTGTGTTTTTTTTTTTCTTAATGACATCAACCCATCTGTGCAATTGGCTGTAAATAGGGAACAACGTTTTGAAATAAGAACTCCAAAATGTTCCATTAAAAAAAAAAAAGAAATAAAATCCTGTTTTTGTCTACATTCCATGATATTTCTTTCTCTTAAAAGGTGGAATACTGAAACGTGGCGCAGATTTGCCAAATTTTAGAATACTTTGTGGCCCACGAGTCAAAAAGTTTGCCCACCCCTGCTTTACAATCACCCGAAGTAACCCATCTCATGACATTCAGGTCAAAAGAACTATTTTTCTGTTGCATAAGCAACACCAGTCCTAAAAATAAAATGCCCCACAAAAGGGTTTATTTATTTTAGTTTCACTTTATGGATGAACCATCTGGGATTATAGACACAAAACCCAACTCTGATTTACACTTTCATGCTAAAGTTATGCTGCTACTTCCCTACATTTTCTCAGGTTTCGCCCTAACACTGTTTAGGATACAAAATCATCACAGCTGCGTGACACAACAAGCCACTGGTTACCAAGGTAACAAGTCTGTCTCGAGCACGGACAACACAAAACTTGCTGCCAGCTTTAAAGCAACATCATTGCACCTGTGAAAGCTATGCACAAATAGAATTTCATAAGATTTAATTATAATTCGGCTCATTTAATGCAATTTTTAAGCAATTAAAACAGACAATTGAAAAGGGCTGATTGATAGAATAATTCCTACTCGTGCATCGACAGCAGTTCTGTTTGAATAAATAACCTTTTCTTTCAAATTTGAGCAAACTGATGCATGAAAACATTTCAACATTGCAGAGGTCTTCTCCCAATTTCCTCTCAGGCTTTGAGTGTGATCTTCATGTAGTGCTGTGTGGGTGAGTGACTGCTGATCACACAGGGCTTCTGTTTATCTCGCCGCTGCTAAGCTTAAGTGCTGAACTTGTGGACTGAAGACGGAAAGGGAGGAAGAGAAGTCATTCTTTCCAGGCCATTGAGGCCAACCCGACACAGTTGTTTTGGGGGTTAGTCTGCCTGCCGGGCATGAGAGGCAGCTATTGTCCAGGTCGGTTGCAGAGGCCGGGAGGGGTTTTCAGCAGACTGGCATCGAGAGCTCGGAGGAGGAGTGGGAGAGAAATTTAAATTTCTGTTAAACTCCGTCACATAAACCGTCCTTGTGACAAAGAGACACTTTGAGAAACTCAAGAAACTGAGCATTACACACTGCTTCTCCATGGTGATAAGGGTTGTAATGACATTAATCTCAATAAATCATCCCACTGAGCCGTCTCTTCTTCACTGGGTCAGTCTGGAAAGATTTTGTGTTTAAAACAGTTTGGTAGAAGACTCACTTTCTCCAGCAGTTTGCTCTTATTGGTCAAAGATCTTTGCTGAAACATTACTCATCGGTTTGTCTGTGGGTATATTTGTGTCACATGCTATAAAAACATGCTGTACTGGCAAATTATGCAATACTTGGGCAATAATTAATAAAAGTCTTCCCCTTTTTGGTTAAAATGTCACATTTAAAAAAAATTCCATAAAAACACCAATAAAAATTTGCTTTTATTTTTTTTAACATGTTTTTGCTGCATTTTTCTCTTGAGGACAGAAATATATAAAGAGAATGAAGATTAAAATTTCTGAGTATCGTTTCATTTAAATTTGAATCTGTAGAAAGGTCTGCTCGACGTTTCTACAGCACCGCAAATATTAAGTTGGGGTTGTGAGGGGCTGTAAGCTAGCAGTAGAGAGTATAACTAAAGGGATGATGGGAAATCAGTGGAGGCTTACTTATGTGCTAACTCTTCAACCCACAACTCAGAGGCTCATTTCTAATGAATTTCTGCTGCTCTCCAGAAACTGTGTAAAACCAGGAATTTTTAATTTAGTCTAAAAACGACACAATCCTAATTAAGATACTGGAAACAATTTTGAAATAGATCAAAAATGATTAGAGTGAGACTTTAAGAGCTGAATGAGTTTATTTTGCAGGTTGGACAGTGTTCTAAAAATATAGAAATATTATTTCTATTCATTTTTTTAATTCACAAATGTAAACGAAAGTATGTACTGGGAATATAAATTAAAATTAAATTAAATCTGTTCTTCAAATAAGTACAGATTTTTTAATTATTTAAAATTATTTATTAATAAATAAAAAATCAATTTGTTGTTTGGAAATAAATTCTTAAACAAAAATGAAGATATAATGTATGTGTCAACTTCATTCTTTGTCATTTCCAGTTCTTGGTTGGGTAGAAAATTAAATTACATCCAATCAACCAGTGTTGAAATAAAATGTATCTATGTTAAAAAAAAAAAAAGGTTCTCACAAAGGAACTTCCTGGCGTGGAGCAGATGTAGAGTTATGAGTCATGAAGCAGGAAACTGCTACTGCTGCCTGCAAACTGCTGGACATCCTGCAGATGCTCAAACGACGCCCTGAGAAGACGGCTCAAAGAGCAAGAATGTCACACTGAGGACCTTTAACATTCTTTGTAGCTATCCATGTGTCTATGAGTCACACAGAGAAAATCATCCCTGCCTCTTTTATCTCACCTTTTCTCCCCGTTTCCCATCTCTGCGTGTCTTGGCCCCTCAGTGAGCATTGGAAGCAACAGGCCTGAGGCGCGGGGTTACAGAGGAATGTGAGGTCCTGCTCCGGGTCTTGACCAGTCTGCACTCTAGTGATTTCTACTGTTTAGAGTCAGGATTTTCCCATAGAAGCTTGTAGTTAAACCGCCTACTTGTCGTCTTTTTTTTTAAATTAGTCAACAAAAACATTTTCCAATGGCACATCTATGTGGACTTTGGGTGCTGGAAAGTCTTGCCTTAACACAAAATCCTGCAATAAACCATAAAGAAGAGTAAAGTTACTATTGTACAGAGAGCAGCCTGTGCCACAGAGTAATGACGGTCAGGAAACTGTCTAACACCTTTGGACTGGTGCTTAGCTTCAATTCGTACTGTTAAACATGCTTTTATTTGTGACTCAAGTCAAGGGAAATTATTTATAGTTGAAAGTAGACCAAATTAAGGAATCTAAATGTCCTAATTACGCTCTTATTAATGACTGAACTATGGCAGCAAATTAGGAAGTTTTCATAAAATGCAGGAAAGGACAGTCACTGCTGTGTACAGGTTTAGATTCAGAAGACGTCAGTGACTTTCATTTCAGTTTTTTTTTTGGGGGGCTGTCTGTCCACTGACTTCAAAACGTTGAAGCAAAAAACAGGAAGTAAAAAAGTAACAGTTCACTGTCCCGATGCACTGGATTAAAACAAAATCATTTGTGGAGATGAAATAATTCACAAAAAGAAGTCAAAACTTTTTGATATACTAATTAAAAATGAAAGATGACAGTGGATTCATGATGCATTTCATGATAAAATGTTTCTTTTCTTGAGCTTTCAGCACTTTTATTCCTCCAGAGGGAACTAAAAAGTTCATATTTGACTTGCATGAACAGCTCTTTTGAACCACGTGAAACACTCATGATGACATTTTAATTTTCAATGTCAGGACTGACTGATGTGTTAAACTTTATGAGTCAAAAAAGAATATTGTTATAGTGACCATATAACATGTTTATAATCCATGATTCTCATTTTCTCTACGTAAAATATGGTCGACCTTAAGAAAATCAAGGAAGAAGTCATCATTTAAAGAAAATGCTGGAAGATATTTTTTAATTGTTTTCAGACATTTTAGCAAAAGGATTCAATAGTTGATGTGAAAAAGGTGGGGAATGAAAACAAAATTCCCAAACTAATTCACAACTTGCAGTAACACAAATGCTTTATTGTAGAGTATGTCAATCCATCATAATCAATCAGTCGCCTTCATTTGTGAAGTGCTTTACAAGTTAAACAAAGTGCTGTACGTTTAAAGCTCAACATCATGAAAACTTTTAATAATAATAAAAGCTATGCACACGCAACATTAGTGAATAAAAATATAAAGGCATCTTTCTTTTATAATGGAGGACATCCATCCATCCATCCATCTTCTTCCACTCATCCAGGAGAAGATGTTAAGCAAAGATGCCCAGACTTCCCTCTCTTAGAGAACATATATAAAGAAAATTAAGCATGTCATTGTGTTTATGAGTATTTCTTTATTCAACGCATTTAAATCAGAGCAGACAATATAGTAAGAATGTTAGGGATGCACGGTGGTGCAGTGGTTATCGTTCTTGCTTTACTGCGAGAACGTGTTGCATGTTCTCCCCGTGCATGTGTGGCTTTTCTCTGAGCACTCAGGTTTCCTCCCACAGTCCAAAAACATGCATCATGGGTTAATTGGTGACTCTAAAGTAGGGGGTGTCCAAATCTTGGCCTCAAGGGCTGGTGTCCTCTGTGTTTTCCAACATTGAAGCTCCTCATTGGCTAAACACACCTGATCCAGGTAATCAGATCCTGATGAGGCAGGGTTTCTGGAAAACCAGTAGGAGGGTGACCCTCAAGGCCTGGATTAGGGCACCCCAGCAAAGTACAAAGTACATAGAGTATGTTGGAGTGATTGTGTGGCTCTGTGATAGACTAGTAACCTGTCATGGGTGTACTCTACCTTCACCAAACAGTAGATGAAATAGGCTCCAGCATCCCTGTGGCCATATAAGGAATAGAGCAGGTTAAGAAAATGAATGGATGGAAAGAACCTAAAAAAATCTGAAATGGTAACTATAACCAAAGACACTCAGAAATGAAAATCAGTTGTCAGATTCTATTCAAAAATACATTGTACATTTACTTTCAGTTTTACTCCTTTACTTCCTTACTTCACATTTTTGAAGACTGAAACTAGATTTTCCTGATGCTTTGTCTTGTTGTTGTCCAGTCTTTCTGTTACACTTAGCTGCAAAAACCACAAACCAATGCAGAAAACTACATGCACTCATGTCATAACATTGTTTGTCGTGTTTTACTTTGGCAAACTGTGTTGTTCCTGTTCATCCCAGGAATTGGTCATATTTAAAGAGCTGGTTTGAATAATTTATCCAGTTTTTTACAGCTAATGGTTCACAGTGTCGCAGACACAAATCATAAAGTTTCCTTTTATTTTATTTGAAAATTTACTTTAAAAAATGTGACTAAAATGTCTTTCATCTGAAGACATAAACCCATTTTTAAAAATAATTAATTTTTCAAAAAAATCTGAGTGTCTCCATCAGGTTGTCGAGGAGTGGCTTTAATAAACAAAAAGGATCTCACTAGATTTGGAATGTTGGAATCTTCTTTCCTCACATTAAGCCAAAGGTATGTTTGTTAGGACCAGTGAGGAAGCTTCAAAGGATGTGGCAGGTTTTTTGACTAATGCCTACTGAATCTCCTGTCTTTAAGAGAGGAAGGTTAGCCCTCCAGAAAACAAACAGAGGAAGCTGACCGCTGTGCTGCTGACGGACCAGAGGAAGACTAGCTACCATAAAAGGAAGAGCCGCAGAAGCTCTCTGTCTGAGACAAAATAATGCAACAAACCTTTTATAGCTTCTCGTACTGCCCTGCGTATCCCCGTTGCATTATTAAATCCTAAAGTTATTGTTAAGTGTTTATAAGTTCAGAACAGGATTTCCCATGATCGTATCAGTGCAAGGAAGAGGAAGGAAGTTGGTGTTAGGATGAACTCCAAAGCTTCTTTGTTTCATTGTCATTGAAACGGATGATGTAATGGTTTAATATACAGTATTAGAGCAATGAGACTATGTTTATGTAAATATCATGAATGATAGCGACAAGGGTTAAAATATTGTAAGTGATAATGAATGAATAATACTATCATTTTTTTTACTACTTCCTGTGCATTTTTACCATTTCCAATTGAATATACACTGATATAAGCCAGACCAGCAGCCTTTTCCAAGAAATGTGGACAGTCAGATGGCATTTGTGCTACAATATGATTCTTCTAATTTCCTTTTTTAATATTTAAATGGAATCCAATTTCTGGTTAATACATTTTTCTAATCACTAACTTTAATTATGCATTGCTTTGACTGTGATACAAAAATGACTTTTTTTAAGTCCAACAGTCATCTTTTGATCTGTTGTAAAAGCATATCCAGTTGTCTGTTTATAGGAAAAGGTTTGTGTACTGCAGCAGTTCATCAGAAATGTGCTGCTGAGTTGTAGGGGGGACTGTTGACATGGAAGTAAGCCTCCACTTACATCCCATCATCCCTTTGTTTACATTCTCTCCTGTTAAGTGATTTTTGTGCCACTACATTGTGAACTAAAGTCACAGTTTTGGATCAAAATATCCTAAATAACAAAAAAAGTTCAGTTTTAAAAATAAAATGTTCAAAATTGCAAATAAAAATATTAAATTTTTTCTTTCAAAAAAAAAAAAAAATATAAAATATATATATATATATATATATATATATATATATATATATATATATTATATATATATATATATATATAATTCCTTGAGTAGAAACAAAAAGGAGCAGCAAAGCCAAAATGAAACAGGGTTTTGTATTTATTTATATAAGTTACCGGTCAGCTTGCTTAAAATATAATTGTACCTCCGTCTCCGTACAGCCAGACCTTACTTTATATTATCAATAATGCTTGTATCTGAGCTCGAGTGGGTTTTTTTCCAGGAATAATTCTGTTTTTTAACTTAAGACAAAATTGCACCAGCAAGTCCTTGAAAATAAGAACCCCTTTGGAACACATGATAATTGGTTGAAGAAAATGTACTCAAAGGAAAAATTAACATTAGAAATTTAAAAAGCCATTTATTCTACATGAAGTCTACACTGTCATCATTCTTTTCATTCCTTTCTACTGCTTTTAATCTACTGTGCAGCATAAGATCATATGTGTTTTAATATATTTTTAAATAACCAGATGTAAAAAAATAAAATTGTACCAATATTTTGGTCCAGAGGATTTATAAATCACTCACAGAGGGATTTTTAGCTTAGTGTCAGCAGATAAGCTTTACACTGTTTAGCCTATTTTGCTGTTTCAGGAGGTCCTAGCCATACATTCACATCAGACTAAATAAAATTGAACAAATACTAAAGAAAGTATGAATTATTTTGAAAGTGATTTGAAATTAATTTTTCTTATGCCATAGAGGCAAAATCAAGAGACAAAAAAGCTCATTTGAAACTTATGATCGCAAAATCAGAGACAACAAATCTATAAACTTTTGTGTTGCAAATGCAAAAATATTTTTTGAAAGCAAAAAAAATTAAAGGTTTTGAAAGCAAATATTTAATATTTTTAATTACCAAATATTTTCATCTTTAAATTTTGCTTGCAATTTATATTTGCAATTAATATCTTTTTCGGCATGATCTATTTTGTATTTGTCGTTTTTAAATAAAGTTGAACCGCCAAAAATCCACCGGAAGTACATGAGATCACGTGAAAGAACCAAAACAAATATGGCGGACACAGAGCGAGTACGACTAAGCTAAGCAGTGAGCAGTTTTGCGGTTCTTCTCGTTTTTCTAGTAATTTGTACAGCAGTTTTCCAACCTTATACTGTTTTATGACAGTCGTTTGACGAATACGAGCGTCCTCGCGCCGCGGTGTTGCCCACAAAGCCAAACCGAAACCAGAATGATGAACGGAAGTGTCCTCCATTCGTTTGAAAACAAACATCCGCCTTTGTGTCGCGTGCGTTTTTGTGTCCCTGTCTAAAGATGGACAGACGTGCACTCTGAGGTGTAGTTACGTCAGCGATGTTCGTGACCGCGGATAACGCCGCGGAGCGCCGACACTGTAAATAAGGACGAGCCGTCATGGGTTTTGTTAACTTTGTGATCACCTCAGTGGGGAAATGTCTGGACGCGGTCTGTTTGCTTCTGGACCTGAACTTTCTCATGGTCCACACCGTGGTCCGGACTCTGCTGGCTGTGCTGGCCTTCATCCACAGCGTGCCGTCCCTCCTCATCAGCTCGGCTCTGCAGCTGGGGAACCTCTTCATGTACTGCGGCATGTGCGTGGCGGAGGCGTCCTCCAACCTCGCCCACGGCTCGGTCACCTTGCTGGGCAGCGTGGTCCTGGCCCTGGAGGGGCTGCTGGAGAGCCTGAAGATGGTGGGTTACCTGTCCATGCACGTGCTGCTCAGAGGGAAGGAGCACCTGTGCCGCAGTCTGCTGTCACTTCTGGAGGGTTGTGGCATTGCCCTCAGCCTGGTGGTCTACTTCACCAATACTGTGGTGAACTTTGTCCTCATAGCCACCCACAATGTCTACTTAGCAGTGGTCAGCGTGTGGCAGACCGTGTCCAGCCCGCTCCAGAAGGTGGTGGAGCTCGCTCTGACCTCCATCACTTTTCTGTCCAGCTGCCTGACGGGGACGTCAGCTTTCCTGTGGTCTCCTTGCAAACTGGTTCTGGACTTCCTGATGTCGCTGCTGCACATGTTCATCAGTATCTTCATACTGAACATCTATGGCCTTCTGCTCACCGTCACTATCGCCTTGACTACCACCGCCTACCTTAACCCAGGGCTGGCCCATCAAGCCTTTATTTGCGCTGTGGATTACATGAAGTCCTTCCGTGCTGTGCGGGGATTTTATCTGGTTGTCCATCGCCGTGCCACGACCCTGTGGAGCGCTCGACGCCTGCTGCACCGACACTTGCAGCGCCTGCGCAGGTCTCTCAGTCACCTCCGCGTACTGCAGGCAGCCGTGTGGCAGCAGCTGTCTCAACGCAGCCGGCATGTGTGCCAGCTCCTGCGAACGATGATGCACAGGGGCAACCGTGTCCGAGGCGACGGCGGCCCCGGAGAGAGGAGGCGGGACCCGCCGGATGGGAGAGCAGGAGACGGCGACCACCGGGAGCTGCTGGATTTAGTGTTTCCCTCCTCCAGCAAAGACGGCGCTTTGAAAAAGCTGCCGTCTTCCTCAAAGAAAACTAAACATTTGCCTGCTGAAAGCCTGCTGACTCTGCTGAAGGAGCAGGAGGAGAGGAAGAAGTGTGTGATCTGTCAGGATTGCACCAAAACTGTAGTGCTGCTGCCGTGCAGACACCTGTGCCTGTGTCGAGACTGTACCAACATCCTTCTGAGGCAGCCCATCTACCAGCAGAACTGCCCTCTGTGTCGTCACATGATCCTCAACACTATGGACGTGTATTTATAGGGATCCATGGACACTTGAAAGGGAAGAACCTCACAGCCTTACAGTATTTACATGTATCATCTAATGATAAGCCTAAGAGTAACTACACTGTTCTTATATGAAATTGAACCTGTTCTTTCTTTATAAAACCTGAAAATCTTTATATTAAAAAAAAAGCATCTGTAATGTTTTATTTTGAAGGTACTCAGCAATCTTGAAGGGATCGGTGTAAAAAGAAAAACATAGCAGATACTTGGCATTTTGATTTTACCATTTTAGATCTAAAAAGCAAAGAAGATTTCCAGATTCTTCATACAAAACTGGGTTGAAAGCTGTTGAAATCAAAAGTTGCACATACTTAAAGTGAATGCCAAAAATCTGCAATCAGTTTAACCACAATCTAAGCTTCATTCTGTGCACATTGTACTCCAAAACACGACAAATATTGATGCATAATTGCTCTATAATCTGTTTTTATAGACCAAAAGTATTTTTTTCTATGCTAGGGTAGTGCTGACACTATAACAGTTTTATTTTGATTTTTTCTCTTGTTAGCTGTGTGCAAAAAAAATTTTCTATGGAAATATGCTGTTTATAAATATTATTTTTACTCATTGTGTGCATAGTTAATACATGTACTGTTAAAAGTAGTTTTGATTGTGAAAAATAACTTTTTTTTTGCCTCTTTTAGAGCTTTTTTCTTTATTTCTACCCTCATTAATCCCTTAAACATTGCATTCAAATGCAATGTTTCTAATGCTGGATTAACTTAAAATCTTTAGTACAAGTGAGGCATCCTGTTTACTTTAAACCCAAGAAAATTACCAATACAAGTGGAATGTACCATGTGTGTAGCAGGGTCATTAGAAATGCAAAAACGCTAAAACTGTGTACACAAACGTCATGTAAGAGTAAAAATGCAGGTTATCGTGTTTTGTCATGATTTGAAACAGCTACAGTCACTGTTGTATCACTACATTGCTGTTTGGAAAAAGTCGAGTCTCAGGTGTTCTGGTCCACGTGTGCCCCGCCGTAGAGCTTTTCCGCCGCTCATGTCTTAAAATGTTGCACAAGAACAGAGCGTTTAACTGCGTGAACACTGAGTACAAGGGCTGTGAGGTTTCACCATCTTTATCTGCTCCTGTCACAAAGCTGTCGACTCATGAGGAGTTTACAGTTTACACCGAGGGGTTTTTCTCTCAACTCTGTCGCATTAGAGGCTTTTTCCAGCCTCTCAGCTGAGCTCTGTTACCGTCACCTTCTCCAAACAATCCATAAATGGTTTCTCCTTTCTGTCTAACGCCACACGAAAGAAGATTTCTGCTGTATGAAAAGCACCATAAACTAATAACACTACACAGTTACCTTTGCTTTTTTGGTTTATTTAATGCTATAAAAGTTTACAAAGCATCATCTGTGTTATAGACAGGAAGAGATGTGGGATCAGATGAGTCTCAAGGACAAATTTCCATCTGTTTTTTTTTTTAACGTTTCATTTTTTAAGCCTTATTTTTAAATCAACATATATTTTGTGCTATGTGGAGAAATAGGATTTTGTATATGCTGTGATGTAAAAAAAACAAACAAGAAAAGTGGTGAATGAATGTTGTTTTTTTCATACTTTGGCACCTCAGGTATTTTTTAAACAGTGTTGGCATTCCTTACTAATTCCTGGAGTGGATTTGAAAAAAATGTGACCCGGCTGTTGTTTGTTGCTACATGCGATATGTAAGATTAGAAATATGAAAGTTTTGTGCAATTTTTTTTACAGGTGTGAAAATGCAATAAAACTAGCACGTTCACAGTTCATAATAAAACAACATTTTAAAAAAAGCTTGTTTAGAAACTTTTTTCATGAGTTTGGAACTCAAAACTTTTATGAATGACACAAATTATATTACAATACATTATATTTATTATATTATATTATATTGCAGCTAGTTATATTTTGCTGATAATTTAAAAAAATGAGCTAAACACATCAAACTTTTTTACTTGCGTGCCTTAAATTATTTCAGCTCTGTAAAATTCACCCTAATATTAAAGAAAGTGGGAAGTCAATGGAGAGGAGAGGCTTTATAAAAAATATCAATGATCAATTTTATTCACGTTTTTTCACATGTCAAACCTCCAGCATCTTTCCATTACAGTAAATACATGTATAAATCCCTCCAACCTTGTTAAATTTGAAGGAAGACATTTTTCTTGAGAGGCCTCATCACGTCCAGTTTCTGAATTTGCTAAAACTTTATTGGAACAGAGAAAAAGATGTTATTTGCAGCAAAATTTGTTCTAATTCTTTAGAGACTGAGATTACTGTTAAAATTTCTCACGCCTCCACTCATTAAGACATTGTTAAAAAAAAGTGACTGCTGATGTTTTACAGATTTTCTCAAGAAAATGGCTGTTGACATGAGAGATCAGTGGCTGTTTTTACTTGTGAACCCTTCTTTTTTTCTTTCTCTTTTGGACAACATGGCTGCTCTCACCTCAGTCTTCTATATTTCTGTGTAAACTTTTGTCACACATCACACCTGAAACCTTCCTCCACCACCCGGTTGCACACAGGCCCTCACCTCTTTAATATTCTGGTGTTCATGTGTGTTGACCATTTTCCCCTCTGCTCCTTGTAACCTCACTCGTAGACTTCAGTTTCTTTCATTTAACCTGGTTTTCCACTACACATTTTCGCAAAAAAAATCACAATGTTACAATTAATTATGTGAATAAACACAAAACAACTAACATAATAAGTCAGTCGGAAACATAGCGACGGATGTGAACAATTTGATTTACAGTAGATTAGTGCTGCCACAAATTATTGTTTAAAAAGTCAACTAATCAGCAATTATTTTTCTGATTAGTTGACTAATCGGGTCATGCGCAAATTGGATGTAAAACACACATCTCAACCTAACAATAAACTTTAAACTAACTAAGAACTAGATATACAGCGTTACCTGCGATAATGCTATTATGAATGCTGTAACCTGAATTTGGGCGCTGAAGATGCCAATGCTGATAGCTGAAATTGATGGCTAAAAAAGCTGAAGCTGATAGCCAACTAAAATATTAGTGAAATGCCAAAATAGTCTAAATATATATATATATATATATCATATATCCTAAGTTAGCCAAAAGATAGCATGCAGCTGAAATATTAGCTAAACTCCCAATTAGGATAAAAAGACAAAAAATCCTCAATTAGCCAAAACAGCTAGCATACAGCTGAAATATTAGCTACAGTCCAAATGAACCATAATTAAAAACAAAAAATTCCTAAATTATCCAAACGCTAGCATGTAGCTGAAATATTAGTTAAACTCCAAAATAGCCTAAAAATCTTAAGTAGTCCAAAAAGCTAACATTATGCCGTTATAACTTTCAACTTTACTACACTCTGACTCAATATAAAAGTAACGAATAATCAACAATTAAATTAGTCGTCAACTATTTTAATATTCGACTAATCGTGTCAGCCCTACAGTAGATACATTTAAAGTTCTGCGATGGCACTACAACGCTCATCATCATCTATCAAAGGAGACGTCGGCTTATTCAGGAAGTGGAGCAGCAAGCTCAGTGGAATGAAGCAGTTTTGGGAAATCATGGTTGGGGATTTTACATAGGAACAGTGGATCTGAAAATTCCACATGAAACACTAAACTTTTGATGAGTTTTGTGATACTGTGAGACGTTTTGTGGTTCCCAGTAGTTGGTCATGTGAAAGCTGATCCTTGGTGCAATTCTACCTCCAACTTGACCTTTTCTGTCTCACCAACAACACATTTCACTGTCTTACAGCTTTCAGACATGACTTGTACAACTCCAGCATACTTTCTCTAGATCTACAAAGAGAATATCAGCTCCTTCTTACCTTCTCTCTACGATTCCAGAGTATTCTCAAAGCAAATATTGCATCTGTGGTTCTCTTCTTGACATGAAACAATACTGTAACTCACAAATGGTGCAAGTATGTTGTCAGAACCATCTGCCATTCCACTCTTTATCCGCTTCAATAAATTTTATTCGTACTGATCTGATCTTTGCTATTTCCTGCTCCTCAACAACCACCTCTTCTACTCTGTGCTTTCTGACATTTTTCCCATTCATCATCTCTTCAAAGTATTCTTTCCATTCTCCCATCTTTCCATCACACTTATGGAACCTGTCAACACATTTCCATCCCTGTCCTTCATCCCCCAAACCTGCTGAACATCTTTTTCTCTCTTTTTACCTCACCTGTACAGATCTACGGCTCCCTCCTTTTGTGTCTAGCACGTCATGTAAGTCCTCATACACCCTTTGTTTGTTTGGTAATTACTCTCCTCAACTTCTTCATTCCACCTGCAAGTCTCCTTATCGGCTTTCCTCATTTCAGATGACACAACAGTAGTTTCCTTCCAGATCATTTTAGCTGTAGCAGTCATCTGGAAGAACTCCTGATCTCCCAGTTTGTTTCAAATCCTCCCTAAAGCCACACAGCACATAAACCCTAACAACTACAAACATCAAACTTCTTATTTCCAGCTTCAGACACATCACCTTATGTGATTCTTTAACCTCCAGGAAATTCTTAAAAATCTCCTCCTACAAGATATCTCCTCTTCGTTCTTCTTTCCATCCACACTATGATAAAACAACTTGTTCCCCTAAACCCTTCCTTCCTTGACCGTCTTCAAAAGTATTCTAGTTTCCACTGACACACTGTAGGTCAACACCATCAACGGTGATTGGATTCTACTACCTTCTGGCTGCATTGTCAGAAAACAATGCAACCTTTTTAATCTAAAGAAGGCTCAGCTTTCAGTCAAGAACTGTGAAAAGATCCAGAGGATCCTGCAGAACATGAAGGCTGTGTGGGTGAAGGCCGGGGCATGCTGGTCATTTGGGACCATTAAAACATTTCTAAATTCATGAGAGACTTTTAGTTTACAGTTGGGATCCGGTTCCCACTCATACACTTAAAGAAATTCCACAGACTCATTTTTTATATTTAAAGACCCACTCCAATGTGTTTTTGCTGTTTTTAACATATTCTTGTAGTATTTTCTCATGACGGAACACATATAAAAATAAATGTAATCTTCAATTTGTATTTTTAGTATTTCTGTACTCAAACTATTTTGTATCAGGAGCAGACAAAAAAAAGCAGTAGTTGTTACTTTGACTGCGATCACATATCCCAAAATGCTAACTCATGTCAACCCGAATTAGTTTACTTAGTTTAGTACGTTTTTCAGCAAATTTTGCAGATGTCGGCACGGGAGGGCAGTAGTCACATTTTTACAAACCATGCAGAAGTTTCAAGAAAAAGTTAAAATTTTCTCTAAAAGTGCCCACCCGGCACATTTGGAGAATACATGGTGGCAGTTCAGTGACACATGGGGATGACGCCATTACGAAACTGAGTGACAGCTGGGCAGCTCCAGGTCATTGGTAGCTGGATCGCTGGTCGGCAGCAGCCAGGATGAGGTGTAAATATTTCTGGACAGCGCCCATCTATAGTAAGTACCAGGCGTATATGAAAAGCAGGCTACTCGGCACGTCTACATGCATGACAACGCCATCAATTTTTCCAAAAAAATAAGTGGTGGCATGGATTCTTGAAGATTCTGCCGATGTCTCCCCATCGAGTGGTTGCAGATGTATTTGTGACCCTAGCATTAAAATCTATAAGCTCTCTGCTCTGCTCCATTCTGATTCATCCACTTGCAGGCTAAAGCCTCGTTTCAACTTAGCAGTACAGGAGGGCTGATTAGTTCATTCTAGTGAGATTTTCCACTCAGTTAAATCTCACATCCATGTTTTCACGGCGCACGCGGGTGTAGACTGCTAGCATGTCATTGCGTCACCACCATAAAGAGGAAAACAGAAATGTTAGCTTAGCACTACACTGATGCTTTCTAATGTCGTCATCACTTTCAGCCAATCAACAGGTGGCTACAGCGGCTCCGCCCCAACTGTTCCGTTCTATTTTTCTATGGACCCGCAACGGATGAGGGCCCTCAAAAGGTACCGGTCAAAACTGGTTAATGGGTCCATTTAACAATCGAAACGCTCAAAATACTGGATTGATTGACTGTACCTTACTGGACTGCTCAGTGAAAATAAGTCTTAATAGATTCATCTACGTCTTAATTTTCTATATCCAAGCTAGAATCTGACTCAAACTTCTACGGCTGGAGGCTCCAATATCACTCGCCATTTTTGCTGCACCTGTATTATTCAGTTGGGGGTGTGAGGGGCTGTAAGTTAGCGGTAGAGAGTGTAAACAGAGGGATTATGGGAAATGGGGGGATTTTTACTCCACCTCTGTGGTCTTTCCCACAACTCAGAGGTGAGTTTCTAATGAACTCCTGCAGCTCTGCAGAAAGAATGTTCAGGAAAAAAACAAAGTTTTTTTTTCATTTTTGTCTTAAAACATCATAATCATTATTTTTTAAAAAAACAAAACATTGGAACGCTTTTACAAAAACAAAGATGATTGAAGCCGGCCTGTAATGCTTTAATGTTTGATCAGCAGAGATGTGGGCACATGTCTGTCTCTGACGTGGACAAACTACCATAAAACAGCCCTGTAGCTGACCCCCGGACCCAGTTTCAGCCATGTTTACATGAGACATCAATATGAGCTAACAGAGAAGAGGAAATAGTGTGGGGGAGAAAACAGGAAGGGGTTCAAACTAAGGAGCATTTTAAACTTCATGGACGTGACCTCTTCCCGTTGACCTGGAGGGTCATTCTTGGGAATCCCCGGACTCAATTATCAGACTTTACTTTCTGACTCTGTCTTCATTGTCTGGTCTTTCTCTCCTCTGCTCTGCTCTGCCCATATCATTAGCTTTAATTGTTCTATATTGATGACCAGTGCAGCCTTTTGTAAACCATAGCTAACTCTCACCTCTCAGGGTTTCTACATGTCATTAGAGAAATCCTACCTGGATTCATGATGATTTGTGACGTGTTCCAAATGAAAATATTCCTGTCAAATTTGACCAAAGAGCAACAATGTGACACCATATTTCCTTCAGAGACAAAACAAATGTGTTTGGTCAATAAAAACACACAACAGATTAGTTATTAAGAAGCCAGACATGCACAGCAACCAAAATAGTGCTTTGGTACAGAATTTTAAAATTTGAATTTTTGTGAGAGCAATTTTTTTTTCAATCAAAAAATCATTTTCTCCAAAGATTTAAGTACTTTTTTTCTTTCCATCAGTATGTTCATTTCTCTGTTGTCAAACAGTTCAAAACTTTCTGTTTGTTTTTTAAATTTTACAACTCTCACAAATATCTCTGAAATTGTGGTGAATGTTTCTGATGTTTGAATGTTTCCTTATTTTATTGAGGAAAATATATGTCTTAATTTAATAAAGCATAATGTATTTTAGCTCTCTGTAAAATCAAAATTACACTCTGGTAATGGAAAAAAAGTGAAAAAACGTGTGAATGCTCTTTTTTCATACATCAAAGCATGTATTACTATCAGGATTTTAACACATTTGAACAGAAGACTGACTGAAGTTTTCATTATGAGGATGCGCAACCCTGCCCCCTGGTGAATAAAAAATCAACTGCAGCAAGTTTCTCAAAATCCAAGGTTTGTTATTTCCAACCTTCATCAGAATTTTTCACATTATACATATATTTTTTATTTTTAAATAATTATTTATGCTTTTTAGTGGAGAACAGATATTTGCTTCAGTGTTTTAACAACAAAATTTAGTTGTTTTCAAACATTTTGCCAAAAAAAAATCGCAAAAAGCATGAATCTCTTTTCTATAAAAATCATTTTTCTGCCTGTGTTTCTGAGTGATGAGTGAGATTATTTTAACAGATCATGCTGTAGTTTACTTAATAAATACAATTTCTTAATTCTCAAAGATCAAGAAAGCAGTGAAGCAGAAAGAGTAAAATTCTGCAAGGATAAGTTGAAAGTAGATCATCTCAAGAATGTTTTAAAACATTTTTTTCTAATTAACCTTAAAGACTCCCACAATCTACAGTGTTATGGAGGCAAACGTGAACAGACAGTAATCTGAAGCACAACAGACAATACAAGATCCCAGACTTTAACACATTTCAAACACAGGTGGTGAAACTTTATCAGACGTGTTAAGTTGACATCCATTACATCTTAATGAACTTTAGTGTACACAAAAAAAAATCCTCAAGTTGTTTCTACTTCTACAGATACATTTATTTAAAAATGAAGACTCCCTAACATTAAATCCCAATAATTTTTTTCCTCATTTTTAACAGACCAAAACAGGTCAGACGCTGTTTCAGACGTCAGGAATTTGTGTCAAGCTTTTAAACTGGTCATGACATATTTCATTTATACTACAGAGGGAGCATGAAGTCTGCATTAAGTCATATAATCAAATATAGTCTGTAAATAATGAAAATACACATTAAAGACCTATCTGCAACATAAATCTATATTTTCTGATGAATCCTTGATGGCACCTCAAACTTGAAACCTGCTCTGTTTCAGGAATGGACTGTCAGTCTCCGAGTTTTTCCTCATACTGTGAACAAATTATGGATTGATGCCAATGGAATGATTAATTAACTTGTTGCCACTCCCATTCCGCCCTAAAGGGAATCCTTATGCACATTTGGAGCCAATCATGGGTGTGAGTCTCAGACTTGTGGTACACTCAAAAAGGCTGCCAGAGGCTCGGATCTTGTTGAAGTTGGCTTGCCTAAATGGTCGATTTCATCTTCTTCAAAATGTCAAGAGAGAGGCAGGTTTGTTTAAATGAAGTGTGGTGATAGTGTCATAAAGCTGGAGAGGGTGGGGAGTTAATGTCTTTGAAATGTAGCGTGAGTTTCTCTCAGTGTTTGGTGGACTCATCAGGCAGAGGAAATCACTCCACAGATGCACACGTTTTTTCCAGACTTTTTCCATTTGGGGATTTTCACTTTCTGCTTTGGGATTAGGGACCAAAAGTGAAGGTTTTCTTTGAAAATGGCACATTTTTCACTAGTCAGCTGGGTCATTAACCCAATTTGAAACCTTTCTGTGAGTTAAAATTCATTTTTTATTCTCTCATTCAGTTTGTTTTGAAGGCATCTACAGAGTTCCTCTATTATAGTTTTGTTTGTATTGATGAAAAAGGATTAAATGAAATTAAACTTAGAGAATCTATGAAAGAGTGGCAATAAATCTAGAGACTTCACTACAACGAACCCTTTAACCATGGTAATCTGTAGTTCAATGGCTTTTCAATAGCCACTCAATTTGCAACCAATTATATTCTCATATTTTTTCATAATGCCTCCTTTAAACACTAAACATTTTCTACAGGCTTTATTTGTCCTCATTATGTTTTTCTGATTGACTGTGGCTTCTCCTGGAGGCTCCGCCCCCTTCCTATGTGGCTCTCCATGGATTGGAGCACAGCTGCCTGCACTTTAAGTTCATTTGCTTGAGCTGTATTGAAGTGTTATTAGAGTGTTGCTAAAGTCATTTGTTTATTACATCATGCTGGGTTTGAGTTCTGCTATGGTTGTGGATTTTTCCCACCTAAAGTGGAGTTTCTTGTTATTAAAAGAAAGTTTAAGTTTTCGGAAAGAAGTTGAAGTCTCACTTTTTCATTGTCTTGCAAAGTAACAAGGAAACAAAACAGGCAAGACAAACTTTACAAAATGTGAAATGTTTTTATGCTGCTAGCAAAACGAGGTTGGTGATACAGCAGATACTTTTGACAAATGACATTTTAATAAATGTTGCATTATAATTTGTAAAGTGGTATAAAATATGTCTGAAACTTTTAACTGAATGAAATTAAATGCTATTATAATGAATAAGCCCCATGATAACAGTAAGACCTGCTATAATAAAACATGCAGCGGTGGAGCAAGTACCTTTTATATGGAAGGACAGAGAGTGGGAAATTAAATTAAAGGGCCAAAAATACATATTTCTGCCTGTTTTAGTGTTATTATTACTATATAATAACTTTAAGAATATTGATTTTGTTATTTTTGTCATTTTTAAAGAAGCTTGTATTAATATATATATTTTTTTGAGACCTTAAGGGGGAAGTTGTCATAGAATTGTTGGCAAAAAAAACAGTAAAATTCTAACATTTCTTACTCTGTTTAGTTTAGTCCGTCTGCTTTCGTATCAGAGGTGATTTTGTTAAAACATATTTTATGGCAAATGTGATGTAAGAATGATTCTTTTCATTAGAAAGAGCTCTTTCACAGTTGGGACTTGTTTCATTTGTCTCTCAGTTTCCTGCATAAGGAAGACTATCAGTCCATTTAATTAATCATCTGATTATTGTTTTCCTTGACCGTGATTTTTCTTAACAGCCAAATCCACTGATCTAAAAGCATCTAGAATCTCCTTTGAAGATCTTGATTGGTGTGTGAGGATTGCGTCTCATAAATGGACCGTTTCTCATGAATATCTGTACTAACAAACTGTCTGTACGAGTCGTATTGCCCACAAGGCTTAAATCAGATCTAAAAAAAAAAAAAAAAATGAAATAGCACAAACTTGAAATTGATTTTCCACACAATGTTAAGCAAAAACTGCAGAGTTCTTCCAGTCTGAGTACACCAGGAAGCCGGAGAAGGTGCTGTCTGTCTTGGTGCTGGAGTAAAATCCGTTGTACTCAGAGAGAGCCATCTGCACCCACACCTGGTCACCAGGAACGAGGTGAAGCATGGAGCCCCCGGACAGGGAGGCTGGCTTCGGCCAGTTCCCGTAAAACTGAAAATAGGACGCCACTGTGTGGCCGTTCTTCATCAGGTCAAACTGAAGGCTGGCACGGTAAACTGTGGCGTGGACGGCAAAGTAGTAGACCCCGGGGACCTTGCAGGTGAAGCGTCCTGTCTCTGCGTTGTAGTCGCCCTGCTCGTTCAGCAGGATCGTGTCAAAGCGAACGGCATCCCCCACGCTGAGGGGTAAGGAGAGACCCTGTGACAGTTTGGCGCTGAAGGCCGATTTGGGCGCCACTGCACACTCCCCGGGCTGCCCCCTTTCTCCTTTTTCTCCAGGGTTCCCTTTGTCTCCAGTCAGGCCTCGCACACCCACCTCACCTGAAGAAGAGCACAGCTATGTTAATCCTTCAGTAGTAACTTTGGTACATTCTCTCACATTTTAAAGGGTAACCAAATAAGGAAGTTGGAGGCTGACTCCACCCACAGTCGAAATTTGGAAATCCAGTCAGAGGTGGGGCTGGGGAACAGGACCGCTATCATTACAGGAGCTGCAGATCCTGATATGGGACCTACATGGTTTGACCAATCACAAAATTCAGCTGTAATAACTCATTTCAACCTGTAGGGTTTTTTTTTTGCTATACTTTCAAGAATTAAACAACTTTATTTTATTTGTTAAAAAAATTGGCAATGACCAACAGACTCCATTAAACCCCATTTTCGAGGTCAACACCCCCGAAAAAAGTTGATTTAGGGTTTAGTTACCCTTTTATTTCCCACTCAGATCATTTCTGATCTATATTTAAAGCCTTCCCCTTGGTCTTTAAATTGTAATCATACAATCTTTAGCTAAAAGTCCTGTGTTGTTTTCAAGGACAAAGTTTCAGTTCGAAATTTACCTCTGAGTTGATTAAGCCTGCCCTCATTTCCCATGATCCCTTTGTTTCCTCTCTCCCCTGCTAGCTTACAACCCCTCACAACCCCAAGTTAACGTCAGCAGTGCAATAAAAATGAGCAGTGTCAGAGCTAAACAGCTGTACAGTTTGGATACAGATGGCAGCTCAGACGAGGAAAACAAAAATATTTATGGATCTATTAGTCTGCAAGTGGATTCATCAGAGTGGAGGTTGTAGCCCACATATTGTACATTGTACATAATAACTGTTTCAAACTGTGTTTTGTTTGTCTGGTATTAAAATAAAGACATTTTCAGAATCTGTTTTAATCTAAATCTTCTTTATATTTCCATCATGAGAAAAATGCAACAAGAACACGTAAAAAAAAATCACGACTTCCATTGTTGGGGGTCTTTAAATGAAGTCAGGTACCTGAGTCTCCTCTGTCCCCCTTCTCCCCTTTCTCTCCAGGAGCAGCATCCCTCCCGTCCCTTCCATCTCTGCCCGGCTGACCGGGGCTGCCATGACCTCCAGGAGACCCGGGGATCCCAGGGTGACCGGTGCACAGACTGGGAGGGATCTGGTTGTCCTCCAGCTGCTTGGAAAAGTGCACTTGAAGAATGAGGAGGGACTGCAGCAACAGTCTGAGTGAATCCATCGCAGAGTCGAGGCTTGGAGAGAGAAAGGATCAAGAAAAAGGTTAAAGAAACTCTGAAATTATAAATACTTATTGAACATCCTGTGGATATTTAAACACACACATCTTATTTTTACAAATTTATGACCAATGATAATAAAATAAAATAATTATTAAATAATTAAATTGCACCTATAACACTGAGCATATTAATTATCTTCTACTAAATAAAGAGGATTTGATTTGAGTCTTTGGATTAAATAGAATTCAGATGTTGCAAACCAAAAAATAACCTATTAGCTAAAGTTGGTCAAAATTAAATGAAATAAAATGTAAAATAATCTTGTTCTGTGTTCTTTTTTTTGTAAACTGGCCTTGGATGAAAAACAGCTTCTCATAACAGAATGTGCACTCTAATATCAAAACATTTGCTTTGGCCTTTTGCTGACCTGGAGCAGCGTGTTAACACAAAGCTGAGCAACAATCTGTAAAGCAGCTACTACTGTCCAAAATGAAAACAGAGATGGTTCACAACAAAGAGCAGAGTTTGATAAAAAAAAAAACAAAAAAAAACGAAAGCTTCTGCAACCAACTCCTCATTCCTATTGTAAAGCACGGTGTAGGTAGGGAGGTGATGTGGGCTTGTTGTGGAGATTCTAGATATTTTTTTCAAGCAATGGTCGTAACATACCTGTAAAGTAATATATATATTTTTAAAACTACAATGATTCTTTTTAGCGAAGAGGATCTTTGAATCCAGGCTGGGGCTTTTTTATGCTGAGTTTGAATGTTTCCCCTAGTGCATGTGTGGGTTTTCTCCAGTCTTCATCCTACAGTCAGAGTGACTCTAAACTGCCTTTGGGTGTGTCTGTGTGATTGTGACAGCTGTCCAGATTGTACCCTGCCTTCACTCAACAGAAGCAAAGAAAATGAATGAATGAACTCATCCTTTTCAGTAATTCAAGCAGACAAAAACTTGGTCAGAGGCGCTTCAGACTGAAATCACAGAAAAACGATCAACGATTCCTGTCTCTGCCAGTAGAACAATGGGTGTCCCATCATTCTGATCTTCACACAACATGGTGACTTCTTTGTACTGGAGGTGCAAGACAGATGTTTTGCAGCTTAATGGATGCAGGGTTCACATAAATGCTGTGTCGACATGTATTTCTATTGAGTCATCATTATTTTTTTCTGAGCATCAAACTATTCTACAGTCACATCTGTCCAACAGCTCACCACCAGTGGAGTCATGCAACCATTCTGCAAAGTAAGATTGACGACCAATATACAGAAGTATGTTTTCAGGAGAAACAAAGTGTGTTCATTTAGTCCAGATGTAAATCCAATAGATAAACAAAATGATGCTGGATATGTTCAGGTGTTTTAAATCAATCTGCATACTGACCATTTCTGTAATTTCTCCTTTTCAATAACTCACATTGAAACATGCCTCACTGTTCATTTAAGGTTCCGGTCAATAAAGGTTGAAACCTCCAAAACACTGACAATGTTTGCTTGTTTTTGTCTTAAACTTTTGCAGCAGGACATGTATCTTTCCTGAACTTTAATCTAAAAAAGTTGCTAAGCTTTTTACAAAAATATATTGAGCTAAATCAGAGCCGTAAAAAATTTGAAACCCAAATAAAACCACTTAAAATATTCAAGCTGAAATACTGATATTAATCAAAAAAAAGTTTAAGGTGTCAAACATTCTGCAATTCTTATATAAACTAAATAATTTTCACCTTTTTAGGTTTCAAAACTCAAAATTTCAGTTTCAACATTTTTTTACTTTCTATTCTTCTTTCTGGTTTCAAATTGGGGCGGGGCTAATACAAAGGACCAATCAAAATGGATGAGGGTTGTACCCTCACTCCTGGTGGATTCATAGGAACTTGGAAAATTACAGTTGAAAATTCCCTGTAAAGTCTGTACCGTGGCAGCAAACGAAAGGGTCATACATTGACAGGAAAAGCAGCAAATTTCAGATTTGAAACCTGAAAAATAAAGTGAAAAAAAAAAAAATTTTGATTAAATCCTTAATTTGGCTCCATAAATGTACAATTCAACTTTTTGAAAAAAATGTGATGCAGCTGTTCCAGTTATCCAGAAATGATCCATCCATCCCCTTTCTTAAGCAGCTATAACCCTTTCTGAGTTACTGGGTTGCTGGAGCCTGTCCTGACTACTGTCAGACGAAAGTGTGGCACCCTGGACAGATCGCCAGTCAGTCGTAGGGCTAAAATCATTTCAACACACACTCTCCATGAATCATGAATGACTCAAATGTTGGAACAATGCTCTAACCAGATTAAAAAAATAAATAAAAGTCACCTCAAGTTCAAATTTTGCTTCCATCTTCCCTGTAAATCATCTGACCCCAATGCCAAAGGGTTAAAGGGTTCACATGATTTTGACTCTGTTTTTAAATTTAAAGAGTGTAAGAATCCCATTTTATGCCATTTTATTGTCAACTTTTATTGTCTCCCCCTCCCCAGACATGGTGAGAAAAAGGCTTCAATGAACTACAACTTGCCCTCTATAGACTTCATCTGAATCTAAATCAGGAGTGTCTAAATCCAGGCCTCAAGGGCCGGTCTTCTGTTGGTTTACCAAAAACAGCGCCTTATTTGCTGTTGATTACCTGGATCAGGTGTGTTAAGTCAATGAGGGGCAGGCTGGTTGGAAAACATTCATGAGACTCCTCTAGATTGAATCAAGAGTACAAATATCTTGGAATCTGACTAGACAATGCTTTATTTTTTCAATCCACATTAGCCAGTTACAGTCAAAGGTCAAATCAGAATTAGAATTTCTTTATGGAAAATATTGGTCCAAATGTCCATCCTTCCCTTGTTTGATTATGTCATTTATATATCAGCTAATATTTATTTGTTAACAAAATTAGACCCTCTTTACCATTCTGCCCTTTGATGCATAACAAATGCTCCCACTACTTTACCCTCCACTCTTCTCTAAATTGGATTTTTTTACTCACACAACATAAAATCCACTGTTTGCTCTTAATTTACAAAACTCTCCTTATTTGAGTCAGCTTTTGCAAAGAAAAATGTTGCTGTGACTTAGTTTAATGATTCTAATTATTTTAATAATTTTTATGATTTCACAGATTGTTGCTCTTTTATCCTGGTTGTTCCTCTAAAAAGGTCTTGCCTTTTCTCAGGTCACAGTTGAAAATAAGATTTTTTTTATTCTTAATCTGTCTTGCTTTGGACAAAAAATGAAATTGTGCTTGTTGAACAATCTGAGAGCAAAAATGGCTACAATAAATAAAGGAGCAAAGCGCAAGGAGGATCGACTGCTGTTATTCTTCTGCTTTAGTGGTAAATAAGTTGCTGAGTGCAGCAGCAGTGATGAGAAACATCTATCAGCACATCTTCTAACTAGCTGGAGCCTTTACATCCACACAACAGCTGCAGACAGAGGAGAGAAACTATGAGGGTGGGACAAAGAGTCGGCATTCCTGGCAGAAGCAAGGAGCAGACAAGAGCCCAAATATTGAGGAGTCTGAGCGGCTGTCTGCCATCACAGTTCAACCTCCATCAGGTTTAAGCTCTGTTCCTGGAAACCACATTTCTCAACGTCACCGAGATTTTGTAATTAAATGAAAGCCAAAAACTCACAGAAACACAGAAAAGTAATAACATGAACACAAACAGTTACTAAATTAGTTTAAAAATGTCTTTGTTTCAGTTTCAGAGAAAATAGCTCACACTTACTGGTAATGTTGTTCATGTTTGTTGGCAAACTACATTTTCCATGCTTTGATTTATTAGCTCCAAAGATAATCAAGACCTTACCAGAACGCTCAGGAGCTGCTTCTGCTTCTCTGGACCAAAAGATTTCAGAAAAAATAAAAAAGTTTGAGGGAAATGGTAACAAAATCCTATTAAAACCGAGGAGAGAGAGGAGGAACCATGTGTCCAGAAATGTGATGTTACTGCTGCGCCAAAAAAAAGCTAAATAACTTGAAGGCAGTGTGAGAAAATGAGTGTGGAGGGAGGGATTTAAGGAGGAATAAGCAAAGGGGAGGGTGATAGATGTTTGGGACCTTGCATAATGGTCCTCGTCTGGACAAGACCACAGAGACTTCAGAGCCAGATGACCCACAATGCTTTGGGAGTCAGCTGTTCTTGCAGAAATTGAGGTGAAAAATGCATTCAAAAAATTGACATTTTTCTCTAGTAGTAGTAATTCACTTCTTCCTGCTTCATTTTGATTCACTCCTCATCTTTTCCTTCATCACCAGCTTCATTTTCAAGCTCGCATAAAAGCTGCTATTTAATGTTTGACTTTTATTTAAAACCCCTTACCAGAAGGGACTTTCACTTTTTTCTGCCATTTCCTCAAGTAATTAATAAGGCATAATTACCAGTAAGTTCAGAGGCTGGTTTTAGTGGGATCTGCAGGAAAACCTGGTTTTGTTTGGTGGCTGAGCAGTAAAACGGCTTTTATGGGCGTGTGGAGCCGAAAAGCCTTTTAAGCACAAAATTCAGTTTTTTTTTTTTTTTTTTTGTCCCAGCAGGCTCCTGTGAAGACAGCGAGCTGAAACTGAGCTTCAAACAAACATTTAACGACCAACACATTCAGCAACTTCTACTGTAATAGTCACTTCCTGTTCTACTAAAATGATGCCTGGGAGAGGGGAGGGGCATTCACCCCCAACCGCAAAGCGAGCTGAGCCAATCAAAAACCAGACAGAGCCAGGTAAAGGAGACATGTTTATTATTTAAACTATCACTTAAATAAAAAAAGTGCATAGAAAATAAACATGATTAGAAACTTTTCTTTTTACAGCTATGTACAACTTTGTTTCCTAATTATACATTCAACCAAGTAGTTTGTGGTTTATTTTCACATGGTGGTTTTCCTTCATTTTGTTGATGTGTATTGAAAAAAAAAAGCAAAAAACACTGTTGAATGGAGGAGAAAATATATATATATATGACTATGGTGAATACCGTTATTACACAGAGCAGGGGGGTTGATATATAAGATATATTCAAGGCAGTAAAAAAAAAGTAAGCAGGCCTGTTCATGATCCCTCTTCCTGCACATCTTACGTACTCCAGGACACCCTCGCCCCCCCCACTCCTGGATAGGAAGACAACGTCTATACACAAGTAAAAATCATCTACAAATACAGGTTAAGTACTCGTCCGACCTCCTCTTCTTGTAAAAAGTACAAATCTGGGTAAAGATGCAGCCCAAAATAAATAAATAAAAGGTTTTTAACATCAACGTTTTTTTTTTTTCAGCATGATGACTTTCTGGTACAACAGTACATGACAAAGCTTCTGTGGAGAGATGGTTTGTTTTTTAAAAAAATAATAATTTATTATTATTTTTTTAAATTGGTGGTACTTTCAAACTTCAGGTCACAAACGTCCTCCCAATTTGTTTTTTTTTTTTTAAACGTATTATTTTATTTTTTTTGTTAATTTTACGTCTCTGATATCCCTGTTAAAACATACAAAACATTCACTATGACAACTGGGAAAAAAAAAAAAAAAAAAGTCACAACCACATTAAAACATTTCTCATCACATTAAAACCGCTCTGCTCCAGAAAGAAAAAGAAAAGAAAAGCTGCAGCACTCCTCGCTGGTGGAGGAGCAGCGCAGGCACGGCAGAAAAAGTGGTATTGAATATCCATATACAAAAGAATGATGCACGTTAGCTGATAGTACTGTAACACAAAACCATTATAGGTACATTGAAACATTGCTTTAACCGTTATAAATCCGCTGTTTTGCTACGGTAACTAAGTTTGTTTGACCATTCCATATATTCTATAGATACTAAAGTACAAGAAATTACTATGCATGTTTCTGTATAATGTTGTCAAGTATTTATACTATAATTACAGATCGTGACGGAGAAGGGCCACTGGTGTGGCGTGGAGCAAAGTCCAGAGAATCAACAGAAGCCGGTTCCTTATTGGATTAGCTTAATTCTGTAAAGTAACTTCTTGTTGAGCTTAAAAAAAACCCGCAGAAGTGGAGCCGGTTGAAGTGAGAGTCGTGCACAGAGCCCTTAGCGCCAGTAGCTGTTCCGCCGCCGACGCTCAACGCCTGTAAGCGTTTGCTCTACGGTGGACGGAAGCGGCGCTCCCTTCAGCTGCTCACACTTCTGAATTATTCCCAGTGCAGAAAAAAAAAAAAATTGCTGCTGGAGCCCAGTTTTTGAGGCCTCGTCCGCGTCTTCCGTGTTTACCGGGATGGTTAACTCAAAACAAATACAGCTGACGAAAGCTTCAACGTCGTGTGAAGGAAGAAGATACATTCATTGTTGACCTTAGCAGCAGAAACCCAGCGAGCCCACAGTCGGTGCCGCCGTACGGGGGCCGGGCTGCCAGCGGAGAGGCAGCCTGATGGGAAGGAGAGGGCTGTCGGTGTGGTCCCTGCCCTCACTTTTGCTGAAGAGAAAGAATCAAGAGAAGTGCACTTTGCTGCGGCACCCCGAGAGTCGAAAAGCCTCCTAAGCTGACCGTGAGTGCTTGTGGTTTCAGAGTTGGAGATGTTGTTTCCTATGTCCATTCAGTGCCTGTGTCACAGCTAAAGTGCAAACCTTTCAGGTGGGTCATATTTCAGCTTAAGTTCACAACAAAAGGGGGCAGTGTGGGAGGAACTGCTGACGGCCATGACGTCACAACCAAAGCGTGGAAGCAAAACGTCCCGCCTCGTTTAAAAAAAAAAAACAAACAGAAACATGCTCATTTAAACTAAGGCAAAAACCAAGAAACCGAATTTTCCAAATGCTGGTGAGCCACCCACAACACAGTTCACAGATGGAGATATGCAGAGAACTGGAGCTTATGGTTAAATTAAAGGCACCTCTTTGTTTCAGAGTGAGTCTGCAGAGTGACTCGGAGTTTAAAAAAAAAAAAAAATGTGCATGCTTATTTAAGTGCCCGTTGACCCCTGGGAGCAGCCAGTACGCAGACTCGATGTGGCGACAATAAGGCTGGAGAAAAGAGATATCAGCAAAAGGACCAATAATCCTACCTCTCTCAAGTGCATAATAATAACAACAACAATAATTCACATATCTGCCGTATCACCAGCTCCAACTGGAACAGAGAAAAGAAAAAAGCTCTGGTAAAACGGGCTGGGGTGAATGAAGAGCTACTGGTGGACTGAACTTAAAAAGGGAACCCCTCACAGACCAGCGTCAGTCTTTGGAATTAAAAAAAAAAAACATTCAGGCTTTGAATTTGAAAAATAATGTTAAAAAGTGGAATATAAAACAAAGCATTAGTGTTTGTAAACCTCTATTTCCTACAAAAATGGCAATTAAATAAATACGATTTTTAAAAAAATATAAATACCATCATTAAGTGCTATTAACTACTGAACGCGTTTACTTTCTTTCTTTCTTTTTTTTCTTTTTTTTAGAAAAATATACATTATTTACATTTTTGAAAAGTAAGCATATTTCCCTGTCAGTAATAAAAAGACAAAAAAAAAAAAAAGCATTTCTCATGATATTTATCGCAACAGGCCAAGAAGAAGAGCGGTGAGCTTAAGGGCATGATGTTTGGTTTTCCTGCTGCTGTAATTTGGAACATAACTGGAAAGTTCAAGTTTACACACAAAAATAAACTAATTATGAACAAAAAGCAGCAACAAGCCTGTCTGTGCATAAAAAAAAGAAAAGAATCAATGAAACCAAAGCACAGCAGTGGGTTTCTCTGGTCCCGTGCTGGTCAGTCCACCAGAACCTCTAGCTGCCTGGCCCTCTCCATCTAGAGACTTCATCTCCTCCACAGCCAAGTTGCTCCCAAGCGGTCAGACTTCCATCAGATGCTGCCATCAAATGTCGAATTTATTTCAGACCAACAGCAAAAACAACTTTTCTTTCTTTCTTTTTTCCTTCCCTCGTCTGTCCTGTAGCTAAAGCTCCCTCCAGTGTTTCTGTCTGTTCCGCTCCCCGTAAACTGTAAAGACCGCTAAAGGCATCAGGGGACATTCAAACAGGGAGATCTGAACCGTTAACAGCTGACGATAAAACACAAAACCACTGTAAATCTGAGCGTCCAATCAAATCGCCGTCCCCTCAGCAAATTGCACTTTGGTGTAAAAATGGAACCAAGTTTGTTCACTTTTTTTTGTCATTCTATGTTCACATGAGTGGAAATATGTTATGGAGGGGAAACGTCCAAATATAAATAAAAGTTAGTATTGCGATGCCGTTGCGTCGTTACTGACCTCTTCAGGAGAAATGTCCAATGCCAAATTGAAAATAGACTAAAGGAGGCACATAAGCTGGAATGGCCCATCCTCCAAAAAAATGGCCCTTTCTGCATATAAAGTGTGACCCACAATCGCCAAATCTGCAGACGAGGGTCTTTGTAGGCCAGACCAATAGGTTGACGTAAAGCCATGGCGAACTCTGAGCAGGGTGTCAAACGCTGCTCTTTAGAGAAGTTCCGGAAAATCAGTTGAGAAACTTGCGACACCTCTTGGTGCCGCAGTTGCAGGGCAGCTTGTTGCTGGCGTCCTCGATCGGGAACTTGTAGTCGTAGGTGAGCTCCTCCCCGCAGCAGATGCGGCGAGAGGCAAAGATGACGATGTGCTTCTGGCCGTCCACGGTGATGACCCTGGAGTAGCAGTTGGGTTCACAGGAGTGGTTGATGAAGCGGGCGGCGTTGCCGTGCACCGTGGCATCCACCACCTCGTAGTCATCGATGCGAAACATGTAACAGCCGATCCCCTTGGAGAGCGAAGAGGATCATTTTAATACCATGTTAGGAAAAAAAGTGTCTACAGTGCCAAATCACTCACCTTTGTGTCATAGTATTTCTCCCGTTTGTCAGTGAGTACAGACCGAATAACATTCCCAGAATATTCAATGACCATCTCCCCAGCCTCGATGGTTTTCTTGCAGAACAGACCTCTGCCATGAATAGGAGACCTGCAGACAAACAGAGTCCTATCAGTAGGGCTGGGTTGACAAAATCGATCTAAGCTAAATAGATCATATATAGAGATCATATATATATATATATATTCAGATCATATAATCTTTTATTCTAGCCCTTTTTTTCTTTCAAAGACCCACTCCAATAAAAATTGTGTTTTTGATCTTTTTAACTTGTTCTTGTAGCATTATGCATGAATGACATATATAAACGATTTAAGATTAAAACAGCATTTCTGAGTACTTCTTTATTAAAATTGTGACGGATTCAGGAGCAGATGAAAAAAAACGGGCTTGAAAAAGCTTGGGTTCGTGACAGAGCAACTGCCAAAGTCTTCCTTTTTCAGAAGCATCCACTTGCAGACAAATAGATCCACGTACGCCTTCACTTTTCCTAGTCTGAGCTAGCGTCTGGCTCAGCTGTATAGCTGGATAGCTCTAATAGTTCTCGACATTTATTTAGCAACGCTTTTGTTAGTTTGGGCTTGTGAGGTACTATGAGCTAACAGGAGTGAGTGTAAACGAAGGAATGCTGGGAAATTAGTGGGGCAAACAATCCTGTGCACAACCCAAAGATCCTGCTGCTCCGCAGAAATGACACAGAGTTTTTGATTTTGGCAAAAAACTGTATCATCTTAACTAAAAGATTAATAGGAATGCTTTTTCAGTAGAAAAAATTTAGTTGGAGTGCGACTTTAATTCTTGTCTGTTTTTTTTTTTTTTTTAAAACCTTCAGCTTTCTTATCTTTAAATGGAAATATTCACATCAAACTGTTGTGGTCTAACCTGTAAACTCCAACAGTTTCCTTGGACATGGCCTTGAGCTGTTTGAATCTGACAGTCAGAGGCAGCTCCATGGAGGCTCGCCTATAATTGCAGATTAAAACATTAACAAAAGGGTAAGAAACGACAGTTTGATGACAATTTCTGAAAAATCCTGAGACGTACCTAACGATCCTGAGCTGACCTTCATCCTCCTCCTCTTCCTGTGGCCTGTACTCGGGTGGTTGGCGATGTTTTGAGGCCAAGAAATTGAACATGTCGAACACAGACCTCCTGGAGGAAAAAGTGGTTAGAATCAATGAAAAAGATTACCCAAAGTTTCATTGAGCAGCCTAAAGAGTTTTAATCAACATGCTACAAAAAACTGTTTGATGCTGTTCTCTTCCTCACCTGTGGTGGATTTCTGCACGGGCAGAGCCGTGGGGATTGAGAGGAGGTTCTTCACTCTCCTCAGGTTTGTGGAAGCGAAAACTGTAGCTCCGGCAGTGTTTGGATCCGCACAGCTGCTCTAGCAGGAAGACCACAGCCTCATGAACGATTCCAAGCATCCTCAGACCGTTCACACCTGAGAGGAGAAAAAAAAAACATACATTTCTGAATCTTAATTCATGAGAAAAGCTAAAGAGTTTAAAAAAAAATCTATGTGAAAAGGTAATTGAACTGTAAAAAAACACATATACTTTGTTTGGGGCCTTGTAAATGTATGAGCTCTACTATAGTTTTCATCTGAAGGACCCCTTACCATCAAAAGAGAGTTCGCTGAGTCTTGCGTGGGAGCGAGCCTCCTTCACCTTATCTGTCAGGCACTTCCAGGCTTCTATATAAACAAGGTCACATTTTTCTCTCAAACAGTTGTCCTCTTTCACTGACAAGTAATTTAAGATTTCAAATTAGGTGATAAAAGCTGTTTTGTTCTCACCTTCAATACTCTCAGATTGAATATGGAAGCCATCCTCGCTACAGATTTCAAAGATGATTCCTTTTTTGGGTTTGCTGTCCATGCTCGGATCCTCAGTGTTGCTATCCTTGTTGGGTGGTAAGGACACAGGAACAGACACGGCTCTTCCAACAGGACAAGCTTTGTCTTTTCCCACCGGCTTCCCTGGTGCAGCAGTTCCTTCAGGTGACTTCTTGTTACCGAGAACACTGAACAAACAGGTCGAACATTAAAACACATTTTTATGACCAGTTTGAAACAATGTTGTTCACTCTGACACGCTTTACCTCTTGCTGGTTGTTTTTTCTGAGGGTTTGGCTGTGTCCATGGGTTCAGGAGAGCTCAGATCTTTGGAGCTACATAGAAGAAAATTTGAATTAGGATCATATTTTTATGCAAGATATTTAAAAAACATTGGATTGCTTAGTAACTTAAGATGATTGAAAGTAAGAATTTAACAAATAAGGTGTATTAATTATGGGTGTGTTTTGGCAAAAATGTGGCGATACGACATGTATCACGATACACATCTTACAATACAATACATATCGCAATATATCGATTAAATTGAAATACATTACTAATCTATATATCTTTTGAAGATTTTCATATTAATCCGATACAGTTCACATACTGTAAAATTTATTAGTGAAATTATAAGGTAATTGCTAATACTATACAGTGTTACATGGATTCTCAAATGGAGAAGCTCCAACAATTGTTCTGCCTCTCCTGGATGGCGTTTCAGTTTGGCCACTAGGAGGCGATCGTGCAATAGCATTACATCTTATTCAAAAAGGAAAAGAAATTATGAATGAAAATGTATGCCTGTGAGTAATGTATAATGTATAACACATAATGGAAAATTTCATTAAATGTTAGCATTCATCTAGCTCAGAATTGTGCATTAGATCAATATCTACTTTTATGAATCAATTATTGATCTATTAAGCTTGATTCAGATGGAATAATTGATTTTATCAACCCAGTCATGATTGTGATTGATTACAGAATTGATTTTTTCCCCAACACCCTTAGTATGTATTGCCATGTCTGGGAAGGAACATTTCAGAGGTAAAACTAATATAAATATAAATAGGTAAAAATGATGCTGTCAGGACTGGGCACACTACCAAAACTGAATCTGAAGAAAGTAGAGTCTTGTTTCAAGAAAAAATGTCATGTTCTTTGTTTTGCAAGAAAATCTATCTTATCAAGAATGTTTTTTAACATCAAAGTAACTTAGAACAAGAAAACATATTTTAGTGACAAGAATTTTTTTTTAAATAGTAATTCTAAGGTGCTTGTTTCTGAAGTTCATCGAAAAGAAACCTAAAGAAATCACTTTAAAGTGATTATTCACTGTTTTGTCACTAAATTTTGAGTTTTATTGTGTTATGTCAATATGAAATTAAACTATGTAAAAATAAACTGAATCAATATTTGTAGGACTGAAGTGATGATAAATCTTATGAAAATGATGAATTTATCACCTTGGTTTTAGGGGTGGAAGCTGTCCTGCAGGTTTGTTGAGATGGTCTTCTGCTTTTGAGGCTTTGAGCTTTTTGCTGCTGCTGGAGTCCAGGCTCTGCCTGCTCCTCTTCACTTTCTGTTTGCTTTTCTCTGATAGTGCGCCTGATCCTGCCGTGGTAGAATTGATTAGCCTCTGCTCCGACGATCTGACAATGGGTGTTGTTCTACTGCTCTGGGAATGTGCAGAGGGGAGTGCTTGTGTGAACACTCCGACGACGCGTCCTTTGGCGGGGCTGTGAGGTGTAGATGGGCTCGGGGATAAAGCAACAGTGTTGTTTGGACAGGAGTCCACGGTCTGCGCTCTGCTGACGGGCTGGGACTGATGCTGCAAGTACACGTTGTTAACCTCTGTCTCTCCCTGCCGGTTGACAGCCATGGTGATGGTTTGCTGAGTGGGCAGGACACAAATGCTGCTAGCTATGGATGTTTGAACAGGAGAGCTGAGCTGTGGCATCAAAGACCCCGTCCCAGCTGACTGAATGACCACAGGCTGGTCTGATAGGCCCAGACCATGAGGACTTGCTTTAAAAAGGAGGTTGCTGATTGGCCCCGTGATCTCGGTGGAACTAAGAACAGGGGTGGAGAGGGAGACCGATCCAGGCGCGAGAAGGCCAGCGGAACCACTGGGGGGCACAGACACGACATTCAAAACGGACTGACTGGGACTGAGGCCAGAGACGGTACAAGGTATCAGATGAGTGGAGGACTCGTGACCCATAATTCCAGACTGGGTGGCTCCAGGAATTCTCTGCTGGATCAGAGTAGTGGGTTCCAAGTACATGAACCCTCCTGATTTTCTCTTGATGATATTGGGAACCTTGCGCTGGGAAGATGACAGGGTGCTTAATTCAACCAGACCACTCGGCTGGCCAGGGATGCTCGCAGTGATCTGTGGGGAAGACAGGTTGATGAGGGTCATGTTGGGAGGGGCCACGTCAGAAGGTGCCAGAGTGGGCTGGCTGCGGGACCGGCTCGTTTTTTTGCTTTTCCTTGGCAGACGAGAGATGGGACGCTTCTTGCCGTGAGCGGAGGCCAACACGGCTGGGGAAGAATTCATGGAGGAGGGGCTGGAAACGATGGCGACGCTAGGACCCAACTCGTGTGGCCGACCGGCTTCTGAGACCAGAATCTGGGGCTGGTCGTGCGGCTGAGAAGGAAGACCAATCAGAAGACCGGAGGTGGTGCTCGGGATTCCTGTCTGGAAGCCTGTCTGTGTGGGTCCGGTGAAAGCGTGAATCTGGGAGGGGTGAGGTATAGTGCCTAGGACTTTTCCCCCACCGGGAAACATAGTCTGGCCTGACGATAAACTGGTATTCAAACCAGTGGTGAGTGTCATGGAGCTCAGCACAGTGGGGGAAGCTGTGTCCATCACTCCTGTGGCGCTAATTTTCTGAGTGACTCCGTTAGAGACTGTCTGAAGGACATACAGAGGCTGGAAGGGCTGATGGACCACAATAAGCTTGTCAGGGCCTGATTTGATAACAGCAGGACTGGAAACCTGAGTCTGGGAAGGTCCCGGTCCAGGCACCGGGCTGGGGGTGCCCGCAGTAGTCACAGAAGCTGGGAGGTACTTCTGACCCTGAAGAGGCATTGATGGAGAACTCGGCAAAGCGGGAGTACCTGGATTCCTTGGAACATCCTGACTAGCTGGAGCTTCAGTCACCGGGCCGACAGCGGGACTGGCGATAAACTGTTCAGGTGTGATGTGACCTTCTGCAACCTGCGTCTCCCTGTTTCCCAAAGCGGTGTTGTCGTGCTGGTTCTCAGAGGGGGACAAAGCTGGCCCTGCTCTTTTCTTGTCCCCACCTTTTTCTCCACTGATGGCCTCTGAGTCCGAGTTCAAGCCTAGAATGGTGCGGTTTGAGGTATTTGAGATAAGAGTCCCGGCGGAGTGGTTCTGACTTGTGCTGACGGTGGGGCTGCGTGTGGTCAAGACGGACAGATCAGAGGGCAGCTCTAATGGGAGATATGGCTCTTCCACAGAAATGGAGCTATTAACACTGCTCTCCGCAACCCCTCCACTTTCACCACTCGCTAGTGGCTGGGGAAAGTCACCAAACAGCATATCTTTAGGTCTGTTGACATCCACTCCCACATAGCTCTCATCCAGTAGTGGCTCAGACTGTTGACCTAAAGTCGGCAAAGACATGGACTGCGTGTTCAACACAAACTCCATGATATCGGATGGTAAAATATTCCCACAGTCATCGCTGTTGTTGTTGTCGGAATCTGATTTGAGCAGGTCTGTGCTGAGGGACAGCGGCGTTTCGAGGGGGTCCTGGCCCTGGCTCTGCGGCTGGGACTTGACACTTCCTCCTAGAGGGAGGCAGTTTTCCTTCTGGTTCCTCCTGCTCTCCCGCGTGTTGCTGCTAACAGCTCCACCGCAGTTATCCGCCTCCTTGCTTGAAACGTGCGCAGCAGTTTTCTCCGCGTGCCTTTCCCTGCCTCTCCTCTTTGGAGTGCTTTTGTGCGTTGTGGACGTGGAGGTGGCCGTGGTGGTGGTGGTGCTGGTGGTGCAGATACTGGTGTCGCTCTCGGAGCCGTCATCGACGCCGTCGAGCTGGCCTATTTGCTGCTTGCCGAGGGTCCTGTGAAAGAGACAAAATGGAGTGAGTTAGGTTTCCTGCATGTAAAAACAACACATTACAAGCAATAGAAGATCATGGCGTCCAAAATGAGTATACTAACAAAGATCCCAGCATGTCCGTCTCTGATTTTTCTTGAACTCTTTGTTGTTGCTGCTCCTCATCTTTGAGAAAGCGCTGAAGCTGAGACCCCCTTCCGAGACATTGGTCTAATCCCTCTATAGATGGAAGACCCTCGCCAGGATTGATAATTGTCCGCGTGAAGTTGTAGTAGTATGGGTCTTTGCCCCTCTGTTTCACTCCACCATCTTCATCCTCTCCACTTTCCCCCGATGATGATGATGTGCTTATGTCATCTGCTCCATCCACCTGCCCTTCCGCTGATTTCTTACGACTGCCAGTCCTCCTCTTGACCACAGCGCCCGCTCCGTCACCACTGCCGTAGAAGGGAAGGTCCTCTTCCCCGTAGGAGCGGACCCCGTAAAGAGGCGTAAGACCGAAGAATGTGTTGGAACGAGCGCGAGCACTGCGGCGCGGGTACCGCCGCTTCGCTGACCCCGAGCCGTCGCTATCATCTTCGTGATGTTTGTCATCCAAACTTCTGTCGTGGTCGTCCTCTTGGCCGTCATCGTCTGCGCACTCGGCGAGGAGACTGTGGCGATCTCGAAGCTTGTTGTAGTCTTTGTGAAGCTCCCCTGCTTGAGTCTGAGTATCAGACTCTGAGCTGTCGCTGCTGCTGGCAGATGGTGATGAGAAGAGGGCGGACAGGACAGAGGAGTGAGTCGCCTGTCCAGCAGCAGTGACAGAGGAGGTAGTGCCAGTGTGACCGGAGGATGGGGGAATGCCTGCAGCTGTGATAGTACCGTTGGGGTCAGTCATTTTATCAGTCTTCAGTGGAGTTGGGGTGGAGAGCTTGACTGATCTCTTTTTCTCTCTGGAAGCCAGTGGTAGCTGGTTAGCTGCCTGTTTGATGAAAGACTGAACGTTGGTGTTTCCGCCGGTCTCAGTAGCTAAACTCGTCTGTTGCAGATGCTGTAAGCTCTCCAGACTGGAGCTGTTCTTCCTCTCCGGACAGCTGTAATTGTCCCTGCTCTTTGAGGACGACCTGTCCCCTTCCTGGTTAAAATGCTTCTCCCCCTGAGCCTTCCCGTGGGCTTTGGTGCTGTTCCCAAGAACTTGAACTTTGTTATTGCTGCTGTTGTAGAAGCTGGTGCTTGAAGCGTGAGTGTTGGAGCTGCCAGCGGCTTTCGTGTTATTGTTCAGGAGTGGCATTTTGCTGCTGCTGTTGCTGTTTGGAATGTTCTTCTCTCTGTCTTTGGACACTTCTCTGCTGATGGCCGCCTTAACTTTGGGGTGCTTGTCTTTGGCAGCCGGAGCTGCATTTGGAGAGACCAGGGGCATGGCGCCTCGTTTGATCACGTCTTCATCTGCAGACGACTTTGACAACCACTGAGTCTTTGCAGCTGCTGCAGCTGTGGCTGGACTTGAAGAGTGATCATTGGATTTCCGGGAGATGGACTTCTGCGGGGAGCTAGATTTTCCAACGACAGAGTCTTTTTGGAGTGGAGATAGAACCGTATTCCTTATGCCGCTGACGCTATCCTTTCCTGAGCCGAGCTTTTCTTTGCTTGATGTTGTGTTGGAGTTGAAAGAACTGTGATGAGGCAAGAAATTCAGGCTTGCAGACATGTCTTGGTCTTTGACTCCATGTTTCCCCTGCTTGTCTACTTGTTTGTTGTTGCCGCCACTTCTCTGTTGACCTGAGAGAACAGCAGTGCCTACTGGAGGAGATGACTGACCACAGCCTGCAGGAGTCAGTCTTGAGCTCTTGTTCTCAGCATTCGTTGGTTTGCATTGGCTGCCTGGATTAACCTCTTTCCCTGAGCCAGATTCTTTGATTCTCTCTGTGCTCCTATAGCTGGAGTCTCTTGATGGATGCTTACTTTTATCAGAATCTCTGCTAGGCGGTCTATCTTTCCCTTGACTGACATCTTTTCCTGCTTCCCTGCCATACTGCCTGTGCTTTTCAATATTTCTCATTCCAGAATCTTTACTGAGAGATCTAGTTTTGTCCGAATCCTTGTAGCTTCGATCTCGAGAAGTGGATTTACTCTTGTCTGTCTCTTTATTGCTGGACTCTTTGATCGCTTTTCTACCCATGTCAAAGTTTGCTGGTCTTGGCTTTTCTGAATCTTTTGAGGGATCTCTACTCTGAGGTTTCACCCTGTCCGATTCTTTTAGACCTGAGTCTTTACTTAACGGCCTCCTCTTTTCTGTGTCTTTGGTTGCATTTTTCCCCTTGTCAGAATCTCTTTGACTAAGTTCATTAGCTGATTTGTTCTTATCAGATTCTTTGGATGGATGATCTTGATTTGAACTCCTGCTCTTGTCTGCATCTCTCACACTCTGCTTTTTGTTTGGTTGCGATCGGTATCTCTCTTCGGAATGAGGCTTTCCTCGTTCACTGTCTCTCTGGACTGGGTTCTTCGCTGAGTCTTTGCTGAGGTGCCTGGACTTTTCGGGGTCTCTGGCGGGGGAGGGAATAAGAGGAGGAGGCGAGGTAAGGGGTCGTGTTAAAATCTGAGCAGCAAAAGTTACTCCTCGCTGTTTGTTTAACTGATAGGAAGGAGGGGACAGAGAGGGGGAGCTGTGACGTCTTGACTCGATATTTTGAACTCCAGCGTTCACCAGAGAGTCCCCAATTGTCATGACCTCTTTGCCTTGGGGTTGCACGGTAATCCCTACACAAATGAAAAAAAAAGAAAGACAAATCAGTGAATAGCTTGGACTGCTGAAATCACTAAAAAAACACATTATGACCAGCTCAGTGGTCTTGTGGTAGAGTGTCTGCCCTGACAGAATGGAAGGTCATGGGTTCAAATCCACACTTAGTCAGACCAAAGTCTCTAAAAATGGGCGTCCTTGCTTGACACTCAGCATTGAAGGGTAGATTGGGGGTTTAACCATCAAATTATTTCCAAGTGCAGCAGTGTCTGCAGCCCACCCCACCCCCCAGAAGATAGATCAAATGCAGAGAACAAATTTCCCAAACAGGTGCGTGAAAAATAATGAGATTTTTACTTTTAGTATTATCTATAAATTTTAGATTCAATTGCTTTAGGTGAAAAATTCTACTGGGTGCACATCAGTACCTGCAGATGGCATGAGCTTGGGGCCGAGTGAGCGTGGACAAGGCGGGTAACTGGGGTGTCGGTTTCTGGTATAAACCCTGAGCTTAGGGGTGTTGGCGGGAGACAGTGTATCTGAGCGTCTCGGGATTCAAATGGATCAGGAAAGTCTACATCTGTAAAAGAAATCACAGAGAAATGTCACTCTTTATCAGGGGTGTCAAACTCAATCACACATGGGGCCAAAATCCAAAACACACTTTAGGTCGCAGGTCGAACAAGATAAACATTTATTGAATACATAAACAGACTAAATTCTTAAACTTTTAAAACACAATTTTTTTACATAAATACGAGTGACAACAGATAGGAATATTATTCCAGAATAAATCAACTTAAACCTTAAATAACTTTCAATATTTTGCTCTTCATCATAATATATTCTGTCAAAATTAAACAAATTAGAAATAAAGTAAATGTTAAAAGAAAAAAAATCAAATGAATTTCCTTGTATATCATTTTATATAAAAAATAAAAGTATGAGTATCCCCAAAATTTGATCTCCATAAAATATATCCTGTCAAAATTATATATTACACAACAAATTGCATACTCTGGCAAGACTGGTGTTTGGCAAGGCAGCTGATGCACTGTATGATGGGATTTGTAGTTAATCTTGTAGTGATGGTCGCAGACACAATAGACCTGCTGTGAGATCTGGCAGTGCAAGGATTGTTCCCTTTGCCTGTCTGGGCAGATTGGGGTTTAGGTGTGGGTTTTGGCAATGTGTTTTGTCATCTGACTGTTTTACTCTGTTTTTCCCTTAGTTGTTTCATGCTGTTATGTTAGAAGTCATTCTAACTGATCTCTCAGCCTTCATGGTCGTAGTGTTGGTTCAGTATTTTAGCGAGATAACATTGATAATGATATAAAACTTAAAAAATGATGTTATTCATACTCCCCAAAAGCTACAGCATTGATAAACATTAAACACTCAGTGATGGAAATCACTCAGGAGCTCTGCTAAAAGTAAAGTCAAACCTCTTATTATTAAAAAGGTTTAAACTGTAATGAACTCAATTTTTGCAATATTCTATGTCTTGATGACCAACTCTACCTTTATTGTGATGTAATTTCCACTACCAGAAGACTTATGTCAGGCTTTACCTGCAGTGGGAGGTGAGCTGTGTGCAATAGTGTAATTCTCCTCAGGAGTCATCACGTTCTTCAAGTCAGAATCTCTCACAGGAGGATCGCCAACTAATATCCTACAAGTATAGACACAGCGCTTTCGAGCATCCAAGGTACTCCAGTACACCCTTGAACACCTGTAACAAAAATATTTGTTTTCTTATTTCACAAACATCACCAGCATTTTTGACATTCCTTTGTGTTTTCTTGCAGAGAAAAAAAGTGCTGACAGTGAAATTAATTGGAAAAAACTCACTGGTATCCGAGAGGAAAGAGTTTGCGTTTGCAGTCTGAGAGTTCAGTCAGTATTCCCAAACAATCAATTTTCATGGACCCTGAAAAAAGAAATGTTCTTTGAAACAATTCTCAGAGATAATGGAGGTGATCCAACAGAACGCTCGTACCTATCATCATATGGATGCTTTCAGGCTCCAGTCCAGCCAGAAATTTTCTCTTGAAGTTAATCCCCTCCATGTCCACCAGGATTCTACGAGTTACCTCAAACCCTGATACCACCTTGAGAAAAAATAAATAAAACACTTATGTAGAAGAATGCAGAAAATATGTGGAAATGTATTGATAGCTTTTGGTTACCTCTCCTCTGATAACATCCCTGTGTTTTGGACAGTAGATTTTTTTGTCTTCTAAGAAGGAACACTGACACTGGCGGGCGCACATGAAATGGTAGCTCCTGGTGCAGGAGGTGAAGCAGCAGCTAACAGTGGCCCCTGTTTTTTGGCACCTTTCGCAGCACTGGATTAAAAAAAAATAATAATTTTAGCTGCTGTTCAGCAACAAAACAGATGAGTAACTTGGCATCCTACCATTTTCTTTCCCCTGAGAACGGCCAAGTGAACGTTTTTCAAAGACGCGTCGTCGTCTTCAAACACCTCAGCAGACCAGAGAGCACAGTTGACGTGCGTCCACTCATTCTGACCGATGTACAGCAGCCGGCCACACTCCTAGATATTCATAAAGTTAAACACTCTTAATCCCAAGTGTGATCAGATAAATCAAAGACTATCAGTCACTTACATTAATTTTCTCATCCCCATATTTGAAGCATAATACACATTTCCTGTTATCAGTGACACCAGGTGGAGGAGGGGGCTCTGGACCGTCTTCTAGATCTGCAGCCAAAAAGATAGGATGATCATATTGTTTGAAAGATTTTATGTTTACATTTTGAAAAATATCATTGATGTTTTTTTTTTCACCTGGTTGGGGTGTGGGGGGAGGTGGCAGCATGGGAGGCCGAGGAGGGGAAGAAGCAGGTAACTCCGGTTCACCTGGAGTCTTGGGCTGGGGGGCTGGAATGATTTTTTTCATGAAATGGGGGTGCTCAGCACGAGAAAGCTCCTGTCTCTCCTGCCACTGGGCGTAGTTGTGATCCAGGGAAGGAGGCAGCACAGCGTTGGGGAGGAGACCACTGCTGGAGAACAAGACATGGCACATAAAGACACCATTAAGTTATAACAGTTTACAAAAAAATTATATTGTGTAAACAGCAATACAGTATTCACAAAATATTAAATAATCTGACATCATAAACCTTAAGCAGTAACCCTGCCCACTGTTTAACCCTCCCCATGATGCTTTTCAGCAGTCCTGGGACCCCTTTGGGACTGCTCCAGTCTATCAGGGAACACCACCAGACAAACTTTGCTTCCTACTACATCATTCACACGAGGCCCTCAAGCAGGCCAGGTGGAAAACTGTCACACAAATCGTTGCAAAAACACTTCATCTGTACGATGCAGATGAGTGTCAGCGAATGAGCTGTGAGTGCTCAAGCCATAATTAAGGACTAAAGTACATGAGTGTAGTTTGCATAAAAGATAATAAAAGTGTCTTTGGCTTTGAAACATTGATGTTAACCGTAGTAGAACTAAACCAGGCCATAAAACAAAATGAACCTTAGAATCATAGCAGAATATGCCAGGCAGATAGTGAAGAATAAAAGAAAGTCAAGAACTTCAGAAGATTGACTGAAATATGAAGTATCTTAAGTAGAATTTTGCACAACTGTAGCTGGGATAGGCTCCAGCAACTCCCAAAAAGGGATCCATTAATTCATAAAATGAATGAGTGGATATATGAAGAAGCATTAGATAACTCTCAAGTTGGCTCTAGTGATTGATCCTCGTGACCTGCACAGAACTAGGCAGAAAATGATGGATTGATGGATGATGTAAAACTTTATTAAAAGAGATTAGAGCTGCAGTTCAAACCACTTTAGCTAAAAAAAAAAAAACAAAAAAAAACGAGTGTGGCTGTTTTGGGGGTGTATCAAAATGGACATATTTCGGAAAGTGCGCTTCTTGGTATGAAGTGGCTGCCCTCAGCGCTGCCCAGCAGGTGCCATGTGGGGTCCAACAGCGTCACAGCTCATTACAAGTTGTGCATCAAGCGGTATCGTTGGATCCACAGCTCCTCCACAACTAAGATTTTCTCATAATCGCTTCATCAATAGCCGCACATTTGCAGCTTGTAGCCTGAATAAGCTGCAAATGTGCGGCTATTGCAAGATGATGAGCGCTAGTTCTGTGTCAGAAACTTGAATGGATCTTGTCATATTTTCAAACAGAAACAAGGATCCAGTTGCTTGCATGTTTTAATATGTTTTGTTTCAGCTGAGCAGTCTTCTCACATGCATCTACAACTGTCAATTGACTAGCTGCGCGCACAATACTGCTGTCACGTCACCAAAATGCTCCTTTTTAGTTAATCAAATTAAAATAATACCTGTTCTCATTCATTGCTGTGTTTTTAACTTTTCGCATGAGTTGGTTTGTGTTTATTCATAATTATGATTTAATGGAAATGGTGTAATGTGAAATAGTGTTTTTTGAACAGAATTTCAACTAGAATTTTGAGAAAGTTCTGCCCACATGTGTAATGGAAACACAACTTTTGCCAGAAAAACCTGCAAATGTTCATACTTCTGCTAAAAAAATATAATTTGTCAAAGGTATTAGAATAAAATAATGTTTGGTAATATGGTTTGGGTTTAAGAGCCAATTTTTTGTTGTCTTTAACATTAAGGTAATGATTTCAAAATTACAAATAAGGTTTTAACAGATGGTTAAAGAAATAGTTTTCCAGGTTTTCAGAAGCTCTTTTCTCTAAAATGAGAGTCTCAATCTATTTTTTCAACAAAACCATCTTCAGTTACATTTCTTTTCTGCTGCTTTAGCTTGTTTTGCCGCTAAACACTCACACAAAGTAAATCAACTTTCCAGGCAACATTTTTAATTTCCCTGCAGAGGGCCTGGCACCACGACTACACTAAAGAAACTGAGGAATAATCCTCCTCCTCTCAAAGTCTACAGATCTATGGCTCAATTTACAAGACGACAAGTTTGGTTCTTTGGAACAAAACCCAAAAAACTGAGGAGCGTCAGAGACTTCTGCTCAGTACATTATGTACTGAAAAGAGACAAGTTCTCGAACTCTCAAGACACAAGAATGTTCAAATGTTGTATGTTCTGGCCAAGACAAGCACGACTGAGTAATTTGTGCAAAGCAAAGTTTAAATCTTGTCGACAGTTGCAAATTGCGTTACCAACAAGAGTCATGTCAAGAGAGAACCACAAATCAACCACAACAATGTATCCGATGGACCTCAAGTGAAACGTGACACTCCTGCAGCTCTCTTCCCAGTGTTTGGGGGGAGAGGGGAGGCAGAGAGCTGAGACAGTATTGGTGAATGAGTGAATTATCTCCAATGCCTGCTGAATCAGCTGATGTTATTATCTTGTCTATAAAGGAGCAGTGCTTCACTGCATTGCTGGTGAATGACTGTTTTTATTGAGAGAAATGTGAGACCGAATGCATGAAAGGCAGCTTCAAACAATGTCCAAGGCTTAAGTAACAGTCGATGGGCTGAATGAAAACAATTTTCCATTCAATCCTCAATTTTTTTAAACATCATAAATGGTCTCTTAGGTGCTTTGAGTCAGACTTTTAGTCATAACTCCCAAGAATGGAATTACAAACATCTTCAAAAAGTCACCATCGCGCAACAGTCTGATCCTGCTTCTCCTCAGATGGAACACGCCGCCCAAACATTTCTAAATATTAGCTCGCTGCTTGCTGGTTCCCTTCAAAATACAGATAATGATACAGTTTCATTCTGAGAAACCCCATCTGTCTATGTCTTTCCATAATTACAGAGCGTCACTTCTTGACAACTGCCGTTCCAAGAGGATTCCAGATGTGCTCGCATTACGGGAGTATCGAAGGTTAACTTTTTCCTCCCTTTTATGAAGGAGAGGTCCATTTAAAAACGCTTCCAAATGTGCGTCGCACGGGTCACAAAGTGTCCAACTTGTAACTAATGCTGGAATGCAAACGTTATCAAATGTCGAAACACACAAATTATCTGACTTTCACTTTTGTTCAAGGAGAACAAAAAAAAACCCAGTTTTTTATGTGTTCAGATTCTCAGAAATTACTAAAGCTTGCATTTAACATTCTATTAGCATTCATCTCTTTTGTGTATTCTTAAAATTGTGTTTCCTGTCATAATAAACTTTGATAGGCGTCCTCATCTTCCAGGTAAAGCACCACTTATCATAAAGTATAAATCTGAATGAAAGCTGAATGAAAGCCTTCAAATCTGTATCTGCATCCTTGTACAGGTTCATCAGACAATGAGCTCAGCAAATCATGAGCACAGAAATATTTCTGAGGTGAGTCTGAGTCAATAAAACAGTCTAATGTGTGGATTTGTAGCTTTGACAGATTTTTTGCACACAAAGCTGAAGCTTTTGTACCTTTGATTGACCTTTGTCACTATTTACATAAGTAAAAAAGATTTGAAACTCTTTTGAAGCAAATTTTCTTCATACTGTTAGTACATGCTGGAGCATCAAACATATATTTATTAATTCCACCAAGAAACGAATGACTGCCAAGAGTTTTTCTTCACATATTTGATTTCAAACCCCATTTATATATGTTTTTTCTAAATTTATTGCCCAGCGCTTTAGTGAGATCTGTGTGGTTATCCTTCCAGTTATTAAAGAGCACTTCATGTGCTAAAGATAAATGACAGTTTATATAACTGTAATGACTTCCACAGAGGAGACACTCAATACTTTGCAGTGACATAACTTCTTGTATTTGCTGTGGTGTGTCAGACACTCACTTGGCAGAGACTTTTTGGCTTTCCCAGAACCGGGACTCTTTCACTTTGAACCAGGGGAAGTTTCGCTCCATTTGCTGAAAAAAGAAAACATTTGGTCATATTTACACATGAAGCACCTGCACAGACTTGCAGTTTAAAGGCATTGACAATCCTGCCTTACATAAATCCGAGACATCGATCACATCAGTCAGTGAAAGAAAGAGACGTTTCTGTAACTTGTGGATCCGAGCTGAACACTTAGTCTACTGCCACTGCAGAGCTTGAGGGAATCTGTGACACTGAGCAGATTAACAGTGTTTGCAGTGAGACTTGTCTTACCCGAATGAAGAAGGACTTCACCATGCAGTTAGCTCTTCTGCCCTCGGGCTGGCCTCCGTCACCGTTAATGGCTGTCTGGATGATCCGCACGATGTCATCATTAAAATCCAGCTGGCAGAGAAAAAATAGAAACGAATGGTTCACATATCCAACATATAAAAACAAAAATCGCAACATGCTAATAAATAAGCGTGGAAAGGCTTTTATTGTATCTCAAGCTTCTCTCACAACAACAGTCTGTCTTCTAAGTTTAACCCTAGAACACTATTGACGGGTGATTTTCACCCGAGCTGAAGTATTTACTGTGTTTTCAATATGTTGCATTTTTCTGAGTGTCATTGGTTCCTGAATAAGTATCACATGCCACAGAAATGGGTGGACCAAAGGCCTAGACTCCAGTATCACTTGTTTATTTTTTTAGGATTTTTTTTGTTCTCAAATAAATAATATATAATAATGATAATAATAATAATAAATAATAGTTTTTAAGCACGTTTTTAGGATCTTCCTATTTTTTTTATTTTCAATTTTGTTACATAACCACATTTGAAAATAAAAAATAAGTGCTCTAATTTATCATTATATGTATTTTTTTTCATAATAAATCTTTTTTATTTGGGTATATGATATTGGGTACAAATTACCCGACAAAAGTGGTGGTGTAACTTTTTATAGTAAAAGTGTTCTAGGGTTAAAATAGAAATACTTTACCACGAAAACACACAGGAAAAACAGTCAATCCCATTAAACTTCTTAAAGACCCACTCCAATGAAATCCTGTTTTTGGTGTTTTTAACATGTTTTTGTATTTTTTTTTCTCATGACTGAGGATAAAAATATTTAACATTGTGTTGGATCAGGAGCAGATGAAAACCAGTGCATTGAAAAAGCTCAGGTTTGTGACACAGAAACCACCATGGGCGGGCCAAAGTCTTCTTGCTCCACTACAATTCTGATTAATCCACTTGCAGAAAAAAAGATCCATTAACGTCTTTATTTTCCTCATCTGAGCTGTCATCAAGCTCAAGACTGTACGACTGGATAGGATTTTTTGCTAAGCTAATGTTAGCTTGGGCTTCTGAGATGCTATAAGCTAGCGGGACAGCGTGTAAACAAAGGGATGATGGGAAATTAGTGGAGGCTGTCATCTGCACCGACAACCGCCCACAACTCAAGAGATGAATTTCTAATGAGCCCCTGCTGCCCTGCAGAAAATGTATTTAACAAAGCACATTTTGATTTAAACTAAAACTACAATTAAAAGACAATTTTACAATAGAAAAATAAATAGTTGGAGTGAGACTTTAAAAGGTGAGTGTGATGGTATGGCTTCCTGTATGTAGTTTAACATAAATAAGGCTCAATGGTGAACAAAATAAAAGTCAAAGAGATTGATGAAGACACAACATGAAACTACAAGCTAAACAGGTCAACAGAGTTATGTCTACTTTCATTTTTAGATATTATCTGTCTTAATTAAAATAATGGAAGTTAGTAATATCACTGAAACTGTTGATGTTATTTTTAGTAGACTACTATTATTAGAAAGGATGAATTATGTTAAGCCTGTGTGCATATGAAAGTCAACTTTAATATAAGTAATAGAGTATTGGGAAGAACAAACTAGCATAACACAAACTTAATTTCCTATCGGTCAACAGCATTTAGCACACGGTTTATGCAGTGTCTGTTTGTTTTATGAGCAGACACAATTCACTTACCAGTGACCTGTAATGACCTTGATCCATCTTCTTCTCAACAGATTCCAGATCTGGAGGGGAGTCACTGGGAGGGGTAGTGGGGGCAACTTCAGTGAGAACTGGAGGATCTGGGCCTTCTGGGGAACGGCGGGACGGAAGACTCTCCTCCGTCTCTGGATTCAGCTCTGGAGGCTTCACCGCCTGTCATACAAACAAAAAGTAAAACTTTCACTCTTTAAACCAGAGTTCGCTGCACATATTAAAAAGATTCCACCAATATATTGCATTTAAGGGCACGGTCCTTGATCGAGACAACATTTTTTAAGCGTGGCTCTCACCTGTCTGTAGCGTAACAGGTGTGTGGATGTGCGGGAGTTCAGCAGTGCGTTGAGGACGTTGCGGATGCAGCCCTGGAGCTCCATCTCCAGAGCGGATCTCCACTCTGCCGGATGGCGTTCAGCACATTTCATACAGGTGTAGGCAATGTTCTCTGGCAGCTTTGACAGCAGTTCAAACATTTCATCTGCAAGACAGCATAAAGACAGTTCACCTTTGCTACTGTCTTTCACCTCGTCTCCTATAGATCATCAGCATTTTAAAGAAACAGCCCTGACAGGGGTTTGGTTAAAAACTAAATGCTGACAAGGGGGGATTATGTTAGAATCTGATTTACGTCTGCTGACTAACCTGTAAGGTTCTCACACTTTGCATGAACCCACTGTTTGCAGCGAGTGCACTCCATCATCTTGCTGTCATAGTGATCATCGTTGTAGCTTTTATCACACAGTGGACAGAAGTTACCTGCAAGAAAGAAAAAGAATAGCCAACATTATGGGTGGCATTTGAAATGCAAAAATGTTTTCATTGATTAAGTAAGTAAAACTAGCAAATACTTGAAGTTCTATCTGAATCCACATGTCAGGAACAAACCTTTAGCAAAGAGTTTGGCACAGTCATGGCACATGGAGAAATCATGTGACCACTGAGCATCCCAGGACTTCCCAGGTTTAGTGGCTCCACAACTCTTGCAGCGCACACACTTGGTGCAAATCTGAAGAGAAAACACATCAGTACATGGATGACCCCATGGCAGAAATGTGTTAAAACAGCATACTGTAATAAGGGTGACAGAAACTCCAATGTCAAGAAACTTTATGGGAAAAGTCTTCTTAACATAAGTAGAGCTTTCTTAAGAAACCTCAAAAAGTTTGAATAATGGGATGGGTAAGAGCTAAAAGTGAGACACAACTTTGGTCAGGTGTTATTGGAGGAACAGCGAGGAAACATACCCAAATTCTCTTCTTCTTGGTAGGTTTGGTAGGGTAGTTGGGACCCAGGCACTCCGGGTGATAGCTGTTGCGGCACTTATCACACTCTACCAGCTGCTGCTACAAGCAAAGAGACCCAAAATGAATTCAAATCTTAACTATCACTCGGTTACACATTTGTTTTTCGTTCCCATCTCAATAATTCTCATTAATTGTCACATTTGGAAATGATTTCCAGATCAGCAGCAAATAATTTCCAGAATTAAGTCAGAGAAGTTTGGATTTTAAGGACACTACAGCCTACACTACTTCCCTAAGTTCAAGGTAGGGATCATTGGCAGTGGGCGTGTAAATGCAAGAACATCATTTTCAAATAGGTTATTCTGCTTCTATATATAGACCAGTGTTTGGCAGAATCTGTGGACGGCCACAAGCTCTGTCAAGCTTCTCCTGTGTCCTTGGGACAGCACAGTTAGCTCACACAGCCCAGTGTAAAACACATCATTATGAGCTTCAGCATCTTTTGATTTTCCCTCAATCAGCGGATGTGTCTCCTCCTTTGAGAATCCTAAATTGTCTTTTATATTTTTGTATGCAAAAACTGAAGTAAATATGCCAATGCATGAATGTTCAATGAAAACAATTGGATTACACTTATCATATATTTTGTCATGTATGAGCTTACACGTGAGCTAAATAAGTTTCCACAGCAGAATCAGAGTGACAGCTGACATCTGAGCAGCAGCTCAGTCACAGATTATATTCAGACTGTTAATACATTTATTTCTGTGGTTTGGCTAGATCTTTGTTTGTCTTTGTAAAACTTGCTCCAAAAAAAAAAACTTTTTCTTTTGGCTGGCTTGTTGTAAATAGGCAGTTCATGGTTTGCAACTCTGTAAGAAGTTAATTTACCGAGCTGCTTAGACCAAATCTGCATAATCCTTAAAAGACACAGCATGCACATCCAGATAGGACATGACTTTAATGAATAAAAACATGGCAAATATCCAAGATTCAGAAAAGTCTCGGTTCTCTCCACAGTCGAACTCCAAACTGAGCTTCTTTTGTGTGCTGCTTCAAACTGAGCTAAATGGCTTACTTTAGCTTTCTGGTGTTGGCGCCCACAGGCCTGGCAGAACCGGCACCGCCGACAACACCAGTTCTCAAACTGCTCCTGAAGAGGGCGCTCTGACTCCCCCAGGCAAAAGAGATGGAATGGTTCACAGCATACCCGGCAGTAGACAAACTACAAAAGGGGAGATAAAATGTCAGCGTGTACAAATAAAAATCAACGAGAAATCCTTTCAAAAAATACATCACCTCAACGTTTCCACTGCTTGCACACAGGAAGCAGAGCACCCTTGGAGTGATAGGCACAGAGGTGAGTAGGCTGAGGCCTCCAGCCTCCCACGCCTTCTCCACGTCATGGTCCCTCTGAAAATCCACTCTGATACGATGCACTCCGTCGCAGGGCGCTCTGGGCTTCACCTGGTCCCTAGTCGAGGGAGTGCTCAGCAAGTTTAAAGTACTGCTGCTGGGAGGTTTAGTGGTCAGCGGCTTTTGGAGAAAACAGACGAGGAGATACAGTGAAAACGTTAGAAATTATGTGCGTTGTGTGTGGGGGTTCAAGTGTTTTCTTCTTAAAGGGCCAATATCATGGTATTCTTAAACCTTTCAGACTCAACTATATCCATATATCTCATCATATTTTACCTTTAGAACACTAAATAACAATTTATTTTATTAAATATGAGCAATTTTCAAAAGCCTTTTTCCTACCCAGAAGTAAGACGCCTCAATCTCTGAGGCTCCGCCTTTTACTCCTTGTGGGTGCCACCCACTTCATGACTTTAACCTACAGCTGGTGTTGTGCCACAGTACGTTCCCCCTGCCAGAATGTGTCCCCGTTCTCAGACTTCTTTGATTTGTTTTATTGTAGTTACATTTTGTCCCAAGAGTGCAGGAAGTAGGTGAATGATTACGACAGACTTTTTCCAGGAGCTTTTGTGAGTTTATTGTCATGTTTGACTTTTTTTTTAAACAAATTTTCAACTTATGATGAGAGGGGGCACAGATTCTGGCAGGCGGGATCAGCAAAGGCTGTAATAATTTGAACTGAATAATAATAATGATAATAATAGATTATTTAAATTTAAAACATTTCGCCCTTTATAACAGAAAAAGCTGTCCCAGAATAAAGTATATTGTAATCATTCGCCTTCTTCTTAAACTTTTTGGGACAAAACATGAGTGTTGAGAAAAAAAAAAAACCAATAATATCTGAGGCAGAAGCATAAAAGAAAAGAAAAAAAATCAATCTGAGTTCGGTAAGCACAACTAAAATTTATATTCAAGGGATAGTAGGAGAAGTTTCTGAAAAATCCAACAATCTTGACGTTTGTTTCTTTTGCTCTTTATTTTATTTCGCTCCCACTCATGATATACACCAACAAGGAAGTGCCCGCCTAAAACCGAAAGTGCCGAGATCTCGCGATAGGACAGAGTCTCACCACAAGTTACAACAGGAAGTTAACAGTTTCTATTTTTGAACAAACAGAAATATTTTAGGTAACCTCTTTAGGTAAAAGAAATACAGTAAGGGTCTCTGAATTAGCTCTGATTGAATTTCGGTTTGCTAGATTTATGCATTTCTGACAGAAATGCAAGACAAACTGAAAAACTGTTTTTTACTTACTATTTTATCCAATATTTTATCCAATCATTGAGATGATCCTATGCGACACAGGAAGTCTTTTATTTTGAAAGGAAGACATAAGAACCTTTGTCAAAAGCTATGAACTATTTCATATTTTTGAAAAAATACTAATGTTTTCTATGCTAAAAAAAAAAGTTAATTTATGTGTCATAATACGAACAATAATACAAATACAAATCAGTCTTATTTCTCTAAAGGATGAGCTAAGTATTTGCGGCTCCTGCTGAGTTGTGGTCTTTGAAAAAAATCAACCTAAATGGCTCTTTAAGAGTGTAAGGCTGCAGACTTGATATAGGCCATTTAAAAAATAAATCTATAAAACACTTCCTCAGTGGCATCTTACCTTGTCTTTTGGTCTCTGTTTAGTAGATGGAGGAACAGAGCGAGACGTTGGCTTCTTTACCTGTTTTGAGTCAGCTGAGAAAAGGAAACAGACATTAAATACGGGACTGACTTCATAGTAAATATTGCTTAATGTGATTATTTACATACGTTGTGAAATAAAAATAAGTAATAGCACTAAAACAAGTTGACTGAAGCATAGCAGCTTGATTGTGGTCACAGAAGGAGTACAGTGTGGTGGTTTCACTTTCTGAGCACTTAGATTGAAATATTAATACAGGACAAACATGTGCGCCCCGGCCTCTTACCTATTGTAACTGAGCTCTGCTGTTGTGCTGAGTGCTGTTGGGGTTTCTTCTTGGGCTCACTCTGAGAAATCTTGGGTGAGGACTCTTTTGCTAAAGGCGGCTGGCTGGCCGGAGGCCACGGCTGCTGCTGCGCCGTTTGAGACGGTTGGACCGTCTGCGGCGGTGTTGACTGGGAGGGGGAACTCTGGGCTGAAGAAGATGAGGAGGAGGAAGAAGAGGAGGAGGAGGACGACGAAGACGAAGTGGAAGATAATGACGTAGAGGAAGAAGCCGGTGCAGGCTGCTGCGGTTTCGGGCCCTTTTTGCTGCTTGTATTGCTGGAAACGGGGAGCTGTTTGGGGCCCTCCTTGGTCAAAGGTGGAGACTCAGCCTCAAATGGGACTGTGTTGGAAGCCTGAGAAGGTTCGACTGGGGAGGGGGTCGACAACGGGACGGGAGAGGATTGCTTTGATAGCGGCAGCTGTTTGGATTTCTCCTCTCCCGGCTTTCTAGGGGGACTTTCGCTCTTTTTACAGGGAGGATCCTCCTTTGGTGGGACAGGAGAAGCTTTAGGGGCAGACTCTGAACTGGGACCTTTTACAGGATTTTTCTCAGACAACTTGATCTTTTTCTTGTCCTTTCTGTCTTTGCTCTGTTTCTGGAGAAATATTTTTGAGGGCATCCACTGCAAATTCTGGCACTTTCTCATCCTGCGAAGGAAACAGAACGCTCAAATCTCCGACAAAATAAGAATTTATAATTGAATAAAACAGCAGTGAACTAAACCTTACTTGCAACATTGCTTTTTAATATTTCGTCCTCCAAACTTCGGTTTGTCGAGACAGTTGGTGCAGACCCCGCAGTCTTCTGGAACTTGGCAGCCTGAGCATTGGCCACAGCGGCGCGAGCGACGCCCTTTCTTGGGTGGAGCTTCTTGAACGGCTTTTTGCCGCGTCTCCCGTGGCTTTATGGGCGGAGACTGCGGTTCTGCCTCCTCAGAGCCTGCTACTGATGATTTATCTAAAGAAAAAAAACATTACATTATTAGAAAACATTTATTTGTATCCAAAGGACAAAGCCATTTCCTCCACGCTCCAGACACATACACATGTAACTTGCAATTTCTTTGTTGGGTACTCACAATGGATAAAAAGGGAGGGGCTTCTTTTACTTTTTTTTACTGAATACTAGGGGTGTAGAGGAAAAGTGGTTTGGCGATATATTGCGATTTGTCGTCTGGCGATACTTCTATCGATTTAAAACGGTGTCAAGATGATATTCAATTAATTATTTATGTGCGTCCTTCAGCATCTTACTTTTGTTATCCGTATAAACCTCCAACCCCTAGCTGACAGAACACTGAGACTCTTTGAGCAGCTCTACATCACAACAAAACAAGATCTCTCGAGAAACTGGCAAGTGTTAAATATCCAGTCAGCCTCGCGATTTTTGTTTTTATTTTTGTTTTTCTACTTATTTTTTTTTTTCTTAAGATGAGTACTAAACCGAAACTCGGAGCCACATTGCTGCCGGATTTTGGTGCTTCGTAGTGGGCTCAAATAAGAACGAAAAACAGTGTATTACTATTCAGGTAGTTTCTCTCTAAGTCACTATCTTTCAAAAAAAAGTGAAAAGTTTTCAATGTACAATCTTGGTATATATCGCGACACGCATCGTGACATGCGTGTAGCGTAACGCAGTGTATAGCCAGACTCTTGCAGGTACACACCCCTACTGAATACTGGTGCATGTCCAGCACCTACAGTTGGAAGAGTCTTGGTGTGAAATGTCAAAGTGGTGCAAGTCTCGCGAATCTTGCTCCGGGATTTTTCGCCATTCGGTTATATGAAAAATTGGGTGTCATATAATGCCGGCTGGGCACAAACCGCAATTATTAATTTCTCCTTCATGGTAAATTTTCAACAGGTTGGCACACCCGTCACTATCAATTCCAAGTCGGTCATAGGTGAGAGTTCAACCTGGTTTAACCATCGATGTGTTCATTAGTACCTAGAACCCTAAAATGGTTTTAAAAATGAACGCCAGAATTTTTGCATGCAAATTTTTTTACAATCACATAGACGTTTTATTGGGAGTAGTCACTTAAAGCGGGTTGCCGAGGGCACTGTGAACGTAGCTTTGGAGGGATATTTTTATTTGTTTATTTTATGTAAATATATATCATATCATATTTTAACTGATCTGAAAAATGATCCAAACCGTGACCCTAAAACCATGACACGATCTGAATCGTGAGTGTTGTGATCCATTACCCCCCCTACTTTAGATTATAAATACAGAGCTTACAGGTAAAAATTGACAAACAAGTCAGAGGCAGGTCAGCTGAAAATGCCTTACCATCATTCCCCATAGAGGACAGGATCTTCTCTCTCTCTTCCCAGGGCAAGGCACTAAGTGTGGGCATGTCATCGGGGAACACGGCCCGATTACGGCCCAACGCCACAGCAGCACGACGACATACGTGCTTGATACGTGGACCCCGGACCGAGGCCTCTGACGAGTCACTCTCCTGACCCTGCAGGCCACAACATTTGTTTAGACCATTAAAAAACACACACATTTACACACTCATAAAGCTAAAAGAATTTTCATAAGCTTTCGTGTATCTGTTTCTTTATTTGGTTTGATTCACTGATAAAAGATTTAAAATACAGTTACAATAAACCTATTTTGTTGAAGTAACTCTTTTCCAAAGGAAAGCCAGCTCTGCTTTCTTAATAAAGCACCGATACCTTAATAACTCTGAAACTTTCCCTTCAGCAAATTCAAACCAAGATAAAGCGCACGTCTCTGCTTGTTTCTTTATATATTTCAAGAAGGTAAAATATAAAATGTGAGCAAAGAGAAAAAATTTTTTCATGAAACTTTAGTTGTAGATAATCATCAGAACTAACCTGGACCTTATTTTGCTCTACAGGTTTCTGCTTATTCTTCTTTATCGCGATGAGCTGGTCTTTGGCCTTCTTCAGGAGTCCGACTATGCGCTTATCTGGCAAAGGATGTTGCTCTGGTTGCTTCACTATTAAGGAGACGGGGAGCGGTTGTTTGCCTGTTGGCTGCCCTGGAAGGCTTGATGTCTGCTGGTTGGGCGTACTTCGCTTCTCTTTGTCCTTTTCCACATTTTCTGCTTCAGCTACTTTCTCAGACAGTCGGCCTTTTTTAGGTGGACGACCTTTACCAATCGAACTGTGATGAAGGCCACGCCCGTCTGAGGAAGCAGTGTCAGAAACGGTGTCAACGGATGTTGATTTTTTTCTCCCTGGGGTTTTTTTTGGTGAAAGGTGTAAGACGCCACCGTCAGAGTCCCTCTTATCCACCCCAAACAGGCTGGAAGGGGGATTGGGGGAATCGTCCGACGTAATTGTCTTATTTCTCTTCTCGAAATCCTTCCTTCCGTCTCTTTTGTTTTCCTTCTCTTTCTCCCGGTTCTTCTCAAAGTCATTTTCTTTTTCCTTTGGGGCTGACTCTTGGGGAGCCTTTTCTTTGCCTCCTTTGCCAGCTCCTCGTCCTGTGTCCTGAGCACTAGATGGAAAAGCAGAGAAAAGTGGAGAGGGAGCGGAGGGTGGCGTCGACAAAGATGGGGTTCCATTTGCCCCTCTTCTGCTCTCAGGTGTTCCTTGTGCAGCAAGATTCAGAGAAACACCGGGGAAGGTGCTGAAAGGAGCAGGCACTAAGGCACTAGTGGCTAGTGGACCGGACAAAGAGCTGGGGTTCCCGCCGGAGACGGAGCTTGTCAGAACAGACATTTCAGACGTGATTTTCCCTACAGAAATATGGCCTCCCATTTGGCTGCTGCGTCTGGTCATTGAGTGTGACGGAGACCGAGTATTGCCGCGCTGCGCCGCAGAGACCGGTCGTCTCCTGTTGCGCGAGTTTTGAGTGGAAGTAGAAGAATTCTGGTGTGGGGACAGAGAACCGGGGCTGCTTCCAGAAGACGAAGGCAAAGTGACGGATTCAAAAATGCGAGAGTGGGCCTCGCTGGGTGTGAAGCGTGGCGCCCGAAGCAGCGGGCTGCGCTTTGTATGTGATGAGTCGAAGCGTGCTGACGAGGGGTGCTGGTGGTGGGTGTGAAGGGGGCCGAACAGACGAGTGCCCGTGCCTGCTCCGGCGCCCGGCAGTGGAAACGAACCCGGAGCTGCCCCGCCGGCTCCTAAAACACCTTGGGGCAACAACCCCACGTCTTCGAGCGTGAGAGGCGGGGGGCGGAAATTGTCAAATATTGGTTTTCGGATGAGGCCCTCCTTGGCGTACTTAGCAGAGGAAAAACAGGGCTGCTTAGGGTTGGACATGGAGGTCCAGCGGAAAGTGGGCTCCCTCAGAATGGAACGGTTTCGTTTGTCTGACAAGCTGGAGAGCACGGGTGAGCCGGGCAGAAAGGGTGGGATGGGGTGGGGCATCCAGGATGGCTGCTGGAGGTGTTCATTGATGGTAGCTGAACTGGAGGAACTTGATTGGGGAGGCTGTGTGAGAGTAAGAAGAGAAGAAGGAGGAGGAGGTGATGAAGGAGAAGAGGCTGTGGATGAAGCTTGCTGGGAATTCCCAATTGTAGAGGAAGGCATCAGCACTCCCGTTGGAGGGCTGATGATTGGCTTTTTCGCCCTGGTGGCGAGTCTCTCCTTGATCCTCTGTTTGTGACTCCCCCGACCTACGCCTTGTGCCCTGCGGCCTCTGCGATTCCTATCCGACAGCACGTGTTCGGGCTCTGTTTCAGACGGGGGAGAGAGCGGTTGGGACTCTTGCAGCAAACTGGACTCCCTCTCCCCGTGAGAAGACGGGGAATTGTCCTCCTGATCTGACAAAGTCTGCGTGGCCTCAGACGCTTGGGAGTCGCAGGACGAGTCGTCCAAGCTCGGGCTGCTGGACCTGGAAGACTCCGCAGAGGAGAGCTGCGAGGAATGCTGCGACACCGCACTCGAGCCGCAAGACGGCGCGCTGCTGCTAAATCTCCCGTTGGCCGTGTTGGAGCTACTGTTCAGTAGACTGGGAGCTGCTGATGGGACGGCGTGAATAGGCGCAGGAGATGACGTATGAGGAGGTGAGTCAATAGGAGCGGTTGCGCCACTGCTAGCGGTGGCGCCACTGCTAGCGGTGGCAACTGTGACCGAAACAAGTGCAGGAGAAGGGGATGAAGAGGTGGTCGACGGGGTCTGAGCAGGTGCAGAAAGTGCTGAGGCGGGCGTCTCTAACCGCGGCATCTTCGCGAGAATTGTCGAGGTTCCAAAACTGCCCTCATCCTCGATGAAGCGCTTGGGGTTTTGATGATACGGAGGGAAACAGTGCTTACTACGGGCATGATGAACTGCCGGATGTTTTTTAGTTGGGTTTTTCTGATCCCAGCGTCGGTGGATGAGACCGCGCTGCCCCCCGTAGCGACGGCCTCTTTCTCCATCCGCTTTTGTGCTCCTTTCTTGGCACGCTGCAGAAGCTGTTTCGCGATGGTCGCATCGGTCCGTTTGGAAGGGGGGACTATTCTGACGGGCTTTACGTGTCGGGGGCTTTTTCTGAGGCCTACTGGCTTACCCAATTTAGACGGAGAAGGGGAAGCAGCTGCACTAGAAGGGACTTGGTCATCAGACTCATCCACATTCTTCAGTGTAGCCTGCTGACTCGCAAGCTGATCCGTGCCGCTGTCTCCACCTCTGCCTCTAAATGCTTTATGTTTCCCTTCCCCACCTTCAACCAAGGTACACAGCTGTGCAGCAGCAGTTATAGCTTTCAGGCGCTCGGCCGAAGGCGGTCGGCCGGGCCTGCGTCGGGGGACACCGGGCAAAGTCTTGAGGTGTGGCTTGAGAGGGGTCACTTTAGTTTCTGTTAGCCTCTTCAGTTTGTTAACTTTGGAATCACTCCGTCCACCTTTGGAAAGCCTGGCCTCTGCGTTGTGAGACTGAGAAGAGCCCGCTGGCGGTTTTTTTGTTGCCTTTTTGTCCTTCTCCCCCTCCGCCTCCACACCCAACTCAGACTCTTCCACCCGACCATCCTCGTCTGCTGCATGGTTTCCTGAACTCCAAGCTTTCTTGTTGCTTGAAGACGGGGGTCGGCCTCTTCGCTTCTCTCCAGTCCCAGGTGGCCTCCCAGGTGTCCTTTTCTCCTTTTCTGCTGGCAATTCGGGACCTTCGAGTTTGGCCTGTGTAGGGGAGGGAAGGGATGAGTGTGGTGATAAACTTGCAGCGGTTTTCTGAGTCGTCAGAGTCCGTGGGGGACGGCCTCTGGGCTTCTTCTCCTGTGCGGGTGTGCCTCCTGAAACAAAACATGAAATTAGTAAAAACAAAATGTCTTATACAAACAGTACAGTCTTATCTGCATATTTTGAAATCTGTTTTTGATTTACCTGAAGAAAGACTCGATGGACTTTGTGCCCCTGTGTGTTCAGCAAAGGTTCCAAAGCCCAGAAAAGGTCCTCCTACACATCAAAACAAGAAACAAGAGAAGATAAATGTCTTCTGATAACACTGAAATAATTGAAATTGTGAAAAAAAGTAATAAATGATAAACAAGTTAGATTATTGGTCTAAAGGCCATCAACAATTGAGTTATCCCTGAGCTATTGATCCTGACAAATTACTCTGACTTTTAGAATGACAGACCTTCAACTGCAGACAGTCTAGTTTAGCCGTTTGACTTATGGCTGGCTAAGTGTCTGTCTGAATACCCTTTCTAGAAAGTGAAGAATCCTCATTGAGGAAAATGACCTTGTTGTAACGGAGTGTCACCTCTGAGAAGGATATTAGAATTCAGCAAAGGCAAAAGGAGAGTAAGTCCCTTTATTATCTCCTTTAGCAGAGGATAACCAGACCATCATTTTTGAAAGAGAGAGCATAATCTAATTTCACACTTCTGTCTGGTTGCAACATTGAAAGCAGAAATGATAGTCAAAATCATTTATGATTTAAGTCCAAGAAGCATTGAGGAATTGAAGGCACCACAGCAGAATGCTTTGTTGTTCTGGTGCTTTAAATGTGTTTTGGTAGGGAAAGAAAAGGCAAAGATGTGAGGGATTTTTGTAACTTTTCTCATTTAGAAATTCAACACCTCATGACTACCAGAAAACAACTTCTGGAGAGGTTGTGGGATGGATGGATGGATGGATGGATGGATGGATGGATGGATGGATGGATGGATGGATGGATGGATGGATACACGGATGAATAAAGGGATCGGTGGACAGATGGATGGATGGGTGGGAGGATGGATGAAAAGAGGATGGATAGATAAAAGGATGAACAGATGACTACACAGACAAACAAATGTATGGCTAATGGCAGTCTGGCTGCACATTCAGTTATAAAATAAAAATGCATTTTTTCTAAAAAAAAAAAAAAAATGCTCATCCATATGGATGGTGATGGGCATTCTTCTCGGGGCAACAAGTGTCAGAATTGTTCTCCTTCTGCATCGGTCCAGCCTTGTCCTACAGCTTTCATCACTACTTGCAATCAATACCTCCGGATTGGAGGTGTGCATGTCACTTCATGATGTTTATTTATAGAAATGTGTGGGGATGCAGTTAAGGTCTTGCTGGCCCAGTTTAGAGAGCAGCTGCTATCCAAGAGTGTGCAAATGACTACATGCTCACAGATTTTGCAGATAACACACATCATCATGAGGACACCAAACTGCGCCTGACACACACAATATGGAATCTAATTTAAATATATGTAAGCTATAAGCTAACCTGAAAACTTTCATCTGTTCTACATATAAACAAATGGCAATGAGAAACTGTAAATACTGCTGTCTATCCTGGCAGGAGAAACTGATCATCTGACACTCCTCACAGTGAATCTGCATCAGTTGTTTCAATGAATGCTTCTCTCTCCTCATGTTAATAAAGCATCCTCCCCTCTTTGAGCAAGTGGCTGCTCTTGGTTGGTGCTGTTGCAGAGCTCAAAAAGGGGGCGGAGCCCCAACAGACAGCACTGACTTGCTGTGATAGTGCGAGTAGCAGTCAATGACATCACAACATGCAACGCTAATGGAGAGTGCTGCAGGAGCCGCTGACATGTACATGAACTCATGCATTGTGCCTGCAATCAAAAACGCTAAAGGAACTAAAAAAAAGAGTGGCAGACATACATCTACATAAACACCTCAGGTATGAACCGCAAATCAAGATGTAAACAAGCAGAACATGGGACTGAGGGGAATGGGGGAGGGGGCGCACAAGAAAGGCAGGCGGGCAAGCCAGTGAAGAAAGGAGGAGGGCTGTGGAGGAGAAAAAGAGAGGAGGAGGCAGCATCTTGACCACATGCAGCATCAGTACGGAACAGGACTGCAGTTGTCTCCATTTGAAGGAGGGTTTTGAACATTCTCATGCAGGAGCTCGCCTAAATAAAGCAGTCTCACACACACGGCTCCCCCTCGCCTCCTTATTCCTGCTCTCTGCCATGCTCCCCAAAAACGTTTTCAGTCACTCCCTCGTTGCTCGCTCACTTCTTGCTTCCCGCCCACTAGCTGCTGAGCAGCAGCATGTGAAACACGAGGCTCACCACAAGCTCAATGGCAGGAAGGCATGGGGATGTAGCGTCAAGAAGTAAACAAATACTGTAGTAGACTAACAAGATTGAAGGTTGTGCCACCTTTTCCTCGCAACAAGGTAGTAAAACCTGCCAAGCTGGGGGGCATATTTCAGTTTTGCCGCTTAGATCTGTTGCATTTCATCTGACCTTATTTGACAGAAGCCACCAACAGATAAGAGAGAAGAAAAGCAGAATGATTCATTAAGGGAGCAATACAGTAATATCCAGATGATGCAAGGGGCTGTCCCTGCTACTTCTGAGATGGATGAGAGTTTAGTTTCACGGTACTTTTTCCTTTCATTCTGACAGAGCATTTGCATGAAGCTAATGGGACTTTCAAGCCTTCAAAAAGAAAGAAATCTAAACACCTAAAAAAACTGACAGACAATTTGCTCCAAGGATGGGGAACCTCCTCTTCCAACACTTTGCACAAAAGAGCATGAACACAGTCAGTTAACAAAGAGAAACAGGAAAACTGTCAAACGTAAGGATGTGTCCTGCTCTTACACACAGTAAGAGTCAAGTATAGATTGACAGACACCCACTAGCACCCATCTCCCCCCGCCTCCATCCAAGGAAGCGGTAAAGTTTTCATCAAAACTAAGACAAAGAAAAACACGTCTGCATCTCTTGCAATGAGTAAAATAAAACCTGAGCAACACCTCCCACCCCTTCCAACGACACATGCAGAGGTGAAAGCTCCTAGCCTGCCTGCCCTCCTGCCTGCTGCAGCAGAATAAAGCCATGGATGGAGAGTCTGTGACTAATTCTCCACCCAGTGTTGCCCCGTTGGGAAAGGGGTTGGGTTGGGTTGGGGGGGTCGTCCTGCACCCTTTGATATCCTTCCCTGCACTCTTTCAGCCATGCACACTTTGTGGGAGCTAAGATAAAAGCAGACACAAAGCTTCCTGCTCCGGTCCACATGCTGTCTTGCGGATGGTTTGGCGGGTGTGGGGGTCTTCCATTTAAATAGGCCAAACACCTGCTGGACTTAAGCCCCCTCTGCTGCTGAGGAGAACACTTTTTTCTCAGATGGCCAAGCAGAGACGTTGAGGTTGATATATCTATTCAGTATTTTTTTCAAGGAAAACAAAAACTTGGTATTTACATGAGAGAAAAATAATCCCCCAAAAAGAGAAGACACTGAAGTTCACAGTATAAAGGTGAAAAAGTGTGCACCTAATAGATAAATATAGTTACTCATATTTTCTTTTTTTTTAAAGTACACATTCACACAAAGAAAAGCATACAAATGCCTTTATTTAAAAAAAAAAAAAAAAAAAGCAGCAGCCAATGAGATGCCTTTTGAGGCACCCCCTCCAAAGGCTTAGTAATCCATTTCAAAGTGGCAGCTGTCAGAAGAAAAGTCGCTCCTTTTCAGACAGAGATGTGTGTCTGAAGTGGATTCTGTTTTCTTTTTTTTCTGGCATAGGAGGGAGGGTTGGGTAAGTGTCTGACTGACACAAACTTTGGGGTAACCAGGGGCTCAGTAGGATGCACAAGAACGTACATCTCCAGTTATGCTACATGCTAGTAATGAAAGAAAGACCTCCAAGTGATGCAGATGCATTTGGAAACACTATATTTTTCAGATTAAAAGAGGCTGGGGTGTAACATAGTAAATGTAAGTATTTAGGTTTTTAACACTACTGTATTTTTTCCAAACAAAATTAATGTTCTGCATCATATTATTGCAGTTTGTCAATTTAATAATTTGACATGCTGTCAAAATTTTGAAAAAAGTTAACATCAATGTGTTTATTATATAGTTATTAACAAAAGTTCAGATATTTTTAAATGAGAGGAATTATGTACAGAATCCCAGAGTAACTTTTCGACGTTACATATTGATAGTTTTGTGTTAAAGAACAACTCCAAATTTAAAAAAAAAAACTGTTTTTGATCTTTTTAACGTGTTCTTGTAGCTTTTTTCTCATGATGGAGGACCTTTATAAAATAATGTAACATTAAAACTGCATTTCTTTTTTTCTTTATTAAAATAGTGGCGACTCAGGAGCAGATACAAATTGTCATTTAAAAAGCTCTCAGTTGTGAAGCAGCAAGTGAAATGTGAGGCCAAATTCTCCCTACTCCGATGGATGCAAAGACCACAAATAGTTCCATTTACATCTTCATTTTCCTCATCTAAGATGGAATCTGGATCAAAACTGTGCGGCTGGATAGCTCCAATATTGCTCCTCGACATTTTTTGTAGCACTGCTAATGTTAGCTTGGAGTTGTGAGTGGCTACATGCTAGCAAGAAAGCAAGAAAGAGTGTAAACAAAGGGATGATGGGATATCAGTGTAGGCTGACTTTCGTGTCAACAGTCTTGGCAAAAAAGTAACATTGCCACTCTACACAAGAAAATGACAGACTTTTGGCTAAAAATTGCATAATCCTAATTAAAAGAACACTGGGAACAATTTTACAAAAATTAAAAAATATTATTGGAGTGAGATATTAAGAATAAATGTAGAAATATAAAGGTTAATTTATTACTAAAATTATAATCAATAATCAAAAACCTACTTATACATGACTTTTTATATCAATAGTTTACATGTTTTAACTGTTACAGCTTAAAATGTAATTTAAAATATAATAAATCCGTAATAATCGTCTTCAAAATACATTCTCGTTTCATTCTAGAATAAAACATCTCATCGCGCTGTGTTTTGCCAAATAAGTGTCTGTCTGAGCTCAGATTAGGAGCACCAAAGCTGCTGGTAAACATCCCCACTCTGTGTACTCCCACTGCAATGAGCGCATGCTGCTCATCACGAAGGAGGAAGATGGTAGTTCGCTAAGGCGAACACACCCCCACATCACACGGCCCGTCAAAGAAGGGGCTCGGTGTTGTTGTAGCCAGCCCTGCATGCGCACTGTCACTCTCGCCTTTACTCCTCTGCTAGAAAACGCTCGGAGAACCGCCGCTTCGATGGCGCTTGCACACACAGTGCAGAATGTAGCGATGGATCCGACGTCACCAGCAGGCGTTATAAACCCGATATTATTATAGTACTGGTTACGTACTGACTGTGTGATGAAGGGGAAAACATGTCCACCTCCCATTTTCCTATGCATCAGCAATAGCCCCGATGGCTAGCGTGGCGTAGTGCGTAGCATGGTAGCGGTTGTAGCTTAACCCTAAGCAGGAATAGAAATTAAACCGTGTGAGCTTTTAACCCCGATGCTTTGGTTGAGTTTGTGGCGCTGCGAAGGCGGAGGTAAACACGCCAAACCCCCTAAAGCAAAAACACAACTTTGACATGCTCCGACAACGGAATAATGGTGTGATCTGTAGACAGCTAGCATGCATGCTAGCCAAGAGGCTATGTTGGCTAATAAGAGTCGCTAGAAGGTTGACACCTCAACGCCAAGAGTTAGCCATTGTGCTCGTGCTGTTAGTGCCCGGTCATTTATAAAGCTTGTCTAAACCAAATCCGATCAAATGGACAATGTGCAAGCCCCAGGAGCCGCAGGCGGACGCTAAGTTTACGTTAGCTCACTACAGACGACAACATTGAAGCCTCGCTTCCTTTCATTTGCATTGGTTTCAAAACATCTTTTTAGCGTCCCTTCTTTGTAGTGTTACACATAAAATCATTTTGGTTGGAAGCGGGACATGCTTGATGCTTATATGGGACGCTAACTTTTACAGAGTCCAATAAATTTGGAGGCAGAGCAGACGAATTGCTAACTAATAAGCCAGTTGTAACGGCTTTGATATGCTATAATAAATAGGGAGCCCATTATAGTAGAGGTTCGTCTTAAATGGGCATTAAATGATCAACTAAATGCACTAAACCCGGCATCTTCATGCTGTAATCTAGCTAGCAGACTATCGTTAGCACCGCTCCATCCAAACTGTGTGGATGTAGCAACTGAGAGGAAAACTTTCCTGCTTTTTTTCAACTCTTGTCATAAAATAAAATAAAATCGTTGTGTTTATGTTGAGCCTAAATAAAGTTCTTGTTGTTATGCGTTACTGTAGAGTTTCGGGCCAAACACCGTAAACTCCAAGTTAACAGAGCATCCTGCCAATGACAAGTTTGTGGTCTGTAGATGATGGTTCGGGAACCGCAACCGAGAACTCTTCTTCCCATAGGTAAAGAACGGTCCTCATGCTGAGCTGAGCCGCACGGCTTTGTACTCGTAGCTCCCGGCTTGTCTTCTGCTTACCTCTGCACTGCTTGAGTCGCTCGATTCCCCCAAAACATCCCGAAATTTCTGCAGGTTGCTCCCGATGACCGAAGAAACCTGTAGTGCCGCATCAAACCCAGGTCCAAGTCCAGCTGTGTTAGACTGGGCTCCCGATATACTCCGCAAAGAGGCAGTAACCCGGGTTCGGCCCGCTCTCTTCCCGGTACCGGAGTTGCTGCTCCCTCCGGGCCGAGCGGGGAACCGCCACCGACAGCTGTGCGCCATTTTACACTCTGCCTGTCTGCCCTGCAATCAGAGATACCTCGGTGGGCGGAACCCTAACCCAGCACTCCACATAAACAACCTCTATCACAGTGCTGCGCTCTCACTGGACTAGTCATCGCTATTCATGGTACAGGGCGGAACTGACGAAACCCCAACAATGCTTTTTCGTAGAGGTCTTATTCAGGTTCAGGGGCTATGCCCGGGAAAATAACCCTGTGTTTAAAAAACAAGAGGATTCAGACTGCTTCTTTTCTGTCTTTCTAATGGAAGAGAGATCATCTCATACAGCAAAAGTTCCAAATGTTAAAAGTAAGTTTCTCTTTTGTAAAATTGGTTGCAGTTCTTACATGTTAGTGGGTAGTTATTAGTTACAAGTGTTACAAGGCATTTGCTGAGAAAAAAAAAACAAACAGCAAAAAACAAAATAAAAATGTCAGATTTGATTGTATAGGCCAAGGTTAATTTCATTTTTTTGTTTGTTTATTCCTCAAATATGAAGGTCATCATTTTGTAAGCTATTAGTTTTTAAAGAATGATGGGAAATGAAATGTGTCAATTATTCAAAGTTGTTTATCAAAGACTGCATTAATTTGGTATCCAATGTTTACAAATGTGTCCCCCTCACACACACACTTAGACTTTCACACGTACTCACAAAAATCTTTCAACCAAATATAATTGTAATGATTTTCATTGATCCAAAGAAAAATACCTTAATCTCCTGTTTTACGTGGCATTCCTTGACCTGGCTGTTAATTCCTTTTCTTAAGGTCTCACTCTGAACATATTTTTTTATCAATTGTAAAATCATTCTCAGTGTTTTTTAATTATGATTATGCAGTTGTTGGCCAAAATCAATAACCCGTGTTGGTTTTTTTTAATATATAGTTAAAGCCCCATGAGTTGTCACATACCCTGTGTATAGATTTGTTCTGGCATTTGACCTATCCCCTGGGGGAGTGGTGAGCTGCAGACACAGCTGTACTCTGGGACCAGTTTGAATTACCTTAATATTCAGCGAGTGTTAAGCAGGGAGGGATTGACTCCCATTTTTGAGACTTTGACTTCACCTGGACTCAAACTCACAACTTTCCAGGCTTAGAGCAGGTAGTTTATTAGAAATTCGCCTTTTCTAGGCCCCTATTCTTTTTTTTTCTCCACTCTTTCCCACTAGCTTACAGCCTCCAAGACTCCTCATGGATTATGAAGCTTTTGACTGACTCTAATAAGGGTGATCTACATCTGTAGATGGTGTATCAGTCATATAAGTCAAGTTGTTGTTGTTCTGTGTATACATGTACTGTGTTTTCTTCTCTTTCAAATGTAGAGATAAAATAACATTTACAGGTTGTTTTGACTGCTAGTCTAATCAAAAAGACAAACCATCTGATGTATCAGTAAATTTTGTCTTTATTCTGAATTCACGAGCATAGCCCAGAGATGATTCAGCTATTCCCAGTGCGCAGTACTGTACTGCTGGTGCCTGCTTGAGTGTCACACTTAGTCAAACAAACAGGACACAACTGTAAAGAACATAGTACCTTATATTGCTAAAGCACTTTTAGAAAACACAAAAAACAGCATGAAAATAAAGTAAAAGTCCTCTCAGCTAAAAGCACTTAAGCTCAGGGTCCCCTCTTTGATGCTAGTCTTTAAGGCAAAATATACTAGAGATAATCTGATTGTAGATTATTTTAATATGTGGTAAACACAATTCTACAACAGACTTTTTGAGATTTTTCTTTTCTTTTCAGAAAAAATAGTTCATTAAGGGAAGTAACATGGCATTATAAAACATCCTCTGCTTGGTAAACGGACAATCAGTCAGTGTGCTCTTGTGAAAGCAGCTGTTTCTTGGTTTATTTGTCTGTAGAAATTAGAAAAAAAGTTTTGGAAACAAGTTTAAAGGATCTTAGTGGTAATTGGATCTAAAAACAGTTATAAACTATTTGTGGAATATTGGAACTTTCTAAACGAACTTACTAATACAAATTGGTTTATGCAAATATATTCCTGATATGTTAGATGATTTATAACGCCCTGTAGTAATAGTCCAAAACAAAAGGCCATCAGCTATTATCTGTTTGCTCAGCAGCTGGACAGGACAGCACATTAAAAAGAAAAAAGAGGAGTAACTTTTTCTTTTGGAAAAAAATGTTTTTTGAAAGAAGTGATGCCTCTTATTGTCTGTTGGTCACAGTAAGTAGTCCCCAATCCAAGTCCCAGCTGGAGTACCTGAAACAGAACCACCCAAGGGAAACCTTTTTTTTTTTTCTTTTTTGTCTCTGAGCTCCTTCTTTTTTCTCTTTTTATGAATTATTTATGAAATTATTGATCCTTTAAAACAGATACAGAATTACACAAAGTTCAAGACTCCATATTTTTTTCTTGAAAGTTATTGGATAAAGGAAACCAAAACAAAACCCAGCAATGAGGACGACAGCAAAGGGCTATAAGTCTATCTTAGTGTATATAATTGTTACAAAATAGGATTTAAGACAGGAAAATAAAAAAAAAAAAAAAAAAAGAGGGGGTCCACAGATCATCCAATTCCGACATTACTCCTTCTTCCCAAAACCCCCATGGAGAGATCAGCATTGGTCCACAATTAACTATATTGAAGTGTGTGGTTGAATCCCGTGTGTATCTCATAATTTCATAGAGAAGAACAGAATGGAGAAGCAGAAGAATGAGTTAGTTTGATAGTTCATCCAGCCACATTATGAATGATGGAGTTAGTGTAACTTTCCATAACATCAAAATTATTTTCTTGGCTGTACATTTCTGCACATTTAAGGGTGGGCTTTTATTGTGGGCAGTCTGAGGCACACCTGTGCACTAATCATGATGTGAGATCAGCATCTTGATGTCACACTGTGGATGGGGATGATTAATCTCACAAGCAGAAGCTCACTAATCACACATTTAGACAGATTTGTAAACCAAGTTGAAAAAAAGGTAATTTTGTGTATCTGGAATAATTTAAGATCTTTAAGTCCATCTAATGAAAAATGGGAGCAAAAACAGAAGTGTTGTGTTTATATTTTTGTTGAGTGCACATTATATATGGCTACAGATATAGTCCTGAATATCTCTTTTCAGTATGAGTGTAATTTAGGACACAAAACAAAGCTATGAAGGACTGTTGCTACAGAAGTTTGACAGCTGTCACACAAAGGCGACACCTCTGACAGTGTGCTATTTAGCTTCAGTTTTGACTGTGGAGAACTTTAATCTGTATAATGTGGTGGCTGGCACATTTTAACATTTATGCACCTTTGTAAGACCATTTCTCTATTTCTCTCCAGAAATTGGTGCCCCTTTCTCCTCTTCCCATTTTGCCTTATAGATTTCTGAAGAAGGGAAGCTGATTGGTAGTAAAATATACTGCTCACAAAAATTAGGAAACACTTGTTTTATTGGGCTGGCATGAATTGGAATTAAACTGTCTGATCATTTTCTTGTTGGTTAAGCAGCTGATTTGGCCTCGTTAATCATTTCAGCTGTAAGGTGTTCATGGGAATTAACACAGTTCACTTCAGTGGCAAACAATTAGAAAACCCTCAAAACAAGGGACTGGTGTTATTGTGGAGGTCATTTCAGTTTCTCCCTCTGATCTTTTTGCTGGTTGTTTCACTCCGTGCTACGAATTTTTTTGAGCTTGTGTAATTATCTCTACTGGCAGTTCATGAGGAGATTCCTTAACCCTACAGAAGTTGCACAGGTTGCCTCAATTTCTCCAGGATGGCACATCCACACGTCTGGCAGCTAACAAGGTTTAATGTGTCTCCCAGCACAATCTCCAAGACTGGAGGAGGATTTCTAATGGAGACTGGTGGTTATTCTGGAAGAGCTGGACAGGGAAACTAGAACGGTCCTCAACCCCTCAGCAGGACTTAAGATACCTGCTCCTTGTGCAAGGCGGAACAGGCTAAGCACTGCAAAAAAAACCTACAGAATGACTCCAGAGGGCCACTGTGTGAATGTCTCTACCCAAACATATCAGGAACAGACTTCATGAAGGTGGCCTGATGTGCCCCGCGATCCTGTAGTGGGCCGTGTGCTCACTGCCCAGCACCGTTGGACGCTCCAGCTGTATTTTCCTCAAGAAAGCACCAGAATTGGCAAGTCCTCTCCACTGGCATCCCTGTCTTTTCACAGATGAGAGCAGGTTGACCCTGAGCACCTGTAATAGACGTGAAGAGGTCTGGAGAAGACAAGAAGAACGTTATGCTGCCTGCAATGCAACGATGGTTCAACATGACAGGTTTGGTGGTGGGTCAGTGATGGTCTGGGGAGGCATATCCATGGAGGGACACACAGACCTCTACTGCCTAGGAAATGGTGCTCTGACTGCCATAAGGTATCCAGATGAAATCCTTGAACCCATTGTCAGACCCTACGCTGGTGCAGAAGGTCCTGGTTTCCTCCTAATGCACAACAATGCCCGGCCTCACGTGGCAAGAGTATGCAGGCAGTACCTGGAGGATGAAGGAATTGAAACAATTGAATGACCTTCACGATCCCCTGACTTAAACCCAATAGAACATCTCTGGGACATTATGTTTGGGTCCATTAGGCGCCACCAGGTTGCTCCTCAGACTGTACAACAGCTCAGGGATGCCCTCACACAGATCTGAGAGGAAATGCCACAAGACACCATTCGTCGTCTCATTAGGAGCATGCCGCGACGTTGTCAAGCATGCATACAAGCTCGTGGGGGCCACACAAGATACTGAAAAGCATTTTGAGTTGCAGAAATTAAGTTTTGGAGAAAATGGACTAGCCTGCCACATCTTCATTACTCTGATTTCATTGTCTCTACACAATTGAGCCCTCAGTAAGCTGAAAACTTTTATTTCCAGTAAAAGACTTGGCATCCTTTTGTTCCCAAGACACTGCCCTGTCATTATTTGTATAGATATCCAACCTCATATTGAGATCTTATTATCATATTCTTTTAAGTGCTCCTTCAATTTTTGTGAGCAGTGTATTATAGATCTGGGAAATCCTCTTCAAGTGAATGTGCATCAGCTTCAAAGTGTTTTATGTGTACTTTAAAATAATTACTCATTTGGAGATCCTGAAAAAAGTTGCTTTCAAGGCAAAATTTACTGCAAAGTTGAGTTCAACAGGGAATCATTTCTGTGTGGAGTTTGCATGTTCTACCCATGCATGCAAAGACTTCCTCCTACCGTCTAAAATATACAGGTCAGCAACCTTTTTGAAACGGAGGGCTACATCATGGGTATTAAGTCTTACAGAGGGCTACCATTTTAAATAACAAATTTCCTCAGTTAGAGTTATTCATTATTCATAATGATAATATATGTATTATGTATGTATATATATGTATATATATCTATGTAAAGACACTGATTTATCACCTTACAACAATTACAACAAGCTAGGAAACATATTAATATACAGTTCTTAATGAATCCACGTAATTGTTACATTTTTAGATGATCACTTTCATTTCATGGGAAAAATGTCTAATTTTCACTATGTTGTACCATGTTTATCAATTATGTAATGTTAAAAAAAAAATCAACGTAAAATTAAAAAAAGAAAATCTGTGACTCTGAAAGGGACAAAATGGATTTTGAAAATGGATGGACCTACTTCTGCAAATTTGTTTTTCTGAATTTTATTTTTAATAGAACTGCTTTTTTTTTTAAAACATACTTTCAAATAAACCTTTTTCTCATAAATATGCAAATGTCAAATGCTTACAGGATAAAAGTAGGGTTAATTATGTCTCAGAAGAACCAATTTCACATTATGTGCAACTACCAAATGCACTTTATGGATTAAAAAAAAGTTACCTTTTGCAGAAAAACAACTTGAATTATTGGTTTCAAACCTTAAGTGAAGAAAATAATCAAAATAGAAGTGAATGGTGGATGAATGACTGTTTCCCTTCAATGCCAATGAGAGAAAGCAAAATATCTTTAATTACATACATGAGATAATTTCATAATTACACTGTACATCCAAGGTAAACTTAATACAATCACAAGAAAAAAAGTCGAAAAGGGAAATGATTTTAATCGAACACTGTGATCATTAGAGAGTACATTTTATATTTTCCAAACAGAACGAGAGCATGCCAAAGACATCCCATCACAGCTCACTTAATGAAACCCCTTTAATTCAAAACACTTCTTCACAACATTGTCATTATAAGCTTTTCTATTACTCCATTAGATCAATTTATTCAATGAAACAATAAAAAAACAAAGTTAAGAAATAATAAATCAAGTTTTTATTTGCTGATTTTACAGGAAGGCTATGGGTTTTAGGCACAGATACTACTGTTTAGATGTTTGCCCGCATAAAGACGTTCTTTTCCTCATTAGAACACATCAGCCATCATCTCTTAAAAGTTAAGAAGAAAGGATGACTAATGGGCTCAAAAATGATTGCACCATTTTTTATTTGCATTTTAGGGTTCAAAATGAGGAAATATGGTCAACCCAAACGCCCTAAAATAGGACTTAAATGGAAGAAATTAAACAATTTAAAAAATCAGTCAGAACCCAAAATCTGTGATTTCATAGGTTACCTGCTTTTTTTCCTTACACGAACGACAAAATGTCCATGTGTTTTGAGACTGAAAACCACATTGATCATAGCATCTTCTCAGAGTCACTGGTATTCCAGGTTCTCCATCACACACTCACAAGTGATTGTGCAAGCCTCCGATAGCAGCTCTGAAACAGCCTTACAAAACGTCAAACTCTTGATGGTGTTTAAGCAAAATTGTCACTTTCATGCTCAGACTTTAATGTTTCTTGGAGCTATCATTAAACTGTCAGTTTGCATTTATTTTAAGCTTCGGAGAACAGTTCCAAGTTTGCACTCTGCATCGCTGTCACAAAACCGCTTTCAGATGTTGCTTTCTGACTCCATGTGTAAGCAACTGAAAATCTAGTTTAAAGTCTATTAAAACAATCTCTTTAAGTACAGTAGTTGTTCATATGTCAAACTCCTTTTATGCAAGTTAAAAATAGGCTAAACAATAATTGTAGGAGCTCCGGTTTAATGTAGAATATTTACAATGAAAGAGCATATAGTTCCAGTTCATTTTGGTTAAGGGCTCATTCAGCGTTTAAAAGAAGCATGCTGCTTTAAATATGACCAAGAGTGCAAACATTTGCAGCGAAAAGCAGCGTATGATGATAAACAGGTTGAAATAACAACAGCGTCCATATTCTGACTTCTAAAAATACTTACTTTGCATTAGAAAATCAGGGAGTTGATCAGGCATTTAGGACAGAGAACCATAGACGTGTTGCCGTTGCTGAGACTTGATTTTGAGGTTGTAACCAGCAGATGAGCTGAAGCTTACCTGGACTGCTGATGCTAAGATGATCCTGGGAGTATGAACGCGAGGTGAAAAGGCTAAACTAATGTTAGCCTGACTGGAGAAAAAAAAAAAAAATCTGAGAAAAAAACAAAACAAAATTGCCATAAAGCAGAAGAGCATCTGGGCCAGGAGGGAAAACAAAGACATGTTAAGAGTCACAAAGAGAGGTCAGGACTAGCCACTGGGCCCCAGCTGCTTCTCCTGCTTATGTTTCTCCAACCACTGTAAGATCTGCTGTTTAAGTTCCTCGTTTGGCCTGATCTGGTCCATGGTTAGAGGACTGCGGTTGAAAGGATCAGTTTGATCACTGCAAAAAACAAGAAAAACAGCATGTTATTTCACTTCTTCTGAACTGCAGCGTGTTTACCTATGCATTTCACACTCAGTTTTAAAATTCTGACTCCAGAACAATCAACAACCGATAAGCTAACAGGAAAGAACTACTTCTAAAAAACATATGGAGAGAAAATAGACTCAGTGGATTTGTGTGTGGGTGTGTGTGGGTGTGTGTGTGTAATCCTGGATTTGTAACTAGTATCTGCATGTTTGTGTGTAACTTTGGATTAATGTGTGTATATTTCTTAATTTGTGTCTCCGTGCTTGTGTGTAACTTTGAATTTGTGTGTGCGTAGTTCTGGATCTGCAACTCATTCAATACATTTTGTGGGTAACTGTGTGCACTTGCAATTGTGTAATCACATGTACAAAAATTACAAAACAAAAAAATACAAAATACATTACACTCGCACAGCTTAAAATTACAAAAACTTAAAACTAACAACACATACAAGCTTTGAAAAGTAAGCACCATTCCCCTGATACACACACACAGTCTAAACTGCATTTAGTCACAAATTGGATGTGAGACTCTTTTCACATCTCCAGATACGTGTGTAAATGATGTGTTTAAATGCTGCTAGAATGCTGGGTCATTGGAGTTTTCTTATCCCCCGCTTTTAACTGAAATTGTGAATAATATCTGGTGAAAACGTTTTTCCCTAATTCCTTAAAAAATTAAGCGCATCCCATACACAACAAATCTTGAGACGTGAAAAAAGTCTCATATCAGTTTTGTGCGTAAATGAAGTTTCGTGTGTGGGTATCAGGCGACTGGTGTGAACTTTCAAAGATTTGTATGTGTAGTTGGTTTTACGTTGCTGTTATATAAAGTTGTGCGTGTGTAATTTGTATTTTTTTGTGCTTTACAATTTTTGTTGATGTGAAATCACAATTGAAAGTACATAAAGTTACAAAATTTTAGTATGAGTTACAAATCAGGAGTTACGCACACATAAAGTCCTGAGGCTATTTTCTTTCCATACATTTGCAGTAAATGAGCCTTGCAGCTTTTTTTTTTGAACGTAGCTCACCTGAGAAGATGTCTTGCTATAGTGGAGCGGTCCACTGTCACACTGGAGGACGGGAGAAGAACAGGATCCAGCATCAGGGTGGACATGATGGGGTCCAGGAACTCATCTGGAGCGTCTGCATACGTTTCCTCTTCCTGCTGCTGCCTGTCTGCATGCGACTGTATAAAGACACAATGCAGACAAAATTATACATTTTTCTTAAATAATAAATAAAAAAAAATCTATAAAAATCTGTCTGACGAGCCGTGAGTTAAATTAGACCTTTATTTTATCTGCTAGGAGACCAAATGCTACAATCATGTCTCCGGGTTTGTTGATCTTCTTCAGCACACGAAGCGTCTGGGAGAAGAGCGTAGGAGAATACGACCTTCCATCCTTTGGAACTGTGGCACAGAAATTCTCCTCATCTCTGCCAAAAGAAAAATGGTTATAGATTTAACCTTTTTTTTTTTTAAATTTGGCTTCAGATCAAGATTTACACGAAAGAAAAACAGAAAATAGCCCATTTGTTTAGTTGACTAATGATTCAAGGAGGAAGCCCCTCTACCAACCCCAGGTTCAGGTAGATGGTGCAGATGTCAGAAACAAGCTGCTGTGGCTTGAAGTCAAATTCACTGAAGTCCTTGACTTTAAGGGCGCCCATCTTTGGACCCACCAGGTGTTGCAGGAAGTAGTTTAGCATGGAGATAATCCTCTCAGCCAGGAAGGGGTGCACAAAGATGCCCCTGATCTCTGAGGTAAGACGTTGAAAAAGAAGAAAGCTGCAGTTAGTAAAAAACTTTTGCAAGATTTTCTAAAATAAAGAGTGAAATTGCATCAAACCCTCTTCATTGGAAAACACTCTTTTTGTTCATAAAGTGTGAAAGATAATTTTTCAAGATATTTGTTTATATTTCAAATAATTTTTTTTTTTAACTACAGAATTTTAGGAAAACACTTCAGTACAATCACTTTGTTTTTGTTTGTATTTATTGTTCAGAGCTAAAGCATAATATTTCACATAATCTGTCAAATATAATATCAAGAGAAAAGCTCTCAAAGGGGCAGAGGAGGAAAGGTTATCAAAGCAAAGATCTGACCCTAGAAAAAAAAAAAAACGAATGAAAGGAGCCCTTTGAAGATGACATGTAACTGTTTTTTTTTTTTTGGTCTGACCTGAGGTGAGGAAGGCCAGTGTCCCTATGGTCTCATTAGACATGATGTTGTGGAAGCGACCCAGCTGTCCAAACATCTGGAGGCTCGACTCCTTCTCTCTTCGGGCATCTGGGGGAAGGCCCTCCCACTCCCCTCGATCCCACTCCAGCTGCAGAATTTTGATTTTACTCAAGTACTGGAAGAGGACAAAAAGGTACAAATCACAAACCGGAGTTTTTTCAACAAAAAAACAACCAAAAAAAAGATTCCAGGCGAAAAAAAGAGTAACAGGGCAATTTTTTATATACATTAGAAATTGTGACTTACCTGAATAGCTTCATCCAATAGGAAGATGGCGTCATTCATGAGTAAGTTGAGGAACCTGAGAAACAGTGGAGGGTTCATGGCCTCCAGGTTCTCTGATGCATAGTTTGCCAAATGCTGGAACAAAAACACGACCCATGAAATAGAAAGAATTAGACCAAATCTACTGCTGACTTTACAAGGAGCAAACTGTTATTTCAGGAAGAAGAGAAATCCATCTTAGACCAAAGGATTGACTTGACAAAGCTTTAAGAATAGGTTTAATGTTTTCTGTACTTCTAAAACCCTTTGCATCGTCTTTGTTTGAAAGACGTTTTACAAGTTAAACTGCCTTGCCTTTATTTCCTACATAGATATGTGATTTTGGACTAGGGTTGGGCATTGCCAGTAATTTTCAGAATCGATTCAATTTCATTCACCAGAGCCTGCATCGATTCGATTCTGATTTTTTTTCCAATTCTCCTTTTGATTCAATTTAATTTTGAGTTTACGCGGTTTATACATTTAGACACATTTATTTAAAAATACATGAATAATCTATATATATTTTTTTGAAGATATTGATATTAATCTGATACAGTTCACATACAGTAACATTTATTAGTGAAATTATATTGACATTGTTAACACTACCATACAGTGTTATATGGATTCTCAAACAGAGAAGCTCCATCAATTGTGCTGCCTCTCCGGAAGGGGGTTTTAGTTTAGCCAATAGGTGGCGATCTCGCTATAGCATTACACCTTGTTCAAAAAGAAGAAGAATGTATGTGCAAAAACCGGTGCTTTAGACCGTAAATGTTTACTTTAAATAAATATTTCCTTAAAAGAATTTGGAAATTCATGTCTTTGAGTAGATAAAGATATTCATTTAGTCAGCAATCCATGTTTAGGTAGACACAGCATTAGCATTAGCTGTCCTATGGGAAAACCCATTATACATTAGCATCAAGCTAGCGGAGCTTTTATACGTTAGATTGATCTCTACTTTTATGGATCGATTGTTGATCTATTAATCTTAGATCAATTTTATCAACCCATTTTGGACAGTTTGAAAGTTTTTGTTAATATAAAAAAAAAAAAATCCATATGTGAGCTTAAAAAGAAGCCAGCTTATTCCTAACATTCCACAAATACATCAGATTGCCTTCAAAACTTTTTTTAACCTTTCATCACATAAAAAGCTGAACTGGCAATTAATCTTGAAATTATCCAAAACAAGAGAAATGAACTCAGAGTCAGATACGGTCTCAACTGATCTTCTGAAAACAGCTGATCAAGATGAAGACAAAAACTTTTTTTTTTTTTAACCTTAATGCTCTCTCTGTAGTTTTCTTTGCTCCACATATATTTCAGAATGGGATACATGGGTCTTCTGTAGTTAAACTTCTGTTCAAATTGATGAGGATCTCCTGGAGCAAGAAAAGAGAAAAGTAAATCCAGTTAGTTTTAAAGGCTTGCTTCCCTTGCTGAGTGAACAAGAAGATTGACTTGGTGCTTAAAAACAAAGAAATTAAGTCAAACATCTGTTGATAGGGCAACTTAAGTAGAGGTCATCTGGACTTATTACTAGTTTTCTCGAGGTTCTCACTCTGACTCTTTTCTGATTTTAGATATTAAGGAAAGTAATTTATCCATTAATTCACACATGCAATTTAGCTGTTTGCTGCAGGCTGACAGGCTGCCAGTTTCACGATGTCTGAAAAGCTATGTATGCCAAAGGCAGTGCTTCTAGTGGGACGTGACAGATCCACTGCCAGATCAGCAAAGTTTAACATCAACGTCCTCAAAGTCAGGGGGAAGCAAAGCCCCCAACGAATCAGATAGATAAACAAGTAAATAAAGCCTACCTGTGAATTCAATGTCAACAAACACAGTGATGAGGGCCTCAGCCAGCTGAGGTGCATGTCTGTAGGAGCAGAAGACTCGCTCTCTTTGGAACACAATGGGCTGAGCAGCACCAGAGCCAGAGGCTCCATGTGAGGCATGACCGCCTCCAGGACTTCTGCCAACTTTGCTCGCAAATGAGGGTTCTTCATCCTGTTACATCAAACACAGCGGAGATTCAACCAAAAGATAAAATATGGACAGCACGATTCCTCACGGTAGAGTTATGTACCTCTCCACATTGCCCATGAAGACTGTAATGAAGTTAAGAATTTGCTCCAAGCTCTCTGCAGAAGTCTCCAACACATCGTCAGCGAACCGACGCAAAAATATGAAAAAGTCTCCCAAGTTTTCTGCAAAAAACTCTGAGGAACAAAATGAAAGATTTGGATAAATCACTTCTGCCATGATGCTTTCACAATTGCAGCTACTTTTAAAATATTGCTCATATTTACTCAGAACAGTGCTTAAAAATGTTGAGGAAAAACAACGGTTTGTTTCAAGGTGTTGTAACTTTAAGTTGTGCGTGTGTAATTTGTATTTTTTTGAATTCGTGATTGTTGTACTTATGCACCAAATATATTGTACGAGTTACAAATCCAAGACTTATGAACGCACAAATCAGAGTGAGTCTATTTTCTCTCCATAATCTTGCATTAAAAGTTCCCTCGTTTATTGTGGGAGTTATGTTCTAAAAATAACCTGCAATATGTAAAATTCATGAAGTAGGATTCTAGAAGTTTTAAGGCTGTAAAACCCCCATTTCCTACACTTTTATTAGACTGACATAAACATTTTCACAGTTTTGTTTCATAGTTTCAAAGTTCCAACCCTCATAGAAAAATAATCAAAACATGATTGTGAAAATTTATGTAGATTTTGCAAACTGAACCTATTCTGTACTGGAAAAGTGGCAAAGAGTAGATTGATAAACAAGGTTAACAGCCAATCAGGATGCAGAACACAGTACACTGTTTAAAGCTATGAAAAAAAATCTCTAAACAGCAAGATCGCAAAAGTTGAATTTAAGTGAGGGAACACTGTATTTAAAATGCAGAGAAAGAGTTGACCCACCTGGAATATAGCAGAGCATGTTACTCCTCAGCGAAGGGCAGGGGAAAGCAGAGTGCTACATGATCGGGTCCCTGGTTTCCCATACTGATCTGAACGAGCAGCGCAGCAGTGGAAGCTTGGAGGTTAAGGCAGCATTGCAGCATCACAGGCTGCGTGGTGGCAGCTTTGGTTGACAAATAAACAGTCATCAGGCGCTCGAACTGCTCCAAGAGCTGCTCCGTCATTGGGTTGCCGGTCCGCTGGGCTTCCTGGCACGTCACCTGAACCCGGTGAAGAGACTGGTTCATCTTGACCATCTGATCATGGAGTCTGCGGACGTCATCCACACACATAGGGGGTTAATTCGTTAAATTAACTGCAGAGTTTTACGTCTATATTAGTGTTTGACGGACTGAATGTACCTGTGGAAGCCCAGGTACATGGTGAGCTGTGTGAAGATTAGGTTTTCAGTCAGCAGGCTGTAGGACTGCGCAGGCTCTACCTGCTGCTGGGGCGGCACAGGGATCAGGCAGGTCTCTTTGTCAAGACCTGATGAAGACAAAAAGTGGAATAAAAGAGAGTTCAACGGCCTAACATCAGCCAGATAGGCTAGAAGGTAGAAACCACCAAATGTAACCCTAATTATTTTCAAAAGTGAATAGCTCATGGTCTCAATTAGGACCTCGCAAATATAAAAGTAAGTGACCCACAAACAATTATTTTTTGTTTCTCAGGAACGCAAATTCATGGACTCTCATGCAAAAGTGCAGCAGAAGAGTGTTATGTCTTTCAATAGATGACAGGAAATAAATGTAAGCTCATGATATGCAAAAAAAAACGTTCAAAATAACAAGTTTCCCATGCAAACAAACAAACAAACAAAAAAAAAAAAACATGATTTTATTATTTTAAGTTTTTCAGTTTGGAATAAACTGGACAAAGATACTAAAAATACAAAAAAAATTGCTGCATTTAAAAAGCATAATTAAAAGTGGGATGTTAAGCAAATATTATAGATAATATGTAGAAAAATTATTTTATAAAACTTTAAGCAGTTAAGGCCACTGAACCTTGCGTAGGAAAATATGACTAAAAGAGGTTTGTGTAGATAACTGTTATGTAAATGTCCATGTATTTATGTTTATATGTTCATTTAAATTGTTGGCTGGGGTTCATATTTGTAATTTGTGTCAAGTTTGGAATGGGAATGTGTTGGACTCCAAGTCTATTGTCATAGTGACAGATCCACGACATGCTACGTTAGCGACTGTCTGGATCAGTTTTCACCTACACTTTATCCGCACGTAGCTTTTTGCCATTCTGTTTTTTAAAGTTATGCTTTTTACTATAGTTACAAATTGCGTATTTTATATTTCTGTTGTATTATTTCCTTTTCTTCTCTTACTTAATCGTGTTTTTATTTAATGATGTTTGCGCCTTCATCACCAAGACGAATTCCTCGTTTGTGTAAAATCGTACTTGGCAATAAAGTTGCTTCTGATTCTGATATAATGTGACTGGCAACCTTACAATGACACAAACTGTGACCGTCTACTGTTAGTTTAAAGCTCCACTCCAATGAAAAAGGTGTTTTTAAACATTTTCTTATAGCACTTTTCTCATGATAAACATATATAAAGGAATTTATGTTTAAAACTACATTTTTTTGAGTATTTCTTGTCCAAATATAGGTAAAAGTTCAAACTTGTGACGCAGCTGATGAAATGGGCGGGCCAAAGTCTCCTTGCTCCGCCCCATTCTGAAGCAGACATACACTGACGTCTTCGTTTTCCTCATCTAAGTTGGCATCTGGCTCAAAACTGTTCAGCTAGATAGCTCAGATGAGTGTAAACAAAGGGATGATGGGATATCAGTGGAGGCTTACTTCCCCGCCAACAGTCCACCCACAATTCAGAGGCAGATTTAAAATGTCTTTAAAAAAAAAAAGGACAAAGGTTTTTGATTTTGGCTAAAAACTCCATAAAAGCATAATAAAAAAGCAATAGAGAAAAAAAGCGTGACTTTAACTATAACTTCTTAAGAAGCATTTCAACATATTTCAACATATCCAAGACTCGGATGTATCAAACACGTCTGTGTGCTGTGGCAAACCATTCAGCCTTTTCACCCTTCATTTTTAAGATTTTAAAAAGGAAAAAAAAAGTTAAGTGGCCTGGTAAATACCAAAAAGCAAGCTTATTTGGGTTTCTGTATGCTTCCAGGTTAAAATTCACGTAGGCTGAATTCCCAAACATCCTAACCTCTAGCGTGGATGCTACGGTTGCGTCTCTCCTCTTCGCTCAGGTCTTTGAACGCGCAGTAGGTGGGGTTGAAGGTGAGCAGCTTGGGTGAGCACGGCTTGCAGAACGGCTGGCACAGCTTGAGCAGAACGGCGCCCAGGTTCAGGAAAAACGCATCGGAAGCGTACATTTGAAAGAATATCTCTGGCATCTGATTGGCCCAGATCTTGGTGCGCCCGGCGTTGGCATGCAGGCAGTTTCCCAGCCACGTGAGCAGCAGGTGGCGGGTCTCAACCGAACGCTGGAGCAGGTTTTTGAAGATCTGGTGCAGCTTGTCATGAAACTGACCCATAAACTACAACACACAAGAGAAGATGCAGGTTTTTTTTTTTGTGAGAAAAATGGTATGGAATTGCTAAGGAATCAGGGAATGTTACACAAGATGGAATTACTTGATGGATGTTTGCCTCCTGAACTTTTGTCTCCTGGGCGCTGGAGCGTGAGGGGTTCAGGAAGTAGCCGTGTCCTTCTACCACACCGGGGGTTTTTAGTAAGCATGATATACTCAATACAGTTCCAATTAGGCTCTTCTGATACTGCAAACCATTAGACGGGTCTTTCGGTTGGATGTGTTCCACCAATACCTGGAAAAAAGAGAACAGAAAGAAACCTTAAAATCAAAAAGTGGGATACTAATGAATAAATAACATTTTCGCGTGTCTCCTAACCTTAGATATATCTTTATGGTGGCTGAAATATAGGAGAACATCTAGGTAGGAGTAGAGGAGAGGCTGACAAAGGTCCAGCTCTTTGACGCGGCCCTGGAAGATATCCAGCACTGGAACTAGCACCTCCTGAAAGGATCGCACCTCCTGGTCGGAGAGCAGGCCACTAATGACCTCTTCTACAAACTCAACCACCTCCTCTGGCTCTGAAAAATACAGTTATTTTAGAAGCTAGGATGAAAAAAAAAAAAACCCTTTCTTTTGTAGCTGACAGAAAAAAAAACAGATGAGAAAAAGAGAACCTACGTGCTCCCCTGATGCCCTCCAGCAGAAGGTCCAGAAGCTGCTCATAAACATTCTGGTTAACGTAGATCTCCGGAGTGAGCAGAACTGTCCGCGTGTTTGAAACTGTGAGGGTTTTGCAGCGATCAGCAAACGAGTGTAACTTCTCAGGCACCTTCTTTACCTGATTTAAAGATAGACGAGAGTTAAAAAAAAAAAAAAAAAACTGTAGTGAGATTAAATAACTAAAGCATATTAAGAAAAGCCTTGCAAAGAAAAGCGTTTAACCTTTTGGAACCTAGGACCTAAATCTCAGTTTTTGTTTATTATGAATTTGTCTACTTTCATTTGAAAGTAGACACATTTTTATTTTCCAATTTTTATTTGTATTTTCTAATTTTTAATATGTCCCTCAAATTTACAACATAATTGTTTCATATTTACCATTTTATATTTTAAATTTAAAATTTTATTTTCAAATTTTCCATATTTCTTATAAGTTTACAATATTAGTCTTTCAAAATCACAATTTTGTTTTAATATTTCTTTTAAGTTTTCAGTCTGTACTTTGTAGTTTAAAACTTTTTTCAAATTTCATTTTTTTTTTACAATCTGTTTTTTTATTCAACTAAATCCAAATTTGACCCCACATTTCACTTTGCAATGGTGTCCTTTGGTGGAGCCTCTGACGTCAGCATTTATTCCTCTTCCTTCATCTGAAAAATCTGTCCCATTTATTAAAGCATTAAAGCATCCCTCTCATTTAGAAACTACACTACACGGCTCTGTTCTTTCTTTCACACAATAGAATCTCAATCATAGACTATTACTACTTTTGACGTCGTTTTATTATGCTGATGTCATAGCAGGTGTCGCTCGGTTCCAAAGGGTCAATAAGACAACATGAAGACGCACCTCTTCCTTAGCCCTCTGGTAACAAGCAAACAGATAAGGGACTGCACATTTCTCTCCAGCATCCCGGTCGGCTGACAGGTTCACTGCGCTGCACGACGTCATGTAAATGAGATGATTTCCTGGCTCCAACAGCAGAAGGCGGTTAAACAGAGCCTGGAGGACAAGCAAAAACAACACATGATGGAAAAAACATTAACAATAATTACCCTCACTCAGACCAGAAAGTGTTTATGACAGTGTGTGACACACATGTCCCTAATTTACTTCTTAAACAAAACTTTCCCTTTTGAAATTTAAACTAAACTGATGGGAATGGCATTTATTAAGAAGCTAAACAGTTTGTGCTTCCTGTGTCTTCCATTTTATAGCTCACTGAGAAGATAGAAACTCGACGAGGAAAAGCTGTGACTGATGTTTGACCTGCTCTATGTTATCCATGTCCAGCCAGTCCTGCCCATCCAGATCTGCTGCCATCTCCTCCAAGTAAACGCATCGTGGAGGAATCCCGTTACCTCCTCTCAGACTGGGATCACCTGAAGTAAAAAATAAAGATCAAGTTTTGTAAGAGTCCAAAGAATTTACATTCAAGTGCCGACAAAGAGTGGGATAGCACTAAAAAAATAAAAAGCAGATGTACTGGAAAACAAATATGGGTTTAATAACCCAGAGAAGCAGTTCATGTGGAGACTGTCTGTGAAATCAAGGGAGGACTTTTAGCCCCCATTTCCTGAAGCTTATGACTCATCTCTAAGCGTTCGGAGTGATGGAGAGATCCAGCTAGCTCACTGCAAGACTTCACAGCAGTGGAGGTCTTTCTATTGTCTTTAAGTGAGGTGAGTCATGTGGTGAGTTGTTGCTTACTGGAAATTTCTGATTTGATTTTCAAAATACCGACTTTGATGCAACAATGCCCTCTAGAGAAAAACAAGAGGCTGCTAAATATGACCTGCTATCCCATCTCAATTTCAAAGAAGGATTTTCCATGTTAAATGGCCGAATGCTTCAGGTATATGACGCCTTGCTGGTAATGTTCCATTGACTTTATTATAAAGACTTTCTACAGAAACCTGAGTTGGAAGGTAAAATAACTATAAAAAATAATGTTTTTTTTTTCAAAATCACTTAAAACAAAATATAAAATGCATCAACAAACCTGAAAAATGTAATGTATTTGCATATTAATTATTTCCATTTCCCATTGATCCATTTTGAAAGGTACAATGAAAACTTGAATCAATAAATTAAATGATGGACTTCAGCTTTATTTTGTGAGCTGGATTAGATTTATTTTAAAGGATTTACTCAAGACCTAAAATGAGTTTGAGCAGCAAATACAGTATTTATTACCAATAAATATGAAAGTTGTGTTCAATTTTTTTAAAGCAGTATCTATTATTATTAAAAAAAATAACTATAAAGCTAGGGTGTAGATGTAGAAATTTAGAATGCTTCCTTAACCCAAGAACACTTTCACCATAAAAAGTTACACCATCACTTTTGCTGGGTAATTTTTACCCAATATAATCACACTCAATAAAAACATATTTATCATAAAAATAGATCAAAATATGAAAACACATGATAAATAAGAGTAGTTTTTTTTATTTTTCAACTGTGGTTTATGTAACAAAATGAAAAATAAAAACACAGAAAGATCTTAAAAACAAGCAAAAACAATTACTGAAAATCTAGGATTTTGAGAAGAAAAAATTCCTTAAAAAACAAAAAATGATATTGGAGACTTGGCTTTTGTTCCATCCATTCCTGGGACATGAGAGACTTTAACCAGGGACCCAGGACTCAGAAAAATACAACATATTGAAAATCATGTAAATGCTTTTGCTTGGGTGAAAATCACGCGCCGATAGAACTCTGGGTTCAAAGATCCACTCCAATGAATTGTGTTTTTAACATGTTCACGTAGCATTTTTTTCCTAGCAGAGGACCTGATTGAAAGTATTTATGATTAAAACTGTGTTTCTGAGAATTTCCTAATTCAAATCGGTTGGATCAGAAAACTGGATGCTTGAAAATGCTCAGACTAATGATGCAGTTATTGTGCACACCTCAGCCTACTCACGCTTAGGTGTGCAAGAAATGATTGATGAGCATTCAACACTCGTGCTGCAGCAAAATGCAATTTATGCTCAAAACTGTACGACTGAATTGATCCAATGTTGCAAATCATTACGTCTATGTTAGCTGATGTTAGCTTTAGGCTACAAGCTTGCACACAAATAGAGCTCTCAGCAACGGTGGGAGGGCATTTTGCTTTGAGTCATTAGCCCCGCCCACAACCCAGAATTGTATTTCTAATGAAACTGCCGCTGTGCATAAAATATGTCCTAAAACAAGACAAAAGCGTTTTGATTTTGGCTAAAAACTTCACAATCATAATTTAAAGCTCATTCAGAATGATTAATGGAAAAATTATGGTGTGAGTGGGACTTCAAGAAAAGTTACCAGGGTTTTTCTAGCTTACATACTGCCGTCTGATCATGTTTGCACTTACTGTTGTCCAAAGTGATCAGAAATATCCTCTGGATCATGTGATTGACATTGAGTTGTTCGCACAGCTCCTGCCGGGACCGGAATGAGCGGCTGATCTCGGCAACGGAGTCGTCATTGTCATCGACACTGTCTGACACAGAGTTTTCCGACTCCGACTGGCTGTCTCCAGAGTCCTCCACTGTGAGAGCAGAGAGGGAAGAGGAGGTTTGGCCAGATGTTAATGTCAGAGGAAACGGGTGGAAAAAAAGACGAGTTAATTAAACGTGTGCACAAAATTTTGAAACGCCCAGTTTATATTTTTTGAAATCCACTATATAATACAAAGATTAACATTTAATAGCCTCACAGATGTGCGGATGAAAACATTAGTATTCCTCTGTTATAATATTAGAAAATCCCAGTGATTACTAAACCATTTTTAAATGACAGCAGTAAAAATAAACATAAATCTACTGAAACTCAATGAAAACCAGACTCTCTTTTGAACTGCTTTTCAAGAGAATCTTAAAAGGAAAACTCAAACTTACCTGGACTAAAACAGCAGTCGCTGAATTTTTTTTTTTTTTTCAAAATTCACCCCATTTGGATTATTTATAATGAGACTTCTGCACCCGTCAAACTTTTTGGCATACTCCTAACAAGCAAACCGCTACAGTTGTCTCAGTCTTGAAGGGATTGCTTCTCCAGAGAGCAGATTTCTTCAACAGATCAGGAATCATAGAAGGCTGCCTCAGAGTAGTTTTATGTTTTTTATTAATGCATGTTTTTTTGTATTTTGGAAATCATAGAAGTGAAAGATCCATAACCTGTGACTGAAAGCTTTCTGACACTTGGCAGCAAATTTGACTTCAGTTCTCTCTATATTTTATGCACCTGCATGGATTCAAGACACTGTGTGTCAGATGCAGCAGAACAGCCTCAGATCATAACCGAGTCTCCTCCGTGTTTCAGAGCAGGGATCCTCTTTTTTTCTTGGTATGTTTCAATTTTGTGAGAGTGAATACAGAGACAAAACCTATAGTTTTATCAGAAGTTTTGTTGAGCTCTTCTATGATTTTCCTCGGTGGCATAGATTCAAAGGCACTGGAAAGATTCCAAGCTTGGTCCATATTGACACGATAGCTTCACACATTTGTTGCAAAATTGTCAGGTGCACATATATGATGCCAATCTCCTGTTCCACCACATTCCAAAGGTTCTATTGGGTTGAGATCTGGTGACTGTGGAGGACAAGTCCACTGTCATGTTCTAGAAACCAGAAATGATTTCAGCTTTATGACATGGTGCTTTATCCTGCTGGAAGTAACCATCAGAATATGGTACTCTGTGGTCATAAAAGGATGGACATGGTCAGCAACAATACTCAGATAAGCTGTGGTGTTGTAGCCATGATCAACACGTACCAAGGGGTCCAAAGTGTGTAAAGAAAACATCCTCCACATCATTACACCACCACCAGTCTGAACTGTTGATGCAAGGCAGGATGGATCCATGTTTTCATGTTGTTGATACCAAATTGTGATCCTATCATTCAAATGTCTTAGCAGAAATTGAACTTCATCAGACCAGAAAACATTTTTTCAATTTTTATTGTCCAGTTTTGCTGAGTCAGTTTTCTGTTCTTAGCTGACAGAAGTGGCACTGATGTGTTCTTCTGCTGCTGTAGTCCATCTGTCTCTCGATTGAGCGTGTTGTGCATTCAAAAATGTTGTAACCAGTGGATATTTGAGTCACTGTTGCCTTTCTATCAGCTGGAACCAGTTTGTCATTCTCCTCTGACCCCTGGCATCAACAAGTCTTTTTCTGATCCTTCTCTGTGAACCTAGAGATGGTTGTAGGTGAAAATCCCAGTAGATCGGCAGTTTCTAAAATATTCAGACAAGCCTATCTGATACCAACAGCCATGCCACGTTAAAAGTCACTTCAATCCCCTTTTTCCTCATTCTGATGCTCAGTTTGAACTGCAGCAGATCATCTTGATATACATCCCTAAATACATTGAGTTGCTGCAATGTGATTGGCTGATTAGAAACTTGCGTAAGCAAGTAACTAGACACACATTTGCTTTTCTAATTGCAGCTCTGCTAAATAGCATTTCAGAAAAAAATTTTGATTTATTTTTTAATATGTTCATTTATTACAATTTTCAAGTTTTTTTTCTTTTTTCATCTTTTTTTTAACCACATTTTTTCTCAATAACAGAGGGTACCATTAATTTGACCACATCTGTGGTCATTAACAAAACAGATGCATCTTTCTTTGTTTAACTAGTTTTTCTCCTCCACCTGTTTTAGGTTTAATTTTTCCAACTGTTGCTGAAGATAAATAACTGTAACTGTTTTCTTTATAAGATTTTTATGCATGTATGCCATACTTAAAAATGATAATCTAATGTTTTATTTCTATATTACAAAACACCAATAATAAACATTTTCTTAAGAAATCAGAAAGTTCATGTCTGGGAAGGTTTTGAAATTTAGGTTTCATGTTTCCGTCTTTCAGAAAAAACTAAGAAGACAGAGGCCATCATATGGGGGCAACGCGAAACATTAGAAAGAAGCCAGATGTTCAAATACATCAAATGCATGCTTTTGAAAACGTTTGGAAAATAATATCTGTCAGCGGTATGGGGGAATGCAAGTTCTGACTTAAGTACTTATGTTTCAGATATCCGCGCGTCACTAATTCTGTACATAAAAATGTGCTTATTTACATTTTTCACAAGGTGTGATTTGTATTTATTTACTCACATGGTTGCTGAGCAGGTTGCTGCTGTGGTTTCTGTCCAGATGCAAACTGTTTGGCATCTGCGAGTGAGCTGAAGAGGGCAGCAAAGGGGTTGCAGGAGATGTTCTGATTGTTGTTGCCCTGGTCTGTCATCTCACTGGGGCACAACACTCACTCCATGCAAGATCTCTGCCTCAATAAGCAAAGCAGACATGTTATTTAACAGGATATGAGAAGGGGCTGGGTAATAGTTTATAAAAGCTATGCCAAAAGAAGAAGAAAAAAAACTGTGGTTTTCCTGCTAGTTAGGAAAGTTTATTTGGTTAATTCAAATGTCTAACCTGTTTGTTAGCTTCATGGCCTCCTTATCAAGTTGACATAACTAATGATCAACACACATGCTAGTTCGTGAAGCTAGCTGTCAACATCAGGGTATTTGACATACAGCTAACCACATGTGACTATACACACATATATATTAGGGATACTTGTCAACTAGTTAAACATTTAGCAAGTTTAGCTTGTCATATAAACAGCGTTGCAACGAGAATCGTTAGTAAACTAGTTAGCTCGTGTGTGGCTGAGCATGCTAGCTAGGCTGTCAGTACGTCTCTAAGTGAGCTAATATTAAGCAACCGGTGTGTGGAGTTCAAGTTTTCAATGTTTTAATGTTATAGTTAAGTCAAATCGAGGAATGCCGTACCTGTTAGACAGATAAGAAGCTAGGTTTAGCCGATTTTTATCCGCAACGAGCAGTAAACACAGACTGCATACGTCATCAATGTGAGACGACACTCCTGCTCTTTCGAAACGTGAAATGCTTCTGGAGAACTCTTGCATGGAACACCATAGACATGTGGAACACCGGGTAACAGGTGTCTGAAATATATGTTTATGTTTTAAACTGAATAACGTGAAAGTAGATTTTTTTTAGTTTTTGTTTTGTTTTGTTTTAACCAGACTGAAAGTGCCTGCATTTGTTGGGTAATTTTCTTGCACAATAATGGGGTTAAATTTTCCCCAAACTCATTAGAGAATAATGAAGTTTAAAAAAATAAAAAAAAATAAAAATAAAAAAAAAAAGCTAAAATAACATGGGCTTGCATACGTTGTGTGCCTGAGCTATAAAAAATTTAAATTTCCGAGGACACCACTCATTCTTTTATTTAAAAAAAAACAAAACAACATTTTATCTAATTATGTTGTAATTTAATTTTATCTTGTGTTTCAGACGTAAAAATCCGATTTACTGACCTAAAATCGATCCAGGACATATTTAGCCAAAACTTCAACCAGTGTGACTCAGAGATAAATACCTGGTAATAGTGCAGGTAAAGTTTTCAAGATCCCTTGTATTTCATGCAAGATAATAAAGTATACATTAAATATGTGTACAAATAAACAAGAATGAATGACAAATCCATTTATATTTTAGTTTCTGAAAGTTCAGTCCACTGTTGTTTTTCTACATCAAAATAACACTAATAGAACGTTATACCACACTGTCTGATCTTATCTTTACAAAATTAAAAGTGTTTCCACACATTGGATTGTAATAACTGAATTGATCATTTTTTTCAGCCTTCACATGTGTGTTGTCCGCTGTGATAGTCATTTGTACGACATAGTAAAACAACCTACCACCTCTCAATCCGAACAGTATTTTCTAATATCGATTATCAATTTATCTAACTTTGAAATTATTTTTTAATAGTTTAGGTCGATTCAATTTGATTCGATTAACAACTTGCCACAGAAAGGTTTATCTGGTTCGATGGTAAAAACAGAAATTGATTCATCAATTGATCAATCGATTGTTACCCCCTTATCAAAAATTGCCTATAACCATTAATATTTTAATACAAATGTACAATTTAGAGTTGAGGAAGAAGTGAAATAAACAATACTGTAATCTTAACGTTTTAAGCTACACTTTAAATCCTGCACCATGGTCTGCTCACCGATAGAGGGCAGCAGCAGAATACATCATCAGACCTAGTTTTGTGTAAAATGTTTCCCTTTTTTGCTTGTGAAAACTTGATTCAAACTCGTCTAACTATAATTATCAATTTGAAATAGAGGCTGTAGTCCTACTTTAAATTATTCTTAATGATAAAATGCAAAAGGAACAGATTGCACAAGATTCTTTTTTTTTCTTCTACTGTTAAAATTGTTCGGAGCCTAGAAGGGCTAATCGAGTACATTGTTGGTGTTGTTCTTTTTTTTTTTTAATCAACTGGCATGAACAATGAATAAAATAAATTGCCATTACATAAAGTCTTAGTAAGTGAAAGCCAAAAATTTAAATTGTTCATGTACCAATAGTTGTGCAGAAAATAAAAGTCCCCTCAATACTTTGTGATATAACTCTGGTTGATAAAGATAGATATCAGTTTTCTGTAATCTTTATCCGAAATACACATACTAAAGCAGTTATTTTGGCTATTTGGAAAATCTTACACAACTTCCTGGATACAATTTTTCCTTTTTTACATTCTGTCTTACAGTTGAAGTGTACCCATGATTAAAAGCTACAGCTAGCTACAGCCAGCTCTAGTCTTGTTCAGAGTTGTGGTTGCCAGTGAATTTCACAGTTTTGACACCCCCATCCCACACATAATTAAAAACAAAAAAAGTCTTTTTTTTTTATGTTTTATGACATTTTCCAGCAAGGGATGTTAGAAAACAACAGTTTAAGTCTGAGCAGCTTCAAAGTTGAACACTGTAGTTAAACAAACCTGTACTAAATACAGGGAAAAAAACACATTTTACAACTGTACATTAATTTACATATTTTTTTAACAGAAAAAGCAAAATATACATCTTTATAAAAAATAACTTTATCATTACACTTTACCTTGCTTTTGATTTGTTAATTTAAACAATCTAAACATTTTCCACTGATCTACACTTTTCATGTGTTTACCATATATTCACAAAAACTCAAGAGCTTCACAAAATTACAAAATAAGTGATCGTATGTACAGTCTGAAGGTAGTTTTGTGAAAATGAAATATCAAAGTGGTCACAGTGAAATGTCTTTCAGAACGTGTTTCTGAAACAAATCTTTGCTCGCAGTAGCTCTGGTTTTTTAATGTCCTTGAGGTTTCCCATATTTTTTGAAGTCCTCTGACTCATTTATTTCATATGTTTCCGGTCAAGCAGTCAGTGGAAGGACGTAGCGCTTGGTGTCAATTATTTGCCGTACTGTGAGCTTTTGCCCCGTCTCAGCCAGTCCTTCCAGGGAGCCTGAGCTTTGTCCTGGTTGGAGTCTGAAATCCACGAGGAGGACGGCTGGCGCGTCCAGGTGGAAGCCACTTTGCTGGGTCTGCGGAAGAAGGACATCCCATTGGAGGGGGGCTTCTTCTGAGGCTGCTCCAACTGCTGCTGGGACTTGAGCTGCTGGTTGATGACGATTTGTATGTCATCCTAAGGGATAACAAGAAAATAAAGAAAAAGTTTTAAATGTTAGAGACTATTTTTTTCTGGATTTAGCATTTCTGTTTGAGTTTTCTTACATTTTAGCAGTTTAGAATTTTATTTACTTAACATTTTTGGGGGTTTCAGTACATAAATAGCACACAGATCAATGTATTTGTGTTGGATTATTGCAAATTACAAATGTTATTGCTCATTATCATCTTATGCATTCTTGCAATCATTAAAATTCATGCAATTTTCTGTAAACCTAAAACATTTTTAAATCATTACATAAAACAGAACTTCTGACAATAGACAGGTTTACATTGAGTTATTATCTATAAACATTTTTCTGCTGAGAGAAATCTTCAAAACAGAGAACTAAGAATGCGTCACACCAGTAGATATATTTGTGCTTTAGACATATTATTTACAACATACTATCAAATGACCTTTAATCAAGCAATAAAATTTATCTTTTTTTTTTTTACACAGTTATTGAATATATCTTAGTCACAATCTGTACAGTATAGTTCAATAAAGATAAGAGAGAAAAAAACTAACTTATTCAGGAAAGTTTTGTGTTTTGTAAGCATGATTGTGGAATTAAAAACTAAAGTTGATTAGTTTGACAGTTTAGTCCAAAATGAGATGAAAAAATTGGAAAAAAGTCAGAAACTCTACACTTAAGAGTATAATCTAGAGAGTGTATTCACCAAATGAATGCAAAGAGTCATAGAAATGTCTGATGCCCTATAGGTAGTACTGTGAATACAGGGTTTACATAAAAGCAGCAAAACTAGCATCTTATTGTGAAAGACGCAAATGTTAATCAGATTTAATGGCATCGTCTTATCCAGAATATGAGCTTTTCATTTATGACATATGACTAAAGTTCTGTATGGACGCATTAAAACTAGCTGCATTTAGAGAAATGTAAAGTTATCTGACCAGACTAGACCATTTTGTAATTCATGATATGGATTTTGAATGACAATATCCAAAAAGAGTAATAGGATTGTTTGATCAGAATGTTTAGATAGGTAATCATTAACACATTCCGACCTGAAGTAGCAGTCTACCTGTTTTGAATCCCTATTGCAAAATAATGCTTCGCTAAGTCAAGATTCATTCATTATTACACAAGGAAACAGGGCAGTGTGCATTGCTACTGGCTCTCTGCATACTTCAATACACACAAACCACAGAACAAATACACAGCACTGCTGTGACCTCAGAAAAACGAAAAATCCCATGGCAGGATTCACTCAAAACATACAAACAGCAAAAAAATGTCTGATTTCTCTTTATTAGGTCGACTAAAATTTACATTAATTCCACCATCTTAGATCATGTTTGGCTCTTAATGTCTGCTACACCTGCTGTGTACTCCCGCCTTCATACTGAGAAAATGTACCTATGTACACAGGAAATTAAAACAAAACCAAAACACACAAAAATCATCTGATAAGAATCATGAATGCAAAGTTAGAAACTGATTAAATAAAATGAACAAATTTGGGATTTGTTATGGAGTATGGAGGATCTACGATGTAAATCTGAAATGGACATTTGTTCAGAATTTAATATGGAATTGGTAAAATTGAAATCTGCATTGATATTTATATGTGATTTTTTTTTTACCCTAATTGTGTGTCCTAATACAAGTTTATTGGAAGAGCAATTAAACAGTAACTTTAGGTCCTACACTAGGATTTCATTATGTATTAACTCAACTCATATTTAAAGGCAGTAACAGGTGCAACATAGATGATATATCAGGGCAGGGGTCTGCAACCTGAGGCTCCAGAACCACATTAATCCTCCATTCTGGCTCTTTGGCATTGAAAGTAAAATGCACACAAGTTGAAAAAATAATTGGCTTGTAGTTTGGGTTATTTATTTTAGTTTAATTTATTGTACATCCATTCATCCATAATGATAGAAAATGTCATGTTTAACTTGCTTCTATTTATTTTTCATTTAAGTAAATCTACTACAGCTACACTTGATAAATGAAAAGCTTAATGGCCACGAAAACTTTAAAAAAGTGTCTTTTTCTAAACATAAAATGGGACTTAGCAGCTCTGGCTGGGTTTTGGGGAGTACGAAACTGGACCAAATGGCTTTTCTTTTTTCTCCTTTCAGCATTAAAGAATGCAGAGTCCTGCATGAAAACATCACGGGCCTTGAAAAACAAAAGACACTCACCTGCCAGGCCTCCAACTCCTGTGACAGCTCCAGTTTGCGTTGGATGGCTTCCAACAGCTGGTTGTTCAAAGACATCATGTCATTCTTGCTTCTCACCAGCTCAGCTTCCATCATGTTTTTCCTGCAAAGATGCAATAAAACCCATTTGAGTCACTTATTCACTTATAAGATCTCCAAACTTAAAAGTAAAATAAAAACTGCCAAAGCTACATAGATATAGTTTTCTAAAACAATATTTCTGCATGTATTTTTACACAATAAACTTCCATATTTTTGGTTGCTTAAATGTCAATATTGAGAAACGATGAGAAACTAACTTGGCTATGGCTTCATCTCGATCTCTGATAGCCTGTTGGACCATGTCGGACTGATCTTGGATGTTTTGAAGCTTTTGCTTTATATCTGCATTTTCCTGCTGCAGCTGAATGTTCTGTACAAGAAAGAAAACAAAAATCACACTTATACTTTAATAAAGCAGCCTTGATTTAAAAAAAAAAATGTTTTTGATATAGACATTCACAGAAATATAATCAAAATTTTCATGGAATTATTGAATGAATCATACTTGTACTGTTTAATAGTTTGCATAAAGTCTAGAGCTGCAACCAGCATTCAAAGTCAGTGGTGGTGCAGCCACATTCTAGCGTAAGGGCGTTCCTCCCTTTGGTTAACATATTTGCTCATCAGTAAGTTACCTGATCTCGTAGCTCCTGCGTTGTGCTTAGATTCCCACAGTGATCCACCGTCCTGCTGACAAAACCCAGATTCAGCTCCTGGGTCAGACAAAATGACAGAGAGATCGGGTGTCAGACACGCAAGGGTTTCTGTGCTGTTGGCCGACACGCACTCAGAGGGTGGAGGACTGGATTTAGTTACATTGTTTATAACGGACGCTAGGGGTTTGGATTGAACACAAACTAGATAATGAGATGTTCTTGCCGATGGCACAGAAAGAGTGTCAGTTGCACTTCACTAGGATCTAGTTATTAATTTGTTCTCGTGGAAACAATTTAGTAACTCTAGGAGTCCATATAAACCATGATGAATAGTGTATCATATTAGTAGACAGGCTGCTTTATGGATTCATAACAATGACATTTTCTCATATTAGACAAAAAAATACAAGAGATATTTTATCTTTACTGCAGATAGAGCAAAAATGTTGGATTTAAAGATAAATAGTAGTTTTAAAAGGTGTGTTCATATAGAACATGCGTAAAAAGTAGGCTATGCATCTTTAAAAAAAAGAGACTTGGATGATGTAGATGTTAGACTGATGAAATAAAAGCTGGTGTTTTCCCTTCATGTCTGGAACATCAGTGCTTCCATTTCCCCTCTTTCGACCCTCACCTGGGGGCTGGATGCCTGAGTGGCCACAGTTTCGGCCACTCCCTTCAGCCGATGCAGAATCGACACCAGGTCCTCCTGTTCCTGCTCGACCTCTGACCTCCCCGGGCTGCTCAAACCCTGGGTCAGCGGGGCAAGTAACTGGAGGATGGACTGCATCTCTTTTGTCATCTAAAAACAATAATAGATAGATAGACATATATGTTACATTTTGTCTTAAAAAGCCATATAAGTAGTTTATACTGAAGGAATACTTTTTCTTTCTCATTTTTTTCCTCACAGAAATGACAACTAACATCAGGTGTTTAGAGAAAGGGATTTGGACAACATGACCTCATTGCTGTCTTGAACTTCCCTGACTAAACCTGCATCACGTGACTGTGCTGATTTCATGATAACAATGTCATGGAACAGGTTTATTCAGCCCCAGTTTCTACAAGCCTTTATGTGTAAAGTGACAAAGTAAATTTCTAAAATAACTTTGTGAACTTGAACAAACATTTTAGTCTACAGGCAGCTCTGTGAATTACGTCAGAAGTATAAGAGCTCTCCAGCATTGTGGTCACGATGAACAGGAAATGTACTGAATGAGTCATGGACATCAACACATGACCTGTTTTCCTGCTGCAACACACGGAGGGTGAGAAAACTTCCGTCCTCTCACAGAAATAATTCAAACTTGTATCTTTAGCCAGCATCGGTTCTTCAAGTCATCTCCGCTCAAGGACGTTCACACCATCTCTTTCATCGAAACAGAAGTCACTCTGACATTCAAACTTGCACGAAATGTTCTGTCGTCGTGCTGCTCCTCAGTAACGTTGCATCTGGCCAGTACATGTTGTTGTTTGCTTTTTTTCCTGAGCTCTCCATACACGTCTTAAGCTTGGTGATGTGGTGTGCAGTGATCACAGGTGTATACTGTTATCGGTTTAGTTTGCATAGATACACGAGGAAACAGGCTTGACAGGTGTGCAGCCGTTTGGTAAATAAAACTGACTGATTCAGTTTCCTCAGGCAAGTTAAATTCTGTGAACTTGTTCTGTCTAATGTTTGGCATTATCTGAATTTTGTGAAAGTGACTCAAATTCGGAAAAGAGGGCAGATCTTTAGAGCAGAGGTCTGCAATCTTCAACACTAAGGCTGCATTCAGACTGGACACATTTGGTTAGCTTAAAGTGAACCAGAGTTTTTTTTCCCCAGATAAACTAGAACAAGTTTTCAGTCCAAGTGGACCAGGACCCGCTCTCTGACCCAGCCTTCGAGGTAGTCTTGGCTTGTTTCCAATCGAACTGAGCTCAGGTTCGCTCTGACATTCCTCAGTCTGAATAGGCTCCGTGCTCGTAGCCGGGCATTTTGGGACTTAAACAAAATAGAAAGTAAGCAGCCAAGAGCCGCGGACAAACGTGGAGGAACAATGAGACACAGCAAGTGTGGGACTGCCATAGTTTCTGCCTCTTGCAGCTTGCTCTGCCCTCGTAATTACTAGCCAATAACCAAGGACATTTTAAACCATCTGCTTTTGTTCAGAAACTTTGGTTCAAAACAGAAGTGTCCAGATGAAGGCACTCTGACTACCAACCAAACGCAAGGTTGAAGACGCGATCCGGACCAACGGCCTTTTCCAGTCTTCCTCCACTAATTTGCGTTTCTTTATTCGAGGTTTCATGTATAGGCAGATTTTTTTTTTCCAGTCAAGCTCTTACGGTTAGTCACAAAAACTCGACAACTCAAGATGCTTGTATGAAACTTCTGCGTCTGAAGGAGGGGCTGCGGCGCAGGTGAAGCGCACGCCAGCCCACTGGATACACCCCCCCACGCCTGTGTGTACCGAAATGGCATCAGAAGCGGCTGAAAGAAATCCTGATATGCTGATGAAGATTATCATGGAGGATAATTATCATCCAGACCAGGTGTTTATATAGATGAAACCAGCCTCTTGTCCTTATTTGATGCAGGAGGAAGCATGAGCTCCTGGTTTTAAGGCACAGAGTGACACTCCTCATCTGCATCATCAATGATATTGCTGTTCTGAATTAAAAAAAAATCTATGTGTTGAAAAATATTCCTATGTTCTTAAATAAATGTTTACAAAGCATGATCAGAAGTGGTTTTGATGGTTTTATTTGGCTGCGGGGGGTTGGTGAGACTGGGGGTTCTCCATATTCGTGTATTTCTGATATCTCTGGTCCCTAACCCTTGCAAATAAGGGGTTACACCCTAAAGGAGCCCGGTCTTATGGACCAGAACTCAGTAGAAGTCACAAAAGCCTTACCTATCCCTAAAAAAAAAAAATACATTTATTTATATCTATTGTTGTATTTTGATCTATAAAACAAACTTTAGTTTTCTGCATACATGTCATTTGGTTAAATGCTGTTTGAAAATGGGAATGTTGGTGCTGTTTCACTAAAATTCTGTGATGGTGTTGAAGTAACAAGTCTACCTCTTCTTTGCTGACCCCGTAGTCTGCGGTTTCCAGCTCAGACAACAGGGAGGCCTCTCCGCGGCTCCTGCTCTCCTGCAGAGACGCTTCCTCCTGCAGCTCCTCCACCTGAGCCTGCAGCTGCTGCGAGCGACTCCGCGCTACATCCACCTCCTGCCGTGCCTCAGCAAGCTGACACCACGAGGGAAAAAAATAATAATTTATGTCAAATAAATGAATTACAGACGTATGAATCTAAAGTTAAGACGAAGCACAAAGTAAACCATTTGAAATTATATAAGATTTTATTCTCACAATTTAAAAAAAACAAATGACTGTGGATGGCTAATGAATAAATGAATGACTTTCAGCAGTGAGGAAACCCTGACATGGCAGATTCCAACTGTCAACCTAACATGAAACTAAACAAAAACAAGTGGAAACCAGACTTGTGAATGACAGGCACAATGAGGAGAAAGAGGCCACTGCTTTGAAATTCTTTCTCAATCCCATCGAAACCCAGCCTGTCAGGCAGAGAGTACGAAATCCTTTTGTTATTGAGGCTCCCACTCAAACAGAGTCGCTCTCACGGCTGAAAACTCTTCCTGTGTTAAAGGCGCTTGTATTTGTGTGTTGCTCACCTGCTGGTTGTGTTGTTGGTCAAGTTGTTCGTGCTGAGCCAGCCGTGAATGTAAAGAGGCTAAACTTGCTCTCAGTTCAGCATTTTCTTGATATGCACTCTCTAAGCGCTGCCCCAGCAGCTCTTCTTTTTGTGTTAGGAGCAACACCTGAGAAAACACAAACATATCAGTGTGAACAGATGGATGATGGGAAATGAGGGAGAGCTTATTCTGCAAAAACAGTTCTGCCCACAACTCAGAGGCAAATTTCTAATGAACTTCTGCTACTCTACAAAAAACAACACAGATTTTTTGATTGTGACTTAAAAATGTATACTCATAATTAAAACACCACTGGAAACTGTTTTACAATAGATCATTGGAATGGAAATTCATGATAAATGTGCATAATCTGCAGTCACTTAACCAAAACCTTTGACTCTAATGAAACACTGGTGTTTTTGGTGCTTACCTGCTCCTTCATGGCACTGATCAGCTCCTCGTTGTGCTGCCTGTCGGGGTTTCCCTTTTGCTGGAGCTCCTGCTTCAGAGCCTGCAGCTCAGCCGACATGGTTTTCTTCACCTCCATCGCCTTCCCATGCACAACATGAAGAAAAGCACATTCATGAATCCAGTAGAGAGCTGTCATGCATTTTCTTTACATAAAAATAATAACTAAAGAAAAGGTGGTTTAAAGAGACAGAATCAAATATTTGGGGCAGAAAAATGAATTCACCTGTAGCGGTTTATAAACTATTTCTATTCGTATGTCAAATGAAAACCTTACATAAAAGGAATCATCTAGTAGCAGGACTTATGTCATTAGTCAGAAGAGTGTCAAACATGTGATCATGATGACAAATTTACGCTTGGTTGCTTCCTTCTTGGTAATAATGAGTCTGTGGACTTGGATGGAATGAAGAAATGGAAATCTGAAAAGTATCTTTCTCACACTAGAATTATATATCAGTCCTGCACAGACAGACCGGGTAGCTTGGAGCTGTTTAGTTCCAACCACAACCCCCACTTTTCCTCAAAAGTTGCTTCTGTCACAAGATCTGAAGGAAACGTTACATGACTCACCTTAAAAATAACCCTCAACATGATTTTTTTTTTTGCACTTTTACTGGTTTCTCAATCAATAGGAAAGCCTTAAATCACTCAGAATAGTTAAACAGAAGGAACTATAATGTTAGCGAGTCTGTTCAGGCTGACCAACCATCCGCCCCCCTCCCCTCTGTGTCATGCTCTGGGACCCTAATTCCTCTTTAGTCAGCAGTTTGGCGAGTCCCTGTCAGGACCCATCATCACCAAATAATGCAGGATGAAAGGCTGAGCTTGGCAGCAGATGGAGCAGAGGGCTTTTTGGTGTCACTGGTGACATCATTTAACAACAGAGGAGCGGGTACACTCAGACATCATGAGGGTAAAATTAGGAGAGACAGCTTGAGAGGGGGTGTCTGCAGGAAGTGAGGCAGACAGAGGAAAGGTCTAAGCTGACACTGGTGGGTACGAACAAAACAGACACCAAAAATGACAAGAAGAGGTCTTTAAAGATGAAAACCCCCCCGCCCCGTCGGGAGTTGTCACTGAGGCGTCCTCCTCCTGCCAACATGGGCCCCCCTTGACAATAGAAGCAAGGTTGGACGCAGGGCGCTCGCTTTATTACAAACAAGTGCGTTGAGATGGTGTCCCTCCACGTGGCCCCCACCAAACCTCCGGCCCGCACCCCTCGACAACAGAAAAGCTTCTACCAGCTGACGACCCCAGCCACAGCAGAGCCCCTCGGGGAGCAAAAACAAAAGACGGCTCACCCCTGGGATGCTGGGGCATTTGGATATGAGAGGAGAGATCAAATGGAGAAAATTACTGATTTCTATCTCCCCGCAATATGCTTTGTTTTTGCCTTTTCTGTGAGCTGAGTGATGCTAACGGAAGGAGCAGAGGTCACAGGGGCTCATGTGTGCAGAAAAAAACCCACTTGTGTGATTCGTCTCCACTGTCCAAAAGCATTGGGAGGAGAGTAAAAGGTGAAAAAGTATTTGTTAATGTGAACCTGAAGGAACAATGGAAAAAAAGTTAAATTTTAACTTCATGGAGAAAAAAACCCTGATTTTTCACAAAAAAAACAACTTTTTATGGTTATTAGCACTAAATATACGTTATGTCCAAGATTCAAATGCAGTTCCACTGCAATCTATTCTGAGCATAATATAAGAGATATTCTTTTTTTTCATACTATATTTTTAAATGTGACACAAATAACCAAACATTTACTGAAAAGAAGTTGCTATTAATTTAGTTTTCCTGCCCAATTGCATCACTACCTGTTAGAGTCTTTCTATGACAAAACAGGAAAGAAGAAAATCAGATTAGATGGTAACAAAACCAAGATGGAAAATATGAGGATAATGTCAAATTAAGGTTTTAAAACTGGAGTACACTAGGACGGAGTCTATCAGTAAATTAAAAAGTCAACATTTTAATAGGTTAGAGTGAATAGAGACTCAGCTCTTTGAAAATTGAAACAAACCATTAAACTGAATCATGGGGAAAATTTTGACAGTTTTATATGGAGAAAGGACCATTTTAAAAGAAGAACATGAGGGAAAATATTCAAAATTCTGACTTAGAAGCTTACACTTTCATAATTCTCTAACTGTATAGGATTCCTTTGTACGACTGAGTATTAGGGCCACTGACGGAAGTATAAAAGCTACATTGCAAGATTAAAGCAGTAAATCTATGAGTTTATTCTTCTAAATTTACAACTGTAGGTCCATTACGAGATTTGCAATAATACTGCACTTCCCATCATTTTTTCATCCATGAAAGACAAGATCTGTGGAAGGTTTCCTTCTGAAGAGGTCCAGTTTCTGGCATATTATTTTTTACGGTCTTATATTACTAATAATTTGAGTTTGGGTCGCCAAAAGGTTAAGAATCACTGTTTTTTAAACCTATCCCTAAATAAAGCTTAACAAAATGCTCAACGTCTTTCAATTTTTAACATGGCTCCAATAAAAAGACAACTTTAGTATCTTTGCTCGTAAATGTATGACTTTTTTCTGGTAAACTTGTATAAGTATGTTTTTATTAGATTTTTTAAAATACATTTTTTACTTTTTTCTCATAAATGTATTTTAAAAAATCTAATTGAAAGACTCTGCATTGCTTTAATTTGTCATAAAGATTTAAAAAATAGGGTTTGTTTCAAATGTTTGAAACTAACTAAAGTGTTTTCGTGTTTCTATGTCACACAAAAGAACCCCCAAACAAAAGTATCATGTTATATGTTCCATAATGAAGGAGAAAGCAGTTGAAATCCTACACCAAAGCACGGCCTCTAGAACACAACGGCTGTTTTAGGAGCAGTTAGGTTGCCGCATACTGAGTAAAATAAAGTAAATACCATGCCTTTAGGTGTGCAAAATGATGATATGAACACTCTGTTTGTCTTCACAGTTTATTGAAGTTTTACTTGTCAGATTAAATTCTGCTACTTAATAGCTCTTGTCTCTACTGTCAACACTTCCACTACTTCTTAGTCATAGACTGCCAGGAAACCGTCATCTAAAGTAGGTTAAAGAAGAATCCAACAATGTTTACCTCAAGCAGCTGCTGATAGAGGAATGGTTTACGTAAATGAAAAGACAGGAACAAAAAATAGAAAATACCAGGAAGATAGCTGCTCTTTGATCATCTTCTCTGAAAGCCAGATTTAGTTGGATCAGTCACTGTGACATCGTTAACAGCTCAGGAATTCCCTGCAAGTTTCCCACAACCATCTTTCATGACGGAACAGAGCGATATCAAAGACAAAGCTTGGCTGAATTCTTTCTCTCTCAAGTTTCTGTGGTGAGATACCAACACCTTTCTCAAGATTCCAGCCATGCTTTTTTCTTTTTGTTTTACTTTTAAAATTAAAAACCTGCAAGAGGAAAATTACACCTAAAAGTTATGCAATTCTATCTTTTGGGAAACTGGTTAAAAGTAAAAACATTATCTCAACAATTCTAGAAATCAAGAGCTACAAAAGCACAAAAGAACACCTCAAAGAACTTTGACTTGTTTTAGTTTATTCCTCTTTAAAAGATCCACTCCAATGAAAATCATGTTTTTGGTGTTTTTAACATAGTCTTGTAGCATTTTTCTCATGATAGAATACATATATAATAGAATTTAAGCTCAAATCTTCATTTCTGAGTATTTCTTTATTCAAATTGTGGTGAATCAGGAGTATATTAAACATAATGTCATTTGAATGGGCTCCTAGTTGTGACACAGCAACTGAAATTGGTGGGAAAAGTAAAATAAATTCATTAATGTCTCCATTTTCCTCATCTGAGCTTTCATGTGGCTCAATCAATCAATCAATTTATTATTTGTAGAGCACTTATAAAAGCAGATGCTGCCAAAGTGCTGAACAGAGAAGTAAAATCAATAAACAATAAACAACAACAAAGAAAACAATAAAAGCAATAAGACAGTTAAAACAATGACAAAGTGAGGTACAATAAACTAGCTGAGCCACTACGTCTGCACACTGGAGTTAAAAGCCTGGTTAAAAAGATACGTTTTTAAAAGTGATTTAAAATCACTGACAGAACCGGCCGACCTGACAGAACGGGGGAGCGCATTCCAGAGCTTAGGACCAGCAACTGAAAAAGCTCGGTCTCCTCTGGTCACAAGCCGAGTCCTGGGAACCGTTAACAACATTTGATCTTCAGATCTGAGGACTCGGCAGGGACGGTAAAAATGTAAAAGTTCAGAAAGATACTGAGGGGCCAGACCATGTAGACATTTAAAAACCAAAAGTAGAATCTTAAAAACAATCCTAAAAGAAACAGGCAGCCAGTGTAGAGCGTGTAAAATTGGAGTGATGTGCTCACACCGTCTAGTCCCCGTTAGTAAGTGGACAGCTGAATTCTGGACCAGCTGGAGATGGCGGAGCAGAGACTGGTCAATGCCGGTGTACAAGGAGTTGCAGTAGTCCAGTCTGGAAAAGATTAATGCATGGATCACTTGTTCCAATGCATGAGGAGGAAGATAAGGCTTAACTTTACTGATTAGCCTCAAGTGATAAAAGCTGGACTGGACTACTGCACTGACCTGCTTGTCAAATTTAAAATGCCTGTCAAGATTCACCCCAAGATTTCTGATAAAAGGAGCATCTGAAGGGTTCAGGGGGCCAACAGCACTGCAGCAACCTGTCAGCTGGTCGGTTTTACCAAAGACAAAAACCTCTGTCTTATTTTCATTAAGGCAGAGGAAGTTCAGTTCCATCCATGATTTTATGTCTGCTAGGCATCTTTGTAGATTGTCCAGACATCCAGCTCCACCAGATTTTAAGGGAAGGTAGATCTGGACGTCATCTGCATAGCAGTGGAATGAGACATTATGTTTTCTGAAAATGGACCCCAGTGGCAACAGGTAAAGTAAGAATAAAAGAGGGCCTAAAACTGAGCCCTGGGGTACACCATGATCAAGTGGAGCCTCTGATGAATAAAACTGTCCAAGTTGGACAGAAAAACTCCTACTGCATAAATAAGACCTGAACCAGCTGAGCGCTGAAACTGAATGGCTGGATAGCTCCAATACACCTCACCAGTGGTTTTTTTTTTTGCATTATTATGTTAGCTTGGGATTGTAAGGAGCTGTAAATAAAGGGATGATGGGATATCAGCCAAAGCCACAACTCATTTCTGTTCAACTCCCATCACTCAGCAGAAACTACGTCCATAATAAAAACAACATGTATATTGACATTGGCTAAAATCGACAGAGCTATAATGGAAAAAAACACTGGGAACGATTTTTTTAACCGATCAAGAGATGATTGGACTGGAGTAATAAAGTCACAAACATGAGACAGCTGAGCTTCAAAGCAAAACTTTAAAAGATTTTCACTGTTAGGCTCTTCAAAATACCCGCTAAAATTCAAAGCTACAGCTATGGAAGCTTGTTTGAAAAATCCTACTTCATTCTTTCAGGGTGTTTCAAGATTGACGTGACTTCACGGTTTTTACTCCTTACATTTTAAACTCTGAAGAATTTTTGTTTGTTGATTCGAAAGAAATGAAGAAACGCAGCTTTGCATCAATTAAATTCCTCCGTGGTTACGTGACCTTCGCAAAAACAGCTGTTTCTAACTCACTAGTTGATGTGACAGATGTAAAACACGGCAGCATTTTGTGCCGATTACTGATCTGGCAAAGCGTTTGGGACCTCTAAGAGCTCTTCTAAGGATTTTTCTGCCAACTGTAATTGAAGCTCCATACATGTTTTTAAATGTTGGAGCTCATTCATCCAACAATATCTGCATAACTCACCCCCACTGAAGCAACGACCACATCAGGTAACTCTTCAGACATAGATCTTCACTCTCTCCTGACCTCTCGTTTCTGGCTTTTACAAGCCAACAGTATCCGTGGACACACACATGAACTAAACAGCCTCACAAAATATTTCCTCCACTTCCTTCTCCTGAAGTGGTTCAAACAGACCAGAAGGATTTCTATCTTAATTGTCTTTTTCCTGAAACTCAAAGGAGTCCTGTAGTTTTTCTGCTTTCATAGTTCCTTATTCCTCGGACCTTGACTTCTGGGAGGGTTTTGGTGCTGCTTGGATTCATTTTTAACTTTTGTGCTCAACTCAAACTGTGGAACAACACAAAACTCAACTCAGTGACTAGTCGAGCGGGACACAAAATACCGAGGCAAAAACAGTCCACGTTTTCTCAGGCTGGAAAAACACTCAAGGTCGTCCAGCTGCGACGTTCAATAAGCAACTCTAGTTTGACTGATAAGAAGCTGTAGGCCACACGTCACCAGCCTTATTTTCCTACAAGAGATTACCATTTCCTTGGTATCCAAAGTTGGGAATAATATTAAACTTTCAACTGAGGGAAGATAACTCGCTTGAGTCAGCAGGATGCCGTCACTGTTCTTGCTCATTACATCAGGAAAGTGTCCAAGTTCAATGTTAAATTTGTTACTCATTAAGCAGATTCAAGAGTTTAAAAAATGCTGACAAAGAACTGACATTTTTATAACAGATCCATCATCCCATCTTGTTCACAATTAGGTTGTATTCTATGACTTAGGGCAGGCATGTCCAAAGTCCGGTCTGTGGGTCAATTTCACAATGAATTTTGGTAATAAATGTATTCAGGCATAAAAGTCTGCTTTATGTTAGGAAACGAAAAATATTTCATTGAAAAAAGGTTTTCATTAAATTGTTAATTTATTTTTAAAGTCCCAGTACTCCTGTATTTTTTTTTATTGCAAAACTGTTCCCATTGGTCTTTCAATCGTGATTATACCATATTTATACCATATTTAGCAAAAATAAAAAAGTCTGTGTTGTTTTTTTAAGGCATGTTTTCGTTAGAGCTGCAGGAGTTCCTTAGAAGTTTGCTTCTGAGTTTTGGGCAGGACATTTTAGCAGAAGTTAGCCTCTGCTAATTCCCTTGTTTACACTCTTCTCCGTTTGCTTATAGCACCTTGCACGCCCAGGCTAACACTAACATAGCAAAAAAAAAAAAAAGACAAATAATGTTGGAGATACCTTGTCATACAGTTATAAAACCAGATGACAGCTCAGATGAGGAAAATTATGACGCTATTTGCAAGTTGTAGCGCAGAAAGGAAACTTTGGTCCATCCATGGCAGATGCTGCGGGACAATCCCAAGGTCTTTTAAGCAGTGGGGTTTTTAATCACGATTTGAATAAAGATATAGTCAGAAATGCAGTTTGAGTCTTAAACTTTTTCATATATGCCCTCCATTATGACAAAAATGCCACAAGAATACCAAAATACGATTTTCATTGAATCATTCCCAGTGGTCTTATAATTGTGATTAATTAGTTAGTTTTTTTTTTTTTTTTTGAAATTCTGGGTTGTGGGCGAGACTGTTGGTGTGGAAGTTAGCTCCGCTAATATCCCATCAACCCTTTGTTTACACTCTCTCGTGCTAGTTTACAGCCTCTCACAACCCCAAGCTAACATTAGCACAGCAAAACAACAGCGACAATATCTGAGCTATCCAGCCATACAGTTTTGGGCCAGATACCAGCTAAGACAAGAAAAATTGAGACGCCCTATAGAGTTGTTTGTCTGCAAGTGAACGCTTCAGAATTGGAGCAGAAAAGATAGACTTTGGCACGCCCATTTCAGTAGCTGCGTCATTAGTGGGCATTTTTTCAAGCATGTGGTTTTTCATTTGCTCCTAATTTGAATGAAGAAATATGCAGAAAATTAGTTTCAAACATGTTATTTTATATAAATCCTCTACAATGAGAAAAATGCGAAAAGAACTTATTAGACACAAAAAAACGATTTCATTTGAGTGAGTCTTTAATGTTATCATAAGACTTTAAAGAATGCTCGCCTTCATCAAACTGGCCCTCTTTGCAAAAAGTTTGGACATCTCCAGTTTAAGGATTCGAGGAAACAATGGAAAAGCTTAGGAAAATGTTTTTTTTTTTGTTCAACTTAAATCAATAATGTCAAAGATATTCCATGGTTAAGTGAAACCTCATTGTTAAATCTGAAATAAGGTCAAAGCTTTCACTGCCCCTCTTGTTTACATATAATTTTCCTCCTACTCCACGTCAGGAAGGATCATTTTCCTAAAGCCAACAACATAGTATCACAACATCCCACCAACAATCACCACATTTTTTACTCTCCAGCTCACAAGCATTCTTCCTTCTCATGTTTTGAGATGTTCTTGCTCCATCAACAGCCTCACAGTCTAACCTCTGTCTATCGAGAAACACAGACTGATATCAAAGAGGTTACGTTTCAGCAGGAGGATTAGGTAACGGCCAGACCTATCTAGTTCAACTCAGATTGCTTGCAACCTTGACAGCAAGTGTTTGTTTCGGCCGGGCTTAGTTACCCAGGTAGCCGGGGAGGTGTTCTTTGGACCATACTGAGATCGTGGAGTGTAGAGAGAACAAGATTAGACTTTCCATAACTCCCTAAAGGTACACTCAAAAGGGACTCACCGCGTTGAGCTCCCCTTTGAGGCGAAGCGTCTGCTCGCTGTGCTCCAGCTCAGCTCTACTCTTGTCCTTCTTGGCCTCGCTGAGCGCCTGGTTAAGTTGGTCCACCTGGGCACTCAAATCCCTCACATCCCTCTCCAGATCCCCCACCTGGCTCTCCCACTGGGACTGGCAGCCCTCCAGCTTCAGCTGCAGCTCATGCCGCCCCTGCTCCAGCTCCTGAACACAAGTAGAGAGGGATAACGGGACGGGATCAGTTTAAACTTCTCAATAGGGCTGATAAATCCTGATATCTTATAAAAGGTTTTTTGGATTGAATTAAGTAAAATTTACAAATTCTAACAAAGTTAAACATCAAATCTATTTTAAAGTAAATAGACGATGAAGTTATTTGTTTATAAACGAGAAAAAAATGTTCAAATCTATAACTTAAGAATACAGTTTAAGAAGCCTATTCATTTTCTTGAATGCCACCTTAATGTTCTTATTTCTCAAAACTTTTAACATGAATTTGACTATGACTATGAGAAACCACAGGATCTTGTTTAGTCTGTGGTGGGGACAAAGTGGACTGAAAGGAACGCAATGTGTGCAGGACACCATTATCCTCACACATTCATCTACAGATGACAAAAGTGTAAATCAGTTCCCGTGTGGGTTGTTTAAAGCATTAGCAGGAAACTACAAGAAGTGGCAGACAATGCGATCCATATGAAAAAGAGCATCTGTGTGTTCTTCGTGGAATGTGTTTGTTTGTGTTAAGCAAAGGGGGAAACGTACTATTATGCGAAGGTGGGCGACTGCCTGGAGCACTAAAACGTTTGAGGATCCCACACTGAACACTTAAAAAATGTCTAAAATAATTTCAAAGCCCATTATTATTTAACCTGAAAGACCCATAAAACTGGGGACCAGCATGGGGAGACCCAGACTTGAGCCCCTCTTGTGGCTACATGGGCTGAATCCAAATTCTTCCCCTATCCCTCTAGTTGTTGGGGCATTTGGAGCTGTAGTGGTCTCCAAACTTGTTTTTTTTAAGGGGAAACCATAGTGACTTAAGGCTTGGTATCACTCAACCGGGACAGGTGATCTGCGTTCCGATGTGCCGTGGAGTAGAAACGCATTTCCTCAAGTGGGTATGTTCTGAACCGCAGTAGTTCAAATTTAAATGTAAGTAATGATTATTTGTTTTGACATCACTTTTTCAAGGTAAAAAAAAACAATGTCTGGTAGGTATGCACTGACGCAAATGACTGGTGAATATTGATGAAATCATCGAGCAGCAGAAACGTCCAAATTTGAAGACAGTTTTTTCCATAACTCTCCATTTGGAGGGATAAATATAGAGGTAGGCTGGAGTCAGGCAATAGTGAAGGGTTTACTTTGGGACCCAGTCCCTGGGAAACAAACTCTGGTTTCCAATAAACCTGTCTTGCATGAATTAAAAAAAAATGTAAACATGATTTCTCTTTTTTAAATATATATATATAAAACATTAGAATTCTTGACTGTGACGATGTCCAAAAGTATGCTGTAGAGGGCTCCTTGTTGATGTTGGCCTGGGCCCCCCAAACTGCTAAGTACGCCCCTGGGGTTTGATCCAAGTTTAAGGAACCTCTTTTCAGAGAGTATGAGACAAATAAAGAGGTCCGAACTTACACACTTTTGTTAATTCCGTACCTTATACATTCTAAAATACGTATTATTTTTAATCAATTTTAAATGTAGTCTGAAAAAAATAATAAAAAAGACCTCGTTTCCAAGTTATGAAAAGATAACAGCACGTGAAGGATCTGTCCCCACAATAAACGCAAATATTCTCCAGAACTTTTTCAACACATCTGAGATTATCGTTCTTAATTAACAGCCAACGCAATATATTTTTAACTATTAAAACCGTATGTAACGTGAAGTGAGCTTACCTCCAGCTTGTCTGCGTATTGTTCGTGCAGCTTGTCGCTCTGCTCTTTGAGTTGACGGTTTTCCAGCAGCAATGCCTTTCCCAGCTGCGCTGCCAAAATAACCTCTTCCTCCTTTTGTTTCAAAGCAGCCACCAGTTCAGCGGGGTCTTGATAGTCTGTTATTTCCTCCACCCCGTAGTCGAAGTAGAAATCGTCCTCCATGTCCATTCCCTTGGACTGGAAGTTCCACTCCCGCAGCTGATCCATAACTGTCTAATTTTAATTACTCTAAAAAGTTAATAAAACAAACAAAAAAATAATAAACCTTTCAAGCACACATGTGGATTATTTACGCCATCATGACACCTGTGCTCACGGTCTGTGTGAGAGTGATCTGTCTCCTCTGCTTTGAGGGAGTGTGCTTCTGTCACCTGAGCCAGCCTGCTCCTCCACCTGTCCTCATCCGGGACTCTACCGCGCCATGCGTCATCATGGAAACCTCTCAGAGATAGTATACCATAAACAGCTTTATATTCAAGTTTTACGTTTCATATATAATCAACCACATACTAGAGACTACTGGAAACATGCCCTGAGATCATGAGATCTTATTTTAAAATCGTCTCCAGTGCTCTTTTCGTTATGATAATGCAGTTTTTAGTTCCCCAATAAAGTCATTTTCTAAAATAAATTTCTTCTAGAGCAGCAGGAGTCAATTAGAAATTCATCTAGAAGTTGTGGGAGGGACTGTTGGCAGGAAGTAAGCCTCACCATTTTTCCCATCATCCCTTTGTTTACACTCTCCCCAGCTTACAGCCCTTCGCAACCCTCAGATAACATTAGTGGTGCAACAAAATCGAAGCTATCCAGCCGTACAGTTTTAAACTGGGTTTGTTTTGCTCTCTCTCTCTCTTAAAGAAAGCATGCAATTTAAAATAAATTAGTTTATCATTTTTGACTAAATTTCATATTCACAGATGCAAGTACAATAATCAAAATCCAGTTTTCATTCATTTTTATTATGATGTCGTCTGCTATATGAAACAGATAAGTGACTTTTCAGACAAAAAGACATTCAAATCCATTAATATAGTTCAAGTTAAAATCTATTTGATTGCATGTAACACCCACTGGCTTTTTGTTCCATTGTTCCTTGTTCTGTATACTGTTTGTACACTATTTATTTCATAAAAAATAAATAAATAAATAAATTTTCTTCTGGGAAACAGAAAAAAAAAGTTTTCAGCCAGATGAGGAAAACAAATAAGTTTAATTCTTGTTTTTCTTTTTAAACAAATCAATCAAACAAGCAAGCATTATGCCAGGAGGATGGACTAAAGCCTACAAACAAAACCTGCCAGTGATGTAGGCAACCTTTTCAATAATGATAAAAAATAAAGTAGAAAATTAATTCTTTAGATGAAAAAGAAAACATTAAATTATCAATACACATGCCCAAAAGACTCCAAAACATCACGAGTGTTGACAGTTTCAGGGTCAGAAGAGTATTTAACTGATTCAATATAGTTTTTAATTTCAATTAATACACATTGAAAATATTTCTTATGAAAATGTGCATTTGTGGATATTAAAATTTGATAGTATTATCAATAGATTAGTTACATAGAATTGTTATTTTTTGATTGAACAATTGGTCTTTTTACAGAATAGGAACATTTTCAATAGTGTTACGCTGCACAAAAAGGGAAAATTCCTCCCACAAGGTGGATGTAAAATGACTTTTTAAAATTGGTGAGAAGTTGTTTCATTGTCCAGTTTGCAGGAGCAGCTTTTGTCTTTATGGAGATGGTACTTTGCTGGGTAGCACCTGGGAAGAAGTTTGAACCAAACATCCCAGTTTGTTGGTGATAAAATATTTTGAATACAATGTTCAACTTTTTTTTTCATTCAGTTTCCAAGACAAGTAGTGGTCACATAAAGCTCAGTTACAATGTATTGTTTAAGAAAAGATCTCACTTTTTGGCCTCTTGTTAAAGATCTAGAAGGAGAGCACATCTTACTCATAGGGGTCTCAAACAGAGAGAAGGGATATGAAAGTAAAAAAGAAGGAAACCACAAATTATAGCAGGATTGCACAGTTTTGTATAGGTCCATTCATGACCCCTTGTGGAAAGAGTTGAGTATTTTTTATCTATCTTCTTTGGCCTCTCCTCTCTGGTCTGTCTGTTTGTGCATGCATGCCCATGAGTCTCAATGCTTACATATTATGCTTTGACAGCAAAAGAAATTATTTGTTAATATTTATCACAATCAAGAAAGCTCAAGAGAAATGCTCATAGAATATCTTACAGGTGATACAAATTAAAGACTTCATAGGTTTTCTATTTTAATTATAGGCCTCCACCTAGTAATATACTCTTTCTAATGCTTTTGGTATTATTTGTTTGTTTATTTAGTGACATTTTAGAACAAATAACTTCCTCAAAAAAAAAAAAAAGAAGAAATTGTCTGCACGCATCAACTCCGGCCGACAGGGGGCAGTATGAGTTCCAGCCTCGAACAGTGAAAGCAGGAAGTAATCACTGTAAACACACTTTAACTCGACCGACTTCTGTCTCATGTAAGTTTTTCTGTAACTTTTCTCCTATGGAGAGGAGTTTAGAGACCCTTTCTGCAATTAAAGCTCTGGGGTAAGTCATATGTAATGCCCACTTTCCTATTAGCTGTTTTTTTTTTATGTTTCATGTTATTTTACGTATTCCCCAATGAAAATAACAAAGTTTGCCTATTAACCAAACGTTTTTGAAAGTAAATGTTATCAAAAAACGTTAAAAAAAAACTTGTAAGTAGAGATTTTTATTAGAAGATACTCAAGAGTCAACGAATACAGGGTAAAAGATAACACAGGCAGGTAAGTTAGCTGACTTTTGAACAGGCTTTATACTTCAAATGGAAGTTCTAGCTTCAACTGCAAAAAAATGATCTGCTTTTGTGGATAGGGTAACCACAAAAATAGCCCCAAAATACGTCAAAGTTTGATAAGATGGAGAGTAATAGTGATAGACAGTGACTCTGCAATAAGCACCACGTCTTCAGGGTTTTGGGTCAAATCCAGCTGCAAGTTAGTAATTAAAATATTCCGGATATCAGCATCTCTACCAATTCCAAATGATAAAACCAGGTGAAATACATATTCACGTAAGGAAAGAAACGAGTACAGAAATCTGCAAGTCTTCTGGTGTAGTGTTTTTTTTTGTTTTGGTTTTTTTTTTTGTTTTTTAAGTTACTTGGTCAACTCTATAAGAAACTGGGAATCAAGACGCTTCAGATTTATATCCCTGTGGGGCAAACAAGTGTTCCTGACCAGCTCAGTGGTAGAGTGTCTGTCCTGAGACTAGAAGGCTGTGAGTTCGAATCCATGACTGCGACACACCAAAGACTCTTGGAGATGGAACCCAAAGCCTCCCTACTTGATCCTGCACAGGAACTATATGGTTACTTGGAAAACAAACATACTGATACATTCATTCTAAAAGCTGGAAATATACAGTATGAAATTGAATTATCAGCTCTATGTTCTGTAATAACGGATTATAAAAGATAAAAAAAAGAATAAAAGGTTGGCTGGAGAGCTAAAGTTCAATTCAGCGTATCTGACTTTTATATCATTTCTAGTTTCTATTAAGTTCTTTTATTTCTGCTTAATGTTTGGCTTATTTTGTTGATTGCTCAACAAAACATAATTTGTTGAATGTGTTTACCTGAAGACTTCAAAGTCCTGCAAGCACCGCTGTAAGTTTTCTTACATTGTGAGGAATGATTGTTTACACTTGAGTTATTGCGACGCCCCTTACATGCATGACGGGACAGACTGATGGTTTTGTTTTTGTCCAAGCAGTTTAGACGAATGCGACTTGTGATGAAATGGTCGTCCATATTATATTTTTTTTTTATCTTTAATTTATTCACTTATTTACCTTGTTAATATTGACTGTCGTGTAGGCTTTGCAGTGTTAGAGACTGTTGCTGACATGCTGGCCAGCTGAGTTTACCTGTTGGCTCTCTTCCTGTTCAGATACCCCAGCAGCTCCTGCCTCTCCGTGTGCAGGTGTGATGAGCTTCCCTGTCCTCTGCTCACATGGCTGTCTGCTGAGCTCAGGACTGTCTGTCCAGAGCTTAGAGGTGAGATGAAAACTGGGTATTCTGTCATGTTTAATGCACATTGTCCAATGGAAACACTTATTTCATGTTAAATATTTTAGTCATTGTTGTTGTATGTCCGTGTTTCTATGCTGTGTGTAAAGCATCAGTTTTGAACAAACCTTTCAACATGTCAGTAGGTGGAATGGACTTGTTTTGGAAAAGTTTACTCAATCTGTAGGTTGGGGCCATCGATAAGTAACTGATTTGAATACATTACTGCGATAATGCTAGTGTGAATGCTGTAGGCTGAATTTGGCCACTGAAGATGCTGAAAATGATAGCTGAAATCTCTGAAGCTAATAGCTGAAAACGCTGAAGCTGATTGCCAGCTAAAACATTAGTTAAAAGCCTGCGTTAGCCAAATTAGCTAACATGTAGCTGAAATATTACCTAAACCCTAAATAAGCCCAAAAAAGCCTAAATTAGCCAAAATAGCTACAATGTATCTGAAATATTGGCTAAACTTCAAAATAGCGTAAAAAACCTAATAAATGCCAAAATAGTCCAAAAAGCTAGCATAATTGCATTATATCCTCCAACTTTTCTGCACTCTTATTCTATATAAAACGGTTAACCGACCATTAAATTATTTTAATAGTCGATCAGTCGACTAATCGTGGCAGCCCTATTAACTCTTACATTAACTATAACCGATCTTATTGTCACTATAAAAGCAGGAATGTAATCTTTTACTTTAAATAATGTTACCAAATGGAATTTCTGCTATGCTGTTTTGACAACACAAGTACAAAAAACTATTGGTTTTTGGCGTTTTCTTCTTCTAGTCATAACTGTAAAGTTAACATTCTATCGAATGATACTGCAAAACAGAATTTTGATGTTTTCTTTGACCCTTAAAACAAATCTAGCAGATTTCTATCAGCTGTCTTAGGTTTGTTTTATCCTTCAAAAAACAAACTATGCTTCCATTTCCTCTTGGTTGGATTTTTCCATGAAGTCAGACAACACCTGGATCTCATTGCCACAGGAAAAAAAACATCAGATTCCCAAGTTATAAATTAAATTATCTAATTGTAATTCTTTTTATATAGTTGTCGTTGTTTTTTTTTTTTAAATCTTACATTGTCTTGAGTTTTTTCTGTTTTGTTTAAGACCCTGATAGCACAGGTGATGTGTTGCTGGTGGGAGAGCTTCGGTACCTGCTGTCAAACATGCAGTCGCCTCTCGCTGGGCTGGCTTCTGATGTGCTTGACCCCTCTATCCTCAGCCATGTCACAGGTGAGTTATACTGATTCTTTCTCTTTTTAAAAATTTTTAAAGTAATTGTTCTACAATTTAAAAAAAAATTAACTTTATCATCCAACCCTACAGAGTATCTGGTGTCAGAACTGCAAGCAGCTCACATAAACAAGCATACAAAATTACAACCAGAAGAAAATCCCGTGGAGGAGTCGGCAAAAGAGCAACGAGTGACAAACTACCAACAGTCTGTTCAGACGTGTGAAGACGATGATGCTTCAGATGCTCAAATGAAGACTGCGGAAATGCAGGCTGAGTGGGTATTAATACTGCACGCTCTTGGATTAGATGCCTCTTCTCAGTTTGAAGAGGTGCAAAATGAGGTAAGCCTTCAAATAAAGAAAGAAAATGTATAAAAAATTCCTAAAATTAACATTTATTTTTATTTTGATGTAGCTGAAGTCAAGACTCACTCGTATGCCTGGTGGAGAAATGACTACCCCTCTCTTTACCAGCAGTCTCAGCTCAGAGCAGTGGGTACGTTTGCACGTCTCCTTTTCCTTTATTATACAAAGCATATAACGCAAACATATCTTCTCAATTTGTGTCTTGTAGATTCAAGTGAACCAAATGAATCAAACTATGTTGAAGGATTATCAGTTTCGGCGACAGATGATGATCAAAAGATTTCAGGTTACGCTCGAGTCATTTGCCTGGGGAGACAAACAGCAGGTAAGCAGGAAAAATCCCTGTGAACGTCTTTTGTCAAAATCTACTCCAATGTTAGCTTGGAGTGATGAGGGGCTGTAAGCTAGCAAAAGAGGAATGCTGGGATATCAGCAAAGGCTTACTCCATGCCAACAGTCCCACCCACAACCCAGAGGGGAATTTCTGATGAACTTCTGCTGTTCTGCAGAAATATGTCTTAAAAACGACAAGTTTTTTTTTTGTTTTTGGCCAAAAACTGTTGAAGTGTGGGTTAATACATATAAAACTCATTTAATACCATTACATTTACAGCAGAAAAAGGTTATTCAAAAAAAATCATAAAGTTGGATGCAGAGAACATACAAATACTCATTTGTGGAGTCAAGATTGCTGTAATTTGAGGTCTTAGTAAAACAGCCAACACTGATTAAAAAAAAAGTTTCTACTTTTCTTCTATACTGTTGTTGTGTGTGCAATAAAAATGAGCTGCAGAAAACATTGCTCTTCATTGTATGGGCAAAAATGTTTCCATTTATGATTTTAAATGTTCCTCAAACAACAGAACTCGTGCTCATAATCTGTTTTGTTTTTTATTGTTGTTGCTGCAACAGTTTTGTGTGCTACACTGTCATTTGGAAACAAACATGCTTGCTCAGAATGTATTTTATTAACAGGAACGCCGTGCAGCTCTATCCTCTGTACCTCCTCTGGCATCTCTCTCTGAATCCTCCAAAGTGTCCCTTCCACTTCTACTGGCTGCCAGACAAGATCAGTCCATGATCAAACCTGTCAGAGCTGGAACAAGCACTACTGTATACAAGGTACAGCTTTGATCATATTTATTTATTTATTTATATAGTTTAATTTTTACTTTACTTTACTTTAAATCTTTGCAGATGTTGATGGGCAGTGTGCCGGACCGAGGTGGGCGGCCAGGGGAGATTGAGCCGCCCATGCCAACGTGGGGCGAGCGAAGAACTCAAGGAAACAGATGGGGAAAGGGAAACAGACAGCATCATCAGCACCAAAAAAAGAAGAAAGGAAAAAAAGAATAATTTATTTATTTCTTTGGTTTTCTTTAATGTCTAAATTGACTAAATTTCAATTCTGATTAATATAAGTTATTCTGTAAAGCTGCCTTTGTAACATAATTTTAATTGTTTTAAATATATATATATAGTTTAAAAGTGCGGTGTATATAATTCCCTGTTTTTGGGTAGATTCTAATTTATGCTTATCACTGCTACAAAATACTGGTGTATGAGTGAGTATTTTTGTAGAACTGTGTTTCAAAGAAGGAATTAAACAATGAGAAGTTCTATTTTTTTTAATGTGGGCCTATTGGCTTTCTAAATTTGTATTTTAATTTACAAAAAATAAATCTGAATTGAATTAAGTGTTCTGAGTCTCATGTGCATCATTGGTGAATTCACAAAAACAATAATGCTTATTAATTGTAAATCGTATATCACTTATAACACTTTCTTCTGAAACATCTTAAAAACTTTAAAAAGTTACAAAGTAAAACATTTATATTTTCTTTTGATATTTTGTTGGTTAATCTATTGCTTAAGATTTGACCACTTCCTATTTTTGTGATACAATAAATGAGAGGTAGGTGGCTATTGATACACAATTTTAAAAATAGGCACTAAAACCTTTTTGTTGCTAATAAATGTGACATTTTTTGACCAGTAAAATGTTTAATGAAATATTCCTTCAAATTTATGACATGTAAGTTTAGTGTTTTGATTCTGATTTGACTTTATTGAAAAGATGACCTTTTTAACGATTCAAACTTGACTTTAAAATTCACTTGATGTTTTTAGAAATACTTATAAATTTGAACAAGAAACAATAAGTCAATATTATTTTGAAAGAAAAACTTTTTTGAAGTCATTGTATTTTTATTTCAACAAATTATTTAATATTTTCATCTTATTAGCTTCCCTTTGGAATAAAAAAAAAGTAGTGCGAGACATTTTATCATTATTAGTTCACATTTTTAGTAAACAGTCTCACCTGGTTAATAAGCAAATCAATGCAGCTGTTGATCCTTTTCAATTCAAAATCTTGTCTAGCCTTTGATAGACAATTAAAGTAATAGTAAACTCAAATAAGCAATAAAACATTATTATTTAAATAAAACCAATAAAAGCACAAGCATCAATCCATTATTATATTATTATTATTGTTATTGGTGGTATAGTTTTGTTCTTATATTTTTATTTTGATTATATTTTTAATGTATTTTTAGGAAGAAAAAAAAGTAAAATAAAACATTTTGGGATGATGGGAATTCTTTATTTGAAAATTTATTTTTATAGAAAATGAAATAAAAACAAAATATGTTTGATAACTACATTTTTGTTCTCAAAATAAAGTTACACAACTGTTTCCGCTACAACCGGAAGTTACCCGGCAGATGGCTGATGTAACACATGGAAAGTTCCGGATGAACCAAAGGTCGACATAAAAACTGAGAAGCGGCGCTTCAGCTTCAGATTATTCTGACAGTTTTTCATCAAACGTACAGAGGTACACATTTAATATTTAATAATGCCAAGAGGAAGCAGAAGCCGGACATCTAGGATGCCCGCACCAGCCAGGTAACGACTTCTTTTTAACAAGTTTATAGAACGGTATTTTCTGTAGTAGTGGGCTGCGTGGGTTAGCTCAGGCTAATGCTAATGGCGATGCAGTGTCATATGTCTGCTGTAACCTGCCAGCTGAGTTCAGGGATGATTTAACACATTTATTATCCTTAAATGTTAAAATCTTGACACGGAGAACTCATTTTCTTTTGATGAGGCAGACTGGAGTTACTGACAGATGTAATAAAGGTCAAAGTGTCAAACCTATGTCCTTTAAATCCCAATTTTAAACTATTTAACTGCAATAAATCAATAAAATATTAGTTAAATCTATTGAACTGTTGTGCATTACTCAAAAGTGTGAAATTTTTCAAATGTTTGATCATTTTTCAGTATGAAAGTATCTCTAAATTTGATTAAATTTTAGGTTAAAAAGAACAGTTTAGCACAAAACCTTGCACTCCTGATAAATTTGGGATTTCTGAAGGTTATTCTAACATAATTAGCTCGTTTACCCTTCAGTTATGTAACCGTCCAGACAAAACCTCATGACCTTAAAACACTGCAAGATTGAAAGCCACAACATCTACCCAGACACACAACTTAAGTGATGAATTCCCTCACATTATACCTCAACACGGAATCAATTCTTTATTGAGATCATATTGACAACTATTTAAAAAAATCCCATGGTCTTGCGAAGATAAGGAATATGTTAAATATGACACTTAAACTATGTTTTACTCTTTACAGCCGGGCACCACCGTCCCCACCACCTATGGCCAGAGCGGCACCTCCTCCCTCCCACGCCCCCGTTCCGATGCAGGCTCCTCCGTCCGCTGTGGCAGCGCCGGCTGCAGCACCCAGGCAGCCGGGCATGTTTGCCCAGATGGCGACCACAGCAGCCGGGGTGGCAGTGGGCTCGGCGGTAGGACACACCATCGGTCACGCGTTGACTGGAGGGTTCGGAGGAGGACACTCGGAACCAGCCAAGCCCGACATCACATACCAGGTAAAGTGAAGGGCATCTGCCAAAGGACAAGAATAGCATCAGTAAAGATTAGGTTGTCTAACTCTTGGCAAAACCAGCCAGTGAGAGCTCAGATCTGACTGGAAGAAGCATAAAATGGACTTCTAAAATGTTGATCAGTTGGAATTTGAGTTCATATGGAGAGTTGATGGCATTATTGAGACCAACTTCAATGAACAATGTTTGACTAAAGTTAAACTATAAGGTAGGATTTGCTTTACAGTAGAGCAAAACACTTGCATATCTAATAGAAGAATTGCCATTTGCTTTATTTTCCCTTAAAAAAAAAAAGATAAAATAAATAAAAACAAATGAATTTCAATAGAGCAGCTAGAACTCTACTCTCCATTTGTCCAGAAAAGAACTTATTTATCATTTATTATGCTACTGTCTATAGAAGAAATTCAAATTGCATCTTAGCCTGCCTTCAACTTCCAAACTTTATGGTAAATATTGATGAAAGAAGCTACTTTTTAAATTGGATTTCATTTTAGAACATGTTTTACTTGTTTTGAAAACAAACACTCTTGTTTATGTCTTCTGTCATTTTCCTATTGATTGTCAGGAGCAGCATCAGCAGCCACAGTCTTACTACCAGCAAGACCAGCAGCAGCAGCAGCAGGTTTGCTCCTATGAGCTCAAACAATTCCTTGAGTGTGCACAGAACCAGAGCGACCTGAAGCTCTGTGAGGGATTCGGTGAAGTACTGAAGCAATGCAAGTTTGCAAATGGTAAGGAAATGTTGAAAAGCATTTATAAACATTTTTTTAAAGGGATAATTATAGTTACTCTTTTCTTGTGTAATTTTTTGGCTCACTGTCTAGTATTTTATGTTTCTGTGGAAGCTAAAGGGAGACTTTGTTTAAGCATTTATTTGTTCAAACTACTTTGATAGAATGTGTCAGGGGTGTTCGTTTCACAAAACTGATTCTACTTCATTAACATAATAAAAGGTGCATGTATCCTAATGAGCTGTTCTCTTCTCCACAGGTCTATCATGAGGTGAAGACGAAGCGCTGCAGAGAGGAGAAAGTCACAAATGTTCTCAAAGTTTTAGCAGGGTGTAATTATTAAGGGATCAATCAATAAAACAAGCTTTATTTAACATTTGAGTATCAAATATCATTTGTGAAACGACTGCTGCAGAGCTTATAAATAATGTTTATATACTTTAGTGGTGTCATGTTTGTAATTATGATGGGAGCTTGTGTTTCATTAGCCTCCGTGCTTTTAGTTTCTTCTCTGATATTTCAGAATCTGTTTCAGAAACATAAAACCTGTAGGAACCACAAGTTTGCATTTTCTGGATCCGTGTTGCTCAAAGTTTGATTGTATCAATAAAAAATAAAGGAGATTAAACATGATTTATCTCTGTTTCTTCAATCACACATTGCGCTTTCAAACATTTCTATTTTTACCTGCAAGTTGTTTAAATAGAAACTAGTCGCTGGTACAACTCAGCAGTCCAGCAACTGTTGTGTCACTCCAGTCGGCTGAAACCCACGTGGAACGCTGCACGGTCAGTTAACGGGTCTCTGAATGCTAAAGGTGAGAGAAGGGACCGTCGTCTCACAGCGTGGATCCCTGGTTTTGTCATGTCGATTCGCTTTGGCTGCCTAAGAAGCAGCTATGTATTTTTGGCGTGTGACATTAAAGCTCATCTTATACAACGTGGAAGCAGCAGCCGGAGCGGACCGAACGGGTTTATCTCTGCGCAGAGCGATCGCAGTTTCAGGATGATTTCCATTTTTTAAGACAGACGAAACGGTGAGTGTTTTAATGGGTTGCTTTACTAAAGATGTAAATGTAATGGTGGTGAATGACACCTAAGTTCCCATATCACTTGTTTTAGTCCACTGTTGCTTTGGATTTGCTCATTTTTCTGATAGTTTAATAGGTAAAAAAGTATTTTTATGAGACTGTTACTCCAGATTAGATTAAAGGTTGAACATCAGTGGTGAAAAAAAAAAAGATCAATCTGATTTAATTGACTCAAACTGGGAGTATAATGAGGATCCGTCCTTGAGGCAAAAGGGAGAAAATAAAAATGTAGCTTGCCATTAATAGAATGTCAATTCTATAGTCGTATAGATGGTTAATAAAGACCTTTATTAAAATAAATATAGCTTTATATTAAAATGAGATCAAAGCAAAAATGTTCATGAAATAGCTTTGAATTGCTCACAAAATGAAGCTTGATTGCTTCATATTCGATGTTTAAAATAAATACTGTTCACTGAGAAAAGTGAAACATTTGATAAATTAACAAAACTTTGCTATATTTAAAATGATTAGCTTTTACTAAATTAAAATTTTGAGTTGATGGTTGACTCAAAAATTGAATTTGATATAAACTAATAATTTTTTAATGTAATAAACTTTTGTTAATTGATCGAATGTTTTGCTTTTTTAGTGTGGCTAATGCTTAAAGCTTTGTGTTTTATAAAAAAAAAAAAAAAAAATAGAAACTGAAGTAACAGATTGCATCAAAATGTGTAACATTTTCTTATAACAGACATGAAGTTTACTGAATGACCACACAGTGGTCCGAGTCATGTCTGTTGTGTGTTTGCTCCCGCGCCAGCCTTTTGTGAGTCCTGAGAGGAGAGCGATTGTGCACATTTGGTGGTGAAGCTTCATCACTCCATCATGACCAAAGAGGAGGAAATCCCAGACTGGGTTGGAGCCAAGGAGTTCTACGACAAGTATGAGCCCAAGGAGATCCTGGGCAGGTAATGTGACCTACACAACAACAAAAAAAGAACTGCTGAAGCATTCAGTCACTCTGAACCTGTTCCTGTAAAAGTATTGACAGAACTTTTCTACCACACGAAAAAAAAAACTTGGCAAGTGAAAACAAAAATACCTGATGTAATTATCCCTATTAAACAATATGTTTAAGTTTCTAGCATTACATCAGTTTAGCTTCAAAACAAACAATTCTGTAAAACAAAGAGTTGATGACTATAAAATATTGAACATTCTTTTGTTGGCAAATAAATGACCAGAAAATAGTGAAGCCCCTTAAAAGCCGCTAAAAATGGGTTGGTGCTCAGTATTTTTAACATGGAGAAGATCTTAAGTTTATCCTGAACGACATAATGAATACTAGGCTATTTTTCAGAGACTATGAATGACACAAAAACTTTTTCTACTCATGGTTAGTGGTTGGATAAAGGCATTTATTGTTAAACAACAGTGTTAATTTTTAAACCATGAAGACAACAGAAACTTCCTACATTTACCAGATCAGAAGTTGACAAACATCAATTCTCACTAATACCTTGTATTGCCTCCTTTTGCATCAATAACATGGACGGCATGAAGTGTCTTGCTGTGAATGGAGTTCTTTATTTTCTGTTATGGTAAAGCCGCTCATTCTTCTTGACAGAAAACCTCAAATTCCTTTAAATTTTGGGGCCGTCTTCCTTGAACTGCCCATTTAAGATCTCCCCAGAATGGCTCAGTAATATTGAGGTCAGGAGACTGAGAAGGCCTCTCCAGAACCTTCAACTTATTCTGTTGTAACCAGTGACAGGTATACTTGGCCCTCTGTTTTGGATCATTGTCTCACATATGTCCTATGTATGTCTCATATGTAAGTCCAGAGGGTCCGGATCCGGCCCACAGGGTAATTATATCCGGCCCTCCAGAGCGTTTTATATCATCATTATTAACAGCCCGATGTTATCTCGTAACATCCCAATATTGGCAAAATATTTATTTTATAGAGAGAAAAAGTTGAAAGTTATTGAAAGTTTTGGTTGATCTCTTCTGGGATAATATTCCTCTCTGTTTTTATTCATATTTATGTTTAAAAAGTCACATTTTAAAATTTAAAAAGTTTTAGCAATTTTTTTATACTGTATTTTCAATAAATGTTTATCCTGTTTGACCCAGAACTGTGTGTTTTGGATTGTGGCCCCCTGTGCGATTGAGTTTGACACCCCTGCGTTTGTAGCTCACACATCCCCAAACCATAATCGATCCACCTCCGTGTTTCATGGTAGGAATAGTGTTATTTTCATCACAGTCGACATCTCTCCAAATGTAGCGTTTATGGTTGTGGCTTTATAGTTCAATCTTGGTCTCATCATTGCAAATGACTTTGGTCCAGAAGTTTGGAGGCTTGTCTCTGTACTATTTGACATATTGCAAGTGAGCTATTTTGTGGCATTTGTTCAAAAAAGGTTTTTCTACTAGAGACTCGACCATGGAGTTTTCAGTTGCCTCCTTACATGTTGAAAAATCCACAGCACAGTTTTTCAGAGAGTCTTGGATCACAGTTAAAGTTATCAGTGAGTTTTTCTTTGCATCCCTAAGGAGTTTTCTGGCAGTTGTTGCAGAAATGTTTATGACGATGGTTTGTTTTTATCCGAACCCCTCGTTTTCTACTTCTTAATCAAAGTTTGAACACTGCTGACTGGCATTATCAGTTCCTTGGATATCTTCCTATGTCCCTTTCCTGTTTTGTACAGTTCAATTACCTTTTCCCATAGATTTTTTGACAGCTCTTTAGCTTTCCCCCATTACTCAGGATCCAGAAATGTCAGTGCAGCACTGGATGAAAGAATGTGCACGTACATTGATGATAGACTACCGAGTCACAGGTGAGGAGAGTCACCTTTAGCTATCATCCAAACTCTTTTGCATCCGCTTGTTTCTATGTTTTCAGAACAAAGTCATCAGGGTATGTACACTTCTGAACAGGAAGTTTATGTTTTCATTATAACAAAAACAAAGTGTAAACTGAATTTTTTTGACGATGGCTACTAACTATGAGTGGGAAATGTTATTATATATAAAAAAAAAGATAATTTCTTCCAGAGTAAGCAAACTTATGAGCACAACTGTAGCTATAATCCATTAGACAATTGAGATCTGACTTTGTGTAAAACTGATGTGAGACGCCTGAATGCATGTACTGTATAAATACTGTGGATAGAGAACAAGGACTCACACTCCAGTTTTAAGCTACAGTATTCCTGCATATTTCACTTTCTTCCATTTGTTTAGTTTCCTTTTTTCTTTTTTTTTTAAGTACCTGTGTTTACATGTTCATTTTTACATAGATCAATCCTACTTACAAGGGACTTTTAAAAAAAAAATTCAATTTGTAAAAAACTATCTTTGGGAAATATAGCAGTTTCCTCGAAAACAAATTCCAAAAAAAAAAAAAAAAAAGCAAAAGGAACAGGCTTTCCTGGTTTCCTGGAGGTTTCCAAGAAATGAGCATCGTTGTCATTCCTCACCAGCTCCCGCACGCCAGCGCTCTTTTGTAAGGTTAATAGTTAATGCTGCTTGTACAGCAAAAGCTGCAAGGGTTTGGAGCTGGAAGCTGTAGAATAAAGACATGCACTTTGGAATCGTATGCTCTTATATTGGTTTTATTCAGCTCCATGGATGTGCAGGAACGTTCTTACTGTCCCACAATTTGCAACATGAACACATCAAACTTGGAACATAATGTAGAACAGAATAGTTTCTATGTGTAGTGTATTATTTACAATATAAGTCTAAGTTTCTGTCAGTTAGTGACTGAGGGACTCATGGTGAGGTCAGTGTCATCTTGACACACTCCTTCCTGAATTTTTAGACAAAATGGTCCTTATCACAAACTCTTTTGTCCCGTCATGAACCCACAATGAAAATATTCATGAAGATAGCAAGAAACTACGAAGCAAGAAACCTATTTGTGAGGTAAGCTGCATAAGTAATGCCAAAACTAAAGCCACAAATCCAGACAGAGTTAAGACGGAAACATTTCAGATTGAACCAATGTGAAAAAAAAATGGGAGGTTCCTATAAATTGTACGTTTAGATGTAATATAGTGTAAGTGTGATATCATTGGAAAACACAGAGAAGTGCTTCTAGATAGAACAGCAGAAACTGCAGGTAAAGACTCAAAGAGCCTAGAGGAAGGTTTGGAGTTCTTAATGATAAGAAATAACTGAAAATGTCTGGATGGCTCCGTTGGATGCGTATAGCTCATGGAAAACCACTCTAGGGGGTGAGATGAGCTGAATCCAAGCAACCTTTGATGCTAAAAAGGCTGCTTAGATCAGTTTCTTATTGGGTCAAACCCTATAGCCTCATTTCCACTGTGTGGTACTGTACCGTCCGGTATTTTGGGAGTTTCCATTATAAAATGGGCCCCATAATCAGCACTGAACTGTATGAAATACAGAGTTGTGTCAGGAAGGGCCTCCGACTTAAAGAAAATTCCCTGCCAAACAATATGTTCCAAATGTGTGGATCAGTGAAAGCTGACTTGTGGCGACCAGCCGAAAAGTGAACCGCAACATGTTTATGATTGCTACAATACATTGTCAGCAGCTATCTAGAAACTCCAAAAGAGTTTAACATAACTAGTACTAATTTATATGTGTTGTCCCCCCGATCAGGGGAGTAAGCAGCGTGGTGCGCCGCTGTTTAGACAAGCGGACGTCTCAAGAGTACGCGGTGAAGATCATCGACATCACCCCCTCTGACAAGATGACCCCACTGCAGATCGAGGAGATCCGAGAGGCCACGGTGAAGGAGATTGACATCCTGAAGAAGGTCTGCGGGCAGGAAAACATCAGTAAGCTCATCACCTGGATATGACTCGTTTGTTCATCTTCAGTGTGGTTTTTGCCCATTAATTCAACAGATTCTCCTTTTTTTTAGTACAGCTCAAAGACAGTTATGAGTCCAAGTCCTTCTACTTCCTAGTTTTTGACCTGTAAGTATAAGTTTGACATGACAGTGTGAACTTAAGTGCTCAAATGATTCAAAGGTTTCTATTTTTCCTCTCTCCAGGATGAGAAAAGGCGAGCTTTTTGACTACCTCACAGAGAAAGTTACTCTAAGTGAGAAGGAAACCAGGTTGGTCTCAATAGACAGAGATTTTTTTTTCTTTTACAACCTTGATCATTTATTGTACTTTTCTTGTTTTAGAAAGATCATGCGAGCTTTGCTGAAGGTGGTCCAGTTTCTTCACAACCAGAACATTGTCCACAGAGACCTAAAGCCCGAGAACATCCTTTTGGATGACAACATGAACATCAAGCTCACAGATTTTGGATTTGCGGTGCAAATCGAGCCAGGACAGACGCTCAGAGGTGAAAAGCCGAACTAGGTTGTTTGGTTCATCAAACAATCTGAAAATGTTAACTTTTACTGAGAAAAACAAAAATGATTAAAGATTAAATCAAATTCAGAGCTTGCTCCGGTCTGAAGGGCGAATGACGTGCCCCTCAGTTACTATCTTTGCCGCCTCGCCTGCAGCTGTTGGCGGTCAGCGGAGAATCTGGATCTGATTGCACAACACGCTTCCTGCCATGAGCGGCACAGGACACTCCGATCCGTTAGCTACAATCTCAGACGCTTGCAGGGCGCTGACCTTTAAAGCAGACTTCTCAGAAAGCAGAAGAGCATTGGCAGCAGGAGCTGGCAAGTCAACCGCCGCCCGTCACCCGGGCTGTATTGTATTTACAGTGGCAGGAAAAAGTATGTGAACCCTTTGAGTTTCTGCATGAATTTGTCATAAAATACGTTCTGATCTTCCACTAAGCTGCATCATCAGATTAACAGCCTTCTTAAACAAATACAACACACAAAAAATGAAAGTTTTTATGTTTTATAGTACAAAACATGAAAACATTCAAAAAAATGAGGGATGGGACAAAAAATACATGAACCCAAAGGCAAATTACTTCTTCTTTAGCTGATTGAAGCAAAAAAAAAATCAACCATCCTGGAATCCAAAGTTGCCCAGCATGCATTTCTTTTCCACCCTGCACTTTGAATGTTTACACATTTTATTCAACAAAACATGAAAACTTACATTTTTGTGTTGGATTTGTTTAAGAAGACTATGTTTATGTAATGATGTGACTTAGATGAAGACCAGAACATATTTTTTGACAAATTCATGCAGATATCAAAGTAATCCAAAGGGTTCACATACTTTTTCTTGCAACTGTACATGAAGATTGCCCTTAGCCTGGTCTACATAGACCAGGGGTGTCAAACAGGGCGCCAAAATCCAAAACACATCTTAGGTCCCGCACCAAGCAGGATAAACATTTATTGATCACACTAAAACTAAATTTTAAAACTTTAAAGATGTAACTTTTTAAATTAACTATAAATAAAAACAGACAGGAATGTTATTCCACAATAAATCAATTTAAACCTTAAATAACTTTTAATATTTCACTTTCCATAAATATATATTTTGTCACATTTAAAAAATTGGACATAAACTAAATGCTTTAAAAAACACTCAAATTGCTTTACTTTTACGTCATTTTATATGAAATTTTACACTTATAAATAACCCAATAGATTTTAAGAATATCCAAATATGAACATGCTGTCAAACAAAACAAAAGAAGCCTGCGAAAAAAAAAAAATCCAATTTTTGCTTTTCAGCAAAAACAAATCAAATCATTCTGTTTTCTTTGCTGTGTTTGTTGTCTTGCTGCTTGACTCTGTTTTGACCTTAGTTATTTTATCCAGTTATGTATATTTCTTTCTGCACCGTGAGTGAGAATGAGAGAGACGAGGATGACACCCTTGTGATGTAAAATGCCGTGTTCCTAAAATGAAGCTATAGATCATTAGAACTGATCTCTCAACCTACATAATCGTAGAGTTTCAATTTATTACCAGCGCAAGATAACATCGGGCCTATAATAATAATAATAACATGCGCTGTATATTATTACCTGGCAGGACAGATCCTGTCCTTGAGCCTTGACTTTGACACACGTGACATAGACACTGAGAAAATATCTGAAAAGTATCAACAGCAGCTTGAGAATGTGTATTTTATTATGAATATGTGTTATTATTTGTTTATATATTTATTTACTGTAGTTGCTTTCAGCTTTAAGTTGTACTGTTTTAAATAACACATTTTATAGCTTTTATGAGAAACTCGTGCTGAATTTATACTTTTTTAATATAAATAACTCTGATTCAGTTAAAGCCTATGCACACCTATGGACGCTCTCTTGTATCGCATTTTAATGACTATTCAATTTGGTACAGCAGGCTTATAGTGATAAATTTGGATACATTATTAAACATAAGTCATTTATTTTAGAGATATCATGTAAATACTTTCTTTATTAACTTTAACAGTTTAAAAAACTACTTTACAAAAGGAAATTAGTCCTTACATAACATAAAGATGGAATATAAAGATTGCTATTTTAGAAATTTATTTTTATATTTTACTGTCAAAACAGTTTTTTGAAAGGCTTTTTATTTATGACTGCAGCAGTTTCAATGTCTGGTTTCATTTTTATGAACATGAATTCAACATGTCAGTATTAAGCTGCATGTACAGCTCAATGTTCATTCACCAAAACATGCTTCTTCTGGTCTTCAAAAACTACAAATGTAGGTTTAAAAGTTTGCATATGTTTAGAAAATGAATCTCATTTTGACAACTGTGTGTGTCTATGATGCAGAGGTGTACGGGACCCCCGTTTACCTCGCTCCTGAGATCATCGAGTGCTCCATGGACGCCAGTCACACAGGATACGGGACAGCTGTGGACATGTGAGTAGCTGTGGGTTTTCTCCAAGCACATCTTCTCCCACAGTGCAAAAACATGCCTGTTAGGCCAATTTGTGACTCTAAATTGCCCTCAGGGGTAAACATGAGTGTGAGCTTGAATGTCAATGGACAGGTTAACCATCCAGCGGGTGCACTAACAGTAGCTGGGATAGGCTCCAGCAACTCAGACTCCGACAGGAATTCAGAGTTTTGGAAATTGGATGGATATTACTGCGGCTATTTGTTCCTCCCATAAAAGATTTTTTTTGCCCTGAAAAGAATCATTGGTTTCTCATATTGTGTCCTAACTATATTGTATTTGTATTGTAGAAAAAAAATCCATCTCTTTTAACAATAAGCTTTAAAAAATACTGACAAAATATCAGATAACATTTCTTTGTCCGCTGAAAAGATACTATTTTTTTGTTGAATGCCTTTTTTGTCCAATCTGGGTTTATAAATGTTGGAAAAACAGAATATTCAGACATTTCAAACAGAGCTGTCACCTGGTCTGTCTTTGCAGATGGAGTTCGGGTGTTATCATGTACACGCTGCTGGCAGGTTCTCCACCCTTCTGGCACAGAAAACAGATGCTGATGCTGCGGATGATCTTAGCAGGAAACTATGACTTCTCCTCTCCCGAGTGGGAGGACCGTTCAGACACAGTCAAAGACTTGGTAGGTTTACAGCTTCTGTATACTACACAGGTAGACAAACATTTACTGTGTGTGGTTTGTCCACAGATCTCCCGCATGTTGGTGGTGGAGCCAAGTAAGCGTTTCACTGCTGCTGACGCTCTCAATCACCCATTCTTCTCACAATATGTAGTGAATGAAGTCCGACAGTTCAGTCCATACAGGCGATTTAAGGTGAGATTTCACTGGACACGAGTAAATTAATAAAGATCTAGTTTGAGATTGACAATTTTTGCCTCAAAAGTGTACTTAAAAGTGTCTCAAATATTTAAAACTACTGTACAAAATATACATTTGCATCCATTTAGGATCAACTTTTTGTTTCCTTTCTCCATCAGGTTATCTGCACAACGGTGCTCGCCACCATGCGCATCTACTGCAACTACCGCCGTGCCAAACCCGTCACCAAAGAGGTGATCCAGAGCGACCCGTACGCCGTCAAGCCCATCCGCAAGCTCATCGACGCCTGCGCATTTAAAATCTACGGCCACTGGGTCAAGAAGGGCCAAACTCAGAACCGAGCGGCACTTTTCGAGAACACTCCGAAGGTCATTCTGCTGTCGCTAGCTTCTGAAGCGGACAAGGAGGCCCAGCAAAGTTGGTAGAAGGCCTACAGGACTGGAACACAACTGGACGCTCACTTTAAGGAAGGACTGAAATGAGCTAAAGCATGTCGTGCGCAAAATTTTCTTAACTCTGATGCAATATATTTATATATGGTGCTATAGTGCTTTGGATTTTTGTCTCCTAACTTATTGTATTCATGTTGTTTTAGAGATCCAAGCATTTATCTTGAAAGCGAATTCTGCTCATGGGTTCAGGTGACCCGAGTTAATGAGCAAAATTTTGAGCATAACTGCTCCAACAAAAATCGAAAAAAAAAAAAAAATTACTTATAACTTAAGCACTTTTAATGTACTAAAAATGTCTGTTAAAAATCTAATATTTTAAATTGTGGTTCTGTGGGATCTTATTGCATCTTTTGGTAGAAGATTGAAATCAAGACATTTAATAAACACAGACGCTGTTGTAAGATTTGTCAACGTTTATTTAAATAGTATTTAGAGGGAGAGCATTCACAAATCACAGCACAAGATGATCTTCATCAGTTCTCGTACTGAGGACCAGAACTGACTACAGAACAGCGAGGATGACCAACAACAAGCTAACTTCTACCAAAAAGACTGCAGTGGTAGAGTCAGATGGGATTCTTGATCTTCAGGGTGGGGAACTTTTTAAATATCTTGGCCTCAAGAAAAATCAACCCTAAAAACATTTAGGTGATGGATGAGATACGTTTGAGAAGAATGAGCGATTGATTCCAACAGGTGACAGGAGCTGAGGGTTTTGGTCTTCTGTTGCTCTGAAAACTAACACAAAAGGAAAAACAGATTAGAATAGAGAATCTGTACAATAAATGACTTAATTTTTGTTCTGTAAGAAATGTGGTTTTAACATGTTTGTCTTTGGTGCCAACACATGAGGACTACATGCTTTCCATTAAAAGCAAACCTGTTTTCTTTAAACATCTGTACTCATTTCTGTGCAGCTGAACAGGGCTGGTTTGGAGCATCCCTCCAGCAGTCACTAAGCAGAAATGAGGCGTGGCTTTTGCATGGTGTCTGACTGTCTCCGGCACAGGTCAGCTGGGACAGAATTCAGCCATGCTCCAATTGATCATAAATCATGACTGATAATATTTACACGGTAGAATTAGACAAATTGCAAACATACCATAATAAGTCAGGATCCTTGAAGTATCCAGTCACTATCCGTGAATGGGGTCTCACTAAAGCAATATCTAAATGGGGAAGAAGAAAAAAAAACAGAGTCAGGCAAAAATAAATAAATAAATAAAAAAAATTATATTTAAACATAAAACAAGCATAAATCAATAAGACTGATGAACTTAGGATGTCGTATTTGGTTCTAACACGTGATAACCACATGCTTGTTAGCATACAACAGAAGCTAACCTAGTGCTTCCGGGGTTAAATGTGTTAATAAAACTAGGTATGTCACTTCTCGGAATTCAAAGAATTAAATTTCATTATCTTAAAAGAAAAACAGTAACGTTTAAACAAAGAACTGAAATCCAAAGCTCACCATTCGCTCTCACGTGGTCGCCCGTTTCTGTTTCCCCGACCTCTCTGCTCAGTTCTTCTTCTTCGTCTCTTTATTTAGACTGTCCCATGCAATGCTGCCCTGCTGCCCCCTTCAGCTGCAAGGGAGTCATTGTCTTTCAGGAGCAAATGTACAGCTCTGGTAATTTGTCCTTCATCAACAGATTATGTCTTCATATCTTTGTAATAAAAAAAAAACACAACTTATTCCTTGAAGTTTTTTTTTTTTTGCCAGCATGACGTTGTGCTTGTCATTTGGATTTTTCCTGATGGTGAACTTAAAATGCTGCCATTGAGACAGAGGGTTTCTATTGTTGTTTAAAAAGGTAAAAATTACTATTATTTTAAATCAGACTCTAGCTGTTGTTCAGGATCTCTACATTGCTTCATCATAATAGGCATCCACACAATGTCTGAGACCCTTAGAATTACTGTTTAGTTGCCCCTTCTGAGTTTTAACTAAGTTTTTTGTTGAAAAAAACAGCCTAGCATATATTTTGCTATTAGTTCTCTTAATTGCAAGAAGGTAGTAACCCATGACTTCTTGTTTAATACTTGTTTCTAATTAAATAAGCATGTGGGAAAACAAAGTATAAGTCTGGAAGCACTAGAACAGCAAAGCAGGAGTTTTGGATATTTACCCTGGCTTTAGAGACAAAGTTCAAAGACAAAGTATTTTAGTATCCTAAAACAATTTGCCAACAATTTGCTATTTTGTGGCCAGAAATTAGCATTTTATTCCCCAAATTAATGTGTTTTGTACACACAAGTTAGTGTTTTGGGGGAATTATTAGTATTTTGTGTGCACAAACTGATATGTGTGTACAAGTTAGCATCTGTTGGGTGCGGAATTTATAATAAAAAATTTCCCTCCATCAATTAGTTTAAAAAATGTTTTTTGTTTAAATATTGAAATAGATTTTTAAAGTATTAAAAAAGATTAAAAGATGAGATGTGCACATACTGTCAAGATTCCTAATGTGTCAACATAAAAAAGAAACATGCACATAAGGAAACACTGTATTTTCTAGGCTGCAGACTGTAACTGGATTGAATGAAACTTTTAAAAATTACTGTTGTGATTTATACATAGAAAAACAGTAAAAAGAATAAATAAAATAAATAAATGAATGAATTAAAAAATCAGTAATTGCTGGAAAAAAATTCATGGCGGTATCAAATAAAATTACTTTTTTTGGCAATATTTCTATACATTATGCAAATCTTTGTCCGTTAGTGACGTCATGGAACAAAACCAGCGTGGAGAGTGGGCGCGGCTTAGGCGGCCTCGCTCTGATTGGTCCGCTGTGCGGCTCCTGTCTTCCTCCTCAGTGATCCATCAAAGCGGTTCTGTGCGGGTTCTGCTGCATGTTCCCTGTCAGCTCACCGTGTTCTGGTAGGTGTCATCGGACTACTTCTTCATGCAGATGTGTTCTACTGACACTCCGGGTTGTGGGGAAATGTCATCGACCGACCGCGTCTAAATAAAAAAAGAAAGAAAGAAAATTAAAAAAAGAAAAAAAAAAGTGGAGCGGCAAACACGATTAATCAAAAGTATATTTGGGACTTTTTTTTTCCACTGCTCGTCTCCTGCAACCCTCGAGTTCTAACAGCAAACGTGAGTATGTGACGTGAGTTTGGGGCGCTTTCCCCCCGTCTGTACATTCGCTGTAGGTTTGTGCTCCTCGGTGGAGAGTGTAAGTGGAGGTGACGCAACAACCCCGGAGGATGTCTGTCCATCCATGCGTCCATCCATCCACGAGCACATCCAGCCTCGCGCCGTTCTCCTCTGCTTAGTATATATTTGTTTTACATGCCTTAAGCTCCACTGGTTCATCTGAAAAGTGTTTGATGCTCCACTGGTTGAAAGGCATCCACTGCATTCAGTTCAATGAGCTCCAGAGAGCCTCACGTTAAGACAACAATGGACTCTGCTGATTGATCACGTGATGTTACCTGACATCCTGCAGTGGCCCTGAGAACTTCTGTCTTTTCCCAGCATGATGACAACTCTTGATCAAACCAAGGAACTGTTCAGGAGAGCAGATGCGGTCTGCTTCGACGTGGACAGCACAGTCATCAAAGAAGAAGGCATCGATGAACTTGCCAAGTTCTGCGGCGTTGGGGACACCGTCAGAGAGATGTAGGTGCCGACACCGGCCTCCATTCAGATATTATAGTAGTTGGATGTTTATTTTACTCCCCTCCTTTAGGACTCGGAAAGCCATGGGGGGCTCTGTGACATTCAAGAAGGCCCTCACAGACCGCCTCTCCACCATCCGATGTTCCAGAGAGCAAGTAAACAAACTGATAACCGACCACCCGCCTCAGCTGACTCCAGGCATCAGGTGGGTGGAGGTGCAAAGACTTGGATGAATTCAGTCAATAGATTGTTTTCTGCTGCAACCATTGACTGTACAAGAGAAGTGGACTGAGCGATCCCAACCCCCCTCACGTTCCAAACAGGAAGTACCCAGTGGCTCCAAGAAGCCTAAATCACATAAACTTTGAGGGACCTGATTGAAGGCAAGATGGCGCCCAAACATAACATTAAACTTATTATTAGCCAGAAGCGGAAATGTCGCAACTGTACCCGGAAGATGAATTTGCATATCAGAAGATTCATAACCCAGTTCCGGTGTTTTTCAAGAGGAAGAGTGTGAACTTAGTTCAAACTTCAGTCAAGAACTTTCTGCTAATGATGCTCTGGCGCCATCTTGGGGCCATGATGTTGTCTTCAGCCAGGTCCTCATGTAAACTTCTACGGAGAAATAAACAGTTTTCCCTCAGTCATTCTATGGGGCAGAATAACCATTCTTGCTCATACCTTTTATTTTTAACATCTTGTTGCTCAGTCTTATTTTTTCATGATATTCTAGTAATAAAGTCATCAATCAGATGGCTCAATAAAAGTGTGGTACCCGCTAGCCCCCACCTTGAACGTTTAAAATGTTTGACAGATTCTCTTGAGCCCAGGTGTGAACTTCCAACAAGCTCACTCCTGATTGGTGACAGACGTTGCCATAGAAACAACGACTCAGACCAATTACTGTTTACTTATGTCGTCTGGCTCTAACATGGCGACTGAATTGGCTTCAATTTTACAGTAGCTAAAGTAAGGGATTTTCTATGGGTGATGTCACTCTTGCTCAATCCAGTTCTCTTATACAGTCAGTGACTGCAACTCAAACTGCATTTGTTTCAGGCTATGTCTGAACTCCATCACTTCTCACCATTTTGTGGTGCTTTCCGAAGCTAACATTCTAAAATTGAGTGAAATTTCCCAGAAGTCTTAGCGAAAAACTAGCGTGCATTGATGCTCATTACATGAGCAAATATAGACCGCATGGCATTTGAACGATTTTTGCAAAAAAAAAAAAAAGTTAAACTTTTTAACAAAATATCCACACTTTCATCATCAGAACACAATGGATTCATAGACGTTGTAAAATGATTTTATTAATTAGATTTTTGTCCACACTGTATAGTTTTTTAGTATCTAAGAATTAGGGTGGGAACTCTGACATAGCCATTGTGTTTTTTTCTGTTTGATTACTTCTTTCTGTGATTTATTGTTTTCAATTAAATTAAACTCTGAAGTATTTTAAAGGTTTGAGACATTTTAATGTGTTTTTCTCACATGAAGAATGACAAAAAAAACCCAACATAATTCTGCAGCACTGTTTCAGTTGTTAATTTTTCTGATTCCCAGCTTAACTGGTCGTTAGTTTGATTTCAAATGACAGTCAACTTCCTCACCTAACATGCTAAAAACAATCTTCATTTATTTTTGTCCAGGGAGCTCGTGGAGCGTCTGCATGAGCTCAACATAAAGGTGTTCCTTGTTTCAGGTGGCTTCCGCTGCATCGTAGAGCACGTGGCGGCTCAGCTCAATATTCCTCTGCAGCACGTCTATGCCAACCGCCTCAAGTTCTACTTCAACGGTAAAAGCTTCACGCGAGTGAGCAGACTTTCCGATTCCCCGCCGCTCTTCCGTGATTAAATTTCTTTTAAAAAAAACCCCCAAACTTTCTAGGAGAGTATGCGGGTTTTGACGAGACTCAGCCCACAGCTGAGAGTGGCGGTAAAGGAAAAGTGATAAGCATGCTGAAGGAGCAACACGGCTTCAAGACGGTTGTGATGATTGGGGACGGGGCCACTGATCTGGAAGCTTGTCCTCCAGCTGTGAGTCCTATTTAACAATAGCTTATTTTTTCATGTTGCTATAAATCTGACAGATGCTTTTCTCCTCTCTTAGAGCGCCTTCATTGGATTTGGCGGCAATGTGGTGAGGCCACAGGTAAAGGAGAGATGTTCGTGGTTCGTGACGAGTTTCGGGGAGCTTCTAAAAGAGCTGGAGAAAATTTAGATACGATGAAAGAAATAAAAAAAAATAGTAATTTAACCTTTTATATTTGCACCCAAAGGGTGTGCCGAGAGTAGTTTTAACTACTGCACACTTTATTTTTCCTCAGACTAATAGCTTTTTATAATGACTGCTTTGTTTTACTGAAGTTAAATTGTGCCAGAAAAAAAGTCATTGATTTTTATACTAAAATACTAAAAAGAAACAATAAAAACACTGTATGGAGGAAAGGATTGAAGTAGTTTTTGCACATTTCACAACAAAACGTCTACATAAGTTAGTCCTTTATGGCATGATGTGCAATGAGATGTGTTACCAACTTGTCAAGGTGAACCTGCAATAAAGATGAGATAAAATGATCCAAAGTTGAAAGACTTTAATTTTTGTCTTCTGTGTGGTTTATTACAGTTAAAAAGCATGATTGCCAATCAGTCAGAATTCATGCTGGACTTTTTAAATGTTTTTTTTTTTAAAACCAAGCATGCTTGTTTCACAAGAGGAAAGGTGGAAGCGATAGTTACCAACACCACGAAGCATGAACATTTACAGGGTATACAGGAGAACCAAAACCACCGAAACGTAACAGTGTTTGCTCATCGAGGAGCACATATAAAAGTATGACACCCACTTTGTTTACCAATGTCACAGTTGGCAAAGAAAATCCTTTTTTTTTTCATATTTGCTCTAAATCTGCATAAAATAAATAAATGGATACTGCAGTAAACGATGTACTTTCCCCTCTTTTTCGGATCCCGCTTCAAGTAACTCGCTCTTAATTTGAAAACGAGCGTTTTAATGTGCCGCCACATGATGACCATCAGGAGGCTTTAATTGGTCAAAAGTATTCTAAACGTGGAATGCGCAGAGCTCGCGCCCCTTCTGGAACGATCAGTTAAGCAGCGTCGTCTAAATGGAAGAAGAAGGGAAAAGTATGTTTAGCAGCACGGACAGAAGGTCGAACCCGTGACGGCGACGCTCTGCGTTGGTTGTAACATTCTCAGGGGGCGCCTCACTGCAGCGGGGAGGCCTTCAGTGGGATCATGATGAGACATGATGACAACTCCATGTGAGGAAACTGCAGGCGAAAAGCTGCAGGTTGGTTGCTAACTGTGATTACAAACCCAACTAATAAAGCGCTCTTTTCAAATGCATGTTTTTTCTTGTCAAAGCAATTTCTGGTCCAGCACCTGTAATACACAGCCTCGTGCCAGCCCTCCTGCTGCCAGGCGCCGTTTCTCGTCTCTTCACGGGACTGCAGGTCTTCGTAAGCTGCAGCCAGAAAAACAAACACAAAGTAATGCTTTTAGGAAAAGTGAGCACTCCCCACATTTAAAAAACACCCTTTCTTTTATTGAAGCAAATTCTGATGAAACTATGAGAATTATGTTTTTTCTTTCTATGAGGTAGTCTTTATTTTCACTGATCTGTTTCACTTTTGCTCCATTTTGGCTTCAATTTACAGCTAAATTAGACAAAAAAAAAGTTGCTAAAGGCAAAGAATGCTGAGAATAAGAGAAACTTTAGACCCAGAGGAGATGCCAGAATGAGTGATAATAATTTAATGCCGATGGCTAATGAAATAAATAGACTGAAAAATGTTTTCTTTTTGTACATTTCATAAAAACGTAAACCTAAATTTGATTGAATCTTTGAAATGTCCCAGGAAAATAAATGTAAACTTGGTTTCCACACAAACCAGTCTGGGTTCAGTTTAAAAACAGACAGCAGCGTAACTTATGGATGCAATTAAGTGAAGATGTCATCGGTTGGACTCTGAAAACAACAAAAGAATAGGCTGGAGTTCCTACACTTAAGGAAAAAAAGTGATTTGTTTTCATAAATCTGAATTTATTGATGATTTGAGATCACAAATAGGTTAGCTCTTTTGGTCTAAAAAGAGAAGTGATGGGGTTGAGCAAGACCTCAATAAGCATAAGCATAGACTCATCTCATTTCTGCAGTCGTACCCCAGAGGTGATGGACCATGTAGAGATCCCCGATCTGTGAGAAAAAGCCTCCAACAGCCTCTTTGTTACGCTGCCGGTGTCGGATCCCTCTGGCCCTGCAAACAACATCAGTATCAGAAAAAAACGACAAAAAAACAAAAAGGACATTTTTCTGAGCTTTATTTAACCCAAAAGAACCCATGGTGACATCAGTGTATCAGAAAAACATCCGATGTGTGTTTCGTGGTCTACTTGGTTTGTGGTATGTTCCACATCAGTGCTGGGCGATCTGGAAAAAGTTGTATATCGTGATCCCACAATAACGATATATATCATAATATAAGACTAAAGTATATTTTAAGTTATTTTCTAAAAAAAAAGACAAAAATGTAATTACTTACTTTTCTCTGACCTTATTTTTTCATGTAACTGAATAGCTACAAATGAGACTTTTTCTTAAGAGTACACAACAGTTTCAAATTTATAAGTAGGAAGCACATTTTTGGACAAAAGTTCTGCAATAAAAATAAACAAATGAAAAAGATAGAAACAATAGAAGACAAATGCATAATAGACACTTTTCTATCCACACGATACGTATCGTCATATCGCCAAGCCCTATTTCACATTATTTTATTTTTAGGGAAAAAACGGGTCTGGGTTCTTATGGGTTAAGTGAGTAGCTCGTTCAATTTTTATTAGCTTATTTATTATGTTTATTGTATGTTCATGAAGCTTCATCATGATTTGAAAAAAATACTATTCAGAAATACAGTTTTAGTCTTAAATTATTTCATACTTGTCTTTGAAAAAAACATGTTAAAAACACAATGTTCACTGGAATCAGTTTTTAAGCCCTCTTTTTCTGTTAGCCTAAACAACATTATACAAAAAGTCTTTATATTTTTTTATGTGGGACTATATGGGGTTATTCGATGGAAAACTGATGATAGCAACAAAAAAGAAATACATGAAGGGAAAGAGAAAAATGTACAGCTACAAAAGAGGTATTTTTGTAAAAGAACTGCCCCTTCAACCTCATACAGTTATTTAAAAACACATATGGGCTTAAAGAGACATTCTGATGAAAACAGTGTTTTTAACATGCCCTTCAAGCTTTTTTCTGCTAAAGAAAATTAACAAAAAATTGCATTTCTCAGTATTTCATTCCAATCTACTCTATTCTGATGCATCCACTGGCAGACGTCTTTGTCTTTCTCGTTTGAGCTGCCATCTGGCATAAAACTTTACAGCTGAATGGCTCTAATATATAATATCACCGTTTATGTTGCTCCAGTAATGTTAGGTTGGGGTTGTGAGGGGCTGTAAGCTGGTGGAAGAGAATGTAAACAGATAGCTCAGTTATGGGTGACGGGAAGGGGTGGGGTTGCTCAGCACCAATTTAGAGGTGAATCTCTAATGAACTCCTGTTGCTCTACAGAAACTGTCCTAGAAAACATAATTTTGTTAATTTTGTCTTAAAACGGCATAACCATAAAAGAAAAGACCACTGGGAACGATTTAAAATAGATCAAAATATAATCGGAGTGGGGAAAGAATGTATATAAAAACAGGTCTAAGCTATTGTGCTCACACAGATACACTACCTCACACGTTTGAATCTAGGTTGAAGGGCAAGGCAGCGCGGCTTGGAACGCAGAGCCCCGGTGGAATAGCTCTTCTTAATGACAGTGTGATGAGGAAGGGCAGCCTTCGTTAGTGCGACTGTTCTGTGACTACAGTTCAGAGAATCAAATGAATTCAGACGGGCTTACCAGTAATTACCCCACTCGATCATGGTTCCTGGCTGCAGGAAGGAGAGCACAAAGTTATTTATTACAATGAAAACTACCCAGAGGAAAGCTTTCCAATCCTTCGACTACTTTCCAGATCAAATATGTTATTACAGATGAATGGGAGTGGCATAACGCTGGTGTTTTGTCATGTCAGATAAGCTGCAAAAACAAGTACATCCCAAAAATGTTGTCTCTCTGGAGCTTGAAGAATGCTCCTCAGATGGAATATCAGACGAAAATGATAGGAGGGTAATGTCATCACGTCAGCAAAGACTGTCTTCATGTGATTAGGAATTGTATGCTGAAAAATATCTGTTAGGTAGAAGTAGAGGATTCCACAACATCCCAGCTGGGAACATAAACAGGAATTGTTATACTGGTAATTATTTGCTAACAAAACTTACAAAAGGAAGCTAGTTAGTTGACTCTGTCCAGATTGAACAACAAAGTTTTGGATAAAAATTCCCAACATGAAAAAGCAAAGAAAGCGTCCTAAAAAAGTATATAAGTACACAGTGTATTAGATATTTAAACACTTAAAATCAACACATTCTACATGTCTTATGTGGAATACAACATCTTTCCTTTTGGCTAAACTGATCATATAAGGTTAAGTTTGGCTTTGGAGATTAGAAGAACAATCTAATCCACAGAGCATGTCTGTTTTGGATAAAAAAGGTACAAACTGTGTAACATGTAGTACTTTGAGAACTTATTAGAAGTGTGTGTTCTTGAGTAAAACAGTAAAACAGGATGACGACTGATTCTCATCCACCAAAAACAGTCTATCGTTAAAAGTCGGTCTGTATAACTAAAAAAAGGTTGTTTCTATTATTCATTTCAGTAAAGTCTGTTTTGTATTGTATTGAAAAAACTTTAAACATAATGTTTAAAGAAGCATTTAATCCAAAGAAAACCAGTTCAAGACAATCTTTGTTTTGGTGAACAAATGATAACTGGTGTGCAGGAAAATCCTGCATGGGAACAGGCATTAAAAAAACTACACAGATTTGTATTGTATACAGTGCGCACTGTGATAGCAAACGTGCTCATGTGTCACTCACCCTGAGCTGGTAAGACCTGAGCTCATAGATGTTGGGGCCCTCTCTGGGAACAGGCTCATTCCAGAAGCTGAACTCCAGCAGCAGCTGATTCCTGCGGGACAGCAGCATCTTTCCCCGCTCCTTCCTGTAGGCGGTGAACTCCTGGCACGGAGGGACCAACGATCAACACCAGCATAAACAGGATCAACAACATGGAGTGTGTGAAATAGCTACTTTGTTCTGGCGGAGCTTGTTCATGACTTCAGTCAGGGCTGGATATCCACCTCTGTAGCGCCACAGATGAACTGGAAAAAGAGCGCCTCATAAATGCAGCAGTTCAGACCATTTCTGGGCATAAATGGATCAATTGTTTATTTGCACAAGACTTGAAATGCAGTATAACTGGAAGCAATTCTTATACTGCAGGTGTGAGTGGATGTTAGTAATCCTACCAGCCTGGTCTTGTTCTCCATACCAGGTATTCCAGGTTCCCACCAGCTCGCAGGGGTAGTACTTATCAGCATGAATTGTTGGCAAAACGTCCTCACTGTGAAGAACAGATCAGATTAAACCACATTCTAACAGAACATTTGGAATACAACACAATTCAGGTTACTATCAAACGATTTAACTCACCAAAGTTTGTTGTATGCATCCAGGCACTCGGGTTTGACATTATGGACTGAAAGCAGAAGTATTGTTACTTAACTGCAGTTGTCAAACGTGCAGTACCAGGCTTTTGACAGACTTACACTGAATTTTGTAGAGGTTGCTGGCCTCGTTTTTGGTCAGGAGCTGAGAGTGTGCGTCTTTCCTGGGGTCTACTTTCCTGACAAACAGGGATTTGAACCAGCTGTCCTCGCTGCACGTGCGACTGGACACTGAGAAGCCTCTACTACAGACACAAGAGAAGCCCTCATGAGCGGATGATGGACGGCTGTTTCTATCAACCAGCAAAAAAAAAAAAAAAAAAGCATTTAAACCAAAACATGAAGGACCTTGTCGCAATAAACAGGAAAAATTATTGTATGTAGTGGAGAAACGGACCTCTCTTCATATGAAGGTAGATGTTTATAAAGAAAGATGGAGAAGAGTCAGAGAGTTTTTTGATTTCTAAATTGAAGGCTGTTAAATGACAAAGCAAATTCAAATTTTACAGAAAAGTATATATATATATATGCTTGTGCCTGTGCATTCTAATATGACAATAAATAAATGAGCAGACAAATGAATGGATGACAGAACCTCAGCTAAGATCTGACTCCTTTGTTTTTTATTTTTGTGTTTGCCTCCTGCAGGCCTGCACAAAAAACAGCAAATTTATCATCATAATAAAATCATCTTGCACAAAAGATTTGCAATAAACAGCTACCTTGAATGTTTACACACATGCTGAAACTATCTCGAGATAGTTTGAAGTATCCAACAAGTTAAACAGAACTCTTATGCACCAATCGAATGAAGCCCATACGCCTGTCGTTTGGAGAATTATTTAAGTTGACTTGTATTAAAATCCTCCAGTCTTTATCCTTTGTTTGTTGTTGCTGGACATATAATAGTGTGTTGGGATTGTTTATGGAATGTGGTAACATCATCATATTTGTTGAGAGTTTGACAGGTTCTGTTTTTGCTTTGATTTTTGGTTTTGTTTGTACAATAAACTTAAAATGAAGTAAAAAAAAAAAACAGAGACTGCACAGTTTAAATAATTTGAAACCTACAAAGCTTTTAAATGAAATACAATTTTCATTGTACTGTGCTCTGTAATCAGTTTTATTTCAGCCACTGCACTTTTATTCGTTGTGTCTCCCCCTTTTCATTCCTTTTGATGCTATGTATTGATTTTATGTTTTGTTAATAAAGTTTTCTTTGAAAAAAAACCCCCAAAAACCTGAAAATGGCGTTTAAGTAAAATATGAACAACTTACATTTTTCCACCCCAGTACAGCTCATTTAAAACTGACCTTGAAAATTTGAGATGTTGTCCAACAAGACGTGACAGAAAGTCGCAATAGTTTTTCATTTTTACCAACACTACATTTGTGCTCCACATGTTGGGTTCTTTTAATATGAACTGCGTCAAGTCCTTAAAGCTTAAAGCCAAATGTTGTCTATGAACAGCTAGCTCTGTTGGTGGGAAGCTAGCTCTTCGTAGACATAATAAAAACTCGAATACAAATTGTATTTAAAAGCCTCATAGATATTCGGTTCAAACACCACTGCAAATACCACCCACCTGACGCAAAACAGGTGCTGTCCGGCTGTGTACGCCCCATTTTTAGCCGACCCAAACCCCCTGCAGACTTTCTGAAGGACTCCCGTCGCCATCTTGTTCTGACCGGAAGTACTAAAGCTCGCCAGCAGGTGGCGGCAAAGCACCAAATCACTGACCAGTGCACACACACGTGTACACAGCAACAATAAATCTTTCAGTGAGAATGTGTAAACCGCTTAATCAACCCACTTAATTTTTTAAAATTACACCGTAACATTCTTCAGCACTTTATTTCAGAGAGTTTAGAGATTTGATCAGCTTTTAGCTCAATCTCATTAAGTTTCTTTTGAACAACCTAAAAAACATGTCTGGCAACAATTTTCTGGCCCTTGACGAATCCAAAAGTAGTATTATTTCCAGCTAAAGTTATTGCATTATCTCTGAAACAACCTTGCCAACAACAGCCAGTTTAGTCAGATAATAGCAGCCTTCAAAAATTCAAGTTAAAGCTTCATCATGAAAAGAAAAACAAACGCATAAATGGGATCAGACGGGCATCTATATTTCTTGTGTCCAGGCTCATTTAACAGAATTGGATAACAGCCATTTTTGTTTCAAACGAATACCAAATTCTTGGAAAAGTAATGGGCACTACATCATCTGCTCTCAAGGGCCAACTGACTTCTTGTCATGAACATAATTCAAATGCCAGACCTCTTGATGGCATGTGTGCTCAGTGCAGCACATAGGATGGTAAACTTGCACATGTAAAGAGGATCATTAAAAAATGAATGATTTAAACAGACAATGGGGTTTTATGCTTTTTTTTTTTTTTTTAATAAGAGGCCTTCAAAAAGAAAAAGCATTGCCAAAACATGTTTTGCATACGGTATCACAAGGGAGACACACTAAAAAGGTCAAACAACAAATGTTTGCTTTGGTTTTTTAGTGTAAATGGTGTAAATTTTTTTTATATTTTCATGCATCCACAATCTAATTTGATAAAACAACAAATAAACCTATTTAAAGTCCCACTCCAGCTATACTTTTATGTATCGTAAAAGCATTCCTTCTGATTTTTAAATTATCTATTAGCATAGACTATGCAGTTTATGCTGTGTCATTGTTTTTTAAACAATTTTTTATTTTCTGTGGAGCAGCAGGAGGTCATTAGAAATTTAACACATAGTTGTAGGCAGGAAGTGTGAGGTCAGCTCTGCGAGTTCGTTGATAAAGAAGAAAGTGATCGATAGACTCAATTCACCTGGTTTCAACTGGTTTTCAACTCCATGTGGGTTAAGAGAACAGGTGTTCAGATCCTACCCTCTATCAGAGGGCGGGGTCAGTGCAGTGGTTAGGTTTATAACAATAGATTCCTCCATGTGTTAATAACAAAGTATTTGTTTATTTATATGGATACCATTAGCTGAGAGCCTTCAGCTAGTCTTCCTGGCTTAAAAACAGAATAAAATTTAACTGTACAATAAAAGTTTTCCAAAAAACCTTCATGTAATCTAATATAAAAATATTAGAAGCCTTCATTTTATAAACTCAATAGAAGTTAGCGTTGGCTAATTTTCTTTGTTTACACTCTCTGCTAGCTTATAGCACCACACTAGCCCAAGCTAACATTTGCATTGCAAAAAAATAGAGATAAACATCAGAAGTATCAGTTAGATGGCAGCTCAGATAAAGAAAATGAAGATGTTAAGGGGATATATTTGTCTACAAGTGGATGCCCCCGAATTGTAGCTAAAAGGGGAGACTGTGGCCCACCCGTGGCACTTGCTGTGTCACAAACCCGAACTTTTGCAAACCAGGTATTTTCGTCTGCTCCCGTTTCAACACAATTTGAATAAAGAAATATTTAGAAATTGAGTTTTATTCTTACATTTTGAATATCTGTCATCAATCATGTGAAAAAGGCAACAAAAGTATGTTAAAAACACCAAAAACTCAATTTTCATTGGAGTAGGTCTTTAAACACGTGATGCAATGTGATCTTGTTCACTTTTCCAGAGAAAAACAAGACATACTATGTTTTTAAACTTGTATTTTATTTGTTCCAGGTAGAGTTCATGACAAATATAAATTCTTATAAATGCACAAAAGCTTCACTTCTGAAAGAATTGAAGCCGTGCAAAAACTGATCCTTTAAAAACAAAAGTTAACACTGGTGACTTGTTTTCCTCTTGACAGGTGTTGGTTTGTCATGGCAGAGCAAACAGAGGTGTCATTCAAAAAAAAAATAAAATAAAAATAATAATAATAATGTTTATTTTGGTTATGAATAGCCCATCATGACCTCGAGCAACATGTGTGTTGTTTTTATCTTCAGAGCCCATAGCAACACAGGATCATTGTTGCTCCAGGAGGTCATTATTTTTTAAGACACGAAAATGGTTGGACTTTTTTCTCTTAAAATACTTTTCAATATTATGCCAAGGTCAGTCATTTGCAATAAAAACAGAAAATTAAACCGTTTTTTGTTTTGGTTTTAGTGTCTTTTAGATGTTGAAAAGTTAAAGATGCAGTCACATTTTCCAAAAACACCTGTAGGTTTTTAGAAGGCCGTCTGAAGTGGGTCTTGTGTTTTAAAGGTTTAAACCATGACGGCAGGGTAGATCAACAATAGATTCTACCAGAAAAAGTAGATAGTATTAGTTCCAACTATGGCTTCCCCATTTATTAGCAAGCTACAATGTGTGTGCTGACCCTGCATGCTGTTCCCTGTCAGTGCATGTCTGCGGCGGATCATATCAAGCGGTAAAATTGTCCTCACCTCTCATTCGTCATGTGGATTTTGGTGAAATTGATTCCTCGTGTGGATCTTGACCCGCCACTGTGAAAATTAGACCAAATAACAGCATTAAAACACAAAACATCAAAAGTAATATACCCTGGGAATTAGAAAAAATGCTGTAAAATCTAATATGTATGAAGTAACCTCAAGCGTTTTTCTTTGTATTACAAATTATTATGGTGAAAAATGCAAATTGACCCATTACAGCCAAGAAATTTGTGTGCAAGTCACATGGGAGAGCACATTGTTTGATTGGATTGCTTTAATATGATTGTTCATTTATCAGCAGATACTTTTCTGCACCGTTCACAACATTATTGAAGCCTTTTCACAGTGGAGATGCTGTAAGACATCAAAAGTCTCTGACTCTCACAAGGAAAAAAAAAAAAAAAAAATCAGAAAATGGCAAAGGCTAAATTTACCACATGGTAGGAACAAGCTGTTGCATTAATTCTTCAAGGTCTTCAGGAAGAGAGTGTTACCTTTGCATATCCAGCGGGACGTGGGGGATTGACAGGGGTGATGGGGTTGCAACCATGCAAGAATCCACTACAGTTGGGATTGATTTATTATTTGACAGAGTGACTGTGAAGTTAATAGTTACCATATTGCTAAAGTCTACTTGGATACTTTGCCATCAGTGGAATTCGATTCTTTTCCTTTGTTCTTCTCCTCTTTCCTTTTAAGTTCAAACACATGATATATATTCATTATATTTCATGAAACAATTTTTAAAAAATTAATGATTTCTGGGAATCAAGAGAAAAAAATGAAATGTTATACATTTAGGAAAGAAATATATTGGACTTTTTATACAACCGCTACTTTCAGCACCCATTCGTTATTTCCAATTACAGCCACAGGGGATGCAAAGAGAAACTGAGTGTTGAAAAAAACATCACTTCCACGTCAGCAATGAGCATCACTGAAATGCCCAGTCAGGTCACCACAATTACTATGTCCATTATTAATCTGAGTATTCTTTTGTTTAAACAAATTTTGTACAAAAATGTTGAAAAAAAGGATCAAACTGTCCAAGTCCTATTCCAATCACTTTTGATCTGTTATTCACAGTATTTTTTTTTTTATTTTTTATTTTGATGATCTGATTTTTAGCTAAATAAAAAAATTGTTTTCTAGTAAAAAAGTTTCTGCAAAGTTTCTGAAATGCACCTCTGAGTTGTGGGTGGGACTGTTGGTGCGGAAGTAAGCCTCTACTAATATCCCATCATTCCTTTGTTTACACTCTCTCCCAGCTTACAGCCCCTCACAAGCCCAAGCTAACATTAACAGTGCAATAAAAATGTTTAGAGATAATTAGTTGTACAGTTTTCAGCCACATGTCAGCTCAGACGACTAAAACAAAGACGAATGGATCTACTTGTCTTCAAGTGGATTTATCAGAATGGAGCGGAACAGATAAACTTTGGCCTGCCTATTTCAGTTGCTGCATCACAAAAGAGAGCTTTTTGAAGCTGCAGATTTAAAATCTGCTCCCAATTCATCACAATTTGAATAAAATAATACGCAGAAATGAAGTTTTAATCTTATTTATATATGTCCTTCTTCATGAGAAATGGGCTACAAAAGCAGATTAAAAACACACAATTTTCATTGGAAGAAGTGAGTTCTGCCTTAAAAAAGGCTTTAGTTTCACTGTCGCAAATTAAACAAACCTTTGACACTATTTACTCTAAGTTATTTTTTTTTTTTGTCTGTTTTACTAACCCAAATCTTTTCTTTTTTTTAATGATAAGCAAGCATCTCTGGCCCGTAATAACTTTATTTTAAAGTAAACTTTTGCTATTTAGGGGTGTAATTACATAATTATTGTCAAACTAGCATTAGTCATTCACTGATATGAGTGTCAGGCAACATCTGCTTAATTTAAACGTCTATAAAATCTTGCCAAGTATCTGTCAAATTATTCTTTAAACTCCATTTAAGTACATACAGGACACAACTTTTTTATTTTGCAAAGTAGGCTTGAAAAGCAAACCAACATCTAACAACTGTACCTAAATGGGTTTTGACTGTCCCAAGCAGCAACATTTGAGCAAGAGGGAAGCGATTAACCATAATGGAAGGACAAACCATTGAGACCAAGATGACCCACAGCTCAGAATGACTCCTGGAGGCCTCCCTGGGGAGGAGTTCAGGGCATATCCCAATGGACAGAACCCCGTGGGAAGACATTGGTCACTCTGGAGAGACTTTGTTTCTTGGCTGGCTGGCCTCGAAACGGCTGGGGGTCCCCTCAGAGGAGCTGGAGGAAGAGGCCAGGAAGAGGGGAGTCTGGGCATCTTTGCTTAGACTGCTGCCCCCACGACCCCGTCCCGGATGAGCGGAGGAAAATGGGTGGAAGATATCCCACCTATGTTTCAAATGGCTGGACCGAAAAGCGGTCATTGTTGTTCAAACATCAGGCAGGTTTCTATGCACAGGCATTGCAAAGATCACCCAGAGATGATACAGCACACAAGAACATGCTGGTAGCTAGAATGAACATGGAGTCCCATGACCAAATGCAAGGTTCAGTCTGTGTCTCGACAATAGGTCTAAGTTCAAAATAGCTAAAAACCCACAAGTGGCATGCACCAAACACACCAGCATCTTTTGAGGATTTCAGATACAAGTCAAAATGATGGTGATGGACAAATAGGAGAACAACTTTGTAGGGATGCACCATTCCCTGGAATTTTAGAAAGAAGGATCCCGACAGGTTTGAGAAACATCAAGAGCTAACGGACGAGGAGAAAAGCAATGAACGAAGATTGAAGAGACTGGAACCTCTAAACTGGTAAAATGGTTTATGAAGGGTAGCAGGTGATCTCTGTCCAGAGGAGAAGAATCCATCCTGTTGTCCTAAAGCCCACAGGGTGTCAGGACAAGTACATGTCTTTTCTTGTAGAGAACAGAAAATGTGATTTCAGCAGCCAAGTGTGTTACTAGCTGAAACTGATGGAAACAAATATCTGTATGCTTAAATTCCAAAACTTTTACATTTGGGAAAAGCTTGGCTCAGTTTGGTCTGCAGAGATTTTCTCCACGAATGCCATATCATGTTTAATCCTTTTCATAGTTGTGTCAAGAGGACTGGCCATCACTGAGGCAAATGAGGCCAGCAATTCTTTAAAATATGTTATAGGTTCTTTTATGTTGTTTTTTTTTTCAAATGGCTCCAGCAAACACTCCAGATTTTCTTCATTTGTGCACATTGGTTCTTGCTGTTTCTTGTAGTCAGAGCGATTTTTATAACCTTTTCCAGAGTCAAACATGCCAGTTACTGTGTTTCTCCTCTGCTCTTGAATTTCTTAGGATTGCTGCATAATGTTCTACTTTCGTAGATTTAAAAAAAAAAGTGCTTGACTTTGACAGGCAACAACTTCTGGAAGGATTTCTCAGGGTGAATTCATACTGGAAAAGTCTGTTGGTCTGGACTGAGTGCATTCAAGTTCTAATCCTTGAACCAGACATTTCTGTTTCAAACAGCTTGTAAACAAAACCATGTGACTAAAGGTCTCTTCAATCATTGGCCATTAATTACATGGGTGAGGCAAAGCAATGAGAAAGAATGATGGAAGCTCTAGTCTACGCTTTGCAATCTTTGATCTGCAATCTGGATAGTTTACTTATTCAAACTTTATATTTCGCTGAACAATTTTGAAAGTCTGAATCAACGTCAGGTTCAACACTTTTTACTGCTACTATTGTTCAGAGGGGGCATGCTGCAAGACGGTAACTAAGGAGGTAATGGCGAAGAAAGTGCGCTGATAAGTGTTTATGACATACATATTGTTGGGAAAACAGTGTGAGAACCAATGTGTATCACACTGAAAGTTGTTTTAATGAGCTTGTATTCATTCAACCCCATTTCAATGAGTTCACTTTGAGTCTACTCTGTTTACATCCCATAATGCTCGGCTACGGTGGCCGTTTGGTCCAGTTGTTGCTCTCCAAGTACGGATCCTATTCAGACTGAGGAATCTCAGAGCAAACCAGTTGGAATCTGATTGGAAACTAACCGAGACCCCCTTGAAAGAGGGGTCCAATAGCAGTTCCTGGTCCCAGACCAGGTGCATTCAGACTTCAAATCTGTCTGTTATGTGAATTTGGTTCACTTTCAGAGAACCAAATGTGTCCAGTCTGAACAAACCCTCAGTTTCAAGTCTGGTTTATGTTAGTTTTTTGTTGTATTAACTTGTATTCTTTGTTTATTATTACAATGTATTTGCATGAAAAACATCTTAAAAAGGAAAATAAAAATACAATGAGGCATGTAAATATTTTTTATAGCACTTTAAGAAATGTTAAGAACAGAAAAGCTGTTATATTTCTATTTTTTAAATTCCAAATCAAATCCATGTTGTCAACAATAAATTAAAGGTTTCGCTGATTTAATAAATAATTTTATAATGCATTTGATAGTGTGTGACCATCGTGCAAATGGGCCATCAGCAAGAATGCACAAAAATATACTGTTGATTGTGAGTATGTTGCCTTCTCTAAAATTTAGGAGTGCAAAGACTTTTAGCCATGGCCCTCAGCTGAATGCTTTGTCATTTACTGGACATACAGTGTTTTATTATGGAAGTATTCACAACTTACATATATCCTGATGCATTCCAAACCTCTGAATGCTTGTTAATGTTTATATTTCTTTTCCTTCAGAAAGTGCAGGGCAGGTCAGAATTTCTCAGGCTTTTCTTATGATGCATTGAATTCTTCTAAACGAATGCTTCAAGAAGGGCTGCTGGGAAAACAGCTAATAAGAATCATTTACAGTGAGGGAGGGAGTTTAAAATAATAATAATAATATTTTTAAAAGCCCATGCTTTACCCTTGCAGCTTAGCCACCTATGCAGGGTGGATCTTCTACAAATTGAATATCCACGGGCCAAATCATCTAACCAGCTGTTTTCATCTCCCCCTTTTATTATTTTTGGCTTAGGATTCATGTATGCACGCGGGTAAGAGCTTTCCAAGAATGTTTTCAGAAGTATGAGAAAATACTTTGAACATTTAATTTACAGTTCCAAACCTTATCTGTTCTGGGCACCGCTTTGAGTGAGAGCAACTCCAAGTTTACTGTGGCACTGAAATATTTAAAGTCAGCTCTGAGAAGAATCAGTCCCAAGAATGTGTCTGTGTTTAGATTAAAATAATTTACACGGATATATCACTGATAAGAAAAAGTTCTCAGTCAATTCTAACTGCTCTGTGGCTGTTAATTCATGGAAAGTAAATTAGTGCAGTCCCGCTTGATATAGGAGAGGCAAATGTTTGCAATAGAATCAATTTCAATCAAATTATTTTAGGTTATAGAAAGTGTGACCAGGTAATCACATAACCCTCTTCCTTTGCCAATTATGAGAAATGTTGCAAAATGCTTCAAAATGCTTCTCTTTTTGTTGCTATGTTTATAGATTTCAGCCTCAATAAAGAGAAATTTGCACTTTTTAAGGCAAACCTCCACAACAGTCAATCTCATGACTGTAACTCACCGCATTTAAGCATGTAGACATGCTCAAGATGTTCTGCTGCAGTTCAAACTGAGTATCAGAATGAGGAAGAAAGATTCCCGTGATTTTGTTCGTGGCATGGTTGACGGGCTGGTCTGAGTATTTCAGAAACTGTTGATGCTCTGAGATTTACACCCACAACCATCTCTAGGGTTTACAGAGAATGGTCAGAAAAAGATAAAATATCCAGTGAGTGGCAGTTCTGAGGGTGGAAGTGTTTTGTTGATGCCAGAGATTAGAAGAGAATAGACAGACTGGTTCCAGCTGATAAAAAGGGAACACTACCTCAAATAACCACTGATTATAACCGAGGTCCATTGAGGAACATTTCTGAACTCTCAGCCCGTCCAACCTTAAGGCAGATTGGCTACAGCAACAGAAGAGCACATCAGGTGTCACTCCTGTCAACTAAGAACAGGAAACTAAGGCTACAATTCACACAGAATCACCAGAATTGAACAATACAAAACTAAAAAAATGTTGTCTGGTATGATGAGTCTGGATTTCTGCTGCAACATTCAGATGATAGAGTCAGAATTTGGCATCTACTGTCAGGAACTGGTGGTGGAGGACCCAAATGCAGGAGACCAGACTTGGTGACAGAAACTTAAAATATTTATAGGACCCCTACCATGGAAATTCTACTTTTTGAGGTTTTAAATGCATTTTACTGTTCATTCCTCACCATAACAAACCCCAAAGCAGCATCTTGATCTGTTCATGCATTTAAGCGTAATCCTGTAAAAATCTGTGCTGTCTGCAGCAGCCCCTCCCATATCCACAAAAACGAGCGGTTGGAAACGTGCTGACATAAGCACGATGCCAATAGCTCTCTCCAGGAAGAGTCTGCTCTGACAGCTTCGCTCCCAGTGTAACACAACACACAATTTCTCCATTGAGCTACTGGTGATCAGTGAAAAAAACTTTCATTTTAGATGCAGAATACAGTACATCTTCCAAATTGTGTCCTGTCTTCAGTAAACATCAGTTTGTTACTTTAGACGCAGGGCTCTTAAGACACCATCCCCGATCTGCAGGAGATGCGTGTGAATCCATAACACCAAGGATTAGGGCAGTTCAGAAGGCAAAAGAGAGCTCAACCAAGTATTAGTAAGGTATACCTAATAAAGTGGCTGGTGAGTGAAGATGTGCAATTCATAATGATGAAGGTCATGAAAAGTCAATTTCATGTGTCTTTTTTTTCATCCTCCTAGATGCTGGCATTAACAATGAAGGATTCTCTCAGAAAAGTTATGTCAGTTATGTTTTTTACTGTTGCCTGAGAAAAAAAAAAGACAAAAAAAGTGAAGTTCACATTACTTAAAGCTGATGATCTTATTTAAGCAGCCTTAAAACAGAGGAAATGAGCCATTATTTGTTGAGGAAGAAAAAGGTGACACACAGGACTGTGTGTTGAAATGTTATAAACAAAGGACATGCTTTCAGACTTGGTGAAATATCTTTCTCTACTAAATCATCAATTCAAAACAGCCATGATTGATTTCTAAAGGAAGCCAATCATTTTTGTGTCTGTAAATAAAAAAGGTAACATCTGGGGTTTAACCTTGTCTTTATAAGAAACATGAGTCTCTTATGTCAGCATAGTATTGAGCTTGGTCCCCAATATAATTTGATATGTTTCATCATAAATTCTCCTTCCATCCGCCTTCAAAAAGGACAGAAAGGGTTGTCCTGGGAAATCAAGGAATTCGGCAAACTTACTGAGGCATTTCATGACGCAAGGCATTTTTTCGTAACGCTGTATTTCTTCTTTCTACAGTCGAGTGACTCGAAAATAAGTGCCTGAAGGCTGATATTAAGGCTTGAGAGAAACCCGAGCAATGCCGCCTTCTTCCACATGTTCTATCACCTACGAGAGATCTGGAAACAATTTGACCTTTGCATCAGACCTGAAGACACGCAGCAATTTATTCACAGAGTGCAGCCGTGTTTTTCGCATACATCACAGGCCTTTCCTCAAGGTCAGTCGTCTGATTCAGAGTGGGCTGATATCCCTCTGGATGCGTCTAGGAATGCCTTCCTTTCAAAGTGCATTCTGGTCACATCTTTGCACTCACTCACCAAAGCTACTCAACCAAAGGCATGACATCAGGGCCTTAAAATATTTGTACGAGTTTAAGTGAATAAAAACCCAATATAGTGAGTATTCTGAACCAGAAAGCCGGCAGCTACAGCTGTCATTTAGTCAGGAAAGTCTGCCATTTAGTTTCCATATTATTATTTTCCCCTCAAGATCACACATGGCTGAATAATATTGTTTTTATTACCGCAGTGACCTCATGTTCCCAGGTGGATGAGAGAAGTATTGATCAGAACACATACTTGGAAGAAGTTGATTTTGCAGATGGACAGCTCATCAGATGATTTAATACTTTTTTTTCACTTATCTCACATACCTTAGATTAAAAAAAATCTATGTAAAATAAAGAAATAAAAAAAATATTTAGTAACATTTTGGATTCATTGTTCATTTATTTATATTGTATTTTCCAAATATTCTGTACATGTTAAATACTTTAATAGTATGGACAGGAGTCAGGTCCTGCAAATCTGCATTTCCATCCAGATCTTCAGTTGAATGAATTATGAAAACATTCTGCTGGACTGTTGCAGTGATTTTGGATTGATGAAAGTGGAGTTTACCAACACAAGAACTGGACATTGCAGCCCCAAATCATGACTGACTGTGGAGATTTCACACTGGACCTCAAGCAGGTGGATTCTAGCCAATCTCCCAAATGCATCTGAGTGTGGTGGTTTTTGAAGCTGTTCCTCATTCCACTCTTTATGAAAGTCTTCCAGCTTCTTGAATCTTTCTGAAAACCCACTGAAGCTGACGGTCATTTTGTCCTTCCATAAGACTTTCATTGATCTACTTGGACACAGCGCTCTGTGAACATTCAGCCTCCTTGGCTACGAAATTTAGTGGCTTACCCATAACTATGGAGGGGATCAATGATGGACTTGTGGATTGTTGTCAAATCTGACATTTTCTCCATATTGAACCAAAATGAGACAACGTAATGCCATCTGGGAACCTGTGCAGGTGCTTTGAGTTTAGGAGATGATTAGTTGATGAAACTCGATTTAAAAGATTTGTAACTTGAAAAAATAGGGCAGATTTTTCCCACAGAATTCAGATTTTTTTTTTAAAACCTTGTTTTACTGGGTTTTATTGGTTGGAACCCTAATTTATGAGGAAAAAAAAATAAATTAATTAAACAGTGGATTCCAAAATCTATATCCACAAAAGTTTAATTTTATAATGGAATTATTTAATGTATACACTTTTCAATTATATTCTAATTTTTTGTGGGTTTGTATATAAGATAAACCTCCAATTGGTAAATGTTAGACTTAAAGAGCTAATATCAGAGTATTGAGGACCCTGATGACTTATGAAATCGATTATGAATTCATATCATCAATACTGTTTCTTTGCAGATTCACTGATCAAACTGATCATTCAATAAATGGAGGGAGGCAACAAAACCTCAAGTCAGGAATAACATGCCAAACGCTATAAAATGGATCATTTCTCATCAGATCCTCAGTATTAGTGATTTATTAAATAACTATTAATAATCTGTAGGTAAGCTTCAAATAATTTAATTTTAAATTTGACATTATTTCTTTTAAACAATAGATCAAAATCAATACATTTTATTAAACTATCAAAGGTTGAGCACCTCATTATGTCAGAGGCACAATGCATGTCTAATAAAAAGCTGCTTGAAATCCTTTCGTGAGTGCATGTGGAAAATTGTGTGAGTGGGATTAGCACTTGACAAGCTCAAGTGCACCGACTTCTTTTTTTCTTTCGTTTTTGGACAGAAAACAGGAATAATTTTCAAGTCAAATTCCAGCTAAAGAGCAGATGAAAACCCCTCTGTGGACTTCATGCAGAGCATTCCTTTTAAGAGTGTCTGCCCTCTGCGACACATGTGGCTGCAGAGGGCAGTGACTGTTAACTCACGTAATTAGTGTGAGAGGTACAACTCAATCTGTTTGCAGATGCAAATTTCTTTGAATTCACAAAATTAATGTTAAAATGCAAAACAAGCATAAATCAGCCAAACACAATGACTGATTCACTGAGGAAGCACAGCTGGAATAAACTGTTGAAGATTGTTCACTTAGTTTCTGCACTGAAATAAAATGCATTTACACACATAGATGATTACGAATATAGTCGGAATACTAAAGAATAGTAGTTATATGTTAACATGACAAAGGCCCAGAACTTAATTTGGTATTCAAAGCACTGTGGACATTTATGAGCACTTTATGAGACACCATGTTACCTTTCACTCAGCCAAATTTTTGCAGCGTTAGGTCACTTTGAATGAGCCCAACCACACATCTGAATTCTATTATCATGAAACACTGTTCTCTGTGCCATTCAGCTACAGTCAAATGACATATGCAGGAACGTAGTTGAATACCATTAGATTTAAAGACCCACTCCAACGAAAATCCTCTTTTTGGTGTTCTTGTAGCATTTTTCTCACGATGGAGGAATTTAAGATTAAAGCTGGGTTTCTGAGTATTTCTTGCTGACCAGAGTGAAAACTTGCGGTTTGAAAAAGCTTGGTTTTTGTGACACAACAACTGACACAAGCATTTCCTTATCTGAGCTGCTATCTGGCTCAAAACTGTGCAGCTGGATTGCTTGGCAATATCAGAGCTTTATATTTTTTTGGTTACGCTAATGTTATCTTGGGATTGAAAAGAGCTATCAGGTAGCAGTAGAAGGCTAAAACAAACCAATGCTGGAAAGTTAGCTAGGCTAAATTCCACGAGAACAATCCAGTAATTTTTTTTTTTGTTAGTGAACATAATTATGTTAGCTTGGGCTTGTAAAATACTACAAACCAGCGGGAGAAAGCGTAAACAAGCAAATCCTGGAGAGTTAGCTAGGCTAAATTCCGTAACAATAGTCCAACTTTTTTTTTCTATACTGCTATCTTGAAGTTATAAGGTGCTATAAGCAACCAGCGGAAAGCATTAACAGACAAATGCAGGAAAATTAGTTAGGCTAAATTAACATTTTTTCTTTATTTTTGCAATACTGATGTTAACTTTGGCTTGCGAAGTGCTATAAGCTAGGGGGAGAAAATGTAAACAAAAAATGCTTAAAAATTAGAACGCTAAATTCCCTGCCAGCAAAATGTTATTGCTCGTGCAACTTTCCAGAAAATATGTCCTAAAGAACAACACAGGCTCTTTGATTCTGGCTAAAAATAATATAATCATAATAAAAACGTTTATTCAAAGAGTAGGAAAATATTAGGAAACTACGTAAAGCAGACTTAAAACATTGCTGGTACAGGATGATCAATACAGTAATAAAAAATAACCAAAAGAGTTAAAAGGCTTTGTTTAGACCACCTTTACTTAAATAAAATACATTCTTGGAAAATTTTGCTTGTTCTAGGCTGTGTTTACTGTTGTTTATGTGCACACAGACATTTCAAAACTGGCATCCAGTCAGATTGTAAGATATTTCTCCTACAGGGATGATATAGTCAATATGATGGAAAGCACATTGGCAAAAGATGATAAACATTACTTCCATATGCCAGTAATTACCTGCGTTCTTTCAAAGTCAAGAGCATCAGTATAAAGACAATGCGCTCAGAAATTCTACAAAGGAATTTTTCTTTGTCTTTTTTGAAAAACTTGGATCGATATGTGTCAAATTTTGGCTGAGGGTTTTAAGCGTGTAAGGCAAACCTCATGTCATAACATCTTTTTCTATATGAAATGCTCTGATTACATTGGAATCAAGCTCATGAGAAAGTGAAAACAGTGTTGGATGACCACATTGTTTGGAACTGTTCTAGATTGTGCTTACATTTTACCTCATTGTTGCCATGGAATAATCGATAAAATGTGATGTGTCTGACACGTCCAAGAGCATATTTCTTTGACAGCAGTTTGCAACTGTAAACCCAGAGATTACAGTTGGCATGCGTTAATATTTCTGTTAAAACCTTTCTCTTTTGTTCCCAGTTTTGGATTTTTGCCTCCTTTGCTAATATTCTCTTATGTATTGAGCAATTTTAAGAATTACATTTCTGACTCATTTGCCTTTTCATTCTAATTTTTGCAAATTCGAACAAGAAAGAATTCTCCGTCTCTGTGTCCTGGGAAAGATCAAGATTTTGATGGTGATGTGTTGCATGTGTGATATTGCTTCAGCAGTTGAGCTTAACCATAAATCAAGTGGTCGACTCTGGAAAAAGATCACGGAAATGAGATTACGCTTTTTTTATGGTTGAATTTAAGGAGATGATCAATCCAGAGCAACTAGACTCTGTGTCACAGTCTTCATGTTGAGTGTGAGGAAGGATGAAGGTTAACAGAGAGGTTTTGCAACATTAACTGACACCCACATACCATGTACAATTCAAAAACATGTACACAGATCTATTTTTCTGCAAGTGGATGCATCAGAATGGAGTTGAGCACGGAGCTTGTGGCTCGTCGACTGTAGCACCTACGTTACTCCTACAGGTTTTTTCAAATGGTATTTTATTATAATTATTATTGTACCTGCACTTGTTTCACCCCGATTTGAATGATGAAATATTCATTAAAAAAGGTTAAGCCTAATTTTCTTTTAATTTATCCACTATCATCAGAAAAATGCGACTGGAACATATTAAAAACACCAAAAACACATTTTTCATTGGAGTAGGTCTTTGAGATGTTTGATCTTGAAAACATATTTTTTCAAGCAATGTCTCCAAAGAAGCAAGTTGTTGTTTTTTACAACACAATATTTTTTTAGCAATTTTTTTTCTGGTAAATAGAGAGTTAACTTTTTTCAAGAAATGGACTAACTTTGGAAAAAAAATCACTCATAAATACATTGCAAAAACAGAATCTTAAGAAAGTAAAAAAATCCTGTTTCCTGAAAAATTGTCATTTTCTCTAATGCAAGAAAATTAATGTAATCAATAAAATCTTTCATTAGCAAAATAAAATTATTGTGAGAAAACATTTCTTGGTGACTAGAATTTTTTCTTAAAATAAGAATTCCTGGTATATTTTTACTGACTCCTTTTTTTTTTTTTTTTTTTTGCTTTAAAGCAGGGGTCACCAAGGACCGCATAAGGTGCCCACAGGTCTCTTCTAAAAATAGAACAGAATAAATTGCATTGTGAATTGTCTTGGATCTTTAATGTCATGATTAAAGGAAAATACATTTTGCAATGAACAAATTCAATATTAAAAAATGAAATTATCTATTGCATAGTAAAATACCATTTTCTGTTTGTGTCAGCATTTAAATCAACTTTGAAAACAGCACCCCCTTGGGTAATGCATTCACATTTGCATAGTATTGTGCTTTATCTCTGCTAGAACTTAAATTGATATGCTAACTGTCAGATGCTTATCAGGGCGGGGCCTACCACCTCCCTACATTTGTTAAATCTTGCCTCAACTTCCTTTGGTCAATCAATTAAAAGTATTAAAGACTCAACTAACGGGTGGAGTTGTATGACGTCGGAGGTCACAGAAGAGAATGTGCTTTCTGCTAATGCTATGGTGCAATCGTCATCTAGTGGTCAAAAGGAAGCGCTCTCCAAGAGAGGCAGAACAATTGTTGGAGCTTCTCTGTTTGAGAATGCATGTAACACTGTATGGTATTAACAATATCAATATAATTTCAAGAATAATTTTTTACAGTATGTGAACTGTATCAGATTATTGTGAAAATCTGCCCTACATATATATATAAAATATATATATATATATATATATATATATATATATATATATATATATATATTATATATATATATATATATATATTTATATATATATAATTGATTTGAATTGAAAGGTTCGAAAGAATAAAAAAGAATCAAAATTTAATCAATCCAGATTCTTGTGAATTGAATCGATTCTGGAAATGTTTGACAACTTTTTTTAGACCTGATGTTTTCAATTACCAGAGTGAGATACCTGAATGTAACTGAGTATTGCAAAATTCAAGACTTATTTTTTTCATAAAAGAGCAAGTCATTAAGATTTACAGTATTTTAAGAAATGACACAATTTTCTAGTTCATTCGGCAGATTTCTTTCACCTTTATCTTTTATTTGCCAACTTGTTTTAAGACAAACACTTTTTCCAGTAAAATGACTGCTTATATTTCCATGTTGAGAAAGAAACTTGTGTTTCTGATGAGGATGTGATTCTTTTAGATTGCTCCTCCTGAAGCCAGATCACAGTAAAATGCTAACTTGCGTTCATCAGATCATCACTGTGATTGCCGTCCGAACACTTAGCAGCACATGTAAAGTGTCAACGCATGCTCATGTCAGGATGTAACAGAATCCGCCTGTAATCTTTCCACAGCTGCCACTATGTGTTCAATGCTGCTCTCACCACACGGAGCTCTTTATCAGCGCTGTCACTGGCTGCTATTTCAGCTTCTTCTGGGCTCTGTTACCCCAGCTTGGATGTCGCCAGTGAATATTTGAGGAGCCAAACAGATGTGATTACTTGGCGCACTTTGTGCCAACATGACCATGAAATTGAGGACAAAGGGTTTTTGAGGTTTAATATTGCCCAGATGTTTTCTCTGCTGTTATGCCTCGGTATTTACCGCGTATGAAGATGCTTGTCATTTTCGTCCTAAACAAGTCTCTCTCTGTTTGTACAAGATTTAATGCCAATTAGTTATTGTCAAGAGATGCGAAGGGTATTGATCGCCGTCTTTGTTTCTAGATCTTTTTAACAAAGACAGAGCAATTTGTTTGATCAACTGAGAGTAAATATTTCTATCCATTACTGTTTGTTTTATTTACATATTTGTGCGATCTAATACACATTTACTTGGCTTTTTTTGGCTGAAAAAAGTGTAGTCAAAGCATAGTCCAAGTGTAATCAGAGAGCGACAGAGAACAAGATTGATTTCTGCGTTGTATCCTGTAAAAAAAAAAAAATTCAGTCCATTTTACTGAGCATGCTCTGTACGCAGAAGACCCCCCCCCCTTTTTTTTTTTTTTTAACAGGAATAGACTTTTCTAATGAACAACTTGAAGCTCCGTTACCTCTGGCAAGAATCTGACAGTTTTGGCATCAGTCGACTGATTTGGATCTCTTTAAGTGAAATGTACATTTGGGGATTTTACACAGCTTCACTTCTCCAAGAGTCTTCGTACAACACGAGCACAGCTGAATCAACAACTGGGGGCCTCCACAGACTGTCTGGAGGATCATCAATTTATTGAGCAGAAAAGTAGTCACATGGTACTTACCGTGTATATGCTGTAGATTTGGGCCAGAAAGATAAATACTATTAATATTAATAATAAAAAACTATAAAGTGATGAATAGCAGGAAGGGAAAAATATAGATTTTTTTGAAGTCCCAATTTGTATTGTCGACTGCAACATAAGTACAAATAGTTTCTATCCATGATGTATAGACATCAAGTTGTTTTAACACAGTATGAAGCTTTTTTTATGCATGTTTTAGTCGGTATGTTAGGCAATTTTGGAAATATTCTTTTATATTAAATAAAAATTTCTATTCAGTTTTGTTTACAGTCATTTGCAATAAAATGACTAGTCGTTTAACCAAAAAACTAAAAAAATTCACTAAATCCAATACATGTAACATCTACATGGACGTAGGCACATCAATCAAGTGATTTTTGGGCCACCATATTGCAAACAAAAGTCACAGTTTTGAGATCAAAATTTCCTAAATTGCAAACAAAATGTAAAGTTTTACAAGCAAAACTTTATAATATTCAAGTAAAACTACAAAATATTTGATTTCAAAAACTTTTTTTGCTTTCAAAATGTATTTTTGCGTTTGCAACCCAAACGTTTTCAGATGCGTAGTGACTCATCTCGCTTTGCCCTATCTTTGATGTTGCTTTTGTGCCAAGATGGTTTAATCAGGCTGAGGCACAGGTGCAGTCAATCCTATCCAGGTGCTGTTGACGAGCACCTACTCGCTATAGAAATGACTGAGCTGGGTTATCCTGCTTTTTTAGGCTGACTGCCTCCCTTCATGGGTTGTCACTGGGCTTCAATGCCAGTGCAGTGGTAGTTGGAAGGTCTTGTCGCACCGCAAAGCAGCATGCGACTAGGTAGAAGTGAATTTGAACGGAGTGCATTGCTTCCTTCAGGGTCGTATACGTGGAACTGTTTTTTTATGGTCTTGTTTCATTTATCAAGACTGGCCACGGATGCTCCCGGGTCCTCACCATCAACTCCACCAGGTCAGCCGCTGAGCTATAGCCCTCCCCTCCCTCCGTGCAGCGGATCACTTCGTTGCATAGGTGCTTCTGGGACTTGGTGGCCAGCTCTATTTTTATTACACTGTTATGTCAACTCATTCAGAAATTTCGGCAGGTGGTCGCTCTGCAACATTTGAAATTGGGAGGCAGCAGTATTTTTACATTTTTACTATTTTAGGAAAATTTCACGGCAACTGGGCGATTTTTCTGTAAAAGTTGACATCAGTCATTGACCGCCTGCACACATTTTGAGGTTGTGCGGTGGCTGTGCAGTGAGGCTGGGATAACGCCATTACAGAATTGGGCGACCACAGGCTGGTGGCAGCCGGATCGTCGGCAGGCAGCAGCTGATTGGACGATGTAGAAATGCCTCCGGACAGTGGCTGTCTTTATCAAGTGCCACTAGCCGCCCGGTACCCCTAGGCTAAATAAAAAGCGGGCTATTCTGCATGCCTGACAACCGCCTGAGTGATGCCATCTACATTCGTGACTAACGATTTTCAAAAAATACTATCTGCATCTGCGGCATAAAATTTGGAGGATTCAGCCAATGCCCCCCCCCATTACGCGATGGTAGTTGTATTTGTGAAATTGCGATTAGCAAGAAAATGTTAGATTAAGGTATTAGAGTTAGAATAGTTATTCTGACAAATACAATGACCGAGTGATATTTTTCAATAGAATCCTATAGGAATTTGGCTCCTTGGGACCAGTGAGAACTTTCTGTTTGGAATGCGGGTTGCTCAGTCCAGTTCTCATATACAGCCAATGGTCTCACACTCACCACAGCCTCACATGAACCAAATTCCAAGCGTAAGCCAAGCGTGCCAGCACAGTGAAAGGCAGGATATTCTGCGACACAGCAAAAGGCTTATCGCTTTATTGTTTTTGTGTGATTAACTTCCCGGGGACCGCTTGATTCTGCTGAAAGTGATTGATGACCTTGTAAAGTAGAGGACATGTGAACCACTCTGCAGTCTGCCACCTTTAACTTTCTTTTGCATTTATGGTTTTTAATGAGAGCCATGTAGAACACAATAATGATTGATATTTTGTGCACATTACAGAAATACTGCTCTGGAGTTTATTACAAAAATGCTGTGACAGAACCACGAGGAAATTAGTTTTAAGACAAAGTTTTAAATAAACAGACATAAACTACTTAAATTGACAATATTGAGAATTCGGCTGTGTGGTAGTTAACACTTTTGTCACACAGGGACAAAGCTTTGGTTTAAATCCCAGCTCGGACTTTTCTATGTGGAGTTTGTAAATTCTCCCTGCTTATAGGTCAACTGGTTACTCTAAAGTTCCCTGAGGTGTGCACGTGTGTGTCAAAGTGATTTTGTGCCCTGCAACAGACTAGCAATCCGTCCAGGGGGTACACTGCAGGCCCAACAGTGGCCAAGACAGGCTCCAGCTACCCCATGACCACGAAAGGGATATAGCAGGGTAAAAAAAATTGAAGGATGGATGTCTATAGAATTCAAACAATCTATGTCATTATTAAAAGATTTTGTCTTTTTCTAGCTGTGAATTAATATTAAAAAAATATTAAGCTTTGTTTCTTGACTTTAGTCACAGTTTTCTTGTACAGGATTAAATCCAAGTGGATGAATAAATAAAAACATTTAATGGTTCAAAGATGTTTGTTTGAGAATTCTGTGTCTGCTGTAGATTTTTGTTGACAAAAAAGAATCTCACTGGTGTAAAAACACCTGATCAAATCTGAAGTCTTTTGATATGAACAACTCTAACTTATTGCAATAACTTCATCATTTCCACAGGTGTTGATCGTTATGAGCATTACCTCATTTATTGTGTTAATCTCATGTTGAAGATGGAAATACAGTAGTTTCATGAGGTGATAATGATGATGCTGGTGATTAATAAAGTATTCAGTACTCTCTACTCCATGTTGTGCTCATGGTCAGTTTCAGTTTCTCTGTCTTTGAGTTCCCTGACCTGCAGGGCTTTAAGAAGATGGTGGAGAACAACCTACATTAAACAGAATTAATATGAAGAGATTATCCTGATGGATTGCCAAGTGGTTGCCTCAAAGCAAAAAAGCAAAAAAAAGCAATTCTCCTAAAATTTTTAATTATAGAGTTATATTTTCTCCTTGAGCCACTTTGGTTTTAAGGTAGACCAGCTCCCTCTAAAGGACTTAATACAAAGCTTTGATCGGTCAGTGAAATGTAAAGTTTGAATAAGTGAATTATCACGACAGCATAGGACTTCCATTATTCTTTCTTTTGTTGCTTTGCCAATGAGTGAAGAGATTTTTAGTCACGTGGTTTTGTTTACAAGATTAGGTTCAAAACAGAAATGTCTGCTCGACGACAGTCTGCACACAGACCAAACACAGGGTTCAGGACTTGATCTGGACCAAATAAAGTGGACTTGGTCCGGACCAACAGACATTTCCAGTCTGAATACACCCTAAGTCATCAAACAACAACACACATAGAATGTGGATGCATGTGGGAACAACACTTAATAAAACTAAGCTCCCTGCACATACACACACTTATCCTGATCATCTAACTCACCTCCCTCTCCTAACACCTGATTCAGTTCGTCAGTTCTTCATCAGGCTCCACAGAAGCCTCATAATGATGCAGTCATCTAAGTCAGATGTGTTGGAACAAAGAGGCCTGCATAACAGACTAAGGCAGGGCGGTGAGGGCAGGATTGGGAAAAGCTTGTATGCTGTATAAATTTCCGTTGCTTATGTCATTCTGTATACGCATTTGGAGTTCAGCTTTGCCTTTTCTTGCACTCCCTGCTTTATGTTGCGGCGATGCGATTTGGCGTTTTTATATTCGTGATCATGCGGCCGGGCCTCTGTGGTGATGGGCATCTGCTCGCAGCTGACAGGCCGACACTGAGCAGGTAAAAGGATAAAGTGGCGGTGACTCATGTTTCATCCAGACACCAGGGTCCTGCAGGAAAATAAAGACTGCTGTGCAAGTAGCTGCACTTGCAGTGGCCAAGTGGAGACGATTTTTAATTTTTTCTCTTTTAAACTGGCAGATTGTGGGATGGATTTCACAGAGGAGTTATCCCAAACAGGATCCATGCTTCCTATTTGACGCTTAGAGTGCAGTCATGACAGCCGCTTACCGCTCTCTCTAGAGAACTTGATTTCACTCACTCTGGTGTGTGACAACCCATAAAAATCTGATTTTGAGTCTTTTTTCTTTGTTACTTGATGACACACAGCGGACACAACTGAACACTATTTATCATGCTCCACAATTTTGCGGTTATCCTCGATGTTCCCGCCCATGACAGGCTTGATCAGACTCCTTAGTTCATTTCAAGACATAATCAATTTAAAATGCTGACAAGCCGATATTTAATTTATTATTTATGAACATCCTTCAGCGCCTCACTTTTGTTTTCCACCTAAACCTCCCGCCACTCGTTGGCAGCACAGCACATCGAAACTCTTTGAGCAGCTCTACTGCGACCAAAAGAAATAAGATCTCGTGAGATCATAGAAAAATGCAGATCTTTGTGCTTCTTAGCATGCACAGATAAGATTACAATGAAAGACATATGAATATTCACGCAAAGTTTTTCTTAAAAGAATTATGAAAATTGTTGTGGTACAATCCTGGGATGTATCATGATATGTATCGTACAACGAGACACGTATTGGGATATGCATCTTACTGTCAGAGTCTCGCCAATACACAGCCCTAATGAAGAGGTAATGAGTTATGTGTTTCATAAACTTTTTCTGTCTCTTTTTTAGCCAAAAGTCAAGATTGTTTTTTGTATATACATGAGTTACATAATCAGTAGCCATTTTACATATCTGTTAAAAGAAATTGAAAATTTGTTAACAAAGTGCAGATGTAAGCTTTCACAACTTCTCTAGAAAAAAAAAGATAGAAGTTAGACAAAAGATAGAAATTTTGGCTGTAGCACTTCCATTAAAGATAGATATTTATTTGAGTTTATAGCAATATATTCAATACGTGTGAGTTTAGTCTCATTACTTGGTCTATGTGATTAGGTGTGAGTCATTTCCACATTGTGATCAATTAAAACCAAAGCATTACTTAAAAAATATATAATGTAGGATGTGGATTTGTTGATGGTTGTCAAGGTGAAAAAGTTAAAGTATGAACTATACTAATCCATAATTAGACTTTGCTCACCAAGAGATGTAATTAAACAACTGTTACTCCAAAAGAATAGCTGACCAACATAAATCACTTCAAGAGCAAATGTGTTACAGTCTTCCTGGACCGATGTTCATGAGGCCAGCATCTGGAAACCACTGAACAACATTAGTGTGCATGGCAGCGCTGCCAGAAGAAAGACACTACTTTACAAAAAAAGCACTGTTCACAATTTAGAACATTTGGTTGACCAATCTTATGACTGACTGGCAACAACAACTAAAATAAAAGACTTTAGTTTAAATAGAATCATTACATTTAAAAGGGAGAAATTGCAATCCAACTTAAAAAAACAACAGTTTCCTTTCAGTGCAGCACGTCTGTGGTTATGTTTAACCACATTTACACAACCGCATTTTTAATTTACTAGAAATAATCGTTGAAACAATCAGAGGAATCCAAAAAAATTGTGAGTTTTTCTGGCATTCTAAAGTAGGAGCGTGGGGTTTGAGCTCTAAGTTGGGCAGCAATGGAAGAAAGAAACATGAAAACTTATTGAAACTGACTTGTGGGATATGGAAGACTTCCTCTGTGGTTTGGAAGGTGACTGTGAACAAAAACTGGACTGAGCAGGTATGACGTCACCTTAAGTAAATGTACATGGCAGAAAAGAAACAACACAACAACAAAAGCCACAACTCGACGACAAAAGCAGAAGCATGACGACAAAAGCCACAAAGCTCAAGTACGACAACAAAAGCTACAACACGATGACAAAAGCAGAAGTATGATGACAACAGCCACAAAACAACAACAAAAACCCAAGCATGACAACAAAAGCCACAACACAACGATAAAAGCTTTTGTCGCTTTTGTTGTGGTGCTTCTGCTTTTGTCGTGTTGTAACTTTTGCATTTATGTGAGCCGTGTCGGCCTCCGCAAGAATCCCTTACTTCAGCAAAATGAAGTCAGTTCAGTCTCTATTTCCAAGAAATGGACGTCGCCATGTTGGAGCCAGATGACAGTGATTGATCCATGTCAGTCTGAGTCAACGTTTCTATGGCAACTGCTTTCGCCAATCAGGAGTGAGCTTGTTGGAGGTCCACAACCTTTCCATTGAAAGCGGCTCGGGAGAATCTGTCAATCAAATGTTCAGGGTGGGGCCAGCGGGAACAACATGCTTTCACTGAGGCATCTGATTGGTCAGTTTACAACTCGAATAACTTGCGATAAAGGAAAAATATCAGGAAAAAGTTAGGATGAGCAAGAACGTGTTATAAAAAAAGTATCAGACCAAGAATGGTTATTCTGACAAATAGAATCATTGAGTGATAGCTGTTTAGTTCTCTATTAAAGTCTATGGGATTTTGGCTTCTTGGAGCCGGCAGGTACTTCCTATTTGGACCGCGAGGTCAGTCCAGTTCTCTTATACAGTCAATGAGTGGTACCAGCAGATGTACCTCAGCTCACCTTGACACCCAGTGAGGACTCTGAAGCAAAGAACCTTTAGAGATAAAAGGGCGTTTGTCTGGTTTAAGAATGAGTCACTGTGTCTTGAAGTTTTGTTTACCAGTCAGAAAAGGATGAAGTAAAAGACAAACAAACAGGTGAAGCACGTACATTTATTCCAGTGTTGTGAGGGTTTATGTGGAGAAGAGAGAGCTGAAAGAAAAGACAAGTGTCTCCCTTTATTGGCAGGTTTAGGTTTCTGCCCCACCTCTGTCTATAAACTGTGGGAATGAACTAAAGAATAACAATAGAGTTGCAAGAGGTTAAGATGAGGTTCCTGTGCAGAGGGATGGATCTCTGGTACAGAGGGGATAAGAACATTTTTGAGTAATGCTTCACATGATCCTTCACATCGAGAATCCAGCTGAAGTAGTTTGGATATTTGGTTAGAATGCTTCCCGGTGCAACCATTTTTTTCTCTAAAGTTATTTTCAGAACAAGTTTAAAGTTTTTCTCTATTTATAACATTTATAAAATTCTTGTCAGACAGTGGTTTTGTGGTGTGATTGTAAGAACACATGGTTCTCAGGACTAAAATTGTTAGGTTTAAGCTCTAACATTTGTAAAGAAAACAACCTGCACAGAAAGAGACACAGAGAATTGATTAAAGTTTAAAACTTGCAAGGAGAGTGGGCCAAAAGCCTGTTCGGTCACAATCTTTCAACCAACTCCGACCAGGCTTTTTCTCTCCGTGCATTTTATTGAGTCAGACACGCCCCTAGTTACAGGTTGGTCTCAGTTGCTAAGGGGAAGGGAAGCAAAAGAACGTCAGCTGAGACCGGTCCAAATCTGTTTCTTATACAAGGTCAAAAACAACATTTAAAGTTTGTGTGTGCATGTTTTGACTAGGTGATCATCGTCAGGCCTTGTAACTTCTACTGGCTCCTGCTAATCTCTGGCCCAGCCGCTGCATCTTCCTTATCAGCAGCGCAGGGTTGTCCACTTCCAGCTTAGATCAAGACATTTCAGCACACAATAAAGAGAACCAAAACGCATCTAATAAGAGGTAAAGGAAATAAGTAAGAATAGGATAACATATATTTACGACCCCAACAACGCCCCCCTGTTTTTCCGTTTTCTGCTTATTTTATTTCAGCACATGACCCCTTCACTTTTGGAGATTTTCAGCCACAGCATCATTGTCATAACTTAAAATATTACACTCAGAGGGGTGGTTAGCAGGTTCCTGGAACTGAAAACAAATCTGGAAAGTTATAATTATCAACATCATCCTCATCATCATTGTCGTTGTCATTTTCACCATGAGGTTTGTCAGTCTGAGGCAGGAGAGCATACATCTCGGACACCTGTGGTTTAATGGCTTTTTTCAATCATCCTGGTGCACAGAGCTCTTATACAAGGGATACAACAACATCCACACAAGGTCAGGGTGGCTGCAAAGACAGCAAAAGAGAGTAAAATGGGCATGACCAATTATTTATTTTTACCAAACATCTCACCAAACCCGTCCCAGGGCGATGTATCAACTCCTGAGTGGTCTTTCATCATTTTGTTCAAAGTTCGGAGGCCCTCCAGGGCCTGGTGAGACTCCCGTCCACTGCAGTGTTGTTTGGGATGAAGGTACAACACTGATCACCAAATATTGAACAAACTCCTCCATGCTGTGACAGCACCGTGTCGACAGCCATTCTGCTTTGGAAAGCCATAAGTGAGGTAGCTGAAAATCGCCCGGGACGGCAGTGTTCTGCCTTCGTTTAATTGCCTAATATCTGAACATTGTAGTGAACGTTGTTCTATCTCATCAACATTTTTATTAATGGTGCACCACGGACAGATGGATGACTCGAAACCTGCAAGAACCTGGTTAGTTAATTTCTTGTCGTCAGGTCAGAAAGTCTGCAACAGAAAGTGGGGTTATAGAAACAGGAAGTAATAAATTCACAGGGGCACAATGTCCTGTGGTGTTGTCAGGCAGTCTGTCATACAGCTTGTTTTCTCCACACCACCACCAGTTGTCACTGCGGGACAGAGGTTTGAAAGTTATGTTTACTTCAAGAGTTTCAACATACATATTTTAATTTAATTTCCCCAGTTTAGGTCCTGTGCCTTTTCTGTAAATACATGTGTAATTTGCTTTAGGTATCTTACTGGAGAAGAGTGGTTTCTGCTTTTCAGCTGTTGTGAGCGGATAAACCTCATCCCTCACAGAACAATTATCTGAAGGTACAGATTGAGTCATAACATTTAAAAGACAGTCTGGAGGTAATACGGATGGTATTACTTTAAGAAGTGGTCTTGGTCCTAAACACACAACACAATCCAATTATTATCTGTTTTAGTGATTCCTGTAGTAATCCTGAACCAATCATCTGTGGTCAGATTGTCATCAACCACCAGAATGTCTTTAACCTTAGGCAGACCTCCCACAAGTTTCAAAGTTCCTCCCGTTGCATTTATTACTTGTGTCATGTCCTTTTTGTCCTATTAACACCTCGGCTATAGCTTGACTCCAGCTAGTGCAACATGCGGCTGCTCGTCTTTTAACCAGAACACATAAATATGATCATATCTCCCCGGTTTTAGTTTCACTGCACTGGTTACCTGTTTATTTTAGAATTAATTTTAAGATCCTTTTATTTGTTTTTAAATCCTTACATGGCTCGGCACCTGTTTAAATCTCTGAGCTGCTGCAGCCTCATGGCATAATAATAATAATTATTATTATTATTATTATTATTATTATTTATGTTGGTATGTGTCACATCTTCCATCAGTTCTTTTTGTTCAAACCAATATAGTAAAGGAACTATTATTACCATTCCTAAAAGAACTACTCCCATCACCACCATTTGCTGCTTTGGGGTCAACATCCTGCCTAGGGTCCTGAAGCCTCCCCCTATCACCTGCACAGAGTTGTGGACAATCTTCACCGGGTTTGAGACGACTGCAACCTATGGTTTCGCAGCCCCCTTTGTAGTCGGCCTTGCTCTGGAGGCGCTGTCGGAGAGCTTCAGATTTCTGTGGCCTTCCACTAATCTGTGGTGGTGATGTATTTTTACTCTGTTTTAATAATAACCCAGTCTCCTGGCTCGACTAATTTGGCTATCCTGTGAAGATACAGAAGATGTGACATCATCATTAGTCTGTTCTGATTTTTGTTTTGGCTGTTGTAGCATCTTTCTCATATAGTCTGCTAAAGTACTTTCATCATCAGTTTCCCATTCGTTTGTAAAATAAGGTAATCTATAGGGTCTTCCGAACAAGGTTTCATATGGAACCAATCCATTCGTGCTTGTTTATATTTATATATAATTTACCAAATCCAAACATTTTGTCCATGGTCTCTTTGTTACTTCCATACATTTCCTTAATTCTGTTTTTTTTTTTATTGTTCCACATAATTCTTTCAACCAGTCCTGCACTTTGTGGATGACAAGCACAGTAATTCTTTTTTAGATTAATATGAAAGGCATGTCCTATTTTAAAAACTACATCATTCACAAAATGAGATCCGTTATTACTGTAGATTATTTCAGGTATACCATTTCTTGGAATCATATCTTACATAAGGCTTTGGCTACCGTTAATGCATCTGGATGAGCAGTAGCAAAGAGCTCTATCCTTTTAGAGAATGAATCTATTATCACCAAACAATATTTCTTTCCTTTATTTTTGTTTAATTCTATAAAATCCATATGTATGTTGAAAAGGATACTCTGCTTTTGGGTATATCCTCATTTAAATCAGTTCCTTTTACTTGCAGTACATCATTTTCCCCTTGTGCTGCTGCTTTAGCTGTTTTGTCTACAAGGGCTTCACAGTGATGTGATAAGCCTTCACCTTCTGTTGGTACGAATGTGGCTGGGTTCAAAACTGTACAGCGTTCTATTTTTAGATGTGGCTGTGATTTTAGTGGAGTAGTAAGCTATTGGTCTGAGTTTACTACTATGCATTTTGAGTTAACACAGAGGTCATAAAATGACCTTTGCAATCAACCATTCGTATGAACTTTTTTTTTTTTTTTTCTTTTTTTAGTCGGGTAAGGCCAAAGTACTGCTGTTTATCATAATTTGTTTTATGTCACAGACTGCTCTTCCGCTTCAGGGGTCCAGTCTAATTTATCTGACTTTTTTAATTCTTTCGTATACACTAATGCTTGTAATGGAGCTGTTATTTCTGCATAATTTGGAACCCAGCTTCTACAATAGTTTGTTAATCCTAAGAATGACATCATTTGTTTCTTTGTTAAGGGTTTGGGAGCTTGTAGGATAGCAACTTTCTTTCTTCTAGAATAGTTCTTCCTCTGCACTTAGTTGGTGGCTCAAATATTTCACTTTCTCTTGACATAATTGCAACTTATGTTTACTTCCTTAAATAATTATTCTTTAACTGCTTTAGCAGTGCTAATGTATCTTTAAGACATTCATCTTCTCTTTTGATGCTACTAATATGTCATCCACGTAGGTGAGTAACTGGCTGTTACACGGCGGCTCGAAGGATGACAGACTAGAAGCCATGACTTGGGAGTAAATAGTAGGGCTTTCACAATAGCCCTGGGGCAATCTGGAATAGGTGTATCTTTTACCCTTAAAAGTAAATGCAAACTAGTATTGACTATCTTTATGTACCGGTATAAAAAAGAAGGCGTTGCTTATGTCAATTACTGTGAAATATTTGGCCTCTGGGTCTAAAGAATTAAGCAAGGTGTGAGGATCAGCCACACAGGGTGACCTCTGAATAACAGCATTATTTACAGCAATCAAGTCCTGCACCATCCTCCATCCTGTGGATGGGGGTGCTTTTTTAACTGGGAATATTAGTGTATTTACAGGAGAGTCAGCACACTCTATCAGTACACCGGCTTTTAATAGATCATTGATTACAGGTGCTATGCGTCCACAGCATCTGGCTTCAATGGATAATGTTTAATTCTCGGTCTGTGCTCTGTTTTAGGCCTTATAATAACAGGAGAGGCTCATCTCACCAAAAAACAAGTCTTCTAAGATTAAAATCACTTCTTCTTCTGTGGAACTATTTTCAACACTTGGAGCATCAGCTGGTGTGTAAGAGCATGCTAGTCATGCTGTTTGATGTGTAGGGGGTGTGGGATTTGCACAGTCCCGTGCCATGTGACCTTCTTTTCCACAGGACCAACAGACTATGGGGCGTTTACCTTGAGGCCCAAAACGGCCTCCTCTCTCTCTCTCTCTTCTTCTACCACGACCTTTACCTCTAGAGTATAAGCAATAGATCATTTCCTCCTCTTCATCTGGACTTGAAAAAACACTTCAGCTTTATTTGCATCTTTTCCTTTCTTGCTCTTAATCATAACACTTAAAGTCCATGTTCTGTACACTCTAATCACCAGCTCCACGCCGTCTTCTCCTGCTCTGAGATTAGGTAATTCTATCAAAGGATGACCATCTGCATTTGCTGTAAATATTCCGTCTGCTGCCTGCTCCATTTGTCTGCGTGCAGCAGCATAAGGACCCGAACACTCATTATCCTCTCTTCTATGAAACATCACATCTTTTCCTGCTTTCTGGCATTCTTTTTCTTCCTTTTCGCGTTCTCTTTCTTTTTTATTTTATTTTTTTATTTTCTTCTTTCTTCTGCCTGGCTTTACGTTCTCCATTTTCCCTCTGTTTTGCTATTTTTATCCATACTTTTGTTTCTTCAAATCCTTCTTTATCCATTTGTTTTCGTTTATTTTTGCATTTTTGTTTTATCTTGTTTTGTAATTCTACTATTCTTACAGTTGAAAGCTTACCATTAAAGTTATATTGATCAATCCAATATGGAAGTGTTTTATCGCATTTGGGTTTTCATTTTCTACTATTCTGTAATCTTTGTAATGTCTCAAGGACTTATTGTTTACTTTTGCCCCTTCCCCATTTTGAATAAAATTTGGTTCCAGTAGTTTGTTAATACCTAGGGTATTCTAATACTGGAAGCTTTTCTTTCAACAAGATAGTGATTAATAACCTTCTGTGGTAAAACTCACTTCAACCTTAGAGGTGGAGTTTTCTTGCCTAGTGCATCCACAGAAGGTTCACTATTTCCATCCTTGTTGATTTGGTATGAAATCCAAATACCTAATGGTATCTGTATTTCCAATCACACTCACAGTCTCACACTTTCACACTTTTGCGCGCTGTTTTACTTTATTTCTCTTATTACTTCTTATTTCAACACAGAGGACGCCGCCGCCCTTCGTAGAATTTAACTAGTTAAGCTAGGGGAGTCTACTCCTCCCGCGGACTTTAACTGTTTGAAATAATTCTTCTTTTCACAGAGGCACAGAGGACGCCGCCGCCCTTCGTAGAATTTAACTAGTACGTAACTAGGGAGTCTACTCCTCCCCGGGACTTTAACTGTTTGCTCTATTTTACCTGATAGTGTCTAGAATTGTCAGGGTTTTGTTTTAATTCTCCTTCTGAGAATCTCTCATTCTGTCATTCCTTTTAAATAAGATTCTACTCACAATTCTCTGTGTCCGTGGATCCTCCGTCAACCTTCAGGTCCCAGCCCGCGAGTGAGGGCCAGCCCTGGAAACGGATCGTATGCTGTGGCCACAGACTTTCTGGGTCTCACTCTCGCGCTGGAACCATCAGGTGTCTTGGAGATCCGGCTCGAAGGACCAATTAAATGTTAGGTTTAAGCTCTAACATTTGTAAAGAAAACAACCTGCACAGAAAGAGACACAGAGAATTGATTAAAGTTTAAAACTTGCAAGGAGAGTGGGCCAAAAGCCTGTTCGGTCACAATCTTTCAACCAACTCCGACCAGGCTTTTTCTCTCCGTGCATTTTATTGAGTCAGACACGCCCCTAGTTACAGGTTGGTCTCAGTTGCTAAGGGGAAGGGAAGCAAAAGAACGTCAGCTGAGACCGGTCCAAATCTGTTTCTTATACAAGGTCAAAAACAACATTTAAAGTTTGTGTGTGCATGTTTTGACTAGGTGATCATCGTCAGGCCTTGTAACTTCTACTGGCTCCTGCTAATCTCTGGCCCAGCCGCTGCATCTTCCTTATCAGCAGCGCAGGGTTGTCCACTTCCAGCTTAGATCAAGACATTTCAGCACACAATAAAGAGAACCAAAACGCATCTAATAAGAGGTAAAGGAAATAAGTAAGAATAGGATAACATATATTTACGACCCCAACAAAAATGATGGAGAAAAACGGTCAGAGGCAATTTATTATTAAATTCAAACCTGACTGATGCAGTAAAACAAGAAATATTAAAAGTGTCAACATTTGAAACAAGGGAAACAAGATGGTAAAACAAAGAACCAAATAAACGAAACAAAAGGAAATAAATATATATAAAAAACAGACTCTTTTATTTACTATACAAATCATGACTAAGACGAATGAATTAGGAAGAAACCTCAGAAAGGTTTTACCAATGACTTTGCACAAAACCACAAAATAATTTATTTATATTTCAATGTTTTTTTGTTTTGTTTTTTTTATTAATTTCAAAGTACTACTTTTTTCATTAAAAAAAAAACTTATTGTTATAATAAAAGCATCTCTACCTAAGAATATTCCATATTCTGTAACACATCTTTTAAAAGATTAGTTAAAGTCAGATGAACAGGAACACTAATTGAAGTTTAATTGATTAATCTAATTTACACAATGAATCCATCTATTCTCTTATTCCGGTGTGGGGTCATGCTGGAGCCCGCCCAGCTAATGTCAGGTAGAGGCAGGCTGGGGTATTCAGCTTGGAGCCAACGCCTTCTTGCTGTAAAGCAATAGTGCTAGCCACTGCACCATGCAGCCCAATAAAGTGAAGCTTTGGCGTATTTTCTTTTTTTTTTTTTTTTTTTTTTTTTAACTTGTCCTGTCCAACAGCTGAGCAAGCAGATACGGGCTGAGAGCCTCTTGCGTTGGACAGATTTTAATTCCCAACAGGGGTTTTATTAAGTATAAACCCCTGTTGTATTTCATGCTAAACTTTATTTTAATTATGTTGTATCTTTTTCTTTTTTTGTTGGACCGGACGGAAACAAAGGCGTATTTTGGCGTATTTTCAATAAGGTAGATCTACCTCACTTCTGGGTAGCTGGGTTCTTGCGTCACTCTGCACACCATTCATTAATTAAGCCCTCACTCTAAACCAATCAAGACGATCTGGTGGCAGCAGGCAAGATGGTGGATGAAAATCATTGTCCGGAAGGGGAAATTCCACAAGATTTCAGAGTTGTAGCCACTTTTATTAAAAGTATTTTAGCGTTCAGGATTATCTTAAAATGTGTCAAAAGAGGGTAAACTCTTTCTTAAGGGATACTAACAAAAATGCTTAACTTTGTAAAACTGTTAAGAGTTTTACATTCGGGCTTTATCACCAGACCAGGGTTTGCGCTAATCGTTTCACACATTCAGCGTGGATCAGCTCTGTCGCAGAGAATAGCGGCTTTGGACCAATATAAAATTATTTATATTAGTAATGTGTTGCATATCTGTGAAAAACCACTTTGCTTGTGTTGCGTCCAAGGGCTTCATGGACGTTTATCTCTCTACATTCCAGATGGTTTTGCCAGTCCCCCTTCACCCTATTCTCATCCTGAGTATTCTGATGTCTTGGGCTGGCCTCTACCACCGTCAGCATCTAGGGTCTGGGAGTTTTTACATCTATGGTCCAAACTTTTCCCACCAGGATGAAGACATCTGAACCTATCCACCAAAAAGACTATGGACTAATTCATGCACATTTTATATCACAAATGAATCTTTGTTCGCATTCCTAAGATCTCTCCTTATTGAAATGCATTAGCATAGAAAGTTCTGTTAAGATTCAAAAAGTCTTTTTCACAAAAGTCACAACTACATAAATCTGTCTAAAATAATCCTGCTGGTAACAGGTTTTGTCTTTGCACAGGTGCAATACCCAAGGACAAAAAGAATATAAATCTAATACATGTTTGATTTTCTATCAAACGGTAAGTTTTTAAGAAAATGCATAGTTTAGGTGAGTTGTGGGTTTGCTCAAAGTTTTAATCAGATGCCATTAGAATTCTACACTGTAGGGGGGAACACTGCTTTCCTGACAATAGCCAGATGCAGGCGCAGACCCAGCAGCGCTCCAGGCCACCCAGCTCTTCATCGATAAGATAACGAATAAAAGGAGCAGCAAAGGCTGCTGAGTTACGGTTCTGATTATGCCCAAGCCTTTTTTCTACAGAGCAGTACTTTTAGTTTAAACACAGAGGTTCATTAAAAGAGCCATCCTTTTCCTCTCATATTTGTTTACATTCGATGACGAAAAACTAGCCCCCAGCTGCAGACAGCGATGACAAGAATAATCAGAAGTTAGACGAAAACCTCACATCTGCTTTTCTGGATATGATTTTAGAAATGACTTAAGACAGTGTGATGCTGCTTTAAAAAATTCAACAAATGTCTTTTTCCCCATCCATCTCACTTTCACAGTCTCCACTTTCCATCAAATAATCAAAGGAGAGGAAAGAATATCGAAACATGTTTTGTCTCACGAAGTAACTAGCGGTCCACCTCTATTAAACTGGACACATCATGCATCACACCTGTCTCACGAGGCAGGACATTCTTATATGTTGTTGAAACTTGTTAAAGAGCAGAACCAAGAAACTTTTGCCTGATTTGGTGAAGCCAAGAAATATCTCAGACATAATACTCCTTAAATGAAAACAAATCACTGTTAAAGCAAAATGTTCTGTGAAGAAACACCTGAAAAGGAAGGTTACTCAATGAAACAAAACTTTCAACAATCTGAGACAATCTGTCTTTTAGCGAGAACAAGACAAGAAAAGCTATTCTTCTTCACTGCTATTAAAAAATACTGTTTGCTCGCACACCGCTTTGCCGGCCTTAAATGTTCTGACAATGAACATTTTAAGATAGAGTGACATCAATTTTCTTAGAAAAGAAACAAGCAGGAGAAAACTGGCACATCCTGGGCACGACTTAGCTCACATTTTCCCTTCGTCACTCCCTCCCAGGCAGGCAGGCAGGCATGCTAGCTGCACAACAAGAGAATAACAGGCACTTCAGAAGAACTGGAGCAGGAGACAAAGAGGGTGTGTGTTTTTGGTTCCCCAGTGTCAACATTCGGACTTGCTTATTTAATTTACTCATATACTGAAGAATAAGGGCAAGCCCTTCCTGAGCATGTACGTCTAAGATGTCACAGATGCTGTGCAGTGACTCTGCGTGACTAAAAACCCTTTGTATCCTCTGAAAAAAAACTGCATCCAAAGAATGAACAGAAGAGCTTAAAGGTTTAAAAATGTTAAAGCAGCACAGCAGGGATTAGCAGAAAAAGGGTCAGATGTTTGTTTCATGGACAAATGTTTTCTTTCATGGACAGTCAAAGTGAACAGACCAGTTAAGGAGAATGTTTTTATTTCCTGAAGGAGATTCAGTCCAAAATGAAAGAGATTAAGATTTTACGCTACACCACCCTTGTCTTAAAATATTGCTTTTAATTGTGTGAAACTGACACACATTAGAACTGCTGTAAGTGATATAGTGCAAATATTCACATTTATAAGTGATCACTCTCCACAAAAAAGTAAACTTGCAAACTTAAGAGCAACAACAGTTTACAAGTTTACAGACTCAGGAAAAAATTATGATTTCTTAGTTATTTTTCATAGAATATGAATAATAACACAAAAACTTTTGGTAACACTTTATGCTGCAAAACACTCAATATAATGTTGGCAAAGACAGTTAATTCATTTGTTAAGCTTGTAAGCAGTTTATTAATATGGTCTTTGTAGACAATGGTCTCACTTTAGATGGTAATGAATCTTACTAAGTATGTTAACAAGCCTTATCTGGCTTATTGTGCTAATAAATGTCTTACTAATAACCGATGAACACATTACTAATGTTTGTTAATGAATCTTATTATAAAGCTTGGTAACACTTTATAGAGTTATTTTGAAACCAAGCCACTGTCACAAAAAATTCTGCCACAACTGCTAGAAAAATTATCACAAGGATTCTCAAAAACTGGTGTGGATGTTTCGAGATGTACAATGAGGAGACACCTGAAGAAAATGGAACTGCATGGTCAGGTTGCCAGAAGAAAACAGCTTTTGCACAAATGCCACAAAATAGAAATACGTCAACCAGCACAGACACGAGTCTCCAAACTTCAGGACCATAGTCATTAAGAGCGATGAGACCAAGATTGAACTTTTTGGCTACAACCATAAAGGCTACAGGATTTAACAAGGCCTATGATAAAATATCACTATTCTTACTGTGAAACACGGAGGAGGATTGATTATGGTTTTGGGATGTGATGGGAACTTGGTTAAAATTGGTGGCAAAATGAATGCAAATGAAAACTTACACTCTACAAGTCGGAGACTTAAATGGCCTGACCCATCTTCTAACAATAAGTAAAAAAAATAATTAGTATTTTATCATTCATGTCCTCTAAAAAATAGCCCAGAATGAACAGTTTCTTCCACTAATGAGCACCACTGCAAATGAGTGCTGCGAGTACTTTGGTATGTGGGAGGGGCTGAGTCACTAACTGCAGCACCTGCTGCTTTTTGAGAACATCTTTAAGAAAAAAGTTTTTATTCCCAACCTACGTCACTTTTGTAAACTTAATGCATTGTATTTGTAACATAAGTCTGAAATATAGCAATGAAAACCAACAGAATTACACCCTCATTCTGCATTTGTTACTGTAATCCTTGAGAGCAGAAATGTCTATCCTCGAGCACGGAAAAATAACATAACAAGTAGAAAAATCTGTGTTAGGTCAGAAAAATCTTAGCAGTCGTTCTTGTTTACTCTTTGATTTCATCGCAGACGGTATGATATCACATTTTGTCTGGTTTACTTCAATTCTTCAGTCTTTCTTTCTTCTTACATTTCTCCATTTTAGACTTGAAATCCCTTCCAGGAAATGTAGAAATGAAGCTCAGTTCCAGTGATGAAGTGATGTAAGAAATATTTCATGTCAAAATTTTAATATTCCTGTGCAAAAGGAGAAATTATACAATTCTTTGATGAACAAAGATGGATGGAGCTTTCACATCTTTGTAACTTTGAGGTCCAAGTCAGATTTCTTGGTATTTTTTCTGTGCAGTGTGCAAAAGTTCATGGTGTTTTTTTATGTTTTGATCAAAGTTATGTTTAGCAGAGTTGCTTTTCCTTGCACAGGCACGTCTTAGCAGACTTGCACTCATGTCTTTTAATTTAAAATTGCTCCCAGATTCTTCAGTTGTTCAACTAAATCATGTCTTGTAACACTGGAAGGATTTTTGTGAAAACATTATGAACATTAGTAATTTAATTAATGTATTTTTATTTTCTCAGTATAATGTTATGTTTAACTTTTATTGTCATAAAATTATAGAGTTGAGTATACCTCATTGTAGTGCGAATGTAAACATTTGTCATCCAAAAAAACTTACAGAGTACGTAGATGTAGAGGGTTAGAATTCTTAAAATGACCAGATTTTGTAAAGTTGCCCAGTAAATGTAGAAGGCACGGTGTTACTTTTTCATTTTTTCTAAACTCAACAATGCTTCCTCATTTAGGTTGTAAATACATTTCTTATCTAGGCAGGTAGGAAAGCTATTGTATAATTTATCCCCATTTAAAAACAACTCAAACAGTCCCAGCAAAACACTTTTCTATACATAAACCATAAATGTCCTTGTAAGGTCACAACATTGTTATTCAGATTATGTTTATGTGCAGCCAACTGTATTGTTTGCAAAAAGGCAGGAGAACATAAGTGTCATTAATCAGTCCCCTGTCTCCCCCTCTGGCCTTCAGCAGTAGCTATCTCCAGAGTTCTAGCACTTCATGGTTCTCTATACTTCACTTCCCATCAGCCCCTGCTGTCACTCCCAGGAGCCCCACTGCTGGTTCCCATCAGTAATCACTCCCAGCAGTATTTAGTTTGAGCACTGAGTTCTGCTCAGTGTGAAGCCTTGTTTGTGCCATCCCTGCATCCCTGCGGTCTCATCCTGACATGATCTTCTGTTTATTTTGACCCTGCTTCGTCTGCCGCCTGCCCTGACCCTTGCCTGGACCCTGACCGCTCTGGTTTTTCTCTGATGCCCTCATGCTGGTGCTTGACCCCTGCCTGCCTGACCCCGATTTAGCTTTAGCTTCAACTTTCTTTTTAAATCTAAAAAGAAAGTGACTGTTCACGTGTAGCTCTCTAAATATGTGCCGTCAATGCTAAACTTTTTTCTTGCTGCAATGGACATTTCTGATGACATACTCCACGGCTAAGTCCAAATTTCTTCACTACACACTATATATAATGCACTGTCGCCATTTTGTAGAGCTGTCCAAATGTACAATTCCAAAATCGAGTTCCCGACAAATTTCCTAGAAGCCTTAGTGTGCATCGATGCTCACTACTTTAGCAAAAATAGACCAGAATGCATTGCAAATTGAACAATTTTTGTGAAAACAATATGTTCAAAATGATTTTTTTTTTTAAAAACCGTCAACGTTTTCATCGTCAGAACACAGTAGAATCATAGACGTTGTGAAATCTTCGCATTGATTAGATTTTTTAACTTTGTGAAATCAATGATGTCATTATTCGGCGTTTAAAAAAAAGAAAAGTAGTAAGCATGGTGTCCAAATTGCTTTTTAAATCCAGGGCACCATATAGTCCTGCACTATATAGTTTTTTAGTAGTTGGGGATTAAGGTGGAAATTTGAACATAGCCTGGTACCTTTGCACAACTGCAACCAAGTCTTCTTCCAACATTCAATTGTAATTAAACATTAAATTCAAGCATGATTAACACAATCGTTCAGTACTTGTTTCCAAAATGTTGAGAGAGCAACCCAAAGTTCATCGTTTTGGAGTTTGGATTGGACCGTTTCAAGGCTTCCCAAGCCCTTCAAGCATCTATTCTTGGTATTAAGGTTTGATCAAATAAAGACATACAGTACATCAGATACCCAATCAATGCAGAACCAGATGTTACCATGCTATTTGTCACCGAGACAATTGGATGAGGATGTCTCGTGTTTCATCTAATGCATTGGAAATGAGTGAGACTATATTATAAAATACGTTTTTTTTAGCTTAATATTTGTGCACGTGTTAATAGGTGATGTAAAATGCAGAGGAGCTGATACTCAAGTGAATTCAATGTGAGATAGACTCAGGACAAGGAGGAGTCACCATACTTCACAATTATATTTTTGTTAACATATCGTTGAATAACAATTTGGCTCAAGGGATTTTCGTGTTTTTAAACATGATTTATTGGCTCCAGATTGTGTTACAATAATTTAGTTTATTTTTTAAACAAATAAGTTCCCTTTCATACAATTTCCTTAAGTAAAAAGTTTTGATTTAGTCTGCCATCACTGCAGCGTGAATGACTAAATGTTTACTGGCCCACTCCAACAAGAAGCAAAAAGCAGAAGTGCTCTGACTAGACTTTGCTAAGGATATTAAAAAAAAAAAATTACAGAGTATCTTAGATTTTAAATATTTACCTGATCATCACTGCTGATCAAAGATACTCACTCGCTGAGACCTTTTAGTTAAACATTGTACAAACAATTATGTGGAGGAGATTTGGTTGATATGCGGTAAAACCCGTCATACCAAAGCAGACATATTTAAAGCAAAGAAAGTGAGTAAAATGATCTGAAGGAGCAAAAAGTTCTTGCACGTTGTAAACATAAAGCATAAAAAGACATTTTAATGGAGGAATGACAAACTGCTTCTGAGTCAGTAATGTAAGCCTGATATCCTCCAGTTCTACAGTTTCACTGCTGTCCAGCAGGGGGTCAGAACCGGAGATGCACTGGGGAGAGCAGCTGGACAAATGACACCTCTGTACGGCGGCACACAGGAAAGAGCGAAATGTGAGAGGCTCAGCAGGTAAGATTGAATGGTAGAACTCGTAAATTTTATGAGATGTTAGGCCTTGTCACTTTTTTCATGAGAAATTCCTAAAATATACAATCTGCCAGATCAAAATAAAGAAATGGCAAAAGAGAAATAAATATACAGCTATGCCAAGTTAGGATTGAAATGTTTATTTGCAATGTGAACAAATACTACAGTGCTGAATTGTCTGTGCATGAAGAGCCTGCAGAATATGAGCATGTTATAGGCCACACTGTTGTGAACTGTATGGTGAATGAGTAATGGAGAGCAGGTCTGAGGTTGAAGCTTATATGACGACTGATAGTGGCTGCAGAGATACTGACATATTCCAACACAGAGTTGGAAATGAGAATGTGTTGGATATTTTGGCACACCTCACAGCAGAACCAGCCTCAGGGCCTGATTCCACTTTCAAATCTCCCCGAGGTCGGTTTCCTGGAGACACCTGAAGTTTTCCTTTAGGGAATATAAGACAAAATGAGTCCAACTGGATGAACTTTAAGTCATCACTAGTTCACTAGTGGAAGTTTTTGTATAAAATATATTGACACTGTATGACAAATAATGTAATTATAATTATGCTGTTATTGTTATAAAAGTTTTTAAAAAATGTTTTTTTAGGACATAGTTTGGGTAATGCAGCAGGAATTCATTAGACATTTTCTTCCCTGACTATGGACTGTTGGCACAGAGAAAGCCTGCCCTCATTTCCCATCATCCCTTTATTTACACTCTCTCCTGTTAGCTGACAGGCCCTCAAACTAGCACGTCTTTAACATACTTGAACAGAACAGTAAACTTGATTTATTCCTTGATATGATCTAAATTATTATTTGACTCAAATAATTATAGAGATCAAGTTATCTGTTAAAACTGTCGCACCACAGTTAATATTCTCACATAGTTCATTTTGTTTGGGTGGGGGTTAAATCTCAACTGAAATTTAGAATTTGAAAATTGAAAATAATTAATTAGAAAACATCATGATCAAACTGAGCAGTCTGACAGAGCATGTCGCAACCAATATGATGCTTACATTTTTCCTGCAACCCATCATTTCACTGACAAACAGGAAGCAAAACACGTTTTTACCTTGTGAGCATAATTTTTTTCAAAATAGAAAAAAAGCCAAGAACATAGATGACAAGTAATTTGTATACATTAGCACATCCCTTCAATGAATTTGATTTTGTTAACAAACCACTTCACACAAATTATTTAAAAACATAGACCTACTGGTCTACTGTATGTAAGCTGCACAGGTTCTTCTTGTTTAAATATCTTGAAGATGCTGCTCTTCCTGAGTCTTCTTTCATTTCCTTTAAAAAGCCATTAGGGAAAAAGGAGCTGAAGACGTCAACTCTATTCTGTTTCTTTTGAGAAAGAAAAATATCTTTAGGTGCAGTTTCCCAAACATGAACAACAGAGGCATTTGTGATGCCACACTGAGACCTCCGTTGTTTTTTAAAAAGCATCTCAAAATGGATATTCAATGAATGAGCAGATACCTTGCAGGACACAGAAGGGCGATGGAAATATGGCTTTCAGTGGGACCGCACACACAGCAGAGTTGTTGGTAGGACTGGGGTTTGGACGGAGTTCCTCCTTGAAATATTGCCCCAACATGAGCAGCTGTTGAAACTGTTTTTTGAGTTCTGTCATTTTTTTGAGAGTTCAGCATGTGAAAGTAGACCAAACAAAGTGAGGGTTGGTTGAGCTTTTCCTCACCCGTTACAACAGTGTGTCAGATTATGAACGTGTCTATGAAAGCAAAGAAATAATATCCTTGTAATGGTTTATCTATGGTTTTTTGGCTCATATTTATAGGTTGTACAATTTTATCTGTTAAAGCAGTGGTCCCCAACTCCCGGCTGCAGTCTGGAGCCAGACAGAAAATAAAAGAAAAAAAAAAGAATACACCAGCCAACTTAGATTATTTCCATTTAGTTTATTTTATGATCCTGAAGGAAGCTTTATTTTGAAAAACTGCTGGATTCTGTTCACAACATCTGACTTGGTCACATGACTAAAAGTGGCTAACTGTATGGCTGCCTGGATTGCTAAGCTAGTTGCCTAAAGAAGAAAAGCTAACCAAAAACTAAACAATACAACATCTTTCAAACATTTCTTTGGGGAGAAAAGATCCAGCGAGGAAACCGAAATAGCCTTCAACTTCAATAAAGCTGCTGTTTACAGACAAAATCAGGAGTCTTCTTTGACATACAGTATTATTGATACAAAATTCATGCAGAAGTTGCTAATATGTGGCGACAGACTCTCGACTGTTTCACAAATGCTGATAATAACATTGGAGACACGGTGGATTGACGTTTGAAGCCTAAAAATGCCAACTTCAGCCCCGTTTGGATTGGATCAGTTTGTGAAAATATTTTCTAATTTAAACCGATCTGTGGCCTGAGAAGGGTTGGGGACCACTGTGTTAAATTATGCTGGTCAACGGTATAATATAAAATCCAGCTAATGTTTGTCGCTGATGAGTGGATTTAAAATTAACATTTATGCATCTGTTTCTTTTAGTAGATGCTCTGACAAGTTCACTTGCTATATTCACCATTTATTGTTTAGACTTTTCTGTCTTGTCGTGTAAAATTAGACACAAAGTGGAACATCTCTAAAAACAAAAAATGATTTGACATCGGGCCACAGATATTATGAAACCCTAAAGGTTTCAATGTGCCAAAACTGACATGCTGGCGTCCAAAATAAGGGGCCTCCTTGACATGAAAGGGAAAATATAAAGTCTTCTGATGTTACCTTGAGACGCAGGTTTTAGTGCAAGCTTTTGATCACAGAATCATCAGTCCCTCCAGGCTTCAAGGTGCGAGCCTGTTGCCAAGGCTCAGTGGTTTGGACTGAGCTGAGCCAAATACTGGAGGCTATTAGTTGGCGATGACAGTTTGCTAGGACAGCTTCTGAAGAGGTAAGTGGAAATATTGACTCACTTAAAACATGTTTATTTATCTTGAATAAGTAAAATACCCTCATGTGAAAGTTAAGTGTGTCCTTCACCGTTTCATAGACCACAAAAGGAAGTAACTTTTCATTATTTTATTCTTGTTTTTCAAATTGGATCTTGGAATGGAAAACTTGATCTGTTCTTTGATTCAGTAATGCTTACTCAAGGTTGATGAGCATCATTTGCTGTGTTGATACTGGACTCTGGCTCTTTTGATTCAGTGTGCTCTTATCTCTCATTAAAAGCTATTAAGCCCAGGATATTTTTGCTCAGATCTTTAAATCTTATACTGTTGTGTTGATTTATGTCAAAACATACCACTGCAGGGCAAAACATGGATTGTGAGGCCCATTAAGAGATTTGTTCCCAATTAAAATACCACAGATTTGTTCTTATTTGAATCACTGCACATGTAATCACATTTAAGATACCATTAAGTAACACTGCATTGTGGTTTATAGGGGCATTGTGAATATCAATGAGTGGAGAAACCTGAAGAGTTTTCTGACGGCCCAACAAACCCTGTTTCATTCCAGTCAATTTCACGTTTTTCGATTTTAGAAAGTTTAATGCTCCTCCAAACCCAAAGTATCTCTCTCATTCAGAACATCTTTGCCATACCTTAAGTAGTGAGATGACTATAGCTCATGTAGTTGCTGATAGGAAAGCAATAACCAAGCAAGACTTTTCTGTAATTGTTAATAAAACAGGAATGCTTTTAAATGGCCTTTTACATTCTTTGTAATAGGGATGCAATGACACACTGTTTTCACAATTCGTGTATTACAAAACAACAAAAACATTTTTTTAAGTCCTTTAAGAAAATTTGGTTTATACGAAGCCTGGTGTGATGCAATAAAATGAAAATACATCTTTCTTAATTTTAGTACAATTCATGTTTGGCACTTTAAACATAAACCTAATGGTGTGTAGAAGAAATGCAATGATTATTTCCTCCATTATTTGATTTATTGGTGTAAAACACAGTTCAGTTTTAAACCAAGAATTGTAGAATCCCTTCTTTGTACCCAAAGGTAGATGTTCAAAACCATAGTTCCATCTCTGCTTCAGACATTCTAATACAAGAGATGCATGTCAGTGTTGCAGAATGAACACGATCCTTTTATTTTATTGTTATTAATGGCCCGATGTTATCTTGCACTAATTTTTAAATTGTAAAATTTTGAAAACATATTTTTTTTATGGAGAGTATCCATCCATCCATCTTCTTCCGTTTCATCCGGGACCGGGTCGCGGGGGCAGCAGTCTAAGCAAAGATGCCCAGACTTCCCTCTCCCCGGCCACTTCCTCCAGCTCCTCTGGGGGGACCCCGAGGCGTTCCCAGGCCAGCCGAGAAACATAGTCTCTCCAACGTGTCCTGGGTCTTCCCCGGGGCCTCCGCCCAGTGGGACATGCCCGGAACACCTCTCCAGGGAGGCGTCCAGGAGGCATCCAGATCAGATGCCCAAGCCACCTCAACTGGCTCCTCTCGATGCGGAGGAGAAGCGGCTCTACTCCGAGCTCTCTCCGGGTGACTGAGCTCCTCACCCTATCTCTAAGGGAGCGCCCAGCCACCCTCCGGAGAAAACTCATTTCAGCCGCTTGTAGTCGGGATCTCGTTCTTTCGGTCACGACCCAAAGCTCATGACCATAGGTGAGTACTGGAACAAAGATCGACCGGTAAATTGAGAGCTTTGCTTTCTGGCTCAGCTCTCTTTTCACCACAACGGACCGGTACAGCGACCGCAAAATGGCGGACGCCGCTCCGTCAATCTCACGCTCCGATCTTCCCTCACTCGTGAACAAGACCCAAGATATTTAAACTCCTCCACCTGAGGCAGGAGCACTCCACCCACCGAGAGAGGGCAAACTACCTTTCTCCGGTCGAGAACCATGGCCTCAGATTTAGCGGTGCTGACCCTCATCCCAGCCGCTTCACACTCGGCTGCAAAACCGCTCCAATGCATGCTGGAGGTCCCGGCTTGATGGAGCCAACAGAACAACATCATCTGCAAAGAGCAGAGAGGAATCCTGTGGTCCCCAAACCAGATCCCCTCCTGCCCCTGGCTGCGCCTAGAAATTCTGTCCATAAAATAACTGAACAGAACGGTGATAAAGGGGCAGCCCTGCCGAAGTCCAACATGCACCGGGAACAGGTCTGACTTACTGCCAGCCATGCGAACCAAGCTCCTGCTCCGGTCATACAGAGACCGGACAGCCCTCAGTAAGGCTCCCCGGACCCCATACTCCCAGAGCACCCTCCACAGGACACTACGGGGAACGCGGTCGAACGCCTTCTCCAAATCCACAAAACACATATGGACTGGATGAGCGAACTCCACGAAGAACCCTCCAGCACTCTGAAGAGGGTGTAGAGCTGGTCCACTGTTCCACGGCCAGGACGGAAACCGCACTGTTGTTCTTGAATCTGAGGTTCGACTATCGGAGGACTCTCCTCTCCAGTACCCTGGCATAGACTTTCCGGAAAGGCTGAGGAGTGTGATTCCCCGGTAGTTTGGACACATCCTCCGGTCCCCCTTCTTGAAAAGGGAACCACCATCCCAGTCTGCCAGTCCAGTGGTACGGTTCCTGTCTGCCACGCAATGCTGCAGAGACGTGTCAGCCAAGACACTCCCACAGCATCCAGAGACTTGAGGTACTCAGGGCGAACCTCATCCACCCCCGGAGCCCTGCCACCGAGGAGCTCTTTGACTACCTCAGTGACCTCAGCCCGGGTGATGGACAGTTCCACCCAGTTTCCTCAGCCTCTGCTTCCTCAACGGAAGGCGTGTCAGCAGGGTTGAGGAGATCCTCAAAGTATTCCTTCCACCGCCCGACAATGTCCCCAGTTGAGGTCAGCAGATCCCCACCTGCACTGAGAACGGTGCCTGCAGAAACTGCTTTCCCCTCCTGAGGCGCCGAACGGTTTGCCAGAATCTCTTTGAGGCCAACCGATAGTCCTTCTCCATGGCAAACTCCTCCAGGACCGAGTTTTTGCCTCCAAAACAACCCGGGCCGCAGCTCGCTTGACTGTGCCGGTACCCGTGCTGCCTCTGGGTCCCACAAGCCAACCAGGCCTGATAGGACTCCTTCTTCAGCTTGACAGCATCCCTTACTTCCGGTGTCCACACCGGGGTTCGGGGTTGCCGCCACGACAGGCACAGGGATCCTGCGACTGCAGCTCCGGAAAGCAGCAGAGACAATAAAGTGGAGAACATGGTCCACTCGGACTCAATGTCACCAACCTCCCTCGGTACCTGCTTGAAGTTTTCCCGGATGTGGGAGTTAAAGACCTCCCTGACGGAGGGTTCAGCCAGATGTTCCCAGCAGACCCTCACAGTATGTTAGGTCTGCCAAGTCTTTCCGGCCTCCTCCCCCGCCAGCGATTCCAACTCACCACCAGGTAGTGATCAGTGGACAGCTCTGCCCTCTCTTTACCCGAGTGTCCAAACACACGGCGGAGATCGCCTGAAACGACTACAAAGTCGATCATCGATCTCCTACCCTAGGGTGTCCTGATGCCAGGTGTATTGATGGACACCTTTGTGTTCGAACATGGTGTTTGTTATGGACAAACTATGACGACAGAAGTCCAACAACAAAAAACTGCTCGGGTTTAGGTCAGGGAGGCCATTCCTACCAATCACGCCCCTCCAGGTGCCAATGTCATTGCCCACGTGGGCATTGAAGTCCCCCAGAAGGACGACGGAGTCCCCCGTTGGAGCACTTTCCAGTACCCTTCGAGAGACACCAAGAAGGCCGGGTACTCCGAACTGCTGTTCGGCCCGTAAGACGAAACTACAGTCAGAGACCTGTCCCCACACGAAAGGCGAAGGGACATGACCTTCTCTGTCCACCGGTGCGAACTCCAACACTTGGCAGCTGAGCTGGGGCTCACGAGTAAGCCCACCCCAGCCCGCCGCCTCTCACCATGGGCAACTCCAGAGTGGTAGAGAGTCCAGCCTCTTCTCGAGGGACTGAGTTTCAGAGCCCAGGCTGTGCGTGGAGGTGAGCCCAACTATATCTAGCCGGTATCTCTCAACCTCTCGCACCAGCTCAGGCTCCTTCCCTCCCAGAGAGGTGACGTCCATGTCCCAAGAGCCAAATTCCATGCCCGGGGTTGGGGCCGCCGAGGCACTCGCCTTCGACCACCGCCCAAACCACAATGCACCGGCCCCTTCAGAGCTCCCCTGCAGGTGGTGGGCCCACTGGGGAGTGATCCCACGTCGTTTCTTCGGGTTGGACCCGACCGGGGCCCATGGTAGGAGCCCCGGCCACCAGGCGCTCGCCTCCGAGCACCAACCCCAGGCCTGGCTCCAGGGTGGGGCCCCGGTGACGCCAATCCGGGCAACGTAACGGAATCTTTTATATTAATACTCATAAAGGGGTTGTGAACCGCTCTTTGTCTGGCTCGTCACCCAGGACCTGTCTGCCATGGGAGACCCTACCAGGGGCAAAAGCCCCCGACAGCATAGCTCCCGGGATCACTCGAGCACTCAAACCCCTCCACCACGTTAAGGTGGCGGTTCAAGGAGGGTTAAAATATTGAAAGTTAGTTAAGGTTTAAGCTAATGTATTCTGGAATAATATTCCTGCCTTTTTATAATTCATAATTATGTTAAAAAGTTACAATTTTAACATTTAAAAAAAATGTATTTTTCTTGCTGTTTGGGATATTTTGGCATTTTCTAGGATTTCTTTGGCTATTTTAGAGTTTAGCCAATGTTTTAACTACATGCTAGATGTTATGGCTAATTTGGGCTTTTCTTTTTAGTTTTTCAGGCTGTTTTGGAGTTAGGCTAATAATTACACGCTAGCTGTTTGGGTATTTTAAGCTTTTTTAAAAGTTTTTAGGATATTTTGAATTTTATTTATTTTTTGCCGTTTTTGGTAACCTATTTTTTAGGCTAATTTGCATTTAGCTAATATTTTAGCTGGCTCTCAGCTTTATTGATTTTAGCTTCAGTGATTTCAGCTCTCAGCTTCAGCGTTTTTAGCTATCAATTTCAGCATCTTTAGTTTTCAGCATTAGCATCTTCAGCGGCCAAATTCAGCTTACATCATTTACACTAAGGCCATCAGCAAATCTTCAAACTTGAATTGAAAGCTTCATAGCAGACAAAGATACGACTAGCTGAACATTCCACTTTTGTGAAGTATTTGTCAGGCTAATGTAAGTTGCATGTACTCCTGACGTATGTGTGATCCCGTCTTATTTATGCTGTCCTTATGCCACATTCCAGTCGTTAAAGTGCAAATACTGATCACGCACAAATGCTGCATGCATGAGGTGTGTACGCGATAACTAAGTGAGACCCATAGGATGCCAACACAAACTCTAATTTTCAAATTTCTAACGGTCAGGCTGCACCTAAGGAGTGCACAAAGAGTGTGCGCTTATTGTACAGGCCAACTACCTTCACATTGTGTGTTTGATAGGTGTTTGCAATAATTTGTCACTCACGGCAGGCCCGTGGAAAAAAAATTGCATTAACATTTTTTTGGGTCATCTGCTGTGCTGTGCAGATTTTCACCTGTAAACAACAACAACAAGTTTTTATGGCATGTTGACCTCATGAGACACTCATTTGTGGAGATTACTTTGACATCTTAAGGTTAAAAGGAGTCATCTTTCTCTTGAACTGGATTTATGCTGTTTTTTTTTTTTTTTACTTTGATCGTCAACAATATTTCTTCTATAATAGACAAAAACATAATTTTTATTTACCATCTTTTCCCTGTAAAGCATAAAGGAAGGGTTAGATAAAAGCTGAGCATAGCTTTATTACAAAATCACAGGAAAAAAAATATTTTTATAAGTGTGTCTTTTTACATATCCAACAATCTGGGAAATGTTCCTTTTTTTTCTTGTTAAATTGCAAAATTGATAGAAAGCAGCTCCTTTCTTGGGTGTGTTACACTTTTTGTAGCAACCAAGTTCCTTATCTGTGAGCATGGTCTTTTAAGGATATTTATGAGAAAAAGCTATTCATTCATGTGAACGTACTTTGTGAAATATGGTACTTAGCGCTTATCGCACGAGACGGCCTTTCTCCTGCTCTCAGAGCTGATCCTGACAGCTTCAGGGCCCAGAAGGAAATTAAAACAATGTAAAGGAAATGTGTTGATGTGACTGTCGGAAATGAGTACCACCATTCCTAATTAAGCCCAGAGGAATGAGACTCGACTAACTGCGAGAGAACTTCACTTGCATGTATTTATGTGTAACTTTGATGTGTTGAAGCAGGAATTACCATCCCTTTGTGTCTTAAGAATTGGCTTTTTAGGTCAAAAAAAGTTTGTGGAAAGCATGGGAATGTCCTTCCTTAATTAGTTTTCCCATGTCCTGGTACAGCTGTGACAGCATATTGTTGACAACTAACTTAATGGTTGAGATATCTAAGGCATGTCTCCTGGTGGACAACATTTGACTTGGTGAAAAGTTGTTTCATCAGCATTTTATTTTGCCCATGAATTTTCTGCTGCCGGCACTCTTGAGTCTTTCTTTTTTTGTAATACCACATCTTTGTTTGTCCCAAAGACAGCCTGAGAAACTTTCTGATAAGAGAGTTTTCAAACATTTTACAAAAATGTGGACACAACTGTTCATTGTTAATCAACACAACCTAATTCTGCCATCGAGCATGACATGGTTTTCTATTTTTAAAGAACCAGTAGGCATGAGGCCCTTTTCCAGTAATCACTGTTTTATAGCCGATTGTGGGCAGATTTGACAGGCATATTGTTAACAAAAGAGATTAAAGTTACACTCCAACAATAATAGTCTTTTTTGTCTTTTAACACAGCATTTCTCTCATAATAATAAAAGACCTGTATAAAATAATTTTTGATTAAAACTTTCTGAGTATTTCAGTAGTTCAGAAAACCGGATGATAGCGAAACCTGGGGCTAATAATACAATTACTACAGTAATTAGGCGTGTCAAAGTCTCTCTTTCCACTCCGCTCCTCGCCCCGTTCCACACATGCATTTTCCTCATCCGAGTTGGTCTCTGCCTCTAAACTGTACCGCTGGATTGATCCAATATTGTTCGCCACTAGTGCTAGCTTGGGGCTACAAGCTCAATGTAAGTGCAAGACAGAGGCCCCCAGCGATGGGGGAGGGGAAGGTGGCGGGTTTCTAAGAGCCAACAGTCCCGCTCACAAGCCAGAACTGTATATCTAATGAGCGACTGCTGCTGGACATAAAATGTCTTTAAAAAAAACATGCTTTTTGATTTTGGCTAAAAACTGCACAGTCATAATAAAGAAAAACTACTGGTAATGATTTTACAAGATAAAAAATATGATTTAATTGGAAAAAAATTTTAACAAGAAATTCGTTTTTGGTAGGTCCGTTTCGTAGCTTTTTTCTTTGGTTTTTTACCAGCATTACCAGACTCTAAACCAGGAGTGGCTAAACTATGGCCCGGGGCCCACATTTAATCCAGCCTGCCAAACTGAAATAAATTATTACAAATATTTTATTTTTCTTGTAATTTTGATGCCTCCCCATAGATGGTCCATTACAAATAAAATGAATTTTGTTTAGGTGTGCAAAGTTGTTTTGAATTCATGTGGTGTTGGAAGATTTGTATCTTTTTTTTTTTTTTTTCTGAGTCGAAGAGTCATTTTACTGATCATTCCAATACCACATTTCTCTTATGAGTTAGGTTGCCAAAACATACGGTGCATCTGCTTCTGGTCTGGCCCGTCTATCAACTTTAGAACTCTTTGTGGCCCTTGTTAAAAAACTTTGCCCACCCCTGGGCTAAATTGACAAAGACCGTTTTTATTTTCCTCCAAAGAACAGCTCCAGTAGGGAGACGTAATGTTTTTTTTTTAAAGATGATTTGAAGTCATCATTAAAGATTGGTGAGTGATTGTCACAATGGACACAAATTCCAGCTGTGTGTGTAATGCTATCCTTCTTTGACGTTCCCACAGCAGCATAAACACATAACTGCCGCTAATTGGTCATTTCTACCCTAACTGTGGCGGTGAGTCTGGTGTGAGTGGTTCTTTGTTTCTGTGTGGGCTGTTGGCTGATGGCGACCTGCTCAGGGTCTTTCATGCCTTTTTTACCGAGTGACAGCTGGAACATGTTCCATTTCTACAGACTCATTTTATTTGACAATTTAAATTATTGTGGCAAAACAATTCTTTTTGGGTGAGGACATAATGTTGGGAATGAGTTTGTTCAGTCCTTTATTTACATGAGCTACAAACCTGCAAGTAAGTAAACTTTATTTCTTAAACATCTGTCACAGTTCAAATCACAAAGTGCTTAGCGGTGTTTTTTTTCTTTTTTTAATATGATAGATATTATAATGCAACAGTTATAAAATATATCTCTTACATTGATTTTAAATATTTGACAAAACCCTGTTCCTATATTCTTTATTCCAAATATGGTACAGGAGCCAACATCACCAGATAGCTACTTTCAGCAGATAATGAAACATGTGCACAGTCTCACAAAGCTCTCAAAATAGTTTCTTGAACAAAACACCTTCTCAGTACTTTAGTTACTTTCACTGTCAGCAGATGTCAGTGCAACAGAGCACGAGTGATGGAGCAGAGAAGGGGACAAATATGTCACTGCTGAGAGATCAGATGATCGTTTCTATCATTTTGTCAAATCAGTGTCACTAGAAGTCGGTGCAGCTATGAAAGCAAAAGAGGGTCTCATCTGGATTTGGTGAGGGTTATGCCACAAACACACTGGGGATGTGTGTCGCATTCAGGAACGCGCCATATATGGTGTTGTGACAAGCAGGGAGGGTTTTTTTTCCTCGATTGTTTCTTCCATTGTTTACTACCGCTTGTCACTACCTACAGTTTCAAGAAGCTTGGTGCAAAATTTCAAAGTGGTGCAAAACTAGCGCCAGGCGTTTTCCTTCTCTACTCTATTCCGATAGTTGACAGACTTTGTGTCATAGAGTCCTGGACATGCACAAACCGCAAATATTAATTTCTCCTTCATGATCACTTTTCAACCTGTTGACACTTCTATGTTTTGAAAAAGATGTTACCTAAATGTAAAAGTTGACTCTCTGATTGGTCAAAGTTCAGCTGTTTGCGGTCATACCTGGGTCATACATTCAATAAACGCCCAGTTTGTATTTCGTAGAACCCCAAATTGAACTTCAAAAACTACATAGCGACAAGAGTTTTGAACGTGCAAGCCTGAAACATTTGTTTACAGGCGTTTACATAAACTTTTCATCAGAAGTGGGCGCTCAAACACTAGTCGGCAAGGTTCCAGTGTACATCGCATCAGCTTTACCAGGAAGATAAAAGAGCAACCACGCTTCAATCACAGTGAAGTAAAAGCAAATGCATTATAAATGCAGCATTATTTGACCAAGTCTGAGATAGACTTAAAAGTACAAGACCCACTCTGAGTCTGACAAAAATAGATTCATCAAGCCTCTGAGACTTTGCTTGTGCTCTTGCGAAACATCCTTAACGTTTAAGCGTTTAGGACATGAGTCACCCTGCTTCCTGCTTTAGCTTCAGCCAAAACTCCAGTTTTCCTGCAGGAACAGAAATTTTATTTATCGTACACTACTTCAAGATCAGAGCAGTTCTTGCTGCAGAGTATCTGCAAAGAGAGCTCTCTGGGTGGAGGTTAGTATATGTGTAAGTCTCTGTTGGTGGAAGATAATGATGATTGGGGTTTGTACTCCTCCAATGCAATGATCTAGAGACAAAAAGGGTCCCATCTGGTATCAGACCATTATAGCATATGTATTTTAATACACTCTGAACACCATTGTACCTCAAGACAATAGTATCTCATTCGCCGTAAGAATCTTTGACATAACACATTACACAATCACCCTGTGATTACTGCATGATGATGGTATCATCGTTTCTCTCATGCAGCACCCAAGGTCAATATGCAGATACTTACCCAGTGAACAAAGGCTCTTTGTACCAAAGGTAGCTCACATGCAAACTGTTAAACTGTGATTTCACTCATGCTGCAAGGAAAGAAACTGTCAAAACAGAAAACTCCACCATTAGCAGCAGCGTACAGGTTGTCTGCATGTAAAACGACTGCAGACAGTCCAATCTGTCCATTGTGGCTGTCACCAGGCAACGTGTTTTCACTCAGAGAACAGAAGCGGGATTCATTACATTGACTAGATGCCCGGATTTAATAAACTGGCATCAAGGGGGAATGGACATACATGTAGTACATAAATACCTGTTTGGAGGCCTTTTTTTGTAAGGTTCCTTAAAATATTACTTTAATCTTTGTGGCTGGGATACCTCTTTGAAACAGGGTAGCTAAGGTTATAAATGTAAAATATATATTTTACACTGATAATAAAACCATACTTTTATAACCTCTGGCTAAACTTTCGTTGATATTAAAAGCAAGAACATGCACAGGAGAAAATTCTGTTTCCATTTATCTTTCAAATACAATTATGATCAATTTCTGTTAAACAATACAAATAGATGGGGCAACTCTTGCTTTTCTGTCATTGTATTTGGCTGGTAGGGAAGGGCTATACTGAGAATTTTTTGGTATCTGATACCAAGTAATTACAGGGCTAATATTGCCAATATCAACACTTTTTCCTTGAAAGATGTGAGCAGCAGCGAGAGAGGAGGAGGTACGCAGTTTACACAGACAATGTTGCCAGATTGGGCAGTTTATGTAATGTATTTACTCGGGTGTTTACTCAGATTGGTCTGTAGACAGAGAGACGCAGTGCTTGCATGAGTAAATTGAAGCTCTTGACTATATGTATAGTAGAAAAACTGTGATGAAAGTATGGATCTTATCATGCTAGTATCAATACTTCACCTTGGTATTGATACTCAGATTTATACGCTATGGCTGATTCTTTCAGCTCGGGGAGACACAACTCCATTGGACAGTCAAAAACATCTCCCTGTTCTTTATTCTTAAAAGAATCTGAATGCAACCGCATCTATATTTATCTTCAATTTTACTGTTTGATTACATTTATTGAATTAATATAAATATAATTACACTAAGCAAAAAGAACAATAACAGTATTTTTTTCAATAATGTATATTTTGAAAATAGATTAACCATAATCATGTAACTTTGTTGCAAAACCTTTCTGTAATATAACAAAAACAGAAACAAATGGTTTGATTGTTTTCTTATTTTTACCTTATTACTTAAAATGTCCTCAAATTCCCTCCATTCAAATGACATTGCTCTCTTTCCTATTGTTAATTGGGATTAGTACAATGGCAGGGAATGTAGTTCACCAATACAAGACCCCCATTAGTTTTTCAAACAGACTAGAATGCCTTTTTTTACAAAAATATGACATACTAGAGCACACAAGTTTTAGAAAATCTTAAAAAGTTGAATCTGTGGTACTTCAAATACCATGTTACCTGCATTTTAAAGTTGCCTCTACTTGTTCTTGTGACTGAACTACTAGAAAAGCTTAGTATACAGTACATTTCTCATTACAATTATATTTTTTCTATTGTAGAATTGAATAATGCAGTTTTAACCTTAAATTATTTTATACATGTCCTCCATTCTGAGAAAATAGCAACAAGAACAGTTTAAAAATAGCAAAAACACTATTTTCATTTGAGTGAGTCTTCAAGGCTGAACAACACTTAGTTGAAAACTGAAGTATCTCCCCGATGAATGCTTTAATTAGTTTTATTATAAAAATAATTTGTTGCATTTTCTGAAGAAAGTTATTGAATTTCTTACTGCATGTTTTAAACTTTCATCAGAAAATACTTGTTTTATCGGATTGTAGACATTTTTTCATTGAGAAAATAAAAGAAAAACTTCGAGAACTTTTCATGAATATTACTTTTTTTCTATAACCTTGGTTGACCTGGTTAAATGGGTTTTTCAAAATAAGTATGAAAAATTGAAAATTGGCAGTAGGCGTTTTGCACTCCCAAACAACTTATTTCCTAAGTGGAAACTGAAGCCTTTTTTCATCCTCCCCCAACTTCCTGGATTGTGAATCATCTTCAGGCCTTTGCAATCTATTGATGGTGCATCTAATTAGGAGTGTTGGTAAAAAATAACAAGCAAAAACAACCACAATTATTCTCTCTTGCTTTACGTTTTTCTTTAAACAAAATAAAAATTCCAGATTAATAATTCTCACAAACAATTTTTTTAGTTTTTCTTTGCATTGTTGCATGGAGCCTTTGGTAAAAATGAGAACTTGTGTTTGATACAGCAATGTTTGGTCCATATTCATGTTAAAATTGATAAAGTTAATAAAGACTCTTATGAAGGGGTTTGATAATTCTGTAGTATGTTTCTGTTTTATCAGCAGGCTAATGAAAAAAGTACTTGTCTAGTTTATAGAAATAATCATACGTTGCAATCTGACCTGCTGTGTTTCACCTCCACACTACAAGAATTTTTAAACACATTTACGTCATAGAAAAGCCAAATAGCAAACCTAAAATTAATGAGGTAAGATTCAAAGAGTACAATTTACCTTGACTTAATGTTTTTTTAGTGTTGTTTCAGGGCTACAGCTGCAGTAAAATCTTTAAATACTTGTTCCAAAAGAGGAAAATTAAGATTTAAAGTCCAAACTGACTCACTGACTGCAGAGATCTTTCATTGAGCAACCTGTGCTAAAGCAGACTCCTTATACAGTCTATGGACTGAAGAAAACAAACATGCTCCACAAAGTTTAGAAAGTAATGATGCAAATATTCTGCCATTAAGTTTCATTTTTGCTAAGAATGGTCAAATTGTTTAAATATGGGAATCATTGCCATGATCTCTCTTGTTGGACTATTTAATTGTCAAGGACATTTTAGAGGCACTACGATCAAGAGGGTTTACTAAAGATACATGTCCGTCAAAGAAGTAAGTAAACATTTCATGTTTTTTCCTGAAGTCTATGATGTGCTGAAACTCAAAAGCTCCATGAATAAGGATTTTACAATCTTCATCCCCAGCAATCCCTAGAAGTTATAATGCTTTGAAGTAAAAACAAATAAGTACGTCGAGCCATAAGATGATTATGGAGTCTCTGAGTGGACATCAAAGTGAAAGAAAAAAAAACTAGTTTCTGTTGCGCACTTATATATAGTGTGACAAGACTCTTTGGGAAAATATCTTGTGGACTGACGAGACAAAAGTTGAACTTTTTGGAAGGTGCGTGTCCCGTTAAATCTGGCCTAAAAGTAACACAGCATTTCATAAAAAGAACATTATACCAACAGTAAAATATGATGGTGGTAGTGTGATGGTCTGGGGTTGTTTTGCTGCTTCAGGACCTGGAAGGCTTGCTGTGATAGATGGAAGAAGAATTCTACTGTCTACCAAAAAATCCTGAAGGAGAATGTCCTTGTGCATACCAAATAGTAACTGATGCGCAGAAGATACTATAGTAACTGGTGTGCACAAAGTACTATAGTAACTGGAGTGCACCAGATAGAAACTGGTGCGCACAAGATAATATAGTAACTGGTGTGTACCAGATAGTAAATGGTGCCTAGATAATTTACAGTGCTAATACAAAAAAGCTTATTTTTCAGTTTGATGTCCTCTTAGGGCAGGAATGTCCAAAGTCAGTCCTTGAGGCCCTCCTGCTGGTTTTCCAGACCCCTGCCTTATCTGTTGCCAATTTCCTGGATCAGGTGTGTTTGACCACTAAGGAGCTTCAATGGCAGGTTGGTTGGAAAAATGTAGGACACCAGCCCTCGTGAACTGACTTTGGACACCCCTGCTCTAGAGGCTCCATGGATGGTCAGAAGTATTAGTCTGCTCAATATTAAGCTTTTTAACTTCAGATATGACAGACAGGCAGCTGAAAACTTTAGATAAATAATCCTGTTTACTCAGTTAAAAGCAAAAACTATCATCCTAAATGTTATAAAAGCTCAACAGTTTACAGTTTTATTAATTACACCCTGTGACCTACTCTTGTACTTCCCTGAAGTTTATATTCAATCTCAGCATTTTTGGCAAAAACACAACCAGGCTCACTCCCGAGGATGAATACCAGACATGAACTAAAATAGACATTAAAACTCTCAAAAAGACTCAGGAAAACAGTGCTCTCATCCAGAATACACTTTAGCTTCCCAAGCCCACAAGTCAGTGCTTTTTTTTTTTTTTTTTTTGAATCAGACGTGGAAAGACTGTTGCCATGCATAAAACAGCATTAGGTCACTTTCCTCTTGATGTTTGGAATGTAATTAATGACTTTTCACTTTAATTACAGACTTACCACTGCTTCTAATTCAACTTTCATGTTGTTTTTTGTTAGTCACAAACATACAGTTATTAGTTTTTTAAGTTTGGAGTTAAACTTCAGCTTAAGTAAACTTTACAGAAATAAAGATGATTATTTTTGCCTTTTCTTTGTATGCAAGTTAAATCTCCTGGGATGCATTAATCGTTTTTGGAATCACAATTTTCAGTTTCTTAAAAAATTGTGTTTTTGGTAGGTGGTGTGAAAAAGTGGGAAAATAAGTTTCTTGTTTCCATAAAGAAAATGAGTGGCAGGATAAACACAAGCTAAAGTGGATGGTAGAGAAAATGCAAGGGCGTGAATGAAAAAATAATTTCTGTTTAGCTAAAGCATTAAAGCTTATCCGTGTCTGCCTAATCATTCAAGGGAAAATATGCTTGCATTTGTTTGAAACCAAGCCTATTAAAAGCTGATAATGTCAACATGCCTGACCTTACTTCAAGGAAACAAACATGAGGGAATATGAACACCAATGGTGGACGTCACCACTATGAAGGATACTGTGTGTCTTGGACGGCAGACTGCATTAGCAGGCATGCAAACAGTCTGGTCTGTCAGGTCTGTGTCTGAGAGAGTAATGCGTTTGGCTGCAGCTCTTGTCAGACAAAAAAAATGACCTCCTCTCAAGCTTTTTCTTTTTGAAATCTCTAATATGTATCTCGGAGCAGAACAAAAAGATGAACACTGACAGTCATGTCAGCAGTCAGGTGTTGTCTTAGGAATGGTTTAGATGAATTTGTACTCTGCTGTTTGCAGACTGTGCTCTCTGGTACTGATAAAGACATTGTTTCCAAAATTGTATCGGACCAATTAAGAAGACATTCATCTGTTTGTCAACTAAATCGCTTTACAATAAAGCTTTATTTGAATTGATGAGTCGGACAAATCCTGCTGAGACTTGAGGATTGAGGGCTTAAAAGAATGTATTCTCTGTGGGGACTCCATCCTGCTACCTTCAGACAAACGTGCCTACAGATGCTCACTAAACAAAGGACCACGACAATGTGTCAATCAGAACAGCAACACCTGAGATGCACGCTCTCTTCTCCTCTCCTGGAGATTCCAGAACCATTTCACACTAGATTAATGCGACCAAACATTACCTCATGTAGATCATGGTGGACAGGGACCATAATGACTGGATTCAAGGGTCAGAGAGGCATGAGAATTTCATCATTCACATTAGTGACTGGTGGGAGTCAGTCAGAAATGTTGATGTAAGGTGAGGACCAAAAGAAGTTCAGCTGTTTTCAGATTCTTGAAAAAACAGTGATTTTTTTTTGCTTTTCCTTCACAAATGTTCTTTGATTTGAATGTACGTCATTGCAAAGTATAAAACGATAAAAGGAAAGCTACATTAGTTTGATGTATAACTGACCAGCTTTGTCTTTGTGGTTTTTGTGCAGTTTACTTTTTCTTATTGATCTGTTAAATGACTGACTCTGCAGAGTTTCAGTCACACAATTTGAATGTGTTCATTTGCTAGTTTATAAACATAGACCTTTACCTGTCCAGGGTGTACCCTGCCTTTGCTCTACAGTAGCCAGGACAACCTCGGCACTCCGAAAGGGAAATGGCAGGTTAAGAAAATGAATAAATTCATCAACTCCTTTGAGGATTTAAATAACACTCCAAGTTGGTTCCACTCTGCACTTTTTCTTTAAACTATTTGACACCAAAAATCACTGAACTTACAAAGTTGGAAGTCACACTTTCAGTATTAAATATAGAAATGTGTTGAAGTCTGAGGGTCAGCATGTTTACTGACATCAACTTCATTGATGGAAGAATAAAAGCACAATAATAATGAAATTGATTTTTGTGTGCTTTTCTTTCAAAGTGTATCTATCATTCATTCACTCCTCATTCATACCTAGTGATGGTGAGCTAATGATGCCAGTACGCGCTTTCGGCCCCCTGACCGTCACAAGGACATTCACAGACCAGTGGAGGCCACATAGGAGGTAGGGAGGGTGAAAGGTTTTTTCCCAAGGACACAACAGCAGTTGACAGGTGGGAGCAGGGTTGGAGCCATCGACCCTCCGATTATTAGTTAACCTGCTCAACCACCTGAGCCAGTGGGAATTCAAAGCATTTCTCAAGGTAAACTTCACACCAACTTGTTTAATGTCAGGAACTGGTGGTGAAGGAACCAATGAACAGGAGACCAGGCTGAAATATGGCAGAAATGTTAACATTTAATGAATACATTTAAACATGACAAAACCAATGGAGAAGCAAAAAATTAGGACAATTAACAGAAGTGAAAACAGCTGTGGATGATTAATAACATGAACCTGGTGTGCCAGTAGCTGCGTCTCCATTGACAATGAAATTGTGCAAATTTTAATAAATAAAATAAATGTGCCAAATCAAAACCCGTCAATTTTGAAAAAAACTTGCATTTATTAAAAGAAAAGTTTTGAGCTTGAGGAAGGGGTTTTGAGGCTTATCAAAATTGACATATCTCGCAAAACTGCAATAGAAACACTTTTTTTAAAATATATGAGTCATGTGCCAACAGAAAAGGCCAAACTTGCAGGGCGGGAGAACATGCAGACCAGAGTTGGGAAACATTGATTTAGGAAACTTTGAAAAAAAAACAAAATAGTTTTATAACATGTTTTAAAAAATTAAAAAATGTGCAATTATTTGCAAATGTGAAATAGAAAATTGAACAACTGTTTTGAAGACAGTATTGTAAAATTTTGTCAAGCTAAAAAAAGAATTAGAAATTAAAATGAATATTTTTTTTATAAAAGGTCAGAATAAAATTATTGCTTAAAATAATATACATCAGTGTTAATATATAAGTATTTTGAGATTTTTTTTTTTTTGAAGAATAGATCTTCAAATTCAGGAATCAAGTGGAGGCCTGAGCTGATGCCACCCTCGAAGCATAAATGGTCACAACTCAAAATCTTCATTAAGCTCGACAGAGGCTTGTTTATCTTGAGGTTCCTCAAAGGATCAGTTTTATTAAGCTGTGAAGTCTTTCAATCTGATATAGTCGGGCAAGCAGGTGAGAGCCCAGATGCAGGAAGAACTGCAAGCCAAGATGAAATAATTTATGGTCAAAAACGTCACCACTAATACATACTCATGAAGCCAAAGCTAATAATCTTTTACAGATTTCACTCTCTCCCACTAGCTTACAGCCCCTTAAACCCCAGGCTAATATTAGTGGTGCTACAAAAATGGCGAGCAATATCGGAGCTATCCAGTCGTGCAGTTTTGAGCCAGAGGCCAGTTCAGACGACAAAAACCAAGACAAACACAAATTTGTTTGGAAGTGGATGTATCGGAATGGGGCGGAGCAAGGAGCTTAACAGGTTCATTCAAACTGCATTTTTTTGTCTGATCCTGCTAAACGACAAATTCAATTAAAAGAAATACTCAGAAACACAATTTTAATCTTAATTTTCTTCATATAAATGTCCTCCAACATGAGAACTATGCAACTAGAACTATGTTAAAAACAATCAAAACATAATAGTCATTGGAGTCGGTCTAAATGATATGACTAAAAGAATGCACTGATGAGTGGGCGGAGTTAAAGCCAGTCTTCACAGAGACCCAAGTAAATGACAAAATAAGAACAAAATAAAAAATTAATCAAGAAAATCTTCACACCATCCTGAAAATGTTTCTGTTTATTAAACAAAAATATCCATAAATTGATATATTTTTTTTCATAAATCTCGGAAATTTGGCCTTGATATCCATTGTAACATTCTTATAAATTGTCAGAGGTCAGCTCGTGTTTTACTGCAGCCTGCCTGACCCTGATTTAGCTTTATGGGCTTTCAGGTGTGTTTGACTCCTGTCATCCTGTCTAAGCTAATAAACCTGCCGCCCATGGAAGCAGCCATCTGCTCATTTGTGACAAATATACATTCCATTCAAATTATTATCAGACATCAAAGTTGGAACATTAATTGAAACACTCCAAGGTAATTGCTATAGTAAAATTTGAACCCTGTCTTAAGCTTGACTTATAAGTTACATTGTTAAAAGGAATTTTCTTTTGCACATGTTTATAAGTAAGATATTGAAACTACAGTCAATTTTTGGTATTCAATGTATTTTTTTCATGCTTTACAGTAATAATCAGATGGGTTCTATGTTGTCTGTCACTGAGTGCAGTCTATATATCTTTTCCTTCCATCCTCCTTCTCCATATCTTAAGGTTACTGACATTATAATCCCCCGTTGTTTCCTGGAAACATTTCAGCACCCGCTGTCTTCTTTTCCGTCTGATTACAGTTTTCTAGTTTGAATGTCCCTGCCGGTGTTGAAAACTAATGAGCTAAAACATTACAGCCATAAATCCGGCGAGGAGTCCGGGGCTTGATCGGCCCTTCTTCGCTCTCTCTTTTTCGGATGTTACAGATAAATATGCTGCAGATCCCATGCTGCAAATGCTTGGCAGACATTTCAATTCCTGCTGGATGAGAAGGGGATCTGTGTGTGTGTGTGTGTGTTTCTCTCTCTCTCTTTTCTTACTGGCAACAACATCTCTGCTGCTGGCAGGAGTCACCAGAATAAAAACAGCAACACCAGACTCAGAGGGGGAAAAAGCAAAGTGATCCACTGAACAAGAGACGCTGCCCTCTATGATCACGCAGAGTGCCGTACCTTTCATCTTTCCCCGCCGCTCTCAGTGAAGCGGTAATTAGCTAGAGGAGAATAAAAGCAGCCGATGAGGAGAGGGGTGGTGCATTTTGGAGTGAGATGGCTAGCAGAAACACTCTGGTGCTCCTGTGTGGACTCTTCCTCTCAGCACTGATCGTGCCCTCTCTTCAAGGAGGTAAGTGGACCTCAGGTGAACGCGGCCGTGACCTCTCCTCCATCCTCCACACACATGGAGGAACAGGTGCAAGTTTTCCTTTTTCCTCTGCAGAATTTGAATCTTTATAGTTTATTCATTCATTTTTTAACACTTTCATTAGTGTTAAAAAATGATGTTTTTTTGCTAAATCAGTTGAAGCAAATAAAATGCGAAAAAGTAAATGCAGATGTGGAGATTGCTTTGATTCTTTTTTTGGTTAAATTTTGTTAAAAACATGTATATATTTTTTAATGTAGAAATACTAAAAGTTATGCATTAGAGTGAGAAAATAGGTCACAATGAGTGGAGGGGAAGGAGCTTTTTAAATTTTTTAATCATGATTGCATGATAGTCATGCCTGTATCATGAACTACAGAGTTCAGCTGCACAAGCAGCTGAACCGTGATAAAAAGTTACTTTTTGACATTATTACATGTAATTGGCTTTAAATTCAGCAATAAAACTAATAATATGTGATGCTTTTCACCTAATTTCTCAATTACTTAAAAAAAATCTAATGAACTTAGATAAGAAAGTCACTCTGAAAAGTTTGCCCAGCGTCTCAGTTCATGCTCAGATGGAGGGGCTAGCCTCAGTTCAGTTTGAAGTCACGCCTTATCTTTTTCAGACAGAGAGATATACAGAGAGCCTGTGAGCATGCTTTTCCTCCCACTATCATTCAGCTAGTCAGTTTGCCATTGCTCCTCTTTTTTTTTTTTTTTTTTTGCAATTCTTTGATTGGTTCTCAGTCTGTGTTTTGGCTGAGATCCTCTGAGTTTCTGAACCCCCAAATGGAAAACATGTTCTTCATCTGGGGCTGGAAATGCTGCAGTCCAGTCCATTTTGTATTGAATTTATTCGCTCAAAATTCACAGCTGTTTATGTTCCCCCGCGCTTACTGGAGTCTTATACAAAAGCGTTATGATTATTTTACTAGATTGCCACAATAAATGTTTCATGCTGATAAAATCTCACAGTTTTTTCCCTTTTTTCTCTATTTTTTGAAGCGGACAACGTTAGTTAGAAGATTCTGCTTTTATTTATTCTAATAATATAATTTGCCACCTGCATCTCCACATTTTTCAGGTGTTTAAGGCAGGCAGAACTCCAGCCAACAACGTCTCAGCACTTGCTTGCTTTGATCCTGAGCTCAGAATGTATTGATATCAAACATTTCTCAAACCAGTTCCATCTGTGCGTGTGCATGCACCTAAACTTAAAAAAAAACCTCCTTTGGTCATCATCCGAGGATAAATTACCTGTGAGTAACGTGAACCTCATTAACACCCGTTTAAAGCCTTCGCACAGAAACCAGCCCTCTGGGTCGTCACAGAGCTGTTTGAAAGCTTTCCATTGACAACTACAAACGAGTCAAGCTCCTAAAGGAAACATCTGGATCGCAGTTTGTTTGTACAAGTGTCGCATCCTATGCTAATCTCTGATTATGTGCAGGTATGTGCATGTTTGTTGGCTGTGGAGAGAATTCAAATGACCTCAATAGTTTTCGGAGGTGGAGGAGGTTTTTGTTCGTAAAATAAACACATTTAACTGCATGTTAATAGAAATATATTCATTTAGGTGTATTATTTATAACGTTTTATTGCTACATTAATCCAAAAAATCTAGTATTCCTTGGATTTTACTACTATAAAGATGCGAGTCCTTGTGTTTCCGACATTGACAGACATGTATCAGTACTTTTATGGGTTCAGGTCCTAAATGGGTTATGATGGTTTCCTTTGAGCACCTGGAAGTCTGTTGGGTCAGAAATATAAAACATAAGCCACAGAAATTTGCTCAGCTTTAGCTGAAGTTAAAGGAAGTCAGAGCAGATTGGATTGCAAACTGTCACAAGCACTAATTATGAGGAGCAGCAGCCCCCCCCAGCTGCCAGTGAAAGCGTCTGGCCTCAGGCGAGGCGTGTGTTCCAGCTCTGCTGGTACCACGCTGTAATCACCTCTTTTGCTTTAATCCCTGTTCAGGTTAGATTAAGACTCGGGGCAGATTATTGGATTAATATTGCATCCAGCCTCTGGAAACGAGTAACTGCACTCTGCGGTTCAGGAAGAAGACCATTTGAACCGCCAACAGAACAGAACCCAGATGTGTTTTTTTCTTTGAACAATAGAATTTCTTTTAGCTTCTTCAGTGCTGTTCCACTAAAGCATGCTCACTTGTTGACGCAGAGGAGCTTGGTGTAATTTGGAAGTGTAATGACTTCATTCTGCACTCACCTGAACAGCATTTTCTGGGTTTCACACACTGTCTGAATGCAGTGCAGTAATGTGAAACAGTCATTCCTCATGAATCCATGTTTTATATGAAAGTAAGCAGTGATTACTGGCATGTTGGACACAGTAAAATACAGCCAACAGGTTTTCATCAATCAGATTCGTTTTTTAAGAACTTGTTTGAAACACATGTCTGCACTTGTAACCGTTTTTTTGGCAATGTTTATTTGACAATAAATAATTCCATTGGGGTCGCGGGGGCAGCAGTCTAAGCAGAGATGCCCAGACTTCCCTCTCCCAGGTCACTTTCTCCAGCTCCCCTGAGGTGTTGACAGGCCAGCAGAGGACATAGTCTCCCCACCATGTCCCGGGTCTTCCCCGGGGCCTCCGCCCAGTGGCACATACCCAAAACACCTCCCCAGAGATGCGTCCAGCAGGCATCCGAACCAGATGACCGAGCCACATTAACTGGCTCCTCTCAATGTGCAGGAGAAGTGGCTCTACTCCGAGCTCTCTCTGGGTGACCGAGCTTCTCACCTTATCTCTAAAGGAGTGCCCGGCCACCATCTGAAGGAAGCTTACTTTGGCCGCTCCACTCTGGAGCCAGGCCTGGGGCTTGCAGGCAAGCGCCTGGTGACCGGGCTCCTCCCACGGGTCATGGTTGGGTCCAGCCTTGAAAAAGCCACATGGAATCAGTCTCCAGTAGGCCCACCACCTGTAGGGGAGAGCTCAGAAGGGGCTGGTACAAATGTGGTTTTGGTAACAGTTGAAGGCAGATGACTCGGGGGCCCAAACCCTGGTTATTGAACTTGGCTTTGGGGACAATAAAGCCTCGTTTCCATGATCTGATATTTTGAAAGTCTCCATAATTAAATGGACCCATGAAACAGTTCCGGACAGGCCGGTTGGGGTAGACCCGCTGTAGCCACCCGTTAATTGGGAGAAAGTGATGACATTAGAACCCAATATAGAGCTAAGAAAGTGATTCAGTTTTCCTCTTTACGGCGGTGTTCCTCCTACCATCCCACTATTTTCTTTCAAACATCATTAAATTCCTGTCACATGCAATGTTCATAAAGTAAAGCAGGAGAAAGACGAGCTGCTGGATGACCTCTATTGTTGTTTTTCTAGTCGTTGCTCTACAATGACAAGCTAGCGGTCTACACCACACATGCGCCTTAAACACAAACCACTCAGTGGGAGTGAGGCTTAACTGAGTGGAACTGGACTTTACCCTACCATACCTTACTGGACTGAACCGCTCAGTGGAAACAAGGCTTAAGTAGTTATGACTTTTAATTTATGTCAAAATTTGCTAAACAACTCTCGCAGCTGTGAATTTTGACATATACTTTACACTAAACTTTTCTTCCGTAAAGACACACTCCAACGAAAATTCTGTCGACAAACTGTTCTTGTAGCATGTTTCTCACGATCAAGGACATACATAAAATAATCTAAAATCCAAGCTGCATTTCTGAGTATTTCTTTATTCCAATCCGGATGGATCAGCCGTAGATAAAACTTTGACATTTGAAAAAGTTTAGGTTTTTGACATACCAACTGAAATGGGTGGGGCAAAGTCTCTCTGTTCTTCTCCAATTCTGATGCATCCACTTCAGACAAATAGATCCATAAAAGTCTTGTGAGGCTTTGATATCATTTTCCGGTTGTGGGGGGCTGTAAGCTAGCAGGAGAGAGTGTAAACAAGGGGATGATGGGATATCAGTGAAGGCCTACTTTCTTCCACAACTTTAAGGTGAATTTCTGATGAACTCCTGTTCCTCTACAGAAAATATGCCTTAGAAATGACCCAATTCTTAACATTTTGGCTAAAAATGGTATAATCATAGTCAAAAGACCACTGGGAACACTTTTACAATAGAAAAACATATAGTTGGAGTGGGACTTTAACATCCATATGTTTGTTCCAATTCAGAGATGAATGGTTGCTGAAAGATTGACACCCCTTTTTTACTAGCACTATCCACCGTGCACTCATAATGTACCATAGATCCAGCTGATGCAGTTACTCTATAAGTATTTGTGTAGCCATTTCTCACAGTTGGTGGTAAAAATGTCAGTTTCTGTTTAGCTCTCACTCTGCAGCCTGGATGACTATAAGTCTTAACTTATTCTAGTCGTGTTTGGTCTGCAGTCGACTTGTGCCAAATGCTCTGTAAGAAACACATAAACTGAGATGATTCATTACAGCCTGTTGCAGGGAGCCATCGCCAGGCTGTGAGGCAACAGTCTCACCAGGCCGCTCGTCTTGAGCTGGTCTTTATTTTCCTGTCGTCCAAGAACTTCAAAATTTACAAGCGAAATGACAAAATGGGATCCAACTTTACTTTCTTTATTGTCTTTTGCTAACACAAGCCTCAAAATAGTTAATTTAAAACAGAATTTAAAATGATGTTGTGATGGACCTCGTTTCATCAGTTTAGTCAAAGTTCTCATCGAGTCTCAAATTCCTTAGAGATAGACACAAGTGAGTCAGCACAATTTAATCAGTTTTTACTTTAGAAGTTTCTATTGTCGACCGACGGATTTAATTTCATCAAGTCTAACAGATAAACAGCAAAGAACATTTTACTTGTGAGTCAATTCCAGAAGATGTCATGATTGCATAAATCCATCTCTGAGCTCCTTATATAACCTGCTTGCTCTTCTATCTCTTAGCAGTGATCTTACATTGTTGATGGTTTTCTACAACCCTGCATACCTTAGTCATCTCTGAGTCTGCAGCACTTTCATTAATTAACTTTTTTTATTTCAATTTATCAAGGATTTCTGTCTGTCCCGAGTGAAACAACATCAGAGGGACATGAGTTTCCTAATATTTCTATATTCCACTCATTTCAAATAGTTCTAGATCAGGAGAGAGACACTAAAATTCAACGATGTGAATCAGGAAATGAGATAAATAAGGTGGAAATAATAACTTTGGCTTCCAGATTTTAAGAAACGCAAAAGCAAAATGTTAAGATTATATTAAAATTAAAAAGACAAATTTTTGTTAAAAATTTTGTCTAAAAATATTTCTCGCAAAAAAATGACCTAAGAAATAATGATGAGTTCTGAAGTTAAATCAACATTTTTGAAACTCTAAGATTGGAAAGATTGGACAAAATCATTTAAAATTCTAAATTCATATTAAGTGTTATCACAGTAGAACATTTGAAAGAAAAACACTACTGGTTTATTTAAAAAGAAATTGCAATAAAAAATGGTAAAAGCTCAATTAATTGTTTATTTATATTTTTGTGAACATGACTTTATTCAAGGATAGTTACAAAAGTAACTCAGGGGTCTCCAAATCCAGTCCTCGAGGGCCGATATCCGACAACTTTTCAACCAACCTGCCATTGAAGCTCCTGATTGGCTAAACACATCTGATTCAGGTAATTTACTCAACAGCAGTGAAGGCAGGATTTATAGAAAACAGCTGGAGGCGACCCTCAAGGCCTGGATTTGGAGACCCCTGAGTTACTTTTGTACCATTGTTTCATAGGTTAATTGGTGACCTTAAATTGCCCCTAAGAGTGAATGCGTGTGATTGTTTAGCCCCGCAACAGACTGGTGACCTGTTGAGGGTGTACCTAACAGGATCTGGCAACCCAGGGATTCAGCAGGTTAAGATGGATGGACAGAGCGTAAAAAAAATAGAATTTGTGGAACAGAACAGTGAGATGTCTGATGTAGTCTAGACATGTTTGTTATTATATTGAGTGATCTGAGAACATGAAATAATCTGCTTGTTTTCTGTAAGCCACATGTGTTTCATTTAAGTTTGTCCACAAATGTAAAGCTAATTGTTAAATGTTTCCAAAAGAGAATTTTCTAAAAACCGCAGTACATGCAGAAATGTCATTACTCACCAGCTCGTTGTGGTTGAAGTAAAACTCAGTGCTTTAGAGAACAGTTGTAAAAACTGCTGCGAACATGGAAGAAACAGGAGGAAAAAGTCTGTCACTTGGCTTTGGTGTGATGCATAAAAAAATTAACATCTGACTTTCAATTTCCAAATGTATCCATCATGCAGTAATCACAAAAACGCATATAAATATTCCTCTGGGATTGTGTTAAAATCTAATTGGTATGAGTAGTTTTTGTTATTATTTTAGGCTTGTGTGAAAACTTACTTTTCATTACCTTGCTAAAAAACAGAACATGAAAATGAGTTCTCTCTTTTTGTTTGTCTAAGTTTGCTGAACTACATCATCTTAATGAAATTCAAAACAATGGGAAGTGGAGAAGCCAAAACGCTTGGATGCACTCATGCTGTGTGAGAAAGGGATTTTCATGTAAGCCTACTAAACACCCAAATGAAAATTCCAGTGTTTGAATACCAGAAATTTCCATGTTACTTTTGGGAAGTTTAATTACGCTGGAAAAATATTCAATAAATCTATTTATCTAATAACTTCCATTGTTTTTGCACTCTGCTTGATGATGGGATCGTCTTTCCTTTTTGTCGTTTGCTAGAAGATTTGAAGAATTTTTAGAACTTGATAGTTCTGACCACCTGACAAAATTGGGTGAACTCTAAAGGGATTTATACAAGTTTTTAATTTTAACATAAATGTTGAATTCATGCCTGATTTCACTGGGTGATGCATGCACAACCACAATATGTGGTTTTCTAGCTTTCTGCTCCACTGTGCTTCAAGAAACAGGAGAATTTGTTCATGTTAAGACATTATACATGAAATCTCACTGTAGGTGTGGAGCAAAGGCAGGTGCAGGGTGAAATACAGAAAATTCCCACCTTGAAAGTTCACCTCGTCTTGCTTTCTTTTTCTTTTCTTTTTTGAATGTAAACAGTTTAGTCATCCAGCAAAAAAAAACTACTAATTTCATGGCTTTTTTGAAAATCTGCGATCTCCCTACAGATCACCACAGTGCAATGACAATAGCAGACAAGTTCACTTACATTTTCACAATTGTAATGTTTTCAAAGCACTACAGTAATAAACAAAGTGGAACATCATTTCCCATTGGAATTTTTTACCATTTAGGTTAATAGAGTAGAAAATAATTTATCTGTAAATACATATCAAGTCTTTGGCTTTTGACTTTTTATTTCTGTTGCATGTAATCATGTTTTATGTTTCTTCAACTCTTTGTTTAATTGGCTCTTAAAGCTAGCTTAAAGACTCGCTCTGATGAAAATTGTTTAAATTGCTTTTCTGTATTTCATGATGAAGAAATCCTATTTGAAAAAAGTTGTCTTTGTTACAATAAAAAACTAATTCTGATGCATCCATTGCAGACAAATAGATCCATGCCTGGCTTTCTTTTCCTCATTTGAGCTGGAGTCTGGCTGAAAACTGCACTGCTGGATAACTCCAATGTTTCCACCATTTTTGTTACACTGGTAATTTAGGTTAGGGGTGTGAGGGGCTGTTAGCTAGTTGGTGAGAGTGTAAACAGAGAGCTCTCAGTAATGGGAAGGGAATGGGGGGTTACTTCGACGACCCCGCCACAACTCAGAGATGAATTCCAACTGAACGTCTACTGTCGTAGAAAACGACACAGGTTTTTGATTTTGTCAAAAAGTGGTATAATGCCCCTTAATGCTGTTGTTGCAAATATGTGACAAATCTTTTTGGCTCTAAGATTATCTAAATGTAGCATCTAATTATAACTGGAAATAAATTCAGTCGTTAAAAGGTTGAAAGACCACTGGAAATCCTTTAGATATAGCTCAGAAGATGTTGGGAGTGGATCTTTGACGCTCCCACTAAGCGGTCCGATATGGTCCGGCCTGGTATGGAGCAGTACGGTACGGTCCAGTTAATTGAGTTTCCACTCAGTTAAGCCTCCCTTCCACTGAGTGGTTTGTTTTCTTGCTGCACACATGGTGTAGACTGCTAGTGTGTTCGTTCGACGACTAGAAAAGTAACAAAAATGGAGGTCTTCCAGCAGCTCGTTTTTTTTTGCTTTACTTTTTGTGTATTGTGTATAACAGGAATTTAAAGTTGTTTAGAAGAAGAATATCGCAGTAAAAAAAGGAAAATGAAAATTCTGTCTTAGGGCTATACTAGTGCTTTCTAATGTCACTTTCTGCCAATCAGCAGGTGACAACAGCGACTCCACCTCAGCCAGTCTATTTTTCTATGTACCTACAGCGAATGGGGGCCCTCAAGAGGTACGGGTCGGTACTGTTAAATGGGTCCGTTTTAAAATGGAAACGCCGTACAGTGGGGTACTGCTCAGTGGAAACAAAGCTTAGGGATTCTGCAAATGCATACACAACTTCTAACAGTTTTACTCTGGAGTCTTATAACCATGTGTCATTTTTACTAACATCAAACATAAAAAACATATATACTTTCAGTTGATGAGCTGCAGGACTTCATGACTCACATCTGAAGGATCTAGTGCAAAGACACCTCAAGTTTTGAAGGATAATCAATGCATCAGATTAATTTTTTTCAGCTTGAAACACGTTGATTCTAACAGCTTTGTGAAGTCCAAATTGGTCTCAAACTAGTTGCATAATCTGTTACTTAGAGGAAAGAACATTTCTTAGGCAGGTCTACAAACAACTGATTCTGAAATTCTTGCCTTTGATGAAATTAGATCAATTACAGTAAACAGCCACAGATGTTTTTAAATTCACTACAAGAGTTTTATATCTGCTACACCTAATCAAATTCTCTTCAAAAAAAAAAGGTAAAAAGTTTCCTGTAAAAGAGATTCAGCCTCGACTGATCCCATCTGCCCGGTAATTCATTCTTTCACATTTTTCAGTACAGTCTCATGACTCGTCTGGATTCTCGAGGAGTGTAAGTGCATGAAGATGACTTAAATTATGAGGATCATGAAAAACATTCTCTTTACTAAAGCGGGTCAGGCCTTTTGGCAAAGGTCAGTTTGTACCGTTATTGGATGAACTCTTTGCACTCTGCAAAAAAAAAAAAGAAAGAAATCTGTTGTAAATGACGGGATTCCGAGCAATAGGAAAAGTGGAACAAACTCACTTTTACACTTGCCTGCCGAGACAGGAAATCCTTCCTTTGATTGTAAAACGAGCGAGCAGTATCAGGAACAATTGTCCTGTACTTGTGGTGCCTGCAGCTGTGATTTATGTGTCCGAACTATTGGCATGGAAAAAGTGTCAGACTTTCGGCAGCACATGCTCTCAGATGTCACATGCATTGTGCTGGGTGTTTGATAATGAGGTGCAGAGTCACTGGAATGACCAGCACTCTCATCTCTTTTGTATGAGCTTGCAGGAGTTTCATGGTCACAACAAATGAAGGAAAACCAGTTTAGGTCCTCACAAATTTAATTTTTTCTTTTTTATTTCATCACATTAGCTTTAAACTCTTTTGCAAAACTTATTTAAAGTCTCGTTTTAATCCTCTTTTGATTTTTTTTTTTAGGATAAACTAATGCCCCTTCAGTTGGAAGAAGTAGGGGAAGAATTAAGATTTGTCTACAAGTGGATCCTATAGACCTGGAGCACCCATCAGTACTGAGAGATTTTTTAAAGCATGGTTTTAAATCTGCTCCTGATTCATCCTGATTTGAAAAAAATCAATACTCAGAAAGGCAATTTTAATCTTTTTTTTATATATATATATATACTTTTCCCCTTCATCACGAGAAAACTACTACAGGAACATGTTAAAAACACAAAAAAACACATTTTCATTGCAGTGAGTCTTTTAAAAGTATTTACTGACTATTTTGAGTAACTGTTTTCACCATCAGATTTTAAGCAAGTTTTAGGACCATCTGTCATCCTCACTGTCCTCAGTGAAAACACACAAACCTCGTATCAGCACTGATAGCTTCAGCAGCAAAGCATGGGAGATGATCCTACCTCCTTGCAGTTTTCCCATTTTTACATTTAATCCCAAAGGACTCTTTCGTTTCAGGAATTTTGTAATTTAGATGACTGACACAAAAGAATCATTTTCTTCACCTCTGTGGCCTAAAGTACTCCCCCCATTTTATGTAGGGGAAACCCAACAGTCAATTCACAGCTCATCAGTGAAAAAGCCTCACTCAGCTTGCCAGGAATCTCAACACACGACACAGACTTACTCTCCTTCCCGCTTTTCTGGAGCTACAAGTATCACAAGTGTTCCTGCAGTCATTGCAGGACAGTGATGCCTTGTCGAGCTCGCCTCCCCTGATGGCCACACTCTGTGAACACAAGCCCAGCGTTCTATAACAAACAAGTGCACGCCTTTGACATATGGTTTCAATTAATTGGCCTCCCAACACATGTAAGAAACATTAAACATAATCACTGTGTTCCTGAAAGTTTGGTCTCTCAATTGTATTGTGTTTCTGTGATATGAACCAGATTTTCCTCTTAAAAAATAGCATTCTCTAATTATGGTCTTATACCTTCCCCGGTCCTACTGAATGAAGCTGTCAGAACTACCACAGTCATTTTTTTTCGTCTTACTTTTGGGGAGTTTATTGTTATCCTTACATTGCTCACCTTGACTATCTTTATCATTTGGGGATCCAGCACGATTTTCTCAGGAGGTTTTTATACTTGCAGTCAGGCAACAAAAATGAAGCTGGTGGATGCAAGTGGGAGTTAAAAAGAAAATGAAGTGCCTCTAATTGTGAAGTAAAGCTATTTATTCATCAAAGATATGAAGCTTTTTGTCGCTCTCATGTGTTTGTGAAATCCAGCAACACTGCAGTGCAGTCAGGTCCTCACAAAGACTCAAAGAAAACATTTGAAAATGTCCAAAAACTAAAGTTTTGTTATAAAAAACTGATGTTTTCTGTGTTAACTCCATGATAGAATTCTATGTCCCTCACTGTTCAGCAGAGTTCAAGGTTCTTTGCCGTTTCTGTCGTCTTCAAGGTGTGTACGTACCACCCGGGGCTGGACTTGGACCGGGAGGGACCGGACCAGGAACTGGATTTTTCCCAGGTACCAGAGTCCACTGAGCCACTGAAGGCACATAATTGAGGAAACAATTGAAAGTTCCTGTCTTTACATATAACAACTGAATTAAAGTAGAGAGCATAAATCAAAGAATTGAAGTTGAAGATGGGTCACATCTGCTTTCCTAAAAAAAACTCAAACCATTTTGTTTCACTCACTTTAAACTATCATGAGTAAAAATATTTTCAAATTCTATTCAATATTATAATGGTGAATGTAAAGCCTTGATATGATATTAAACTTACCTTTACTAGAAGCAAACTACACTATATTGGGGCATCAACTACACATTATTTCATGATTGCAAAGTCTTTTCCTGCATTCCCTTACAGTATGCTCAAGTTTGTTTTAAGTATACTTTTTAAAAACAAAAATTAAGATACTATATTTTAAGTTTACTTTTTAGATACCTATTAGAGATAAACCTCACAAGTTCATGTTAAGTATACTTGGATTATACTTAGAAATATCCTAAAAGTTTAAATATATTTAGCCAATATTTGTTACTGTCCTTAAACATTTTCTTACGCTGCAATAAAAGTGGAGTAGATGTGTTCTTGGGATATTTCCAGTATATTAAAAAAAATATTGTAATACACTAATCAGTGGAAGTTTATTACTTGAAACCTTAAAGCAAACTTTAAAAGCTAATATACTTCAAAGTGTGCTGTCATAAACTTAGAGTAAACTTAAAGTTTATTGCTAGTAAACTAATACTGTACCAAAGAGGTTACTATAAGTATACTTCTAAGTATACTTTTTTAACCCTCATGCTCTCTTATGAGGTCCAGCTGACCCCACCCTTATATTGATGTGTGATCCTTCCCATTACAAAGGAGGGCATGATTTTATGTCTGCCACAGACACAAATGAAGATGAGAAATCCTTGAAAAAAAAGTTCAGCATGCTGTTTGTGGGGTCCAGATGACCCCACTTTTAATGTAAACATGCCAAGGCTAGCACAGGGATTACAGTAAAAGTGGGTCAATTTAGTCCCAAGAAGTATACTTGTTAGTAGAATTCCAATATACTTTTTACCTTTACTTGGTAAACTTCAGGAAAGATACTTTTCTCTACTTTGAATACTTTAAAACATATAATTGAAGTATACTTATTTTTGTTAAGGGTAGACACACCCCGTTTTATTTTTTTAACATTTAATGTGAGGTAAAAATCACCAAGGGTCTTAAATTCTTCATGATATGAAACAAAATCACCACAATATAAGAAAAAAAGTGACCCTGCAGACTGAAGCCACTGAGCTCAAGCTGTCCATCATCTAACAGAAAAAGAATAATCTGTGTCACTGTTATTTAACCAGGGTCTGTTGGAGGAGGCTATAAACCAGCTAAAGCTCCAGGTAAGTGAATCATTATTGAGATTCAGGATTTTTCCTCTAATGCTATTATTTTTTTTTTGACAATCATTTCTGTTTTTTTCATGAATTGGTTCAGTTTTGCTTACAATCTGAATATGAAACACAGAAAAATCAGGCTTCTACAAATTCAATGCTAATTTGACATTAGATGGTGAATTGTAAAAAAAAATGTTTTTCAGTTTTTCAGCATCAAGTTTTCCTCTCACAGTGGTTTGTCACTCATGACAACAGTGTGGATTCCTCATATTTTATTTTCCGAATGCTCATTTGTTCTGGTGGGCATAACGCACAGCTGCAGGTATTCCGGCTGGCATTTGTCACTTCACACTTCCACAGCAGATCCCCTCGGCCCTGCAGCTCAGAACACTTTAGCAGCCGGGCACCGTGCCGGATCCTGGCATGGATGCGGTCCTCATTTGCTGAACAAGTTTGACCCTGAGCTCCGTTTTAAAGCTCATAGTGTTCACGTCATGGCAGCAGGAAGATTGGTGGGATGACTTTTGAACAGGGACAGGATTATTATTTAGCACTTCATACTTTTATTTAGGACTTTTTGTCATGTATGCTATCAAATCAATACCAGTACAACACTACAAATGGTTTATAAATGATAAACTGAAGAAATGTTTACAGTTGTCTGGAGATTTTCAAATTAAAGCTTTGCTTGTTTGTGTTATGTAGCTCATCCATGTAGTTCGGTAGGGTTGATCTATGTTGATATCAACTATGTCTCTGTTTGACATTAACAGTTGGAGGCTATGGACCTGGAGGTCAAGGTTTAGGCGGTGGTGGCTTGGTGCCAAGGGGTGTTGGGCCAGGAGGACTTGGTATTGGAGGACTGCCGACAGGTATGAATCCAGAAAACACATACCTTTAATTGAATTTTCTTTGACTCATACTACTCTCTTTAAAGACTCATTCTGGTAAAAAACGATGTTTTTGGTGTTTTTAATAAATTCTTGTAACATGTTTTCTCATGATGGAGGACATAGATAAAATAATTTAAGGTCAAAACTGCTGTTATGGAGTATTTTGACTAGGCTAATGTTAGCTTGGACAGATGCTATAAGCTAGCAAAGAGAGTTTAAACAAAGGATGATGGGAAATTATAGAAGCTAACTTTTGCCCACAACTCAGAAGCAATTTTCTAATGAGCTACTGCTACTCTTCAGAGGATATGTCTTAAAAACAACACAGGTTTTTTACATTTTTTTTTATTTTAGCCAAAAATGACATATTTATAATTAAAAGACCATTAGGAACAATTATACAATAGAAAAAAAATACAGGAAGAATGAGTCTTTAAAGAAACCTGTTAGCATTGATGTTTAGCATTCACATCTCAGTTTTCGCCATTTAAAACTGGCTTCCTTGATGAAAGTCTAACATTTAAACTTTTATGGAAGGAAAATCTTTTGTAACAACTCTTAAGCCTCACTCACTGTCTTTACTCAATCTTCCAGGTGGAAAGGCCCCGAAGCCGGGTAAGTTGAACAGATCTTTCTTTCTGTTGGATGGACGGATGGAAGAGAGAATAGGAATATACCGGTACTTTCTATCAAACCTATCTTGACAGGTGACCTTTGACCTTACAATTTTATATACATTAAAAAAATTTTTAAAGTTGTTACGTCATCTTGAGGGGTCACCCGTCAAAACAACTTTAACGTATGTTGTAAGGTCAAAGGTCACCTGTCAAGGGGAAATTACTGGAACATTTATTCCTATTCTTTTGGATGGATGGATGGATGGATGGATGGATGGATGGATGGATGGATGGATGGATGGATGGATGGATGGATGGATGGATGGATGGATGGATGGACGTTAAACATCTTTCGTTATAAAAACAGGAACAAATAATTGTCACTCAAAATTTTTGTAACTTTTCCATACATCATCTATTAGTTCTGATTAAAAAAAAAGGCTCATAGTAAAATCCACAACATTCAAACCTCCTCTGGTACGCGTATTGCTGGAAAACCTCAAGGAAGGAAACCTGGTGTTTTGTTAACGGGTGGGTTAAGAGGGCTAACATATAGACTCCTCGGTGTTCCCACACAATCAGGGAGGCAGAGATGCAGAGCACTGACCTTTTGAGAGGTTGTCACCAAGTTTCTTTCCTATGACATACGTGTTTTTCTGGGAGCTGCTTTACACCGGCCTTGCATGTGTGTGGGCCCCGACTGAGAAGGGGGCCCGTCCACGATGCCACCACTCCTTCACTTCTACTGTGTTAGGCGTGTTAATGAGTGATGATTGCCAAAGTGCAAACAGCGATCCAACAATGGTGCTGAAGCACTGATTAATGTTATTGCAATGTTACACCCTTACAATATATGGAAACCTTCCCGATGAAATCCACCGTGGACATTCTCCCCGATACTGTACGGTAAATATTTTCTTTTGCTGCGATCTGGTGTGCCCCATTGATGCTCTAGAAGCATGCGGCTATAGTGAAATTTCCTTAAGCACAGCTGATACCATCTTAACCTACCTCTCTGTGTTTATAAAGATAAGGAGCCAAGCAATCCATTTGGTCCCGATAACACACGGAGCAGGTTCCCTTCCACTGCCACACCCCCACACCCTCCAACAAAACTTACCAGAGGATCCTTTTCAACAACATGTCCAGGACTGTGTGGAAGTTTGCTTTGGCAGGAAAAACCTGAACATTCCTTGAGAAAATCCAGTCACTTCCCTCCTTCCTTCGATAGGTGCTTGTGACTAAGTGAAATCTAAACAAATGACATAAAAGCTTGGATATGTTTTTTTTTTTTTAATAAATACTTCTCACCCCAATTCCTCTTATATGAAAAAAATGAATGTCTCAGCACAGACTTTATACATTTTTAAATGATAAACGGTCCCAAAGCAGTTGTAAGACCTTCAGTAAACCTTGAGAGTAAGTTTCCATCTGTGGCATTTTTTCCATTCAGTCAGATGAAAATTACTTGAAGTATTTCCTATTTGGATGAGACGACTTTGTGTACTTTATAAGTATGACATCCTCGAGTAATGACAGAGTTGCAACGAGCAGGTTGAATCCATCCCATCAGTGTTTGGCTCGAGCTGCAAAGAGATCGTAAGATGAAATATAACGGTACTAGAAGCACATGGAAAGCTGCTGCCCTCTCATCTATTTGAAGCTTTTCTGTCGTGTACACGCAAATGCAAACAGTGATTCTTTGGATGAGTTCATGCACACGTTGTGAGTCATTGTTTTGTCTTGCAGTAACATTGCATTCCACACATGCACCTTGCCTGTGCAGTAATGGGGAACAGAACTGATTACTGTAGTGAAGTGAAGTGAAGCGCCGGCCTCCGTGTTGCAATAATCATGACGTCTCTCATCGTTCCGTTTTGACAATGCACTGAAAGGTGAAAAAAAGGAAGTTGGTTCTTACCAACAGCTGTTGGACAACAACTCGTTTCCTGTTTTGCCTCAAGCGAAGGTGGACTCGACTGCTATTGCCAAAACCTGCTTGTCACAGACTGCCCTCTGGTCACTGTCAGGCATGTTTCATGTCTCCGTGACACATGGGTGTGCGGTTTGGGTGTTTTTGTTTTTTATTGCACCATTTCAGTGACCTGTTCCATATGAGCAGGAACGTGCTTAGATGGAGACGCTAAGAATTTGTTTACTCTTTCTGTGCCGAACCCTTCTTCGAGGGAGAAAAACTCCCCAGAAAATAAGTCATCTTTCATTTTTTTTAGACTTTCAAAATCTGAAAACAGCCATTGAAACTGAAAACTGAATCTGACAACTTCTATTAGCTCTTTGGTTCTGATTGACAGCCACCGTTCAGGTCCTCCAATGTTATCCTAACAGGATTCCTCTTTAATATCTTTTACAGTTTGGAATAAGAATGCAAATTTTAAATGTTTTTCTTTTTAAATATTGTGTGATTTCGAGTGTACAATTTTTTTTTTAGTTTTACACCAAATGGTAAGTAATCGGATAGTTAGCAGCACTACCAAAGACAGTGGGCATCAAAAGCAAATGACAAAGAACTCCTCGAATTTTATTTCTTTTTTTAAGGTTTTCTTATAGATAGGAATTAGGGGTGTAACGATTAATCGTATTAATCGATGAATCAGTTTATCCAATCAGATTGATCTGTCTAAGGTAGAATTGAATAAAATCAACCTTTACCATCATAAAATCGTTTCAAAATTAGATAAATCAATAATCGGCTTTGGAAAATACCATTTAACACGTTTATTTTACTGTAATGTATAGAGGATCAAATGTCAACACAGGAAAACATACATGTGATGTGGCAAAAAATTATCAGTCCATCATTACAGTCCAATGTGTGGAAACCCTTTGAATTTATCGAAGTTATGTGACCATACAGTGTGATATCATGTTCTGATAATATTTCATTTGTATTAATTTGATGTGGCACAATAACAGCGGGATGAATTTTATGAAACAAAAATGTGAATAAGTTTGCTGTTAATTCTTGCTTATTTATTTGTTTTTACACATATTTAATTTAAACTTGATTATCTTGCAAGATGTACATGAAATCTGGAAAACTTCACCTGCATTGTTCAGTACCAGGTATTTCTCTCTGAGTCACATTGGTTGAATTAAATTAAAGATGTTCTGGACCAATTTTAAGTCAGTGAATCAGATTTTTAAAAATCAATTCCGACTATGACTGATATAGTCTGCCACAAATTATAATATGAATCAAATCATTGCTGAAATGAATCATTAGAAATAACATTTAGGAAAAAAGTCAATGAAGACGATCAATGCGAAACTTTCTTAAGACACAAACAACTTAACAAAAATGCATTTTTAAAATGTCAGAGATTAGATCATGAAATGATAATGTTTGTGGTTGAGCTGATTTGACATGTTCTCATATTTTCCTCCCAACATAATCAAATCCCATAGCGATGTAGAGATGGAAATGATCGTGACAATGAGATATTTGGCAAAAATGCAACAGTAATGGTTTGTCTGATTCAACTTTAACAAAAAATCCTGTAATGATGATAAATGACAAAGCCTCCATTCAGTCATAAACAAATCTCTCCATCCATGTTTTTGAATACTCAGTTCTGTTTGGGGTGAAGTGTTGCTGAAGACTACCCAGTTACTGTCAGGTAGAGCCAACCGGAAAAGTTCACCAGTCCATCACGGCCCAACAAACAGATTACAATTGATTTGATTTGATTAATTTCAATTTGGTTCTATCTAATTTGATTAAGTTTGATTCAAATCGATTTGATTTGATCAACAATCAAAAAGTTATTAGAAAATAAAAACAAAAATATATGTAACACCCATCCCATGTAGCTATTTATTATTCTTCACTTATTGGCAACAATACTATGGGTGGGGCCTGGGTACTTTATATTTAAACTTTAATATAACAAACAGGAGATACAAGTTAAATTTCCAAATTATAAAGGTTTTTTAGACTAATTTAAATGTATGGTTAATAGATTTGGCGGTGCCTCCACTTAGCAGGAAAAACAAAAGAGTTAATTTAAATTTAATTTCTACTAAGAAAAAATTAGTTTGTATACAATTGACTTTCTTTTGCAAAATAAAATAAATGGAATACAACACAGTCTTGATTTAAAAAAAATAGTAAAACTTTAGTGCAAGTAATAAACAAAATATGATTCTGCAGATGTTCACAATTCAATTACATAGATATATTTCCAAATTCTTTTCCTTTTTTTCTTTCTTTTCAGTTCTTAGTGATTCTGTTAAAGTTGCAGGCCTGAATCGTTGCTTGGGATCGTTGTGGCTGAAACAAAATGGCCCTTTCACTTGCAAGCAAGCAGATCAAATAAAACATGTGCACGTACTCACGAATCCTTCAACTTAATGGATGGAGACGTAGATGTTCAGATGGGTTTCGCACGTGGTTAGCAGAGCTGGACAGGAACAGGAGTCGGCATGGAAGGACAGGCCCCCTTCTGGTTAGCAGCCCGAATCTTTTATGGAGTACTTCAAAGTTCACCAACAGGGTCCAAAGAGACTGGATTCCTCTGGTCCACTGTATAAAAGTGTCTTTTAGTCTCCCAAAAAAAAATTATATTTCAAGATAGTAACACTTAACATATGACACTTGCTTCAAAAATTAGCTTCACTGCTAGCGCAGCTAATGCTAATGCTGCACAATTAGCGTACATATTCTCAGTCAAAATGCATGATTTCACACATCGTAACAAGCTCAGACATTTAGTACTTACATGTACCGTGTTTCCACAACAAAGTAAGTAGACTCAGCATCAACTTATTTTAGTTTGGAACGCAAAACTGGTCACCGTTGATCGGCTTCCTACTCCTTTGCACGTCTTTCTGTTCTCCTGCTACGTGAGACCTAAGCTTACTAAGCACACACCTCATCACTTCTGATTGGACAGAGCAATCACTTCATCCAATAAGCATCCAGACCGAAAGATTGACATAAACATGTTAGGTAGAAAAACAATATACATGTGCAATGAGATTGAAAAGAAAACAAACTTGATAAAGAACAAGAATCCACAGAAAATAAAAGAAACAGTTTAAATACTGTTAACAAATGTTTCCCTTTTTTTTTTTAATTGAACTTATTTATGAATCTTTGCAACTTTACATTTTAATGAACAATAACTTATTTAACATTAGAGAATATTTTTAACAATATTACCTGTTTTTAATAAATCATCTTTCAAAATGAGGGGTTACTTTTGATTAATTGTTTTATAATTCTTAGTCTGAAAGTTAAATTTTAGACGAGGCTACATCCTCCCCCTTCTAAAAGGTTTAGATGTCCTCATCTAACTTCAATGTTTATATTTGGGTTTCAAGCTTTGGATTTGGATTTTTTTGTTTCAGAGTTCTGTCTTTAGATCTAAGATTAAGCTGAATAACCATACCATGATGCACAATGGTTACAGGCTCCTCAGTTTGATTTCCAGGTTTGTCATAAGTCAACGAATGACTGGTTTTTTCTCTCGGTTTGACATCCTGAGTCTCGGAGATGGTAAATCTGTCTCAACGTCTGTGTCTTCTTCTGTTATGTCCTGTGATACATTTGAATGTTCACATTCATTTGTGTCATCTTCACTTTGTGCATGTTCTACTTCACCCTCAAAAGAGGAGTCCTCTGAGTTTGCATTATCTGAGGTTGGAATGTCATATCTGTGCGCTAGTCTAGGGACTTGGTAATTTTGAGAAGACTCGCACGGATACTCGTACTCTGAGTCTGAACAGGAGGTACTGTTTTCTGACTTAGAAGAACTTTCCTTTCGACGTCTCTGTCGTCTCGTGACAGGAGGTTCAACACGTTCGGTTGTGGGTGTTGTTTCAGACAGTCTAACAAGGTAACCGATCGGAAGGAGATGATCTCTATGCAGAGTTTTTACACTTCCTGGGCCTTGTTCAGGTTTAACTTTGTACACGGGCAGGTTGGGTAGCTTTTTGATTACAAGATATGGTATTGGTTTCCATCTGTCTTGCAGTTTGTGCTTTCCAGTGAGGCCAACATTTCTTACAAGGACTCGATCCCCTTCCTGTAATGGTTGATCTCTCACTCGCTGGTCATACCTGGACTTGTTTCTGAGATGGTTTTTGGTAGCACTTTCAGTAGCTAGATGGTACGCTTTCTTCAGCTCTTTTCTCATCTTGTCAACATATTGTAAGTGAGAAGTTTCTGCATTTTCATCAAACGCTGCGCCAAAACAGATGTCGACAGGCAATCTGGCGTTTCTACCAAACATTAAAAAATAGGGCGAATACCCGGTGGATTCGTTTTTAGAACAGTTGTACGCGTGTACTAACTGACTAATGTGCTGACTCCAGTTTTGTTTCTTCACACTTTCAAGAGTTCCAAGCATTGAAAGAAGTGTTCGGTTGAAACGTTCCGGTTGCGCATCTCCTTGTGGATGGTATGGAGATGTTCGAGATTTCCTGATGCCAAGCATGGAGAGTAAATCTTTTATGAGTCGGCTTTCAAAATCTCTGCCTTGATCAGAATGTATTCTGGCAGGAAGTCCATAGTGGACAAAGTACTTCTCCCACAGTACTTTTGCGACAGTGACAGACTTCTGATCTTTAGTGGGAAATGCTTGCGCATAACGTGTGAAATGGTCAGTTATAATCAGAACATTAGCAATGCCTTTGCTGTCTGGTTCAATTTGGAGAAAATCAATACAAACAAGATCTAATGGACCATTGCTTGTGATTTGATTGAGAGGGGATGAACGTTGTGGAAGGGTTTTCCGTGACACACAACGTCCACATGTTTTAATGTATTGTTCAACATCGGTGTTCATTCGTGGCCAATAGAATCTGTCTTTGAGCAGTTCTGATGTTTTTTCTACTCCAAGATGTCCACATTCATCATGAAGTGATTTCATTACACTTGTTCGGTACCTTTCTGGCAAGATTAACTGCTTGTTTTCTACACCAGAGGGAGTTTTCCTCGTTCTGTATAGTAAACCATCTTTCAAATGGAGTTTTGATTTTTCACGCCATAACAGTGCAGTGTCAGGGGATTCTGTTTTGAAAGAAACCGTCTGGTCGTTTTTGTGAATAGCTTGCTTGATAATACCAATAACGGGATCAAGATCTTGAGCTACTTGGAGCTCTTTTGATGACAGTTGGTCAATGGAATGTGTGTTCAACCTCACCGGAAATGCATATGCTTCAGGAATAGCTGTAGGTGGAACGCCAAGCTGATCTGCAAACCCAAATGAAGTTGTTTCATGCTTGCATATTGCTTTTATGGCAGACTGTGGGACATCGGTCCATTGTTCCGGGTTACTGTACTGGCGTGACAGAAGGTCAGCGTCGATGTTATGACGACCGGGACGATATTGGATGTTAAAATCGTAAGTGGCTAACGCTGCAAGCCAACGATGTCCGACCGCATTCAGTTTAGCAGTTGTCAGTACGTATGTCAACGGATTGTTGTCGGTTCTTACTGTGAATCTTGCACCGTAGAGATAGTCATGAAATTTTTCTACGACGGCCCATTTCAGTGCTAAGAATTCCAGTTGATGGACTGGATAGTTGCGTTCTGATTCACTTAGTTTGCGACTAGCGAATGCAACAGGCTTGAGACCTTCAGGGTATTCCTGATTAAGAACGGCACCTAAACCATGCATGCTTGCATCCACATGCAATATGTAAGGTTTGGATGGGTCTGCAAACGCTAAAACAGGTGCATTTATCAGACGATCAATGATTGCTTTGAATGCTTTGTGACAAGCCTCATCCCAACGTTCTTTGAACGGCTCGGAAGGTTTGAGGTACGTCTTGGACTGATCTTTAGGTTGTTTTTCTTGCTTTTTTGAGTGGGCGGATAGCCTTTTGTTAGTTCGGTTAGTGGGCGTACTATGCTGGAGTAGTTGGCAATGAACCGGCGATAGTAACCGCAGAAACCTAGGAATGATCTTAGTGATTTGAGGTCTGTTGGCTCAGGCCAATTTTTCACCACCGCAACCTTTTCGGGGTCTGTGGCAATCCCTTTTTCTGACACAATGTGTCCCACATACTTTACTCGGGATTGACAGAATTGACATTTGTCAATGGACACTTTGAGACCATACTCTTCGAGTCGATCTAACACTTTCAACAAACGCTGTTGGTGTTCTTCCAGTGTTTTACCAAAAACGATAATGTCATCAAGATACACTATGACTTGGAGAAGATGCATGTCGCCGACAGCTTTCTCCATGAGCCGCTGGAAGGTAGCAGGGGCTCCTGTAATGCCTTGAGGCATACGCTCAAACTGGTAGAATCCAAGTGGGCAGATAAAGGCTGTCTTTTCCTTATCTTCTTCTGACATAGCTATTTGGTAATACCCACTTCGAAGATCTAGGACTGAGAACCATTTACTACCATTGAGGCAATCCAAAGCGTCGTCTACACGCGGAATGGTGTATTGATCGGGTATAGTACGACGGTTTAGGGTTCTGTAGTCAACGCACATTCTGATGGAACCATTCTTTTTGCGTACAACTACTATTGGTGACGCATAGGGACTGCGAGACTCTTTGATAACACCAGCCTGTATTAACTGCTGCAAGTGTTTCCGCACATCATCAATGTCAGCAGGAGCTAATCGGCGGGATCTTTCTCGGAAAGGGGTTGAATCACTCAATCTGATTTTATGTTCCACATCTTTGGCTAAACCTACATCCCATTCATCCAGAGAGAACACGTTTGGTCTGTTGGCTAGTTCGTGTTTTAATCTGTCCTTCCACTCTGCTGGGACAGGTGAATCTCCAAAGTCAAAAAGGTTGGGGTCTAAAGTAGAAGACTTTAGCTCCAAAGCCTGTGGGCTTGTGACTACGTCCACAGCATGCATTTCTGCAACAAGGGTTCCGACCTGGATACAGGTGGGTTTTTCTGACTCGTTATGCAAAAGCACAGAGAAACTGTTCTCATCTATCTCATCCTCTGTGAGAACGCCTGGCTGTACTAACACACCAGAGGGAAGTTGGGAAATGACAGGTGCTTCAACTAGCACAAAATCTTGTGAACTAGTAGCTTTGTAATCTACTTTACATGTAGCATAGAGCTTTTCACCTGGAGCTATGGTGAGCGAACCAGGACCTTTCCATTTCACTTGTCCAATAGTTTTTTCTTCTGCATTTGGGAGTTGTGGCTGAAGTTTTATCTCATCGTAGACAGCTTTAACTCTCATGGAGCTAACTTTACTTTCATTGTCACTCTCTTTGCAAATCTGAAAAAGTCTGCGAAACAGAAAAGCGTTTGTGCCAACAACAACAGGGGCTTCATGACCTTGTGGTGGTTCAGGACAAACAAGAGCTAGCACAGTAACCGGACCTTTAACACCAGTTACTTCCTCTGGGAACTCCATATCAACTACTATGTAGCCACTATAAGGATAGGACTCAGCCGCTAGACCCCAAATGGCTAGGCTGGAAATCGGTTGGATAGGTACATTGGGAATGTTTACTTTATACCAATCCTCGAAAATAATAGTCACAGTGGATCCTGAATCCATGAGACCTTCACATGAAATGTTGTTCACTTTGATAGCAGCTATGGAAGATGGACCAATCAGACCTGGAGGAATGTCAGAACTTTGATTCTGTATAGTAGCCTTATTGACATGAGCAACAGGCTCAGTTTGATCTTTAGTGCTTTCCTTTTGCACATCAGTACTTCGTCGTGTTTGTCTTATGAGTTTTTGTATCACTTTTTGTGAGTTTTCTGGAGAGGTACATTTAGGAGCAATGTGTCCATTCTCTCCACATCTGTAACAAAAATACTCAGACTCTTTTGAAATTTTTGATTTTGGCTGAAAAGGCTTGGTACTTTGCTCAGCTTTATATTTTGGGTAATGACTTGTGTCTCTAGCATTAGTTTTTGGTTTTACTGACATTACATTTATTTGATTTCGAAGTGCTTTAACCTCTCTCCTTAATTGCTGCACTTCATCCTCTCCTGGCATAACTTTTTTCATCTCTTTGGACCCTTTTTTATCTGACTGTTTGTTTAATGCTTTCAGTTTCTCTTTAAGCTCTCGAACTTCGTTTTGAAGATCTGTTGAATGATCCTTTTCTGATTCTGTCTCAGCTGTTTGCACGGTACGAACATACTGCTTTGATGGTTTTTTGAGTTTTTGTCTGGCTAACTCATGCTCTTCCTCTTCACGAATCTCTTTGAGTAAATTCAGGAATGACGGGGGGTCACTTCGCCTCTCTCTGAGATTTAGCTGGAGTAGCAGAATGTCCGACTCTGTTGCACCTTTGATGAGTTGCTCTAATCTTGCTCTATTGACTTCACTGACTTTTAGGCCTCCCTTTTGCACAACCTTGTTCAGTGTTCTTTCCAGTCTAAGCAAAAAGTCTGACAAGCACTCATTTGACTTTGGTGAAGAGCTCTGAATGTAAGATAGAGTTCCTCTCCTGACTCTACCGTTCCAAAAGTACTCTCCAAGACCTGTATGTAATCCATATGTCTTGCATCTGGATGTGACATGCGTACAGCCTGAATGATCTCCAAGGCTGGTCCTCTGAGACTTTCAACGATTCTTCGTTTTTTCTCCCTGTCTGTAAAATCGTATTCTTCAACCATGAACTTTGCTTGTTCCACCCAATTGTCCAAGTTATCTTCTCCAGGTGGAGTAGGATGAACTCCAGAAAATGTCCTTAGACGCCTGAATGGACTGTTTTCATTTGCCTTTGTTGACTGCATTAAGTTACCTAACGCACGAACGACAGACTCAGAATTTTGGTTCTCTGAAGGCGCAGGACTGTATAGTTGCCTGACATCATCCAGGGTTTTTCCTTCATCCTGGAGAAATTTGTCCAATTTCTCTGAAAATGGATCAAACCTCGTTTCTGTTCTGGCGGTAACTAAAGTCCATTTGCTACCTTCTTCATCTAAAAGTAGTTCAGTTGGAACTCTTTGTGAATCTATTTCTTCCCGACATTCGCAAAGCACAGTTACTGTGTTGCTTTCCGGATCAAACATTTTTCCTCGTACCCTCACCTTGCCTAAAACTTTTATGGTTTCAAGTGCAAGTTCAATGGCGTCAATAGGTGTTTCCTCAGAAATACCTATGGCCATAAGGGCATGTGACACTTCCACACCTTCACCTCTACACCAGTTGCTAACATTTGGTAACCCACGATTGCTTTGAGCGGCCATTGTTTGTTTATTTATTTATTTATTATTAATTATGTTTTGAAATTATTATTATTATTTTTTTTATTTTATTTATCCCAGCGGTGCCTCCAATTGTGTAACACCCATCCCATGTAGCTATTTATTATTCTTCACTTATTGGCAACAATACTATGGGTGGGGCCTGGGTACTTTATATTTAAACTTTAATATAACAAACAGGAGATACAAGTTAAATTTCCAAATTATAAAGGTTTTTTAGACTAATTTAAATGTATGGTTAATAGATTTGGCGGTGCCTCCACTTAGCAGGAAAAACAAAAGAGTTAATTTAAATTTAATTTCCTACTAAGAAAAATTAGTTTGTATACAATTGACTTTCTTTTTGCAAAATAAAATAAATGGAATACAACACAGTCTTGATTTAAAAAAATAGTAAAACTTTAGTGCAAGTAATAAACAAAAATATGATTCTGCAGATGTTCACAATTCAATTACATAGATATTTCCAAATTCTTTTCCTTTTTTTCTTTCTTTTCAGTTCTTAGTGATTCTGTTAAAGTTGCAGGCCTGAATCGTTGCTTGGGATCGTTGTGGCCTGAAACAAAATGGCCCTTTCACTTGCAAAGCAAGCAGATCAAATAAAACATGTGCACGTACTCACGAATCCTTCAACTTAATGGATGGAGGACGTAGATGTTCAGATGGGTTTCGCACGTGGTTAGCAGAGCTGGACAGGAACAGGAGTCGGCATGGAAGGACAGGCCCCCTTCTGGTTAGCAGCCCGAATCTTTTATGGAGTACTTCAAAGTTCACCAACAGGGTCCAAAGAGACTGGATTCCTCTGGTCCACTGTATAAAAGTGTCTTTTAGTCTCCCAAAAAAAATTATATTTCAAGTATAACATACTTAACATATGACACTTGCTTCAAAAATTAGCTTCACTGCTAGCGCGCTAATGCTATGCACAATTAGCGTACATATTCTCAGTCAAATGCATGATTTACACACATCGTAACAAGCTCAGACATTTAGTACTTACATGTACCGTGTTTCCACAACAAAGTAAGTAGACTCAGCATCAACTTATTTTAGTTTGGAACGCAAAACTGGTCACCGTTGATCGGCTTCCTACTCCTTTGCACGTCTTTCTGTTCTCCTGCTACGTGAGACCTAAGCTTACTAAGCACACACCTCATCACTTCTGATTGGACAGAGCAATCACTTCATCCAATAAGCATCCAGAACCGAAAGATTGACATAAACATGTTAGGTAGAAAAACAATATACATGTGCAATGAGATTGCAAAGAAAACAAACTTGATAAAGAAACAAGAATCCACAGAAAATAAAAGAAACAGTTTAAATACTGTTAACAAATGTTTTCCCTTTTTTTTTTTAAATGAACTTATTTATGAATCTTGCAACTTTACATTTTAATGAACAATAACTTATTTAACCATTAGAGAATATTTTTAACAATATTGCCTGTTTTTAATAAATCATCTTTCAAAATGAGGGGTTACTTTTGATTAATTGTTTTATAATTCTTAGTCTGAAAGTTAAATTTTAGACGAGGCTACATATAACTTTAGCTACTGGTCATAAATATACCTGTTAAGAAGTTAACATTTGTAAATGTTCACTGTGTTTAAGATGTCAAACAGAATCATCCTTATCATTTATAAGAAACCCTGCTCCTGGTATTACATTTTTAACTATTGCCACTGAGAGCGCTCATAAATGTTGTTCCAGCTCAGTCTTGATGCGTCACCCTCTTCTCCTTTATTTCCACCAACTGTGAGAAGTTTTCTATCTCACTCTCCAGCTTAAAACTACAACAGGACTTCTTTTTTTCTTTTAAGACAGGATTCATTTCATTAATACCACTGAAGGTAAAAAAAAAGTTGTTGTTTTTTTTTTTCTGCCAGTCACAAACCAGAGAGAAATGAAAGAAGGACATGTATTGTGTTAGGCTGGTTATGTGACTGTTCTTTTTAACATTCAATGAACCAAAACCCCCTGGCTCCACAATGACCTTAAAACTTAATTAAAGTTAGATTTATTGCTGAGCGTTTCATGAGCTTTTGTATTACGCTGCATTTGCTGTGGATAAGCAAACAGACGGTAGGGATGAATTTGAATACTCCTCAAGTTTGTTCATTTTTAAAGTAGCACAGAAAACTTTTTTTTTTTTCTCAGACAAAACAAAATGCGGATGGTACAGTGGTGTAGTGGTTAGCATTACTGCCTCCCTGCAGAAGGCCTGGTGCCAATCCCAGCTGGGACCTTTCTGTGTGGAGTTAGCATGTTTCTCCAGTTTTTAGCTTTCTCCTACAGAACAAAAACATGTTACACATGCATTTTTTAATTTTTGATAGCATGGATTGCTGTCGTGTGATCATCTACAATGTAGCCTCTGGTACATCAGAGCAGTTTGAAGGTCTAAAGGTGACGATTGAACCATGTCTAATTTTCCGACATCTCCTTCAGAATCTAAGTTTTTCAGAACTTTCTAGCTAACAGGATCAATATTGAATAGAGGAGCACTGCCTGAAGAAAACAGAAGAGAAAAAAAAAGGCGAAAAAATGATGGACACAGCTGGAGGAGACAGTGAGAAGCAGCGAGGAGCTGAGGAGCTAACCATGTTTGTGAGCATGCCAGATGTCAAAAGCACACACCGCCCTCCTCTCGTCTGCTTACACAACCATTAGCACACAGGCTCACATGCCTAGATGGCCTGCTGAAAGATAGGAACAGATAGATTAAAGGGAAGATGAGAAAGAGGAGTTTGGTGGAGGTTTAGTCTTCTGGAGCACATGTGCTTTTCATTACTGCATCGCAGACCTGTCCTCTGAGCTGCCAGAGACTGGAAGCATCTGTACAGGAATGTACACGACCCCAAGCATATGTAAATATGTCTTCATCTCCATATGTATGATATTTCAAGCCTTACCAAATAGAAAATGTGTATACAAACTGAGACTTGCTTAAAGTTCCCCTCCGACTACATTTATCTATTGTGAAATCGTTTTCCATTGTTATTTTTTGAAGTTATGAATATGCTGTTTTTAGCCAAAATCAAAAATACTGCAGTTTTTTTTCAAACATATTTTTGGCAAAGCTGGAAGAACTCATTAGAAATTTGAAGTTTGTGGACTGAACTGTTGCTAGCTTAAAGCACGTCACAAACCCAAACTAGCATTAGAAAAAAACAAAAAGGAAGAGCAATCTAACCATGCAGTTTGGAGTTAGATGGCAAATCAGACGAGGAAGTTGAAGATGAAAATAGATCTTTTTGTCTTGAAATGATGCATCAGAATTGTAGCAGAGAAGCCCATTTCATTTAATACATCACTCATGAGCTTTTTCAAACATCCATTTTTCATCTGCTCCTGATCCATCAGATATAAAGAAATACTCAGAAACAAAGTTTTTGTCTTAAATTATTTTATACATGTCCTCCATTAATTTAGGAAAATGCTACAAGAGCATGTTAAAAACACCATTTTTATTGGAGTGGGTTTTTGAAGCCTTGTTTCCACTGAGTTGTCTGGTATGGTATGGTCCAGTCCAATCCAGTATTTTGAGCTTTTCCATTTTAAAATAGACCCATTTAGCAGCTCTGACCCGTACCTCTTGGGGACCCCCATCGGTTGTATTAAAAAGTGGAACGGAACAATTGAGTTGGAGCCGCTGTATCCACCAGTTGATTGGCAAAAAGGGATGACGACGTTAGAAAGCACCAATATAGCGCCAAGCTAGCTTTTCTGTTTTCCTCTTTACGTGTGAGGATTGTGGGCCTTGGTTTGTTTTTTTCAGTTACAGTATGGTTTTGGTCATGTTATATTTTGAATTGTCCCTCTGTCAGATCAATTTCAGGCTTGTGGAGATTCTCTTAATTTCAGTTAATTACCCTTAGTCTATTGAAGTGCCTGGTCTCCTGCGCTCGGGTCCTCCACCACCACTTCATGACAGAATGACCCAGCAGAGGATTTCATGCAGCCATATTCAAGTCACGTCATGCCAAGTTCACCAAATCAGATCCTGAGGAGGGACTATCGGGGCCACCTTTTAATCTCCCTATTCCTACGGAGCGTCTCCGGGACTGCTCCTCATCGTGTGCCTCTTCATAAGGAGGGTCACTGTGACCGAGCTTCATGGTCCCTGTCTTATTCCTATGGAGGGTCACCCGGACCACACTTCATGTCCCCGTTAAGATATGCACCGTTCATCCCCCTTGGCCATGTTGCATGTTTCAGAGGAGGGTCGCTGAGGCTGCTCCCCTTTGTGTTCCCCTACCTGGGGAAAGTCGTCAGAATCGCTCCCCTTAATATTTGTTCCAGTGGAGGGGTTTGCCAGGTCACCAGTGACATCTGTTAGGCTGCTGGAACCCAAACTGTGTTCTGGACTTTTTTTTTGTCTGTGTCCCTTCCTGCATAGTGATTTGTTTTTGGGCATCTGGGATCTGCCCTTTTGGGGAGAGGAACTGTGAGGATTGTGAACTTTGGCTTGTGTTTGTCAGTTATGTTAGAGTTTTGGGTTATGTTTTGAATTGTCCCTCTGTCACATCAGTTTCAGGCTTGGGAAGATCCACAGTTGTCTTCATTTCAGTCAATTATCCTCAGTCTATTTAAGTGTCTGGTCTCCTGCGCTTCAGTCCTCCACCACCAGTTCATGATATTACGGCGGTTTTCTTTATGGCTGCCTGCAAATGTCTTTCAATTAACATTAAAATCCTGTTATACCAGACATAAAGCAAGAAAAAGTTGAGCAGCTGGAAAACCTCCTTGTTGTTGCTTTACTAGTCATCACACTACAGTGACGCAATGACACGCTAGCGGTCTACATCACGCATGTGCCATGAAAACTAACCGCTTAGTGAAAGTGCAACTTAACTGAGTGGAAACGTTTGTCAGGATTAACTTGTATGTTCGGTACTGCGACGGTTCAGTGGAAGCCAGGCTAAAGTCTCATGGTTTTTGTCCTTTACTACAATGGGAGCCATTCTCATACATACTCCAGTCTTCAGACAAACTGATGTTTTTTATCCACTTAGTCTCACTAATTTGACCGAATGCTCCATGAGAAGCTTTTGTAATGATGAACTCAAGAAGGTTTCATAAGAGTACCACACACACACACACAGACTCCCAGCACACAGCTTGAGAAAAGTTCCTTTCAGTCTTCTACAATTCTTTCTCAACTATGTCATCTGTTTATGTTTTACCACCTTTAACACCCTCGCTCATTCCTTTCAGGAAATTGGTATCAGGGTAAAGTGTGATAAGGCGGCATCTTGAATCGTATTTATTAGTGTCCCATCAGTTACGCATACCTCGCATTACAGTTCTTCAAGAGCTGCGTTTTCTCCCACTGCCTTAACTTTGCTTTTACAGCTTTTCACCAGCCTGCTCCAAAGACATTTTGACTTTGCTGCCAGCTATTCTTTCTTTCTTTTTTTTTTTTACATTTTTGTTCATGTTCTCTGTTGATGAACTCGCCTGGCATGCAGCTTCTCCCCCCATGCTCTGTTTCCCAGTAGATCTGGAGCACAGACTGCTCCCCATCCATCTGGCATCCCGGCCCAAGTGCTGTTTATGTGGTGATAGAAACATTTCTTGTTGTTATTTCCCTAAAAGCCTACAAAGGTAGATCACTAACAGAAGATCATGGGTTTATTGATGCGTATAAGTGGGAAGAAGTCCTTTCAGACTTAACGGATGCTTGGTAGACTTGTGGTTGTCAAAGAAATATGAGAGCTACTGATATGTATTTTTAGAGATATAGTTTTGAGTTGGTTGAGCAGCACATGTTCCACATGTGTTGAGCACAGAGGTTAAAAAGTTGCGTGCTAACCAACGTTGGATGAGTCTGTCCGAATCAGAAGTAGTAAATAGAAAAAGGTTTTAGGACGAGAATTGTGATGATCTTGTAATATCTTGTCAGTTTTTTCTGTTAAAAGAGAGGCAAATCAAGATCAGAGACATTCAGTTTTGATCTTCTTTTGGATGTAAGTCCCACTCCAACTATATTTTTCTATTGCAAAATTGTTCCCAGTGGTCTTTAATTATGATTAGTTCTTATCAAAAACCCTGTGTTGTATTTCAAGACAGATTTTCTGCACATAGGCAGTGGCTCAGCGGCTCATTAGAAATTTGCATTAGGCTGTTGCAGTGGAAGTTAGCCTCCACAATTTCCCATTTTGTTTACACTTTCTCCCACATCACAAGCCCAAGCTAACATTTGTAAAGCAAAAAAAAAAAACAGCAAGCAATATTGGAGCCCTCCAACCTTTTAAATTTGGAATCTGACAGCATCTCAGACGAGTAAAAACACAGACGTTAAAGGACGTATGCAGTGCAAGATCAACTTTTTCACCTTGTAAGTGTATTATAATGGTCATTCCTCTCTATAAACAAACCCAAAAAAGTGTTATTATTCAATAAGCCATTTCTGAGTATTCCTCTAAAAACCTGCGCTTTGAGCACTTGTCGCGATGCCGAGGCCGGTTCTAGGATGATGTTATTAAATGGGCGCACCTACAAGCAGGGAAAGACAGAGCCTCAGAGATTAAAGCATCTTCCGGGTTGGAAAAAAACTCACAAAAATAAATCATATTTTAAAAAAATAAATTGTTCTTTAGTGTGCAAAAGGTTGTATATGATCATATATATGGGTATAGTTAACTCTGAAAGTTAAGAGCATAGTGCAGGCCCTTTAATGGATCTATCTGTTTTTAAGTGGAAGCTTCAGAATTGGAGCAGAGAAGGAGACTTTGGCCTGACCCGGCAGTCTCTGCATCACAAACCAGAGCCTTTCAAATATCATTTTTTTTATCTGCACTTGATCCATCACAAATTGAATTAGAAATCAACTTAGAAATGCAGTTTTAATCTTAAATTCTTTTACATCGGTCTTCTATCATGAGAAAAATGCTAAAAAAAAAAAAATATGTCAGAAACAGAAAAAAATATAATTTTCCTTGGAGTGGATCTTTAAAAACAGTTTGTCAAACAAAAATCTCTCTTAAAAAGAATATTTTATTGGTTTCATGATTGTTATCACTCAGGAATGGGCAAAATAAGCAGTAAAAGCAGATAAATAGCTTTTAAATCAGAAAGAATTTGGCCTTTAAACCTCACATGTATAGTATGATGATGTGATAGTCTATCTTGCCAGCTAATATATTCCTGTAATGAAACATTCCCTCAATAGCTTTCCCAGTCTTGCTCTAGTGTTTCTGTTTGGTTTGACAAGTGTCCTGTTTGTTTATTAGAATAACTTTTAGTGTGACATGATGATCACATGACGACAAGAGAACCTGTCCGACTCCAAATGCTCAACGGTATTGCTTCCCTTTGCACGTTTTAAATGGAACGGCCCTAAAAACTCTTGCTTCTTCCCTCAGCCCTGACTCGACATGAAAGTATTCAGTGGAATGACAGTTAAATGCATGTGTGGACCATCTGCAACACGATTGGCCAACTTGACTTCCCGTGGCCACAGGCTGCATTTGTTGACTGGTTTTGTCCAGAGCACAACCCAACCTCGGCACACATGGTCTAAGAAATAATCAGTTTTTCTACACAGAGTGCATGAACTTCAGTTCAGTGCCCTCCTGGTAGACAGGAAGAGTGTGCAGTTGATTGCTTCTCACAGAAACAAGAGAAAAAGAAGTGTCAGCCCAACCTGAGAGTCCATTGCACTGCATGTTCTGCTCTGTGAGGCTCGCAGTATAAACAATGACATCAGAGACTCTGTGGATATGCAGGAACGCAGGGTGTGCAAATGAGTTTGTATTAAACGACAGGAATAATTGCATTTGCACAGATGTGTTGGGAAAGAGGCTGGTGTTTGTGGTGGGGAGAAACACCCAACGACACGGGCTGGTGAGCGCAGGCTGCCACAGATGTCGGTGGGCACGCCGGCGCGGTTTGGCACGGCGGCCGTACTTGTAATCCACATATCATGCACTGGTGACTTTTACAATTGCAGTTAATTTAAAAGCCCTGTCTAATGATCAGTCCGTGACTCAGAAGTGATGTATGTGTCCTGGTGCCCAAGTGTGTGGGTTGGTGAGACCCTAAAAAGTTTGCCAGATTTTCTTCAGTGTGCCACTTTCTAACACGTAATGAAACAAAGTCAGGGTTTTTCATTGTAGCGTGAAACAAAAGAGCCATTTAAAAGGAGAATTTAACACCAAAGTGACTTATGACTATCCACATGAACGTAGCACTTTTATTACACTGATTTTGACTTGGACTCTTTCCCAAAAAGCAAAATTGTTAAGAAACGTCGGGAACCTTTCCCAGTTTGTCAGCACGAGCTCTAAAATTTTGCTCTTGGGGTCATCTGGCAAAAAGGGCGGCTCAGGACTTGGGACCCCTCATTGATTGTGTCAATGACTCAATGGAAAAGGAAAAGCAAAAACAATAAAAGGCTCGCCGCCAAAGTCAGGCCGGCCGAGCGAGGAAAGAGTCAGTGCTGAATGCTTAATTAGTCCAACGTGTGGCTGGAGCGGCGTCCAGCCGCTCGATGCCCGAGAACGACAGCGCGGCCGTGACGGGGAGCAGCGGAGGTCACAGGAAATGAAGGGCAGGGGTGCTTGAGTGTGTCAACTTGTCTCACGCAAACTACAGTCAGTCCTGCACCTCACACCATGCTGCTTTCATCCACTTTATCACGCATCACCTTGTAAAAACGCAGTCCACCAACTACTTAGGAAGTAAAACAGAGTGATAATTTGACACTTCTAGAAATCTGTTGTCATGACTGTGAAGGACATAAATATACGTTAAGTGTAAATGTTTTAGGGAACAAAGGAAAGTGCTTGACAGTCAGCATTTTAAGTCTTAAAGATGTTCCACCACATTGCATGTAATTGAGGCAAAGTCTGCCACGGCACGCTACCCTGCTTCCTCAACCTTTTTGTTTGTGATTTACACATCCTTCAATTACTTTCCTGTCACTTTACCATCTAACACCAGTGTCCATGGTAAAATACGGTATCAAAAAGAATGACAGAAATCTATGAGTTGGCTTGTCTGTAAACACCACCTGATCAGTTCAGTATAGGATTAAGAACAGAAACATGTTCCAAGAAATCTCCTGGGCATTCCAAAGTCTGCTTTTCTCTGCGTCTGCCGTCAGTTACAGTGTATCTCTGCCATGGAATTCTTTACTCTCTTAAATTAAACCCTTCACCGAGTCCAGCTGGTTCACAAAGTAGAGAGGAAGGATGACGAGGAGAGAATAACAGGAGATGGAAAGGCTCAAGCGAATGCCTCTTTATTTCTCAGATGTAGTTTCCTTTTGATTGCTGTGTTTTAACACTTTGCCTTTGGTTCCCATAACCCCTCAGACACCAGCCAGAGAAGAAAGGGTGAGGGAGAAAAAGACAGAAAAGATAGAGCTGACGACATTGTTTTGATTAATGGATCTTGTAGTGCTCTGGTCCTGAAACACAGAATTACCTTACCTAACCCCAGTGGAGAATGAGGTTGAAACCAGAGAGTTCTGTTCACACTGGCTAACATCCATCTTCTGCACTGGACCCAAGTTTGAGAACATGACTTGTGGCTGAAAAAAAAAAAAAACAATCTGTCTGAGTTCCTGTACTCCTGACTCAGTCTGGAGTGAAATAGTATCATGCACAATACGGTGCGACAAGTGTGGAAGAATCCAGCTGCATGTTCCTCTGCACCATATGTTTCTGAAATAATAAGTCCATATATGTCAGATGAGACCTGGATTATATATTTACAGATCACCACTGATGAGTATTTTATGAACAGCTTCCCAAAAATTGAGGATTCCATGAAAACAAACAACATATGTAGAGCATCTTCTGTCTGTGTCATATTGGGTTGTCGGTTCCACACCGATTCACAAACTGCAGCTGCAGTGGAGTAAAGGCAAAAGCTGAGACGTTTTATGTCTAATTGTGCAATACTTTTGCTCTTATGGTGCTTTGCCAAAGAGGAAAACTGCAGCAAATACGTTTCCAACCTTGAAGCAATTGAAGAACACACTTATTAAAAAATACCACACAAACAAGTAGAGCACACAAGTTAACGTGACTGTTCTAACGAGATAATATGTGCACGTGCACTAAAGAACACCCAAACAAAAAAAAGGATAAGAGACAAAGAAGGTCTGCAGACACTTAAGTACATTTTTTCTTCCACCATGAGCTAGTATCTTGTATTTTGAAAATGGCGCAAACAAGTCTTATGATTTCCTTTTAGCTTAAAGTCTCCCTCTAACAATTTTTTTTCTTACTGTTCCCAATGGTCTTTTAGTTGGGATTGTGAAGCTTTTTGCCGGGATCAAGGAGTGGTTAAAAATCATTAGCCGGAAGGAAGTTCAAGACTGGAACAACGTACACGCCCCTTACCATATATATATATATATATATATATATATTGCGGTATGTCAAATATGCCATTGCTATTTGACATACCGCAACTCCTCCCACAATAAACGTGAATTAGCTGATTTACAGACAAAAGCAGTTTTGCGCTGGTAAGCAACACTTTAAACTGCCTTTTCACTGATACTACTAATATAAAGTAATTTTTTATCGATGCAAAGCCGATCAAGTTGATCGCGTGAAGCTAAGTGCGGTCAAACGTAAACACTGGTCTGGAGCTAAAGCACCATTGTAAAAGTCCCTGTTTTACAAATCTGAACACTTTTGTTAATATCCTTTAATAAAGCGTTTACCCTCTTTTGACACATTTTAAGCTAATCTTGATCACTAAAAACTGTTTTAATAAAAGTGGCCACAACTTTGAAATCTTGTTGAATTTCCACTTCTGGCTAATGATTTTCAGCCACCATTTTGTCTGCCATCAGGTTTTCTTGGGAGTCAAGAAGTTTGTGTCATTTTTAAGACATTTTTCTGCAGCACAGGAGTTCATTATACATTGAGCTATGTGTTGTGTTGGCACAGAAATTAGCCTCAGTTAATTTCCCAGTAGTCGTTTGTTAACACTCGCTCCCACTAGCTTAGAGCACGTCACAAGCCCAAACTAGCATTAAGCTAGCAAAAAAAAGATTTTGGAGCTTTCCACCCATACAGCTTTGAGCCAGATGGGAGCTCAAATGATGAAAATGAAAACGTTAATAGATCTATTTGTCTGCAAGTGGACGCTTCAGAATTGTAGCAGAGAACAGACTTTTGCCCCATCATTGGAGGTGCTGCCTCACAAACCAGAGCTTTTTCTTACTGCGTGTTTTCACCTGTTTCTGAGTGATTTAAATACTCAGAAACACAGATTTAATCTTAAATTATGTTATATATGTCCTCCATTATGATAAAAAAAGCCACAAGAACTTGTTAAAAACACTAAAAATACAATTTTCAGTGGAGAGGGTCTCTAAATGTTGCTACTAATGACACGTTTCAGCTACAAAGTTTTTATTTTCTCTTCTGTACAATGAGGAGACCACATACTGTAGCTTAGGGTTTATTATGTGCAACCCCAAAGCTCCAAACTTCACCCCGACAACCAGACTGTGCACTTGTCACCGCATAGCTGGGAAAGTCAGCAGTATTTTTCTGCACGGAAACGGGCAGTAAATCACATTTTGTTCATACATTTTCTAAGAAGTCTTAAGCCGGGAAACTATGATGCATTGCTGCACCGCATCATTTACCTTCCAGTTTGGCCCCCAGTTCTCCCTCTTGTGTAGTATCAAGTTTTTTGTCCCCACCCTCTTTTATGTAGAGTCTTAATGTTTAGTAGAGATCCTTTGTCTGGGGTCCAGAGGCAGTTGGATTTTAAGTGGTCTCTCAGGCTTTTCTGAGTCGAAAGTCACCAAAAAAGTCAACAACTTGAAAAAACTGTGAAGAAAGCTGATGGTTTGATGCAAGAGGATCATCACTTTCTGAATGATAAAGACTTTAAGTGTGAGCTGATATATAAGTCCAACAAAAACATACTTATTTTAGGTGAGATAGTTTAAAATTGAATACAGAGCTTTTGTGTAAAAACAGTTCATCAACCAAGCACACTGTCAATGACGCATACCAAAGCGACAAAGCTTCTCTAGTCCCCGTGTTTTTACCAGGAAACCAATTAACTTCTTTTTTGTTTGTTTAACTTTTCTAAGTGTTTTAATGATGTCAGAACTACTGAAAAAATAAGGTTTCTTTCCGTATTTTCTTGCGTAAACCCCGTCTCTGCTCAATGTCTCCACTCATGGTCAGCAAACACAAGCGCAGCCCTTCACCCGCACAGACAGACCTCTGCGTGTCTGCTCTTCGTCTCCTGATCTCGAATCCAAGAGCTGAGCTCAAAAAGTGGCAGGTGCAGGCTGACCCTGAGCACGCCTGCCAGAGCCAGGTCATAAACACATGCAAGCGCAGGTGGACCACATGATGGATGAATAAGCTAAAGTCTGCACGATCCCGCCTGTCACGACTGAACCGTATATTTCCAACAGTCACACTTATACCTACAACGATCCCGTGTGACGTTCTGTTGTTTCAAGGGGTAAACTTGACAACTGTAAGAATTCTTAAGTAGTTGTAACATTCTCAATAGATGTAGCGTTCACCAATAAAATGAAAACAAATGAAACAGATTCGATGTTGCAGCAGATTAAAGATTTATAAAGAAAATTTGCTGATTTATGCTGGAGTCGATTGCTTTTTATCTCAAAGGGATTCTATGGATGACTGAACAACAGGAGGAATCAGGCTTAAAATTGATGGATTTTCATTGCAATGATGCTAAGCTTAGCGTCTGAGCTCGCGATGCATGCCAAGGCCTTGGCAAGGTCCAGTACCCACATTTGTTTTGTGTAGGTCATGAAACGCCACGCTGCATCTGTCTGCACATCGCTCCTTGCACATTCCTGATCATCATCAGAATCAGATGATTCAGCAATTTGCTGGATCATCTTCACCAGCGTCTCTTTGCAGTCATTGATTAGATTCTAATCAATTGATGTGCCATTCATGATAGTTAAAGCGCATTGGAAGACGGAAAAAAACTGCAGATCTCGCCCTCACAGACAACAGGAAACTACAAGACACAGATCAAAAACATGAGCAAACATAAACAGTAGATAAATGTGTTGTCTGCTCAGCCAACTGCAGCTGTTCAAGTGCAATTCTAAATGCTGTCCAGCGTGCAATGTCGTACACTTAATAGCACACCTCAGTGGCGGGACGACCAGAGAAATCCTCTAATATTGTTCTAGTTATGAGTCTAGATTTATAAATGGCTTCCAAGACTAGAAGGTAGCATCTGATAGTCCTGTTAGCTGAAGACGCTGCTCAAATATTTCTTTTCTTTCACTGGGGAAATTTCCAAACTGCACAGTGATAGAACTAGTGAGAACACAAAAATGGTTTTGAGTCAATTCTCGTGGGCTCCGTAAAGAGAAAGACGCTGGCGAGTCTTCTTGACAGTACTTCTGTTATTAATAGGAACCTCTCATCAGGATAGGGTCACATATGGTCACATATGCCAAAATGCCACCGCACGACGACCTAAATGCAAGTTGTCCAGAAAATTTGACAGGTGGTCGCAGAAACTTTTATGATAACCAGAGGATTTTTCTCTAAAAGTTGGCATGGGTCAGTGGCCGTCCAGGCACATTTGGAGGTCGCATGGTGGCAGGTCTGTGGCAGCCGAAACTGCCGGAGGGCTACAGCTCTGGCAGGATGTTGCGTAAATGTCTCCGGATTGCAGACATCCATATCAAGTGACCCCAGGGTCCTGATAGCCTGGGGGAAATAAAATAATTGCAGCCTGACTATCGTGTTTACATTCATGACATCAACTATTTAAAAATATATCAAGCTTGAAATCTATCAGATTCTGCCAATGCCTCCCCATCACACAGTGGTAGTTGTATTTGTCACTGAAGCAAAAGTTGATATAATGTTGTTTAAGATGCACTACAATGAAAATTGTGTTTTTAACATGTTCTTGTAGCATCTCATAACAGAAGATATGTGAGAAATAGTTTAAGATTCAAAAAGTCTTAAAAAAGGACACTGGTTTCTTATTCGGCTAAAAACTGCATAATTATAATAAAAAGGTCACTGGGAACAATTTTACAACAGAAAAAAATATAGTTACAGTGAGAGTTTAAATTCTTCTTGTGACATTTGAAGTTGCCCCGCCAATAGAATAACAAGTATTAAGTCGCTAGGTACAAATCAGGTTTAATTACACCTTTTCATGTCTAAAAATGGCCTAAAAACATGCTTTGCATTGAGCCAATAACAGCTGGGTGGGATAGTCTTTCAAATTAAAGTCTGCTGTATTCAAGGGAATTTTGAGCTTGTGGCAGTTAATCTTTTAGACAATGTAAGCCTTAAGTACTCCTTTTCTTACAGCAATAGCAAACAGACTCATTTAAAGATTCATAAATAACTGAGGAAACTGAATTTGGTGCATTAACAGAACGGTAATGGTTTTGCTGTAAGAATCCTCTGATCCAGCCTCTGTCTGCCAGTAAGCAGGTGGTAGGCATTTTATTTTCTTCCCTGACGTTTCACATTTTTTCCACATCCATATATTCCTCTCATATGATTTGTTCCTGTCAAACTGCAGAAACCCAAGCTGCGTTATGACTTTATTTATGTGTCAAGGGAATTCAAAGCCTTTGATGCTCATAGATCAATGTGGAGACCTAAAGGCCAGACTGCTCCTTCTGTATTTGAAATTTAGTGATGAAAAAATGATCAATTAAAAAGAACACATTTTCTGTATTATCAAAGATTATTATACATATCTTACATGATTTGGATTTGATATACATTTATAGTAGCTGTTTCAATTTAAATGTTTTTTGAGGTTTTAAAAATGCTTGAATGAGGAAACAGTGTTGTAATCAACATACAAATGTTGAATCATCACTAGCCTTTATAGGATATACAGTAGGTTACAACTGTCAGAAGTACTTGTTCTTCCTTTTTTTCTACATTTCTGGAAATATAATAGTCAATGTTGTTTTTCTTTAGTGTGATTCCCAATACCATGAGTGACAAGAGTAATGCAAACTTTGCTGTGATTTGATTCAACAGGTGAGCCAAAGGGTGGCATACGGGCTTTGGTCCTGCACACTTCTGATAAGTGCAAAAGCCGATAAAACTACAAATGTAAATGACACTAGACTCTGTGATAAATAAGATCAATAAAAGCTGCTCGGTGTTAATCACATTGTAAATTAAAAGGGTGAATATAATCGTTCTCTGGGTTATTGCTAATCTTTCAGAAGATAAGCTGGCTCAAAGCAAACCATGACTCCTTTGGAAAATAATAGAAACTCAATGAAGATGGAAGCAAGTAATGGTTTCTTTGGAAACAGTCTCTTAAACTTTACTGTAAATTGAGTCTTTTCTTGGTTCCCCAATCAGCTTACTGTACTAAAAAACACAATTATGTTCAGATGGTTGGAAGCAAGGCCTATCATAAATAATTTCAAATTTATCTCATAATAATCCTCAGTTACTGTCTGTGATGTAACAGAAAAATCACACATTTTTTGATTACACAGCACGTTTGTTATAATTTAAGGTTGAAGTTGAAAAGTCATTGCAATATGAGACTGGAACTTCTTTTTTTTAAGCGTGCATCCACACCCAGCAGCCAATCAGAATAGACTATTCACCCGGAATATTTTAAAGTGCAGAAACACAATGTTTGTTTGTTATGGCTGTGTGTCTCCATCTTTGATTATTTTAAGTAATACTGCAGATATAAAAGTCTTTAGAACTCTGTTAATCTTACTGTTGATGTGTTTTGGGCTCAAAAATGACACTTTTGGATTAACACTTCATAAATGTAAATATTTCAGATGATACAAATGAATGGAAAAGATTTTTCTCCGGTCTGTTTTTGTTCAAAAGCTGCATATTTTCAGATAAAATTGACCTCTTAAGACATTGTGATTAATCGTGATTAATATGAAAGTGTGATTAATCTGATTTTTTCAAATCAATTGACTGCACTATAGTTTAAATATAACAGAGGTGAGAAGCACTAGATTAAGGACTGTGTTTCAACAAATAAGTCATATCTTATTGTCTTCATTCCATTTACTGGTAGATGATCACTGGTATGCACTTCTGTATGCATGTGTGTGCAATGATGGCACCAGTGCAGGCCAGCGGGAGTCTGCTGTGGAGAACAAATGTGCTGCTCATCCTCTCAGGGTTTGTTATTCCTGAGTCAGCTCTGGAAGAATACTACTAAGTGTTTGTAATCTCATATAATTAAATGCAGATGATGTTGTGTCTTATTTTTTTAATGCCATACAGGTCCTGAAAAATGCTGTGCTGAAATATTGAGTGATGGTTATGGATGAGTGAAAACTGCCAAAGATCCCGCAAACATTTGGATGAGGAATGCATTGTTTGTCTTTCTTTTGCTTTGTCCTGACGACCTTTTCCTTTTTTTTTAGGTTATGGAAATCTAGGAGTTGGAGGACATGGAGGAGGTGAGATGAGCTGAAGTTGGGAATGGAGCTGGACCTGATGCTGCGACTCACCACAAACCTTCTGTCTTTTAGGTGGTTATGGAGGATATGGAGGAGGAACAGGGGGCTTTTTCCCCGGAGTTGGACAGAAAGCTGCCAAAAGAGGTACACCAGATGGCTTAAATGTCTTAACCAAAGTGTAGCATTTTTTTTTTTTTTTGTTTGAGCAAAGGCTTTTATCACTTCTGTAACAGTCCATCAGGAACAACTGTCTGCCAAGAAAGCTTTGGGAGTTCAGTGGAAATGGGGTCAACAAACAGGAAGATGGGTATTTATTGTTAGAAATTGACATTTATTATCTTTCACTCACTTCTTTTGTGTTTGTTTTGACTACAGTCATGAATCTGTGTTTATGCTCTCAGCTGGGGAGTGTTGTGAGAAAAGTAAAAGAGCCACATGAGTATTTTAGAACCAAAAACACAGATTCTCCTGCGTATTAAAACGGCTTTTTGTCTGAGTGATTTAAACCCACGGGTTTCTGTGTGTTCCCATCTGAAACCCAACTTCAGAGTGATAGAACTATCTCTGAAAACTGTAATTCTGCTGCATTGAAACTCATTCGTCTAAACTTCCCGCCTGAGTAATACTCCATCTCAAGGGCGAAAAATCTTCAGTTGCTTTGGTTTCTGCTTGTGGTAAATGGTTTGTGTTGGAAAAATGTTGAAATGACAACAACACGAACAAAGATAGACTTTGATTTATTTTGCTACATTCACACCAAACACGATTTGCTTGAAAAATTTGCGTGGCCCGCCCCTCTTTTGCGGCCTGCCTTAGCTTAATGCCACAGCCGCATGTGGGAGGAGCTACTAGCTAATGTTTTTGCATGACCACAACATGGAGAGGAGTCTGTGGAAATTTCACTTAGAATGTAGGGAAGACACAGATGATGTTGAGAATTCTGGTTTATTTATTGTGAAGAGTCTTACAAAAACATTGGTAATCATGTCTACACATCTGGGTTCAGGAGATCATTCTGAGATTCCGGAGGCTTCTATCTCACTCCGGGGCTACGTTTTTTAGAACAGAGACTTCTGCTGTGTTTCCGTGTTTTTGACCAAGATTGAAGGCTAAGCCGAGAAGGGAAAAATAAAAACAAAAATAAAATTCACGAGAAAGTTCAGCTATCCGGCTGCAGACAGAGAGCTTCCACGGGTACGACAGGCTAGCAATCTGTCCAGAGTTTATCCCGCCTTCGCCCAACACTAGCTGGGACAGGCTCTGTAACCTCACAGCCAAAGCAGGTTAAGGAAATATATGGAAGTTCAGGACAAAAACACTTGCATTTGATTAGTATTCTATCCGCTCAACAAGTCACTAAAAATGTCATGTGCCCAAAGCTGAGTTCGATGCGCATCCTGCCATAATTCAGATATTTGAATTCTGGCCACGCCGCTCAAATTGCACTGTTACCAGACTGCCGTGCCGTCCCCGTCGCTCAAATCGGGCTACAGGACTTCAGATCCCCTTTGTTTGAGTCTGTACCATTGACCTACATCCATCCTACCTACCGCATTCAGTGTGAAAATAACTATAACCCTCGTTTCCACTGAGCGAAGTCGTACGGTTCAGATTGGTCCAGGCAATTTATGAGAGTGTTTCCACTCAAAGTTGGACTTTCGTGGCGCATGTGGGCTGGAGATGGACCATGTAGCTTTATGTCAATGTAGAATGAATACAGTAAGAGCAAAACTAACAAAAACGACAATGGAAGAAACGTTTATATTTCCAGTGCCAACCAGAGCTTGCTGTCTGTTGTAGACATCTTTTCAACTGAAAGACAACAGTTGAATGTTTAGAAACGTCGGCACTGGTTTGGCGTTTTCTATGACCTTCTGCCAATCAGTGAGTTTCATGGTGTGATGACAGTAGCTCCGCCTCAATCGATCTATTCCATTTTTCTATGGACCTATAACCAACGGGGGCCCAAAAATTGCATGGTTCAGTTAGGCCCAAATGGGACAGTTTTATAGTGGAAATAATTAAAATTCTTTATGGTACTTCTGAACACTAAACATCAAGAGTGTCCAAATCCAGGCCTCTTGGTGGTTTTGCAGAAACGTGCCTTATCTGCTGCTGATTACCTGGATTAGATGTGTTTCGCCAGTAAGAAGCTTCAATTCAATTCAATTTTCAATTCAATTTTATTTATATAGCCCAATATCACAAATTCAATTTGCCTCATTGGGCTTCATGCCTGCAGTTTTTACAGATGCACAGATGGAGTCATAAAATATGCACAATAGGTAAAAACTAAACAGACTATAAAGAACAGGTCTTCAATGGCAGTTTGGTTGGAAAACATGTTGGACACAGCCCTCGAGGCCTGGATTTGGACACCCCTGCTCTACATTGACAAATTCAGCTGAGACTCTGCTTGTCTTGCTCACAGGTGCAGGTGGTTCCACACCTCCACCAGAGAGCTGACAGACTACCGTACAGACTGTTCTAATGAAGTACTGTCAAGCGTTGATACATTTGTTCGCTTGCACGTCATGAGAAAGCCAAAAGGAATGTTTTGCATTAATAGCAACTCAACATGAAAACACAGTTTGGCAGACGATGACTTTTTATTTTATTGTATACGTGAGACATTCTGAACCTCAGCAGAGCATGATCTGGCCTTAAATTCTGGCCTGTGTGCATGAACATGATTTGTTTTAAATTAGGCTGACTGATTAGAAATGAACTCGGGGGGCCTCAATCATGTCCACAACTGTGGAATGGCAAGGAGCCTGCTCTTACGGATTGGTTGGCAGTGACAAAACTCCGTTCCTGGATTTATTCTGTGCTGCTTTCATGACACCTAAAGCAGCTCGTTGTTTCTCTGAAACTGTACAGACAAAAAAAAAAAGCGTGACTTTTCTTCCCTAGTTCATCCAGACTGCAAATTTACAGGCAAAGAGCAACATCTGTCATGCAAAGTGAAAAGCATTTAAGATTAAAAAAAAAAAAAAAAAAAGGTTTAAACAAGTAAAACAATATGTTTGATTCTTTTGCCAAGCTTCCTCAGAAGTGAACCTGGAGGCTTGCTTCCTACAGAACAAAATAATCATAAAATTGAGACAAGGAAAATGCCTTTCAAGCTGGCTGCCTCCTTGTGTTAAAGTAAACATCAACCGTGTTGGTTTTTGTCCTTTAGTGGTGACAGACATGTGGGTGGAGTGAGATTATCTGTTCTCAATCTCAATGACTGGTTAGTGGATTTGACATAATCCTCAATCAGGCCCTGGTATCAAAGAGCCCTCTTGTGGTCGTGATATTTATGAGGATCTTTAGTATCAAACTTCTGGAATCTCAACACTCCAGACAAAAAGAAAGGGATATATCTGGTTCAGCGGCCTTGTTAAAGAGTGTCTGCCCTGAAGCTGTGTCTGCACTCTCCGCTCCCCGGGGGATGGGTCAAATGCCGAGAACAAATTAATTTCACTCACAGGTGCAGGACAACTAGTAATCTAAGAAAATATCGATTCAGTGAAATATCGTGATATTTTACTTGGCAATACTTGTATCTATTTAAAAATATTGCTAGGTTTTATTTTATGTAGTTCAGTCTTACTTTTGTTTTCCACTTAAATATTTACTAAAACACAAATCAAAAGCTTGAATTCTTCTAAAAACACTACATTTGGCTTTATTACCTCATTGGCACAGCTGAAGTCATGTGTGAAACTATTGTCCTGTCCAAAATACATTATTCATTTACTGTTTACTTTTGTTACCACAACCATATGGGTGACATTTCTCAGGAGGTCTGAGAATAAATGCTGTGAAACTTTTTTTCAGTTGTAGCTTTAAAGTAACAGAATGATGTGTTTTGTTTAATAATTATACCTGGGCACTTTGTGGTACTGGAAAACAAACCAGGGTCTGAAATGAGATTTTTGGTGAGACACTCTCCGCTTTTTTCCCTTCAGACTTTTTTTTTTTCTTTTTGTGATGAAAAGAAAGTCCAAACTGGCGTCATTTCAGCTTCTCTGGTATTCATTTTTGTGACTGTGAGCCAATTTGTGCGCAAAACAAGGTACTTTCTGCTAGGCAATTTTAAACCAAAAAAAGGAGACATTAACCTCACAAAAGTTCGTATGAGGCATAAATTATGGTTATAATTATTTTAGTCGTTCATTTAGCTTGTGTGTGTCTTTATCCCTGTGTATTCATCATGTTTTCAATTAGTAAAGTTTCACCATTTTATGTCTGTTCTGTCTTTTTTAGCTCCTGTGATTCCTCAGACAGGCCTTCCAGGAGGAGGAGGAGGAGGAGGTGGAGGAGGAGGAGGAGGTGGTGGAGGAAAGAAAGCTGCCAAAGTGCCAGGTTTTACAGACTCAACAATAACCTCATGTGACTGAAAGTAGACAGGATGCTGCATTTAAGCAGCTGAACAAAGTCAAGAGACAAGTATAATTTTCACATGGCAGACACTTGGTGGGCCTGAAAATATTTTTAGAGAAGTTAATTATTTACAAAAATAATCAAAGTCTTTTTTGAGTAAACCACAAAGTCTTTACTTCAGTTCAGATTTGAACTGAATTTAAAAATGTTTGTTCAGGCAGTTTTTACAGCTGTGCCCACAGGGCCCCAAAGATCTTCTGAAATAAATGCTTCGTCCAACGGGTCTGTGAGCTGTCTGAAGAGCCCTACAGCTGGCTCTGGAATGAAGATCGGCTTACTTTTTTGGGCAAAAAATTGAATCTTTGACACCATTTTGACTAATCTTCACTGCTAGTTGTGGTATCAGATCTGTTAAATAAAAATGTCAAGGATTTTTTTTAGATTCACAGGTGCGCAATTTAATTTATGTTATAATTTGACACAATTTAATTAAACATCCCATCGTTTCTCAATTGTTTTGTTTAAATAGATGTTGTTTGGTCATGGAAATGTGCTTTCTTACATGAAAACAAATAAAAGCTGTCAAATATAACTGCTTTATTGAAAAATTATTTTATTTACACAATATTGCATTTGTAAGGGAATATCAAGTCAATTTGATTAGATACATTTTAATACACAGGCCCATTCAAACTGAATATACATAGTAAAAAATTTTAAGAATGGGGGGGGTTCTCTTGTTCTTGTTTACACTTTTTATAGTTTTCTTGGAAAGTTTTTGAGTTAATAACAAAAACATTTTGTGATCACTTAGAAATGTTACTATTTTTTAAAGAAGAGAATTATTCTTTTCATCAAATATAACTTTAAACTAATCAGAAATACACCCTACACATTGTCACTGTGGGAAATGATTAACAAAATGACTAGTCTACTTGCAAACGTCTGTTTTTTGGTGCATTATCTGCATAAGTGACTAGAGGCCCATTTCCAGCAACTATCCCTCCAATGTTCTAATGGTACAATGTGTTCGCTTAATGTGTCAGAAGGCTAACAAATTATTAGAAAAACCTTGTGCAATCATACTAGCATAGCTGAAAATAGTTTGGATGGTTAGAGAGGCCATAAAACTGACCTTCCTATGGTTGAGGATCTCTTGCGTCATATTTGTGAGGTTGATCAAAGGCTAAAATGGCCAGAAAAAGAGAACTTTCATGTGAAACTCAACAGTATATTATCGTTTTTGGAGTTGAAGGGCTATTCCATGAGAAATATTGCCAAGAAACTGAAGATTTTCTTCAACAGTGTGTACTACTCTCTTTAGAGAACAGCACAAACAGGCCTTAACCAGAGTAGAATAAGAAGTGGACAAGTGAGCAAGAGGATGTCATTACTGCTGCCAAAATGGAGGATTCTTTGACAAAAGCAAATTTTAGGGGGAAAAAAAATATTATTTCATTAAAAATCACTATTTCTAACCTTGTCAGTGCCTTGACTATATTTTCTATTAATTTCCCAACTAATTCAGTTTAAAAAGTCAAATTTTTCATGGAAAATCCTAAATTGTTTGGATGAACCCTAACTTTTGAACTGTGATGTTTATATCATGAAACAAATAAAAGACGCATAGCAAATGTTATTAACAAGTTGTTGTCTACTGGTGCAGTAGTCCAATAAATCTACAAGCAATGCAGTGTTTACATTCATGGTTTTGGACCAAAGATAATTTCTGAGTGTGAATGAGAAACACTCTTGTCTTGTGGTTGACTCTGGCAGGTGTGGGTGTTCCTGGACTCTATCAAGGGGGATTAATGCAAGGACAAGGTTTGTATTTGACTCAAAATGAAAACTACTTACTGCTGTTTCTCACACTTTCCCCACATCAATGTTTATTTTTGAAGTTTTGTATAATGTAACTGTTTGATGCATGTGAACAACCCCTCCCCCAGGATTTAATGGTCGTGGAGTTTTGCCTGGGGTGCCCACTGGAACTGACCTCAATCCCAAATCTAGTAAGATTAAGTACTTTGCTCTGGGGCATTGGCGAGTTTTTCATTTGTTCAGGTGGAAAGGATTGCACACACACAGCAGTCTGAGAATAAACCCAAGAAATGGTTCATGTAAAACTAATATGTTGTATGGACAACAAATATTACAACAGACATTAAGAGACTTAGATAGCTTTAAAGCTGACAAAATGCAAAGGGGAAAAACATGAATAAAGTGAAAATTAATTCTGATTCAAAATTTTTTTTATGTCGTATAAATACAATAATATTATTGCTCCTTTTACCTGTAAATTTACAAAATACTGAAATTACCTTTCAACAGTGATTGGCCAAAATATGTTTTTTGGTTGTTTTTTTTTTAGTTTTATAAATATTAATAATTTTACAGAAAGTTTCTATGTCATCCACGAGTGCAGGATTTGGTCAAGATTGAATTTTTATTGCAGTTCCTGTCTTGCAGGAGTCCATGGACAGATGCAGCCAGGAGTGTTTCATGGCTACCCACTGAAATCCCTTCAGCACAAGGTAGGATGGGATCTGACTCAAATTTAGTAGCAAACAGTGGCTAGGCCAAGACTTAGAGCTGTGAAGCAGTGAAATGGAAAAAGATTGATTATTCCATCCTCACAATGATCAGGTGACCAAAGAGATTTCTAGCAAGTTAGGACCAACGCATTCTCACTCCCAACTTATCAAAAATGGACGTATAGTTCGGGCTCCCTCCGAACTGGTACCACTCTAAGGGCCACAGAAAGGGAAAAAATACATAATCAGGGGTCTCCAATCCTCAGGACATAGACCGGTACTGGTTTTTGGCCCGATGGTTGGGGACTCCTTATTTAATGAGAACAGCCAGCACATCAAAAAACAACAAGTTTGGGACACTCAAAACGTCAAAAAGGGAAGCGGAGGGGGCCAGAACCATACATCCATATATGACAAGTTGGGAGTGAGAATGTGTTTGTTACAACATGTGATTTTACTCTGTTGAATATATGGGTCAGGGTGGGTGGACATAAACAGTTCTTCAACTGATGAGGAAACAATTTAAGGGAGAGATTTATTTAAAATACCCATTCAATCAATAGCAAAGAATGAAACTAGGTCGTTATTGTAAATAAGAACTTGTCTTAATAACTTACCTGGTTAAATAAAGGTCTAATAATAAAATAAACAAATACATTGCAAAAATAAGTATTGCAACCTCCAACATTTGGTTGACTGCAGAGGTAGAGCACTGATTGAAGGACTGCAGGTTCAGTCCCTGGATTCTCCTCCCACGTGTCGAAGCGTCCTTGTGCAAGACACTGAACCCTGCATCGCTCCTGGTGGCTGAGACTGGCTCCAGGCAGCAGTGAGTGAACTTGTGTTTACATGAGTGAATGGGGCTGTGACCATAGCACCCTGAACTTTAAGAAAAGGTAGAAAAATTCCTTTACAATATATCCTATTTACCTTTTACCACTAATGAAGAAGGCCATGAACAACTTTTTTAAAATTCTTACCCTATCAATTTGATGCTAGGCTAAAGTTATGGTTAGTAACACTTAAATGTTAAAAAAGAATATCCAAGCATAAAGAAGTTTACGAGCAAAGACAGTAAATGATTATAAATAGATATGCACATATCAATAATGTTAACAAATTGTGATATATCTGTAAATATTTCTGAAAAAAAAGTTTGAATTGAGTGGGGATGTGCTTGGGTATGTTGAGGATTAAGATTTAAATGGGACCTAATAAGTGGCAATTCATGACACTGTGTGTTGGATGTTTCCATATGTGGTATCTGAAACTGAAAGTGTTGTCATTAGAGAGGGAACATGACAAAAATACAGAGTGGGCGCCATGGGTGTAGAATTCAAATTGGTCATTAGGAAATGGGAGTGAGAAATTATAAGGCTTTTGCTTCTTCCTACTTCTTAAGTATATGTTTGGAATTAAAATATTGTCATCATTGCTTTCCAATTAACTACCATATCAGCAACAAGACATGGTTAAATGAAATTTTCTATCAGTATTCCTCCTTATTCACATTTATTCTATTCATAATGTTTTCCAGGGGGCTATGGAGCAAAACCTGGGGGTGCGAAGCTTCCATACGGTACAGATTTTCTTACTTAGGATTTTTGCCATCAATTGAATGCCATCTGACCATCAACATTTACTGACCTGTCTTACAAAAATGTTCCTTCCAGGTTATGGACCTTATGGTAATGTTGGAGCTGGTCTTCCAGGAGGTCCTGGTAGGTCAAAGCTGAATGGAACTAGTGTGTGATTTAACATCATACCATTAGGGTGTCTCATCGTCACAGTCCAAAGCAGAAAAATATGATAGATGAGAATACTAATTGGTTAAAAAAAGTCAATTTGAGAAAAAAAATCAAAGTGAACATTTTTTTTAGGTGGTACTGCAGGTGGTGGAGGAACTGGTGGGCTCTATCCAGGGCAGGTGCCAGGAGGTAAACAAACAAGCTCAATTTATTGAGATAGAATGTTTTATAATGAGATTTAATGTTGAGTTAAAATGCCATTAGATAAGCAGTTATAAGTGATAATCTCCAGTCATGTTTTAATTACAACTACTTATGTCTTAAAATTTCAATTAGCAGGGTATGGAGCTGGAGCAAGGCAGCCAAGTATGGTAAGGTGGTTTGTTTTTCTTCTTTAGTTACAGATTATAGCAGTTCATTCAATTACAAATACTATTTTTTTTCTGTTAGTCTTTGAAACTGCAAAGCATAACATTAACTTGGTAAATTCAATAATAAAACAAGCTGCAGTGTTTCTCACATTGTCTTATTTTTGTTAAATTATCCAATAGAATTACTTCAGTTTCAAATCATTACTATATTTGAAGTATAGTAATATTTTTTATGAAATAGGTATATTAGGAACTGCATCAGTCATCCTGGTCCCTTTGCTGAAAAACATCCCCAAAGCATGATGTTTCCACCCCCATGCTTTACAGTGGGTATGGTGTTCTTTGGATGCAACTCAGTATTCTTTTTCCTCCAACCACGACGAGTAGAGTTCTTCCCTAAAAGTTCTATTGTGGTTTCATCTGACCATAGGACATTCTCGCAATCCTCTTCTGGATCATCCAAATGTTCTCTAGCAAACTTTACACGGGCCTATAAATGTACTGGCTTTAGCAGGCATATTCATCTGGCTCAGCAGGATTTGAGTCTCTGAGTGTGTTACTGATGGTAGCCTTTGTTACTTTGGTCCCAGTTCTCTGCAGGTCCTTCACTAGTTCTTGGCCATTGTGGAGTTTGGAGTGTGACTATTTGAAGTTGTGGACAGGTGTCTATTATATAGATAACAAGTTCAAACAGGTGACATTAATACAGGTAATGAGTGGAGGACAGAGGATCCTCTTACAGAAAAAGTTACAGGTCTGTGAGAGCCAGAAATCTTGCTTGTTTGTAGGAGACGAAATACTTTTTTCCACCATAATTTGCAAATAAATTATTTCAAAAATCAGACAATGTGATTTTCTGGATTTTTGTTCTCATTTTGTCTCTCATAGTTAGGGTATACCTATGATGAAAATCACAGACCTCCCTCATCTTTTTTAATGGGAGAACTTGCACAATTCGTGGCTGACTAAATACTTTGTCGATCCACTGTACATCAAACTATAATAACTAAGACAGCCTAATTTTGTCTTGTCTCTTGCTTTCATATTTTTGTAATGGTTTAACAGGAACTGGAGGGCAACTTGGAACAGGAGGGCAACTTGGAACAGGAGGGCAACTTGGAACAGGAGGGCAACTTGGAACTGGAGGACAGCTTGGAACTGGAGGACAGCTTGGAACTGGAGGATTTGGAACGCTAGGGGGAGGTGGTGGATACTCTCCTGCTTCAAAAGCTGCCAAATATGGTACATTTTGTGCATATGCGTATGCATTCTTTTTACTTTGTAATTCTCTACAATTTGTCATGAACAACTAGTTATTTTTCTTCTACTTTTTAAAACTTGTATACTAATGTGTAACAGGAGTTGGAGGTCAACTTGGTACTGGAGGTCAACTTGGAACTGGAGGACAACTAGGAACCGGAGGTCAGCTTGGTACAGGAGGACTTGGAACACTTGGGGGAGGTGGTGGATATTCTCCTTCCTCCAAAGCTGCCAAATATGGTACGGTATACGTACATCTTGTTTGCAATATTTGACTTTGCAATTCAACATATACTGCAAAATACAATTAATCAGTTGGTTTCCATTTTTAATATATATACACAAAGGTATAACAGGAACTGGAGGACAACTCGGAACTGGAGGACAGCTTGTGCCAGGAGGACAGCTTGTACCAGGAGGACCAGGAACAGTAGGCATAGGTGGTGGATATTCTCCTGCTTCAAAAGCAGCCAAATATGGTACAATATTTATGGGTTTTTTTTGCCAATATGATGATCCTCAATTTCTAGAAGTGTCTTTTTTGTCATTCCCTTTACCTTTTATGCTTTTGTAAAGGTTTACCAGGAACAGGAGGTCAACTTGTACCAGGAGGACCTGGAGGAGTGGGAACACTAGGGGGAGGTGGTGGATATGCTCCTTCTTCCAAAGCTGCTAAATATGGTACATTATATGAATATACTGACAACATTTTCCATCCATCCATCCATCTTCCAGGACCTGGATTCTGTGCTTGCCAAAGAAGCTCAGTACTGACCCAAAGATTCTCATTGGTCTAGGTCGGGGGTCTGCTATCTGTGGCTCCAGAGCCACATGTGTCTCTTTTATCTCTCCATGGTGGCTCCTTGGCCAAACATAAAATAAATCAGGGCAGGGAGATTGCTGACCCAGCCATGTGGACCGTCTGAGTCAACAACTCCCTGCTAAGGGCTGTCGAACCAAAATCAACCTAAAGAAAACAAACAAACAAAGCATGCAAACTAAGACTACCAAGATCCAACCACAAACTAAAATAATAAAACTCTGCAGTGTAAGACTGTTAAGGACAAAGAGGGTATAATTACTGTACCTTTTATGTATTCATTTCTGTTTTTTTTTATAGTCTTGTTATTTGGAGCTTGAGTTTGTAATAATAAATTATTCTATTCTATTCTATTCTATTCTATTCTATTCTATTCTATTCTATTCTATTCTATTCTATTCTGGCAGCTCCTTCTAGGTTTTGTTTGTAGAAAACCAGAATAACCTGAATAAATTAGTCGATGCAGACTTGTTCCTTACAAACTCTAAGAAGGCATTACTTTGTCTATTCTTCACTATTGCCCATTTTTAAATGTTTACCAGGAACAGGAGGTCAACTTTTACCAGGGGGTCAACTTGTACCAGGAGGTCAACTTGTACCAGGAGGATCTGGAGCTGTAGGAACACTGGGGGAGGTGGTGGATATTCTCCTTCTTCTAAAGCTGCTAAATATGGTACATTATATGGATACACTAACAACAGTTTTCTTAATCGATCCATCTAGCCATCTATTATCTTCTGGGACCTGTATTTTGTGCTTGAAAAAAATACTCAGTGATAGATTCTCATTGGACTAGGTTGATTAAAAAAGCAAGTGGAGTGAGTGAGACATGTTCCTTACAAGTTCTAAGGAAGAGTTATTTTGTCTTTTCTAAACTATTAGCAATTTATTATTACTGTCTCCTAGGAACAGGAGGTCAACTTGTACCAGGAGGTCAACTTGTGCCAGGAGGACAACTTGTACCAGGAGGACAACTTGTACCAGGACCTGGATCAGTGGGTGGAGGAGGTGGTTATGTTCCTGCTTCCAAGGCTGCTAAATATGGTACTGTTTGCCTTTATTGTCATCAATCCATTCATACTATTTTATTATAGTACTAATACATACTTGTGCATGCAGAACTCGTGGAAGGAATATGGTTGTTTTTTAGCCCAAAAAAGCTGAAGTGCAAACACCACCATTAACTACTACCCATGTATGAAGGTTTACCAGGAACAGGAGGACAACTTGGAACAGGTGGACAACTTGGAACAGGTGGACAAATTGTACCAGGAGGACCTGGATCAGTGGGTGGAGGTGGTAGCTATTCTCCTGCTGCCAAAGCTGCTAAATATGGTACATTATCTAGACGTACTGTTTGCATTTATAGTCATCGATCTATTCACTTATCTATTCTCTTCTGCCTGTTTGGCTCATTTGTTGTTTTGATGCAAAACTTCCTCTTGGTTGAACATGGAATGAAACCTTAGTGTATAAATATCTGGGATTTTCAGTTTGTACCTATGGGCATGGAGAAGTAACATCTCTACTTGAAACTCTTCCAATCAATGTAATAGTAGGTAGTTAATAGGATTAGATCCTTGATGGTGTCATCAGCATAGAAATGATACTTGAGAGATTATCTCTCCTCATAACCCTTAAGAAACCAATATTATGTCTTCCCTAAACATGTCCCTATTTGTGAAGGTTTAACTGGAAGAGGAGGTCAACTTGGAACAGGAGCGCAACTTGTACCAGGAGGACAACTTGTACCAGGGGGATCCGGAGGAATCGGTGGAGGTGGTGGCTATTCTCCTGCTTCCAAAGCTGCTAAATATGGTACATTGTCTAGACAAACGTGTGCATTTTTGCCTATCCCTCTTTCCATCCCTTATCCTTATTGCTATTTCCCCCTTATGAGCTTCAATTGAAAACTCTATATGTAAATATCTAGGTGGCATTTTCACCAAACGTTTGAATAACTCTAATTTGATTTCTCTTTAACTATTAGTGTCACTGACAAAAACATTATTATCAGCATTTGAATGGTTATTATTGTTCATCATGGGTCTCAGTAAAATAATACTTTGTCTCTCTTTCCTATTACCTAATGGTGAAGGTTTACCAGGATTTGGAGGACAACTTGGAACGGGAGGACAACTCGGAACGGGAGGGCAACGTGTGCCAGGAGGACCTGGAACGTTAGGAGGAGGCGGTGGATATTCTCCTGCTTCTAAAGCTGCTAAATATGGTAAATCTTTTGTTTACCAATGATTTCTTACAGAAAGACTTGGGGTGTCTTTTTTTGTTGGTTTGTTTTCTTTGAAAGCCTGAAGGAATGATTAAGCTTTTTTCTGAAAATGTAATTTGAAAAAGTTTTACATTAGAGTAGATCTGATTTCCATACTTGTTCACTGAGCTGTGATGTAGTCAAATGGGTCAAATGTAACACATGTTGTGAATTAATGAAATAATGCTAAAGCTTATTTTGTGAATTTGTAACAATAAAATACAATAAGCCCCAGAATTCTACTTAAACTATTACGTTCATATTTTTATTCTCTTTTTAAAATGTTAAAACAACATTCCAGTAAAAGGGTTACACCCCAATGTCTGCTCATGAAAAAGTCTAAGCTGCTACATCACCATGATTGCATCACTGTAAAAAAATACAACTCATTACCTTAAGAATTGAGGTGTCATATAAATTGGGATGTATCAATCTGATTACATAACCAAAAATCCGGCTTGATCACGTGGTTGTCTCCCAACCGTATCAGAAATGTAATTTATTTTTATTATGATGCTCTGTATTTCAAGCTTATTATCCCGGATAATACATGAAGGTCATGAAACAGATCATTACATGTTTTTTCTGTAAATTGCAGCAGAATATGGTAACAATTAGAGCAGGAGGCTGACAAAAACAGTTCAGTCAAGCTAGCGAGATGTTCACAGATATAGACTTCCAGGATCACTACTTCTGTTAAAAACACTTTAAACTAACAAGTGTCTCTATTGATTTATCTTAATGCAAACCACAACCTACAAAGGCCTTTCAACAGAAAAAAATATTATGCTTTTGTTTGTTTTTAATGTTAAGCTCTCCGTACTGCCAACATAGGAGCTGCAAACTGTGCCAAGTGCTAGCCCGGTGATTTAACCTCTCAAGACCCACCCGAGCTGTTCCTCTATATGCCTGTTTCTATTTTTGTGACAGAGAAGTAAAAGTTAAGAAAATCAACAACAGGAGTAATAAAACCCTGAATGTGATATATTAAAAGGTCAAGGTCTTAAGAGGTAGAAAAAAAAGAACCTCAGAATCTTTAAAAAAATAATAATAATAAATAAATGGTTGTAATTCTATCAGTTGGTCATGAATCTTTATCATTTTCATGCTACAACAACGTCATCATTAATTTTGACTAATTTTAAATAAAATTTTAACCACATTTTGTTAAAAATGTTCAATAATCCTAAAGATTTTAAAACTAAAGTCACTGAACTTTCTCACATTACTAATTTTCACTTATATTTACTAGATAGTAGTTATTTTTTTCCTAGTTGATAATTGTATTATTTTTAATTGTTTGTTAAAGCTACTTCACAGAAGTGCTCTGTTTAAGTGTTAAATGGTAAAATAATGTATAAAGTAAATAAAAATTGGTAAAAACCTTAGGCTGTTAATTAAATTTCTTCATTTTTAAAATGACTCGGAATAGGATTGGACCCCAAAACACCTGATTGGGACATCCCTACCTGTTAATGTAATGTTAACAAATGCTAAATTACCAGTAGAAATACTTTTCCGTTATATTTTTTAGACATACTTTGAAATTAAAAAGCCATAAACCTGCTAGAGTGGATCAACATTCTTTTTTCGCCAACAATAAAATATAAGAAAGGAAAAAAGTTTGGGCTCTAAATGTCTAAAAAGTTATTTGAATATTACAGATATAAAGTAAGAAAACAGCACATAAAACTTGTTAATTTTTTTTTCTTCCATATTTAAACCAATAGGATGCATACTATTCTATTGTATTACAGTACTAATACATACTTGTGTATGCAGAACTTGTGGTAGGAATATAGTTGTGTATGCAGTATATTTTACTACTTACTTCAAAAAAATTTTTCTTGCTAAATCCAAAAAAAACCTGAAGGGCAAACACCATTATGAATTAATAACTACCAATAAAATATTATTATGGATAGAAAAACTTCCTGAATCTCTACAGGTATTGGGGGCCAAACAGGAGCCGGGGGTGGAGCAGGTGGAGGATACAATCCCGCCGCCGCTGCTGCTGCTGCAAAAGCTGCTAAATATGGTAACTGTGGGGGTGGGGGGGGATCCAAAAAGTAATCTTTGTGAAAAGTTTGAAGAATTCCTGGTGTGTCTTTTTTAAAGGTCAAGGTGGTGCTGGAGGGGGGACTTACCCAGGTGGGGGATACCCCGGTTCTCCGTTTGTCCCGGATATGGATGTAAGAGCAAATGTGATTCACTGCAGCTAAATGAGTGCATTTCTAACACTGTATGTCCTTTTTTCACGCTCCAGCGTTAGCGTCTGGTGTCAAGCCTCCTAAATATGGTGGGAAAATTCTTACCTTATACAATGTGTTCAAACGTGTAATCTATCATTGTTCTTTAAGAGCAATCTTTTCAGTTTAAAAAAATGAAAACTGAATTGTTTGTATTGTTTGGATCACTAGGAGCTCCACAACAAGGCCTGGACGGACTGCAGAGGGGAACAGGACAGATACTGCCTGGATATGGCGGTGAGTATTTAAAATGATGAGAAACGTATTGCAGAGCTGGAAAAATGAAAATGATGTGTCTGTACTGCAGGTTATGGAGGAGGAGGTGCTGGAGTCAAACCCCCAAAATATGGTGAGATGTCTTCATTTTTTCACATTGTGTTTTAGAAGATATACAGTAGATACTTGGGATCAAACTCCAGTCAATGTGATGAGTTTCAGAGCACACAGACCCATCACTCATTTAAAATAGACATATTCTGTTGTAGTCAGTGTCATTTAAAACATTACTTAAGTTTCCCTCTTAAATGACTTTTGATTCTGAGTTATTGATCTTACCATCTCCCAAAAAAGGAGGCGCTGGAACTGGTTTAGGGTTTGGAGGAATGATGACGAGCGGAGGAGCGGGACGAGGGCCTTTTGTCCCAGGAGCTGGTCAATACCCTACAGGGGCAAAAGCGGCTAAATACGGTAAGTATGAAAAAAACATATTGATGGCACAGCATTGCTGTTTGTTCTGCACTTTCAATTGTGACGGAAAACATACTTTTAGAAACTATATGACATCCATGCAAATGTCAAAAATGTAAAAATTAATTAAACTGTACTTTTGTTTCTGCAGGAGTGGGACCGGGATTCGTTCCTGGCCAAGGTACAGATTCCTGCATGTCTGAAAAATAAAGCAGAGGCTCAGGATTCACTGAATGTCGTTATTATTATTTTTGCAGGATATTCTGGTGGTGTAAAACCACCTAAACATGGTAAGTAATTTTATCAGTATGTATGTGTAGCACTATAACAATGAGTGTCCAGAGGAGACAGTGGCAACGCTGTATTTCAATTTGACTCATGGCTTCTACTTTTTTTCATACCAAGTAATGATTCAAACTATTCATGAGATCAACTCAAATAAATCCTAGCTATACTACGGTCCAGGCGAATACTCGATTCTGATTGGCTGCAGGGTGTGAATTAAAAAGTGATCATAAGTGATCAAATCATAGCAACAGAGCTGAACAGATGCTTTGTTTAATTTATCATGATGTTTAGCTGCTGCAGTGTGTTGTGTTCAGTGTGCTGCTGCAGTTCTGTGTGGGCTCTGGAGCTGTTACCATGACAACATATCGCACAACAGATCAAAATTATTTGCTTTTAGTGAAAAAATTGGTTTCAGTCTAAAAAAAGAAAAACAAGATTAAAGTACTAAAAAAATTGATTCAATACCTATTGCTTTCATAAGTGACTATGGTATAAGTGAGATAATGCCCCTCAGACTGTGCATTATAAGAAATTAATGGACTTCATGGAAGCTTTGTGTAAGACGGTTCAGACTTCCACCTCAACCATTAACGTCTGATAATGCGCACCTCATCGGGCATTATCCCTTTCTTAGTATATTAGTCTGAAGTCGAGAGATTTAAAAGATAAACTCTTGTAAAAACAATAGAAAATAAAAATAGGGTGCAATGCGTCTAACATTAAACCTTATCACTATCTATCTTATAGGAGGCATTCTTGTACCAGGAGCAACTCCACAAACCGGAGTGGGGGGTGTTCAGAATGGTTCTCTCGTACCAGGCGGTAGCTTTGAATTTATTATTTCTATCAACATTTTTTTTTTACGTTGTACATTTCTTAAAGTATATTCATTTATTTTGCAGCTAAGGATATCAGTCCTGGTGGAACTCCCAAACCAGGTAATGTAAAATAACAAACCTCCACCACTGATGCTTCCGTAACAACTGCTTGCAGCGTTCTCTTTTGCCCTCAACATTGTCAATGCCTTAGCTACTGAGCATGTCTAGCTTACAGGCCGTGGTAGCTTGAAGCTCCACCCCAGAACTCTGCCTTCCTGTGGCCTTTTCTCTGTGTTAAGAATGACTTTTTTCCTAAAAAGATTTCTATAAATGTTCCTAAAAAAAATCCAAGAACCAGGCCTTATTGATCTCAGTTACTTTTATTACTCCTTGCAATGAGGAGAAATCCGACCAGCCAACTACACAGAGTTACCTCGTGGGAGTTCTGCCCACCACACGCGGACATGCACTTTTATACAGTCATGGCCGTTGCTAGGCAACGACAGTCAGGGGTCCTGTGTCATAGGTCATAAATCGTGAGCCTATGTCCTTAAAAGGAGTCAGGACTCAGACAAAGACATTCCAGTACTTTTCCACACAGCTGAGTGAATCTCTCTCGGGGGAGGTGAGGTGAACTGGCTTCAAGGCCCACACATAACATAATTTTGTTAATCAATATTCTCAACAGTTCCGCCCTGTTGTGGGTCTTGAAGCACTTGAGCTCGCAACAGCAATCTTGAAAACATCAGTCTTAAGTCTCCTGCATGAACAGTTTTAACCTAAACATCAGAAACAGATTTTTTGTTCTGAGCCCGTGGAGGGGGCGAAAACCCAGTGGGAAATTCCCCCTCGTCCCACTCATGGTGCGAACACTTCAAAAGCCACGGGTAGCTAAGAAAAGCAGGGACTATAAAAATGTACCTTAAGCAACATATACATCATCGTCATCATCAGAATCATCATTGTCACCAGCCTGCAAAAGATGTACCATAACTTAACTGCTGGGGTCTTGTACGCCCCAAACATATCTAACCAACTGTCCCACATGGATGTATCAACACCTGAATGTTCCTTCATTTTATTGCTCAGACTACGCAGTCCTCCTACTGCACGAGTCAGGCTTCCATCGGCGGCGGTTGCCGCTAATTGTTCTTGACAGCTTCGAACCCAGGTTGGGTCCAGTTACTGAGGCTTTGGTGAATTTGTCCTGTCTGTTTCCCCCTTCGCTGAGGGACAACCCATAGAATCTTGAGGTGGTTCTGGTAGTTGTCACAGAAATCGTCATTGCTCTGGGTTTTGTGACCTGCTGTAAGGACTAGAGCTGGGGTAGGAGATCAGTTGGCTTCTTCAGCACCCAAAGGTTTTGGTACCGGGCGTCTTCCACTCCTACCATCCTTCAGAGGTACCAGCTTCTTGCAATGGCTCTGGTGGATCCAAGTGGCTCTCTCAGCAATCTTCACAGCAGTGGAGGTGGTGAGTTGGACAGTGAAGGATCTCCCACAGCGGGGTGCAGCCCTTTTTCTTTCGATCACCTTGATCAGGATCTGGTCACCTGGCTGCAACAGCTCCTCCTGTGGGGAACAAGGAACATCTGGCAGATTATTTGTTCTTGACACTTCTTCACTTTGCAACAATTCTCTCATCCATTCTGCTGTTTCTGTGGTTGGTTATCTGTGGTTGGCTATCAGCTCGGGGGTGTGTCTATGTTCTGGGTATTTGAGTGAGTTAAATGTATTCTAATTCTATCAATGACTTGGTTGATCAACAATGTGTATGTGTAGGTGTCTTTATGTTGTGGTAAGGAATGGCTGTGTGTTGGTCTATGTGCGTGCGTGGATGAAGATCTGAGTGACTAAGTGTGTGTGGGGTTGTGCCTTCGTCTGCAGGCACAGGAATGTGATCACCAAGTGAGAAATAATAGTCTAAGCTGTACCCTCAACTATAGTTTTTTGTTTTGTTCATAGGTTTTTTCTTTTCCTTTTGTAGACTTAAAGACACAAAGAAGACTCAAAAGTTCTGTTAGTCAAAGTCATACACACAAAAGATCAAAATGATAATTAAAAAGCTTAAGGGAATATTCAAGTTAAAACTTAAGGGAAAAATAAAGGAGAAAATTAAAAAAGAACTTTAAATGTTATGAATAGCTATTTAAGAAATACACACAAACATTCACACACATAAAACTCACTGAGACAACTTTTCTGCACTCACACTGTCACACTGTCCATGGACAAACACACCCACTCTTTCTACAATCTTATTTTATTTATTTTAGTTTTATTTTATTTATCCAATATCCAATTTTATTTTATTTTATTTATTTTTATGAGCTCAGTTGTTAACAGGCCTTGTATTTCTCAGCTGTAATCAATAAGTCTGTAAGATCCCCCGTCGAGCCCCCACCTTTGTGCTCCTCTCTGCGCGTGTCCGTGCTCACTTCAGCCTTGCTCCAGCCCCTCCTTCTGCTCCTCTGGCTCGTCACAGACAGCTTTCCCTGCACGTTTTTTTTCCTTTGTCTTTTCTGCCCACCCCCAAAATAAACCTTTCCCCAGCGCTTTACCATATTTCACTATTTCACTCTTAAATCACTTCTTTTTTTCCCAACAAAGACCTTTTTTTCTCCACAAAACCTTTTATTCCGTCTAACCAACCTATTGTCGACAACACGTACAACTTTTCATTGGTGCCTGCTGGCGATAGAGTTGATTTAAAATTACTTCTGCCAATGAATGCTTTTTCCCACGTGCATTCCGACGGACCTGATCGATTTCTAATCGACGATTACGTACAATGTACCTTAGCGACCGCTAAAAATATTACCATGTACATTGGCAACCGCTGAAAATATTACCGACCAAAATGCTCCTGTGCCGCGAGCGGAGAACGGACCCGGCGATTGTACTCTTGCAATCCCCCTAGGTTTTACAAACACTTTTTTCTTATTCACGTTTACCTTATGCCTTTTAAAACCAGTAATTAGACTGAATCAATGACTGACCTGGTCCGTTGGCCCTCAGGAGACGTCACCGCCTCGGAGGGCTGCCGCAGGAGGATCCCTAGCGCCGGCCTCGGGCTCAAACGTCGTGTCCGAGGTCTTTGTTACGGATCCCGATACCGGTGTCCGCCCACGTGGAATTCGGCTCACCTCCCGCGCAGTCCTTCGTCGACGGATGTTGTCTCCCGGGTTTCGGCACCAACTGTTAAGAATGACTTTTTTCCTAAAAAGATTTCTATAAATGTTCCTAAAAAAAATCCAAGAACCAGGCCTTATTGATCTCAGTTACTTTTATTACTCCTTGCAATGAGGAGAAATCCGACCAGCCAACTACACAGAGTTACCTCGTGGGAGTTCTGCCCACCACACGCGGACATGCACTTTTATACAGTCATGGCCGTTGCTAGGCAACGACAGTCAGGGGTCCTGTGTCATAGGTCATAAATCGTGAGCCTATGTCCTTAAAAGGAGTCAGGACTCAGACAAAGACATTCCAGTACTTTTCCACACAGCTGAGTGAATCTCTCTCGGGGGAGGTGAGGTGAACTGGCTTCAAGGCCCACACATAACATAATTTTGTTAATCAATATTCTCAACACTCTGCCTCTGCTGAACACTGGAAACTGTTGTCTTTTTAGCAGGACCTACGCCTCTTGCTCCCCTTAGCAAGGCCCAAGAGCTCACACAGCCCAGTAAGAAATGCCGCTTGCAAATCAGCTGAAAAAAAATAAAAAATGCAACTTACCTTTGAGCTGTTCATTCTCATCAGTATTTGAGAAGGTTGTTTATGGTCCTCTTCTATAGAGAGAAAATAGTTTCATCTGATTTGTGTGGGATTTTTGACCAATCAGTTTTGGAAAATGGATGAGAATTTTAAAAATCAGTATTTAGATTTTTTTGTATTAATTATCGAGGATTATTTACATGAGAAAGTGGAAAAATGTCAAGTTTTCAACAGATAATATTCACAAGATAAGCTCAAAGCGGCTGATAAGAAAACTCTGACGACCCAGCGTTCTAGCAGCATTCAAATGCATCATATATACACCAGTCTTGGTGACATGGAAAGAGTCTCACATCAGATTTGAGCTTAAATACGGTTTTGTGTGTGCATATTAGATGATTGGTGCGTATTTTTGACAGATTTGTGTGTGCAATTAGTTTCTAGCTGATGTAATTTTAAATGTGTAAATTGTATTTTGAAATTTTTGTTTATGTGAATATACAATTGCAAATGCACACAGTTGGGGTACCTCACAAATCCAAAGTTGTTAACAAACATGTTAAGTAACAAATCAAGAATTATCCACACACCAATCGAATGAGACTATTTTCTCGCCATACTCCTTCCTCATGCTGTGGTCACAAATACAACTGCCATCATGCGATGGGTGGCAGGAGCAGAATCATTAAGATTTTTGAAAATGGTGGGGTTGGTCATGAATGTAGTCGGTGGCAGTCAGGCGGCTGTCAGGCATGCAGAGTGAGCTACCAGGCAGCTGGTGGCACCTAAGATGGACAGCAACCAGCCAGAGACATTTACACATCATCCAATAAGAGCTGCTGTCGCCTGATTTCAGAATGGCGCCATCCCCATTTGTCGATGGACTTCCACCGTGCCCCGGCGGCCAATGACCGATGTCAACTTTCAGAGAATAAAATATCAGTATTTTTCTTAAAACCTCTGTGGTTACCATGCGGGATTTAAAAAAGTGACTGCCACCTCCGGATTATAAACGCTCCAGCGCAGCCACCTGCCAAAATTGCTGAAAAACAGTGGCATTTTGGGATATGTGACCGTAGCCTTAAAGTGACACTTCAATCAAAGCAAATCTATGCTTGGTACTTATATTTCATATTAAAATTTTTAGCGCAATCACGCTTTTGAAATATAATAAAATCGATTCCTCTGTTTGACACACAGATCGTACATAAAAATAACTATAAAAAACACTTTGATATGCTTTCCATAAAAGGTCACGACTTTCTCAAATACTGCTTGAAAATGTTGACGTTTATTATAAGCATGCATGATTTTATATTTATTTATTTTACTAACTGATATTGTGTCATCTTTTTGAAATAGTACTGTTTAGTGTCTCGGTCATTACCAAGAATCTTCCATTAAGCAGGTCTGCGATGAAGTGAAGAGATGCTGACAAATTTTTATTTTCATATTTTTTTTTATCTATAAAGTCACATGGCTTACATTGTCATACCTTTTTTTAACTTTTAAATCACTTCCTATATTTAAATATAAATTAATTCTATATTTTTTACGTTTTTCGTGGGTTTTTTACAGTTATCATCTACTGCTGTTTTCATAAGCAGACTATGGCTAGATAAAACAGTTTCATGGTTTTTGCACGTTTTGTGTATCTGCTTTATGTCTTATATTTATTTTTATTGTATCCTATTTTGAGTTAATTATGTTTTTTCTTTAGCTTTGCTTTAATTTAAAAAAAATCCTTTTCGTGGAAATAAATCAACAAAAGAAATGTCATTAAGAGTCTACTTTCCTAATATATTTCTTTATTCTTTGTTGTTTTTTTTTTTTGTTTGTTTTCTTATGGGGGTTCTGTTAAAATAAAAGGCGGTAAGTTTGAAAAAAAAGCAAGTTTTTACTTCAGATCAAGACTTTGTTCTCATCTAATTTTGAAATTTTTTTTTGTTTTGTTTTGTTTTTACAGCAGTTTCTGGTGGAATTGTACAACCCAGTGGTGAGTAGTTTAATACCATAATATGAAATCTATTTGGTTCTGCTAGATTTTATTTTGATGAAAGATGCTGATATTGTTGTTATTTTTCTGTTTGCTTTATTTACAGCAGCTACAAGTGTCGGTAAATATGTCAAATTTCTGATGTAGAATTAGATCAAATAGTTAAATATATCTGTGTTCTCAGTGAAGCTCTTGTACTAAGTCTATTTTTATGTGTACTTGTGCTTTACAGGTGGAGGAGGACTTACAGCGCCCTCTGGTGATCAAACCTGTTTCATGTTTCTTTTGCATGGAATTTTGCCAAATTTAGAATTTATTGTAAACATTTTTGACTCATTTTTGCATTTTTGACTCTAAAATTTGAAAACTATTTGTGTTTTGTTGGAACAGGACAAGGACAGACTGGTGAGTGTGTTCCTGGAACAGCACATGTCTTTTTTTTATAAAAACTTCCTCTTTTTTGATTAATTACTCAATTAAAATTATCTGAAAACAGATACATCTAGTTTTTTTTTATTATCATTTTAATGGGGTGGACAGAAATTGTCTTTAAATTAGTTAAGTCTCTCCAGAAGTGATTGGCTGAGACTAAAGAGAGAAAGAGAGAAAATCTGACCTTCCTTAAATATGAATTCTAAAGCCATAATTGATGCCCAACAGAAAATACATGCATAGAAGATTTAGAGATAGATTTTTAAAAGTTTTTCAATAATAGCTGTTGTAGCTGCTGCATTCAATGTAATTATAAAGTATTCTGAATCATTTTCCCCCCATTGGATTGTTTTCTCTTTTTATAATCTTTTCAGTTATCAAATCAGTGAAGAGTTTAACATCTTTCTGTTTTTTCATTTTGGTGAGTTACTTGTGCTTATGCATTAAAAAACAAAACTCTTGTTTTTGAAACTGTGTGTGAGTTATTAAGCCACACGATGGAGACAAAGACAAACATCACAGCTCTCTTTCCTCAACTCCTCCAGCCTTTGCTGCACACTGCTGATGCTGACATTATCATTTTGCTTTTCTCAGGTGTTGGTGGAAAAGCACCTAAACCATTCCTACCAGGTAAACTGGAGTTTTTGAGTGTTTGGTGTAATGTCCTTTATTTTATTCCTCTTCTGTTTGGCTTCAACTATTCATTCAAATTATTTTACTCTGACACTATAGAGTCAAATTAGGATCCACCTAAAGTGAAGATCTCAAAAAAAAAAAAATATATATATAATGAAAAAAAAGTAACTTAAAAATCATTTTAATCATCATCTAATTTGAGAACTACTCCAAGCTCAATTATACTCATTACAAACTTGAAGAACTTGATTTAAAGCTTAAATGGTAAATTTGAGAAAAACTCAGTTTAAACTCGTAAAAAATTTTGAAATTTTGAAAAAATATCTCTGTGACAGACTGACGACCTGTCCAGGGTGAACCCTGCCTTCGCTCATGAGTAGCCAGGTTAAGGTCGTGCACCCCCGCGACCCCAAAAGGGAAATGAAATTTCTAAAATATCATTTTTAAATTTGTAAAGTTGAAAACTGTTTCATGCGTGAAAGTATGCAAACAAAAAGTACACAAACTTGAACAAATGTATTTAAAACTTAAATTGTAAATGTGATAACAAAAAGTATTAACATAAAAAAACTGAAATTTTCAAAAATATACATTTAAAATTGAAATAAACATTAAAAGTTGTACAAAAAAAATGTAAATGTCAAATTTGAATTGAAAAAAAATGTTTTAGTCTAAAACTTTTACCAAATGAAAATAATGTAAATTTGTAACAGCTAGTCTTTTAAATTGTTTAATTTTGCGTTTTTTGTTTGTTTACTTGTTTGCTTTTAGTTCTCAGTTCACTGATATAATTCAGACCTGTAAAATTTATGCTTGACCTCATGTTTGATTTACATGGATGATGCTGCCTATCAGATTTAACTTTCAAACGCTCTTGCTCCAAGCTTGTTTCATAACTTTAATAATTGACAGTAATTCCACTGTGGAGCTGAATCACTTGCAGCTCAGCTGTAAATCTGCCTCGTGTGGATCAAAGAATCAATGTTTCCGTCTGGCAGCTCCTTGAAAGATTCATACACTCGGCATCACGCCTCATCGTTTAAGAATCGCTCAATTCTCAACATTTTTTAGAAGCCTTTTTTACGATCCCTCTTTTAGGCTCAAGCTGTGTTTACCTTAACAAGCACATTTTGTAGACATTAAACGGCTCAAGTTAGATCAATAAAACCACCAGTATGTGGCCAAAAAAAGCTGCATCAGGCGATTCTCTGCCCAATTATCCATCCAACAGACTCAGCACTCATCAGTTATGTGTGTCTGCAGGTTCACAGTGCGCTGGGATTTTTGCTTCTGTGGCCTTTTCCTTTAAGCATTTTGATTTATGATAACTAAACATGCAGTTGTTTGGAAAATCATGTGGAAAAAAATCCAATACACGTTTCTTTGAACATCAGTGTGCTTAAAAGCTAATTTTTAGTGTTTTCTGTTAAACAATTGCCATTCCTCTTTTTTATTTGGATCATAAGTACAATGCCATATTAACAAATGATTTTAGTGTCTTAGAAAAATTAAATTAATGTGTGAAAAATAAAGAAAAAAATGCTTCTTTTAAGGTGGAGCAGGAGGCTATCCCTACGTTGGACCCTATGGAGGTAGGTTTTTTTTTTTTTATTACAATATCAATGTAATACTGGCTGGTTTGTTTTGAATGTGCCTTTTAAACCAGTATTTTCTACCTTTTTCTTTTTTTTTTTAGTGCCGTTTGGGTCAGGTACTGGTACTGGACCAGGATCTGCACCACTGCCAGGAGCAAAGCCTATAAAACCTCCAAGTATGTTCTCCATCTGACACTTTTTTGACCTGCATCCAATTCTAAATTCCACAACTGTTTATATTTTGTGTTTGTATTGGTTTTTTTTAAGAGTTTCCGCTAGTTTATGTTTATGCGTATCTTACACTTTGCAGTGACGGGAGGAGCAGGAATCCCTTTGACCGGTAATTTTTTTTTTGTAAATTCACATTATTTTTTTTATTTTGATTTGAAAGTGTTTAATACTTATTTTCAAAAATTGTGTAATCAAGATTTAAAGTGAAGTAACCTGTTTTTTTCACATATTTTCTATTAGAGAAGCTATTAGTCTGTGCAGCGACCAACAGATAATCTCACTTTTCTGTGTGATTCAGGAGGATACGGTCCGTACCAACAAGGTTATGGACAGGGTACGTATGAAAGAAAAGAAACATCACAGAACTGCCAAGAAAACTTCAAAAACAAACAGGAAGGCGATCAGCCGAGCGCCTAAAGTGACAGTTGGTCAGAAGACGACCACAGGGCACTTCCTCCTCAGGAAATTGCCTGTTCTGCTGATAAGTGCTTGGATAATTCATGCTCTGACGCAAGAATGAGAAACTGTCTGGATGAGAGAATTCTACTGCTGTTTGAAGGGAAATTTTCCTCTTTTTTTATTTCTAATCTCTTTGCTTTATTATTCTCAGGTTTTTGGTTTTTTTTTATTATCACTGCAGTCTCCGTCTTCATTGCTTCTCTGTCCTTTTACAGTTGGACAACTAGGAGGTGGTGTTGGAGCTAAACCACCCAAACCAGGTAAACACTTTAATACCAGATAGAATGTAACAATATAGATAGATAGATAGATAGAAATACTTTATTCATCCCAGGCTGGGAAATTAGGCTGTTGCAGCATTAGGTGTATACAAAAAATATATCGATATTTACAAAAGATAAGAAAAAAATAAAAAATATATATATATATATACAAGAAAAAACAAGTAAATTGTGCAAACTGTAATGAGCAGACTATAATAATAATAGGGGGCGTGCAAAATCGTGGCAGTGATGGACATCATACGTTTTTATCTACTAGTGGGATGAGGAGTTGTATAATCTAATTCCGTGTGGAAGGAATGATTTCCTGTAGCGGTCCCTGGAACAGCGGAGTTGTCTCAGCCTTTTGGAAAAGCTGCTCCGTTGTTTGTCCAGAACTGGGTGGAGAGGGTGGTCTGGATTATCCATGATGGATAGCAGCTTGTTGAGGGACCTCCTCTCCAACACAGCTTCGAAGCTGTCCTGCTTACAGCCGATGATGGAGCCGGCCTTTCTGATCAGTTTGTTCAGCCTGTTGGTGTCCCTGCAGAGATGCTGCCCCCCAGCAGACACAGAGAAGAACAAGGTGCTGGCTACCACAGACTGATAGAACATCTCCAGCATTTTGCTGCACACATTGAAGGACCTCAGCTTCCGTAGAAAATACAGTCTGCTGCAGGTCTTCTTGTAGACAGCAGTGCTGTTAGTTGTCCAGCTCAGCCTGCAGTCGATGGTCACACCCAGGTACTTGTACTCCTCCACTACCTTAACATCCTTACCCAGGATGCTAAGGGGCTGCTGTGATGTTTTCTTCTTCCTGAAGTCGATGACCATCTCTCTGGTTTTATCGACATTCAGCAGCAGCTGATTTTCTCCGGACCACTCCACAAATCTGTCCACCAGCCCCCTGTACTCCTCCTCCTCCCGTCCTCCGTTTATACACCCAACAACTGCAGAGTCATCAGAAAACTTCTGTAAGTGGCATGACTCTGAGTTGTACTGAAAATCAGCAGTGTACAAGGTGAACAGGAATGGAGAGAGCACAGTGCCCTGTGGGGCTCCCACACCACTGACCACCACATCAGACAGGACACCGCCCAGCCGGACAAACTGCGGCCTGTCTGTCAGGTAATCAGTGATCCAGGAGACAGTGGACCCACCAGCACCCATCAGCCGCAGCTTCTCACCCAGTAATGGAGGCTGAATGGTATTAAAGGCGCTGGAGAAATCAAAGAATGTGATTCTCACCATGCCTCCACCACCATCCAGGTGTGAGTGAGCTCGCTGCAGCAGATAGATGACAGCGTCATCCACCCCCAGGCGAGGCTGGTAGGCAAACTGCAGAGGGTCCAGAGAAGATCTCACCTGCGGCCTCAGGTGGGCCAGCACGATCCTTTCCAGCACTTTCATAACATGTGACGTGAGGGCCACTGGACGGTAGTCGCTGATGCCAGATGGAAATGGCTTCTTGGGCACAGGAACTAGGCAGGAGGTCTTCCAGAGGAGGGGCACCCTCTCCTGGCTGAGGCTCAGGTTGAAGAGATGCTGGAGGACTGCAGACAGCTGACTGGCGCAGGTCTTCAGAGTCCTGGGGCTGATTCCATCAGGGCCTGCAGCTTTGTGTTGTTTCAGCTTCTCCAGCTGACTCCTCACCTGGCTGGTCGTCACCTTCAGGCCAGGGGGGACGGGTGCAGGGCTGGGTGTGTCCAGTGGGGGAGGGGTGGTTAGCTGTATCTGTGATGTCTCGGTAAGTGGGCTCATCATCAGCGGGGGAGGAGGAGGGGAGAGTAGAGGAGCCATTGGAGGCAGGGGGGGAGGTGAGGGAAGTGGGGGAGGGTCAGAGGAGAGAAATATAAATACAACTTAAGCAGCATTTTCTTAGGATATTTCCACGTTAACTGCAAATGTTCTCGTGCAAAAGCTGGAAGAAATGTATTTAAAAGCAATGCAACAACAAACGTGCAGAACTTGATCAACCAATCAATCAATTTAGGTGAATCAAGCAGACCATAAAAACAATAATCCCTCCTCTTCTTCCTTCCATAGTGTGACTCTTGTTGCTTAATGCATTTCTGAAATTTTCTTTTTTGTTTTATGTGGAAGATCCTTCCTGTTTTTATGTTTTCCCACAACCGATTATCACTATTTCAGATTTTTGATTCAAGAAATCCCAGTTTTCTGTCCACATTTCTCCAGGTGTGCTCTGCAGTTACTCTACATCTACCATCCTTTATGTTCAAAACATTCAGATAAAACTTGGATTTATGTGGAGGAACATTTGACAACATGTTATCTGCAAAGAAGAGGCAAAAATGTCAAATGCTTTCAAGGAGAAAAATGACCAAACTTCTTCAGCAGATATTATGAGCTAATATCTTATTACTAGCTTTATAGAGGAATTTTACTGTACACAAATAGAGTAAATTTTTTAAAATTCAAAATTTGGAATTAAGAAACGATATGTTGGTATGGTCACTGTTTCCATCATAATGAAGTCTTTCAGTCTCAGGACGGACACTCTACCACAGGGCCACTGAGTTGCTGCAAAGTTTATAATTTTCTGATTATAATAATTTAAAAACTTTATCTAAATCACAGCCCAGAAGTATGCCTCAATTAATTTCTTGCTTTTACGTTCAAACAGGCTATGGTAATTTGGGAGGTGTGTATCAGACAGGTGAGTTTGCTGCTTTGTGCTTTACCGTTTAATTTGTCAATCATCAAATATTTTGTGTTTTTTATTACCTTCATGTACAGTAACAATCAAACCCAAAACATGCCGCAGCTCTGTAGCTCCTGGCTCTACGGCTTCCTCTCACCTCTCTATAGAGACTGAAATGACCCTAATCCCAATCCCATCAGACAGGAGACAGGTTAATCTGATCCAAACCCAACAGCAGGGGAAAAAAATCAAAAAGATTGTATGAATGCATCAACTGTGAAAACTGTATCTGTCATGTTAAGTTCTTCATCCAGAAAAACTGCTCAAGAAAGCCGAGTCTCCACAGGATCACATGTTCTATATGTTGTAAATAATGAGTAAAACCCCCAGTTTAATGGCTGTTCTTTTCAATATGCAGGTGTGGGTCCTGGTTATGGAAGAGGATATCCCCAGCAATTCTATCAAGGTGAGAGAATTTCCTCCTTCATGTACATCAAGTCAAGATTCGTTTTATTTGTCGTCAAAGACTTTCTCAAATACGTCTTTTGCGTCAGAGATTGAGTAACGTTTTAGAGGGAGCTTGTTTTCTCCCAAAAACATGTAACACAAGTTATTGTATTTTCTTGTTGTTGGTGGGCCATGAATCTGAGGAGACAGTTCAGAAAATGCCAAAAGAGAGCAAAAAAACAAACAAAAAAAAACCAGACAAGCAGGGAAGACTGTTTTAGTGTAGACGTGTGCTTTCTACACTTTTGGCAAATTAACTGTCAAAAAGTGATATTGGTGCCTAGTGAGAATTTTCAAGCGTTCATACTCTCCTTTCAACAATTTGCAGGGGTTTTTTTTTGACAGTTTGAGCTTTTTTTATTTACAAAAAACTTTCTCCAAAATGATTGGACATGTTTTTTTTTTCAAGAATTTTACCTTTACTATACAGTATGAATGAAAGTCTAAACAAAGTGTCAAAGTTTCCCTGCCTTTTCAATAACCCCTTTTAAAAAACATTAAAAAAGCTTTGAACAGGTCATTTTCTAGGGGTGTGAGAAACAATCGATTCTGCGATATAATCGCGATATTTCTCTAGGCAATATTTGTATCAATGTAAAATGCTGACAAGATGATATGTAATTAATTATTTATGTGCATCCTTCCCGCTGCTTACTTTTGTTTCCCACCTAAACATCCGATCACTAGTTGGCAGCTCACTGAACCTTTTTGTACACATCAGAGTGATGTGTACAATTCTCTGAAAAAAGGCCGTCGTCATTGCGATGAATGAGAAAACTGAGCTACAGTGCAGACTGCCATAAAAATTAAGCATCTTAGCTACATTCAAGTCCTCTCCTTCATCCAGTCGCCACATTGAAATGTTTGTGGATATAATTTAATTATTTTATTTTATTTTTTTTATTCTTTATTTTTTAAGTTCCCATTCAAGAACCGTTCAGGCTCCTGAACTGTTCAAAAGCTACATTTAGCAATTTTGTAAATAAACATTATTTTAAACATAAAATAAACATTATTTTATTTTCTAAATCATACTTTAAGAACCTCACTGATTGGAGCACATTCATTCCACTTTTTTTATTTTACTGACAATTATTTTGTTGTGAAAATCAGAAACATTGACTGTTCAAATATTTCTTAATTTACCAAAAGAACAGCGCCATAAATTTTTTGGGTTAAAGTAATTTGTTCATTATATACAGTTGCAGTGCTTAATGTTGTGATCATTAAAAAAAATTAACTTTATTTAACATGTTAACATTCAGGTTGAGTCATACTCTTTAAAACAAAGTGAAAATCTGTTCTGGTACAGTCTTGGGCTACGATATGATACGTATCGTATCGCCAGACTCTTGCCAAAACACATCCCTAAATTTGACAAATTTTTATTTTTCTATGTCCTTTATTTTATGCTGATCCCTTAATGAAAATAAGCAGCTCTTTTGAAAAACTAAGTCTTAGTTTTTTCTAAATAAATGCACCATTTTTTAAATTATTATTATTCTGTTTCATGTACATTGTTACATGTTTAGACTGTAAAGTATAAACACTTTACTATCGGAAAAGCCTTTTAATTTATTTTCTGTGCATTTCAATTAAAAAATGGTTTGTTGAGTGATGTTTGTTTAGGCATTCTGAGACCAGAAGGATTTAAGTGATCTGTCCTAATGTCTGCAGTTGTATCTGACCACTCCCTGCCTCGACCACGAGCAGCAAGCTCTGACAGACACACAGTGGGTGACTCTAGCATTAGTCTGCTGGCAGATACTCATTTTCTTCTTTTTTTTTGTACGTTGTTGTCGGGTGGACATGTGCCAGCCCCGCTGACTCCGTGGCACATATCAAATATTCAGAGCATTACACCTTTACACACATTGGGAAAACCAGCATGTCGTGTTTTGTTTCGGTGAGCCTGATTAGCCTTTGCTCATGAATACTGCAGAATTCAGCAGAAAACAGCAGCACAGCAGATCATTTGCATTTGATTTGAGAAAGAGGTATGTGTGTTTGACTCAGTGGATGCACACCAGCAATGATGCTTTCTTTTGGTTCGTGACACAAGGGAATTTAGGTGAGAATTATCTAATGGTACCTAAAGAAGAAATCCTTTTGATTGAAATCTGTCTTGAAACCTCGCCCATTCCCACAGCACATTCTTTAGATAGGAGTTCTGCTATCAGGATGATAATCTGATTAAATGCACATGGATTTGCATTGCGCAGAAATGAAGAGTTGTATTCCTGTTTTGCACATAGTCAAACATTTTGAGTTATAATAGGATGTAAATAATATCTTGTCTACATTTTGTAAATCTCATGAATGGTAAGTTTCTTCACAAGAAATGGGCTTGAAAAAAAACTATAAAAATCAATGTTTAGATGAAAAAATCATATAGGTGAGGTTTGGTTTTACACAGAGCGCTTAAGAGCTGACCAAGATAACATTTTTAGGAACTTAATTCTCTTTTAAATATTCAAAGAACTTGTCTAATCAAATGTTTTGTTAGAAAATACTTTTTACAAAATTCAAGAAAATAAAAAGTGATTGATGTTTTGCTTGAAAACACAAAAATGATGGGGATTTTTTTTAGCTGTTAACTTGTAAATCAAGTGTTGACAAGATAAGGACAGTTTGACAGAAATCCATCAACTAAACTTAGACACATGTTCACACTGGCAGGTTTGAAATAAACTCAGTTAATTATGATAAAAAATAGACTCACCCCGATTTTTACACGTATAATTCTTGATTTCTGTATCATAAATCAAGAATTGCGCACAAACAAATCCAAAGTTACAAAGAAATCAAGAATTACGCACACATAAATAAAAAAATATGAATGCATAAATCAAGAATTATGTAAATCTGTGTGAGTCTATTTTCTCTCCATAGTTAATTACCTTTTCTAATCCATATCACATGACACAAAGGTCCCTGTTGACTTTTAAATGGATTCTGGCACTGCTCACTTGAGTGTGAATGCACATTGATCGTGGAACACGGACCAATGAGCGGCACTGTTCCAGAAAATTAGCCAGCATTGTGTTTCACATGGAACAATGCAACCCAAAACACGATCTACCCAACGTCTGATCTCTGATGCTTGACCCCTGCCTGCCTGACTCTGATTTAGCTTTACAGACTTTTAGCTGTCATCTTGTCTGAGCTGATAAACCTACTGCAGTCTGCCTGTTTGTGACAAATTAGTGAGTTTCTAAAAATATTGAAAAATATTTACCCCCTTCAAGTGAGTAGCTGGTAAAACTGTAGGATCCTTTTTTTTTCGTTGGTTTAAACTACTTAGGCTTTAGCTTTGCTCCAGAGCTGGATCAGCTCCATTGTGGCTCTTTTACTATGAAAAAAAGACAACTATGTCAATAAATATTGGCTTTATTAGTTCATTTTTTTCACGTATTTTTAGATTTTTTAACTTTTTTTACAACCCGGTCTCAGTGAAATGCGTCCCTATTCCACGGCTTTGCACCCTCGGAATACCGTGCATAGTATACGCCAAACACGGTTTTTGCGTGCATATGATACGCAGTTGCAGCCCATTCAAAACAACAGGAGCGGCTTTTAGGTTTCGTTTTGATCACGTGGTCGGATGTTTAGGTTTCTCCAGATCAGATGACTGATCACGTGACTTTTGAGTTTCTGTCCGGCACCGGAGATCCACTCTTTTTCTGGTGGAAAATCCCTCAGAATAAAATATTTTGTGGACTAATCTTTATTTTGATAATATTTCTAGCGAGAAATGTACCCGTTACTATCACGACATGCATTTATTTTGGACATACAGTTCGTAGTTTGTCTGTTTTGATTGACTTTTCGGGCTTAGAAATCGTAAAACAGCAACGTCTGGGGTGCACGGAACAATCACGGAACCGGACGATCAGCAGGATTTGGGACCCGACCCGCATCGGTGCCGGGTCAAGGTTAGGGTTAGGGAAGGTTCGGAGAACCCGCCCGGAACATTTTTAATCGGGCCCCGAATGACTTCTGTAAAGCTAGAACGTGATCACTGCCTGACCACTTCCGGTCCAGAAGACTGTCCAAACGTGATCCCGAAACGAGGATTATCAAAATAAAATAATGTTTCTTTAATTTCTGCCTCATAAACAAACACAAATGTCGGTTATTTTAAGTGACAATAACGAGGGAGGCTTTCAGACAAAATAAAGAAAGAAAAACACAATTGTGTTATTTTTTACTTTTCATTTTTATTATTATTGTTAATATATTAATATTTTATATATAATAATAATAATTATTATTATTATTAGTGGCAGTAGAAGTAGCAGTATTAATTTATTATTATTGTTGTTATTATTATTATTATCATCATTATTGTTATTATGTAAAAAAATAAAATAAAATGAATGACATAAACAAAATCCAATTGATTCATAAATACATTGTTGATCCATAAGATCAACAGACTCCAAGTTTTAATGATTCTTGAACGTTGAAGGGGTCAAGAGAGAATCTCACTATTCAGACAATTCTTTATTAAAATTAATCTATCAGCACTCATCTTCAGCAATCAAACTCAGCTTACAGGATTCACATCAACATTTTCGCTGGTGATGCCATTAATATTTAATTCATAATTCTATTAAAAAGTTACAGTTTTAAAGTTTTAATAATGTAGTTCTAGTGTGTTCAATAAATGTTTATCCCGTTTGGCCCAAAAACTAAGGTGTGTTTTGGATTTTGGCCCCCTGTGCGACTGAGTTTGACACCCCTGGTCTACGCCATTCAAAAAAGCTTTAGGATATTTGGAGAATTACTGTCAAGTTTCTCAAGAGATTGGGTTGGGAAGCAATTTTTAGTGTGAGATAAACAGGTCGTTTTGGGGCTGACTATGTAATTGTTTTGATTTGTACATTGTACCTAATGTATGTAAATAATATCCCTAATTTATTGTGAATAGTTACTTTTAACTTCTTATCATACAGGTCAAAGAGATGGGAGGCTTAAACAAATTATTTATTAATAAAATAATGATATAAATGAATATGAGCTCTAGTATTGCTAATAAATTGATAAATGAGCAGATGTTTTTTTAGATTTTAAATTGGTAAAGTTGACAGTGCTGTAAAAATTGACAAACTCGTTTTTCGGAAACTTAATTATTTAGAACTTCAGGATTCTTGTATGCTTGTGTTTAATGTAATCTGTTGGTGACAAGGATTTAAGACTCTGCATAGTAACAACTCCGAGTTTGTACATTTTAAGAAGTTTAGAGGATTGTTCCTAAACAACACTGATCACACATGGGTTGTTTGATCAGTCCTCCCTGAAACATAGACAACATTTAAGCAATCTACATGAATAGACATTAATTGGAGCTTAACTTTGTCGACTTTGCTGCTAACAGTGTAAAATTTCAACCGTCTCCTTGTGCAGTACATTCTGGGATGTATCATGACTTCTGCGAAGAAGTATAGTCTTTCCAGATTTTGAGTTCATACCAAAGCTATTTCACATTTTTTAAATGTATTGATGAATTTTGAATTTTACAGAGGTCCCACACTTCAACAGTGATGTATGTATCAATTCTAAAGAGAGCGACCCATCAGCAGGTTTTACAGGATCCACGAGCTTAAAGCCCCATCGAGGGTTATCCAGGCTTTTTAGGGTCAGTGATGTTTTGTTTTTTCATATATTTTTCAAATGTAATTAAGTTTATTACAAACAGCAGGTGACCTGTCCCACCTTGAACACTCCACTACTACACGATGCATCTCTGTTCCCTGTGCTGCTTTGAGACTTTCACACCACGCCTCATGTCATCCCAACCGACAGAAGAAAGCTGAAATCAGCTAAACCCAAAGTGAAGACTGTTAATGGACGGATGAGTCCAAGATGAAAAATGCAAAGATTGGAACACCTAGATCAGTTTTTGTGAGGACATGCCTGCAGACCAAAACCTTCTGCAAATTCAACAACATCAAACAATGGTTTACAGCTGCGGCAAACACACAAGGACAAGGAAGAGGCCTAAAGGAGTCGGGGTCGTGACCTTTAGAAATAGGTCAAGATGAAAAAGAAGATTAGGCAGCTAAAATGACCAACACTGCAAAGATAACAGAGCAGTTTTCTGCCAACAACTGCAGTTTCTAAAGTTCTGCAGACCTTCATGAAAAGAAATGCCCCACCCCCACCCTGCAGAGATCTACCACCATAACGACTTCTATTCAGGTTCTAAAAGAACATAGCATTCCCTCCCCCATCAATCTTAATTTAAAGGATTGACTTGTCTCAACTTCCTTCAGACTGGACATCTAACCTGGACTGAGGATCTGATGTGCATCAACAGTTTCAGAAGCAGAAGATCAGGAGGTTCCAGGACCTGATGGAGTGTCTCCATCCTGTCTGAAGGTTTGCTCTGACCAGCTGCCTCAAAGTTTCACCTGTCTCTTCAACAGCTCCACCATCGTCCAGTTCCTAAGAAGTCCTCTCTCACGTGATTAAATGACGCAGACGATAAAGTCAACACAGCTCTCCACTACATCTGACACCACCTTGACTCTGCAGGGAACTATGCATGATCCTGTTTGTGGCCTTCAGCTCTGCATTTAATACCATCATCCCAGAGCTCCTCCATCAAAACGTCACTACGCTTTCCTCCACTTGTTAGAGCAGGAAACGGAGCATCTTGTCCTTTGGTGCAGCCAAAGCCACCCGGAGCTGAACATTCTTAAAACTGTAGAGATGACAGTGGACCTCAGGGAGAAGGAACACAACCCCCCCATCCCCATCCTCTTCACACAATTCTGAACAGAACAGTCCCCTCTATAGACCCATACGCGTTCTTAGGGTCCACTTTTTTGAGGGACCTTAAGTGAACCTCCCAGGTTGACTCACTCTGGAGAAAGGCCCAGCAGAGGTTGGACTTCCCATGATAGCTTAAGAAGTGACTGAAAAAAGCTTGTGTCAGGAGCTGTTGACCATCTTCTACACTGCCATAATCCATTCTGTCCTGACCACATTCATGGTGGATCTGCAAGCAGACAGGGACTGACTGAAGAGAATCATAAGATCTACTGAGACCTGTGTCGGAATTTATTGTTATTTAATTGAACCAAAAGCAAAAGAAAATCACTTCAAAATCTTGAATTTTATTTATCCATCTAATCATAACCTTCATAATATTTTAAATATTGACAAAAATACGGACACTTCTTGCAGCAACGACAAATAAACAGTTTAGCAACTGTTTTATTCATTGTTTTTAAAAATGGTAGAAATCTAAAATTTTCTGGTTTGATTTTCAGTGCTGGTTAACTTTCAATAGTGTTCATTTTAAATTTAAACTATTAGATTTAGTCTAAAAACAGAAAACCAAAAAGCAAAACTTGGTATTAATACTTTAATAATATTTGAAAAATTTGATAAATAAATGTTGTTTTTTGACAGTGCCATTTGTTCTTGTTGGTTTTCAAACATGATTTACTGATGTACAACCTGTCTTATTTGAATTTTTAGAACACATTCTTAAAATAGTTTAATAGCACCTTTTGTAGATGTTATCGCCATAGCAACATAAAATTCCATTGCCATTATGTAGCTGAGACACCTGAAAGAATGTACATTAAGAAGACTACGTCTTGAACAAAAAGAAGTAAATAATGTTGAAAACAACTGTCTAATTGTCACTTGAACAGTGTTCAAAACACAGCCCAAGTGTTTATACATCCTAAAATATGTTAAATTCCCTCCCAAAACCCAGGTGATGTACTCCATATTTTGTTCTTGCCACTGAGAAGCTTGCCCTGTGAATAAACGTTACTAGTTTATGAGGCAGAAATCACAGGAACATTATTTTGATGGTTTAGAATCTGTGTTTTGAGATCACTTATTTTCATCTGCTAGACCAGAAGAAATCAGACAGCGCTATGTTACATTTATGTTTCATCCTATGGATGATACAGCGACATCCTCTGATATTTTATTAAACCAAGTATACAACAGACACAAACCTGTATCAATACAATTTTAAGAAATAATAATAATAAAAAATGTTCCCTGAATAGTGAGATTCTCTCTTGACCCCTTCAGCTTTCAAGAATCATAAAAACTTGGAGTCTGTTGATCTTATGGATCAATAATTATTATCATTTATTTATTATTGATATAATAATAATAACACCATTATTATTAGTATCATGTTTTAATAATAACAATAATATTACTTTTTATTAATAATAATAGATTAATACTGCTACTACTACCACTAATAATAATAATTATGATGATAATAATAAAATAAAAAGAACAGTAAAAAAATAACACAATTGTGTTTTTCTTTCTTTATTTTGTCTGAAAGCCTCCCTCGTTATTGTCACTTAAAATAACCGACATTTGTGTTTGTTTATGAGGCAGAAATTAAAGGATAATTATTTTATGCTTGATAATCTTCGTTTCGGGATCACGTTTGACCGTCTCCTGGACCGGAAGTACTGGTAAGATTGAACACGTTCTAGCTTTACAGAAGTCATTCGGGGCCGATTAAAACGGTTCCGGGCGGGTTCTCCGAACCTTCCCTAACCCTAACCTTGACCCGGCACCGATGCGGGTCGGGTCCCAAATCCTGCTGATCGCCCGGTTCCGTGATTGTTCCGTGCACCCCAGACGTTGCTGTTTTACAATTTTTGAGCCCGAAAAGTCAAGCAGAACAGACAAACTACGAACTGTATGTCCAAAATAAATGCATGTCGTGATAGTAACAGGTACATTTCTCGCTAGAAATATTACCAAAATAAAGATTAGTCCACAAAATATTTTATTCTGAGGGATTTTCCACCAGAAAAAGAGTGGATCTACGGTGCCGGACAGAAACTCAAAAGTCACGTGATCAGTCATCTGATCCGGAGAACCCTAAACATCCGACCACGTGATCAAAACGAAACCTAAAAGCCGCTCCTGTTGTTTTGAATGGGCTGCAACTGCGTATCATATGCACGCAAAAACCGTGTTTGGCGTATACTATGCACGGTATTCCGAGGGTGCAAAGCCGTGGAATAGGGACGCATTTCACTGAGACCGGGTTGTTTTTTATTACCACTAAATCTGGAAGCATTGAGAGCTTTACCATTGAACATCTTTATATTTTATTCTCTTCATGACTGGGCCAGATTAAACCCTCTGGCGGGTGCGGCCCGTGGGCCGTATGATTTAGAGGTTCTTTAAGTAAATAACCAGTAACAGGATTTTATTTTACATAGGATGTATTTTATTTTGAAATGAACTTGCATGTGTTGCTGTCAAAAGCGAGAGAAGTTAACACTAAAATATAACACTGTTATAATTCAGTCATTTAAAATATTTTAAGCTACATTTACTGGGTTTTAGTCTTTAGGAAATTGGATCTTTTAGTGTTGAAGGTTGCAGACCCCTTCTCTAGAGAGCACTCTACATCAATGCAAACCAAATGATTGTGTGAGAACAATATGCCTGCCCAACTCATTCTAAAAAATGCTTCATCTTTTTTGCGGTTTTGCAGCCAAAGCAGCAAAGTACGCCCCACTGCAGGGCTTTCTTGGTGGTGCAGGAGGAGGAGGAGGAGGAGGAGGAGGAGGAGGTGGAGGCGTCTACAGAGGTAAACGTCTTCCCAGTTCCTCTCCTTTTCATAAATTACTGTGAGCTTTAGTCAGAAAAGAATCCTTATAACTCAGTGTGTGTGAAGTGTCACCACCCTGCTGCCAGCGTGTTCTTTGAGATGAACGTGTGTTTGCTGTTTACTTGCAGGGTGCCAGGGCAAATACTGTGGGAGGAGGAAGTAAAGGAAACCTTGAGATCCGTAGACCTCAAGAAACCATGGTGCTACTGCATGATCTAGAATGTACATTTATATTCAAACCCCTTAGACAGTAGCTGTCTGTTTTACTTTACTTGACTTTAGTGTTCATTGTCATGCAAGCCCACCGACCAGGAATTTTGTACAAGATCTGATGTGACATACTGACAGTGCCTTAAGTCATGTTGTATTAATCAACTTTAGTTTAGTACGCGTGTGCTAGTATGCGAGTGTTCGGGCACATAATTGTGTTGTTGTAGTAACGACTTCTCCTGCTCTTTGCTCCCCATGTGGCCCAGGTGCACAGAGGTTGTCGCCTCCCTCAGACTTGAGGAGGACAGCATGGTCCACACTTGGCCAGTCTCTGCACCTCTTCTGGCTCCCCGTTTTCTCTGCTGCTATTTTTAGGCCTGCGCGGTGCATGGCAGCGCGCGGACGCCGCGGCTCTGGCCAACACATATGCTCCCCGTAGCATTGCCGAGCTCAGCCAATGCACATTTCAGATTTTGTTGATTTTTGCCAAATGTTTCCAGCTTTTCTCCCTGAACACAAACAGACTGTTTGTTTCCTGTAAAGTGCGTCTGATTGCTTAACTGTGTAGGATAGTCCAAACGCTATACCTTTTGTTTAGCTTCACCCAACATTTACGCAACATGATTACTTAACTTGTTTTGCAACATCCTTTGACTCATAGCTTTATTGTTATTAGGAAAGTGTGAAGCTAAAAGAGAATCCTCCTTCGCCTTAGCATTTATTCGCTGTTATTAACTGTAGTACAAGCTAACACTTTGACGGAGGAGCTGCCGGCGTGACATATTTGTATTTACTTGAGCTGCTTTCATAAAGGCTTTACTGAGCAGAGGTTCCTGAGCGCTGTTGCCGGGCGGCCCCGTCTCTCTGTAGCTGTACTGTATTTTGTACTAACTTGATGTTAGCCTGCTTCAGTTCCTTCACTTGGTGCTGTGTGAGAACTGTCTTTGAGCCATGCTGGGTCAGACCTTGTCCTGTGTGGCGTGGGATACTCTTCATCTTTATTTAAAACTGTTTTTAGAAGGAGGAACAGTGTGGTTTTGCACTTTTTATATCTCGACGGCACACATGTGACTTGTTCCCAGATCTCCCAGCATTGTATTTGCTTAAACAAGTAACAAAATAAAAAAAAATTGTTTAAAGAACCTACGTCTTCCTGTTTGTTACCCTTCATTCTCCATAAAACTTTATTATTATTTTGGATGATTTATCACTACAAACTATTTCCGATTGAAAATATGATAAGTTTGATGCTGTCTGGTGACTGTAATAAGAATCAAACATCAGATTACTCTGCCTGAGCCTGTGTGTGCTGACTAAAAACTATGGTCATGTTGCCAGCTGGAAATAATGAACTCATGCTGCTGTTCTCTCAGGATCTCCTGGGAGAACCACTGACCCATGATCCACAAAAGTAGCTTACACTGTTCCATCTGCAGCTTTGGACTCAGAATGTCCCGCATCGGAAATAAACTTGGTGCTTTAGAGCTGTGGAAAATTCCCATAGTCACACAGAAAGAGGCAATCCATCATGTTTTAACTATTTTTCTGACATTTTTAAAGACACTTCTTTAAAACTAAAGGTGTGCTGATACCCTCTTGTAAAACATGAGTTGTAGCCAATTTTCCTCCAGTTAAACAATGACGTGATAAATCGTTATTTTTGGAAACAAGGAGGAAAGTGTAAAGACAAGTGAAGAGGAATTAAGGCCAATAATCAATATAGAAATCCAGATTTCATAATAGAATTGCTTTGGTTGCAGTATTCACATTAAAGCTACAACTACATTAGTCTTTAACCCTAATAATAAAACTGGAGAGGTGTCCTGCAGCCTGGATTACTCCAACTTCTGCATGCTCTTCTAATACTGACTGCTACAAAACTCATTCAGAACTTTAATCAGAACCAGGAGAACCACCACTCCTCTTCTCCAGTCCTCACCAGTTAAATATAGAATTGATAATAATGTTACTCCCAGATTATTAATCACATAATGGTGATTAAATGTGCTGGAAGCAATCAGCTGGTAGAGGCCAGAATCCGACCACAACAGGGTTAAGCTGCTGTTAGATGAAACCAACTTCCTGATGAGGTCACCTGCTTCCCCAACAGCTTTTGTATTTCAGCACAAACTTAAAACTACTGTCATTGCTGCATGTTATTATTTTTTTATAACATTATTTTAATATTCATCTTCTTGGACCATATTTTTATTTAACTTTCCAGTTTTTTAAAAAAAAGCTTTGACATCTCTTTGAAGACCCGCTCCAATGAAAATCGTGTTTCTAATAGGTTGTAGCATTTTTCTGATAATGGAAGACATATATAAAATAATTAAAGATTAAAACTGTGTTTCTGAGTATTTATTTAATCAAATGGTGTTGGATCAGGTTGTAACCATTGACTGTTTATCACTGTCGTCTGGCTCCAAAGGACGGCACCAATAATGCAAAAAAATGGCGACAGATTTGACCTCATTTTGCAAAATTCTGTATTTTCATGGATAATATCAGACCCTCCTTCATCCAGTGGTGGTATATGTCAATAGAAAGGTTAACTCACATGATACGGCTGTTGACTGGCTCCAAACGGTGGCGCAGATATCATGGAAAAATGGCGAGTGAATTGGCTTCATTTTAGCTCGAGCTGGAGGTAAGGTATTTTCCAATAGATTGCATTACACCCAATGCTCTGTTCTGATGCATACTTATAGAGATATACAAGGTGGGCCATAAGTTTCCATACATAGGAAAAATAAACATTCTACATTGAACAAGTTTTTATTTATATAATGTGCTCTATTTGATTATCGTTACACACATTGATATATGTGGTTCCAATGTTGGTGATAAAGTATTAGTACAGGTGAAGTTATGCTTGTCTGACATAAATATAAATATATACATTATACATTCTCATATGGAATAGTGGTGGTGGACCCAAAGGGCAGGAGACCAAGCTTAGAGATGGGAACATAAACACTGAATAAATTAACCAAAACACAACAAAAACCCACAGAGAAACAAAAGTGGTAACTGAACAGAACAGATGAGCTGACAAGAAAGAACTGAAAACCAGACATTTAAATAGACTGAAGGTTAATTACTGAAATAAAGACACATGTGAATCATGACAAGCCTGAAAACTGATAAGACTGAGGGACAATTCAAACAGAACATGATCGAAACCCATAACACAACTAACAAAACCCAAAGTCCACTATCCTCACAGCCATGAATGGAAACGTATGGCCCATCCAGTAATTAATGTCATTGTCCTTGTTTGAGCTGCCATCTGTACAAAACTGTGCAACTGAATTGTTCCAATATAGCTTACTATTTTTGCTGTGAGAGGATAACAGGAGAGAGTGCAAACAAAGAGATGATGGTATATTAGCGGAAGCTTACTTCCGGGCCAACCAGCCCATAACTCAGGGAGAGTTTCTGATAAACTCCTGCCGCTCTGCAGAAAACAGTCTTTAAAAATGACTTTTTTTCTTTATTTTTTGTTTATTTTAAATGCATATTTGTTATTAAAAGAGCACTGGAGACACTTTTACAATAGATCTAGATCAAAATATAGTTGGAGACGGACTCTAAACACTAAAGTTTCTGATCTTTTGACTAAATTTAAAACACTTCCTGAGTAAATTACAACAGAAAAACTCAACATATCTGTTTTGTGCTGATCTGAACCCTTCCCAGACCTCGCCTCCTGCTGCAGATCGGCATGCGCAGCGTTTGGATGAACGGAGGTGGCGTCTGTGATCGGCTCCTCCTCTGCTCAGGAAAAAAAAAGAAGGAGCCAGGATTCATTTATCCGGGTGGCTTCCTGGTTGGCCAGATAGTTGCCTTCCTCTGCGCGGCTCAGACACTCCATTGGCCAGCGGGGCTGCTGCTGTCTTGAGGTGAAACGTGCGAGCAGCAGCTGGCAGGAGGACGCAGCAGCAGCAGCAGCAGCAGCAGCAGCGAGAGAGGTCTGCGGGGCTGCAGGTCGCCGGGCCGGTCGGCGGGTTTTCTGTTGCGCAGACGCGGCTGGCTCTGTCCGGAGCTCGGTGTCGGAGAGTGAATGAGGTTGATGCTGCTCTGCTGCACCTGGAAGGACGAACGCATGGGAGAGGATGAAGGTAAGCAGCTGGTTACAGGGGAGGGGTGGTGCTGCTGCTGAAACAGCATCCCTGCTAAATGCAGCCAAAACGTATCAATGCGCCGTTTAGGAGTTTCCCAGGCTTTAATGCGTGGATGTGAGTGTGCGGGGAGCGTCAAATTCCCACCTAAAGCCATGTTTTCTCCGAGTTTTTGATGCAACCTTCATCTCTGCATGCACTCTGACCATGTGCGCACACACCTTTCCACCATGAAAGCTGCAGTTTGTCAGAGAAACGTCACAACTGACATTTAAAAAGATTCTTATTTTACACGTTTCCACATATTAAAAGGGCAAAATGAGAGAATTCAAGCATGAAACTGTTTCATCATCCTGCAGCTGTCAACACTGTCTGGCAGTGTGTTCTGGAGTGGGTTCAGAGGGGCGAGGCATGCACTCCTCCACCTTTACAGGTTTACGCAGAGAGCTGAAGAATGCAGGCGTGCCTCTGTTTGCCTTGACTGTCCCACATGAGGACAGGGAGGAGGGATTAATCAACAACAAGGCAAAAGCTCTGCCAAAACACTCATCCCATGGATGAGTTTTAAGTGTATATCCTGAAGTATTGGAGCGCTCAACCATTAAATTTTGGTGTCCCGATAACTTTCATATATTACCACACCACCGTGGGTGTCCAGTTTGGGCATTTCCACGCTAGTAAATGCTTCAATCAACTGTAAGTGGTGTTACAGCAAAGGAGAAGCGATTGGGAACAGCAGGGACTCAGCTTGCACAGGGGCCCAACTTTCTGCAGAGTCAATCTCCACACATTTCACATGGCCTTCAGATACACTCAAGAACGTCCATGGCCAAACAACTGCATTCAAGTCCACAAAGTGCTATGCAAAGGGGTGTACATCACATTGCAAGTGAGCTCTAGAGAGTAGGGCGACCTTATTCTGAGTGAGGAATCACACCTCTGTTAGTAAATTTGATAGGTGTGTTTATGGTGTGGAGCTGTTTGTTTTTCTGAGTTTGTCTCATTATTCCCAGTGGAAAGAACTTTAAAAGCTTTGAACATACCAAGAGAGTCTGGACGATTCCATCCTCCCAACCTCGTAGTCCCCTTCACCTATTCATTAAAGGGCCTATACCACGCTTTTCTTAAGTCTTTCAGAGTAAACTGTGCATATAAATTATCATATATTACCTTTGGTATACTAAAGAATCAATTATTTATGAAATATGAGTTAGTTTTGTGAGTTTTTGGTGGGCCTGAGGTCACATGCAAGATGGCGCCAGAAACAATCTGTAGCTGGAAGCGGAAATTTCACAACTTTAGCCGGTTGCTAAAGCGGAAATTTCCTAGACTTTAGGAAACCCTTTCAAAAATGATATTTTTGAAAGAAGATTTTCAGAACTATCAGCTTTTAAGTTGGAATAAACTGCAACTGTCGAACAGTTTAGCGTGCAAGATGAGCTTCAAATGGGACAGAGAACGTTGATCTTTTATTTCTTTCTAATCAGTATTAACAAGTGTTCAAATTCTTATAACTTCACCCATTTACCTCGGGAGAATAAGCTGGCCAAATGCCCTTTTTTCTCTGTGAATCAGCTGATCACATAAGCAGTTGCGGTATGTTAAAGGAAGGGCTGGGTTGAAAAAATCAATTAATCGATGAATCGATTAAAGCTTAATAAATCAATAATCAATTTACAAAAGATATGAATCGATTTAGCACACAAAGATAAAGTTCGCTAGCTTGAAGCTAACTTTCAATAGAATTTCCCATAGGACGGCTAATGCTAACGGTCGGTTGACCAAAAAAATACATTGCTGACTAAATGAACATCTTTATTTACTTACAGGCTTTAATTTTCCAAATTCGTTTAAGGAAATTATTTTTAAAGTAACTATATGTGGTCTAAAACTTTGTTTTTTTCCTTATGCTGTTGACTTCTTCGGGAATAAGGTGTACTGCTATAGCACGATCGCCACCTAGCAGCGAAACTGAAACGCCCTCCAGGAGAAGAAGAACAACTTTTACAATGTTAATTATCCAAATACTTTTGTTAGAACTTCTCCATTAGAGAATCTATGTAACTATGATATTAATTCAATTCAATTCAATTCAATTCAATTAACAATCTCAATATTTCACTAATACATTTCACAATATGTGAACTGTATCAGATTAATATAAATATATTGAAAAGAATTGATAGATTTTTAATGTATTTCTTACCAAATGTGTATAAATTTGTAAACTTAAAATTGAATTGAAGAATCGGAAATAATTGGAATCGAATCGATTTGTTTCTGGAAATTATAATCGATACCCAGCCCTAGTTAAGGGAAATAATGTGGAAATCTTAAAACTGGGGGTTCTGGCCGAGGACTTTCGGCCAATGATTTAAGACGCAAATTATGATTTTTTTCCTTTCTCAGTAGACATAGAGAATGGACCAAAGATATAGACAGTGGACACAAAAACATATTTTTGGCGCAACTGATAACCCTATACGGCCCAGTCTGAGCCAGATTCTGCCTTCAGTGGTCCCCCAAGATAAATTAAGTTTAAAAAGGTTTCTATAAAGGAGTGGACAAACCAGTTCAAGAACCTGACAGGCCTACACGGAGTCCAGACTTCAATCTAACAAAGACCCACCCTTGAAACTTGTGTAAAGTTTTCACAGAAGAGCTGAACCTCCCAAGAATAGCCCACCGTCTTATCAAACACAATAGATCATGAATGGGACCTCACTTTCTGGCATCCTGATGCAAGTTATCCAAACATCCATGTACGGTTGAGTTGTTGGGTCGTGGTTGTATTTGTTGATTACTGTCTTGCATGTTAGGAATGGATGGCATGCATAAACATGCTTTAACCCTTTAACACCTGAAAAACAAAATCTTTAACATACTGTAACTTCTTGAACCGTTAACACAATCATTGCCATTCCAATAGATTGTGAGGGAGTAAAGCTGCTTGCACAGCTTTTCTCCTTCATAATCTACTGGAATTACATTGATTTTGTTAACAATTACAAAATAACAATAAATCGAAGAACATAAACAAAGGTGCTAAAGGGTTAAACAACCTGAAGATTTTTCTGTTTACCTTGTCGTTCTGAACCTGCTCAGGTAGTTTTATGGCAAGAGACCGTCTTTTTTTTTTTTTTTTTTTACAAGAGGTGCCTAAGCTTTTTTTTCATCATCTTTTCAGTGGGCTGTAGATATATCCGTTCCCATTAGAGTATTTCAGATAATCAGCAAAATCTAAATATTTACCATGCCTGTATTTCATTTGTTGTTTCTACCCAAACGCGCTGCAGAACTACAAATATCTGCGTGGCCTAGATGCTGCTGCTTTACCTCACTGCTCCCATGACC